>OY757224.1:7500000-8750000 GCA_963583965.1 Nomada ferruginata
GTTCGTGACGTTCCCCGTCTCGTGTGGGGCGCTACCATCTGACCTTTCGATTTCTATTCGATCTTTTTAAAAACGACAGCTTATATACTACGCACAGCTTGCTACTTCAAATAGAACATCAAACTATCTTCAATTTCCCGTCGCAAAACAACAAAGAGTACCCTAACAATCTAATCTCCCTGCCTTTAAAAAAAAGAAGAAAGATTGGATCTATCAAATCCTATCGAGACTGTCCATATAGCAGCGAAATAAATATGTAAATAAATAAAGAAGCAACTAGGAGAGATACTTATCTTGAAAGATCGCCGCGCTAAAACGGATGCTGCTTAAGGGTGGCCGCCAAGGGTACGAAGAGATACTCTCTCTAGGAACAAATTTCTCGGGGGGAATGTGACGTTGAAAAATCTCGGAATAAGTCAAACTATCACTCATGAATTTTATTTCCCGCTCGCCAGTCGGCCGCGGTGACGCTCTTTCTTTCCATCTCTCTTATATTCCTTTTCCCCGGGATGGGAGAATCGCATTTGCATAACATAAATGTACGCCTCGGGAGTAAAGGGTGGCAGGAGAGAGTCGTCAAGAGGGGTTGGACAAACAGACAAACGGACAGCAAGCGAGGACTTCTGCACGGTAAATCTTTGGACACGGCTCTCGTCTCGCTGCTACTTTGCATTCGTTTCTTATTCCACAGCTCTTTTTACAACTGTCGCATACTTTCGGCCTCGCGAGCACTCGAATCTCATTCGAACTGTAGCCGTTCCCTTTCCCACCGTCCCGGCAAATTATTTCCCGCCCCGTCTTTCGGCGTTTCGTTGAGCTAAGAGTATTGGACTCTTTTTTCCTTCCTTTTCCAAAGCCCACTTAATGGCACCCTTGCGGCGTAGAAAGGGAAAATATGGCGAGCATAGTTTCCTTCCAGTCTGGTAATCCTATAATTCTATTTTATACCGTGTACCGTTGTATTGATTCGCGTGGTGCGATAAAAGTTACGCGTGTGTAAAAGTAGAAAGTAGTCGAAGGAAATATATACAAGGTTTGACATTTTTGTAATTAAAATTTTTTGAAAATATCGTAGGAATAAAATATACGTACTCTCGTTCGGTCGTTCGTACGTTCGTACGAAACATTTAATTTGCATCATTTATTCTACGGTCTGTATTTCAGTAGGAATAAAAATGGTTGTAATTTCTCGCAACAAGACGAACTGCCGTATATAATGATCGCAACCAGTGAAATCCACCGAGATATATTGCAGCCTGGCATGCAACTGACGTAATTGCTACACATTTTTTGTCGTTAATGATCGCATAACATTTCAATATGAATGACAAGCTGTCATTCTTTTCAGAATATAATAATTGATTTTAAAAAAAATAACAGGAGGATAAAAATCTTCCAAAAACACAATGAAAGCACCTACTTGGGATTACTACTATGAAACTCATCTCTGATGTAGAGATATTTCCACAATACTTTTTCATGATGGAGATTGTGTATTTGTGTCGTTTATATTCATCGGATAAAACGGTTCCATTAAATATATATTCATCATCATAACTCATTCTGAGAACGTGATATAGTTCGCCAAAAAACATTGGAATCTACGCTTCCTTCTGAAAGGGATTGTTTGCTGGAATTTAATGCTCCTAATTTGCCATTAATATTCGCGTCACGATAACGGCGGACTTAACGAGAATTTATTTCATAATAAACGGTAATGGAAAACATGGCGGAATAATAAGAAGGAACGGAGGGATAGGCAATGTTAAAAATAAACACGGAGAGAGAGACAGACGCAGGTAAAATCGTGGTCGCTTAATTAATAACTTTCCATGCGAGATATTTAAAAAAATTCCATTTTTATAATAAGAACGACTTATACACTATAGCGGGGGAAGTTCATTACGGGAAATGTATTCATTCTTTGTACTGAAACCGTCGGAACCGAAGAGGAATTTTAATTAAATAAAAATGAAGGAAATAAAAACATTACGCCATATACTGTTCGCGCTTCGAGCAATAGTCCATTCGCGTTTATTGAACAAGCAATTAATGCACAATGGAACGAACGAATTTTTAAATAATAATTTCCATGGATCTTTTACAATCGACATTCCGCGTCCGAACATTCTTATCTTCTATGAAATCTATCGATATTTTACTCCGTACATGCTCATTTCCATCTCTTTCTCATCAAACAGCCCCGACCTTAATGCTGATTGATCGCCACTTCTTGTTCACCACGTCACGCGTCCTCTGTCGGGCGCAAACTTCGAAAACTTCAAGGTACATAGACCCTGTAGACCGTAAGACAAGAGAGATAGTTGAACGCAGTATAACTCAGGAACAATTTCTACCGGGCGACAACCAAACTGAACTACTCTTTCCGATTCGACCCTCGTACGAACCGTTCATTAGACCCTTGGTACACGCTTGGAGGTCCGAAGTTACGTAAAACGTGGAAATTCTTTCGACGATCCAACTGCATGCTTGGCGATGAAAAAAAACCGACATGTTTAATCAGCGGTCACTTATGTTGATACGATAATCCCGTGGAAAGTTTCCAAATCGAAGCATTTACTGTCGCTAAACTTTTACTTCTAAGAAAAGAGAAAGTACAATGGGAACGGTAAAACATGAATTAAAAGACACGCGAGGGGGATATTATTTTTCTACAAATATGCAGCTCGAACTGAAACTGACGGCTCCTCGAAAATTGAACAATTAGAAATGATTTAACTACAGTATTTTCTGTCCCGAAAGAAATATTTTTCTTCTTATTAAAGTTCATTATGTTCTTATGTGCAAGAGTGGTACAACTTCTTCGTAACTTCCCGCTTTTTATTTCTAGACATCTTTACAAGCCGCGGCCACAAAGTTGTGGTACTTCAACCCTTATGAAGAAATCGTTGTTGCAGAAATTTTTATACCCACCGTAACAACCTTCCCGTATGATCATCTCAACTCTACTCCCGTATCTCGTATAAAGGAATAATAAAAGCTATCTGAAGAAAAGAAAGTTAGTTTCAAGTGGATGAACATCGCCGGTTAAAATGATGCCGCTGCTCCCCGTTATACATCCAGATATAAACGAGCCATGCGACCGGGAACTAACGTGACCGCAAATTTGTGCAACTTGGAAAGGTGTCGTAGACGAATTTATGTTTAGGAAGCACGGATATAATTAATAGCAAGCCTGGGAGCGCTTGTTGTTTGCTTCCTGCCCCTTTCTGTACGTAAACATTCACGAACAACGACCGAGTGAAATAATAAAATACTTCCCTTAATAATAACAAGACATGAAATGAATATATTCCAGTCGGAAAAGAAATAAAATACACGTCGAAAATCCTATGACATTTGAAATAATCAGAGAAACATTTCCGTGCTTGAAATAATTGCAACTCGAGGAACAGAATTTCTCTATTACCGTTTGACCCGTCTAGGTATCGTTAATTAGACTGCACGTGGCCGGGCACTTGCAGGAATTACAATGACTCTTATGGCTTGCCACCAGCCAAAATTTCGTGCATCAATTCTGCACGTTTCCGGGCGTGTTTCGCCAATACCGACCAAGCATAGTTTCGCCGCTGTGAAAGAGGCGAGAATGCGATTCTGCAGCGGCTGTAAAGAGCCAGGTACTGCACCGTGATAGGAGAAATTGCACTCTGACTGGTACCGTAAAAGGGTTGCAAACAGCGTGGAGAAATGTTGCAGAAGATTGTAACGATGGCATTGTGTATTAAAATGCATCACGTCTCCTCGTAAAAATATTCATTTATTAATACCCTCCACGAGTGGAAGAAAGGACTGTCCAATTCCATAAATGCAAAAAAAAATAAATCGATTTACTCGCAATTTATGACTCATAGAATGGATTACGCGGAGAATCGAGTATTGATCACATTGTATGTACGATAGAATGAAGGCAACGGCTCAGCTTAATTCCGTTTCCTGCCTACACAAGCAAAACAAACATGTTCTTGCAAAGTGTAGCCCAAGGAACACTTCACGCAATATTTGCATTCTTCGTTTTTCATCGTGCCATAAATTCTCCTGTCTCCTATTGTTTTACTTACGCAGCAGTTACTGCGACGATTACTTAAGCGTAGCACTACAATAATTTGTACCATTCAAGCGATTCAATGGTGGAAAAATATCACAACCAATGTACCGAAACTATACGAATTAATAATATCCATGGTGCGCAGCCTATTCATTTCTAACGTGTCGCTGCGGATAAGCCGTGGCGCGTCCTTGGTTACATCTCGAGAATCGGGTATCGATTGCTTCCCTCGCACGCCGATGAAAAACGAGGGAAGGAAAAGAAAACAGCGTGAAGCTCGTGCTTCCTTCTCGAAGCAAGACAAATATGTAGCTACCGCATCTTTCAACGCTTCTCTGTGCTGACAAATAATCCACAACAATGTTTCTTAACTCTAAACTAAAGTACCACATCGTCAAGACGACGTATCTATCCATTCGCATTGCGTTTCCATTTTATTCTTCTCGTTCTAGTACCTTAATTCGCTGTGCATTATCGCTAAACAGCGAATAATTCTAAGTATATTCGACGCTCGAAAAAAGTTTTTTCCGAATGAAAGACTTCACTCACCGACTCGTTGACGCCAAGGGATGAAAGGGGTTGAAGGACGTCGTCGATTGCACCTACGATGCGGTCAATGATTGGAGGTCGTTGCACCACTAGTCAGGGATCAGCTGATTGACGAATGACAATCTGGTGATCCTGCACTCGCTATGCCAAGTAGAAAATTCAACACCGAACACGAACACCCCGTTGGACGAAGGTGCGCGGACGACTGAGTGGCATGGTGGAGAGTAACCGTGCGCTGCTTCACCAGCTATCCCCACTTCCAACCATAGGCAACCCCTCCTTGTCGCGCCACTCGACGAAAACCTCTTTCCTTCCAACGCTACCCGTCTTGTCGCTACCCTTTCCTGAGTTTTCGTCTTCCTTCTTCACTATACGTAGTTTCGTTTCTTTTTTTTCTCCTTTTTTTCCTGTGTTTCTACACCATTTTCTATATTTCCTCTTAACCCTTTGCTACCTTTGTTCTCAGTATTCTGTGTTTTCTGCGCCGCTTCAGTTTCTTATCCGGTGACCTCGTTCTTTTTTATCTGTAACCGCGTTCGTTGATTTATTTTATTGTCCCCCTTTTATTGCTCGTCTTCAACGGGGGCTTCAACCCCCTTTGACTACTGACCTTTACGCACCACCATTTTTTTCGCTCTCTCCATTGAATTACAGATCCTTTGTACCGTTCTCTCTCCCTTAGACGAGTTCTTTTATTTTACCGCGTCTTATGCGATTGCTCTTTTGATCTTACCCAATTCCTCACGTCTATAGTAATATTCTCGTTCATTAATCCTCTTCTATGTTTCTTATATTTTACATCCCGCGTTCATTTTTTCCGCTTTGCTTTCACTATCTCACTGTCACCTGCGACCCCATCGGCAAATAGCAAACTCTCCTATTTCCATCTTTCTTCCTGTCGTTGACCACCCTTCTACGACTGGTACAGTATCATAACTCTCGTCCTCTTAAGCTCCCCTCGTCTTTGTCTCACACGCGTAACTCCTATTCCCCTGTTTTACCCCACGGCACGCTCCTCGCTAGTTCGATCTTTTTCTTGCGAAAGAATTCAGAGTTCCAATGCGTGAATGAAACGGCGACGAAAGAACGGGAGGAAGGACGCCGAGGCTAGGGTAATCGAAACTCGGGGAAAGAAGAAGACACAGCAATGGGGTAAACGTGGGAGGATGTTAAGGGCAAATAAGTCAGGTGCGGAAAGAAGACAGGGGCTGTGCCCGAGGGTGAAGGAACACCAGCGATTTATTGGGTCCGGGCGATTGGAGATCGCCTACATGCCCAGGGAAAAGTTCCACGGTATCCGAGACAGGATACTTTGGTCGTCAGTTGTCTCAGAGAAAAGAGAAACACAAAAGAAACGGAAGTGCGAACCCTACGGTGAAAAGAAAAAGCACAATGAAAGATCAACTCCTCCGGTTTATCGAGGTTGATTCGAGATTGCTTTCCAATCGATACCACCCTTAAACTGCTTAAGAAGTTACCGCCTCGTGAATCATTCTTATTGATCATTGAATACCGATTCACCATTCTCCATTAATGTTTCCAATATTTGTACCACACCGAAGAATAATTAATTCAATTTTCCCCAATACAAATGTCTGAAGAAACAAAGCCCAGCCTCGAATCGCAGACGAACGACCAGGAGCAACCATCAACGGTGCCAGAAACGCAACCATTAGGTCAAGCACCCGGCCACCTGAAATCGACAGTTCCCTCGTCTACGAGGCACGGTCACGTTGCGCGTTTGCCCGTCGGTTCCCTCCACGCAACCGCCACGGAAAGGCTTTCAATTTGCCCAGGAAATAATTTACGCTTTCCAGCGCACCAGTTCCGCGGGGAAATTTATTGTGAATATGCATGCGCCATTTATGAATATGAATATGGGTCCAAAGTTATCACGCGACGGAGGAAAGTTCGCGTGGAAGCACTCCGCGTGCCAACTATTATAGAAACGATTCCGCGGTGGATAAGAGAGGTCTTCGGTGATTTCCCCCCAGGTATTACACGCGACACTTTCCTCAGCATCCTCGACGCGTGTGCCCCAAGCATCCCCCGTAAAGCACGTCGAACCAGCGTGTCTCTATTTCATAGTATGTATCCCCGACCCGAGATCGATTCCTTCTCAAGTCTCTGCAGGTACTCTGGCAAGCAACACACGCTGAGACTTCCATCTCCTGTACGTATGAAGATCACGTACATTGTAACGAACGGGGGAGCACGGCTCTGCATCGAATGCCATAACTTTGAGGTCCACTCGTGACAGGCGTGTTAGCAATGATTTAGCGTGCAGGACGAGGGAGGCATGGTCGACCACCGTGACGTGTGCCGGAAGGAATATCCAGACGGAATATCCGTGGAACCCTGGACGAAAAGATTCTGTGCAGAGGATACTGGCGGGTGTTTCTACGCTGATGAGAAGTACAACGTGTTACGACGAAACTAGATGGCCCAGGATCTTGAGGGTTGCTTAATGAGCGAAGGAAAGCGGGATCGTACGTCGAAGACGTTCCGGGCATGGAATACTTTAATTTCTGGGTCACCCGACGTTGGAACGTCGTCCGTGATTTAGCGCATCTCGCATAAAATGGGAATTGCCGTGTGCACGAGAGAGCCCTGAAATAGGAATTGTTGGATAAACGCCGCGCGGAATCTGTCTGACGTATGTCGGCCCTTCTCGATGTTTCTGGGTATGTTAGGATTTTTCGGGGGGATTTCGTTGGGGAAGATACTCTTCAGTTTCTTTTCTGTATATCCTGACATTCGTTTGTAGGTCACGATTACGTATGAATAACAGTCTACGTTTGTAAATACTTCACGCTTATCCATCGATCTTAATTTCTGTTCACGTCTGTTAATTTGATTTGGAGTGTACTTGCACACGAAGCAATTAAATTGCACGTTCTGCAGCGTATGTATATAACAGTGTAACTGGATTCACGTCAATATTTATTAGGCTATGACTTCGTCTAATACTATTAAAGAAATGAACAGTTATTCGGAAGCTTCGAAAATGTTCATGTATTTCTTAGCCCTAGGGGTTGAAAAATAAAAACGATCAATATTGATGAAGATAAAAGTGCGCTATAGTGTAGATATTTGTCAGAGATTCGGGCGGGACAATTGCACGGGGAATAGAAAAAGTGGATCAGTCGAGAGAAGAGCCAACTACGTTCAAAAATAGAGCGGTCCACTATCTTGGGCACTCATCTCGCCGGTTTCGTGTCACTGTCCTCGTAATTTATTCATCGTACACTCGACCATCGTCTTGCTCCGGTCCATTCTGTGACGTCGCGCTGACCCTTAAACCTCTGACGACGGTCGGTGCCCGGGTCAATTCAAGATTCGCAATTTCCCTTCTATACGGCCAGGGGAATCCGCCGGAGAATTTAATAGAAACCGATATCAAAGTCCCAACGGTGCACTTACAAGGAAAATGTCAAAACCTGACCGGTCCAAAGCCACCCCGATTTTTTTCCAAGTAGGCGATATAGTACGCTAATAATGCGTGTGCAAAATATTTCCATCCACGATGGATTTAGTGTATTAAAAATATATCGACGAATCAATGCTTGGTCTCTTAACACCAGAACTATCAAGCCAGTCAAAACGACTTGGTTTTAGATTTCTTGTTTTAAAGTTAATAACATGTACGCATTGTTGCAGCTATTTATGATGTCTTTCAATAAGACAAACTGACAACTGTATATCTTTATTTAATGTCCGTTCAACCACTTTCGTGTTCATAATCTGTCTAACGTATACTGTCTAAATCGCACGAAAACCTATCGTTAGTTCTAGCGTTAAATATCTCACGCGCCGTAAATAAAACAAGTCTGTTCGTGATAACAGATTAAACCGACGTGAAAAAAATTCTGCCTGGTGACCTATCAAATTTCGCATCCTGCATAAATAATAAAACTCGTCGAGGTGTTTCAACAAAAATTTGTTTTCATGAACTTGAAAAATTGATATCTAACCAGAGCGATGCATTATGCAGACGCATGCATGGACGCGTGACAATGTTTCGCGCGCAGTTTTCGTACAGTCGATCACTGGTCACTGTGTCTCCGGATACGTGGTGGACGTACCAATCAACGCCGCGGAGCGTGCTCATCCGGTGACATTAATTTGTCTGCAATTACAGCGAAATTTCAGGGCGAAGGGGGTCGTTGCGTCGCGCCTCCAAATGAAACGACGACCGTGCCCAAAAGCGCGAGCACAATGGGCCGTAATGAAACGATGGCCCTCCTGCTGTAACCTATCGTTGGTGAGCGGGCGAGAGAATAAAAAAAAAAAATATTTCAGCCGCCTCAATGCTGGCAAGAATTGTTGCCAAGTCTGTCACCGGCGATGGCCTTTCTCGAAACTTTAAAATCGTTGGCAAAACTCACGATATCGCTGGTCGCTCGTTCGCTCGCGTTTTCTTTCCGACGACACGTTTTTTTCGATAGCAACGACGAATTTCCACCGTTCACGTTGCCCACGCCGATGCACCGTCTCCCCTTTCGCTTCCAAACAATATCGCACAATTCTAGAAGGTTCAATTCACGAGCGACAGCGTGCGTTGAAAGTTTGACAACAACAAAAATTCTTTCACGTCGCGGCGAGTGTCGTAACAGAATACGCTTGAAATAAAACATCACGGGGGCGAAAGTTTCGGGAACATTGAACTTTTCGACGGACACGAAGCCGTCCCTGTCAAACGGTTGAAATATTTCTGTTCGTTTCATTTAACCTGCCGGCCTGGCACAATGCAAATTCCGCGGAGTTAGACGAGAAAGTAATGAAGTCGCAAATTATATGCAGAACGACGTGAAAGTTGGACCAACTGGAATTAGTGAGGTTCCCTTTTGCATCAACGGGATGAGTTCTCTGCCGTTCTCTATCCACGAGACCCCGTTGGTCGAGCTTTCACCCCTTCCTATTCCGTCGCAGGTTGAAAATTAATTATACGGCGAAAGGATCGGCAAAAACCTGGCGTGCCTATCTGTAATCTTAGCCTCGTTCGACAGTAATTTATTATCGACTGGCGCTGACAGGGCAGTTTTCAGCTGGATATTGCAATTATGAAAATTAATACAAGTCGCCGGTGGAGCTTCATTCCGCTGACTGCGTTCATTCGATAGCTTGCTTTCGTTCGTTTCGGTTTCATTTTCACTGAAATCATATTTTCCTTCTGACGATGCATTGACGGCGCAACGCGGGGACACCCGATGAATTCAATTCCGTAAGAATTATGGACACACGTTCGTGGGCGTCTGAAATCTTTCCTGCTGCGAAATTTTACCCGTGTTCTACTGTTGTATAACATCAAGAGGGGAACGTGAGAAAAACGCTACACAAACGGCATATGATATTCCTCGAGAGTGTTTGGAAAATGGCAGGAAAAAAAATGTAACATCCTTGTCGATGATGATTTATTAAGGGGAAGGTGAGCCTCCGTGAACTTCAACTTGTTCGTGATTCACCAAAGCAGCCCGAATACTGTCCAATGGCCAATGATAAATGACCGTCGACGCTGGAGTTATGGAAGTTTTTAAAAAATTTCAGAATAATATCCCTTAACTTGTCCGGACATCGAATAAAACGATCGACGATATTAATCGAATATCTAACGATGGAAAAGATAAAAAATAAAAGAATTATATTGTGGGAAATTGAAAGTTAGTAGAGATCAGATCGCTAGTGAACAAAAGAAGAAGCAGCGAGACAATAAGAGGAGAATTGGAGGCACGAATTTTACCGAGAAAACACGCCAATCGTCTCGTTATCGTTTTCTAAGATTGTGCACCGCGGTTTATCCCGGTCACCTGGCGTGAACTCACACTGTGACCCTCCACCGGAGATGGGAGAAATCGAAGGCCGCCACGCTGTAATTTCCGGTTCGTCCAGCCGAAGCTGGCGGGCTGAAAAACAAGAAAAAAGAGGAGCTTACAGGCGGCAACAAATTCCAGATTGTTTCGCTCTCTGTCACCCTGATTGCTCCATTATTTCTTCAGTCGGCGTGTCCGCTCTGTTATCTAAGCACGCGATCAAATTGTCGTGCCGTACATCGGTGGACTACAGATTGGACCATTCCAAAATAAAAAGACCCGTCGATGAATCCCGATCTTCGGGCAAAAAATATCGCCTATATCTTTCAACCTCGAAAAACAATTGAACAAAAGAATTGCAGCTGTGGAACCATTCATTGTCGTTCAAATAGTACACCCGAATTAATGAAACAGAGCGCCCAGGTGTTTATGCACAAATTCATTTCGCATTTAATAAAACCCATACGGATTTCCTCACCGAGGAAATGTTCAAAGATTTCCACAGATGCGAGACTACAAGAGAATCCGATATTCGGATTACTCGCTCGCGCTGAAACAGCAATTCGAAAATCATTAAAACCTGTTTGGTAGCGGGGTCCAATTCATAATTAGATTTTCGTTCAGCCTTTCGTAGAAATATATCCGACCATTCGAAACCCACACGCTACCGTACCTGCCGTCACGTTGCGCCCATGCGACTAATTAGCGTCGCATGACACCGCCTTTGATCCCCGTAAATTAATAATGGCGCCGTTCCACCCCCGTTACCGACAGTGAATTCAATTCCACCCTCTCGCCCATCTGCCTTCGTCCCTTTTCGCCAGCTTCGTCCCCGTGGCCACGGCCCTGTACTCTTTTCGACGTCACCCCGAGGGACCCGGACTCATATAGCTCGCCATTTTTCTATTTTCCTCGCTTTCTGTCTTCGCTCGCGAGCCTCAAACCGTTTTCCACGCTCAAAGCTCGCCGACACGCCATCCCTCAAAGCGATTCCCTCCCAAAGAAGTCACTTCCGGCGAACCACGTTGAATCTATCCCTATCTCTTTTCTTCTTTCTTCTTACTCTTATTCCAGTGAAATGTAATTGATCCTCGGGACTCGAGATCGAAGGGGTGAACGGAAAACTGGTAAGATCTATTGGTTATTAGCTATCCGTGATCTATGGATTCTGAAGAAGAAAATAGTTTAATCTCTGGGGTTAATAGTCACTGAAATTGATTCCACGTTCGTTACATGGGCCGCGGAGAAAGAGTTTCAGATGCTCCTCTCCGACGTTAATGGTGCTCCCGGGTTTTGCGTAATTTATCTAGAGGTTGTAACAGAGGAGGATTATTTTCAAAGCACTGTAGAGTGCCTCGCTTCGATTACAATTACTGCATTTTGTGCTGGAATATTTTAGCCGGGAAGTTAATATCGTGTAAAAATTGCGAAAATTTCACGGTTTAAATGAAACGAAAGTAGATGTTCAAAGTGAAAGCGGCAAAGCTGAGCTTGAAGTTTCATAAAACCCCAGGGCTGGCAACATCTGCCATGCGCTTCCTCAAATAAAACAGTGACGAATGTTTTTTCGCGTCTTCCGCCGGCGAATTTCATATGCGTCCGGATACTCTGTGTCCTCTCACGCTTTCTACGATCCACTCTATCCTTTTTTTCTCTCTTTCTTTGCCCACCGACTCTTGTACGGCACCGCGGCTCACCAGAGGGAAAGGAATAAGAAGAATTCGAGAAATGAATTCTTACCGCAAACGAGAACACTTGCTCGTAGAGATTCTTCCTGCCATTACTTCTTTGAACTGAACACGGTGAATCGAACGCTGCCATCAGAAGAACACTTAAAGTAAATTTATCCGGAACACCATTGCCAGCAGCGAGTCGATCGAACGCTTAAATGGACCTTTTTGTAAGGATGTCCAATCCAGCTGAACAACTGAACCACCGTTCATCTGGATCCAACCGCGGCTGAAAATTAAAATTTGTTTGTCAGTACCAGCCACAAATTTGTATTAGCGGCATAGATTAACGCAGATGGAAATTAATGCCGGAATCATTGACCTTTTTGAATTGCTCAGCTACGAGTAAGTCCGAAATAATTTCTTCATTCAAATACGATGCTGACTGATCGTAATAATTTGTCGCACCAACGAATAAAAATGGTCCGCTGCCTCTTCCACAATTGTCTAACACGGAACAAGACCGTCCGTCGTTAGTGGAGCGTGACTGTGTCGCGAAAGTGTCAAGAGAACAAAAAGAATGAAAAAAGAAAAAGCAGAGGAACGAATGGGAAGAAGCAGTCAGAAAACAGAGGGTGAACAAAAAAAATGGGTGTCACGCTGCTGCAACCAGCTCGTTCCTATTTTTCATCTTTCAACCAAACCCCCTGCCACCCTCCGGCCCCGTCAACCGGGGCAACCCTTTGGCAAGGGGAAAAACAAAGATCAAGGTGTTGCTCGTCGAATGTCTAGAGGGTCTCTGTGCATTCGTTTGATTTCATTCGCTGCCGATTGATTTGTTTGCGTCCATTTCCAGCGAGGCAACACTATTTCCACATATCGAACGTGAAACGCGAGGCGACCCTGCGAATCGTTCGGAAAACTGAACGCGTTCGTGAAATAAATTCCAGCCGTTTACGTCAAACCTTTTGAATTTTCTGGACATCCTCAGCCGAATCGAACTTCAGGGTTGCAGTGACTCGTGACGATTAATTATTTTGAAAACTTGATGTTCTTAATCAAAAAATTTTAAATTATTGTGTAGTGCAATGATATAAGAGGAAGATATGTTTTAATTAATTAATAACGAACAGGAAAATATAGAACAATGATTAAATGGAAATAGAAAAGCCTTTAAGAGCGTTATTTGCTTCCCCCTAGAAATATCTTTTCCCAGACACATAGGGTATTCCCTGCTACACCTCTGTTTTCTCCACTCACAAAACTAGCAATTTCCCCGAAAATTCTGAACGCAATAATCACCCAATTTAGCACCTCCGCCGTTAGCCCACGGCCATACATTAATACCCCGCCAATGGGATTGGCCATAATTACAGTTTATCTTCCCGTCATAGAAAAGAAATATAAGTTATGTGCTGAAGAAAGTTTTCGTTGAAATTTCCGGGGAATCTCTTCGTCATTCGGCTAGTAGATGTTTATTTTCGGTCAGATAGAACTCCCAGTCCAGCATTTCCTACAAACAATTGGAGTTAACTAAATAATTAAACAATTTCAGTGACAATTACGGTCAACTGGACGAAGCTACAGCAACGAGACTATCACTGGTGAGTAGTTCATTTTTGTTATAAAAGAATACCACCAACAGGTCAGATATGGAATTTTTATTCTCATATGAAGAAAAGACATGTGGCGCCATCTCGCATTTGCCGCACATCGAGCAGATTTCTGCACCTTCAAAAGCAACTTTCTGGATTAGATAGTTAATTTAAACAATTGCGTATTTCTCAGTTCAGTTACGTTCAGTTCGTTTAAAAGTGCAATTACTTATGCATATGTCAATTATTTATTATAATCTTGATTTTAAATTTTGCGCGCATTTAGTAGAACTTATTAAAATTAATATTACGCAATGATAGAAATATTAAAATTTATACATATAATGTCAACTGAACAAAATAAATATAAAATAAAATATATAACAGATATGCATAACAATTTGCATAACAATGTCTATGGAAAAACACAATAGCTGATTTGTCTATTCCTATAAATATGACTAATAATATAACTAATAACCACTGCAGTCGATGCGACTATAAACTCCGACGAATGAAAGAGAAAAAAGGAAAGAAAATAATTTAAATATGCAGATTCTTTCGTACGTAAGATCACACACAAAACTAATCTTTAATGACAAAATACTATCGCTATCGTCAGCTATAGAACAGATGCCTAGCATCAAATTATAGCTACCAACATTTTTAATTTCGCGGCATTACGAATATCAACCCCGTTTTCGATAACATTCGATAGTAAAATATACTATCGATGGTTTTCGATGGTAAAATATACTGTCGATGGTTTTCGATAGTTGTAACCATCGATAATATCAACATTGCCATCGATAATATCGATAGTGTTATCGATAATATCGATAGTGTCATCGATAATATCGATAGTGTCATCGATAATATCGATAGTATCATCGATAACATCGATAGTGCCATCGATAGTGTCATCGCTAACATCGATAGTGCCATCGTTAACATCGATAGTGCCATCGATATTTCTCCACCACTACTGTCCATTCATATAACTTGTCGGCACTGCAACTAAGTGGAGTAAATATGAGACACAAAATTCAATTTTTTTAAAATATACATTACTACCATTTACGAGGAAGTGCTCGAAACTACTTGTGTCCCTGCTTATCTACAACAGTGTTGTTTATCTGGAATGAATTATGAGGGTGCAATGTTGTGTGCTTTATAGCAAGTAATCATGGATTGATGCTATTATTATTATTCGTAAAGTAAAATAGGTAGCAAAAATGGATACACTAATCGCAGAACCCATGGAGGAGAGCCCTGAGAAGGTTCAAACAAGTATTTCGCTACAAGTGATACGGGTACCTGTAAAACACGCCAATCTTGGAATAAGAAGCCATGCCATGTAAGAAAACAATTAAATATACCCGAGTATAATGTAACTAATAAGTTATTCGTGTTCCAGGGACATGAGTACAATGGTAGAGCTCACATCTTTTAGCACACTTGGCAAGATACAGCCTTTCTTAGTTACTATAACAACCACCGCTGCTCTGTTAGTGGATCTTCATTGCCACTTGACAGACAAAGAAATTTGTGGCTACCTCGGTGGCCACTGGGATATCAATTCACATAGTAAATATTTGATTAATAGTCAATATAATAAGTATGCCCTTTTAAGTGCTATAAATTATTTCTTCCCAATTGTTAGATCTATCTATAACCACTGCCTTTCCATGCCGATATTCTGGCAAGGACAAATCGGCTGCAGCTGCTGTCGAAGCTGAAATTGCTAGGGCTATGGAATGGAAGCGTGTGACCCTAGTTGGATGGTATCATTCACATCCTAGGTCACATGCTTCCCCGTCCCTTAGAGACGTGGACACTCAGTTAGATTATCAGATTAAAATGAAGGGACCCAGTGACAACGGATACACGCCATGCGTGGGATTGATATGCTGTAGGATTTATTTGCTGCAGTTTGCTATATTAAATAAAGATTCCCCCCACCAAACTCATGTAAAATAATTTCAGCTCCTTACAATATGGATGGCAGTTGTTACGAGTCAAACTTTAATGTATTTTGGTCTCTACCGCCTCCTGAAAATAGGCCCCATGAGTACCCAAGACCGATGCTCTTAAGTTATACATTATCACAAGAGCATTTTTTGTCTCAAGATACATTAGAAGAAATTGTAAGCGACTTAGTTATTATTCGATCTAATAATTCGACATAGAAAAGATTTTCATTGAACTCATATATTCGTTGCTTCAGAGAAGATGCATAGAATATTACAGAAGCGAAGGAGGTATTGATTTTACTGCCAATTTTAATAATAATACGACTTATCTCGAACGTCTAAGGGTAAGTATCTTAAAGAATGGAAATAAAATGACGATAACAATAATGATGCTAAACTATCGTGATATTTTAAGTGTTCTTTAGCGTCGAAATTACCGGGACGCAGTAGATCGAACGGCTCTTATTGGGATGTAATTAGGGAAATGATATGCCCTGGTTCGGAGGATGGAGCGTCATCCGATTTTCTCGCTATGAAATTTCCACTTCTACCAGCCTCGGAATCTCTCATTCCGTCGGTTCCACCAGGAGTTGGGCTTGCGCCCAATAATGCAGCGGTCTTCCTCACGCCAGTGAACTTCAAACCTGATGGTGCTATACTTACACCTACGTCAAAACCGTTCGCGATGCAACCATCGACTTCTAGGGATAGTATTAAAAAAGACATTACAGGTACAGATACCGCGTCCATCACGCAATTAAAGGACGGCAGTCCTATATCTAAACAACATATATCGTCATCGGACGTGATGCCAAGCTTTCAATCGGGAGAACTTACAGTTTCCGTAAAGACTACAAAATGTGATTACGATTTTGCCCCGACCGATTTTTCGAAAGTATCGAGCACTCTCGGAACGGATACCAGCGTTAATAAAACAAGATCATCCGCAGCACCCGATTTTCCTTTAGCGGATATAACGCAGCAGATTTCTAAGTTCTCCGATCTATCCAAGTTAGCTAATTTTTCTACGGCGGATTTGGCGAAACTCTCCGGCTTTCCAATTGCGGATTTTACGAGAACTTCGTCGCCATCACCATCCGCGTATATGCGTAATATTGCGAATTTGTTTGGCCCCATTGGTAAAATGTCCCCCGCCAGAGATATTGAGGGAAACGAACGCAAATCAAACGACTTTACCAGTGTCGATCCTATCCAGTCGCCATTTAAATCTACTATTGGATCTTCGGAATCTTGCAGAAACTTTTCTGTAACACCGGAAGATTATTCGACCGATCGAAAGAAACTGGATATACAAAACGATAACGTGAAGCTGAATCGATCGAATGAGTATCCAGTAACAGAAGATTTATCGATCTCGAAGTCTGAGTATGGTGGAATGTTAGATATGACCACTGTACACAAGAAGCAACAATCACAAATTGGTGATATTGGCGATTCCTTAAATTTGTCGAAAGATCGACAATAGACTGCTAGATTAATCAGTATTTTATTATTGTGATTACTTCTGTACGCTTATATTGTATTGTCCGTCTGAAGTTTTCCGTCTACGTAAACGTATATTTATATGTGATTTGTACTTTTACGTTTAATACTTGTGAAACATTTCATGCTTAAATTAAATTATTACCTCTAACGTTAGAGGGATTCAAATTGGTGTAAATATTTTCGGTATTTATTGTACTTAATAAACCAATCTTTCTCCATTTCTACAAACCCTACCCTTCACTGTCTCTACTTTGTTGGTTGGTTTACTTGGTTTGATTGAAAAAGATGGAAGGTCCACCACCGGGATATAGAGTTATAGATATTATATTATAAGTCACAACGCAGTATGTATACATACAGACAAAATTGGAACCAGCATTGCATAACTTTAAGTAACTGTTGCCGGATGTAAATATACATTTCCGAACGAGTGAGCCGATAAGTATTTAATTGCCAAATCCTTCAGACAGTATCGTATTCATCGGAACGGACGGGTGTAAGGTAATTTTCTCATCTGAATTTCTATAGATAGGGCCAATAATATCTAGATGAAATTGAAAAACAAAACTTAAAACTATACCAGTTAGGTTGCCTAAGGTTAGAACATGCTGCGTCCCAGAAATCTTTTATCGCTAAAGTAAATCGTTATTTTCGTAAGAATTAAGATGTTTCGGCCGGCGAGAAACTTACTGTCCACCTTAAATCGCGTGAAGGAGTGTCGTGCTGTGCATACCAGTGGTCAGAATTTATCAGAAATCACAGAATATGAATGTAAGCACTGCAATGCATATTTTTGTAATATTTAATTAATTTTCGTATGTAATTAAATTGTTGAATTGCAGCCGTTATCTCAAATGAGTACAAAAGGGGGTCTATAGAAGGTAGAGCCCTTTACTTGGATGCTCAAGCAACTACTCCAATGGTAGGTGTGATACGCTAAATCACTTACGTGACAAATGCAAAATAAAATAAAGTTTCCCGAATTTTTATACAGGATCCGCGAGTATTGGATAAAATGATGCCTTATTTAACATCCCTATATGGAAATCCACATTCCAGAACTCATGTGTACGGATGGGAAACCGAATCAGCTGTAGAACTTGCGCGCAAAGTTAATACCATTTGTAGTTTTAGTCTGTTATATTAAATGGAAGACGTTGATTTAACAGACTTTTTATTCAATAGCAAGTTGCAGATTTAATCGGGGCTGATAATAAAGAAATTATATTTACATCCGGCGCAACAGAATGTAATAACATAGCTGTAAAAGGTGTGGCAAGGTTCTACAAAGGAAAAAAGAATCACATTGTGACAACACAGATAGTACGTTAATGGGTTTGAGTTATTTATAAAATGTTGTGAGCTATTATGAATATTTTCTGACATCATTTTTATTTATATAGGAGCACAAATGTGTATTGGATTCCTGTAGGGCCTTGCAGGCAGAAGGGTTCGAGGTGACTTATATTCCAGTCAAACCGAACGGCCTGATCGATCTTAACGAGTTTGAAAATGCAATTAGACCAACTACCTCTTTAGTTTCTATCATAATGGTACATAATGAGATTGGTGTTCAGCAACCGATTGCAGAAATTGGCGCTATTTGTAGGTAAGGGGGAAACATATTATAGACTATAGACTAATAATTTTTCGGAATGATTCATGTTGAATAATAATAATCGCTTATAGAAAGAAGAAGGTGTTTTTTCATACAGATGCAGCTCAAGCAATTGGAAAAGTTCCAATTGATGTTAATGCAATGAATATCGATTTATTGTCTATCAGTGGTCATAAGATATATGGTCCGAAAGGTACATCGAAAATATTCTAACTCTATGGTTGATACTTAATTACTTATTATTAAAATGAATTTGTAGGAATTGGTGCGTTATATGTGAGGAGAAGACCAAGGGTGCGTTTGGAAGCAATACAAAGTGGAGGTGGTCAAGAAAGGGGCATGAGAAGTGGTACCATTCCAGCGCCCTTGGCAGTGGGTCTGGGAGCAGCTTGTGAATTGGCACAAGCGGAAATGGAGGTAAATTTAATTGTGAACACAATATATAGTTTGATACATACTAGTATCGAAATAAATACCTATTTCTCCCTAGTATGATCACAAACATATCACAATGCTTTCGAACCATTTGATCGACAAGATAACATCGAATTTACCGCACGTTGTACGCAACGGAGATACGTTAGCTTGGTATCCCGGATGTGTGAACTTGTCCTTCGCGTATGTAGAAGGCGAATCTCTATTAATGGCTTTAAAGAATGTTGCTTTGAGCAGCGGTTCCGCTTGTACTAGCGCTAGTTTGGAACCCAGCTATGTGTTACGAGCAATTGGAGCATCTGAAGATCTCGCACATTCCAGTATTAGGTACATTATATACGGCATGTGATATACGATGGTATATGTAAATGTAACGTACTCACGGCTATTTGATTCTATAGATTTGGTATCGGACGCTTTACAACCCTCGAAGAGATAGACTTTACCGCCGACAATACGATTCGACATGTCAAGAAACTTCGAGAAATGAGGTACATACAACTTGTTCAGTTATAATGTATTTATTTGGTATGAAAGGACGAATGCATCATCTTACTTATGTAAATTTGGGTACGAATATGAAAAGCACGTTAGACATAACAAACGGAGGGCATTTCGTGGACGTTTCGAATACTTCAGTACAAATACCCTTAAATATTAATCGCAATACACAGATATTAATGGATTTTTTAATTGCTTATTTTGCAGTCCATTATGGGAAATGGTCCAAGAGGGAGTCGACTTGAAAACTATTAAATGGACTCAACACTAATGGCTTTGTCTCACATGATCTCGACTATCTAATTACATAGATAGTATGGATTAAGGGTACAATGATATTGACCATAAGTCACACAAATAGAACAAGCCGAATTAAGTAAAATACCTTTCATTGTGTAATAAATGTTTATTTAAAATTGTTCGTTTTTGTGACTTCTAGGTCTGACTATAATTAAATACAAAATTATTTGTATTATTCCTCCTCTTTACCCCCGTCCTTATTTTTCATATTACGATATTTTCCCTCGTGAGAGGTACATTACAGTTATGTGATACAAAAAGAGATACCTTGACTTCACACTATATTGCTGTATGTTGAGTTTCTCCAAGGCATAAAAAAACGTTGTAGTCAGCAATACACACTTTTCTAATGTTCATTATTTAGCACAAACAGGATGGGTCAGCTGCTTCATCGATATATGAAATCTTAAATCTATCCTTATCCATTTCATGCAACTCCATACGAGATCTGTTAGCCTCGACCAACTGTTGTGCTATATCTTCAAACATTTCATGTATTCCCTCCCCAGTTTTACACGATGTTTTATATATACCAGAAATTAAATTGTGGCATTGTTCGCTGTAAGAAGCAATGTAATATTTTTTATGAATATATAGACAAGCATTGCGCATTGAACGATATTCGGTAATACCGAATCAGGCCTACCAAAACTGTTCCATCTCTGCATCCGTGACTTGCGGTCCGGTATTTTCCAAGTCACTTTTATTCCCGCAAAGGAATATCTTCGCATTTTCTGCGTACGTAACGATATCAAGTAAATGCTGAGATAAAAGGTGAAAAGATGTCGAATTATCTAATGCAAACACTAAAATAGCAGCCTCGGCAAATTTGTAATAGCTTGATGTTACCGATGCAACTCTTTCCATACCACCCGTGTCCCATAATTGCAGCTGCAACATCAAACGAAATGAAATATCTCAGATGAAATATAAATAACGTTGGATGGTACATTTAAAATAACATTTCGATATATATTAATCCCGCGTATACGTATCATTTTTATTTATAAAAATTTCATGCAGAGTAAAGTGCGGGGAGATTAAGTCTCGTTTAATTCGGTTTCAAGGATCGTGAACATATATAGACACATTACTCGTATTCGTCTGTCTTCAACAACGTATTCCTTGTCGATATTGTCGAGGCCCAACGTCGACTTTCGATCGTTGCTAGCAACGAAACTATTGTTCGCGAAACGTCTAAATATAGAAGTCTTTCCGACGCCGTATTCTCCACACAGAATCACTTTCTGTTCGGTTACTTTAACAGTAGCCATTTTCGGCTTATGTCACTTTGCCGGGTGTGCCGAAATGCAAAAGTAACACCGTTAACAATTACAAGTCATTATGTTCCCTTGCATTTTTCGTGATTCTACTCGACGGTTGTTTGCCTGTATACAACTACTTATGCAAACGCGATGACAGTCGTGACAGTAGAAATAATACACCAGTAACGGACCATAAACGTTCTACCATCGTAGAACGTCTAATCGCGACGATAAGCAGCCACAGAATGTTTAATGAATTCTTAAATAACTTTCAAATGGTACGCAGTCAATTGTAAAATATCTTTCTACGCGAATATAATGATATTAAATGAGCTCGAGATACGACGGGCATGATCTAACGTTACCACAATAGATCCGGTTATTTTAATTAGCGCAAAAGTCATCCACATAATGTTGAAAAACGCGACAGTAATTACTTGCTACATATCTATACAAGAACCTATTTTTGTAATGCATAATGCATGTATTATCCAAATTTTTGTATAGTAATTCAAGTAATAACTTACAATGCGGGTTCCGCTTGTAAGTTTTGGACTAAATTCGAGAAGGACTTATACAAAATTAGCTATATTTATATACACAATCACAGACAAATAGTTGGTAATACAATGTTTAAATTGAAATGGGTTTAATAGAAACAATTAAGTGCACACTATAAAAAGTATTGTTGATTGACTCAATGTTAACTTCAAATCGAACTTATTAACGCGAAGTTGAATGCGCCCGACAGGTGCTGCCACCTACCAAAGGGTACTACAGAGTTACGAGCGCAGCGTGTTTTTAGTTCTCAGCTGTTTAGATTTCTAGTTTGACGTTAATTATTTCAATGGTGCCGTGTACTTTTAATACAATTGCTTCTATATCGTTCTTTTCATTGTGGAAATAACGAATTTTCGTCATGGTGTTGAACGACGTAGATAACTTTGTTCGCGAACTAGAGAAAGCCGAATTAGAGGTGTGTGCTCAGTTCGACCAACCGCTAATATAGGTTATGCCGAATCATGCGCTCGGTTTTATCTACCATAAATCAATGAATACTTTAAATATTTATTCCTTGAATATCTTTTTATAGGCGCCGAGCGGAGTTGCATCACCGCAGACGTATGCTCAATTATTAGCTGTATATCTTTATCAAAATGATCTGTAAGTACGAACCTATTGTGCACACATCATTAATCCATTTCATCCCCTAAATGCTGGTCGAATATTCAATAATTATCTTAATTAAAACAATCATATCTTCAACTACGATAATTCGTCACACGTTATACAGACATATTTCTGCGATTACATTATTGTTTGTTGTCTGTGCGTTTTGTGCTGACTCCACCTGCAAACACGTTTTGTTTTTATTCGAAGTTTAACAAAATTGTTGAACTATGATTATAAGAAGAGAGATTCTTTCAGTATTCTTCAATTATTAATTATACATATTATCCGATTTGCTTTTTCAGGTATAGGTATGATAAAATATATAACTTTTTTACCGGAAGTTACTGACGATTTTTTCGATACAGTAGCTATCCTATAATTATCTGTTACTCTCTTTATGTTGCGTTTATATTTTGTTAAAAAACGATTCACGACTAATTAGTCGATTTTACGGTTAGTGTGTTCGATCGTGCACCCCGTCGATATTTTATCGCACGATTTTTTATTCACTGTTGCTTAAGTTACCCAACTAATTTAGCGCATCACATTTATTGCGTTATTATGTTAATTAATCATTATTATTAATATAGTCTGTTGTTTACGAATATTATTGCTATATTTAATTTCGTGGGTACTTTTTTCCCCGAAATGAATTACCACTTTTTTATACAATTAATCATTATTATTAATATAGTCTGTTGTTTACGAATATTATTGCTATATTTAATTTCGTGGGTACTTTTTTCTCCGAAATTAATTACCACTTTTTTATACAAATATTTTCAGTAACGTATTTCGTTCTTTTTTCGATTTAATAGAGCTCACTAAAAACGTTTAATTTTTTGTTACATCAATAATAAATTTACCTCATCCCTACAAATAGCTTTCACTCCTGCGAGACCAGCACGAGCGAAATGTTAATCGATTTTTATTTGCTCGAAAAATCACCCTCACAGATGTAATGCTAAGTACCTGTGGAAGCGGATACCATCAGATCTAAAGAGTGGCAATGCGGAACTAAGTCAAATATGGGTGGTAGGACAAAGAATGTGGCAAAGGGACTGGCCTGCAATGCACGTGGCCCTTAATTCGGAATGGAGCAAGGACATAACTGATATCATGATTGCCCTAAAAGGTATCACATCTTAAATAAATTATATTAGTAATTAATATTGATTTGAATCGATTCAGATTTCACTGCCTATATATTTCTTGACTTTTTCCTATTTCCGAATGATTTATGTTATTATTGTCGCCACAGAAATTTTATCTATTTCAACACATTTCATTAGCATAAATTCCTTGAGATCAAATTCGTCCAAACAAGCAATGACTCCCAGATGAAGAAAATGTGTTCCCGGTGTACGCATTGAGCCGTCAATTCTTGATCGTTCTTCCAGATAACGTCCGCGAAAGAGCAATAACTTTGATATCCAAGGCTTACTCGTCGTTGGGATTAACCGTGTTCGCGTCGATGACGGGCTTAACCCTGGAGGAAGCTCGTCGGGTTGCCGTTGAAAGAGGGTGGACCGTGGAAGGAACGATGGTACAGCCCTGCAAAATCGAAAAGGAAGACCCCAACCTCGGCAGCGAGGTATATCTTACCGAGCACCAGCTGTACGAGCTCACAGAATTCGTGTCGTTCTTGGAGAACTGAAGAAGCAGCAACGATTCGTTAATAACGAAGGACGCGAAGCCCTGATCGACAGTACTTTAAACTTAGTTTTCCTCGTAATTGTATTATATAAAGGAGGAAGTGTGCTTCAAAGGAGGCACCTGTGCCCCTTCCCTAAGTATATACCTCGGTCTACCTACGCGTCCTGCCCATTCAATCGGAAGATTCAATCGATGAAGCTCACTGCAAGCGTGGAGTCAACAACTCGATTAATCAATAATCGGATGCTGCGTGCGGGGAGCCTGGCATTTTCCAGAAGAGGCACCTTCCACAAGGAAGAAAAGAGAGGGTGGAGAAAAATAAAGAATCCACGGACCGATTCACGGTCTCTAACTTAATATATTTGCATACGTTTCGATCAATCAGTGTTCGCTTTGGCATTAAAACCGTTGAAACGAATTACTCTATTATATAAAATATAATAATCACAGTCGATGTCACCATTGCCGTCCTTATATATCGTCTCCACGTATAGAACGCTGCTCGCCTTATCATTCAGTATATTCAATCGACCATTCCAACCCCTCTTCGTTCATCCTTCCTCCCATGCAATTCATCGATCCTTTTACCGTCGCTTTGATTTCGCATTTATTTTTCGCAATGCTTCTAGCACAGATTTACTTCTCGTATCTAAATAGAATCTTCCGATTTTTGAAATTCGAGACGAAATTGCATAACCGAGCAAGATCTGAGATGAAGTCATAACAGCTAGGGGAAAGGGTGATCTCGAAACGAGTGGCTTCGATCGCGCGTGAAAGCAAGCGGGTGTATCGTGCTCGACGAGGCCGCTTGAAAAACTCGCGCGCGAGGAGATTCTGCCGCGAGCATTGCGTCAGGCAAATCGAATCCTCACGGGTCAGAAAAAATCGTGGACAGATCGGTATTCCCGGTTTGCTTCGTACCTCGTGGCCTGCCGACATGCCTCCGTGTAATTCTCTATGAAATCGATTCTGACCGTCCCGTATTGTAAACGTTGAATATGCACAATCGTGGAACGATTGCGTAACGTCAGATATTCTCAAAGAAATCGTTTCCACTAGTCAGCAGGTAGCCGCCGTGTGCACCCACCGTCGTTGGTGTGTCGGTTGCTCTTTTTTGGCTGCACCATACTCTAGAAAGTTGTTGCACCGGTATCACCAATCCTACACGATACGCTAGTTTCATATTTTACGTGTATACATTGCCGCGCGTCAATTTCCGTAGAAATCGCCAAGATATTTGCCTTCCTTCGATTCTCGTATTTACGAGCAAACGAACTTATTTATAATTCTATCATTCGCAACTGAATGTTTGCAGTAATGGGGAGTTTTACTGGAAGCTGGACGAGCTTAGCTGTGCAACATTTCCCCTGAGATATATTTTTCATGCAATTATCCAAGGTCAGATATTCGATGAATTTAGCGTTATGGAAACGTGGGTATAATTGAAAAGGACAGCCTAAGACGTGTCTACAAGGCGTTCCCACGAGTTCCTACTACATCAAAGAGTATATCCTAGCCGCTGTATCAGGAATGCGCGATCGCTACAGTAATCGGTATCGAAAAAGGCGTTCAGTCAGCGGGGGGTTGCAAAGTGGTTAGGATGTAGCTTAGAACGAAGATGACGGTGCCAATTTTGTGGCACGTTCAGTTAGACTCGTAGTATGTATTCTGTTCACTGTGGGTTATAATCGTGCAGATTCATCTTTGATCCAAAGAGCGGGTGATTGCAGCGCGATATCCGGACGTTTCTACTCCGACTCTTCATCCCTCTTTCTCAACACTGTTGTAGCTTCGTCCTACTACGACCACGATTGTCGAGAGAGGGTAAATTATTCTCCAGGGTGGCACCTTCTAAGGGTGGTGGAATCAATCAATTATTTGCCATGTAAACATTCGAATTTTCGGGTGCAGCACTGGTTTAGAAATTAGTTCGTCGGGTATCCTCGCTGTTTTGTATATGGAAGCTCGTGCACTCGGTAGTACAGAGTATTACTAAAGACGAGTACTAGTTTGCAACATAAAACGCGAAGGTGAGAGGCAAGAGGGAAGGGTAACCCGGGTTACCAGTTACCTTACCTGACCTCCCCTCGTAAGAGTACGCGCCGGTGACTCGCGTCTTCTTTCCCGAGAGCGTACCTGCACCGCGGCCTGCTGCGATGACCTTTGCACGTCGCGGAAAACGCCGATGCTCCGTGAGCAGAGAGCGAGTGGCACGAATCGAACGCGACTAGTCGATTTCGAAAGTCCTCTTCGCGGCGGAAGAGTCGTCGGGGTGAGAGGACAGGGACGAAGAGATGATGATAATGATGAAGAACAACTAGAAGGCCGAGATGAACGTTCCCCTTCATTTAACTATCGACGTTCCTCGTTAGGCCACTGATAGATCCGTCAAACGAGGATTAGCAAGGGTTGCTTCAACGTTTGCTCTCCCTTCATTCTTCTAAGACAAGGTCGATGGGCTAGAGTTCTTGCATGGCGGGGGTACATCACGCAGAACAGGGCAACGATAATTTCGCCGAAAAGATTCCTGTCGCGATGCGTATTTTAAGCAGCTAGTGGTTCCGCGAAGAAAAATCGAATCTTCGTGCTGTACAACCGAACGGGCTAGTGTATACCTCCAGGGGTTGTTTCGGAGTTTTACATTGGATCTAATTAATTGCAAGTCGTACACGCGTACAGTGCTCCTCTGTTGTTAAACGATGAATACATTACGATGACAATGTTTCACCGCGCACGATCCTCCGGTCTACCTCTTGGCTTACGTAACAGATCAGCCCACCTAATCTTAGATTACATCTGAATCGTGATCCTCAATTCGATTTTTCCTCCCCGGGTTGAACTTTCTTCCTCTTCCTCGATGCTCAGCTTCGCCATCCTTGACGTACATATTAGCACTTGCATCACGGACAAAGGAAAAAAAAAGAAACTATGCCTACCTGTTATCGAACCGAATCCGGCTTGAATCGTCTGGAACAATAAACTCGCAGAGCCAATCTCTGCGGGGGTTGTACCGTTAAGAGTACCACGATGTGTCCGTGGTCCCGTGCAGAAGGATAGAAACAGACGAGGAAAGAGAGGGGAAAAAGCACAATTGAATGTTGGCGGAGCCGTGGGCGGGACGCAGTTCGATCGTTTCTTTATCGCGATCATCCTCGCTCCTTCTTATACGACGGCACCGGCGATCTCACCACCGACCCGCACAATCATTCTGTGCGCTCGTAGATTTCTATGTCGCGGTCTTGTATCATTGTCCTTGTTGCGTCCCGCGACGCGTTGCTTCGCGCCGCGTTCTCGGTGGGTGCGCTTAGAATGCACCTTCTCCGCGGCATTCCACGCGGAAAGAAAACCGATCGTTACCTTTTGCACAATTGCATCTTGCGGAACGTAACGGTGATCGGCCCGGGGATCATCGATTCGTCTCGATCGGGACACCCCCGCAGAAACCTCGAACGCGACTCCTTTGGCTCGTGCTCGTCTATCGTGGCATTTCCAATCAGATCGAAGCCCTGTATGCATGGGCACTCTCGATTCGTGAGAAACGAGCTTTTCGGGGAGCGTCCACGCGAAGCAAATCCTAATGGTTTTTAGGAGAACAATAACATTAGACGAATGATAGTTTCGTTCGGAAACTATGGATCTTGTCTATATTGCACCGCATAGACTTTCAATTCTAGATCCCTTGTCTGGGAATGTCCGATCGAGGTATTCCCAACCCGAAGTCTAATACGCAACAATGCTTTCCCGTGGCCCGCATTCGTTGGCCCCGGCCACCCTTTATATTATACCTCGCCAGATTACGGCCGATCAACGATAATCGAATCGCCCGTGCCTTCGAAATATTCTAAATAAGGAGTCTCACGCGGCCGCGGAGACGGATAACTGGCCGCTTTATGTAACGGGGATGTCGGAGGAAAGGAGAGAACGAACTCGCAACGGGACTGAATTTAGCCTGCATTAGGAATTCATGACTACCGAGGAGAAATTGGCCGTGACGCGGCTCCGTGACAAATACGCGGCTAAAGTTCCACTGCCACCCCGATCGACACGATATCCCTTCCCGCACTTGCAGCAATGCGTAGTTCGCGGCTGTGGAGACGAAAAGTAGAAGCCTTGGGATCCGACGTCGTCTGCATCCCTCGTCCCTTCGTGCGCTTTTTCCCCGACGTCAACAATAGAATTCCCTTTGACGTCCCAGCGCCAAAAACCCTATCGCACTCGACTATGGCACCGCGACGTCGTTTATGAGGGGGACGAGGAGGACAAATGACGGGGAGTTTGCTAATTTCAACTTGGACTTTCGACCCGGGACACTCGTGTTTCGAACGGTGTAGAACTCGTTTAGGCGCGGGACTGGTCCAGCGACAGGCTCCGCTGATTTTTGATGTTCGGGCCACTCGCGGTGTTCAAGTGCCAGCTACTGTTCAAACATTTGATTTCGCCCAATTATCTTGTACATACTATTGCGACATACTTGACCCGCGCAACCAAATTGTGCGAGCAACGTTTGTCCGTTTCGCACGAGTAGATCGAGCAAGAATCGTGCGGAAAATTCCGCCGGATCGTTTGGAAAGCTCGAAAACTCGATCCGCGAAGCTTTTCCGAGGGTTACGATCGTCGCCTCTGATATCTCCCACCCTGGATCGCATCGGTGGCACGCTGCAACGCGGCTGCATAGCGCAGCGTGCGCGCACGGCGGGCGCAGACTTCTGGGATTTCGCAAGCGGCACTCTCGCCACTCCGGAGATAAAGAGAAATACCTGAGAAGGTGCAGGTGAGGTAAGGCGCAATGAGGCGGCGAGGGGGAGAGGAGGATAGCTTCTTGCAGGCGACCTAACACAAGAGTTGCAGAAAGAAAAGTGAGAGCACTAGAAGAGGAATCGAATGGAAGAGAGATAGATGAGAGCGTTCTACGGGCAGAGAAGGCAGAGAACGGAATATGGGATCACCTAAGGTTAGGGTTCGCGATGCTGCGCCCACGTACCTATTGTCTCTAACTTTCGTGCGCTGCGGGAAAAAGGACGCGAGTTGCCTACGGTGTATGGCGCAGTGCGCCACGTGCATCGTCGAAGACCCCCTTCTCGCCATGGGATGCTCCGATATTCCATTTCCTTGAGAGACAAAGAGAGATGCGTCCGCGGAGCACGCGGGACGAACGTCGATTCATCTTGGAATCCTTAGGATTTTTTTTCCTCCTTTCCTTCTTTTCGCCTCGGATGCTGAAGTTGCACAAATCCAAGTCCGTATAATTAATCAGAAGGAAAACTGGATGCTTATGCACCGAGGACGGAATTTGCATAAGCGAATTTTGTCACTGTATCGCTTCCTTGATAAGGCGGCGAGGGATTGGATAATTATGCGGCGACCGTGATGGTCAACGGAGGATCCCACGATCGTTGAATAATTATCATTAATTGTAATATTCCAGGACCATTAATGTAAATGACGGTTGCTTCGTTTGCGAAGTCACTCCTACCTTCGACACTTTTTGGGGGATGCACGCGAGATGTATGGCTGATTAGTCGACTGGCCGCTTCCCATTTAGCAGCTCGGATCAGTGACGTTGGATGATATTAGAAAGGTGTGTGTCGACGAATAGATTAAGATAAAAACAACTATAACAGTCGTTGGGCCGCGGTGTCAGCCACGACGTTTTCGGGTTGTCGATCTCGTATAAATTTTAATCGTTGACCTATGGGTAACACAGATGCATTCGCTTTTTCATGCCGGTGCATCGAGCACGCTGTACCACGATTGGTTGAAGGGAAGATTTTTAATTTCGACGCGTTGCTACGGGACGATATTATTGAACCGGTTTTAATCTGGTTAGTCCGTGACGCCATTGTCAATACTTCTATTATAATCGCGTGCGACGGATTCGATAACGTCACCGAGGAAAGGGGATCAATTAAATAGTTAGCAGCTCGACTCAAGCATCTTTTTTTAATCATCGCCGAGGTAATCGTCTGTAGCATCGCGTGCCGTGTTTGAGCCTCCGGCGTGAACAAAAGTCAGCCGATTGTAAATAACGGAACAGGTTTCACTCGATGCGCTCGCTTTCGATTCCGTGCACAAGGCACCGGATCAAATTATTTAAATCAAATCTGTCTGGATATTTTGGACGTTCCTCGAAACGTTTTGGAACCGATGGGTTTAATCCAGTTCGCAGCAATTGTGCCAGAATGTTTGTACTTATTTCGTAAATGAAGTACCGCGCGAGTTTTTTTAAATATCTCATTTTGTTCTCCTTTGTTTTTAGAATAAATTATGCAAATTGAGGACGCATAAAGCGCAGAGTGTGATTGAATGTTTTTCATCGCGAATAACAATAGACAGTAAACGAACGGAGCGCTAGGAAATCTGGTGACTCCGGGTCTCTTGCACCGGGTGGCGGCCACCAACGTTGCGCACGATTCTGCCCGATGGTTCCCACCTACCATAGCCGCGCGATCGTCGGCTCTAAACGTATCACAGTTCTTTAACAATCGTCTCGAACCAACGTGCTTGTAATTAGACACGATATTCGTGTCAAACGCGAGCTCGAAAGACTTTCACGAAAGGCTGAACGCCGACCGTGTCGGTGGTGTTTTGCAACTCGTAGCGATCATCCACTCTGATCAAAGTTCCACCAAATTTTTTCCTAATCAACAAGTGGCGGTGCGATCTGTGGAAACGCCGACTCTCACCTTACTTGAAAAATGCCTGCGAATTTGTCAATGTCATCATTTTCGTTTCTACACTTTTCTTTCCTTTTTTTTTTCTTCATTCGGCTATCATCCGCGTTGCCTCATCCCGTCCTTGATCCTAATACGCCCGTCACAGGTACACTTGCGTAAAGTTAAAGGGTTAGAGACTTGGAAAGTCTCATCGATGACGCTATTCTGAGAACCGTTAAGTGGCGAACGCTTACACATTGTTCGCCGGTGCTTCGATCCGCCCTCCGTTGTTGCGCCCGATTCTTTAAACGATCTTATTGTTCGGTTTCGCTCGCGTGTTACTTTTCGCCGGAGAAAATAAACGGGTACGTAGCCGCGTTGTTGCGTCACAGGCAGATACGCTCGGAAGTTTTTGGGGAACACAACGAGGGATAAGTTTGGCGTTTCGCGATCGGCCCACAATTCCAATCCTTTTAACGCGGTGGCTGTTTTAAATCCGCGTTTCCGGGTGTTCTCGTGCATCGCGTCTGAAATCACGGATTCGCATCGTGACCGGGTTCGCGGTTTTACTCCGCGCTTATCCGGAATCTAATCGGTTAATTAAGCTTTTAACGGGATGGGTATCGTACGGTTTGAAAGCAAGGACGTTAATCCGCGTTAAGCAGCGAACTTTTCTCAATTTGCATCGAACTGTCACACAACGGACGAATTTAGATCGACGTCTATCTGATAAAGTTGCCCCGCAGGGACGCATACCAAACTTTCTTCCACCAAATGGTGAAACGAATCTCCTTTGAATCTTCACAACGACGAGGAATCCTATTCACGTCGTATCTGAGTAATTCGCCGAACGGAACCTTTTACCAAAGTTCGGCCCTGCGTTCCTTTACCCCCGATATTCCTGCCCCTTTCTAATCGTTCACGCAGTAATCGTTTGCGTCCCACTTAAGCTGGATAGCGTGGGATAGGCCCTTGGGAGATGATAATTACACGTCGCGCTGCGGGTCGACCTACGGGCATGCCGGCACGACCGTATCGTACCGTACGTTACGGCCGTGCACTCTCACCGGTACTCTCTGTTCTTGCCTCTCTCTTCCCATTCGATTCCGTCTATCCCGTACTGATCCCGAGAGCCACGGCTGGTCGGTATAGGCGTTCGACACTGTGCGGTACTCTCTGTACTCTGTACTATCATCGCCGACTGCTCGTGTCCTCGCCGCGAGTAGTACAGGTAAGTACCGGGGTCGAACGCGCGCGCTCCATCGGTTCGACCTCCGTATCGCGCTATCGGCGAACCCTCGCGCGAGTAACAGCGCGATTAGCGCGCATAATTGACCGGTTAGAGCGTGTCCGATCTTCCCTCCTCTTATGAAACTTTTTCCACATTTTGATGGAAAATTTTCAATCGCGCATCTATTCCTCTTACAGCGTGTATCTATAATATATATACACGCGTGTACGTATGTACTGTTACATCGTTAAGCGTGAGAACGTATCAGAGAATCTTTCGAATAATCGACGTTTCCTCCCCACGTGACCAGGTGCATAATAACTGATCGCGTGATGAACAGCCGACGATGGTAGTTTCGGCGCGGTTCCGAGCGGTCAGGATTGACAACGACGCCCTGCGTCGTCGTCGCACGGCATCGGTGAATTGGCTATAATATGATAATAGCGCGAGGCACTCCCCACGGCGGGTCCTGTCTATATATATATGTTCGCCTTCGTCTTCGAAGTGAAAGGCGGGCGAGTCGCGGCGAGCACGCTAGTTTATGCCGCGCTGAGCCTATGTCTATGCCTATGCCTGAGCTATGCCAGCACGGCACGGCTGCCGCTGTGTCCCCGTCGCCCCTCGTCGGGTCAGAGGTCGGCTCACCCACTCCCCTCCTGGCCCTTCACCTCGTGTCCTCCATCCTCTCGCTTCTCGGCTCTCAGCTCTTACTCTCCTCGTGCTGATCTCTCGTTGTCTTTTCACTCCTCCGCTTCACAGCCTACCCCTGTCCCCGGTTCCCTTACGTTCTCTCTAACTCTGCCATTTTTTATCCACCTCCGTTAAGGTGGCCGTCTATGCCCCATGAGATGCAACCCTTCCTGGAAAAGAATGGGCCAACAGGATCTTGTTATGCGGACAGATGCTCCGTCGGCTTTAATAATGGCACGCTCGAACCCATTTGGTCCACTGTCTTATGGTTGGACGCAGGTGTTTGCGAAACGTTCACCGTCCGTGTATCCGCGCATCGTTGTGGGCGATATTAGGGCCGGCTTTTATATGGGGGATCGCGGGAAGGTTGCGCGGGGCGGTTGGAAAAAGAAACGTAAACGAAAACTGGTTGCACAGTTAGACAGCGGAACGATGCATAGGAAATGTACGAGCACGGGCGACATACAAGAGTGTCTCTAAACATTCTTCTAGCACGGCTTACACGCTCGGCCGCGACATATGCATATGGCCGGCGTCGTCCCGAGAATGCACCCTTGTACACGTGTTCCGCGTGGAATACCGTGTACGGATGATAACGCGTCGTCCTTTCGCCACTGGAGACATTGCGAGAACCTCTTAGGAACGCATCGAGCCATCGAGAAAACTCGCGGCGTATTTTCTCTTCGCGCGTCCGAGCATGCTAATGCTGAATCGAACACGTTCCTGCGTTTCACGTTTCTTCAAATGTTCCGCGGTTTATTTAAGAAGGGACATTCATCCATCTGTGTAATAAAAACGAACGTTAAATACAACCCATTATTAATTTCGACATTAATTCCGTTAAGTCCCGCAAATGTGACAGAGCTGGAATACCCTTCCGAATCCGGCGAGGTTCTCGCAGACGGATGATCTAGGATCTATAGATCAAGGAGAAGAGGCCGCGGTCTCTGGATAAGATAGATGGCGTCGGTTGGAGTAAAAGCGCGTTATAACTGCGGGGGAATAAATATTGGAGTAGGTACACGGGCGGTATTACCATACAATACGCATACCGCGTAGAGTGATTTCGCGGGCCACGCAAGGGTGCGACGCTCGGTGTTGTTGCTCCTAGAGCCGTTTTCTACACACGCTCGGTCTCGTGCCGTATACCGTAAGCTCTCTCCCTCTACGTTTAATCGCCATTAATCACCGTGATCTTCCACCCGGTCCCACGCAAGCGGCCTCGCGAACACGATATCGAAATACCGGAGAATGTGTCTTGGCCCGTGAAACGCGAGCCTGTGCGCCGCTTAAACCATGACACTCTGTACAAATTCTTCTTCTTTTTTTCTTCTCCTTTGAAACGGACATTCTCATTTGGTTACTTTTAATCGTCGGATTATTTCGTCGGCCGTGCCGTGAAATTTCTGGCGTCGAATATATTATTGGGGGACGAAGATGGATCGCAATGTGGATCTTGATTATCGCGTTTCCTTTTTACCCGCGATCACGTGAAATCGTTTTGAAAGGAAGAAAGGTATTTACGTACCTAAAGTATCACCACCGATTCCGGTCGATCTTGGTGCCCGCGCGTCCTTTCCTTCGTCGCCTCCAGCGATCGTCCTCTCTCTTTCGTTTCTGTACAGGTGACAGGTGAAACGACCTATACGTACAGGACAGCGAGGTCGTGTACCATTCGCCGAGGATACCTAATTCTGGTGAAACGGAGAGAACCGATCGAGGAGTCGCGGCAAGAATGTTTTAGAAGCTTATGAGAGAAACCGTGTACGAAGGAGTTTAGTGCACGGGATATCGTTTTAATAGCGAATGGAATATAAAAGATCGAGGAAGGAGTGACTAAAGCGTTAACGACACGCATGTGATAGGCAAGAAAAAATATGATTTATAAAGCGACACGCAGGGTTTATGTCCTTCCAGTTGTTCTCCGATATGGAAAAGTGTTAAAATCGTGATATAGTACTGTTACGCTCGCTATCTCTACTCTATCTAATATCTCGAACATTGCAAGCGGTCCACGGTGAAATGTGACTTCATTGGTCTCTTTCGTCGTTGCTTCGACGGTATGTCGAATCCCCCTTTTCTTTTATTATTATCTCCGATATACAAGATCGTACAGCTGGATAACAAGATTATTGCCATTCGAGGCAATATTTCATTGCATTTTTCTCGTTGCAACGATGTTTGTATAAATCAGTCGTCCATCACTGGTACCCAGTTTCGCTACCGTTGGCAGCCGAGCGGGGTGTCGAAAGCCACCGTGTGTCGATTACTTTTTGCATCGCTCTGTGATCGTGAACGAAGGACAGATTTTTTTTTAATTGATCGACAACAGAAGCGTACAGTGATTTCGCGATATCCAGCTAAACAGACATGCACCGCACGCACGTGAGATAAACAATCGATGAGTCGAACGTCTATCAGTTTCCCCGTTCGTCCCATTAGATACTAATCCAGCCGGCTAAAGATTATCTTCCGCCGTAATTAGAGAGGCGAAAGTGGTAGGTACGCGCGTCCTCGTAAACGCATAATTACCGCTTGTCTCTGCGTCGGCACGATCAGAAGTCGGCGCACATGGCGGAATCCCTTACGATTACTTAATGTAAGTAATTGGCAAGAACAGTGAGCAATATTACTTAACGTACGTACGTAAGTCCGATTTCGCGGAGCTGCTTTGAACCATTTGAGACGGGGAACATTTGAGACCCTGTTATGCACGTTAAATCGATAAACGTTGACACGATCGTTGCGAAATTACACGACGTGTAGAGTCCGTACATGGCTCCATTATCCTGTGGCGCATTGGAATATTGCGTATATATGCTAACTGTTTAAAAGAGGCCTCGCGCTGATTAATGGTTTACTGAACCTATTTGAAAAAGAAACAGTAATAATAGGGTCTCAACTTTCATCGAATGAAAGCATCAAAGTGAAAGCACAAAAAACGTAGTCATCCAAAATGTTCCTCGGACGACTTCGCCGGGATTCTATCCGAGGCCTACGCTCCACAAGTGTCTCCAAATTACTTGAAACATTAGTGGCACCGTGTAGGAAATTACAAAATTCTTGAAGATCACTTCTGTAGACAGAGCTTGACGAAAACACGTTCAGGACGAAAGTGAAACGAAAAATGCCGGGCAATTGTGGATCTACGCCGGCAGCCAGATAAACGTTCAGAGACAATGACAAACCGCGTGCGCAGGAGTTATTGTACAATGTGGATAGCAGGAAGCAGATACGGAATCTAAAAAAATGTTCAGCCCGTTAACTATTCCTGACCAAGGCCAAGCAAAGTTGTTAACGACATTGTAGGCTCGACTGAGCGTTTCTTGCAGCGGCGGTTCAGCATTAGTCATCCGTCAAACACGATGAAACTCGTATTACGTGCATCCGCGAGTCACCGTCGTCGAGATCGCATCTTGTCTTTTCTTCATCTTCAGGTCCCCTCCGTCTGTACGATAAACCTATATATCTGCGATTTCACGCAACCGCTTAGCGGGCATTCTGATATTTTTCCCTGTAGCGGCAGCGACCGGTCGCCGGATCCTTTTGTTCTCCGCCAGATGATCGAACGCAGGGGCGATAGTCTCGAGAGAGGATCGTAAATCAGTGAAATTACACAGTGGCGTAACGGAAACTTAAAACCCTGCTTTGGTCAAATCCGTCTAAGACTAGGTTTGTACGTTTTACGACTTGGATGGAGGATGGCCGGGTCTCTGTGTTTCGTGATTCCAGATTTCTTTCTTGGATTCGTGGAGATATTTCTTGGACAATCTCGTATACAGCTGAAAGATTCTTCATCGCCGTTCAAGCGTGTACACAACGTCGGTTAATTGGAATTGGACAGGAAAACCGAATCCTCCCACGTGCAAGGATCACTGTCCCCGTTTACGTAACGAAACACTTGGCGTTACGTAAACAAATAAATAAATGATTCGTCTGTCTATTAGAGGAGGAGGATGCTGCGCCGGCGAAGCTGCGTTTGTCCTACATCCAGGCTACCATGTGCTTCCTTGCTCGTTCAGCGTCCAGGATCGCGAAATCGGATCGATAATAACGGTATCCACGAGGCAACGATAAATTCCCCATCCCCTGGTGTTAGACATTTTTCCCCAGCAACCGGTAGTTTCTCTGCCAGCTCTCGGACCATTGACCCACCTAAACACGGAGCAGAATCTTCGCCGGGAATCGTATCGTACCGCGAAGTAGCACTGTCCAAGCGGTGTATAAACAATCCGGGTACAAGCACAAGAGGATGCCTGACAGTTCGGTATAGAAGTCGAGGAGGTGTTGTAGCCGGTCGATGCAGAGGAAGCATGCAAAAGATGACACCGAAAAACTATGGGAGAAAGTACCTGTGTGTCTTCGAAGGCTGAAGGGGGACGACCTTCCCGCGGTTCTCCAACATCGTGCCCCAACTGTGTCTTTCTCTTTCCTTCTCCCCCTCCCTTCCACGTTCACGATTCCTTCCTTTCTCTCCCTCCGTCGCCTTCATTTTTCATTGCTCTCCGCGCCACTAACTGTTGCGCGGCCTAAGCAACGAACGTGTATACCTGGGTCGCGGAGGTGCACACGGGTACACACAGGTACAGGGACGAAATCAGGCGAAAAGATAACGAGGGGGCTCGTTAACGACTTCGCGGCTGATCGGGGCGAGACGAGTTCAATGTTGCAAATGGATCGACTGGAAGAAAGGGCGGGGATCCACGAGGAGGTACAATCCATGATCGACCCCGCGTGTGACCCCACGACTTCGCGTCGATTCACTTTATACGGCGTTACAATCGTGACCGCGCTGCTGCCTATTGGGAAAGCTACTGTCCGGATAGAAAATCGTCGATGCATCCAACGTTTTGCCGATCATGAGCGTCGAGAATGCAGCTGGAGACGGCACGATGCGTTACGGGTTAAAAGCTCGGGGTCGAGGTGGATGTCGGTCGACAGGGGAGCCCGTAATGAACAATCGATGTCGCGATTTCAATCGGATATTTGTCTTCTTGAGCCGGTGAACGCACAGCGTAGGCGTTCGGTTTTGAGGATGGTTTCTCTTTTCGGTTTCACCGAGCGTGGATCGGTTCAGGTGTACATATATTTAGAGAAGAGGCGATCCTACTTGTCCGACGAGCCTTGAATCGTAACGGTATCAAATCTGTTCGAGAATATTTCAGTTGGGCCTTTGAACGGTCCCTAGATAATGGAAGGTCGTTCCCTCCGAGTTAAATGTTTCCCTTTGGCCCGCAGTTTAGTAGAACACCATGCATAAGTGTATGGATTTAAAAGCACGTTATCGCGTGGACAAGAAGTTGGAAAGAATGCGGCTCCGCTTGACGAGTGAATTTCAGTCTCGAATCGCTTTCAGCCGTTTGCTCGATGCTTCACCAAGGATGGTCTTGGTCTCCGACACTGTCTCTCATTAGCATAGCAACGCGGAAACGCAGCGTCACGCGGTGGATGTACGCACGAAACTCTGGTCCGCATCTTTGCACCACGGACGAGGTGTCCGTAGGCGTGTAAGTCTCTTTGTCCTAGTGTTCGCGGCTTCGAATACGATGAACGGTGTCGATAGCGCGGGCAAATTGTAGAAACGTGCCGCAACAATGCGAATAACAGCTGTCTCCGCGTGTCTCTCGGATGTCAAGCGCATCTCAAATCCTCGGGAAGAAAGTACAGCGCCACTCCGCAGGAACGTATCCACGCCGTGCAAGAAAACACCGGGCGCGCATCACTCGAAACAGTGAATTTCTCGGATTTTCTCTTCTCGCTTTCTATCGAAGTACAAAGTGTACCTTCGTAACACCGGGCACCATGAAATCTATACAAAATTTAGAGGATATCGACCCCCCGTCATCTTATTTCTATTTATATAATTCGTCGCGCACATAGCCGGTGGGAGGTGGGCATCTTTACGATAGGCAGATGAGAACCGAACGGATCGTTGCGGATAATTTGCAATTAAATCGTTCATCTGAAATTGTTGGGTCCGGCGTTAAGTTTCCTGCTAAATTGGCGGGGAGGAAAAAGGGAAGAGGGACACGGACAGATGGTCGCGCGGAGAAGGAGAGAAAAGAGTGGGCGAAGGAGAGACGACGAATACATTACGTACGGAGGAGAGAGTCGTTTCGAATCGTGTGCCGGGTCGATCGTCCTCCTCCGTGGAGCCGACCGGTCGCTTTCCCTTTCACACGCGGCGCTAATCGCCCATCGTTCTCTGATCTATCGGGTGGGAGGAAAAGCGACGGAGAAAGATATACGTATAGATAGAGAAAGAGGTGAAACGGTGACAGGGAGCGAAGGAAACGAGGCTGAAAGAGAAAGGAAGAGGGACGGACAGGAAGAGCAGGAGATACATAGAGGAAGAGAAGAAAACAGGTAGACGGGGGAAGAGGAATGATTACAGGAGCATCCTGGTCCGGACAGACAAGGGGCATCGATCTGTTCTCGGCAGCGAAGAGAAAAAAGAAAAATAATCGTCCACCGTGTACATTTGTCTGAGGATGCGTACGACTTTCTTCGAGTCCGCTGTCCGATGAATAACGTGGGCGACGCGCCGAGAAATCATAATAAATGTGGGGTAACGAGGAGCAAGATAAAGATGGAAAAGGTGGACACTTGAATTATTAGATACGTCATGCTCACTGCAGGCGCAGCATCTTTATTGGCGAAACTTCAATTATCGTTTTATGGGTCTCCTGTTCTGCTTGATGCACGGACAGCGCGCGGAGCCTGTTCTTTTTATTTTAATTACCGCGAAGCATCTGCCGCAATATCAGCTGATACTTATTGCCGCGCTTGTTTGGTATTGACATCGCACGAAGCTGGAAACCGTAGAGGAACAGGTACGGGACACGTACATATAGGCGGCAGATTAAATCGATAGGATTACACAGCTCGGATAAACCTTAAAAGTGACGAGGTAAATTAATTTGAACTGTCAACGTGAATGCGGCAATCAAAGCGAATCGTTGGCTGTTAATGGTGTATAATATTCATTCAAACCCGGGGCGTAAAGTCGGGCGGGAGCATAGTGTTCCCGCGGCACGTATTTCAATGGCGCAAGTGTATTTACGATAATTTTCTGGAAGGTTCCAAATCGATTTGAATAACAGCCCCGGTTTCCTTGACAGCTCGGGCACTGGCTCGTTGCGTACATATTATACAATGTTCCACGTGCGGTTCCGTTAAAGACACGCCGCCCACGCACCGTGTGCCGCACATACTCGCCACGATGCCGGGGAAATATCGAAGTTGCAGTTGAAAATGAAAGTGCACCGCTCCGTTCTGTTGTCGGCGCATTATTGACCACCGATCGGCTCGCTCTACGCGTGTCTACCTTATTAGCATTTTCATTCATGGCCAAAGAAAGACAGAATTGAGCGCCGATTCGCGACGGGGGGAGGGTCAGTGTTCAGCAAAGAGAAAGAAAATGAAAAAAAATCACAAGGAGAACGGGTATGTGTACACGTTGTACGGTTTTAACGGGCGTGTGTATCGCTACCGGCTGCAATGCCGCCCTGCTCGAAAACGCTCACGTGTCGATCGAATCGCGGTGTATGGGTACCCGTAACGGTGAAACGATTCAATGTTTCGCCACACGACGAGCGGCGTCAGCTAGGGGGTTCATCAGGTATGCAATTAAAAGTGCTCTGCAATTAGCATTAGCTGCATGGTACAATATCCTCGGCGCGTTACCGCAATCGTAAACAAAATATTAGCATCCTAAACGGCAATCGGAACGATTAGTTATGCAAGCGAGGTGCAATTATATTTACATATATCGGTACGTGTTGCTATTAGCGTAATCAGGGAGGAGGGACCCGGCCAGTAACGTATCTACGATCTCCACCATCGACGTTCCAGCGTGGAAATAATCTCCCGTTCGAAATCTGTAATTTCTTTTTACTTCTGGAACGGTACCTGTCGCCGTCTTACATTCCTCGCCGTTTCCTGCAGCAGAATTCAATTAGCTCGTTATATAATTATTATTAATACGCATGGAAGAGAACGACGGTCCGGCGTCGCGATACAATTTATTCGGCTGGCTCGTGAAACCACTTCTTCGAAACCGATGCTCCGACGTGTCGCATAAATAATAATTATTACACATCGCACGGTGCATACTGCCTTGTGAAAAATGTGCGCGGGACGGGAACGACGGTACGATTCCCTTTTCACCGATATATCGCGAGCATAAAGGGTGAACGTTCACGTCTATAAACAGTGTAGTTGTAGGACAAACGTGCGTAAACTCTCGTTGCACGAATATTAGCGCGACAGTCCCCTTTCGGCGTGTGCAAGCCGATGTTACACGCGGCCGGTTGCGTAATTTCGCCTGCAAACCCGCTCACCCTCGCCGGTTCTTCCTGGCTACGAGGGAACCCGCAACGATAACCGGTTCCTTCTTTCACCTCTTTCTCCTTTTTTGTCCTCTCCGGCCGTCTCCTTCGTCGTCCTCATCCTTCTTCTCGTACGGCTCGCGCGAAATTATCTCTCGAATTCGACCTGAACCGTCGCTTGTCTTAGTTACACGTTCCACGCGATCCGTGCTATGTTGACAGAGGAGGCGTTAATGGTGAAATTTATCTCTCACCTGGTAATCCGGCCGGTTAAATTGAGTCACGTTGTTCTTCCAGAACGTGCATGATTGATTGTAATAGGCGTCTTCCTGGAACTCGGTGCAATTTATCTCTCGCGTTGCGTTGCCGATCCGCGGTTGAAGTGCATACGGAAAGGTTCAGGGGTACGTCGATCGACAATGTGGCGTGAAACGCGGGGAATGTTGATGAATAAAATGTCGATGCTACTGGGGGAATTGATATTCCTCGATACGAAACATCCTCGCCGAGATAGCGTCCGCGACAGTGGATATTATATCCGGCTACTTTGTTAAATCAGGTCGAACCCTCTTCGCGGTTATATAACGGACGTGTTACCCCACCGAACGGAGGGTTAATACGTAATACGCCGGGCGTCTTAATCCATTGTAACGCGATGCAATTACGGGTGGCGTTAATCTTGAATCACCGTCCTGCGCGTTCAATTTAAGGCCACAATTATAGCCAGTACGTCGGGCGAAACGCGGGGGTGGCGAACGAGATTGCCCGTAACGAATCGTCGAAGACCATTTCGGTGTTCATAAGAGCGAGTTCTTACTCGTTTTACTTCGAGCCGGCTTTATTGTGAGCAACTTTCTAAAAAAAATCTGACCAGTCCTTCGACGTTAGCCTTGGAAGAGCTCATCCGCCGATTGGCGGAAACGATAATCAACGATGGCCACGCGATCACTTGCATCGCCTCGAATTTCCAGAGGGTACCCGTTCCATCCGTGTACGGCATACCTTTACGCAACTCGAGCGACAGTCGACACCGAAGGGGGAGGAAAAAAAATGATTAATCGATCTATGGCCGTTTAGGTTGCATCGTGACGGGGATGTCTACGTTGAGAATGATCAGGGAAATCGGGGAGGGACGAGAGAGTGGTTCACTGGCATCCGTGGTTTTCCACTGACAGCGCATTATACGGGAGAAAGGTCATCCCACAACCTAATAAAAAATTATGCGCCATACTGCTCCCGAGCGACGTTATACGGTACAATGATCTTTAACAGGTAGCACAAAGCGGTGTCGAGCTAATTAAAGAAAATGAGTAAACAATCTGTGCTGACCGAGTAATCGTGAAAACCGGGCGCTAGGAGAGGATGCTCATTATTATACCATTAGAGGAGAAATTGATTTATTTCCGTGCTATCTGATAGTGCTTTTATCTCCATCGGTGGATTGTAATAAGATTGCACGAAGTCAAGCATGACTAGTAACAGCTAGGGACCGAGACCACGATGCATATGCATGAACATCGAGCAACGCCAGTCCCATCGATTTCCTTGAGGTTCCAAAAATTCTGAAACTATCGTTCAATTCGTCACTGTGTCACTGGAGCGTGCCGAGGTAAACAGCTTTTTTTCTTCTCGATCTTCTTTTTTTAATACGCCACGAAACTCGCCGCCATTCAGTATGCCGTCGTCCCGCGCGGGCGATAGTTTTGACAATCACGTTGTCCTTCGCCCGCGAACGACTCCCCGGAAGATTCCGGTTTGCGGATCGATTCGACCGATGACAATTATGCCCGCTCGAAATTCCACACAAATCTTCCTTCGTCTTCGACGCGCAATCGTCCGAACTTGCGCCTCCCACTGATCATCCTGTTCAGCCTCGTAACGCGACGAGTGTGTTGCATTAAATTGACGGCCAAGATTCATAATCATTCGGGATACAAATTTTACCGAGGACGTTGCCAACCTCGTGCACCTTGGCGGCCAATTAATTATCACCCGGTTTCGCCATTCAATTATTACAGCCACTTGAAAAGATTTGATAAGATACAATATTCATAGCTCCGTTGAATTCCTCGAATTATCTTACGCCGCCTCGGCGGATTTCTTTGCCCCGGCTAAATTCTCCGTCAAAGCGAACCGATCGAACGACCTTATCCTTCTCTCGAAGCCTCTTCCAGATCAGTGCTCGTTTCACAGGTGGGACACGATGCTGTTGTTTCGTCACGTGTCGAAGTGAGCTCGTCTTACGGGTGATTAACTGGAGCGACGTCGGCTCGTGCTTACGCCTCCGCTCTGCCACGCGTACACCAGTCACCAGGACCGGTGGTTGGGGGTAGGGACGGGGCTGTTGGAGGCAGGAGGGAGCCCAGAGTGATGCATGAATGAAGGTCGACACTGTGCACCACACTTCCGTCCTTCTCTATCGCACCGTTCTCGGGATCATTCTCACTTTGCATCCCCCTCTCGTTTTATCCTCGTCTGGCCTGCGTTGTTCAGCCGTCGACGCCTCCGTCTACCTGTGACCCACACGCGTGTCCGGAAGAACGATCACGGTTGCACGGCAGGTTCACAGGGGGTGAAGTATGACGTATTTATGCCGGCGATGCCAGAAGATGCGGCTAATTGGGCATTATTTCTGGACGCGTACTTGTCAAGATGCGGCAGGATTTCCGTGCTCGTTTAATCACGCGTCTGTGCGTCAATCTACGGTCAGTCCATTGACGGATAAACGGCACGCCAGATTGACGGGCGAAGGTGAATAATTGCGAGTCGGAATAATCGCATCGATTCGTAACGCGTTGAAACAGTTAGCCAATCGACGACGACGCGTCTGTTATGACTGTTGTAACCGCGATCGCCGCGAAACTGGGCAACTAATTACGCTGTTTCGTATCGATTTGCCTGTTTACTTCGAGCTACTTCGTTCTATCGACGGAGCACTTAACAGGTGTATGCACACTGTACACCCACGCCGCGCATCTTGAAGCACTGCTCGCCGCAAATAGTACATACCTCGCTCCGTTCCTCGGAGCGTCGTGCGAACCTCGATCGCCCTGACAACAAGGGTTAACAAACGGCACTCGCTGAAAATACGTTCCCCGTTCATCAGCAACCGCGGCCCATCTTGATTCCCGGCTCGTCGATAATTCAAAAGCTATCGTCAGTGCCAAGGCGCGGCGCGGCGCGAACCAACCACCAGGTTCACCTCTTGGGGCGACGGGGGGCGGGCCGAAGTGAGCGCCAAACGCGACGAAGCTGTGTTGAAAGAATATTGGAAATAAACCGGTGACCCAGTGGGATCTGTACCGATACCGGAAACAGCCGTCTTCCTTCACCGAGGGGGAGAGAGAAGAGGCATGCGAAAAAGAAAGGACGAACAGCCGCGTATAGCGGCGTTAGGTAGGGTCGGGTTAGAGTTGGGTTGCCTCGCGTGGGGTTGGATATCCAGGTGGGGGGAGTTGGGTGATCGGTAGGTGGCACGCTGACGTCACTGTAGCGGCATCATCAGCCGCGTGGGCCAATAGGGACGCTCACTCGGGCCGGGTCCATCGATCCGTCGGCTGCTGTCGTGTGAGTTTATGACGTCCGTTGGTGACGTCATCGTTAGCGCCGTTTGCCGCTGCCGCCGCCGCCGCCGTCGCTACACACGCTACGGTTTTAATATAGCGGAGGAACGCGCGCGATCTGGACTCAGTTACGCGGCGGCCGGCCACCCGTGCGAGAGCGTATCGCTTTCCTGCAAAACGTATCCGCGCTGTTCTTCACTGTCTACTCGCTGTTTCTCTCACACGCCTTCCTTCCCTTTCTATTTCGTTCTAATCGCTTCCCGATCTAACCGATGCCCGGGTAGAGAAGACGCCGGCGGATCATCCGTACCTTTGGCAATTGTGCATCAGTTCCGTGTGCATCGTGAACCGTGAGAAGGAGCGTGTCAAGTGCGAGAAAACTGGGGATTACGCACGCGAGCTAGGAAGAAAAAGGTGGTGCAGCCAAGGACGTTTGTGTCTGAGTTTCGCGTGACCAACCGGAGAGAGAAAGAGAGCGAGAGAGGGAGGTTACCACCTCGTTGGAACACGCGTGGTCCCGCGTACGGGACCAGGTGCGTCTCGTGATACGTTCTTGACAGCTTCCACGTTGAGTTGCGAGGAAGGGAAACAGCAACAGAGGAGGTGCACTGTATTTGCCAGCCGAACGTTTACGAGCCTGTCCATTAAAGCGGACGGTGTATAAAGGGAGGAGAGTTGAAACGTTCGACGGGCATTTTGGAGAACGCCGCGACGAGCAGAGTGAGAACGATGTCGACTGTTCGGACGGAGGAACGATAGATTCAAACGAACGTGAGGAATACACCTTGGATTCTGCATGCGAGAGGTGTTCGAGCTCCTCGCTGGAGCATTGGCCTCCGAAGACATTTTCTGGAAGGATTCGTCTAGCCCAACGAGAACGCAGACAGGTCGGTGATACACGAGTGTCATCACTGTTTTCATGTGTTGTGGGTGAGTTGTGTGTGTGCGCTTTTCGGCTGGATCACGTTATAGAGCACGCACCTGTATCGTTTTTCTTCTCGTTGCTCGTTTTGTCCGTATCGACACTGCCAGAGCAGTCGAGGATATTTCACTGGGCAACACGAGTTCTTCATCCCCTGTCACATTCACCCCGTCGTTCATCATCGTATGTTCCTTAACCTCACACGCTTCTCACAAATGCTTCTGCTTCAGAGACATGAATAATTCGAACATTTCAATATTTAAAGGCCTAAGCACAAGTTGCCGGTAGCGCTCTACACGTATGCACATCGAAACGTCGAATCGTCGATATAATTACCCGAGTACCTCACGGACTTTATTCGTTTCACGTGTCATTCTGTTTCCCGCCACTGTCGAGGAAACGCGAGAATCGGCCGTCCACGAAACCACGTGTAACTTTTCGAAACCGCTTTTCCATTTAGCGTTCTGAACGCGCACGTGTTGCCGTTGCAACACCCTCGCCTCTTACAGAGGACCGCGGTGCTGGCCCAAGAGGAAAGGAAGCAAAAGGAGAAAAGTGTGAGATTGGTTCGACCGTAGGATGGTTGCGATCGACGAAGCCATCCATCGCCGTAACCGCGCCGGGAGCGTTTAATATCAGGGGACACGAGATCGACCGGGATCGTGTATCCTAGCGGATTAGTGAATGAAACGAGCAAAAACGAGACGCAAGAGTGCTGATCGTACGTGCGATGCGTACCGTGGAGGACACAGCCACGGAAGCAGCCACAGTTGGTGCTGCGACCACCCACCAGCGTGCTACCACTGGCAGGCATCTGGTCGTCGATCACAATCACGATCGCGATCACGATCAACGAGATCGATCGACGACTATCCATCTGCCGACTGCACCGTACCACCAGGTCACCATTGCGGCGGACACCAACAACAATCATGACCATCATCGGAACTTCGAGCACCACGCGGCCCAACGCCACGATCATTGGAACAAGTGTAAGTCGCTTAGAAAACAAAAACAAGCCTAGAACAAAAAAAAATGATGCAAAGACCTTGGGACCGTCCTGTTATAGTTTCCCGTCGTGTACGATGGAATTGCAAAATGCTCGCCGATGGCTGGCAGGTTGTGGTTAAAAGGTGGTGGTGGTGATGGTGATGGTGGTGGTGACGGTCGGTTTGATGATGATTAACGGTGATGATGGAGATGGATCGACATGTGGCATGTTTTGCTTTAACTTCGATTCCCTTCGGGCGATTTAATATTAATTTAGATATTTCCCTTCGGTTTGGGAACATCGCAAGGGGTCTTTAATTTATCCGCGCGGAACGGCGCACGCAGTTCATTTAAAATGGGCATTGAATTAAAAAAAAAGAGAAGAACGAAACGAAGATAAGGTATGAACGATTTGTTCCTCTGTATTCCAATCGATTTCAGCTGCGAAAAGGATCCGTGAACTGCAGTTCGTCGATCGGCTAAAGAACCTTCTATAACAATTATTACTAAAATATTTCTGTTCCCTATATTTTTCCTATATCGATTTCATTTTTAAATCACCCTCATCGTCGTCGTCATTTCTCCCTTCGATATCGTTCCACCCAGATTTTTCAAATATTTTTCCTCCGCCATTTCTCACGGGCTAGTCCAGATCGGCTTGATCGAAACGCCAATGCACCCCGTAAATTATTCATTCTCTCCTCAGACCTAGCGACAGACTCCATATTCGATAGCCCGAACGCGTTCGATCGGGCATAGCCTCCGTCCGGTAGGACACTTTACAGGTGTAATCGGCACGTTAAGGTAAATATAGTCTGGCAGTCGGCCGAGTGCATGGCAGGCGTTTCTTTTCCGCGTACATACTTGGCCCGCATGAGACCTGCCCGCGCAGGAAAGAAGAGAGTACGCGAACGAATAAATATAACCGGCGTGTAGATCGAGAGTGCAGGTGCGGTCACTGGTTCTGCTGCATTGTGCCGGGCCGGGTTGCTCTGGTGCACGAATTGCGAAAAACCGATTGTCAGGTTCGCGAGAGTAACGACCGTGACAATGGTAAATCAACGCTTATGACTTCCGCGCGTTAAATGGCCCACTTGTGTCGCGGTGCCGTTAAAAGTAGCCGCTACAGTATCGATAGTCGATCGGCTGTCAGTTTGACCGTTACGCGGGCACGTGTAATTGCGATATATGCAGTGGCTTGTAGAGAAAAAAAATGAAACGAAGAAAAGATCAATGTGCTCGACAACTTGATAAACATATCGAGATCGAGAAATCTAATCAGTCGGAAGTGACAGCTGCCCGTTCCCCCTCCTCTTGTTAAAGAGAAAGAACGCGGCCTGTGAACGTTGGCAAAATCGTTGGTTTAATAGTAGCCAGTGACACGTGTCGATGTTAGAATGTATTACGTTAATAGGCGTTCATAGAACGGCGAGGGGTCGGTGTTTCATGGAGCAAGTAGTTAGGTATAATCAGACTCAGACATTAGCGAGACGCGCATCGCCAGCCGCGTCTGAGCTGGCACGTCTGTAACTACTTAATTCTTTTTAAACGCTCGGCGGTCGCGGTTGCGCCCGCCAATCTTCCTCCTGTTAACCTACCGCCTTTATGATATGCAATTGGTTTCATTACGAATAATTGTCGTATCGGTAGTTCATAATAATACTGCCTTGCCGAAGAAGCCTGTCAACAGACACGTGTATTTATAATCCAGCCCAAAGGTGAATCGAGAAATCCAACGGAACCGTCGAATGTATCGAACGCACGATGCAATTCACTGGCAAAATTGAGTGCATGAAAGTAAAGACGTAACGATAGAACGGACAGAACGAAATCGTTGAGCGGCGAAGAAAAAATAATCCTGATCGTTCGTAGAATCGTAAAATTGGATAGTATTTTGACGGCGAGCGCCCGTGGGGCGGAGTGCGCTTCCTAGAGGCCGATTGCATTGTTTTACTGGGCAAACTAAATATACGTACGAGGCGGGCGATCCACGGCTGCTTGGCCGGGGCACAAAGGCAACTTGCGAGACGACGAAGACGCCGTGCATCACGTGCCGTCACACTTTTCACGTTTTCAGCGTGCTAGAACGATGAACGACAGACGGTTCACCTCGGGCGACGTCGCTACGTCTCGGGAATGCCGATTTCGAGTCGACACACCTTCGATACCGTGAATCATCGGTCCGATTAAAATGTGCAACTCGTACGGACGATGCTAAACCCAAACCTATCGGAGATTCGATAGATCTCTGCGCGTATTGTGCACCAAGTTTCTATCCTGCCTTCTATTTTTCTTCGGTTTCTTATTTTTTCGATGCGTGCACAATGACGGTCAGCCTCGCGGGAATGCGTGGCCAGGGGCATCGACATCGACGCGTCGAATCGTCGAATCGAACAGACTGGCGATGACAGGTTCTTGCTCGAAACAACGCTCGATTGCAGCGTTGCGTTTTTCATGAGGTTGCGGTTTCGCGTGGGCGGGAAATAGGCTCTTGTTTCCGGCGCGAGACATGCGATCAGGAAGCAACCTGCAGACCCGCGGGCCCGGGAGGTGGGATGGGGGGCGAGGGTGAAAAGACGCGATATAGGTGGGTGGTTCGACGATTCATATTGCATAAATGCTACGCCGCTTCTTCAATTATGCAATGGTTCCTCCGATGTGATTTTGAGCGAACGATGCTTTCATCGAACGAGCACGCGTCCCTTTATTCCGTCGGGATAAAAGCACGGTGCACGTGATAACTGTAATTAAGTGAGATAGATATAGCCATCGATGGGCGCCGATCGATCGGTCTACGATAATTACTCGTTGCGTAATGGCAAATCGCGGGAACGGGACAGAAAATTGTGAACGATCGTTTCTTGGGGTGAAGCGTGCGAAAACGAGCGATACCTGTAAAACGTTCGATTGCACACGATTCCCCGTTTGCATGCACGTTTCGCCGTGCCGCGGTCGAACCTGATTACGCGCCAACAGAGAGCCGCATTCGTTGGGAGAAAGAGAGATTACTCGAGCCGCGTAATGAGATTGTGACTCGCATAATGACTCTCGGATCGATAAGTGACGTTGATGCATATGAACGCGCGTACCAGTAGTGAAAGGGTCAGTAGTCAGACGGTGGCGCTATAAATACCGGGAGGACTTGATTCGTTGTGTTTTAGCACGGTTGATTAACGGCAGATCGATAGCGATCGTGTGTTTCTTCGATTCGAAACAGAGCGGGGCGGGGTAGGGAAAGGACCTTGCGGGGCGAGGGAAGGGGAGGCGAAACGTATAAATCATAGCGTCGTATGCAGGGAGTGTAACGTCGCTTTGACGAGTCTGGGCCGCATGCCCGACAGGTTTATGGTAATTCGGGCGAACCGAGTAAAAATGTGTAACGCGGCTGGTTGACGCGCGGCCTTGTTTCACTTGAAATAGATTTCACCACGCGGAAACGTATTCCGCGCGAGTATTTGACGCCCGTTCGGCCAGCGGGCTATAATTTCTCCTGTTACACGCCCATCTGACGATCGATCGTCTCAACGCCGGAAGAGATCACGTTTTGGTGGAAATCGTCCCGTTTCGATATATTGTGTACGGTATTTTCGTTTCAGCCGCCGGGTTCATTTCGCAGGGATCGCGTCAGAATTCTATCGCGTGCTACGTCTACGTAAAACGCGTCTCGAAATCCAACGGTCTATAAGCTATGATCGAGTACGTCACATACAGACGCAATACGCTGCTGCAATTTGCATAGCCGTGTGTCTTTTTAATCGATCACCGTTTGCGGGAAGCCAGCAGTTCCTGTGAAAGACGGGGATAGGCGCGCGGTGTATTCCCTCGCGGTGGTTAGTTTCATTCAAACTTGACGCACGACGCGGCGTTCGCGCGCATACTCCGACCGCGTCGCGACGCCACCAGCCTCCTCTCTGCTATTAACTCTGACGTCATTACGCCGCCCCCGTCCGTCATCGACCGACCGAGGCTATGACGACGTCACAACTACCGCCAAGGACGTCGCTATTTCGGGCGTTATGCATTGCCGTCCTCGTCGCCGTCTTCGCCACCTCCTTCGACGTTGTCGTCGTCGTCGTTGGCGACCGGCGGTTCCGTCGATATCGTTCGGTGCGTTTTCAGTTCGACACCAGGCGATTTTGCCGAGTTTTTCCGCGGCACGGGGACCGCGAGTCCGTCTCGATCGCAACTTTTCAAACGATGACGCAAGTGAAACGCGAACAACTCCGACACGAAGCGGCCGGAATACTTGAATGTGCCGTGGGACCAGTGTTGGTTTAATCCTGTGTTGATCAATTTGTCGTCACGTCCTGACTGCTGAAAATGAGGTAACCAGACTTGGTATCGATCTGTAGGTTTATTTCGTACCGCTTTTTTTCCCTTCATCGATCGCGGGACTAAAAATGCTGGCCGGTGATCGTTGAAAGAATCTTGCGATAGCGATTGGTACTATTTGCGAATATGATACCAGAAGAATGAAAAACGTCAGCATACGTGACAACTGTAACCGAGAGTAACCCTTTGGAGTATCTCTTTGGAAACACTGCGATATTGCTCGTTAAAATTAGAATAGCAAGACCATCGATCAGCTATCGACGAAAGATCACTGACCACGCGCGAGGAGTGGCGCATTCAGTTCACGACCTTGGTCCGTCACGTGGCGGCCGTAATTTTTCGCGGAGGTGTCACGGGCGCATCGTCGCGCAACCGTTTCCCGGAAAAGCCGGGGAAAAGCGAAACGGCGGAGGGTGGTCGAGGAACCGCGATACTACACGAGAATCGTCCGTTTGCTCGCGTAATAGTCAGCATGGCAGTGCCGTCTAAATTTAATGCACGCGAAAACGACGACGCTCAGGATTAGCACGCCTCGGCTGGGTTCCGCGTGACGTTGTCGCGTGGAAAAACGACGAGGGACGCGGCGGAGATGAGAGGGTGGTGACGACTCGTGCCAAAACATAGCCGTGACGACGCATCGCGAGCGTGCTTTGACGCGAGCTTTTTGCACCGCCTCGAAACGTAAATACCGGTTTGGTGCCAGTCTTTGGTGAATGACCGACCGGCGAAAAAAAGCTTCCATCGATCGGATCGAAGAAGGGTTGTCGGCGGAATGAGGTGGAGGGCCTCCGACGCCGATCGGGAGACTGGGAATGTAGTCCAAGGTGATATTTCGTGGTGTTGCTAAGTGGCTATTAAGCATTCACGGAGTTGCTTGGCTGATCGCTGCTTTGAGGACATTGTTAATCGAAAAACTGGTACACCGATGTGGTAGTGAATATTATTAATGAGGGTCCGAAGTATTGGTGAATTTACAGCGGCCTCGGTAGTTGGGGTTATTATTGGCCGGAAGAATGGTCGGGTATTTAAATCGACTAGCAAATGGTGCTGGATTGATTTGCAATGAAAATGTCGATTGTTCAAATGTCGGAGACATGTCACTTCTTCTTTCACTTTCCCGTTGCAAGCGTAACGGCACTTTTGCTCGCCTCGAAGCAAGTCTGCGTGATGTCATCAAGTGGAAATATAAGAATTGCGTTGGGAGGAGGATACACGAACGCTAAATCTTTTTTATTATCACATTCTAGCACGATGACTGGGTGTAAGATTGAATTTCTCCATTGCCGGGCGTGAAAATCGAATTCATTTCGATTGTCATCGGGGCGCATTTGAAAATGAGAGTATCGCGGACATGTGCGAGCCGAGTTGGTGCCACTGACGAAGCGGTCTGTATTGATTCGGGGCAGTAATCTGCTCGGCTTAACGAACGCGCAAATCAAATATTTTCCGTGGGCGAACCAAAGCCGGCAGATTTTAGACTGGCCATCAAACTTTGACAAGCTTGGCCGGTGAACGAAACCGTTGGTCTGACAAATACAGGAATATTCTCCTAGCTCCTAGATTTGTTGTATCGACTGCGCGACCCATTTGCCGTCCTTTATATCGGCAATTTTTAATTTAAACATGCCCACGATGGAGGCACTTGATTACCCGATAGAAAAGAACAGGTTAATCTGTCTACCTTCCGTGGTGCATAATCGACGCGTCATTTAATTTTCATGCTAAAAAGCTGTCGTCCTCTTATCGCGACCTCGCTGGGGAATGCTCGGGACAGTTATATGAAATGTTGTCGATTAGCCACTGCCGATACCACTAATAAATTCTTACGTTTTTCCATTCTATCGCCCGCCGTTGATTTATGGTTCTCCTGGACAGTCGCAGAGGAGTGTTGCGCTGCAAATGCTTCGAAAGTTAGCTCATTAGCGTTACCAGTGACGCATAATGATCGTCATTTTAATTCTATTCAAACACGTGAGGAATATTGAACATCGTTCAAATGGACGATCTCGCGGAGCCGACCGGGGAGTGCGCGAATTCCGCGGAAGAAGTCAAGGACAGCAGAAGCAACGTTGTAGCCGCCGCTGATCCTTAGACGGGTACTGTTGCACGGCGAAAAATCTATGGAAACCACTAAAATAGCGCGAACGAAATCACGCGAAGGATCCTTGAACAATTTCTCAGCTATGGCATCTCGAGTTTCGGATTGAACTGTGTAAACACAAACTCCCCTTCCTAAACTGAATCACGGATTTAACTGCTGAAAGTTAGGCGCGCTTAAAATACCCTCGAACCTTGTCTACTGATCGTTCAAAGGGTAATCAAACCTCGTCAGAGATAGCACCACGAAACCTGCGGGGTTCTTTGAAGTCCCGTGGAATAGTTGGCAAAGCGTAGAAATCGGGGCACCTGGTTTTCCGCCCCTGAACGAGACAAGGAGAGGATGTCGATCGATGAACGGAACTGCGGTACAACAATGACGTCATCAACGACGTCGCAGTATGACGTCACTGGTTCAGTGGGCGGCAGAGGGTGGCAGTCGAGGCGGCAGGTGGATGGGTCGGAGGGGGTTGGAAAGCAACTGTGCAAGGGGGAGGATTGTGGCAGTGGGGACGAAGTTTCTCGTCTGACTCTGTGTTGACGATCCACGCCGAGGGTGGTCGTGTGGTCGTGCGTGTTCGTGTGCAGTAGAGTCTGTTTAACGGGGGCGAGCAAGGCCGCCGATTAAAGAGGATAGACCGCTGCGATATTGAGCGTTGAATTTTAACAGGTGGAAAAGAAAGGGGTAGTTTCATTTCCTTCGTACGTCGTCCCTTATCTGCCCAGCTATCGTGCACGATATTTGGAGTGGCTATTAGCGTCCAATTTTTAATTAATATTATGGAAGACGGGATGGGGGGATGGTTTGTTTTCGGGGATTGTAAACGGTAGGGGATTGAAATTAAAGGGGTACGTGCACGATCGAAGACCTCGATGTTTATGGAATTCATGGAGCTTTCAATATTTAAGAGCTTCGAAACAGCGCAGGCAGGGTGAAATTCTTAAGGTACCTCATGTGCATCGAAAATACAAAGTCGTGGTTCGATCAGCGAAAAGGCCTCGCGTTCGATTCTTTCACAATGGATCACGCGCAAAACTCGGCCAGCCGGTGTCGATGCATTTTATCAGATGTGTTGTCGTTCCGTTTTCCGAGCTCGTGATCCGACGTCGAGCGTGTGTCTGCCCGCTTGATTTGCCCGAGCTACTTTGATCAGATAAATTTCGTGGCTTCGCGGTAGCGTGTCCCAATTTACAAGGCGCACGCGTTTCCAGCTTTTCTCCACGGTTTCGCCTTTCGCGGACACATCAATTAATATATATCGTTCTCATGAATCTGTGCCCCTCGGCTTGCCGCAAGCAGACCCGTTGGTTCTCAAACGGCGATAAATTGGCTCGAACGGAAAGGGAAAAGTACGGATCGGAAAAGGCGGAGATTAATGGCTTCTTATTAATTTGCCAACTCTGCCGTGGCTCTTTCAATTTGCCAGTGAATCACACGCTGCTCAAATTTCTGAATGCTCCTTCGAATTGTTTACCCACCTCGAATCGATCAGACGCCGCGCAAACTTTATCGATGTACATTTATTTGAAATTACCGAGGGCAATGGGAACGTCATCCGGCGTCATTCATACCCCGTAATTTTGCACGGTGTCCAGATGTAACGCACAATTTGCAAACATTAACATTAACGAGTATTCCTCGGGATAGCGGAGACGCTGGTAGCCATGAAGTGGTTGCAGCAGGTTGCAGTCGGTGCACGTCTTCGTCTCTCGCGATGAAAATCCGCTTTGGCGAGGGAGAGGCACGAATTGGCTTTACGAGCTCGCCGGCCTTGAGGCCTCGAGGCCCAACGGGGTCTCGATCCGTCCTGAGTCGGTCACAGTCGTTCGGTATGCGGACCTCGATCTAAGCGACTAAATCACTCGTTTGCTTGTTGCACGCTACGCCATTCGTGTACGAACGAATCTTCTTACCGGTGTCTTCGCGGCATCTTGCTTGCGGCATCGTTAACTTCCAGGCTTTCAGGATTCGTGGATCGTTCGTGTATGATCCCTCTTAGCCTGTCGACTTTTCATTGGCTCGACGACACGTAAATTGCCCTACAATTGCACATCTTTGCATACCGATACATCAAAAAAAGCTGGAATGAATGGACAGCCGAGGGTTCAAAGAAATTTCAAGTGGGTATTTGCGTTTTGAACTTCGAAAGAGTCGATTTTTTGGGGGGCGGGGATTTTCGAAAAGTAAAGTTATCTGCGAAAATGTCAGTGTATAAGGATGCCAAATGCGCAAAAATGTTGGAGTTACATATTCTCGAAACCATGTTTTCCGGCGTGTCTGACACGATATCCCAAGATCTACTTGATCGATTCACTTGAAATTGGGAGACGTTCTTCAGCAGATCTGCCGCTATAGCGGGTACTAAAATCCTTGAGCAATCTAAATTTCTTCTAATTTTCTATTCTGGTAAAAGCAAAAACGTCTAAGAAATCGATTTGAACTTTAAAGTGTTGCCATTTTTTCAAACAATGACATCTTTTATCCATTCCAGTGGGTCTGTAACCACTTTCACATTGAAGAAAACGGTACCTCTTCAGTGACGCGCATCTATTACAATTTTATATATTTTTTCTTGATAATCATATGTGTAATAGGTTAATGCAAAGCAGTGTTCTGATTTAAAAAAAAGGCATTCCCAAAGGAGGCCCAAATAATGGCGCTAAAAATACAAATATCCTCCTAATTGTGGAATGTTAATGAATGTATCCATTCAATTATTGATTTATACAACGAAAGAAGTACATAAAGTAATTTCCGGGGTACATCCCATCGATACTCGACTGAATGAATGGAGTAACACTCGGGGTCGCGAAAGGGTACAAACTAGTATTTGAATGAAAGCCAATTCCAATTTGACAGATGTTCATTCATTTATCTTCCAAGGAAATCGAATGCTTCGTTCTATTTAAAAAAATCGCGACCGACCTTTGCTTCGTCTCCTCCTACAATCGAACTATTTCCAACGTGATATTGTTTTCCTTGCCTGAAGTACACTTGGTCTATTTCACTGAATCAATTCCAATGTAAACTTGGATTAACATTCGAGACACAATGCAGAGTGTCCACGCCAAAGCGAACATTTTCAGCCATTTCTTCGAATTCATAATATTGCAATGGAGCACAATAATTTGTGGAGTACGCACGTTACGCGTATCGGTGCATTGTCGATTAATGGTTGACGGGTGTTTGTATAGATCGTTCGGCTCACGATACTTCGCCAATAACGCACTGACACGACCAGCTTGCCCTGCACCCAGCAGATTATCGCGGTGCATTTCAATCGATGATTTATGCTCACCGTTCCGATCAGATCGGACGTTCGTATTTATATCCAATTATGTTCTAGTTGATGCACCCGCCCGCAGCAAGGCATTATCGAGGCTTGCGCGGCTGACGAAGATAGGGTAAAGCGATCAGCACTTGCATCGAACTTCGAGTCTCTGCTTCGGCCATTAGTAGTTATCCAGTTCGATGTTCCTATGCATATAACTGTTACGATACCGCGCGTCTTTTGACGCAATCTTTCCGTTCACAACGACAAGGCATAACCGTGGCGTATTGTTTTACCGGAGTGTGGGTGTACAGCAATGTCAGCTGGTGAGATATGCGCTTTCCAAACGGGAACTAATTAGTTTAACGCTCGTTCGGTCGTCTCGCAGAGAACCGTATAATTACTCGCGACGTGTAAGCGTAATTAATTTACGTCGATAACAAAAATGCGATGTCCCGTCACTTCCTGTTACCCGGGAGTGTACGTAGACGATACCTCTGAGATCGTAGGCGTCGATCGTTTCAGAAAATCTGCATAAATAAAACCGCCTTCACCTTTGCCCCTCGCAATTCGCGATAAAAATATATACCCCAAAGGAAACAACATTCCGCCCGCTTCAATGTATTCCAGTTTTCTCGCACGCACCGTGGAATGGGCTCGTACGGAAAGCGCTCGTTCCTTGAACCGTCTCTGTCGTTAGTTTCATTCCGTTTCACGCAATACGTCCAGTCGAATCTGGATCGAGTAATGAAGCGGTTAATATTCGTTAATTGTATCCAGATGCCTATCGGCCAATTAGATACGCGGGTATACCAAGAACGAGCTTTTCTCTCGGCTTCGACTATCAACGAGAGATCGTATCCCTGGTTTCGGGGTCACGTAACCTGCAGCTCCTTTCCGACCACGGTATGGGTGTCGCGTATTGCTCGCTCTGGCGCATACCAACCAGAGAGATCCTATCTAGCACGTTGTCGCGCCGCCACGCACGCACACGTGCACGCTACTGCACGCCGCCACAAGTTCCTGGCCTGTCCCCAGCCCTGGCTGCTGCTGTCTTTCCTTCTTGACTCTTTTTCTTTTCTTCTTTTTGTTCCCTCCACCTACCGATACCACCGTCGCTATTGCTATTCAGCTTGGGGCCCACCGATCGCGTCCAAGGGATCACGGACACCGGAGAAATTGCATAGAGAAATTGAAACCAATATTAAGTCCAGGTTGGAAAAGTGTGCAGCGATAACGCGTTTCTGTTTGTCACACAGGCGAGATAAGAATTAGATAGGTCGAGGGTCGACGTACGGAATCGTTTCTACTTTACGATGGAAAGTGACAAAGTTAAGGGGCGGTTAATAGTAATTTTTCCATTCTTTTTCATTATTGAAGAGAGGAATTTATCGATCGGTTGTAACGACGGTTATTCGTTGGTTAAACTGTTTGGCGCGTTTAAGTTAATAGCAATAAGCGTCCGGCAGTCTCGATAATTGTTGCGCGAGTAGTTTCACTGTTGTGCACGTATACGGCATTTTCACGTTTACGGCTTAATGCACTCGGAAAGAGAGTGGGAGGCGGTAGACAGTGTACCACGCAGTTTCTCCACGCTCAAGAGGCTTCTGTATGCATGATCGGGGCTTGAAACATTAAACCAGCGATTTAACAATTTCCCGCCTGGTTTAATGGAATCGAACGGGAAATGAACAGAACGGTCGCGCGTGGATGTTGAAAAATATCTCGATGGTTTAATCCTTAGATAGAGGTTGAAGGGACAGCAACAGGTTCCTCTGCCAGTTGGTTTTCTTTATTAAGGTTGATGCTACGTTGCAGCTGATTAATGGGGATAATAAATCGTTTGGACTTACGTGAACGTTGTATGATATTTCGCGAAATTGTTTGACAGGTGGTGGGCTGGCTTTCTTAATTCACATTGATTCCGTTGATTAATGAGTGGTATAATTCATTGGATATGTACCTAATGTTACTGCATCGGTGTGTGCACGTTGTATATTAAGTAATCGACTCCTCAGCGTGTTCTGGATCGCGAAATAATCGGATTAAATGTTAGGCCGTTGAATGAACTGTGATGGTCATTCACAGCTCGGTTGCAAGCTTCTGACTAATTGATTAGTCCGTGATTCATAAACGTAATCCGTTCTGTCGGGAATTTTAAACTGCTCGATCGAATCAATTGAATATACGTCTATGAAATTGATTGGTTATTTGATAATTTGATTGCGGCTTTTTGCTATTTCCATCGTGGATTAATTTGGTCAAACATGTTCATGTGGTTAGGTACACCTACTAAGTTTTTTTCTTTAATGAGAACACGACTTTGTATTAGCGTTTTGCACATATGATTGCTAATATTTTAACTACATTACACATTTTTCTCAAGACAAAATATAATCTTACAAAAAAATGCTATGATGGCTGACATGATTCAGGCCTTTGTAGTGGTCCAAACCAAAAAAGGTGTCCTTTTTTATCTGTATGAAAGTGGTTATAGCCCATACTACAAGAGTTAAAAGATCTCATTGCTTAAAAAAATGGCAACACTCTAACGTTTCCTTTTTCAGTTTTAGCGCAATAAAAGAATACAAATAATTAAGATTGTTTAAAGATTATAGTACCGGCCATAGCGACAGGTCTACTGAAGAACCCGTCCAACTCGATCGGACAAGTAGATCTTGAGATACCGTGTCAGCCATGTAAGAAAACATGGTTTCAAGAAAAACGCGTTAAGGTTTCATTATCGCTTATATGAAGCTTCATGCGTGGGATACATTGAATATCTGTAACTTCTTTATTTCTACGAATGCCGGCATATCCTTTGTTACAAATATTCTCGAAGATAAGCGCTTTAAAAGAAATGAACAAAAAATTTGGCTCCTTCGAAGTTCAAAACGCAAACACCCCCTTAAGTTTGCAACGGAGCCAGGTGACCTGGACATCGATTTTTCTCGACGAACAAGGACGATCACTGAAGACGATTACCGAATACTTGTATCACCTGGTTGCAACGCTCGTCCTTCACCTTCAACCATTTCACTATGCTCGCGTATCTCGCCACGACCCACCACCAGTTTCACCATCGATTTTCGTCGCCAGCTCTCGTACAACCTTCTTAAAGGGCATTCGGTCCTCCACATTAACAATTCCTACGCTTCCCTCGAATCTGTTCTAACTGTTGTTTCATTTTGTAATCCCGTGTCCCCCTCGGGGCAGCAATTTTTTCTTACGCTTCTTTACATTTTCTTCCCCCCCCCCCCCAATTTACATACACTTTACCCCGTTATAAATCACTGTCGATTACGATTAGGTACTGGAACGTTTGCTTGCTGCTGAGAACGCTTGTAAAAGTGGGCAGCGGTCAACGTAGTTGTTAGTTCGTTCCTCGCGTCGTCTAAATTTACTCGTGGCAATTACAAGGATTGTAACCGGTTCCGACTTTGCTCATTGCGCTCCATTGACTCCATATGAAGTCCCGCGGTCGTTTTTTGGCGGTCTTTTTTCCATTTTCACCCATACCAAGTACGTACGCGTTTCCCAAAGAAACACGCGTTCCTCTAATGCGATCACATTTGCTGCTATTTCTCTTACGCCGGACTCCCCGTAGATCTCGCGAAATATTTACAAGTTCGTTTGCTTGTTAGCATTTGCACGAGTAAATACATTCGTTACTTTAGTGACGCGAATATTCGGAAGGAAAGTTTCGAAATTATTTGGCAGAAGGGTAAATAGAATTATCGTGCTTTATTAAAAGCCGCGACAACGCGTTGAGTAATAAATAGGAAGGACCGGCGAAATGCCTGAGATGGTTCCAGAGCACCAACGCAGAATAGTGATTACGATATTAACCGAGCGATCGAAACGATAAGCCATAATAAGCAGCCTCGTCGACAGTGTACACCGTGGAACACGTTGGTACGAAACAACGCGTTGATGTGTTAATTGGCCCGCGTGAAGAAAGTGATCACGCCTAATCGCGGCTGTGCCTCGCGTTCCGCTTCGCGAAAGGAAAAATTCGATAATGGAGATTCTAAACGGGAGAGGGAAAAGTTCACGATTGAAAAGTTCGAGGCTCTCACGCCCGATCGGCGATGCTTGCCCACGTGTGCTGCCTGGATTTCGTAATAAAACTACCGCCACGACTATAATTTGCCTTCGCGATGCACGATCCTTTATCTGTCCGCATTCATCGCGGTACGATCGTGTCAGATGAGTTCAAGCTACGGTCAGACCGTCTGCATTGTGTCGGCGATGATTATCTTTTCGGTTAATCCGTTCGAATGGTGTCGACACGTCGTGTATTTTATTGGAAGGGTGAATATTGTTGCATGTAAAACGGTGAAAGCAGCATTTTTAATTGTACACTTGCTGTGTAGCATAATCAATGAAAGTAGACTCAATTGTTCGTATATCTTTCGCAATTCGTATCGGAAGATATTATTAACTCGTTTGCTCGTGATCGAAGTGCAAGTGACGCCGATAATTATTATATATGAAATTTTCTCTTATTTGATTTATTAAAGCCACGATAAGTTAACTGTCTATTTCAAATGTGGATATGCGCGAACAGGGGGCGGTGTTCATATGCACGCCTCACCCTCGGGTTGTTGCATTATTAAGACACGTGCGTCAGATTCCCTAATAATTACAGATCAATCGTTCGAATCTGGTGTTTATCGCGTTACACGGTGTCGGGACAATTCACGAAGGTACGCCCTGCACGCATTCCCACTGGCGATTGTTTCCCCGCGTTCGTAGCGCAATATCACCGATTCATTCGTAAAGGGTAATAAACCGACGTCCACTGAAACATATCACGTATCAGAATGCACGTGTTTGCCACTTACTTGGGGCATACGCGATCAACGTCCCTGCAATTACTCCCTCGTGGCGATTTAACGTATCATTAGCACGAGTTACGTGAGCAAACACGCTCGAGAGGCTGCGAACGTTTAAGTATCTCGTTACCTTGCTCGTGGTCGTGTAACACTGACTCTTTATACGCACACGTTTTTATAGACCTACGGGATCGGCAAAGAAGTGTTTCGTCGAACGTCTTCTTTTATTCAGCATTTTCCGGCCAGTCAAAAGGAAGCTGATTGGTTTAATAATACAGCAGTCTTTAGTTCCTTATTACATTAAATGAATTGGTTGGTTGGTTGCCTTAAAATGTCCACGTAATTTAATTAAACAGTAACCGGAACAGCAAATTCTAAAAATCGGTTGCCTGCATTCGTCATCTAATTTAGATAGCAAGAAAAGACAGCACGCTAAGAAATTTGACCAATTTAATAACTCTCCTGTTCGAAGCTTGTTAAGAATTAAAAATAGGGAAGAGTAGACTACTTTGGTATGATCCACTCAGTTCTTTAAATTGTCACTTATTCAACGGGGAGACACGGCGAGGAGGTCTATTGAATCTGTCAAGAGACTTTTCACGTGAATCTTCAAATGGAACTTTCCTATTACCAAATCGCCGCGCGATAACGGCAAAAAGGAAAGTGTAAAACGGTACATTTGATCGATGGATCTATATATAGACTATGGATGTAGGTTAGGGACAAAGAAAAGTATCAAACCAAATCTCTCTGCGATTCGCTGCTCGCCGAGCGTGTATGTGCAGGCGAGTCCCCGCCGCGGGCAACGTAGAAAGTCCGACGGGATTAGGGTACCTATTTACAGGATTCGCTGGATCACATTTAACTGTTCCTGGATTTCCTTACCCGAGTTCACTGCCATCGAGGGATGAGTTTGTCGAATCTATGGTACGGACACAAAAAAAGAAAATCATACCAGTGAAAGTTATTTCGCCTGTGGGTATCGCGAAAACGATCGTGGAATCGATTTCAAGACCGGCTAATCCTTTATAGTTTTGATACAGCATCGGCTATCGCATGGGAAAATCAGTTTACTCGTTAATGGACACGATATTGTATAACAGAAGGGTGCATAACGCGGTATCCGTAATCCTTTGTTTCTCTAAATGATTTCACGAGAGGAATGATCGATGTGCATGGATAAAACGAACGTTCCAAGAACGGGAAATTAATTGTTCCCGACAACGATGATGGAATTGAACGGCGAAGGTGGAAGAAAACGCGTGTCTGATCAGTGACTACTCATTCTACTCCGAATCGGATATGCCAACAACGTGATTCCCTAGCTGCTCTGAACATGGTAACAGCTGCGTCGTTGTGCCATGTTTACAACACGATAAAAATTGGCCAAGTCCTATTAGTCTCCGTGGCGATATCCACGTTTGGTCGCTTTCTAGTCCGCATATTATCATACTTATCCTTAAACCGCCATGTAACCAGCGGACACGTTGTCGTTACGCGTTCACGAGCGCGGGCAAAAAGGCGTCAGCGATTTCAATTACGGTATTCGTACAGCCGTTTCTATTTTCTTGGATACAGAGGAAAGGTACTAGAAAATAGCGAGGGCAAAACCGGCTCGCTTAATCGATCTTTGATCGCTTAATCGAGCGAGCCGATGCTACCGGCTTGCGACATCCGACAGGTAGAACCAGACGCGCATCGTATGGATGAAATCGAGAAAGGCCTCGGGGTTTCTTCTTTCGATCGAAGTTTTTACTATAGACCGACGATCTTTCTCATCCCATTTAATATATCGTCATACGTGTCGTTTGTTTTTCCTCGTCCATCATTAAGTGTCAATTGGTATTCCTCTCGTTTTTCCCCTGCTCTAGTCCGATTATCCTTGCGTCGACTATTATCGTCGATGAATTTCCAAGCGACAAACTATCGGCGAAGGGTACTCCACGCGAAGGCAGCAAGTCGTCGAACATCGAACGAGGATTTACGATGGGTGATCGGTCGAAGATCCCGCGGACCGATGCTCGCCAGCGTTTCCCACGAACGTTTCCTCAAGCAGAGATTGCCAGTACGTTGCAGCCGGTGCCTGCCGCAAAGAAACCTGTCCGACAAAGTTTCTTTTTGATTGAACACATACGCTTTAGCTTAAGTGACCCTATTAGTCGGTGGTTATCTTCCTCGTGACGTACCACGTAGACACGGTGACCCCGGTAAATCCTTTCTCTTCGACGTGTCGACCGGTTGCAGCCTCCTCGTGCAGCTGACGGAGAGGTGTCAAGCACGTCTTCTCGCGTGTAGCAGCGCGTGTCTGGTATCTATGCGTTTCGCTGCGAACGTCTGCCGTGTCTGATTTAACGCCTAGGACGGGAAGATTGAGGGTTCGGTTGCCTCCACGATTCCTCGTTTAGGGACGACGGTTTGTTCTGTTGCGTAAACGCGGAGTCGTGCTCTGGCATCGGCTAACAATTTCATTTCGTTCCCGACTCGAATGGGGTACGTGTTCCTCGCGATTGGTTGCTCGTTAACGTTGATCGTTGTGTCCTCGCGGTTAAAAGTGCAACAGAAGAAACGACTGCCAGCATTCCCTTTGATCGTTCAATTATTCGCCGGGTGCTCCATGGTTCTTCGCCTAGCCGTTGAAGAGGAGCATCGCTCTTCAGAGAAATCAGCGAGAAAAAGTGAGCCCCCACGATCAGCAGGCGTGCCGCGAGCCTCGATGAAGCCCGATTACAGCCTCGCACGGCGTTGATTTGACCGATAGGGATCTCGTCGGTGCTTTTTCAAACCGGTCACTCGAGCCAGAACACTCGTGGATTCGCCTTGTCCCCCGGCGATGCTGCCGACGCTCGAGACGAGCTGTCCACGCGTAGTTTGCTCGTCGCGGAACCTACAGGATCGCGTAATTGATGGAACAGTTCGCGCTCTGGAACCCCTGTCGATTCCATCGCAGATAAACTAACTCGCGCGTGCCACGAGTGCTGTGCAAATAAGTCCCTGTTCTTCGAATGTCACTTGTGCATCGGTTGCACAAGCAATCGCGGTGAATCTTCAGCAGGTTCTTCTATTACGCAACGAACATTAATACCCGTGGCGCATAAAAATTCGGCCCGGCGTCATTATCCATAGAGTGCCGTTAAAATGAGACGAACCGGAGGAACGAGGTTAAACGATCTCCTTGGGACGAGCGCCGCGGATATTTCTCACCTGTCCAACGCGAAACCTTCGTTGACATGGCGACGAGGCGAAACTGGACTCTCGTTTTCTAGTATCCTGTATCTGTATTTTTAATGCTCCGCGGGCCACTCCGCGCGATCGGGATTCATTCTTGAATCGGGATGGAGGAAAGCACGCCGTTCCTAGCGTCGCCGTGCGTGCGTACATCATCGGTGTCGGGCCGACGAGAGTGAGAGGACGAGCAACCGGTACCGTACGCCACGACGGGGAAAGGGGATTCACTTCGACACGAATCTACATACAGGCAACGACGGAGAGTTTCTGCCCGGCGAGGATGTTCGAGAATGTATGCGCGTTTCAGCTGGCGAATTCGCGAGCGAATCGCGCGCACGTGGACGCCGCATTTTATCGGAGAAAAACGACGAATCGTGGTCGTCCTTGAGCGCCGCGACGTAGTCTCGCCTCGAGGACGTCTCATCGAGCTTCTGCCGCGCGAAACGGTGCGTTTTATTTCTGGAAATCGCCGGGCATTATGCGTGATAATCGTAAATTGCCGATCATCGCGTTAGCACCGCAGACGAACGGCCTTTTCAACGAGCCGTTCGCTGTTGGATTAAGTCATTTCGCTGCCCGATCAATTGTCAGAATGGTCCGATAATAAATGTCGGCTTAACGCAAGAACAAGGCCTTCGTTGCAGTAAAAGTCAATCAGCAGGACGCAAGAAACGAAGAGAAGCAATTAGAATAAGATAATGAGGCTGCGATGTGTGGATATCGGTGTGCATATCCTTGGGATGCACGAAGTACGTCGCAACCGTGCTTTATTTGTAGCTGAAATTCTAGTTTGCGCATCGGGCAAGGTGTTCAGATCGCCGAACACTTTATGAGCGGAAGATACGAACACGGTCATAGAACACTGCGATCCAACCGTGCGGCCTAATCCTTGGGCTGTAAAATGTCACCAGGTCCGTCAAACTTAAAGCCATCCGGTCTCCTCCATAGCTAATCATTTTCGGGTACACAGGACAGTTGTTAAGTACCGCGGACGAATGTACGACCAGTTCGAAATTATGTTTCACGTGTTGCCGAGCTGCACGCCGGTCAGTTTTCATCCGACTTCGCAGACCTTCTATTTACGAACGCAAATAGACTAGTTTTTCATGGGAGGCCGGTCGATATAGCGTGACCCGCGATACGAAACACGGTAGTCGACGCATACCTATAGAACGTAATTTATTAATATTCAAACGGGAGTAAACCCCCCATCTTGCGGCGGTTTTTAGCCGAAACCCAACTAGTTTCGACCCGATGGAGTTGCCTGGACGGTTCTCGATTGCAATTAACACCGGTCGAACCTGCCGGATCGGACGCGCCGAACGGGGCCTCTTGCATAACTGTCCACCGTGGTTTCGCAGGATGCTCCGAAACGCGCCGATCGTCTCGTAACACGTTCGCCTCTCGCCTCTCTTTTCCCTATCGCGTTTCTGAACGCGAGCGGAAAGTAAGTAATCGCGTCGTGTTCTGAGAATTTGTCCCCGCGCCTCCTGCAGTTTCTCATATTCGTGACAGTAATGCTGATGGATAGTTTGCTTTTGAATGTGAAACGGGAATTATTCGTTCGCAAACTGCCGAACGTTTGTTTGCCGCCGTTTTCTGCGAGATGAAAGTGAAACCTCGAAGGGGCGGTCCTTCGTTTTTCGGATGCGTAGTATGGAAACGAACGGTTTCGTTCATTAGTAACTACGAGCGCCCGTCGCGAATTGTGCAAGAGGCTTCAGAGTGTCGTCGTTTCGCGGTAACAAATGAAACATCGGATTCCGCGAGGGGAAATCGGGAAAATCCCCGATTCCACTCCGGAGATCTCGACGCCTGTCGAGGCGCACGGTTAAACAATGCTCCTTCGCTCGGACTCTCTTGCTCGCCTCTTTGTTACTCGCGCAAAAAGAGGATACACGAAGGATCGATATGTGAGAGCGTGGTATACGCATGCGAGGATCAGGTGGGTGGAGCCGTTTCGTACAGCCATTTTGCATTCTGCGCCATTTATTTCGTTGATATCGCCGGATAGACGTATCTTTTTTTCTCTCGCTCCTTCTCTCTGCCTTCGAGTACAACCCGCAGGCTGACAAAGTTGCGTCGAATTTCACAATTCGATACGCTACTGTAAATATAATTGCAATGCCGGCAGCGAACGGCGAGGCTGGTTTTCTATTTGCTTATTCTTTTATCCGAAGTATGCAGGATGATTGCTTACACGGCGGCTAGAAAAAGTTAGCCAGGTACTTTTTTGCGTTTTCTCCTCCGTGTTTCTACTCTGTCTCGAGTGGACGAAGGGAAAACACGACGGTCGAGAGGGTATTAGCCCTCGATTAGCGTGATTGTGAATTATGCGACGTTGAATCATTGCTGTCTTGTGTTTGTTCTTCGTTTCCCAGCTGAGCGTCGCGATAGTTCCCCGTCGAATTTCGCGGCCTGTAATTATTGTCCAGAATTTTTTACTCTGTTGATTTACGCACAGCCATTCTCCTTCGGTTCCCGCGTTCCCTCCTATACGAATCCGCGATAATTTATTGCTCTGCCTGATAGTCCGAATATCGGCGAACGAAATATCCGCTACCACATGACTCTATTTTCCGTGTGGGATTGTATCCTGCAAGCTTTACGGCGGAACTTTCGTTCGTTTCGATACAGAAAGTATCGTGTACTCGGGAAGCTCATCACTCGAAGCATCCTCGAGCTACGTTCCTCGAGGTTCACGCTGCGGACACTTTCTCCTGCGCCGCGATTAGTAATCGGGAATATCCAAAAGTCATTAAACTCCGTGAGAAATTGCACTCTTACCAGACTCGCAGTTGCATGCCCTCAAGAATTGCAATTCCATTTGCAAAGATCAACTTTCGCCCTAAAATTCGTCCCCGCAAAAATGTCGAGAAGCTCTGCAAACGTTCAGCCACCGCAAAGTGGGACCCTCGAGAACAGGCAACGTCGTGCTTGCGGCGATTACGAAATTCATTCCAGGCCGTTCTGCTCGCGAGGTAGGGTAATCCTGGCGTGCCATCGAAAAGCCCTGGGTAGCGTCCTGTGTGTGCCACTGAATGCAGCCGGGCCGCATTGCAGCTGCACCCACGAGTCACACATCCTTCGTCGTGTCGCTCCCTTCTCCTCTCTTTCTTCCTCTTCTTATTCTTCCCGGCCGTGTCACGGAACACCGCAGCCTTCCCCCTGCTTTATTCTACGGCGCCCGGCCTCTGTACACGCGTGTGTACGTGTGCATACGCGCGGTGCACGCCGCGAGAGCAAAGGAGAGTGCTCCGGCCGGAGCTAAGCCGGTCTCACGGTAGTTCTTCGGGGTCAGGGGGCGATATACCTACCTACCTACCTATCAGGCTGGTTGCTCGAGCCTGCGTGTCGCAAGCGGCTCTCCTGTATCCTCCTTCTCTTTCTCCTCCCTCGCGTTGCTCGGCGTCGCAGCTCCTCTTTCACCTCGTTCGACACCGTAAACCGCACTCTAACCCGCGACTTGCCTCGCGAGCGGCAAACAAGAATACAAAGGCCGCTCGAGACGCGAGCGAGCCAGTGTTTTATCGGGAGAGGTCAATTCAGCCGGGAACGTATCTAATCTTTCCGGGGTATCTGGACAATTTGTTTCAGCCCGGCTTTCCTGGTCCTGCTTTCACGGAGCCGTGATTCGACCCGTGTTCGTTCGCTCCTCGTGCTCGTCGATTACGCCTCCACCTTGGATTCTCCGAGTCCAGGATTCATTTCGCGCGGCGAAACCTTTGAATGGGAACGGCAGATCCTCCGGGCCGTACGCGGGACGCGTGTAGTACGAGTGTTTGACGGAATAATTAGCGTGCCTTTCTATTGATCGGAATTTCGTCGGCGCACGAAGGTTACGCGGCTCGAAGAATTACGAGGCGCGTGATAATTCGATCCCGGTGAATGGACCGCTAATGAACCGTCGAGAGCGGCGATAAGCGTGGACAAATAATAATATGTCGGGGCTACCGAACGGACGAACGACCGCGATCGCGACAGGAGGATGACTCGGGATTTGCGAAACGGATTCCTCGCGGATGTAATCCTAATTACGATGTCACCGATCTTTCACTAAATTCAACGAAAGAGAAAGCTGCACCGACTGCACGCGGTGGACCAGTTTTAGACTGCTCGCCGCTTGGAAACTTTCAAATTAACGTACGCGCGAACCGCCGATCCCCGTGATTCATTCGACTTTCCACGTCGTATAAAGATATACGACGTAAAACCCTATTAGATTAATGGACGGTGAAATATGCACTGTTCGGGACGTTCGAACATCGACACGCAAATTTATCACCTGCTTAATGGATCATCGATTTCCTCCAATACTGAAACGATACGCATTACTGGGCAGTACGTTCGCGAAACGTGACTCCAATACGTTCTAAACTAAACGATTTCCAGTTGCTGCTCGATTGTTCAGATTCAAAAATCTCACAAATAATCCCACGGTGTCTAAACGCTTCTGAAGAAAGTGGTATCGCACCTGGAGCAAAAGGATCGGGCACAAGAAGAATTCAATTAAAGAAACTGGATCGTCGCAGCAGGCAGAAGGATACGCAAGAAAGTAGTGGCACACGGCTGTCCCTACTCAGCGGTGAAAGGGTTAATTACGATCGTCGAGACGCTCGAATCGCGTGGGCGAATCGATGCGAGCTTCAAATCGAAGATATCCTCGGCGCGCGATTATACATATGTCGCGTACGAGTCCACCACACGATCGGGTCCTACTTTCTCTCGTGCACGCACGCGCACCCACCATCGGTTGCTAACGTTGTTAGGTGTGCCTGCATGCATATGGAGATTCCGTCGATTGATCGGAAATATGACGATTCTCGAATGCAACGAACGGCGAGGAAAACTCCCGATACGTGTATTAATAACGTCTCGCTTTTTCCCCCCCGCCCCGTTCTATTTCTCCTCGCGGCTTCGATTTTTCTCCTAAACGTCCCTTCGGAAAGAAGCTCGCGGCTGCGATGAATTATTCATGAACGCTATCAATTATCTCCGCCGCGTATGAAACGCAAACGAGCCGCCAGACGATCGTTGCAATCAGCCCGCGATTTATAGGAGTTTCATACCCGATTACGGCAGGCGCACTTGGCGGGATGGTACTCGTGGTGGCGTCGGCGGTATCCTTCGTACGTCTGCTGAACTAGGTTGAAATCGCTCGGAAAAAATGATACCCCGGCGCAGGTGTCTGTCACGCCTACTCCGTGTAATTTCGCGAAATGCCCAGGATCGTGCAACACCGTTGTCCATCGACGACTTTCGCCGATATAATTCCACGTTGCTCCGAATTTAACGTTACCACGATCCGTCGGTCGTTCGGGTGCACATTCTCTCTGGAAACGTGCTGTGCGCGGTGGAGAACAGAGGACGGTGGATAAAGGAGAACAGGAGATAGGGGAAGGGACGAGTGGGTAATTCATGAGAGCAAATCGACTCGGAACGAAGCAAGTGGCTGCACGTGGTGGCACGTGGAGAGGCGTGGTTCGTGGGAGGGCCGTGTACACCGGTGTAATCCACTTGGCACACGCTGTTCGGCTAACCCTACTCTTCCACGTCCGTTCGCTACCCTACCCCGGCTACCTCTACGTTTACCCTGCCTACGATGCTGTCGGCTAGCGTTGTAGAAGTTAATCGAGTCCTTCCGTGCACGTGCACACGGCTCAGGTGCAGCTTGTCTCCTTTAGCATGCGCTCCCGTAGGTGGGATCCGTCTCACTCTACAACCGCTTGGGATTCGCTGATCGCCGCTGTCTGATACGGCTCATTGTTTTGGCGCACGGTGTATCTTAATTGACGGCGTAAGTGTAACCACCTTGCACGGATTGAAACGGGGGGAAGTATAGACGGCGGAGGTGGTGAAACGTGGGTTAGAATGTTTGTGAACTACCCGCCGGGAGGCGACAGACTTTACCCCCGATCGACCTGGCTCGCGTTTAGATTTATGACTTATAGATTCGATGGGCGGCACGTTTGCATAGATGCCTATCAAGGTAGTCCTTGGTGTATATCCCCTTTTAATTCGCCGTAACGGTGTCGCTGTCGTGTCTAATCGCGGGGCGTACGCAACGCACCCCTCTGCGATCGATCCGCGATACGGCGCGATCGTTCACGGGCAGGGGATCGAATATTTTACGACGTGAAAACCGCTGGGTGGTCCTCTGTTAGGAAATTGCATCGAAACGGTGGCTTGGGTAACCGTGACTATCCCGTTTCGCATCTTCGTTGGTGCCTCGGACAGCTGAAAGGGTGAGAGACACCCTGTTGACGTACGGAAGCATCTGTTTCTTTTGCGACTTTTATCACAATTTTGTTTCTTTCTTTCTTAACATCGCTGGTGGAAAAATTCGTTAGACATTTGACTTTAAGAAGAAACTGTGTACATCGATATTTTTATATCTCCATTGAATATTCGAGGGTATGCTAAATTGATTAGAAAATTTGTAGTAACCTGTGCAACAAGTGTTTGGAAAGTTTGCAGTTTATTCCTATAATTGTTTAAGGGTTGCTTTGCGATTAAAATCTGAGAAAAGGCGAGCGTTCTGCTCGTCGACAGGAACATATTTATCCCTTGGTCGTAAGGGATAATATCGCGTAATAATAATCGAGCAAGGGGGGAAACGGTGGCCGCCTGTATAGGACGAGCTGGGTAGTATTTTAAATGCCAATGATTTCATGTCTCCCCGGGGTGTCAGAGCTACCCTATATAGGACGAAACAGCGACGTCGAGGACCTCAGTCGACTGCGAGAATTCGACGACCGATAAGTTAGTCCTAGACAGTGATAACGGTGGGAGCCGTAGGGGGCAAAAGTAGCGCCGAAAATTGGGAACCAGTGAAAGTGGTTTCCAAATTCCATTGGCTGCCAGGCCATCCTTGGCCTGGTAGTATAATTTTATTTGTACCTCGGAATATTCATTCGTGTGACACCTTTATTCATCGCGCCACTAAATTCATCCAAATCGGAGGTCGCAGAGATGATCACGATGGACGCCAGTCATTCTCAGTATCACAGATATTGTACGTAGAAATAGTCGGGACAAAAGAGAAGCACAGTCACGATACCTTCTTTGCATAAAAATAGACGGGCTCGTTTATTCATCCCGTCGAATACATGTCAGAAAGTTTCGTTCCTCGTTCCCTTTGTTTCATCGCGGACAATAAAAGCTCTGATTTTAAACGGAACTTTCCGCACTGTCCGCAGCGTTATTCTCGATAAACGTCGCGCGCGAGTACCATTTTATTGAAAAAACAAAAAAGAAAAATAAAAGATGAAAAATAGAAGACGAATTTCATTAAATGAGTTCATTGCTTCGAACTGACACAATAATTTGTTCGGCGAGGTGTACACACACACGGAGGGTTTAGAAGCCAATCGGTGTAAGTCCATTAGCATTCGAACCGAGATAAATAAGGTTTTTACAAATTACTTGGGAAAAAATGGCAATGCTAGTACCGTCATCTATTGCTTCCCTATGCAAATAGTGACATAATTGATTTATCAACTGAAAGTTTTAATAATAAAGAAGTTTGTGAACTACGGAACTTGTGTTCAGGGAAAGTTGGACTTACACTTATTGGCTTCTAAGCCCTCCATATATGATTCAGGAATTTCTAGCTCGTCTTATGAGAAAAGTAGTTTCAGGGTGTATTTCGTTCTGTTGCAGGGCAACTGCATTCGCCGACCGGTGACAGCGATAACAGCAACGGCAGCCAACGTGCGGTGGCTATTACACGGAACGACGTAGACCAGCAGCAACAACCGCATCGCCAACGGCAGCAACGCCAGGCGACAGCTACCGTTCCAGCCCTCACCTGTACGAATCAGTCCTCTGCAACCACGACAACCACCGCGTTCACGGTAGCGTCAAGTATGCTTCTTCTACAGACACAGGTAATACATCCCCATTGATCTTGGCTAAGCTAGTTACGTACTTCCTGGTTCTCGTTATACTCTACCCATTATTCTCGGCTGTAAAGCCTAACCAGGTCACACTATTACTTTACACCCCTTTTTGTATGACATTCTCCTCTCGACGCTGTGCCATAATCGATGGCGAATTCATCGGTTGTTGCGCATGGAAATAACGGAATTCATACAAACATCGCCTGGCGGGGCCAGCTAGCAATTATCGAATCCTGTATTTAAACGCACGCGAGCTCAAGGAACTTTCACTATTTCGCTATCTTATCTGCCTGTACTCTTCGAACTCTGCAGGTCTAGCTCGAAACCGCAACAAGATCTGCCCTCCTACGTTTCAGCGTTCTTGATCGTCATCTGCATTCGCTTATCGTGCACCATCTGCATTCCTGCCCACGTACCCGGATCTCCAGTGTCGTCCTACCTGTTTCTATCCCTTCCTCCACGTGTGCATTTTCCACCTTGTCGTCTCGAGCCAGAATCATCCGGGATCGTCACGCGTAATTAAGCGATGAACGGTCGACCTAGCTGCATAGTGAAATCAGCGGTTCCACACGGGCATGGTGTATGGGATGGTGTCGTAATCGCTTGGAGGAAATTTCGAGGTGTACAAAAGGGGGACAAAAGCTTTCAGGAGGACGTTAGAAGACCGTAGTCAGGGTTATGGAAGGCTGAAGCTTCGATCGTCGGTCCTCGAGGGAGCGATGAACGAAATGTCAGCCCAGGAGCGGAACCAACCTGGCAAATTGAATATCCAACCCCATCCTACTTTCCCTGTTCAGATATCCTCTTGTCTTTATCACCTTGGCGGACGTTCATCTTTGTCTTTAGCTTCTGCATTGTTTCGACGGTTGGAGAACTGATTGTTGCTTTAATTGTATTTTGCTTTTTTATTATAAGAAGTTTTACGGAGGTTAAATCGATTTGCTTTAAGTTAAATGTCAGTGGATGTTCATGGAATATTTAGTGGATCGGGGATTATTTGTAACAATAAAGAGGCGTCGATGTTTGGCTAGGTATAACGATGTATTCGAGAAAGGAATTCGGATTAACGTAGAAATCTCCGCGAGGCTGTCTGAACAGTGAGTTATAGGTAACACGCGATACGAGAGCCAGGCCTCGCCAATCCTCTCAGACATCCTCACTGCGCACCTCAACTGTACATCGATGTCTCGACACGGCCCGCAATTGTGGTCGAACAATGTTACCGCCTTGCAGTCGAGTACTTCGATTTGCCGTTCGCACGGCTCTTCCAACGTTGTCCAGTTTCGCGGGAGCAATAGAAAAAGTGAATACCTCTTGTTCGAAACAGTGCTCCCTTAACTTAAACCTCGCGATTACTTAAACTCAACTCACTCGTGTGTCCAAGAATTTTTCGATCCGGTGTGCAACTGTTCAAGCCGGCATCTGTTCCTCTAAGCTGCAGCAATACTTTTTAGGTGGAAATTGCGAAATCCGGAACCCACAAAATAGTCTTAAGACATCCTCAGAATTCTAGAAACTTTCAGCTCCCAACTCCCGAATAATCCACACAGAAATCAACGCGAACTTTCAGAGTCCCTTTGGATGCAGCACATTGGCGGATCTGTTGAGCGCCTCGTACACAGATCCGGCGGATGCGGGAAGCCTCCCCGAGGAGTTGGACCCATTTCCGGAACTGCAGCTTGGCAACCCGCAAGGAGTGCCCACAGCTGACGATTCGGCCCAAGCGCACCAAACTGTTCATCACCAGCAAACAGCCCAGCCGCCCCCGTCGGCGGCCCCTCTTCCCGAAGACGTCCAAACGGATTCGCTTAGGTACACATCGCTTTCAAACCAGCATTTCACCTTTCATATATAGAATCATAGATCTGGCTGATAGCTAAGGGATAAATCATAGCCGGAATTTCTCAACGAGACTCCTACGAATTGTTGCCTGTTCCTCTCTCAGGCGTTTCAGATTGCAACGTTTCATTGTACGATTTAACGATCATCCTCGGTAGCGTTTGGAGAAAGATCATCGCTGGCATTTCGTTGCAACTAGTCGACCGGTCCATTGACATTTAATCTTGATCTGTCTGACGCAGTTCAACACCCTTGCCAAGCTTCCAAGAGACGTACACGGCCCAACGATACACCAGGCAGGAACTGCAAGTCCTCGGCATAAAAATGGACGAAGGGGAGTGTTACGACAACTCTGTGTATCCATGTGCAACTGGCCATTATCCTACCGAGTTCTCACCAGCGTTGCCCTACCATGATCATCATCAGCAGCAACAGCAGCAGCAACAGCACCACCATCATCACCCGCAGCAGCAACAACCGCCGCCGCCACCGCAGCAGCAACACCATCATCATCACCAGGGTTACTTCGCCACAGAGACGGCACCGACACCGACCACCGCTGTCCCATCTCCGTCGAATCATCGACAAGACTCGCCGTATGGTGCCGCGGTCAGTGTACCCATGGTGTATGGCCCCCCACAGACTATTCCTGGAGGTGCCACCCCCGTTGCCCCGACGGACATTTATCCCACCGTTGACAACGTTGTCGTGGGCACACCACGTCCACGGAGGGCGTCCTTACCCACGCAGAGGTCAGAGTCTGCGAGGTAATTAATAATAAGTATTGATTGTTATTTTGCGTGGGTGTGTAATTGATCTCGTGGCTTTTTATTTTAGTTGTCTTTTTTATTAAACAAGAGATCAATCCTTTTTAAATAGGTTTTTAGTTTTCCTTGTTCTTTTCTTTGACTTAGTACTTCATCGACGTTGATATAGTTTTTGTCGTAGCGCTTTCAATTTTAAAGAAACTGTTTACTTCGTCGACAGTAGTGGCAGCACAGAATCGCCGAAGCTGCGCGGCGGAAGCGGCAGTACCGGAAGCTCTGTGAATTCTCCCTCTCCCGGAAGCGGGACCAACAACGAACGAGCACCGCCGAGTCCCAGCCAACTGTGTGCTGTCTGCGGCGACACAGCAGCCTGCCAGCACTACGGCGTTCGTACCTGCGAGGGTTGCAAAGGCTTCTTCAAGAGGACCGTGCAGAAAGGCTCGAAGTACGTGTGCTTGGCAGAGAAAGCTTGTCCTGTCGACAAACGCAGGAGGAACCGTTGCCAATTCTGTCGCTTCCAGAAGTGCTTGATGGTCGGCATGGTGAAAGAGGTGATTAATTGGCGAAAAACTTGTTTCCCTTTCGTTCGTGCGTAAAGAATATCAGAAACTACGGAGGAGTTCTGTCCTTTCCCGCAGGTCGTCAGGACGGATTCTCTGAAGGGACGCAGGGGTAGACTACCGTCTAAACCAAAATCACCGCAGGAATCACCACCAAGTTCGCCGGTCTCCCTAATCACGGCATTGGTGCGGGCACATTTGGACACTACGCCCGACCAAGCAACAGTAGATTATACGCAGTATCGACAACTGAGTCCTGGTGATCCACCGATTACGGAGGCAGAAAAGACGCAGCAATTCTACAATCTCCTCACCACATCGATCGACGTGATTCGAACTTTCGCCGATAAAATACCTGGCTTCACGGACCTCGTACGGGAAGATCAGGTTTGTAAATCTTTTTCTCATCATTGCCATTTTCTCAACGCTGTCTTCTACATCGGTCGGTTTGTCCGAAATAAATTCTACGCAACAAATAGTATCTATATCATTATGTACCATTATGTATCGACGTCTGGGCAATATCCGCAAGGGAAGCTTTCATTAAATAGATCGATAGCCTGTACATTTTCTAAAAGGTCAAACCTGTCGAGCCTACGACACGTTTAATCGACTGTCTGATTGGTTGGTTCTCTATCGCCACGGAAAGTGCAGTAACATTTTTTTGGTCTGGTTTTTCTTTCGCCACAAAGCCGTTCCAGCAAACAATTCGTAACGTGGCTCTGGATCTGTGCATTCCCAAATCTTTCATACGTTTCGTAAATCGAATGCTCAACGTGTGTTTTCGTCGTTCTTGCTCCTCCTCGCAGGAGTTACTTTTCCAGTCGGCGAGCTTGGAACTCTTTGTTCTTCGACTGGCGTACCGTACAAAACCGGACGATACCAAGCTGACATTTTGCAACGGCGTGGTTCTGGCGTTAGAGCAGTGTCAGCGTAGCTTTGGCGACTGGCTCCATAGTATCTTGGAGTTCAGCAAAGCTCTCCACGTTCTCGACGTAGATACTAGCGCTTTCGCTTGCCTGTGCGCTCTCACCCTCGTTACTGGTAAGTTTATTTCCTCCTTCTTTTCTTTTCGTTTGCTTTTTTTCTTTAATATCTCTTGTCCAAGTCAAAATTGCATCATGTACGAACAGCGCAGATCTATTCGATTTACCCGTATCTTCCCTCCCGATTAGACGCGATCGTCTGCGAATTAAATTATTTATCCGCCGACCAATTAGTTATTAATACGACGACGAAAGAAACCGCGACGGTTCGTGTCCGTTGCACGCGATTTTCCTTGCGCGTTGCATGTGCGTGCTTCTTTACGACGGCGTCGCGTCGTAGAAATTCGATTGCACGCAATATCGAGTTCCTCGATTGAATCGGCAACAAATCTGGAAACGTAATACTGTCACGAACGTGTTTATCCTTTGCTAGGCCCGCCTGGCTGAAAGTCTTGACATATAAAAAAACCGCGCTTTTTTTTCTCTCTGCCTGATATTACAGCAAGGTACGGCCTGAAGGAGCCACATCGCATGGAGCAGCTTCAGTCGAAGATAATTTCGTCCCTGCGGGATCACGTCACCTATAACGCCGAGGCGCAGAGGAAAGCGCATTACCTGTCCCGTTTGTTAGGTAAACTACCGGAACTGAGGAGTCTTTCGGTGCAAGGGCTCCAGCGTATCTTTTACCTGAAATTGGAGGACCTGGTCCCGGCGCCACCGATGATCGAGACGATGTTCGTCGGTAGTCTGCCATTTTAATCATCTCCTCCAGCCAAGCCTAAGGCTACCGTCGCGTTAGAACAATTCACTCTTAAGAACTTGTGCGGTTGCGTACTATTCGATTAAGTTTCTTCAGTTCTTAATTGCGTGTACGTAGGTCTCACTATCTTCTTGCGTGTACCCTCCAATGATTTTCACACGAGTGTCAACGCTTGAATCGTAGTATCTCGCGAGGGCCAACTCGTGTATATAGACTAATTACGAAACGGGAGGACGGTCAGTCCTTTTGATTAATTTGCGTCGATGTTGACCAGTGATTTGGTTGTCTAGCGAATAGGTGTGAGTGCATGCGGTCGAGAATTCTTTGACTGGACATTAGGGAGCGTGTAAGCGCGAGTGGACGAACCGGGAAGACACGGTTTGACGCTAAATTTAAGACAAAAGTTCCCTGCGCGTGTGTGGATGAGAGGCGTGTCGATGAACGGGACGCGTGTCTTCGTGATGTGTCAGCTGGCAGACTTAGTTGCCCGATTTGACAACTGTTACTATTGTTACTACTGTTATTACCGCTATTACTAGTTTAACGCTGTACGATGTAACGACTATTCTTGCTATCGAATGTACAGGCGCCCAAGCAATGAAATTACACGCGGTTTCTTGGCGAATTGCAGAGAACGATAGAGGAAACAACCGATGAAGCAAGCGATAGATTTTTCCCCCCTTCATAAGAGAAGCAAAGCGGTTCGCTATTCGTTTCTAGACGATCGGAGGCGTGGAGCCGTAGGATTAACAGGATGCAACGTTCGCTAGTTGGTTATTCTATAAGCGCTACGCTATTTCTCGCAAACATGCACAAAAGAAACGAACAAAATGAAAAAGATGATATGCCATTCATACTCACACACGTATATTCAACACATATACACACGAATTTTTATCACTTTTCTACCTACTTTGTAATATAAGTCGCTACGTCAACGAACAAAAAGCTACGTTTCTTTCATCGCTCGTGATGCATCTATCGCCATCGACGATCCGCCAAGGAAACAATTTTTTCTTCGTTCGGTGAGCACACAGTACTTAATTACTTCGTCGAGAACGGAACAAAAAATGGAGCGCATTGACGATTTGGAACATATCAGAGCAACGGCGGAAGAGCGGTATCCAAGTAAAGATTGGGCTGCTAATTAATTACTGTTTCCACATTTCGTCTCAACCTTAAACAACTTTCGCTCTTCCGGGTTGACAGTTTAGGCATAGGTCGAGACCATGATCACACTCCAACGTCGAGGCGATGCTAACGAAAGAATTATCACTAGGATCCACCTTTCCTAATCCCTATTCCTCGTGCTCGCGTTCGTGCCGAATTCGTGGCCATAGCTTGTTTCTAGCTTCATCGATCCGAGGCCAATCGGTGCTCTGTTCTCCCTCCTGGATCCTAGATCGTGTGAAATATAGTATCGTCGAAAACGTGCGAGTGTCTTCCGTGCCGCGCGGCCGGGATCCCCCGGCCAAAATAATTACCTATTCTTGTGTTAATGTGATTTTAGACAGCTAAGGGAGAAGAAGAGTGAGGTAGGGCCCGAACTCAGCCGATCAGCTGCACGATCGAGTGTCTGGATTATTATAGAACGAACGGATATGATAAGTCGTCGCAATCGCAATCAATCGGTAGTGAGCAGCGGCTTCGTTACGGGTCCGGCATAAAGTTACCTATTACGTTATGACATTTATTTTTAATCAAACTAACGTAGAGAAGTCCTATTTATACGTATACCGCGCCGCTATTACTACTTATACTATTACTTGCTACTTACTATTACTATTACTTAACTACTACTTACCGCTAGCGTTACGATCTTATGACGTTATTGTCGCTACTACCGCTGTTACCATCCGCTACCTTCTTACCACGAATCTTGTGTTACCATTACTTGCTAAATGTGTGAACAGAAGGAAAAACAAACAATCACCGTCGACGTTTAAGCATTCTTCGCCGCCGCAGTATATCGGGGTAGATCACGAGTGTCCCCCATTTGGATCTAGAAAATCAGATTACGGTGGAATCACGCCTGGACGATTGCACCGACGCATGATTCAAGAAATTTCTTAAGTATCCACCGATTTATCTTGAAGAGGATTAGACTGAAGATGTACCTACGCGAGATCGATTGTTCATCGTTATGGTTGAGTCGGGGCAATTATTCAGGGGGGGCCCTTCGGGAATGGCAATCCTAATTGTTCGTCAATAATACTTCTTTCCTCTTTTGCGTGTACGCTACCTGTGAACGTATAAGTATGTACGGCCCAGTAAACCGATCCAAACCGATACAGCGTTCATAATAGACAACAATCACAGCATTAATCTTAGTACACACCTAATCTCAGACAGACACAACTCGCGTGGCCCCCGCCGCCACGCGGATTCTTTAACTTAAAGGAGAGGCAGCAACACATTAAAATATATGTATGTGCACAATAGGTATAAAAGTAATTACGTGTGTATACGTTACTCTTTAATCGCCGTGTGTATCCGCAAATGTTCGTCTCTTCACGATGAAACAAATGGTCCAGGCTCGTTCGCAGGCCGAGCCATTCTCGATTTTCCCTTTCATCTACGATTTCTACGTGGTCAAGGTTCCTTCGGAAAATCGAGTTCGATCTTCTTTTCGAATTTCTTTTTATCGCTTACACGGTGCTACTTCTCGCGTAAGATGTATCGATCGCTGGCCGCGCGAGAGCTTTCGTTCGCAATCTCTCAATACGGAAATGCGCACGGGGAGAAGAATAAGTAAAAATCGGGACCTATTTGACGACGCTAGAATAAATGTATAAATAAAGTTCGAATCGTGTGATCGGAATTAATGGTTTGAGCCAATACTTTTCTCCGTGCGAACGAGACTCGTCGGCACTGGCCAGCGGTGTGTAAACGTTTGCGGATGGATACGAATGCAGGTGTTCGGCGAACACAGGAACAATATGCCCGGAAAGAATGCAAGGTACAAGTATCCGAAAGGAGGACGCGATATACGTTCTTTCTTCGAACGAAAAATTAGGATAACGCGGTGGAAACGAACGGTTCTGAGATTATTCAATTCGTCAATGTTTCAATCAATCGCGGGTATAATTAATCGTTCATTTTACGGCGATGCTCCCCTTTACGGGCACGTATGAATATTTTACGGTCGTTCTTTCATATGACATAATGCGCGAGAAAAGACCGATCGTTTCCCCCTCAGCCCCTATGTGTGTACAGAGCGCGTCGTATCCAGAAGGGATTTAGAGGCTGAAGGAATTCGTCAAGTTAAACGGTGCTATTAGTCTAATTGCAATTACTGAACGCTTAATAAATTTGAGAGTTCTTAAGTTTCTTACCTCGCCGGAGAATTGGAGGGGGTGGGATATTTTTGTTCCTATTACTTAAGGAAATTGAGGGAAGCATCGCGACCGTTTCTAATCCCCTATTGGAGTGGAAACAATTAAATCGTGATTGACGTGCTCCAGTTTCGATTCCATCGGATCCCTTCTGGACTCAACGCCGATTAGCGTTGTATCATTTTTCACGATGCTACGATATGTAACTAGCGAGCGCGTTCTCCTCGATTCACCGAGGAGATCTCGAGAATCACGGGGAATAAAGAAGAAGTTACAGATAAAGCAGACAAAGCGAGGAGGGATAAGAAAGGGACACGACAGAAACAGACAAGTGGGATATCTCGGATCGTTCGAACGTAGAAATATCTCGAACGGAGTACGAGATCGTCCGAAATAATTGTTGTTACCAATTAATTGTCATTGCTGTAAAACGAACAACGGCCAATTCTGTTAGGTGTACTTTTATCCTCTTCCCTCGATGTAATAATAAATGTTCGATGAACGGATGATTTCATTTTTTTTTCTTCTTTTTTTGAGTACGGCATCATTTCTTTTGGCAAAATAAAATTGACTGTCGCAATCTGGTGCGCTCGATGTTCCACGAGGATCGTGAAATCGATGGCAGAATATGAAATTGAAACTTGTCCCCTTTCCGTCCAAAATATAAGACAAAAAAAACTCCCCATTCTGCGCAAAAGCGAGTGTGACATCGTTTCTCCTCCCCGATTAAATTATAAACGATTATAGGGAAGAAAAGAAAGAACAAATTAAAAGGAAATGAAAGAATAAATTCAATTACAGATTCTCGTCTTTGTACGGACATTTCTACAACGATCGATCCGTACTCTGCCGTACGAATATCTGCGGATACAGTTACACACACTAGCAGCACGATTACCAAGCACACACCGGAAGTAGGTAGATGTTGCACCGAAATTAAACTACGAAACTTATACCGCTGTTGTATTCGTGTGATACGTTGGCGAAACTCGGCCGGTCATTCACGTTGGAAGGATTTGTGTAAAAGCGATTTCTACGAGCTTTTTTTTCAATGACATTTCTTTATGAACCGGGAAATGAAGGATGTGGAGAATATCGCGGCAAAGTGTACGAAGAGGAAAGGATAAAAAGGGAAGAGTATGATTTATGAAATAATGTCGAACGTTAATATCGACACGTATTGACGGCCGTACAATTGAAAAGGAGGTGCGAATTATTGATATCGAAGGATAGTTCGCTGATGATCTAATAAAGTACAATCTGTGTTCTTCTTGCAATTTCTTCACAATGACAATAAACGGAATTGCAAGGGAAGTTTCCCGATCACCGGCCTTTTCACCCCTACGACCGTCGATATCTAGCAACACGTTAACACTGTTATATTAACATTTGTAAAGTAATATAATTCAAGGTGTTTTACACGCGCGCACATTCACGAAACCTTTCCTCGGCCTGATTCATTGTAATTCTGTGCCGAACCACACAGTTCCCTCTCGCTTGGTTAATATATATATATATATATATATAAAAATATAATATAATATAAAATTATATATATATACATACTTTTAAATATATAAATATAAAGAATTAATATAAATATAAATAAAGAAATATATATATATGTATATACTTTCGATATGCGAACGAGAAAGCAATTCAAAGGCATGACCTGAGAAAACAAAAACACATTGTGACCATTATATTTTATAAATAAAAGAAAAATTGACATGTGATATAGATGGTAAGGCACGCGGACGATGCGTTGCGATGCATTACGAAAGCAAATGTATTCTGTATATCGTTTCATTAAATCTATTAAAATAACCAACGTTTCTTCTCCTTTCGTTTCAGTATCTCGACGTGTGCACAGTGCAGTGGAACCGTTTGCTAGTTTTATACAAAATGAAACAGGTATACGAAGAGTTGTCAATAGTCCTCAGGCGGTCTGACGGTTCTTAAGGGTCCTGTGACTTTGCATAAACTGCACCTGGCGGTTAATACCAGTCCTGAAACCTGAAATGTTCCAACCTTTCATTCCATTCTGCTTTATATTATTATTCACATCGTTTTTGAACTGTCTTTCACTTTTTCCCAGACAAGCAATAATTAAATGTTTGCAGCAGGTAAGCGCCAGGAAAATGCTACGAGAAGATTTATATGCATATATTTATCATTTCAAAAGCTTAAATATTTCTTTCATTTCCCCCAGAAATACATAAACTTTGCATTACCTAAAAAGTAGGGATTAATAATATTTGTAGGGACCATGAAACGCCGAAAATATCGCAGGCATTCGCGCGCCGCACGAATACAATTCGCATTGTTAAGTGCAGCTGCGACATTGCAGAATTTCAAAATTCGCCGGCATAACGGTTCTGCGCAATACGCGTGCGCAAGAGCGCTGGCAGCGAGTACAGATGGCGCTCGCGAATTTATACACGCCTGCGCGAAACAAATTTCGCATGGCGTATCGAGAAAATAGTCCGTGGCCGGTGAGACACGACGATCGTTTCTAGAAACGTGACACTCGTGACAGTAGTTTCGCAACGTTTACGAGATACGCAGTGAGGGTTCGCGAGGAATAATAAATCGACGTTGGCCGCACGTCAAGCATTGTTATCCGCCCGTTCAAACGATCCGAAGGTTTTTTCTATATCGTGGTCGGCGCGAGAATATCAAAGGGCGCGGATATCACTGCGCCGCACGTTGTGGAAGGAAGCAGAAATCGAGCACTGGCAGGAAGTGGGTAGAAGGGGGGTACGTCGTTGAGCTAGTTGATTCGGTGGTGGCTACATGTGGCTGTCCGCCGGTCGCGACAACGAGACATTTCCTATCGTGGCATAAAAAGTTACGTTTCCGAACTGTAATCCATAACCGAAAGAAAGCCAAAAACATGCAGATGGATCCGACGACGGTGCAGTTGATTCAGGTCCTCGAGAGGACCGTCTCCTTAGGTAAGACGTTTTGATTAATCGGCCCTTTCAGGTATTGTCGGCGACATCATGGAAATCCAGGCTAATTTATCCACCGCTGTACTTCTTTTCCCCCCTTGACTCTATTATCGGTGGTATTTTACGAAGCGTATAACGTTGCTTCTTCTCGAACATTCATCGTTTGCGCGACCTTGCTCGTAAAAATAAAGTCTAACCGCGTGCGCGTCCTTTTCGTACACCTTCCGGTGTGCTTTCGGAGCACTCGATATCAATGCTAGTTCGTTAACATCGTGGGCTTGTTTGGCATTTTTTCGGCAGTGATACGCTAGCATTTAATCGGAATCGGTCGTTCGTGCGATAATACTTCGTATTGTGCCCCGCTTGGCTGTTGCTAGGGGCTTTGTTCGCAGCTGGAGAAGTATTGTCCCATGTGACGGTTACTCGTATTGCACGTCCCCGTTGTCGGTTGGCATGGCGAGCACCAGTGCATCTTTTCTAACCTCCCCTATTGCGTCAGATTTCCTTTCAGCTTCGACAATAACGGGATGGTGCGCCGAGAAAACGGATGATATTAATTGCGATTCTTTTCGTTTCCGATTTCAGACAAAAATGAGTTGGAGGTAGCTCTGAATTTCTTGGAGCAGGCAGCGGAGACGAATCTAGTAAGTCAATTCTTCCCGGACGTATCGGGCGTTCTAATTTAGGCAACCGTGCAAAGGCGCAGTGATTAAAAAAAAAATATTCATCGTTTTCTTTCAGCCTGAATTCTTGCAAAGACTCAGCGCCGTACTGGTTACTGCGGCTGCAAGTCCCGTTGCCCGCATGGCAGCGGGACTGCAACTTAAGAATCAACTTACATCCAAGGATCAGCAGTTGAGATATCAATATCAGCAACGCTGGCTCGCCATTCCCGTAGAAAACAGGGAGTACATTAAGAAGAATGTAAGGGTCTCTTTTTGAATGAATTATTTAGCGTACTCTTTCGTTTGTCGTAAATTTTGCAGAGTTGGTTTTATTTGAGTTGCTGCAATGGTACAACATTATCGTATTTATTTATTAGATCTTTGGAGCGCTCGGAACAGAGAACAACAGGCCGAGCGCGGCGGCGCAGTGTGTCGCATACGTTGCGGTTACTGAATTACCTGTTCGCGAATGGACCAATGTCATTCAGCTGTTAGTTAACAATGTTGTCAATCCGAACAGTACTGAAATAATGAAAGAGGCAACTTTGGAGGCCATTGGTTATATTTGTCAAGATATAGAGGGCGATGTTTTGGTATCTCAGTCTAATCACATTCTCACCGCCATTATTCACGGTATGAACGGATCCAGTACTTCGCATCACGTTCGTTTTGCAGCCACAAGTGCACTATACAATTCATTGGAATTTACCAAAGGAAATTTCGAGATAGAGGTTTGTACAATCTAGGTGATAGCTGGGAATATTTTGTAGATAGGACAGGATGTTTATTTTCATTCTTTATGTATACAGTCAGAACGAAACTTCATCATGGAGGTGGTATGCGAAGCAACACAGTCCTTGAACACACAAGTTAAAGTAGCGGCTTTACAGTGTCTTGTGAAAATTATGTCTTTATATTATCAGTACATGGAGCCGTACATGGCGCCAGCCCTATTTCCTATTACTTTAGAAGCTATGAAATCAGATATCGATGAAGTAGCACTGCAAGGAATTGAATTTTGGTCGAACGTATCGGACGAAGAGGTTGATCTAGCTATGGAGGAGGGTGAAGCTAGCGAAGGTGGTCGGCCACCGGTTAAAGCATCGAAACATTACGCGAAAGGCGCTTTACAGTATCTGGTACCTGTTTTAATGAAGAAGCTTACCAAACAAGAGGAATTCGATGATGAAGACGATTGGAATCCATCGAAGGCAGCCGGAGTGTGTTTAATGTTACTGTCCTCTTGCTGCGAGAACAGTATCGTCCCGTTCGTTCTTCCATTCCTCAAAGACAACATCAAGAACGCAGACTGGAGGTATCGGGACGCTGCTTTGATGGCCTTCGGCTCCATTCTCGGTGGCGTCGATTCCGCTATTCTGAAGCCGTTGGTAGAGCAAGCAATGCCAACTCTCATCCAGTTAATGTATGATAACAGTGTGGCCGTAAGAGATACGGCTGCATGGACGTTCGGCCGTATTTGTGAGATCATACCGGAAGCGGCTATCAACGAGACATACCTGAAGCCATTGTTAGAAGCACTGATAAACGGTCTGAAAGCAGAACCTCGTGTGGCAGCGAATGTTTGTTGGGCGTTCACCGGTTTGGCCGAAGCAAGCTACGAATCCGCGGAAACTGTCGAGGGACAAAACCCAGAAACATACTGTATGTCCCAGTACTTCGATTTTATTATTCAACGATTATTGGAAACCACGGACAGGTCGGATGGGGCTCAGGCGAATCTGAGGTCCGCAGCTTACGAGGCCCTGATGGACATGGTGAAAAACTCACCGCGCGATTGTTATTTAACCGTGCAGAAGACTACGATGGTAATCCTGGAGAGATTGCAGCAGGTACTGCAAATGGAAACGCACATACAGACCCATTCGGATCGTGCTCAGTACAACGATCTCCAGTCGTTGCTGTGCGCGACACTGCAATCAGTGTTACGCAAGGTTACACCAGAAGATGCACCGCATATTTCCGATGTAATAATGACAGCATTGTTATCCATGTTCAACTCGAATTCTTGCAAAGCGGAGGGTGTACAGGAGGACGCTCTTATGGCCGTTTCTACTTTAGTAGAAGTACTTGGAGAAGGTTTCCTGAAATACATGGATGCGTTCAAACCGTATCTCTGCCTTGGTCTGAAGAATCACGCGGAATATCAAGTTTGTTGCGCCGCTGTGGGTCTGACTGGCGATATCTGTCGAGCCTTGAAGAACAAAATGATACCTTATTGCGACGAGATCATGACATTGCTGCTTGAGAATCTTAGCAACAATACGGTCCATCGTTCTATAAAGCCCCAGATCTTTTCCGTATTCGGCGACGTTGCGCTTAGTATCGGACCAGAGTTCAAGAAATATTTGGAAATTGTCCTGCAAACATTGGCACAGGCTTCTCAGGCACACGTCGACAGGAGCGATTACGACATGATCGATTATTTGAACGAATTGCGCGAGGGTGTCCTAGAGGCTTACACTGGTATAGTGCAAGGGCTTCGCGATGATGTAGCGAATCCACGACCTGATTCAGCGATCGCCCAAGTGGAGCCACACGTGTCCTTTATTCTTCAATTCATCACTTCGATAGCTCAAGATAGAGAGCACTCTGATGGAAACATTGCAGCATCCGTGGGTTTGCTTGGTGATTTGGTCACCGTGTTCGGGGTAAAATTATTGCCAATGGTTGAGACTGAACCGCTTACGGATCTCTTAACAAAGGCTAGACGATCACGTATCGAAAAGACCAAGACCTTGGCCAGCTGGGCAGCCAAAGAGATTCGAAAGCTCAAGACTGGTGCCAACTCCACGTCCAGTTGGTGAGTAATCTTTTCATTGTTTCATTGATCGTTTTATTTCTTTAGTTTTTCTTTTTCTTTTTTATTTTCGATCATTTTCGTGTGAACGATGTGTGGAGCGTGCATTCAATCGCCTGTTATCCGTATCGATTTATCATTCGTTTCCCGTAACCAGCATTTCATTCTTTATTATATCCCTCACCGTCCTCCGCTACTTCCCCTTTTATACTACTTATCTGTAACTTTAATTTATCCTACGAACGATTTTCAATGCTGAGTAGTTAGGAAGTTTTATGAGCAAAGAAGGAAGATGCGCGAGTGTATCAAGTATCAAAGCAAACAGGGCTGTGGATGGTGGTGTTGAGAAGCAAGGAAAACTATGCAGGATGATTTAACAATGTGGATGACGCTTTAACTTCTGTTCAAGTGAGGGAACATTAATCACCTTCGCTTGTGAACGCCTAAACAGTATCATCCTGTAAAGTAACAATTTCGTTTCGTCGTTGTTGCTTTATCGTTCCCTTTGTCTCTCGTTAATCCCGTCCCGCGTACAGACACGTGCACCCGACACAGAGACCCCATCTCAAAGAGAATGATATAAAATAAAGATCGAAAAAATGAAAATTTGTTCAAATCGTAAGACAAAAAAAAAACCAAAAAGAAAACACCAAGAAAAGCAAGAACAAAAAAGAAACATGTTATACAAAATTGTATGTCGAACGGTGAGCGACGGTTATTGATATTTGGCTCGCTTTTGTTGTTTACAGATCACCCCACGGTTGTACAGTCGTGCAATTTGATTTGACTAGAAAGCTATCGAACACAATACAAAGACAACAAGATTGGATGGTGCGGATGCGAGTTGATGGATGTGCGTGAGTTCCGAAGCGATGATGACGATGATGGGGTGATGAGTCTGCACGTGTCCCTGCTCTGGCGACGGTATTCGAGTACCGACATGTCGAGCGCAGCCCCAATGGTCGAGAGAAAGAAAAAAAAAAAAAATACCTGTCTGCTGGATGTCTGCCGACAACGGATGATGAGGAGTGCAAGTGGATGTTGCCGATGAATGAGCCAAGGCCGAAGTCTGCCGAGATGTTCCGGTGATGCAAGTATGCCTGATAACGAGCCTGGGGCTTCTACCCGCGTGATTGAGAAGTTGAACCTGAGGAAAGGACGACTTCCATGGACGGTGATCGTGGCCAGTGAGAGACAGAGAGAAAGAAAGCGAGAATGTATGCGTTTGTCTGTAATAGAGAGAGAGGGGATAAATGAACGAATGAATAAACGAATGGAAGAAAGAATAAGTAAGAAAGTAGGGAGACCAAACGAGAGAGAGCGAGACTGTAGAGCTAATATGAAAGGAAGATTGTGCTCTAGTAAATCGAACGAAAGAATGTTTTGTTCTATAAGTATACGTGTGAGATCGCAGAGAGTCTGTATGTATAAAATAAAGCATGTCACAATCGAATAGACGATTATTATTACACACGGTCGTCTCGTCGAGATAGTGATGTTATTACGCACTCGTTGTAAAGCTCCTAGCTTCTTTTTTTTTCTCCCCTTGTAGCTTTGCCAACGATGCACGCGAGCTGTGTCCGATTCCTTGCTGAACGATCACACACTAATTCGCTCGTTCGGGGCAATCGATGCATCAACGAATGATTGTGTTTGGCGTGACTTGAGGTTTAACACGAACGAAATATAATTTGATCGTCAGAGTGGTGGCTGTTAAGTCCGATTCAGCGATGTGATAACGCGTAGATGTATTGTATAAAAGAGGAGAAAGTGGTGGATGGTATATGCGTTGAACGTGAGAGATGTTGAATGATTCTTTCTAGAAGAAGAAAAGAAAGAAAGGATCGCGAGGATTCCACATAATGGTGACAACTGGTCCAATCGTGCTGCGCGAGAATCTAAACGATCAGTTATAGTATGATGATGAAGTGTATGTTACTTTTTCCCCGTATGTGAATGTCTGTTGCTGTTGTTTCATTAAAATTAATATTTTGCTGGCATAAGTTATTGAGTTGTACCGAAGTCCTCGTCCGGCCTGAACGTTCGGGTTTAAGAAAAGAAAATGGCCAATGAGCATAACACGATCAAGAGACCAGCCCCCTAAAAAAAGAAGTAAAATAATATGGAAACAATACACAATACAATTACCCCTCTAAGTAGAGGTGATCCTGCGCGTGTGCGAAAATTTAAAATTTTATGCGATCACGGTATCATTTCACTGGGACCTCTTATTGGATCCTTTACAGAATATCGGACGAGAGCTTGTTTGCACTGCCATTGATGTTGGTACAATCCTAATTTCTTCCTGTTTTTTATTTAGTACTCGAGAATATCGACAGCTTGTTTCGCGTAAGTGTTCGTCGGTGAGATTCGTCTTCCTGGCCTCGCATTGTTATAATAGGAGGGCGTTTATCGATGACCATGGTGGGTGAAGGAGAAGTATTTTAAAGATCGTTGCTCATCCGAAAGAAAATGTATCTTACTCCGATATCCATAGAAAATGAATACTTTGATCGCGTGAAAGTTTACCGGTGATGATCCCATTTTTATAGATAGGCGAATTGATATAACCCAGTGTCTTATTATCGAGTGGCTCTTGTAAGCGGCTCGAACGTAAAATCAAACGAGTTGCGCGTATGTATGCATCGCGCGAATAGGTAGATAATTTCGTTCGACATGCCGGACGTTGAACTGGGATATTTCAAATGCCTGATCGCGCAAGGATTACGACAGCTTAGGACTTACTTTTTGTTTCTCGTATAGACACATTTACATATATTCATACAGACACACGTACCCGATAACAAGATATTATTCTAAATTCTGAAACGACTGTGCACGGCGAGTCAGTTTCGTTTCAGGGTCACTCAACGATGCGATAACTTTTCATTTCTTTCTCGCATGGATATTATCTTGCCTCGCGAATTTTCATAAGTTCAGCCTCCGCCGGAGGTTCTGCCCGCGAGCGTGATGTTTTAGTAAGATTTTACACGAAAGATTAAGCGGGCGATCGGTCGCTCTAATAATATAAGACGAAGTTACGTCACGTGGCCGAAACGTGGCTGTGTTAGTGCCATGCATTCCAAATACTTTTGCCAGCGGAAGCACACTGTGTGACCGTTCTTTTCGTGATGTCCGGGTAATATATTTTATAGCGATTTCACTCTCAACCGAATGCAATTTTTCTTTTCCTGGTTTGTTTCGCGAACTGCCTCGTTCGAGCAAAGCTTTACACGTACAGACACGATAGTGAACAGAGAAGATTATCGATGATCGCGGCGAGATTCGATTTGTAAACCTAGCCGGGTGGTTTGATTCCTCGGATTGGGAAGGGATCGTCTGAAACGGGGCAAACGTGTTTCGACGAAAAAGAAGCAAGCGTTAACGAAAAAACAAGGACAAGCAAACGAGCAAAAAAATATGAAAGAGAAAACGAGATTGGCGGGAGGAGATGAAAATGCAAAGAGGACAAATAGGGAATTGATGGACGATTGTAAACTAAGAGACTTTTTATTAAATTGATTATCTTTTTTACGATTTTACATATCGAGGGAAACCAATGTGTCTGCTCCACGTCTGGATACAAAATAAATATATATACGTATATAATTTTTTTACTGTTGCGAACGATATTGCCAAACTTAGCGTATAAGGAAGAGAAACGTCTATTTAGCTTTTAAAAAGGAAACAAAATAAAGAAGTAACGAAACAAACACGGAATGGAAGGGGGTGGGGGTAGGAAAACCGTTTCGACGAAGCCGCTCGTTACGTAGACTGGAGCCTAAAAAAACCCTTGATCTCTTTGCGGATACACATTCATATACTATACACACAGAAAACATACAGGCAAATTCTACGTGCGTTGTTGTTTTATCTCGCGGTGGATCCTTTCGAAATTCTCGCAGACGAAACACGGTGTCTTCCAATCGCGACAACATATTCCTAATTATTCAAGAGAACAGCTTTGCCTTACAGTTCTTTCGATTACGAGCCAACAGTCATTGATCCTACCAAAGCTGATGTCTCGACGAGCCCAAAAAGAAACAGAGAAACGTATCGAACAAGTGATTTATTCCGAGAGTCCAAAGAAGAAACGTGCAAAATGCGGAGGCGCAATGTATCCTGTTTTTTGTTTTACATTCCACATAGCGGTGAGAATAGAGGGAAGCAAAAGGAAGGGCGTAAGAGAGTGAGGAACGAGAGAGGAGAGTGGAAGAACGAGAGAAAGATGGAAAGGATGAGTATATGCAAGAGGAGTGAGAGTAAGAGAGAGATTGGTGAGAGGAACCGCGACGGAGAGGACAGCGGTGCGCGTCTTTTCGCGTCTTGATAAAGAACTCGATCGCTCGCCTGTTCTTCTGATTCGCAGACAATCGAGAGTTGTGCTTCGACGTGTTCACTATCGTTACAGGCTATCCCTAAAATAGGTCGCCGTATTTTTCAAATGTTTTACTTGACGTTAGCTTGAACGTAATCTTACGTCAACTAAAATGTGCTTAATGAAATGTAGCCGCTTATTTTAGAACGTAGACCGTACATTACTTTCGTGAACACGCCACTGTTCTTTTTCCTGGAGAGGAGGAAGATCGTTCGATTCCGGTATCCTCGAGCTGTTCGTTGCGAATCGCGTTATCAGGTCCGCCAAGTAATAGACATGGGCCGAGGGAGCCTAACCGGGCAAAATGAAAAATGCCGCGCAGAGCTTTGAAAACGTGAAAGGGCCAGAAGTGGGAAACTGGGAAACGAAACGCCGGCCGTGATCGAAGTAACGAGTAACGAGATGTGAAAATGAGGAATACAAAAGAAGCAAATTATATTATATACGCGACTGTGATTTTTTGGAGAGACTCTCGTGTGCGAGGGGTCGATGTTCTACCCTGAAGGGAGCGTGCCCCTTGGTGATCCATGGTTTCTCTTTAAGATCGACGACGACACGAACGAATGATCTTAAGCGTTGCAGATTTTGCACTTTATTTTTCAGCAGAATTATTTTTGATCTCTGCTCCGTTTAAATGGGACGAATTTCTGCTGCTCTGTAAATTCGGGCTAGCCTAATAACGCGCACACAAACGGATATAATGAACGTAATGAACGGATTACACTTCGCTTAGGATCGTTGCGACAAAATGTTTCACGTTTTCGTTCCGCGAGATCGGGAGAATGATCCAGCCAACGATTTCAAGGGCCACGCTCCCCGATAGAAACTCATACACGATAATATCTTATTGAACTATTAGTTATTAGCCGTTTCATCGTCGAAACTCCTAGAGTGCGTGCGATGCTTCACTAGGGAACGTACGTGAGAGCGTATTTAACTATAAGCATAATTAATAGAAGCGTGTGCATTACGCTGTATCAGTGATGATGTGCGCTGTGAAGTAAATCACGGTTTACTGACGGGGTGTACACTGTTTTGGGATGTTACTTTGCGAATGGGTTAAAAAAGCGACGAGAGAGACGAATGCGTTGAGAGAACGAGGAAGATTGAAAGGGTGAATAAGAGATATACGGGAAGAGAGGAATTCGTTTGGTGGTGATGGAGGGATGATGAGGAGTTGGCTCGTGATTCGACGTGAATCGCGGCGTCACATTCGGGAAGGGACGATTCGTCGATTTGTAATAAAACAAAAAGAAAAGAAAAACAAAGAAGAGAAGAAACAGATAATGGAAATAATAAAAAAAAAAGGTTATATAAATTTTGTATCGTGACGCGGTTGAAGATCGGAGAACTGTCGCTGAATCTTGTTATCTTGGCGTTTCGCTGAGATTTTGTGGAACTTAGGGGACAAGAATACGAGATCACACGATTAAATAAACTGTCGCATATGTATATATACATGTATATGTACGATGATAAAAGAAGAAGAAAAAAGAAGAAGGAAATGAAGAAGCTACACAAATCGAGTAAATGATTTATTTTTCGAGACGATTTCAACGATGGCAGGTCCAGAGGTAGAGTCTCCGTTCTTCGAAGATATTCGAACCGCGGTGCCGTTGTACGTACGAGACAATATTTTCGATAATATTTTTTAAACGTTCGAGTCGCGAAACACGAGGCCAACGCGCGTTAGAGCTGTTGTTGTTCCAAAGCGTCAGAGAGAATTGCACGGTAATGGGACGAAAGGTTGAAGATCGACCAATCGATTGTGCGATGCCTATAGAACTTCGTGTCTCCGCGTCTTCAGATATTTTTCTTTCTCGATTTTCGACCTGCTTGCGTTGTGATAAGAACGCGCCGTTACCGTGCATGTTGTGTGATTCAACAAAAAACAAAAACAAAAAAAAACCTAAAGAATTAAAAGAGATGCAAAAAGAAAAAACTTAAATGAAAAAACTAAAAAAAAAAAGTGGAGTAACTAGAGGAGAGAAGGGAAGAAAACAAAGTGAGCGTGTGAGATTGTCTTTCTTTTGGTGGCGATACTGTGGAGAGAGCGAGAGAGAATGGTGTCGAGTGTTGCAAACATTATAATTTACGCATGTGAACAATTCGGGCGATAAACGTGGGTTGAAGTAAAAGAAAGAAAGAAAGGAAAAACGAATAAACGAGAACACGAGTTGGATGGATTTCTGTTTAGCCTGCCACTTTGTAATTTGCTCACCCTCTCCAGTCTGTTCCCCGAAGCTCAATAGAAAACGAAAAGTACTCTGTTGCGAAAATTCGACGAGTTAATATGTTCAGTCTAATCTACAATCTAACAAATCCTATCCTCCTATCCGAAATTTTGATCCCTGATCGCCTAGGCCTAGGATATCTGCCTTTCAACGCACTTCGTGAGATTCATTATTTTAACGTACATACATCAAATCAATTGAAACCTTCCCCTTAGCAAAAGCATGCTGCTATTTAATTATCGTACAAAATAAGACATCGCCAAGGAAGATAATGCTCAAAGAAACACGAGATTAAAGTTACAGCAAAGCTTTATTCCGATATAAGAAAATTTTTTGCATGTTTCATCCGAGAGAATTTTCTTTCCCCGTTTCTTCGGAATGCTCGATCGTGATTTTCTACACGAGAAAAATAATGGAACAGGAGAGGGTGCGGCATATACCTGTGTAGCGCGAGATATTTACTTACCTTTCTTTTCGGTTCGCGTTAGTCGTGTGGTTTGCGGAGCCTGTGTTCTGTGAAGATTTTCCAAATGACAACGATTATATGTATGTGACACATCGGCTACATCGCTTATCTGAATGCCAGAGCGATCGTGGTATGATTGGGGGACGGTTCTTTTAGAAAGTGTGTTAAATGTACAATCGGTCACATTAATGGATCAACGATGATTTATTTGCGCGATCGAAAAGAGAATTGGAGAATAAACAAGAAAATAAATCATCGATCTACAAAAACAAGCTTCAGCGATGAGATCCAAAGGTCGCGCAAGCTTCTTTCTATTTTTTCTCAAACTATAATCTCGTATCTCGCCGCGCATTGACATCGAAACATTTCATAGATACTTGAAATTCGCCTGTGGAAATTTGTTTCGTCTAGTCGTTAATGTGGCCGGTTGTCCTATGTCGGTGTGTGTACGAGAAACGATTATACGTATCGCCAAGCGACGGTGCCATAATTAAACGAGAAAAAAGAAATCATTCCGATTGCTAACGTCACGATTCCCATCATCCTGAAAGAAGAGAAACGAAATCGAAAACACAAATGCGTTCTGTATGTGTCTCTTGCATGGAAAAAAAAAGTCTTGTATCGAGAAGAAAGCGAGATCGTTTCATCCCACAAGATTCGACTAACGCAATACGAATTGCCCCTACATGTGTTTTCACGTTGAAGTTTCGTTTCCAATTTTTTTTTTTTCTTTCTTGTCCCTGACAAAACGAGATTGTCCAGAATAAAAATTCATCTTGAATCTGTACACACGCAGTGATGCCATTATTGCCAATCGTCACTTCAGAATCGAGCTTCTCTTTCTCTCTCTTTTTCTTTTCAATAATCGTTTTCCTTGACCCATCGCTTCCGATGCAGTCAACAAGAATAATCCGTAATGAAAATGCGGGAAATTTATCATTCGATCGAGGGTCGCATGCGAAACGTCGAACAGCACACGGCTAAAATCTGAAACAATTACCTGTGTATTCTTTCGGTCCTTTACTTCATCAATTGGATTATTCCGGATTGAAACGAAGCCGTATACTTCGCGATACCAAGAATTCGCACACGATCATTGTTATTGTACAAAAATTACAGGGACAAACATAGCGGCATTAGTTTATTAAAATCTTCGTGAAATTCAAACATATTTAATAAACTGCAAAGAACAAAAAGATAGGTACATAGATACCGGGGTGAACGATTATAACGAAACAAAGGTATACGGATAAACTATATATTTCATTCGGAAGCTACACAAATATAAATTGGAAAATATACATATACGAAAGACTGTGATTAAAAATTGTCAAAATGACGGGGAAAAAAGAAAGGAAAATAAAATCAACTCGGATGTGTCCGAAGAATGAATCGCGGCCGCCACGCAGCATGTGTCAGCAGTGTTCTTAATCTTCTCTAAGTACCCTTAACCCAATTGAATTAGAAGGGCACCCCGTGGCACGCGCCGCTAAAGTCGTTTCGCCTGCATTTCCTCGATTCTCTTTCTACGCGTGAAACGCGTCGCGAGTGCGTATACCGGTTGCATTTTTTTTTTCATTCATTTTCAAACGAAGTAAAAGCCGGCGACTATCACGTGATTTACTATATTCGAGAAATGAACGATATCGGCGTCCTTCCCCATCGAAATTGCATGGTAATTTAACTTATCCTCGTCGTTAAATAAGCCACCCATTCACCTTCGTTAACGAAGCAAGATACAAAATACAAAGACAGTGTTTTCCAATGCCGTCCTTAATTTGGATAAATTTTCTGCATTCCAAATAATTCTCGCACACTCTCTTTCATATTACTGTAGACCTCTTTTTTTTTCTCCTATCCACCTTTCGATGCAATAACACGCATAACAAGTGAGCTTACCGAAAGGGAAAAGTAACAGGTGTCGAAAGAGGAAAGCAATGTGAAGGATGTTGAGCGAACAGTGGATTAATGTAGAGTGACCGGGTCAATTTTCTAACTTATCAAAACCTTTTGGGTTCGTGTCCTACCAGAACTCACTAAATCGTCTGCGAGACCTGGCACACACAATCTAAATACTTTTGTCTGGTTCGTGACTACCTTGGACAACACCCTCGTATCACGATCGCGCCCGAGTGAAAGAGAAAGGTGCATCAGGATGGAACGAATGGTACATCGGTTGCAATGCCATCGGAAGGGAGCTAATACGCGTCACGTAACGCGTTTCTAAGGTATCGGCTACGTTTCGGTTATCTGGACGTGGGCAAAGTTCACGAGAATGGAGCACCTGGACGACAATGAAGCCTCCGCACCGGCAAACAGGAAAACGACTGGCAAGGTGGACGATGAAGTAAGTTGAACAATGCGATTGATCTTTAAAAAAATAATAAAATTAATAATGTATAATAATAAGTTCTAGACAACCTAACGTAACAGATATCTATATCTAAGTTTGTTTTCAAGGAGTCTCCATTTTTTGTTATCTAATCTATGATTTCGATTATGCAATATACATATACGTATATATGGTTCACTTAGATCTGCCATTTATCGTGAGATAAAGTTGAACGATTTCATGGCCAGTGTTGCATTAAAGATTCTTGTAATTTCGTGTGTCGATGCATTTATTCGAGCTGAGTTGAAGGACAATTAAAGAGGCAGGAGTTTTGTTATGTAGGATGGATTCGATCTCGACGATCTTTTACCGATCGTTGGAGAGTTTGGTCATTACCAGAGAAAGCTTCTGTGGCTTGTGTGCCTGCCGGCATGTTTACCGTGCGGCTTTTGCGCCTTCAATCAGCTTTTTATGGCCGACACTCCACCCCACTGGTGCAAAGTGCCGGGGCTGGAGAGTCTCGATATTTCTCGTAGAAGGAGACTCGCGATTCCAGCCAGTCAGGTGCAAACTGTTGTTCTATGAATATTTTATTTTCCCACCTTCGACGATTCATCTGGTTCTTTGAGTTACTTGAACTTCCTTCCATTAATTCACGACCCTGCAGTATACTAGTCGCTAGGTTTGTTTATTACGTAAGTCAGGCAATTGAGGAAGACACTTAATCGAGTAATTGCTTGTTGAACCCCTTCGTATCTGGTGGTAGCGCTAAGGAAAAAGATTATGCTACGCTGTCGTTGGTGTACGCACCTGTGCTTCTTCCTAAAGCATGCTTAATTGAATCTCAGTATTCTAACAATCCATTTTACAATTAGGACGACAACGAAACGTACAGTCAATGCACACGATACGATATCGATTGGACAACGCAGAACATTTCTGTCGTGACGACAGCCTCGTATGTGCCAAATACATCGTGGCCAATTGTGCCATGTGATCACGGTTGGGAGTATGAAACCTCGGAAGTGCCATCCTCTATCGTTATCGATGTACGTTTATTTTTCTATTACATATCCCCATTCAGTCTAGGAGCTAATCAGACAATTATAAAATAATGTTGCTCCGTTGGAACGTTGCAGTTCAATCTGGTGTGCGATCATGCAATTTATCCGACAATCGGATTGGTCGCTTTAAACACTGGAGGACCTATAGGGGTATATCTTTTTGGTACCCTAAACGATAGGTAACTGAACGTTTTTACTGATTGCATTAATCCTGGGTATAGTATATTTCATAGCAATTTTATTATTATATAGAATTGGTAGAAGATTATCCTTCTTCACTTGTTTGGCGACATTGATCACTGGTGGGTTTTTAACTTCGATATCGAACAGCTTTTGGACATGGGCTGCTTGCAGGGTAGTCGTTGGCCTGACCATTCCTGCGATTTATCAAATACCTTTTATCATATGTAAGAACCCTTTAAAAGAAATCGATGGCGAAGCTGAAGGAATTAATTTTAAACTTTTCCCTCATTCCCACCGGGATAGCTTTGGAACTGGTTGGACCGAATTACCGCTCGTTTGTAACAGTAATGACGTGTAGTTTTTACACGATGGGTTTGTGTATGTTGGCTGGCGTGACCTATTTGATAAGAGATTGGAGAACTCTAGCCATAACTACGAGCGCCCCTTTTCTTTTCTATTCGTTGTATTGGTGGTGAGTGATTGTCCCTTTCTCTACACCTTTATCCGAGATTCTCGTCCGCACACCTTCATTGTAAAACGTCGAAGATCATTCTAGGTTTCTACCCGAGTCACCAAGATGGCTCCTTGCGAAGGGTCGTTTGGGGGAGGCGAACGATATATTGGAAAGGTTGGCCAAGGTAAATGGGAAAGAGTTACCGACCTCTTTCACGCAGAAACTACGACAACGAATGACAATGTCACGGTCCAAAAGTGAAGAGGAAAGATTGCGCAGCGGGCCTGGTGTTCTATCGCTCTTTAAAACACCCAACATGCGTTTGAAAACGTGTCTGATTACGCTAAATTGGTAAATCGAAGTTCAAGTATTCGATATTTCGACGGATCTGATAACGTGCGCCATGACTATCCCCATACGTTGCGCGTGGGCCAAAGTTACATAGATATTCGAGTGCGATTTTCAATTAAAACCTCACCGAGATAATTTCGACCTATCTCTTCGTCGAATACTCTTTCGACCTATCGATGTAATCTCGAGATGCTTTCCTCTTTTTCTCTGAATGCTAATTCTACGATTTTATTTATCATTGCTTCCTGGTTTAAAAGGCTTCGATTCATGTAGTATGACATAGAAGGGGTCATTACTGACTAGATCATTTTTACTCCAGGTTCGCCAATAACATGGTGTACGTGGGTCTATCGTACTATGGGCCAGCATTGGGTAACGAGGAACACCTGAGTTTCTTTTTCTCATCCCTTGCAGAGATCCCTAGCTATATAGCTTGCTGGGTAGTAATGGATCGATGGGGTCGCCGTTGGCCTCTCTGTTTGTGCATGGTGGTGGCTGGTTGCTCGTGCATTGGCACAGTCCTTTTATCACCTGGTATTCATTACAATTCCAGCGAATAGAAACAAAATATCTTAAATATTCTTCGAAATAAGTCTTAACACAAATAGGATTACAGAAAAGCACACGGGAATTTGAAAATAATTGTTTTATTTCTGATCTTGATCGTTCCATTTTTTTTCTTACAGATGCAGTGGTGGCTACGTTAATTTTATTCCTTTTATCGAAATCCGCAATATCGGCTTCCTTTCTAATTATATATCCATTTGCCGGTGAACTTTACCCCACGCAATTGCGCGGCGTAGCAATCGGTTTCTCCGCTTACATCAGTGGACTCGGCCTTATCATTATTCCTTTTGTTACTTATCTCGTAAGCGATTCTAATTAACTTTATCGCGACACTTTGGTCAAACTGTTCTGAACTATACATATGCATCACTTTGAATAGGGTAAGGAGAACTTAGTATTGCCCCTCGTAATACTCGGCGTGGTATCTGTAATCGGTGGTCTGTCTGGATTGCGGTTGCCGGAAACGCTGCATCATCGATTGCCGCAGACTGTGGAGGAAGGGGAACTATTTGGACAGGACTGGACATGTGCTGATTGCTTCCGTTGTGTTCCGATCAAGTACGAAGTTTTTTTTCCTCAAACAGTGGAATCGTGGGTTAAAAAAATTGCTACGTCTACTGTTTCTATTGCTCGATTCCAGGCCCTCGTCAGCTGCGGGTTCGTACGAGGATCTGTCGGCGAGAGAGACGGTAGAGATGCACGAGGTAACCGAGGCTCCGATTCCTCCGAGGTTGTTGGAGGAACAGCAAAGGCCAAGTGGTGCGAGTGTACGTCGACTGGTTCGTCAGTCGAGCGTGATGGATACTCAGAGAGATTCTGATGGATCCATCAAGATGACTTACTGGTTTTAGATTTGAATCGAGCTTTGAGTTTAAAAATAAAACCGAAACTACTGTACCGGACAGGTATTGACTCTTGCTTGGACTTTCTATCCACCTTCCTGACTCTTCGCAGGTGGAGAACGTACGTGTATGGTAATGCAAAGTGAACAATAGAGATCATTTGTTTTCGTGTACATTTTGCAATTTATTCCCACAGTTGGTATACAAAACACGAAGGTTAGGGGGAGGGGGTGGAGGAAAAACGAGAAAAAAGGTGGTCAGTCATAGAACCGACGAGTTGTGTCGATCGATCTGCTCCTTTTGTCTTCGATCGAATTTTTGCCCAACCCTTTCCTATCTTTCTCTCATAGTCGTGTGGTTCTGTTATAGCAGCTGCAACCAGGAGAATCACTGTGTACGATTTCGATGCTAACGCTCCGCAAAATCTACTTTCCTTTTCTTATTTCATTTACCTGTCCAGTAATCGCTGCTTTAGCTCGGGTGGATAGGTTACATAGATGTAATGGTCAGGCATTTCTTCGTTCGAAACTGGTAGATTCTCGTCCCCTGGATCGCCTTTTCGCCTTCCACTGGATCTACTCTCGCTTGGACCACTCTGATCGTGTAACGATGTCGTAGCCGTGAGATCTCCGTCCGTGTAATCTAAATTTCCGGATCCGTCCAGCCTCTCTTCGTCCGCTGAACTGTGTAGCAAAACGAAAATTGTATGGAGAAGATACATAAATATTAACAGGTAATTATCATAGTGTAATTAACAGGTCTGATTAACTGCGTTCGAACAAATGTACGCAAGCAGGTTGAATCCGACGAGCGAAGCATTTGTCTGACTAGATTATCGCACACGCGTGTTTCGAATGGTAATATCGATATCTATGCTCATATTTTATTATAATTGATACTGTCAATTACCTGTCCTTTTTCGTAGCGAAACTCATATTTCTAAAAGAAAGTGTATTCACAAATTTAATAACTTATTCCGTGTAATGTCGTTTGAAATCGTATGCGCGTCTAGAGTCAACACTGATAGTGTTATCGGAGAATTTATGTAAATAGAAGTTACGATAAATTATAGCATTGTTTTTAGTGTAAGTGCGGTGATACGACGTACGTACTTAAACAGCACCCAAATAATGTAGTAGCACACGTAAATTGATGAGAACAGAACGACCAGAAAAATGGTTAGCAGGTACCAAGGCGTGTGCCTTTGCTGCCGTTTGGTATCTTCCCAGTATCTGTCGCAGCTAAGGTACCAACATATTGCACGATTTAACTCCCCTAGAATGAAAATCCATGAACAATATTTATCGGTCAAATGTGCAATTGATTGTATCATATCAGGTACCTTCGATCTCCTGGAAATCCCTCACCGAGAGATTCGTCAAAAGTCCAGCGATGCAATCTCGAACCAGTATCTATCGATGTCATTGAAAGAACAATATTATTGCGAAATAATGACGCTGCCATTTACGACAGGTGCTCGTTATTTCATTCTGTGCTACAGTCTGCTGCTATTCAACGTGTTGTTACTCTACGAATTATTAGAATGCAATATGTACTAATAGCGTGACTCTATCAACTATGAAAATGTCCGTGAGTCCGTTAAAGTTCGTAAGTATTTCAAGGCACACAAACCAAGCCAGACAGTGTGTTCCCCGTTTTAATACGCTACAGGGAAACGTCATTTTAATAAGAAGATTAATCAGAGGGTTACGGAAATGGACCAAGCTCTTTTTGCGACGACTGAAGCTTCCAAAAATATCAACTGCTACCGGGACAATAATTTTACATACTTCAATCCTGATCTGTACTCCTCGAATTCCATAGAACTTAAGTAGAACTTAACCATTCGAATTCGTCTGGCATCAAGATCCTCCAACATGAAATAAATGATTCATGCTCAACACTTTCATAAATTTCCCTGAAGTCAACTAACTTCGCACTGCAGCTTCAGCTTCTGCAGTTCTTCCGGTTTGCAGTTGGACTTCAACTTTCTCAGATGCAACCCCTTTCGCCTCTGTTTCTTGTCGACGGCCGGCAACGCCGCCTCGACAAGATTCTCTTCGTCATCTTCGTCGTCCTCCTCGTCCTCGTCCTCCCCCTCATTGCCACAGGCATTGCTTTTGTTGTCTGGTCCAACAATTTCAACATGGTACGCCGTCCCTGGCAGACGATGGTTCTCCAGGGCCCTATTGTCTTCCCGATGGCAATACTGTTGGATATTTGTCACAGCCCCACCGCCGGCCACCGTGCACGCTTTCTCGACAGGGTAAGTCCTGGCGAAGGCTCGCGACTCGCAGGGCACCACCGAAGTTGAACGTTGCTCCGTGTTCTCCTTCCATACTTGTATGTCCGTGCTGTGATGGCCAGCCTCGTCGTCCACCAGAGAACTTTCGAAATCCCGGTTACCCAGCACGTCGCACCTCATGATGTCGCAGTAGTCCGCCAGACATACCGCGTCCTCCGCCTGGTTTCACAACCATTTCATTTATAATTGACGCACTCGGCGATTCGTCTTATCCTATTTGAAGTTATTCGCGTTCGGAGTGCCGGGACAATGGTTCGTCCGGGTAAGATGGAAAATCGAAGGTGTCCGGAGTTTATTCAGTATCGAAGGGATGTCAATATCCCGACAGCTGTGATTTTATTACGATGATTATTAATACCATCGATTTTCCAACCGTGCATTGTCGGAGAAACTGTGCCTAGAATTTGTTCTTTTTTTATTGCAGAATCGAAGACTCACCGTGTTAACGTTACTTTTGTGTCTGTTATCGAAGTGGGCATCCAAGTGTTTCTCTGCGTAGAAGGATTTGCCGCACAGGCCACACGTCCACTGTGACGGCCTGTGCTGGAGTTTCGCCTCTTGCTGAGGTCGAAAAATGTCTCGACTTTCGTGAAACGGGCATTCCAGTGGCAGCTCCACCTGGTATTTCTTTAGAATTGGCATCCATCTCTGAAATAATTAGTGGGCCGAAGTGTTCACGTTCATTTCTCAGAGGATGCAAGCCTATTTAACGCAGGCGTTCTATTGACATTTCTTTACCTTCTGCACTATCCTCCTCACCACAGACGCTCGATCGCGGGGGCATGATATTTTAAACACACTGGGGCCTGGCCAGGGGATTACGGACAAGAGTAACACTATCAAGACCTGCGAACGTAAAACATACACATTCACTCGTCCATTCCTTCTCCTTGCCCCAGAACGAGCAACGTCGTTAGATCGCTGTCATTCGTTTACAAGGAACACGGTGCAAGTCGTGCATGTAGTCGATACGATAATCATTCCGACATTGTACAATCTACCGTCCTACAGTTTGTGACGTCTTATCTGCATGTGTATCACCGAACATTTATTACGATCGTGCAAACGATCGCTAGTTATATTAACGGCATGGAAGAAAATATCACGCACTCTGGACGCTTTAGTCATTGTCCTTCCGCTCTGAACGAGCCCTGCCCGATAAAAACCGATAGCTCCACGTCCGTCCGATCTCGAAGGGTGGACAAAATTGATTCGTAATGACGCAATCTCGCTGACGTGACGATGACCATTCCGCCTGTCGATACAAACACTTGTCAAACCGACTGCCACTTTTTTAATTACCTCGAAATGAAAGGGTTGGGTCTTCATTCATAGCCCAGATTCGCCTAGCGACAGTGACCTGGTGCCGACGAAACCGTGTGCTTCTCCAACTAACACGAATATCTTGTTACTGAAAATACGTACTCGTCGCGATTCACGGTCAACAGGGGAAGCAACGGGGGTTGCTGCGAGGAACCTACTACAGGGGTGAACGTCGACATGGCGTCGTCGTCACCTATCCCTCGCAGGGATGAATGTGGAGGGGTGCTTAATCGAACCACTCACGAAACGAAGAGAATTACGTATTAGATATTCTTTTGTTACATATATTTGCTGCAATTTCGCTTAAAAAATTGAATCTTTGCACGCGTGTTGAATAATCAAATTTCTCGCATGTTTTTTAATACAACGACCAACATATTTCGACCACTTAATCTCAATTTATGAGCGACATAATCAACTGGGTGCTAGCTAAATTTTTTTTTTAAATTGTACATTCGAATTGCCCTTCAATTTTTGTGTACCTGTTTTGCAACCCTTGTTTTACGGGCCTGCTAGATGCGTCGGAGTCGGCGTCGATGATGACGCGCCGACGCACAGTCGACTTTATAGTAACGTTGGACATTGGGGCAAAATATGAAACTGTTCATTCGAAAATTCAACTTTATTCGCAAGAAACTATTAGCTTGTTACAATTATGTTCAACAATATCTGTTCATTTTGTCGCACTGGATGATCCAGGATAATCAATAACAAATACCTGTGTAAAAAGTATGATTTTTTTCTTCGTTGTTTACCATCTCTATGTTACGGCTTTAATTGTGTGTTTGTCATATTTTTTTCACAATAATGATATTAATATATTCCAGTCCGACAGTGCAATGTAGTTGACACTTGGTACATTCGAAGCTAATTCTGGTTTATTGTTGTAATTGCAATAGACGAACATTATTCATAGCTCATTCTTTACTCTGTAAACGGTTAAGTTGTACTCACGCTGCTTATCAGGCCTAACCAAGCAGGAGTCGTGACCCTTAGGGCGGTAAGCTCCGTCGTTCTGACTAATGTTTGTCGTGCCTAAGGAAGGGCCCGGGTATCTTGCCCTTATCAATGTCTCAGGGGCTAGACATCCAACATCGATTCCTTTGAGTTGAATGCGGACTGCGTCTAAGCGACGGAAAAAACGTAATTTTCATCGAGGATCGTCACATCGTCGGGTCACCAACGACTGCCAATCATGGCTAAATCGATGATTGAACACTTTTCAATGATGTTCTTGGTCAAATATTGAAAAGCTTGTGGAATGAAAGTCAATTGGAGGGTGAAATTTCGACGCTAGATGGCAAGAGATGAAACATTTTCGCGCCCTCACCCCTGTCTATAAAGAAACCTATATTATATACAGTATAAAAAACCTACCATCTGTATGATCCAGTGTATTTCCAGTGATAATTATCCACGTTGTAACAATGCGCAAAACATTTGTTGCGCGCTCTAAGCTCTAATTTCCAGCGTTCCATTACGTAATGCACGCGCCAAAAGCTCCGCGTTTTAATTACATAATGCATATCAGTGCACGGCAGGCGCAGTTCGCTGCATGACTGGATAAATTGACAGGAATAACATGCCGCAATCGCGAGGTCTCCCACGTCTCGTAGCAGTTACCGTACGGTTGAAAAAGGAGAAACGACGAATACTCCAGGCTTAATCTCATCAGTTGCATTTCATTGCATTACTATACAAAGGTCGGGGAAACAATACACCGCGGATGAATTGATTGTTTGGCATGAATTGAACATTGATGCGCGCCGCAATATATATGTATTATATGTATTATATATGTATTATATATATGTATTAGTTCTTCCCTAATAACACAAACGCCTGGGTACAAAGTGCGCGCAACATTGCAGCTGCAACGCAAATACGACGAGCCTATTTGTTGTTACACGAATAGCTCTATGCACGGGAATGTGAAATCCTCTCTTCGTGAGCGTCTTGTACACGCCTCTTTTACAAAAGGTGCTGGTGGGGGCAATGGTATCTACAGTCGACCAGAAGTTGTGCTTTGCCAGAGATTACCGTAGCCTGTCAGTGAAAACAGTTAAACGGGCAAGCTTCGTCAGACCTGTGCTGCATCGTGGTGTAGCGTATTTCTGCATTTTCAAGTTTCCTCGCGCCAAAACCGGCAAATCCAGACGGTCCATCGTGGGAGCGGTATCCGACGTCGATTCAACATTTTTGCAACTGCGCAGTATAGACGGGGAAATTCAAACGTCCCTGTGCATCTCATCGTAAGTTGTCGAGCAAGTGTATCGATCGAAGGTGTATTGATTTCAATTCATCGACCACGTTCCCGTCTCGAAATAGGGGAAACTTTCACTCGAGCGTTCACGCCGCATCTCTTCCGTCCGTTTAACCGGTTTTCCCGTCTACTTTCACGAATCTAAGACCGACGAAAACGTAGTCCGTTCCCTCGGAGCAACAAGTCGACACCCCGTTAGAGAATAATCGACCGGTCGAACGATCGAAATTACGAAAGTGTGTCATTGTCACATTGATTAGAAATCCTTTTGCGCCGATGCAATTTCGTTCGATAACGATTTCGTTGCATATCTGAAGGACTGATGTATTATTCAGTTTTTTATCGGCGTTTACCGATAACTTGATTGATTGAAGCTGACGTTCATTACGCGTTTAGATTATAATTGCAACGGCGCGACGCTTCGGGGGTGTATCGGGGCTCACGCATTCGTTTCATTCGCGATAAGCATTGCGATTCGACGTAGCGAAAGACCGTGCCCCTTTGATATTCTCTGCGTGACGCTGGCGTCTGGCAAGTGAGCGCTCACTCCGTGAAAGCGTATTTATTTACGTAGAACGTTATTTAAGGCCGTTGCATTGATGCGAACGTCGTCTGCCGCTCCGAATATGCAGGAGGTGACGTCTAGGTTCGCCCATGCTTCTTTCTTTCTTTACCAAAAAGTTCAATGATATCCTGGGCGCTTTAATAGAAACACAACAATATTGCCTAGTCACGTGTTTATAAATACGTCCACGTCTGCATCGTCTTAAGAAAAATATAAATGTTTCTTGATGTTGTACTCTATCATTAGTAGCGTAATCGTGGGAAATGACTGTCTGCATGGGAGTACTGATTTCTACGATATAAATGCCAGTCATGGAGTTGACTCTTGTACTGTCTGGCTAGATAGTAAACGAAAAAAATGCCGCAGTATTTACGTACGCAGAGATTATAGCCTAACGGGGTGTATCAATATTGATAACTCGATATACGGAGATCGTACTTTGAACTGTGACTTGCTGACTGGCAATTTGTCGTTTGTTATTTGCAATATTGCTCAGTCGGTGTGAATGATTGCGGTTTTTCGATAAACACTAATTTGCACATTACATTAGAAACGTATACAGCAAAATTGCAAGATTCCCTTTTTTTTCAATCGGACACACTGTAATTTGAGCGACCGGTTACGTAAGTATATCGATTATGACATAATTATTAACGAGCAGCGATAGTTATCGGCGTGAGTTGTAATTCTACAAAACAAAAAGAAGAAAACTTTGCCAATCGTTTACATAATTATGCTGTTAAGGACCAATTACATTGTCGGTTCCGGCATTACAACTGCCACTATATCCTGGTCGTTCCCTTGAAATGTTGTTGTTGTAGCTCATTGTACACTATTGTGCGCGTCACGTTAACGGGAAACGTAATTCTATTTCGACGTCCCCGGTGCCTTTTTAGGTTTCCGTTTTCTTCGTACATCGTTCGACCGGTTGGCCTACATTGAACCGCGTGTATCACTCCGTTGCACTATTTCACTGAATTAGAAAGCCGCGTCTCGCGTTGGAGCAAAGTTTATCCCGGACTTATTGGTTTGCTTTCAGGACCTGGTAATTGCCTTAATGAATTGTTAAGGGCGTTACAACGTAACAAGTTCGAGCAGGAAACATGACGAGCGTCAGACAAATCCTTCGATGCGCCAGAATACTTGGTCAGGTGCAAGATAGTGGGGCCAAGGTTTTAAACCGGTCCGTGAGATGTGCAGCCACTCAGACGCAACAGAAAATCATCCAGGAGGAAAATGGGAAAAAGATTTTCCGTTCACAGTACGGGGAGATCAGTCACTCTGATATGCTAATACATGAATATGTTTGGAAGAATTTAGCGAACCATGCTAATAGAACTGCACTGGTAATTTCACAGAGAGTGTCCACAATATTGTCACGTCATTTTTTTTCCTTCGTGAGACTAGTTAAGTGAAACAATTCGCGGAAAACGGCAGGTGTGACATTGCGGTTTTCACCTGTACCAAATATTCGTATGCGAAGCTGTTTATGAGAGGAGTATTGATTATACGAATACGTTTATTTACTTCTTGCAGCTAGACATAGAGGATATTGTTAACATATTTTTTCTATCCGTTGACTATTCATGCTGATTTGAAATTTAAACGCCTGTTCAATTAAAGATTGTGTTCAATTGACCCATTATGCGATAAAATCTGCCTGTCATGTAATGTATAAGATGTTTATTGCTATTCAAATGCAGTCGACCCTACTGTTTTAGGTATGCAGCGTGACCGGAAAAAAATATACGTACAGCGAAGCGAGGGACGCGGCTAATTATATCGCGAGAAGTTTGATAAATATGGGTTTAAGGAAGGGCGACACGGTGGCCCTGGTGGCTCCCAATTATCCCGACACGATTTTAGCTTTCCTTGGTATTTTAGAAGCTGATCTCGTGGTTACGACAGTGAATCCATTTTATACAACCGGTGAGTGAACACACGTAAATATGTGACAAGAATATCCTTATTTTCATTACTAGTACCGACTTGTAACGCGTCACAATATGTATATCTATTTATGAAACAGTCACGTTTGCGTTTACGTTTGCATTTCGATATGTATCTTTCCTCGTTCTATAAGAAATATTGTTCTCGAGTGGCCGTACCCTTAATGACCGCTCGAAAAGCTGCAATTTATTGCAATAGCCTAATATTATCCCGTGGCGTATTTCAAACAGATGAAATTAAAAAGCAACTGCAGAGTTCCGGAGCGAAGGCGATCATTACAGTGGCGGAAATGGCACAGACCGCATTGGCAGCCGCAAAAGGTACTCTCGCACCTGGGGCACCCTTCGTAGTTATCGACGATGGCACCGCATCCATTCCACAGGGCTCTGTGCCGCTCAAGGTGCGAACTAAAACTGATCAGAGCGTCGAGCTGCCGGATGAATTCAATTCGAACTCGTAGGCGCGTCGTACGTTTCCAAATAATTCATTCGACTCGAGACGTGATTCAAACGAACGAAAACATTTGCAGGATCTCATTGTAAAAGGGAAGTCTCTGCCACCTTTGAAAAATCGCCAATCGTCTATGGACGATCTGGCCGTCTTACCATATTCCAGTGGAACGACTGGTTTACCAAAAGGTGTGATGTTGACGCATAGAAATTTGGTGGCCAACATGGAAATGGTTGAGCACACTGCTAAAGGGAGAATGTGGCCAGAATTAGAAGGTAGATAAATATTTCTGCGACGAAAAGAAGTTTGTGGTATTATTATGATTATTTATTCTTTTAAGGCGATTCCCACGAAGTCTTGCCCCTGATTCTACCGTTCTTCCATATTTATGGGCTGAACACTGCGGTGTTACCGCGGCTCTGTGCGGGTTCAAAGATAATCACTCTTCCTAGGTTCACGCCGGAGTTATTTATTTCAGTGTTAGAGGAGCATCGGGTGAATATTTTACTTGAATCATTTCTCTCTTTGTTTGATCTACGAAGAATTTCGAGCACGTCCTAAAATTGCTTTTACTCGCAGGCGACATGCCTTTTCTTAGCGCCGCCGTTACTTTTGTTCTTTAATGCCTCGCCGCACATGAAGAAGAAGCATTTTGAACACATGCACCACGCTATCAGTGGAGCAGCACCAATGTCGAATCTGGATGTACAAAGATTCTATGAGAAGTTCCAGTTAGATAATAGCAGAATGAAATTCTGTCAAGGTAGTTGGACTTGAATATATTGTAAGGCATGCTTATTCAGCAAAAAGTAATGAGACTCAAACGGATACTTTTTTATTTCTAAAGGATACGGACTGACAGAGTGCGCGCCAGTTGTCTGCTTGGAGACGACAGGTTTGAAGGCAGGAGGTATCGGAAAAAACATTGCTGGATGCGATGTACGATTAGTCAGTTCAATTACGAACGAAGATGTTTCATCTCCTGGTGAAACCGGCGAGCTCTGGGTCAGGGGGCCCCATATTATGAAAGGGTACTTGAACAACGAGAGTGCCACCAGAGAAACGATCGTCGAGAACGGCTGGCTGAAAACCGGTGACATCGGTTACTACGACGAAGATTTCGATTTCTTCATCACAGATAGATTGAAAGAGTTAATCAAGGTTAAAGGATTCCAGGTATAGAACTTGTTGATTATCGCTTCGATTAATACATTGCTTGTTATCATTTTCAAAACGGCAGTTTTCAAATCCTACGTTTGTTGCCGGGTATTAGTAATCGATGTATCACATGTGAACGGTTTTCTTTTATAATAATTTAACATTGTATTCACGTAAGTGCACGCGGGTGTATCCGGTTATAGAAAGTATGATTGCACGATGGTTTCTTTTCCCACTGAGGTCAGACTGTTATTTACATAATGAATGTTTTACCTTGCTTATAAATCAAGAATAATTTGTGAACTTTGATCTATTTTTCATGGCGATTTGATATGTTGTATTAGGTCGCACCAGCAGAACTTGAATCATTATTGAGAACGCATCCAAAAGTTCAAGAAGCAGCCGTGATTGGCATTCCAGATCAGAGATGCGGTGAAGTACCAAAAGCCTTTATATTACCTAAGGAAGGCGCTAAGGTAAGCGAGGACGACATCAAAAATTTCGTAAAAGGCAAGGTGTCGGACTACAAGGAGCTTCGAGGTAAAATAAAGTTCCTTTCAAACTTAATTCAAATCAAACTAACAAATGCTATCGATTGCCTTTATTCTTTTCGTGACTTTTTTTTAATTTATACGCGCTATAAATTGCATCTGCATCTTACCTTTGTCCATGATAAGCAGGTTTCTTAATCGAAATAAGCTATGAATAATATTTTCGTTCTGATAATTCCAGCTTGTCTTTTTTATTATTATTTTTTTATAACGGTAACGATAATAATGTCTCAGAATCATTGCGCACAATTTTAGAATAAAATATTTCTTTTTTGCAATTGCTGGAGGGAATTGATTTATGATTTTAGGCGGTGTCACATTTGTAGACTGTATACCAAAAAATCCAAGCGGAAAGATACTAAGGAATCAACTGAAGAAAACGTGTAAATAACGAAGGCCTAATCTTAAAGAATAAAGGAAGTCTTAGGCGAAGCCTTGATTAACAGTTTTCAAGATAATGGGATAAACTATCGATCCAGAACCGAGTATGATCAAGCGTTTCTTTCAATCACGGCGATTTAACTGAGAAACGCGGGAAGGGGAAATGCTAATAAGACTAATTGGCAAACTACCACGCGTACAATTGATCTCTAATCACGAATGTTTTCGCGATGTTACAAAATGTAGGTGTCCGTATGTTGAATTGAATTTGGTGCTTTTACACTTTAAGAGCATAGATATAGTGTGGGCGAATCTTCATTTGTTTGGGAATCATGAAAAGGGGCGTTATTGTTTCGTTTTATTACTTCAAACGATGTTTGAATTACTCGTATGGAAATAATATATGTATTTCTTATTATTTTATTATGGTGCTATGTCTGACAATGCAATTAATTCTCTAGACGCGTATGTTATATTCCGAATTTTAGGCAATTATTTGTTCCACGAAGTACAAGGTGTGTTTAAATAATAAAATCTTTTATAACAGAATTAAAACTACATGTACTTATTCAGCAGCCATACTTTATGAAAAAGTATGCAATTTATATTAATCTGGTTCCAAGTCATTTTTCCTAAACGATATTGAATAAATTGTACGCCCTATCCCTAAGGAAAAGTTATATTTGAAACATTCATACTGAATAACTTTGTGCTAATATTAAATCTTGAAAGTATGAACGAGAGTAATATTTTTAAAGTAGTACATTGTTAGTACAGCAGTGTCAGGCAAACAAACTGCACAAACCAATCATAATTTTTTATGCTTGAGCAGTCGTAGTATTATTTTACTTAATGTTTAAAACTTCTTTTTAGAATCCGATAAACAGCTACTCTATTTTTGATTCTACGTATACAAACACAATAATATCAGCAATTTTGAAATGTTCGAAATTGTAGATAAAATCAAGAGATCGTTTATTATTATTGCTCATTTAGTTATTAATCAGGAGAAAGTTTATCATCATTTTAAGACAGCTTTTCTACCATAATAAGTCTACCCTACATGCCAAAAAATCACCAATATATACATACATTGAAAATAAATCATTTTGTTAAAATATTTGTATCCCATGAATTGTCGTGCTTCATTTCGCCTTCCAGAAGAACCGTAACCCACCTCAAACTTTAAAAGTTTTAAAAGTTTAAACTAGTAAGATGTATTGTAAACAAATTCAACAGTATATTTCATAAGTATTAACTTGTTAGTTTACAATTTCAACATTTTTGTAATTTGAATAAATATAAAATGCAATTTTTTAAATATACAGTAGCGCCATCAATAGAAAAGTGCTTGAAACTACTCGTGTCTCTGCCTTACCTACACTCAAAAGTTATGTAACGACCGGTGCTTACCGACGTCGGTCGCGAAGTAGCTTCCAGCGTTACCGACGACAGGCGTGATTAGATTTAACTAGGCTAGTTCTTAGTTCTAGTGGTTTAAGTATTTAAAGTTTAAGACACTGTTGTATCTTCTTCTCGTTATCGAAGTGCGCTCTGCTTGCTGTAGAGGTGCTGTGGTCTGTGTGGCGCTGCAGTCGCGGATGATGGCCACATAATAAACATATCGCGAAATCACACCTTTAACGCTGTTTAAAAAACTTGAATTTAAAAAAAATAATATGTCCGACGTTGTTTATTTCAATTCTAATTATTGTTGATTAATGTAAATACTGCGATCACAGTTGTAATGAATTAATATGAGGAAGAGCTACGAAAGAAACAAATGGGACTGTTTTGCAATTTTTCGATTAATGTTTTTGTGAAGAGGCAGAAAGTAATTTTAAAATGGAACTAATGGTAACGATATATTTATGTACTGGAAGTCTGAAAATAACTACTTACCAGTTAAAACGTATCGGTCATTGAAACGACTAATAACATTCAATCAAACTCAACGTTATTTTTTTTAAATACAGTGTAGTGCCACGTTCAATATTTGTGTTTATTTGGTTTGAAAGTTTCATTCACAAGTTCTCGTGTACAGTTATTTCATTCAATGAAAATTTCGAGGTTAGAATGACATCAGCAAATTGCATGAAGAAAGAAATGCTTGTATAAGTTTAACATATAGATATATATGTACGAGAAGAATCTAGTTAACAAAATACTCATCGAAATGGAAGTCATTAGCTTGCATAAAAATTCGATGGAATTCTCGCAGTCACTTTTGAATCGTGTTTATTATGCTGTTAAAGATGGTATGCCCATTGCCCTTTACAATCTTCTCAGCAATGAACGTCCCGAAACAGTGACTATCGGGATTAATCAGAAAATATTGGAGGAAGATGGACAGCACCGTACACCTCTAATAATTGCTGCAACATACGGACACGTCAGTGTAGTGCAAATATTAATTGATAAGTTTTTAATAAACTTGGAGGTCGAAGGAACGGTAAAATCTGGTGGATGTATCATTGAAAGGGCGACAGCTCTTTGGTGTGCGGCTGGTGGTGGTAATTTGACGGTTGTGAAGATATTGGTAAAGGCTGGCGCACATATTAATCACCCAACTGAAAGTGGTTCCACGCCGTTAAGGGCAGCTTGTTTCAATGGACGGTTAGATATAGCAAAATATTTGGTAGATCATGGGGCAGACATAAATATTTCAAATCAGTTTAATAATACATGCTTAATGATCGCCTCGTACAAAGGACACATGGATATAGTAAGTATATTACCACTGCCAATTGTTTGAAAGTATATATGTCTGACGTTGAAAGATTAATTCAGTAATTTTTTTGCACCGAAACAGGTAACGTTTCTTCTAGAAAGGGGTGCAGATCCAAATAAAAGTGCAGATTGTGGCGGCACTGCGTTACATTTCGCAAGCGAATTTGGACATGTTAATATAGTAGCTGAATTGGTGAATTATGGAGCAGAAATAACAGTGAATACCAATGGTATGACGCCATTAATGACAGCAGCCGAACGGAAAAAGCATGAAGTTGTCGAATATTTAATAAAGCATGCGAGAGTTTCATTAGGCGAAGAAATTGAAGCTTTCGAACTTCTTGGTGCGTCTTATGCCAATGATAAAAGAAATTATTGTCTGACAAAAGCTCATCAATACTTGTCGAAGGCAATGGAACTTAGGTATTACACATAATTTTATAAAATAGGAACAATTAGCTTTTAGCATCGATTTACTAATTCATCAATATTACAGATTTCAAGACCCCGAAGATATTTGGTATAAAAAGTTAGGTAGTCCTGTGAAAGCGTATAATAATTGGAAAGAATCTGAGACTATGATGGAACTAGAAGCTATTAGAAATAATCAAGAAGCTATTCACATGGAGTCCTTGGCTATTCGTGAAAGAATACTAGGCAGGAATTATATTTTTATAAATAGTGCACAAGTAATTGATAATTAATATACCAGGAAGTTAAACTAATCGATTCATTATTAACAACAGGACAACAGAATCCAGAATTGCCAAAGGATATTATATTTAGGGGAGCAGTCTTTGCGGATAGCGCTAGGTTCGACAGATGCATAGATCTCTGGCTTCATGCTTTGTATCTCAAACAATTAAACAATATATCAGTTGTAGAGGATCTCCGAAGATTTGCACAGGTATGTTTAAATATTTACGCAACAACTAATAATACTGCGTCTGTTCTTAGTGCATCATGCGAATTTTGCTTTGTAGGTATTTGCACAAATGATACACGTGGGCATAGACATTGATTTCGCCCAATTTTTGAGTGTTCTTGAAGCCAGTGTACTAGAGCTTCGTCGTAATAAATCAAAAATTAGCAATCCCGATTCCGATGAAGATATCGCACAGCATGCCGTAAGTAATTCTATTTTATATAAATGGATCCTTCGTCATTCTGCGTAGTTGGTTCGGTATTTCGTCCCAACATTGGACAGGTGCCAGATATTCAAAAATAAAGAATTTACGCAGGTCACGAAAAGCTCCCCTTTCTTTTCTTACAGTATTATTATCGTTAATGTGTTTCATCACCTTGTATCGCGTCGTTCTGTAGTCTAATAATAGAAATTAATGTATAAATATTCATTTAATTTACGCTATTACAATCACGAAATAAATGTTTTAGGAGGCGATCGAATCAAATATCACGACTGTACTGTACATATTAACCATATTAACAAAGTTATTATCGTTAAATGGAAGTAAGTATGAAAAGCAAGATAAAAGTGAAGCATATAATTTAGTTCACAAACTGTCTGCTCTACAATTACGTCTAAAGGATGGTCAAACTTTACTACATCTTGCTGTAAATGCAACAACTCTTGTAGACCGTTTCCATACCGATGATGTATGCAAGTACGTTTAAAAAATTATAATGGTATATGAATGATTCACATCGAGACGTGTTGTATTACCCTTTGCGACGAGTGTGTCGATATATGTATTCCATTTTCGATTTTATTTTACAGATTTCCTTGTGCTGAAACGGCAAAGCTATTGATACGTTGCGGTGCCAACGTAAATGCTATGGACAATGAAAGAAATACACCATTACATGTCATCGTTAGTTACAGAAAACATATTAGGTACAATTATAAAATTGCTTACTTTCCCAAACAAAGATATATCGTTTCCGATGTATATAAATGGTTTCTCAATTTTCACAGTGGATTTCTAACTCTTCATTCGATTATCATGGAGCTTATAGAAGCTGGAGCTCACATGGACATAGTAAACAGTAATGGAAAAACTCCATATGATGCAGCCTCTTCAGGTACATTTAAATTTAAGAATAACACCAACCACTTAAAAATTACGAGTGCTGCATGTGAAACAATATATTTTTATATTGTACCATCCTACGAAAATTTCACCTTTAAAGTAATCAAACGTTACTTTCTTGTTTTATAATTTTTTTGAACGGTATAAATCTTCGAAAATACTTGCGCTTAATGAGAATATTATATCGTTAGTTGAAAAGTATGCCCTTTCTGCAATACAACAAAGTTTTGTCCACTCCGCACTGTAATCGTCGAAGAATATTTTTATAAAACTGCAGAAGTAATGAACATGACTTTCAGGATATTTTCCGCATTACCATGCTGCATAGCCAGGCGATTATGTTTAACCCTGGAAATTAATGATAAATTCATTTACTTCCTATGTTTTTCGCGCGAGGAAATACGAAGTTAAAAGGGAACCATACGTGACAAATTACATCGTTTTATCAATACATGCACGTGATTGTTATACGTACAAGGAAAGTGCTAGTTTACAGTGGTTTTTATTAAAGAAAATTTCTACATATTTCTAATAGAATTGTACGCGTGTAAAATTTCAGATTGTTCAGTTTTGCGAATCATTAAACGAAATATTAAATAAATCAATTTATTCAATGTCGACGGTGAAAAATCTCTTATTATTATCATTTTTATTTTACTTTGTAATCTTTATACTACTCAGCACTGCGTTGCTAATTGCATTTATTCTTAAATTATTACGTGAAAAGTAATTGCGTATATATCATTTATCTGTATGCACATAGGTATAGCAGAAATGATATTAAGGACACAGACCAAGTTGTCGCTAAAATGTATGGCTGCAAAAGTGATAAAAGCCCACAATTTGTCGTACTGTGGTAGTGTGCCGCGTTCCCTGGAGAACTTTATCGAACTTCATGGACCTGGTGTTAATAACTTGGATTAGAATTATTATTCCGCAAAACAATCAATACATATGCCATGTAAGTACTTAATAGCAATAATAACAATTCAGTTTATTAATTGTGTTTTAAATTAATCTGTATTGCAATCAAGGAGTCCACGTATGTTTTGCGAACGATAAACGTGGGAAGAAACGCAAATGGTCTGAGATACGTTATTTCAATTCGGAAAGCACAACAGTACAGGATGAATGCAATTAAGCACTGTACGTAGGTGGTGCTTACTTACAAGCAACAAACGTTGTGGACAAAACTTTCTATTCGGCCTTATCAATCACTTGGGTTGGAATTGAATCGATGACTACGTGGGCTATCAGTGTTTATTTAATTTTTCAGTTATTAATTAAAGTGTTGGAAAGGCCAGATCACGAGCGGGACACGTGCAATTTACTTTTAACCCGCAGTAGCTATCATGTGTGAGACACGTTATTCCAATTCAAGTGGTTCTGCGGTCATTAGGCCCATAGAAAACGTATCGAATAAGATGAATCAACTTTTAGGCCACAGCGACAATTCTTGCCCAGCAATGCCAAATTTAATCAAAGTACTTAAATATATACAATGTAATATTTGTAAAACTTTATTTTTGTATATAACACGATATCAGCAATGCTCTGTATGTTTCGTAAAACATAATTCGTATAGTAGGCAATGTGTTAAAAAGAGAAAAACCAAAGACAACAAGACTATAGTTTAGAGAATAAACGAATCTCAATTGAGTTTCACGAGTCAAAAATGCCGTGTGACGCGTATGCGAGATGAACCAAAAAAAATTGCGTTATGCATGAGATACACAGTACAGTTTTGTAATATAGTTGTAATCTATTAAGTTTTACATTAAAAATAGACTATTGTAACTAATTATTAAGAGTGAGCTGCTTTTACATGTATACAGTTACTAAACGATCCTACGACTTATTTTGTGTAATTTTCTGTGCTCAGTTTATACTATGTTATTGACAATAAATGCCGATAATATGTCTTACGCATTTATTTTCACCAATCGCAATTACCTTAAGAATCGAACGGCCAAATAAATCAGATACCTTGTTGAATTTTTCCAATTGTTATTCAATTAATAGATTTTACATGTATTTTACGTATAGCTATTAAATAGATTACAGTAATACTGTCATCAATTCGATTCACGTTTTCAAATTTACTTCAATGTCATCCACTATACCAGAATTTGTTTAAATATTGGAGTTCAATATACAGTCAGAATTGCAGTAAACTCGAAGGATTTTGGTTTGAGGTCCCTTTTCTTATCTTCTATGATATTTTCTTATTGCGATTTAATTCAGATAAATGAAATACTGGAAAATTATTGAAAACCATTTTTTCTTTATCAAGACAACAGTAGTTCGATTGTACTTAAAATGTGCAAAGTAATATTAAATTCCTTTCAAATACCCCATATATTATTTCCTAAATAAAAATATACATACATAATTTATACTCAGTGAAAGTATACAATTAAATATAGGTTTATACTTACTATTACTTTGGCAACAGGGATCAGAGGTGCGTCTTGATTAAGGGCACAATGTACCAGGTGGAATGTAACTAGAAAAAAAGTTTTTAAACTAAATACATTTTTTACCTATATATTATAATTCCTAACTGATAATTTGTACGCAAATATCGTTCAGTCACATTATGATTAATACGAAACACGACTCAAACTTTAAGCTAACAGTTCACGCGAGGTGTACGACGAAAACGGGGCAATAATCAATATAATATCAACACAGCACCATTAATAATCACAATATATACTATAAATTAAGTAGCCTGGGGAAAACCTTGAATTGTAGATAGTATGGTCATCCATGGGATGAACGGGTGGTTGGTAAGATGGACGTTTAAATTGTTTCTCAACTGAAGCAGGCTCCACAGGCTGATAACTCAATTGCATAGTAGTCTCACATTCTGTTGGAACATCGGGTGGCAAATACGTACGTATTGGTGCATAATTTTCCGTGGGTGTTAACGAGTTAGGATCATTCTCAAAATAGGAAAGTTTGTAAGTAGTGCAACCTTTAAACAAAAACAATCATTAAGACAAATGTCAACGGTATAGCCAGACATACATTTGTTAAGTAGTAAAAGTCAACGCTACAGGCAGGCAGTGCGCTTAAAAGACGTCTGACCACGCCGGTGACCTATACTACTTAAAACTATATGCCCAGTCAAACGTAGCATTTGAGGCGACACTGAATCACAGTTCGGATAATTTAGCTCATTCATGTTATCCCAGCTAAAACTTTTATATTCGAATGTGCCATTCAGACTGCGACTTGGGAACAAATAACGCTCACGTTCGGTAGGTACAGCTGGAAAAATGAAATTGCCACTGGGTCGCACAGGTTGATTTGCTGATGTTCTCTCCTTCCAAGTGAAGTCATGCTTTTGCGTGGTCACATCCTGCATGGGCCCTCTGCCCAGAAACTGTCTGGCACAAGGGGTGATAGGCTCGACCGGTTTTGTGCACCAATTGCCCAGGAAGCTCATCTGCAACATACACGTACAGGTGTATATGAATTAATTCGCGGTACGTTAGTTCGATATACGTGTAGCAAGTAGTCAGCGGTAGTTTTGTTTACGCTTCTTACCTTGTGAATAGTATCGTAAGCTAACGGACAAGGCGAGCAAGTGATATTGTTCGGTTGTCGAATCTGAGAACGTGTGTCTCCTCCGCAACCATAGTAACTGAGATTGTAAGTGGTATTGGTGTCGTTGCAGCAGCCAGCATTCAAAACGTTCTCCGTGTCTTGATTTCTTATCGGTGAACGCGTTTTCTCTGATTGTGGCCAGAAACTTAATTTATAAGTTGTGCAGCCGTCCATCGGTTGACTGGGTGGAATGTACACCGGTTTGTTGAAAATAGGATCCTCCTGGAGGGAACGAAAGAACAGTTCAGAAGTCTGTTTTTAGTATTGAATATTAAATATGTTAAACATCTTAACTGAATATAACTATGGAAATTGAAAATAAATATGTGCAATGAACAAAGTCGGTTCTATTGTTTCTTACGTTTACTTTATACAATATTAAAATTACTATTAACTGTATGCTAAGATTCTGCACTGGCGAAGCATTTACAGAGCATTGTGAAATAGAAAAAGGCTCACTTTGATTGAACAGTCATTTGGCCAGTAACTGAGCCTGTAAGTAGTATTATCGTCCATTGGGACGTCTGGCTTGAGATATGATCTTATGGGAGCGTAATTTACGGGCGGTATAGAACAACCAGGTTGAAAGTAACTCAATCTATACGTTGTATCGTCTAGAAGAAGGTCGCCAATGTTTTAATTATAATTATTTTACGCTTCCAAAAAAACACACCAGACGTTTTTCGACCAACAATTTTGATGACGCGACAAATAGTAACTACCACATTTTCAAGGAACATAAAAATAAGTTGTAGTTTGAACATCCTTACCAGCTAATCGGTTTGGAAAAGTATAAATATTGTCTTTCAATTTATGCGGTGCCACTGGCTTTATGAGTTTCCAGGTAAAGTCGTGCTTTTGAGTAGTAACATCTTGCATAGGACCTCTGCCCAGCCACTGCTTTTCACACGGGATAATAGGTGTTTCAGGTTTCGCACAGTGCTCGTAGAAACTGCACTGGAACAGCACAAAGTTTTTCTTATTTATTAAAATCTCTACAGCATTTCTACAATTTTTTCTGTAAGCTTGCAACATTCTAGTGTCTAGTTTCGATTTGATTCATAATTAATTCGTCGGCTAATTCCTGCTGAAACAATTGTCTCTTGCATGTTTGTCTTTTGCGTACCTCAAAACTATGTTTAATTCCAGTATTTGAAGTCAACTTTTATGAGACATATAATTCTAGGCGTACAATCGGTATGTACTATCGTAATAATATATTCAATTTTAAGATCTTACATTGTATGTTGTTTTATCAGATATTTCACCATCGCCAGTAACTAAACAATTTTGCGGTAGAATAGGATCTACACCTACGCGGGGACCGTCCCAATACGAGAGGCCATACGTAGTGTTCTTCTCCATTGGCAGACCAGATTTCCAATAATACTGAAAAGTATTCGTATAAATTTCAATACCAAAGGGATAATCATATTAAAATAGCAGACGCGCTGTAATACAGAGTACAGAGCCTTTGGAATTAACAAATCTGTGTTTCTGCTCGTATTTGTATTTAACAATATGGCCTACGAAAAAGTTAGTCAGTTCGGTTACGATCTATCCAAATAAATAAAAATGAACAGAGTCTTAGAAGAATAGCTAGACTACATAGTGAAAAAATCGTGACACAATCTTGACAAAATATTGTCTTTTCTCGTGAAATAAAGAAGAGTTTTCTAATTTTCTTGAAATTGTTGATTTTCCGCAACATTGTCTTAAGGCAGAGATCTTAACACTAATAAAATAAGGCGAAAATTAAGAGCAAAAAAGTTACGGTATGGTCGAGAGGATTTCACTTACACGTATAGGGGCAAAGGATTTTGGCACTTCTGGTTGCACATATCTCTGCAAAGAAAATAACATTTTTCAAATAATAGTTAAAGATAGTAAAACAATGTTGTCTTGGTACTTACATAACAGACACGCTGAGGCGTAGAACAACAACAACAACAATTGCAGTTTTCATCGTGATCTGTCTAGAAATAAATTCAAATAAATTATAAATAAATTAAGAAATCTTTGAGCAATTTTTTAATTACTTTACGAAATGTAAATTATAAAATTTCATTCTCCTCAATTTAAGGCATTTTGAATATTAGCTCCTCGATTTTGCAATGAGATAAGTAATCTTCACTCAACTTACCCTAATTTTATCTCTGGATTCAAGAATTGATTGCCTATTCGCAGGCTCATGCATATACGCAGGCCTACAATGGTCAACAAATTTGCTTGCAAGTAATTAACAGAAATTAGGAATTGAAATATTTTATTGGGAAAGTACACATATTTGCTTACCGTTCAGGATTACAGATCTGCATGTTCGCGGTAAATACTGACGTTATTTCATATCACCAAATTAAAATGATAAAGATATATTTTAACCCCACGAAGAGGTTTGGAAACGTAATGTCAAATAAGAAACAGTGTACATTAGAAATAAATTGTTATATGCAATATCGGAAATAGAAACTTAATATCGTAGCATGCTCTGGAATACTAATAGAAGAATAATATAAAAATTGGAAGAAAAATATGTCACAAATGTGAATGAAATATGGTGAAACTGTGTAGAATGTATAAATAGTATATTGCAGAAGTATTACGATTTTATTATGTACGTTTATTTATCGCAATGTATAGATTTTCCAACTTTCAGAGTTTTCATGAATGAATATAATCTTTTGATGCGCATAGTATAATTTTCGAGTACAATCAGATTTGTTCAAGACTAAGGTACACACTTATTTTTAATTCGAATCTATGATAGTTTTGGTTTCGTTTCGTATCATATCGTTTTTTAAACGCTGTTTAACACGAGGTCATTGAATATATTATGAACTATTTCGTAAGAAAACAGAGATGCAAATTTTGGTCGGAGTACCATAAATACCAATTCCTTCCATGTTCAAGACCATCCTACTGGTACTGGAGTAACAAAATTTATAAAATTAGATTCCCTTGTTTCGAGATTGCAGCAGAGTTACATTTTCTCCCACGCTGCTTCAAAAGAATATTCTGTACGTTTTACATTCGTTTCAACTACTAAGCACAGATACTATAATACAAAAAATACTTTTGTATGTATCTAGCCAACTATTTCCAATTTAAATTTACACTCCATAGGTGGATTCCTTATCGGCTGTCTGCGTAAATTTAATAAATAAAACTGATATGTACTCAGAACAAAATAATAATTCATATACAAAGATATATAATTTTTTCCGAATTCGTAAAGTGCTTAAAAAAAAATTAAACTTCTACGAATTTGAACCAATAAATTGAGAGATTAAAAGACATTTTTATTGTTATAGAACTTCACGCTTTTGGTAGTCAATAAAAATAAAACATTATCGTTCGCTTGCGTGAATGTATCGTTCAGATAACTCTTCCAACCATATACCGTTTTCTTGCAACACGATTTGGACAAAACACCGTTAGAAAATTCCGAAAACCCCGCGATAGTACACTATTCATGTCGTCCATTAAAGCCCATTAAAGAATTACGGAAATTCCTCTCTGATTTGAGCCTAGACTGTCTCAGCTACATATTCACTAAAACGGTCTTTCCACACTTTATCACACGCGTCACACATCTAGTTTCATCACTTCCGACAAGAAATAAAACATAGTCTCCTAGATATGTACAGATGTATGTACTTTAGATGTTGGTTACTGTGTACTATACTATACATTATCATTAAAATTATATCTGTTAAGTATTTTTTTATTTATTTACATTCATTTATTTTGTTGTCTCAGGTATAAAAGGAAAATGTATTCTTTGTAAACATATACCAATATTTTATATACATACGTATATCAATATAAGTTGAACAAAATTGACTGTTTCAAATGATATACTAACTAAATATTGGTGATAATTACAAATTTTTCTAGATCTTTACACAGGGTATATACACTTTCGAGGCTGCACCTCACCTGTATCTTATCCATTAAACGTTTCATACAAAATTACAAATAATTTGTGTATATCTTTATATGCCTTAAATCCGTAAAGTTATTTTTGTTCAAGCAAAGAAAAAGGTGTACGGCCATCTGCTAGAGATGAAAGAGTCTCTCAGGAATTAAGAGGCTATTACATAATATCGCGACGCTTCCAACATGACACCTGAGATTTTTTACGATTACATAACAATCATAATTAAATATGTGGCTAAATGCCCGATATATTTTGTTTGTAAAGAGATAATGGCATTTCGATATTTACACCATTTATGTTGTCCCTCTCACAGTGTTGACATAAACATTGAGATCATCTGATTTTTGCATATCTGTACAAGCTAATAATAATTATTAACAGAAGTATCTCAACTATAATTATTTTCGACATTATTCGTTGAATATGGAATAAAATGAAAATACAAATTGAAACAATTTTAATCCAACATCTACTTAATAAATATCTGGCAATGAATTATAATTCTTCCTTACTATACAGACGAATGGCTGCGTGTATATAGTGGAGTTAATAATAATCAGAATTTATGCTAAGGTGTCTTTACTCTGAGGAAGGCGGTATTCGTCCTTCCGTTTTTTTCTCTCTATATATAATAGTTTACGGTTTAGACGTGATTATACAAGCAATCAATTTGGGCAATGTGGAAATGTCAAATCAATGAATAAATTTGGCAGAGTGTTCTCTTGGCTTACCAGGTGTGTTTAATTTATCTTCCTCTCTCCTTCGTCCACAAACTGTAGCTTCGTCTTTTTCGAATAGTGTAATATTCGGGGAAAGTGATGTCCGGAGATTCGTATAAAAGCACATTGCTGTTACATAGGAACCACATTCGAAATCACAGCTTCTTCCAATCCATTTGTCTGGGAGTAATCATCTACCTTTTAAAATGAAACTTCTCGTGAGTTTTCCTTTTCATATTTTCTCAGATTAATCGTAATTATTTACTCTTCGTTAACACACTGGCATTTATTAAAGAAAATTAATTAGATTTTATTTAAAAAATTATACTACTGCATATTTTTTCTAATCAATAAGAATAAAATATAAACTAGTTTTAAAAATGAAAACGTTTTCGATACTGAACATAACAAATTGATTACCAGTTAGAAATAATAAATTAAAGACGTTTTTCATTTAATTTTTACAGCAAGTAACATAGTTTATTAAATAATTATAAATATTATGATGATATTTGCATCAGTCCAGTAATATCTAGTACCAAGACTTCTTCGAATTTATTAACCATAGTATTATCCAAGAAAATGAAACATATATTGCGTTCGTTTCAGGTGGTGATCTCTTTGGCTTTGTTCGCCGTGGCTTCAGCCGATGCATCTGAGTTACCTGCTGTTATCGTAAAACAGTCACAGGACATATCGCCCGATGGTGCCTACGCTTACGCATACGAAACTGATAACGGGATTTACCACGCTGAAAGTGGAACACCGGTAGTAGCCGATGCAAGGAGCGCACCTGTCGTTATCACACAAGGACAGTATCAGTACACGGCACCTGACGGCACGCCAATCAGTGTGAAATATATTGCTGATCAGAACGGATTCCAACCGCAGGGTGACCATATTCCTGCTATCTCTCCGCTGATCCAAAGGGCTCTCGAATACATCAGAGCACACCCACAACCCGAATTACCTTAAACAAACTACCCACAACGCACCTGATTTTGTATACTGCCACATACCGTTTACATTCTACATATAATATGTACACAATAATCAATTCCAATTTTTCATATCATGTATACGCGTAGCATACGATATAAGACAGTTCTGCGTAACCGAATGCAACAATTAAAGACAATATATAGTGTGTAATGATAAATACTGTATATATTTTTTTCTTTTAATGAAATATTGACCCTTTCAGAGATAAGACGTTCTGTAACGTCTTTACTATTCGTTATACACCGATATCTTACTACGATAATAATTGAAAATTAATAGAGAAGTATTATTAACACATAGCCGACCGCACGCGCCACAGAGAACTGTTCGGTTTCCACCTCGCTTGGGCAAGCCAAACTGCGCTGTCCACCGCGCATTTTTCGGAAGTAGAACGGACTGAAATTCACTATTTGAACTCAAAAAAGTCCGAAAACTAGTCATGTAAGCAATTGTATTTCACGGCAACAATTTCGCTTAACGATTTCACATATTATTTATCAATCATCATTGACCAAACGCGATATAGTTCGAATTATATTTACTTGTTGATACTCATTAAATACGTACCAGAAAGTGCAGTTGATTTTATTATATGTTGTGCTCCACAGCAGCAGTCCGTCAGCAATTGTGAAAAGCTCCAGTTCGAGGTAGTTAACAATGACAGAAAACGAGAAACGCGTTGCTAAAGTCAACATGGGAAATCTCCCCGATCGGTCGGACACCGACTTACTTCAAAATGGGGAGATCTCCCCGATCGGTCGGCTAAGTGTTAATATCTTATTATCGTGGAACAAAGAATAAATTTCAAGTCAGCGAAAGTGGAAGAATTAAATATTTTTTGTATTTCTATCTGAAATCTTCTCCGTCCGTATGAGGATCAATATGATCAGGTAAATTTCGGTTGTCCATCACTGTTTCGTAAAGATCATTTGCATAATAGTTTGAAACAGTAATTTCTAGAAGAATCTCGGCGCCTACCTTCCAGTATGTGTAAACACGAAGAACGTGAATGGCAAGTTACGAAATGTCGAAGTGTATCCGACCGGTAGCCGATGAAAAGGAAGATTTAGAACGAAGTTTTCAACGTGTACCTATTTACATGTTATAACTGGCATTTGTCAACCGTAATTACAATTCCGAAATCGACACTGATAAATAGACTGCGGTTGTTTGTGTAAGTACATCTTTTTTTTTTATAGAAGAAACTTAAAGATGTAGATAAATTCTCATTAAATCATACTTAAGCATAGTACTGAAACTGAACTTTATATTTATTGGTCCATCAACAATCTCTTATTATCGATATGCAATTTTTTATGTTTCAGTTTGCATAACTTTGAACTGTTCATCTTAGATAAAAATCATCCATTCTCCCATCAAAATCAAATCGATGTACGAATCAAATACTTTTGCGACGGTAAAACATACATCAAATTTCCTTTTTTTCGCATTAAAATAAAATTCTGCCAAATATCGAAAATTCCTCCAAAGTAAACAATCCAAGATCGAAAGAATAATTGTTAGATTTATACGCATAAGCACGCGTTTATGTTCATACAGTAAGATCAGTTCAATATCGTTTCCAAGAGCTACGCGAAAAATATTTGACGGATGTCCCAAAATATTGCTCCTTTCTCTATCATTCGTCGCGGCTTTTATACCTGTTTCTTCTTTTCTACCATAATTTTGCGGGTCCATGACACAATTATATATTATGTAAGAACCTTGGCAGAAATCTTTCGCAATTTCTCGACTGAAGTTTCTGTTTATTTTCGAGGCCTGAATTTTGCCAATTTCATCAGGTCAGATAACTGATTGGTCCTCAACATTTATTACCCCTTGGATCATAAGTTTCCTCTAAAAATAATAATATATGTGCACATTACATGCGCGGTAATTGTATGATTAAAAGTATACGATTTTGCGCGACAACCATACTTTCTCATTTTCTTATATTATTCTCTTAAAAGATTTCAGGAGGCTCAAAAATATTTGCTTGCTTTTCTTTTCGTGGCAAGGCATGTTTGAATGAATCCACAGTATTCATCTATGCGATAGAATCTAGCGTCATAATCGAAGCTCTTTCCTAACCAGCAATTACGTTTTTCACGGAAATCATGTGTTTAAATCGCATTATGCAGAACCTTTGCCCACCAATTACCTTTGTGCTAATTTTTCACGCTTTGGCAAGCATGCGATTCAATACCGAACGTACTAATTACGGCGAGGGTCAAGGATGATGAAAAACGGCGAACCTGCCGGCTCTCTTACCATTTTGCTCCGATAGAAAGAGAAACAGAATCATCCGTTGTTGATTTTTATCCACCGCCTCTATCTTTTCGTACACACGGAATGTATACGTAGAATGTTATTCCTTAGAGCGTGACGTTCTACGGCGATGATTAACAGTTTTGCAGGGTAATAGTGTTAGATGCACTAATAAGCTGTTCACTATATCTTTACCAATTTCATAATTTCATGGCAAAATATTTGGAAACTGTTCATCCATTATACACGCAGTAATCGTCGTGGTTTCATTGAATTTTTAATATTTCCTACATTATAGGCTTGTAACTATGAAAGTGGTCTCTTAACTAAAAAATGATAATATTTTGTGCCGCATCAATTTTCATTACAATAATGTTAAAAAAAGTTCATAAATATTACACGGAACATCAATTTATAATGTCCTAGTAAATTTGATAAAGTGCATTGCACACGCGATTACATTTAATCGATTGCAGTAATTCCGACAGAGTATCGTAACATTATCATTTCTGTTTCTATCGATGAACCATGACTTTCTGTTCAAATAATAAATAGGACAAGCAGTGTGCCACAATAGTGGATCTCTTAATATAACAAAGCTGGAAAGTATGATGAACGCTGATCCTAGATTGGATTATGCCAGTGTGCTCTTCTTGTTAGCTAATGCTGCGCAGCATAACTGAGAGGTCATATCACGCCTCAGCATGAGATTCGTGGCTTCTCGACCCACCCATCTTCTTTCGATAAACAGTATAGATAATCTATAATTCCGAGTTCACTAACGGTTCTACTTTTATTTCGCAAAAGGAATCTTTACCCTCTAGGCGTGTACTCGTGTTAAGATATTTTAATATAAGATATTTTATATATATTATATTATATTATATATATATTATATATATATATAAAATAGTTGGAATAAAATATGTCTTATTCGTACAAAGTTTTACCACTTTTGTTCTGCTAACATTTTCATTATTATATTACTATGTATATGTTAAAAGTACGTAACAGTCACTGGTACTATAGTCTTTGTTATAATATATTATTTCAATTATTCATCGTCGTATCCATTATTGCCGCTATAAAGGAGAGAACTTTAAACAATGGGAACATTCTATCAATCAAGCCCACGAAGAACATATATTGTTAGAGGTATTCATAAAGAATGTATAAACGTATGCATAACGTCGAAGGATGCGCAATAATCGTCAAAGAGTTGGAGAAGGCAAATACAGATCCGAGGGCGGCGTTATGCACTTTCTTTCAGTAACCCTGTACAGCTGGTGTTACACGTAACTCTATCAGAATTTGATTGAATCGCCTGCATGAAACGGGTTTAAAATTCGTACTGATTGATTTAGATCGACTATTTATTAACTTTGTGATCGGGTACTTATTTTTTAAAAACTTTATTTCATATAATCTTTCTTAATCCTGTGTCTTACGACTGTGCAAGAAAATATTTCAAATTATCCACAGGAAATAATTGACGACGCTTAACATGTTATGCAATAGCTTGTTTCCTATTTAAAAAATATAAAACTTTGTTAATTAACGACGATGAATATTCTATATGGTAGCACATAGTGTCTATCTCTTCGTAACTAATTAAAACTGAAAATATTTTAGCACATGACCTATGGTAATATCATGTTTCCGCTGCAATTTCGTATAACATTTGAAAATAAATTAACTTGTGTCGTTGCGAACGAAGGCATATCTGTGCAAAGTACTTATTTCAAAATAAAGAGATAACACTTCAACAAATTAATAGGTATACATTTATCGTTTTAATGATAATGCAATTTAGATGAAATAATGAAATAATAATAGTAATTCAGTAATTCACATGCGGGTAATGTTGCACAAATACGATAACTATAGTTACAATAATCTTGATTACTGAAATAATACATTGTCTATGTGTTCTCTCTTCAAACAACAAAAATGCCTGTGCTACATGTACGTTCAATTTCGTGACTAAATGTATACATATTATATGTATTCGATTCCATGATTTCGAAAGCCATTACTGATGAGTATTTTGACACTGTCCCTTCCTGAATGCAAGGCTTGTATTAATACCCACGTAAAAGATTACGGAGAAACTTAGGAAATCTATTGAAATGCAAATGTTAAATTTATGTCATGATAATGCTTATAATGGCAGTTATAGCTTCGTATTGCTTATAAGTCAGTGACAAAGTATCCATTTACCACAGAATTCGATACACGTTAGAAGCGGATTAAGCTGGTTAAGCAATAGCTAATTGTGTGATCTCGGAGCTCTGGAACTCTGGAGCTTCAAATATCTATCAAACCTTTGTTGCGTCTATTTTTATTTTATTGCTAGCTTACATTCATTGTTAATGCACATAATTCACCAACTGCCCCTTTATTCGAGAAATGGCGGGAATAATACAAATATAACTCTATTGTTTAAAGATTGCTACATTATTCATTAGAAAATATATTTAATTATTCCTTGTACTTAATTTATCGTATCCAGTCGATTTTCATTTCCAAGCAAAGAGGGCGCGAAGATATAAAATATTTAAAAAATCTCGGCCACAGTTGCAAGTCTTTAAAAAAGTATGCTATGATAACCTTCGAGACGTAAAAGATTTCCAACGAGGTGAAAATAGGACAAGTGTATTCATTTACAGTGGAAACAATACGATCCTTATAATCCTAGAACGTTACCGTTAAAACGGTCAAGTTGGTTTCTAATCAACGACTGTCACAATTCTCCTGTTTTTTTTCTGTTTTGGCTAAAATGAATTCTATGTTTAATTAACATCACCATTTTCATAAAATCCCGAAGAATATATTTTCTACACAGCAGTATACTTTGTAATATAATCAAATGATATTTTTAAAATATAAATTCACCTCGACTCAAAGAACAAGTCAAGCCAAAAGCACGCGAGTGCAAAGAAATATTCGCAAACGAATTAGCGTCGTTGTTCAGGACCAAAGAAAAGGAAAAAAACTGCGCTTCAGATCGGTTCTTAAAAATCTTACTACATCAAGAAACAAGAGACGAGGCACGAGGGACACGAACGCGTTGGTGTTCCAACTAGGGAGTGTCGCAAGGATCGCCGATGCGGTGCAGCGAATCGTTGCATCGTGCATCCTGCTCGTAACAGGTAACCAGTGAAAGGAATACGCCCTGTGATGATCCGTGGCAAATCCGACGATCTGAATCCTGTGGCGAGGTCGCCGCGGTCCGTGTCTTACGGGACATTGCAAACCGGCCGATTTAATAACGCCTATTGACGGCCGTGTACCATCCTGTTTAAAGCCTCCACTCCGACGTCTATGCATCGCGAATAATTGTTATTAACCGAACACGCGAGAGGTGATGTTGCACGAGTGAAAGAACTTGCTTGAACCACACTTATAATTGGCTCCCGTTGAAAAAAGGAAGCTTCTCAAATGCTATGGAGGAAGCAACGAGCGAGAGTCGTTTGAAAAGGGTAGGGTCAAACTGTGGAAAGAAACCTATGGAACTGTGTGCGATTTCTGCTTCGGTATTGAAACACATGTAGGACTTGCAGAATATGCACGCTCAGGTTTGGGACTTATGTTCTTATCCCTGTGATAAGAAATTCGTTTGCACTCGAGAATATTTTGTTATTTAGTTGCAGATTATTCTGGGATCTGGGGAATTATTTCAATGTTGAAAACATAGTGATCGTTGTTCTTTGGCATTCGGTATTATGACATTGGCAGGAGTGAAACATTGATAATAGATAAGGATCGCCTGAGAAGCTTTTTCATCTTCACACTGCCTTATCTGCGGGACATCTTATGCGACAATTAACACTTCACGTCGAGTATAATTATCCTATTAAAACCGAAGTAATTATAGTTGTGCACAGCCATTTCAAATTTATGGAACATTGTGACTATTTCAAGACTAAGAATTAAACAATATTTGTTCCCTAAGTTGAGGTAAAATTACTGTACAAAAATTTCAACTCGATAAAATATAGATTGGTGAAAGAACGGTGACCCAAATAGAAATGAATTGATCTCTCATTTGCCTTATTGGTTGATTTGAAGATGTTACATTGTTATGTATTACAAACTGATCTATGCATGAACGCTGAACACAGATACGTGTATGCACGCCCATACATATCTAAAATGGGGATACCTTTCCAATCTGCAAGAGTTATTGGGGTAGAGAGGGGGCCAAAGACGCGATCACAACCCTGCTTACACGAATTACACGAATACTTAATAAAACATATTCAAATCCCCTTCAAGTTGTACGAAACAGTGGCGGGGCGAAAAGGAAGTACAAGCATGGTACTGTGGCGACTATAAAGCCACCTCGTGGTACGTCTGGTCTTGCACATCTAGGCACTTGCAGTTAGAACGAACTCTTGTCACGTGCCTTTTTCAAAAATTATAGTGGATCGTGAATAAGTTGATATCGTTTGTTTTTTTTAAAATCGTGTCGCGACAGGTGAATTCGTGATTAATCAAGGATTTCCAATTTCTGCTATCAAGCAGGCATCATGAAGATCTTTGTGAGTGCTTAGTTTTTTGTATTGACAAATTCTTTTTTATATTCAATGCGTTATAGTTAGTTATTGGAGTACATAAGTCTACTGATATTTCGAAGATATTTATGTTGGTTTAGGGATGTTGACTAAGGCCTTGTTATTATTGTGCAATCTAAAGACATTGTAATTTCAAATGTGATGCAGTGCAAAATAAATTGAATACAGATTAGTATTACTGGGTTAGAAATATGCAATTATTGTTCCAAGATAAGATTCTTGTAAAGACTGATACTTTGTGGGCTTTTTATAATTTCACTGTAGGATTGACTTTCTCATTTGTGACGCTTCTGAAAATTTGTTAAATGCTGTGCAATTGAAGTAATATGTAACACTGTGATGAATCTATTTTAAATAAGCTAATCAATCAAAGACATAGAGTAGTTAAAATATGAAATATGACTCATAAATTCCATACAATTATTCATAACTTACGTAGCTATCTACCCACTTGCAGAGAATTCTGCCAGCCCTTCCTTTTGACTAATGCATGCAGTTAAGCAAGTATACTATTCAATTCAGGATGAGAAGCTATTTAATATCGTAGATTTCACACATTAATTGTGATTTTATTGTAGAACGATTTTACTGATAATATTAATAATTAATTTAACATTAATGTTAATACCGCCGCATTTTCAATTGATATTCTAATAATATATATTATACAAAAGTAATACAAAGCTAATAATTATTTCAATTTGTAAATTAGAAGTAAGCGTATTATTTTTTGCAGGTAATTTTGTTAGGGTTCGTGACGTTGGTATGCGGGCAATTCAACAGGTACCCTTACAATCCTGATTACTATGGGCGACGTTTCGCTATATTGCGACAATCGCAAGATTCTTCTCCGGATGGATCGTACTCTTACAGGTGAGATCGTCCTTCCACATCGTCCTGAACGTCGTACGTTTCCACAAAAGCGATCTCGACACGCTCGAAGAAACTCACTTATTCCCAATCCTAAAATTACTATACCTCATTATACTTAATAGCAAATTATGAAATGTTTCGTTCCTCGCGATTCCTTGAGTCAGAAAGAATTGTAGAAAAAACTCACCTTTTCGATCATTTATTCAGTCATTCGCTCTTAGGACTTTAAATATCTTAAACGTAATATTGCATTTCTTGTTTTATTGCTCGACAAACTCCTATTTAATTTTATTCCAAAAATTAAATTTGCATATTCACATGGTATATAATTTACTTTCTTATCACAGCCAAATAATAAAGTCCACACAACTCTGAATAACATCACGAAGAAAAGAACCTTGACGTTTTTCTTCGAACCTTGATTCAAAGGGGAACATAGTGTTTTATGCAGTTGACCAACACATAGCGCCTCTCATTGAAACCTAACTTCCCGACACGACTGAGCTCCTTCAACGATGATCGATTAGATACGTCGAGATTATAAACGGACTTAAGGTCAAATTGGCGTTCAACTTTACAGACTACTCTTAAGACATTATTCTCAAGATTCATGGTTTCTTAATTAATTAAAATTCAATTAATGCTAGCAATGCATACAATCTATACAATGTATACTCTAATAAGTACTTTCACTCTCGAAAAGATTTTAAATAATTCATTATAAAGAAGAAAAAAACTTGTGACTCTGAATCCACACAGGATGACGAAGTAAAAGAATTTACATTCCACTGGTTGCAATACAATGGCAACACGTGACGCGCGAGCAGTGAAACAAATTTTTAATTCATAGTGCGGAAGTGCAAAGAAAAGGTATGACTCGATCGGGTGGGGGGGTGAGAGATAAGAAGGCGAGGGAGGAGGAAGAGGTGGAGAAGGAGAGGAAGAACTCACAGGATATTCAGCTGTGAAAAGATATATAATTAGCTTTGATGTTAATCAATCGTGTTCCTTGGCTGCGCAGTTAGCAATAATAGATTACACAATAGAATAATTGCAATCGACCTACCTGCCTACCTACCTACTTGGTAGCTCGCCGTCTACTGTACAACCTGAATACCCAGCCTAGAACTTGGCCCCTCCTGTCACATCTAAGTAGCATTGCGCGAATCGAGCAAACCCCACCTAACACCTTGTGATCTCTTGTCCAATCGTTTACTACGAATTTGCTATGAATGAGTACTATCTTCATCAGTCGCTTTAACTTTTTTCTTTCAAACGGAATTACTTACTTTTAATGCGATAATCGGTGCAGTTCGTTGTTCTCTGTAAAAAAAAAGAAGTATTTAGCTATTTATACCGAGAAACCATTGGTTTACGAGATTGTTATACTGTAATTTAATTTATTTCTTTGTATGAAACACTATAAATTCAGAAAAGAAGATTTGCAAAGTTTTCAACTCGAAGCAAATACTACCCTTGGCCATTGTAATATTTATTGCTAAAACATGTAATAATGCCTTTGTCATTGAAATTAGTAAATTTCTATTACAGTTACGACACAGAAAACGGGATATCTGTGGCGGAGCAAGGTGTACCGAAATACGCTGGACCAAACCAAATAGAATCTGTACGTGGCCAGTTCAGTTACACAGCCCCGGATGGTACGCCGATTCTGCTCACTTACACTGCGGACGAGAATGGTTTTCAAGCGAATGGTGCACACTTGCCAACACCACCGCCGATACCAGTGGCAATACAACGTGCCTTGGCTCACAATGCAGCTCATCCAGAAGAGGAGGAACCGTACCGAAAATACAACTAAATATAACATTAGCTACAAGTAACTCGTGCAAAACAAATGGATATTGTACAACACATACAGAGGAAAGTTCTTAACGCTACGAGCTATCAAAGCTTACTAAGTCCTTCAAGCATATTTCTAACAAATTTTTCAGAAAATTCTATTTCTATTGCTTTGCTCTTTACATTCCATATAGCACGTTAAAATATATTTGACGCCTTGAATACCACGTATGTACTGCAATTGTTAAACAACACTTCTGTATTGTTCGTTTCGATGTAACTTTAGTTTTACTTACACCATTGACCCTACTTCAACGGACCGCCATGAGGACTATGATTTCGCTTTACAAATCCCAACCCGAGGAAGCTGTTGCTGGCACACGTATATATGTTTCGTGTTCTTAGATTTTCTGAATAATCTGAAAGAAATTACATCTTATTATTTGGTGCGCACGAAAAAGGGGAAATTTTACGCGGATTTCTCTAGATACGTGTAAACGCGCAAAGAGGAAATTTAGGAATGAGAGACGAGTGCAGGGAAGAAAAAGAGAGGAGCTCTGTGAGCCTTATATTACATTGCATTACGCTACATCTTGTATCTTATTACAATGTATAATACTTATATGTGTTAATATATACTCATACGAATATCAGAATGATTTGCCTATTCTGTATTTCACCTGCTGCTTTAAACAATCGTTTCTCTTATTTTTTAATGAACTTCTCTGATTTTTGAAAATACGAAAAACGTGTCACAGGAATAGTCGTATTTTCCTAACTGTCGATTTCAACAGATTGATATTTTTTCCTAATATTTTTCCAACTTATTAAATATGTATTGAAGACTATATTTTTGTCTTTTTTGTTCAAACTATTATTATTATTATTAAACTGGTAAAATTATCCAGACACGAATCAGTTCAAGCGCATCTTTAGTCCGTCGATTAAAAGTTACATAAATAAATGTCAATAATTACCATAGTATTTTCGGACGAGGACAGAAACTACTGCACGTTACATAAATCACATATGACAAGTTATATAGGAAGCAGGCGATGTGTTATCTTCACGAGTCAGAATTTTATTCATATCTACTTTCAGAGATATAAAAAAAAAATCGATGCTTCTTCTTCCTGATCACTCAGACGGATTTTGTAAATAAAGCTCTGAATCTCATTCATATGACTAACTATACTAACCGGTTCCAATAAGACCTTAAAGATTTTATTGCCTTCCGAATTTGCCGACACAGTGAGGGACAGAAGTATGTATTTTTAATACAGGAAGAATTTGAAAATACGGTAAGCTTAGTATATACGTATAGGTACTAAAATATATTAAAATATGCACGTGTGTAATTGGTAAATGAATCAAAAATTTCAGGTGCAGAATGTAATTGTGCTATTTTATAATATACAATAATGTATCGTGCTAACACAAGAGTCTTTTTATTGACCATATTGTAACTTGACCAATTGAAATATGTTACTCCAAAGTTCAATACAATTTTGCATTCAATTTTTAATTATTTCTAACACGTAATCTTTATCAGGCGTACATAGCAATTAATAGAGAGGATTGCTCTTTCACTCTCTTTCAACCTCTGCCACTTTCGCACTTCGCCTCGAATTCGGGTCATTGGCATAGGTGAAATCTCAACAGTGTCTGTTAGAATGATGCTGTCATGTCGATCTCGATCATGATTATTAACCTGTTAACCAGGTTGTCTTCGAAACAGGTAATTCTTTCATAGAAAAAATGTTGAGATGAATAAAATGGGGTTGTTATGCTATAACCTTTGCAAATTTCAAATTCGATACTGTATTCTCATGAGAAATGCAAAGGTACATTTTATAAATACGAAGGATTTGTGAATAAATCAATTATTAACTCGTCTTCCCCAGTTAAAGGGTTAATAACCCAATGTTATTATTATCGCAGTTTTATATTAATTTAACGATACCTTCCACTGCATTTCTTTCTTCCTTATTTCGTTTTAAATATACATATACCTATACAAAGAAATACATATTGTACAATGAATTATTAAACATGTAAAAAAATCAGCAAGTACAGCAGAGGCGGTCCGTTATTTAGATTGCCCATTGCTAATGTCACCGTGCACATGTGCAAGCACCAGCAAGGCTCATTAACCGATGATAAATTATATATCTCCAATAGGTGTGAGATTTTAGGAAGAATAACCGAAATGCCAGTCGGATTAATGCTAATGGTAATCGTAATATCACGTTAAAGGTGAGTCAGTGAAAGCAAATCATCGGTCTCTTGTCCATTGCACAACGATCGACCGACCGACCGATCGCATGAATGTTGGTAAAAGGATCCAACGTGTCTCATATATCATATTGTCGATCGTAATATTTCTATATTATATCTATAAAATTTGACAACTAAATAGATTTAAATTGATCGGTGCTAACATTTTGAATTAAACATTAAATTGCCGCAGTTTGCAAATCATGCGAAACTGTCAAGTAGAATAATCTTGGGTTTCCTCGCGCATCTTGAGGATCTTTAAGTTCAACGTTCGCAAAAAATTAAACTGAATGGCAAAGTTATGATTCATTAAAAAATAGAGAGAAATAAGAAAAAAATAGCCTGGAAGATGCAAAAAGATACAATACATTCGACTAGCAGTACAATGAAATTAAGAATAATGCCGCAACTCGCTCTTCGCTGGGCGTGAATATGACTGGATGAATTCCTTTCATCTTTCATCATCTATAACAAAAAAGAAAAGAAGGGTAGAGCATAGACGACGATGGAGTCGCCTGAATGCCAGTTAGATTTCATAATTTGTATATAGGTTCGCATTCGAAGAAACTAAAGCATCATAGTAGCTATAGTTACATCATTGGGCGGGCAATATAACCATCGAGCTTCGATTCATCCCTCCTGAGCATCTTTCACCAAAGATCTTCCTGAACAGACCTTGGCAATCTTGTTCTATTCAAACGCGAAGAGAAATGTATTGTACGAATTGTATTATGTTTTCTGACTTGCGCAATCGTATATACTTAACTGTGTTTGAAATAGTCAATTTGTTATAAAATATGTCACCCTTTGCCGTACTAAACATTCACAATAAATTCTTTGAAATAGCAAAGTGTCAAGAAGTCTCTTCAATCGTAGTCATTATTAGTATAACAGTATGAATTAAATTTGAATATCCTCACACTGCACAGTTCAGTTGGAAAGTTCTTACAATATTTTTTGCTAACGTGCTCAAAAAAATATCATACTGTCAAACGTTGAGAAATTCCACAGTACTGCTTAAAACTAGATATGAATGAAGGCTATACTGTGCACAGCTGGGTGGATTGCAGTAGAATTATTTCACTTGCATTTCTCTTGCACATCGTCTGGCTTCAACCTAGAATCGTATTTGTGAATTGCATAGTACTTGTCGATAATTAAATTCTAGCACTGTGAACGATAAGGTTCCGTATTTATATATTTCGGATTAAACACTTTGCATCATAAAAGATAGTAAATAGGGCGAAAAATATATAAATCACGTAAATTTATAAGGACGGTGAAGTTTTCACTACACAATCTTTTTCTTTAAGTAATTAAACGTTGATACGTCTTCAGAAAATGAGATTCATCTTTGTGCTCATATTTCGCACCGCGAAATTTCTTGCCTCATCTTCGGCACTTGCACTGATAATTTCTTCGAACACCTAGCTAATTGTAAGGCATGTCTTTCACCGGCACGGTTGCATTATTTCCTTTGTAGAACTCATATAGCATGACAAGCCCAACGTGCTCTTTCGTCACATTCATTTTAAACGTTTTACTTGAAACGAGTACCTCGACCTGCTAATAATCGAAAATTTATAATCACAATGTAACACGAGTGTCACTGGGTTACTAGGAGGCAAGGGGTTAACGAAGACGTTTATAGTGATCTCTTGTATAGTAAACGTGATTATAATTTGCGAATGGATAAATAATGTATTGACACTCTGTGAACAAATTCGTGAATCTTTGTTACACAAATGGTAAAATTCGAGAACAAGAAAATATTTGACCTAATGGAATTGTCCAATTATAAAAGTGAATCAAGATGATACTACGTGGTGTGGCGTGGCAGACAAACCTTAAGAATTACTCGAATCCAGTCTGACCTTTCTCGTTTTATTAACCACGTCATCTCAGGTATGCCCCATCATCTCAGGCAAAGCTTCGAGTGTTATAAAGATACGGATAGAAGCGCATACCTTCGGGGTCCTCCCAGTTCAGCCATGTATCTAGAAATTATGCAAATTGATCCGGTATATAGAATGCTGAATTCGCTTGAGCTTTTCCTTGCAAACGATTCGTTCAATAGGTCGATACTGATCTTTCAATTCTTGACCCTTCGTCGATCTGCTTTATCATTATCGTTTCGTAACAATTGCTCTTGATACGTCAGTAAATTTATGTATATGTATATTCGGCAATTAAACGAATAGGATAATAAAATAAGCGTAACCAATACGAATCGTCGTCAGAAATTATTTCACGATGATATGATGAATTAAGTTAAGCATTAAAAATCAATTAACATTTGCATAGTCGGCAAACTTTAAATTATTTTAAGTGCGCAATAAAATAATGTCTTCTTTTTGTAACAATCTACTAAAGGAAAATTATGTGGAATTCCTTCAAAGCGACTTCGAATTCATTGTATCCAGACATTCTGTGTGTCTACCTTTTTTCACTTTGCCGTTTTTTATCTCCCAATTAAGGGCCCCCATGTTCTAGCCGAGTAAAAGCGGAAAAGTTAAGTTCGTAATCAGGAAAATATTTGCTAGAAAGTAAGGGTACAACCTTCTGTAGCCTGCAACGACCTTTTGCACCAACCTCTTAAACCCGTTTCAGTGACCACTATCGAATTGAAGATGCAAAAGTGTAGCATTCCGTTTTAAACGGTGCTTGCGTTGCGCAAGAAGCTAGTAAATATAAATGGATATCGTTATCTGTATCAAGAAACGAATATTTACAAGATGGTATCGATAACATTTATTTAGACGTAGTTCGCATGAAACTAACGTACATATTCGTTCGAAAAATATAATTTCAAGTAGACACGGAGACTTTTCATCGAATAAAAAAAAATATCGCAAGAAAATACTTATATTTTAAGTTAACAAAGAATAAGGGTAGAACCATTATTGCAAGCTTGTGTACGAATGTACATATGATTCACTGTGGATATGAAAAAGTATTTTATGAAAGACACCCTTTATATATACACATTCAGAACTATTATTTAAACGTATCTTGGTTATCAAAATGTCCCACTGAAGATTGATAAAACGTACTCGCCCTTTTTTTAGAAAATTGTAATAAAAACGATACATTTTGCAAAGAAGTAAATGTCGCATGTACCAGCAAGCTGTTACTATCAGTTTCGAATAAGACATTGTTCTGAAACTTCGTCCAAGTAATTTGCCAGATGTGTTTCAATAAATTCAATACGTGACAAAGTAATTGCTACCGACTGTCGTTCGTTGTTGAAAGACTCGTGTAAGGCAACATTAATTCTAACATGCGAGGTGTTCGAGTACAGAATTGGGGTGGGGCAAAATCGTGAGGGCGAGAAGCTACGAGGAGAATGGTTGGACATATGAACAGAGAGAATGGGAAGGGAAAATCTTCTTGAGCGTCTTCATATAAATGCCGGCAGTACTTGTACATGGTATTGCAGATTCGATCTTGTTCAAACCGACGTTACAGAGGGACTATCAGCATGCAACACTTAGTGAGTGATTATTGTACAACACGTCTCAACATACAAGTGACTTGAAGTTATAGTGAACGAAATTTATTAACCCCCGTACGGAACATGTAAAATGGTATCACGAATGCAAAATTAACGAATCTGACGTATTCATGGAAAACGAAGAGAAAATAAGAAAATATAGTTTATTAAAAAATGACGGTTCGATGTCTTAACATTTTGCGCAACAGTTCTTCAAGACAATTTTTTTCATCCAATGCAATAGTTCGAATGGTACATCATAACTGGGAAAAGAATATTATTGTTTCGATTTTGGGTCAGAATGGCCACCAATATCAGTATAAGGGTTAAGAAATATCGATCGAACTTAATTCATAATTATAAATGGTGAATTATATCAACACCCCTATAAATACTACTTAAGAAACATTCGTAATAGCATAAGTCTTATGGTTCAACAAAAGTTCACACGATATATCAACGTTAAAATGATTGAAATGTTATGCTTGCAGTTATTGGCGTTTGCTTTATTTGGCTGCGCTTTAGGACAATTCGGCTCGTTTCGCGGTTTCCCAAGTCAAAATGCTTATCGACCTACACCTAGACCAAACTACCAGCAACCAACGATACAACCTCAGTATACGCCGCAGTATAAGTAATTCTATATATTATATTTTTCACTAAATAATTTCATGTATTCTGTACTATATAAACGAAGAACAATGTATTATTAACTGTAATAATATCAAATTATTGACTGGTGAACATAATGAAACGTGCGCTGATTTTTTTAGTAGTCCTGGAAGGTTCATAGCTATCCGTAGTCAGCAGAAAGACACCTTTCCAGATGGATCGTATACATTTAGCTACGATACCGAGAACGGAATTTCGGTTTCTGAAAACGGACGTCCGCAAGGAACAGGGCAAGGGCAGAGCGAGGTAAAAATCTAGTACAAGAACATTTTTGCTCCTCTATTTGTGTAACACCAAGTATACAAAAAAATAAGATCTTGGAACTTTAATTGACACAAACATTAAATTATCCACGCTGCTTTGCACAGCGTCACTAAATTACTTCTCTGCAAAATTAAAACGATAACTACTTCCTCGCATTGTGCATTAATGTCGTATCTGTTTTAGTTAAAATTATATCGAGGCATAAGTCTCGATTGAAACATATTTTCTAGTACACTATGCAGGAGAACGTATGTAGAAATGCAGATACAAACTGGGTGTAAATTTGCTATCGTTCGCGTATTTCGATGTACATATGTTGTACAGGTAATCAATCTTAATTTCACAGGTGGTCCAAGGTAGATATTCGTACTCTGCACCGGACGGAACCCCCATCACTGTGGAATACACAGCCGATGAAAATGGTTTCCACCCTCAAGGTGCGCATTTACCAACACCCCCACCAATTCCGGAAGCTATTAGACGAGCACTCGCCGCCAATCCACCTGGACCCGATGATTCGGACTATAGACAACCATACAATCCAAATGTCTATCGAAGATATTAAATAAAGTATTAAACTCACTAAACGATTTTAAGATCCTCCAAGCTTGCATTTACTTCTAATCGACTTCTGAGCTGACGAAATATGTGTACATATGTATATCGTGCAAAAGATGAATATCAATATTGACAATCATATAACAGACACATTGTGAATAAAATTGTTTACTTTAACCATTTGGTTTCTTCCCTTTTACATTCTTCCTATATTTTGATACAGTTTCTGCTAATATTTGTTCATATGTTGTTATTGTTTATTTCTTTTTTATTTAATACAGAGGTTGCAACATGCTTAAGGCAAGCTGGTTTGTGCAATAAGTCAGTTTATGTAATCTCGACGGGGATTATGTGACCCTTGTTATAATAGTTTGCACCTAGAGCACGTTCAACAAGTGTAGTCATCGTGTAACCTGTACGGACAAGTGATCTTTTCCGATGTGATAATTTGGTATTTACATATTTTCCACCCCAAACGATGAAATTAATTGGGAAACTTATTAGCGAGAGCTTGTTAATAACTTTCAACAGTCTGTGTGCTCAATAAAAAAGAATTAAACATTTGTTTCGTAGGTATAAAATGGACCATTGATTAAAAACCTCAATGATATGAAAACAATTGTAACAAATAAGAAAAGTTGTACGAAATTTCTAATGCTAATATTTTTCGTACAAGCTCGTGTTAAGCATGTGTCTTATGCCATGCGATTCAAAGTAGCTACTTGATTTTTTTTTTAATTAGCATAAAATAAATATTCTTTTCGCATTTCATTATATCCGTGTAAAATTATTTACACAAACAAAGTTCACTTGAAAGGATTCGACTATAACGAAATACTTTCTACTTAATACAAATGTTATGCAGTTACGCTCTTGCGTAACACTGTGACGCGTACAGGGTCAAGTTCAATTGCATCCGATTAGTGGGAGAAAAGTCGAGTTTCTCACGCGGATACATGAAGCAAAACGTAAATACCAAGGTGGGCGATACCAAATAGCAAGTGTGAGGGGGGTGAACAATGAAGTACAATACATACATACAGAATGGTCCATAACGTATGTATCTCGTAAACTCGAACCTTAATACTAGGGGAAAGCACGCTGGTTGAACTTCAATTGCACCATGCCTCTGACAGATATGCAATACTTGCAGTGAATGAAGAGGGATGGGACGAACAGAGGTGAAAGTGTTCTATCGGATCTTTCATTATCTTACATTTTTCTAAAGATCATCCCGGTCAAGGACTAGACAACACGAACGATGCAACTTGGGCGGTTCCTGCACTTCCTTTGAAAGGTTCATCCATCTGTAACACTGACAATGATGCACAAGGTACAGTGACTCACAGATTCGTTCATATGCATACCAGTTTTAAGAAATATAGTGGAACTCTATTGATACAAACATATCGTGGAGCAAGCAATTCAAATCGCTGAGTAATTCATTTACAGGATGGCCCATTTTAATCTAAAATTACGGATTACTTGTAAATGGTCGATCTTTTGGGTGGATGTAACTTCGCTAAGAAAAATTGTATAAGCGTCTACCTGGGCTCGTTTTAAAGTGTGAAGCCTCTACTTTAACAGCTCGGTGTTCTTTTTTGTTTCAGATATTCTTATATTACGCAGGAGATGGTAAAGTGAAGGTACTATTTTTATACTATTTATATTTATACTATTGGAGATGATAGCTTATACCGCTAGCTTTAATTTCTGTCTTCTGGTCATTGATGTACCCAGCCAGGAAGTGACAGTAATCGCATTTGTCTATAATTTATTTAAACAAATCCGATTATCTCGGCTTCTGCTGGGCCGATTTTAATCAGCGACGTCTCAAATTGAAGTTCTCGGTTCAAGGAACAAGCTGCTTTACTTTTGGAAAGGGCTTCGTGTATAGTTTAGGTGGAATTCTCAAACAAATGTTTAAATTGTTTATAAAGAATAAACAGCGCATGCAGAATTTGTAAATCGTTTATTGACATGTAGCGGCATCCTTTACCTTCATTTTGAGCATTCGTTCATTAATCTAGCTCCTCCAGAAGTCGAGATAATTGCAGTGACCCGGAGTGTATTATTGACGATTTTTTAATTGTTAATAACTTTAAAACCAGAAATGCCATATTGTTGCAACTGTTCGAGGAGATAGCTATGATCCGTAGCTTTAATTTAAGACAAGTCCGGTTAAAAAATACGCCCTAGAAGCCGAGAAAAACAAAATTGTTTAAATTAACGATGTAATCCAGGATTTCGATTTTCGCGGCGCGGCAAACTGCGAAAAAGGCCGCAAACGCGAGATGCCGCCACATGTCCGATTATCGACTCGTCGGTGCCAACACCACCGACGAGATATAGGAATATATCTCGTCTGTGACCCGACACTGATTTGAGCGTCCCCTGCTCATGAACAGTGACCACTTCAAGAAATATTATTTACTGAAGTAGTGTTGGGGCAGGTCTCATACGATTGTGTGAATATATGTAAATGCTTTGGGGGGATCAGGACAGCTATTTCTCGAGCAACGTTTCGGTAGAAAAATTGAGCTACGGTGCCTGGTCGCGCGATGCACTTTGGCTCGGCTCGTGTAGAGTCGAAACCACATCGTGATGCATCGGGGCGATGAAATTGACAGTGTCACGTCAAGCGTCCGGCCTGTGCTGTCCCGCTTTCATTGCGCGGCAAAGAACGAAAGAATTTTTTAACGAGGATCGTAGGTCCAGCTAAAACTTAATCAGAACCCGTAGAAGTTCAATAGGCACGATCCTAGAGCCTTAGGTCCGGCTAAAAGTTGGTCAGAAAACGTAAAAGTCCAGTAGGTATAACCCTAGGATCGTAGGTTCAGCTAAAAGTTGTTCAGAAGCCGCAAAAGTCCGGTAGGAACGACCCTAGAATCGTAGGTCCAGTTAAAAGTTGGTCTGAAAACGTAAAGTTCAGTAGGTATAACCCTAGGATCGTAGGTTCAAGTATAGGTCGGTCAGAACCCAAAGAAGTACAGTAGATACGACCCTGGAGTCGTAGGTCCGGCTAAAAGTTGGTCAGAAAACGTAAAAGTTCAGTAAGTATAACCGTAGGATCGTAGGTTCGGCTAAAAATTGATCGGAAGGCCCAAAAGTTCAGTACGTATGACCTTAGTACAGTAGTACGCACGACCGCGGTGGGAGACCTTCGAAGAGTTCGGAAATTGGGTATACCACCGAGCGCGCCCGAGCGCTACCGACGCGCCGGCGCGTCATGGAGTGGGGATGATGGTGCGCGGCGCACGCGGTGTCACTATCAGTTCAAGCGTCGTACCGTACGGGTCGTCTATGCTGTCGAAGGTTAGCGACATACATCACCTTACAATACAATAGCATCTCGGGGTTTACTTTACCACCGCATACGCTTGTCTATTAGCTTCTATTAATTAATACGCGTTTATTTAACAATCGTTTGAGTATTAAAGTCTTTACCGAGTCTCTTTTGCTGGACGCTTGACCGGTCATCCGGTACCATCGATTCTTTGATACGCGGTAACTAGTGTTTTATTAAAATATCCGATTAACTAATTCATTAGTTTGAACGGTTTTTCGAATCATTATTATATTTTATTAACGATTACTCGGATTTAATGCGGTGTTAAGGTTGCGTTTATTTTCTTTGCAATGTCACTTACATACCCAGTTACATATGTCTTTTCGCGACTTCGAATTCGATTCTGATTTTGGCACAGGTTTATCACGTTGCTTTTCTTTTTGTTGCAGATACAATGGATGATTGGTTGGTGGAGGATAATATATTGAGGCTGCAGGAATGGAGTATTGGGATACAATTACTGCGATGCATAACAAGCAGTCCGATGACGTACGATGAAGGATTGGTAACATTTAACTTATTATCCCAACGGTTTACGTATATTTCTTGTTATCTGGCGATTGGATTTTGGCTCAAGTTCTTTTCTTTCGGTTGAAAGTTATTGAGCAGTTTAAACATTTTAAGTAGGACTTACAATATGCCATTCGCGATTGAAACTAGAGTCAGTAAATTTCATTAATTCTAAACGAAAAATTGAAATACTTTCATGTTTCGCTGCATATCGGTCGCGATTTCTATTATAGCTTCACTAGTATTTATTAAAAACTTTTATTATCTCTGTGACTTGGCACAAGTACGGTCAAATTGTATTTTCGATGCAGCATTGTCCGCGTACTTACGTACTGGTTGCCATGCACTTGAAGCATGATAAATAGTTTCGAGTCTTGATTTCTACAAGCAGCTACGAGAACTTATAAATGCGCGATATTGCTTACTAACTAAGATCATGATCACATTTAAAACTCGGACAAAGAACAGTCACAGTATGCTTTTGATAAATCATTTATATTAATCTATAATAGTATATCTTGAATAGACAATTAACAGTAATTAAATCAGAATAATAATACGGTAGTACTTTATTAAAACAAAGCAGTATTTCCTCAACAGACGTTTGACAGGATGAAGAAATAAGAAAGAGATAAATAAAATCAAATGTGTATTGCTTCAATTTCTACCTCCTCACCCTATTTACTAACTTGTACAGATTCTCTTTCAGAAAATTTTGATGACCGCGCGCAATGCGGTCAGTAGAGTCAGTGCTTGCTCCGTCAAAGTTCTTTTTATTGTTTTTAGAGCGAAACCGCTCATAATAATTATAACTAAATATAAATAACAGTAAAGATACGCGAAAGTAGAGTCAGTGTTTGCTTCGAAATATTGCTCTCGCGAAATTAGAGTCACTTTGTTCGTCGATCACAATTGACGTGCGCGATAGTAGTCTTTTATTTTATTTTTTTTTCTTTCGCAATAAGTATTCCGGTATTAGAGTCAGCACCGATGCAGTTCGGCGAGTTCGGGCACTCATCCATCAACTCGAAGAGTAAGTATCTCTGTATTTCTTTAATCTTATTTTACAATGGTCTTTGATAATTATCATGATCGAAAAGTACTCAAAACGCAAAGATTTCAATGTTGTCTGTTCTTTTGAATGTTTCAGAAGCTGCCATGGGCTCAATTGTATCACCATAACGATATTGTTGGCCGCGCGCAATGCGGTTGGTAGAGTCAGTGCTTGTTCCGTCAAAGTTCTTTTTATTATTTTTTGAGCGCAGCCGCTCTTAATAATAATTCAACATAAATAACAGTAAAGAGACGCGAAATTAGAGTCAGTGTTTGCTCCGAAATAATACTCTCGCGAAAAATAGAGTCACTTTGTTCGTCGATCACAACTATTCCGTTTCCTTTTCCGTTCTCGGCTCGGAGAACTGATGGTTAGGGACTTAGTGTCAGCGAGTTACGATGTGCGGGGGCGTGATTGTGGTTCTGGACCCTGGTCACGAGGCCCTCTGTTAGACCACATATAATCTCTAATTTGGGTAGGTCATCCACCATTCTGGAATCGTGGTCGCGGTTCTTGCAATATCCGGGGTGCAGTGTCATCGGGGGGCGGTGTGTGGGGCTGTGATTGCTTTTCTGGACACTTTGGCCCGCCTAGTAGGAAATTCCTATGTGTTAGACCGCGCCAAGCACACCTTGGGGTGGCAGAAGGCATACGGGTCATAATCTAGAATCGTGGTTGTGGTTTTGCATATCCGTGCCTTAATGATTTCTGTGGCTCGGAATCGAAACTGGTCTCGATGCTAAGTCGTTTTACTGTCCAGACTCTGAGCCGAGGGCACGCGGGCTGCTCGGTAGCAGTCACAAAAACAGTAGAAATACTGTCGCGAAATTAGAATCACTTTGTTCGTCAATCATAAGTGTTCCATTAGAGTCAGTGTCCTGTTCGGCGAGTTCGGGCTTTCAGCCATCAATTTGGCGAGTAAGTATCTCATTATTTCTTTAATCTTGTATTGCAATAATCATTGATAATTAACACATTCCAAAAGTACTGAAAATACATAGATTTTAATGTTGTTTGCTCTTTTTGAATGTTTCAGCAGCTTCCATGGCTTCGATGGCGACGAGCTTGACCGCACACCTGGTGAGTCTGCAACCGGTGAGTGGCATGCTTTAAAGTTCCTCTGGTCACTCAATCATGTCGCAGGACGAAAGGTCCGAACCGACACGGGTGACTGGTTGTAATTACGTAGATTTTTCTGGCAAGCACTGTGACCATGGGTATATGGAAATATACTCATGAGTAGTAACTTCTTTACTGCTTTATATTATGTGAGGATAGGTCTTCTTGTACAACGCGTTTTTAAACAGCTTGATAATTTTAAAACAGATCATAGTTAGTACAAAATATATCACTATATATCTTTTTATAATAGAGTATTTAATTGAATACCTATGAAACGATATTTAAATAGTTATTAATTATTGAATGAATATAAAGTAACGCCCACTATTCTACGTGCATTAGTTTGTAGTGGAGAAGTCGAATACCATTCGACTTCGTTTATTTGTCAATTGCAAGTAGTGCACAGTTATATTAAATTGTTAGTAAGAGTATAGTCGTTCCTCTTTTTTACTAGTTTGATTATATATAAAGTAAAGGTACTTACTTACCTTGTCAATTTGTTTAGAGATATCAATAGTTTCTCCTTTTCCGTACAATATATTAATTAAACCTGAATGTACAAGAAGACAATACGCGAACGGGTAGATCTCGAAATCAAAGCAATCTACTTTAAATCCAACCTTGCGTTTTAGAAGCAATGCTTTGATGACGGGAACACCCGAGGATGTTTCAATTTCATTCAAAGTATATTAAAGTAGAGTCATTGAATAATTTTTCTAATAAAGTAGAGTCATTGCACAATTCTTTTAATAAACTAGAGTCATTGCATAATTTTTCTAATAAAGTAGAGTCATTTTATTTTCTCTTTAATAAACTAAAAACATATATTGATCTGGTATATATACGTACATACATATATTTAGCCCGTTAAAAAACCAGTATGTCTTTATCATCTTTTTAGACGAGGATTTTCAGGTTTAACCCTTTCCGTGTTCACTGCCCGGATCCCACTCACGTGCCCCGGTGCTACTTGAGTGGGAAAACGGTGGTAGAGCACGACGATATTTCTTTAGTTCATAAGCTATTGAATGGTTTATTGTTGGCGACTGACAGTGTGTTTGGTGTATCGTGAACGACGTAATATCCGCATTGTGTGTGTGGTTAGGCGGTGGAGTTGCGTCGTTCCGTACTAAAATGTAGCTACTATGACCAAGATAAGATGTCCATTGATTTAAAACAGAGACATCATTTTTACTATTAATTGCATTAATAATCCCTACTATACTGAGGCACGAAGTTTTTGTCATTTAAGATGACAGAGGCTAAATGCCAAAGAGAATCGGATATACCTATCAATTGCTGTCAAGTACCTTTTATATCGGTGCTATTTAATTAGTCTACTAAATATCTACCGCGGCGTGGTCTTTTTCCACGCGAACGCAAAGATCCCAGTCACTGTCAGTCGATTTCAGAAAAATGGTACGTACATTAGAGTGTGCAAGTTGTGTGACAGCACTTGGGTGTCGGGGGTGTCCCGGGACGCCTCCCTAGTGTAGGCTTTTGCGCCCAAGTCTTTGACTGAGAACCGTGGAGTGTTGTGTGTTGGTGTGCTTGTTTGCTATTTTTTTAAATATAGGTCCAGGTAGGATAGGTAGCATACTTTCTGGTGTGATTGATAGACATAAGTAGGTAGGGCCGGGCAGGTTGACACAGTCTCTGATCGGGTAGGCACTATTTCGCGTGTTCAACCTGTTTCAGGAAATCTGATTTGAAAAGTCGACGGTGAAGCTGTGGCGCGAACGAAAATGCGTTCGCCTCTGACTTTGCCTATCGATTTTTCGAGTCCTTCGCGGTCGTGGTCGCGATTTAGGCTCCGAAACGAAACGTGTTACATTATGCTCGAGGCTGCACGTGTGAACGAAGAACGATTACAATTTTAATCGTAATCTATGTGATTTTCCGTAATCACAATTTTACGATTTTATTTGATCGCCATTCGGCCACGTGTGTTCCATTTAGCTCCGCGATTTAAACTCTTTATTTCACCTTTATAAGTTTTTCTTTGGTTTTCGATTAGAGCCTCGAGCCTAGTTTAAGTTTCAGCTGGCCCTTGGGTCCAACGAAAAGAAGAGGCTATATGCCGAAGAGGCCCGACAAACTGTCACTCAAGAGGGCAACTACTAATGGTTCCGCATTCTTTATAAGAATGGGGAATCATTCTATATTACTACTTTGTCACTGTGCTTGCACTTTAATTTGTAGAATTTTTATTTGTACTTGGCCGATGCACATTCCGGTCCAACGATACAGCCCTCCCAAAAATATCGCGTTGCTTTATAGTTGCGAAAAACTTGAGAACGGGTCGAATTAGAGTTGCGTTAAATGCCACGCGGTTTTTCAAGTAAAGTCGCGAAAAAGAAAACGAGTCTCGCGTATTCTTGGAGTTGCGAAGTGACTCGCGGTTTTAATTAGAGTTGCGAGCAAATGAAAATCGTGATTGATTTAGCGTAGCGCAATGGTATCGCGATTGTTCTTGCAATTTTGCTGTTCTTATTGTTAGTTAAATTGTAGTATTTTATAATATATTTTACACATGAGAAAGTTTCTAGTGTTGCGGACATTATTTTCGCGTCTTGAGCCTTCAGCTAACTTTTCAGAGGATCTTCAGTTACATTGCTTTTTAATATTCCAAATACTGATATTTTACTGTTTACTTTCTATCAGCCTTAATAAATAGTGTTGCGAAATGATTGCATCGCGAGTTCCACTTAGCGTTGCGTCGATTAAAGATCGCGTTTTTAATTAGAGTTGCGAATACCAGTCCCCATCCTGGAGCCACCCTGGAGAGTGGCCCATCATCGTCAGCCAAAGATCATGGCTGACCAATTCTTTGGCAATTCTTGTTCTATATGGTGTAATTTTTCTTTTCCGTGTTTTATATTTGTTTTTCTTATTATTTTATTTCTTAATAATTATACTACCTGGAATGTCTGTTGATGGAAATACTGCCAAAAATTTGCATACATAATAGTAAATTACTGTGTGAACGAAATTAAAAAAAGAAAAGAAAGATAAGAAAAGAATAAAGAGAAATAATTATTAGAAATAATTTGTTAGAATCTTTGATAAATTTATGATAACTCGAGATAGTAGATTTCAATTAGAGACAATACTAGTGACTGTTCATTATTGGAGTTTAACTCTTAAATATTTTCTCTTAATCGTTGCAATTTTATTTTCACCTTTTTTTTAGTAGAGCCAATTTTTATAACTTTTCGGGCTTGCTTTGTAGAAATTGAAATTCACTCGCGATATCCGTAAATATTTCAACAAAAATCCTTGCACGAAAAATGTTCTTGGCTGTAGTTGGACCTCGGCATGGTGATATTTGTCGCTTCTTTGTAGAAGCAAAATAGAATCAATTGTAGTGAAATGTGACTACTTCATTTTGGAGTTTTTAATGAAAGTGATACCACCATTCAGTTTGATCTAGAACGTAAAAAAGAATATATCACTTTGGCCGAAATCCAATTACCTGTTGTTATTAAAAAATAGTTGCATTTTTCATATCAATTCTGATTTATTAACTTCGCTAAAATTCAGTTATTACGAATTAAAAGCAGCTGTATTTCAGTATAAAATGGGGAAGCTTGGGGACGTCACTAATCCAATGCTTGAGATTGTTACAGATTCACAGATGAACCCAAATATGATATATTAACAAATGGAAGTACGTCAGAGGCTCAAAAGTGGAATATATACAATACAGATCCAGAAATACTATCAAAGGCACGATTGGAAACTATAAAATTAAAGAGCCAGCCTCGTCGATTCAATTTCTGAGTTTAAGAATTCATTTTTATAATACTTTATTCATTATTTCGTGCCTGTGTTTGTTTCAGAAGCATGGAAAACAATCAGCTAAAGAAGAAGATTCATGATAATACATACGTATAAAATGACCACATCCCCGCTCCGCCCCTGCCCCTGCCCCTACCCCAGCCCTTTTAACTCACTACATTTATTAGATAATTAATTAGGTAGGCCCAATTAAAATCGAACAATACGTTTAGCTCCTTATGTAGGCAGGGTTTAGAAAACCAAAAATTGTTGGCAGGTGCAGCAATTTTTTGGTGTATGTTTCAGTCTGTTTTAGGACACCATGGACCACATGATTAATATGGACGAATCGAAGAGGAATTAAGCATATACGTACTTATACATATATGAGTTCGGTAAAGTATCTATTACAGTCCTATTTAGGTAGGATATTATTGAAATTGTTCTTTTAATTAAACTCTTAGATGTTATACTAGGTAGGGTGATTCTAGTTTTAAGTTAGATCTTTAGTGAGGCAGGGCTCATTTGAATCTAATCTAGTATTTAAGAAAGTAGGGTTTATTTTTAAGTTATGTCTTAGCTTTTAAGCCCGCAGTGTTCACCACTGCAATAATATTCCGTTGTCTAGTTTTTAAGATCATATGATATATTTTTAAGAAAGTTTTATTTCAGGAAATTGAATTCTCTTACAGATTTTCTTTTAGGTTCCTTCTGATATTCAACTTAGCTTTCGGTCGTGAATTTACCAAGTACTCCTCTTGTTGTCTTACTTGTACTACGATCAATTAATGAACGTTCTACAAATTGACAATAATAGGAGATTTTTCTTTGTCACATGTTATATTAGAATTAGTTTTCGCGTAATTGGAGGGTGGAAGGGCCGTGGCTAGGGTGGGTCTCCATGCGCAGTAACCTCCACGTGGTGAGACCCGGGCAATCAATTATTTATCGTATAATTATTAAACGTTTAAGAGACGTTTGGTAATTATGTGGAAAATAATTCGAGCTAATTGGCTGCGTATTTCACTGAGGATACAATGTACAATAATGGCCGCTTAAGGTTCGTTTTTTTCCACAATTAATGTTCGCGGACTCATCCCTACCGATTTTTGGACCTGCTCCGATGTATCGAGGATGTAGGTTGCGTCCGAGTTATCTCCACTTGTCATCAGCAATGGCCCTTAACACGTTGAGTGCCACGCCGGTTTTGCCACGCTTTCCGTTTAGGCCACACGGCGCGACATGCCCGACGGCGCGCCGCGGCGTAGCTTAACACTGTTAATACCCCGTTAGTTAAGTCACCTATGACTGACGCGGCCTGAACGGAAAGTTTACTGTTAGTCACTCAACGGAAAGTTGATTGTCAGTCACCGATGACTGACGCGGCCAGAACGCTAAGTTGATTGTCAGTCACGCAACGGAAAGTTGATTGTCAGTCACCGATGACTGACGCGGCCTGAACGGAAAGTTTAGTGTCAGACACCGATGCCTGACGTGGCACTCAACGTGTTAAATATATCTCACGCTGGTTCTCAGTACATCTCAATCCACTCCCAACACAGCCTAAACCGAGAGTGCCGAAAAGTGATAAGCATGAACAATTCCTTATAAATCACATCCCTGGATAGTGTTCACTAGGCAGCTTCGAAGCAGCGAACATTAAGTGGCCATTACTGTCCACTGTAGTTATTTGAGCGGAGAGAATCTTAAGTTCTTATTGCAATTACTTTTGAGTTCTCGTTTCTATCGTTGTATCTATCTGCAGCTCTAAATATTGTGTATTATTTATTGCCCTGCTTCTTATGTAGACTCTTCTGTTTTCTGACGCTTTCGAGATAATTCATTAGTAACATAAATCATATATATGTTTCGCCTAGAGAATTGCATTTTCTTATTTCTCAAGAAGCCTTCTTTTTTATAATTGAAATACCCGTGTATATATCATTTAATTCATAAATTAATTAATATCTGCAAAGATATACTTGAATCTACGCGGGTCTCTGCCATATCTACAGTGCCTGCTATGGTTTCGCCATCTATACAGAACTCCTTGAAACCACTCGCGCTTGCTATGGTAGTTCCATCTATGCAGATCGCATTGGAACTACTCACACCCCTTACTTACCATAAGTGTAGTTATGGCAGAGGCCCGAGTAGTTTGAGTCACGTCTGTATAGATGGCAATACTAATGACTCTTAGATAAAGCAGACATATATACAGTTTCGAGCAGTTCTGTATAGATGGCGAAATTAAAGCCCACTTTGAGTGTAGGTAAGACGGGGATGTGAGTGGTACGTAAATTCAGACACTTGTTTATAAGTAGCGGTGCGATAATGTTCATAAAATTTGGTTATTTATGTCTCCATTCATCAAATTGAGTTAATAATTCTCAAAAACCGTATTGTACACTCATTTACAGATCAATAAAGAGTTAGCAAACACCGTGTTACAGTCTACATAAAAATTAATATGTACGGTAACATTGCAAGTTCCATTGTTCATTTTATTCTACAACAATCAAGCTCTTTAGCACAGGTAAATGCATTTGTGAAAATTTATTCCTTTAAATAAATTTTCCGGCACGTAATAAATACATACTAATAGTAGTAGTATTCTTTATTTCGGTCTCGAAGCAGTGAAAGTTTGGTTAGTTTACATATAACCTATCTTTGCAATACTATATGGACTCTTGTACTCTCATCTTCCGTTTCGCTGTTCCTTTTAAAACCTTCTCTACCTTACGTATCACATTATTCTTATCTCTTTATCGCACATGTATTATACATCTTTCCATTTCCTCTCTGTTTCATTTCAAATTCCTAAGTCATTTCTGCGCTATTAATTGCCGACACTTTCCTGTTCTCTCTTTACTGTGGTACTGTCGTCTGGCTCCCGTTTTAATACATTTAAACCTTTCATTATATCTTGCTTCTTGTATTTTTCTTTGAAGGCTCTCCGTTAGATCCTTTAGTTCCGTTCTTATCAAATTTAGTATTCTCGCACTCGTTCCATTCGTTCTAAAAGTACCTTTCTCTTATACTTCTAGTTTGGCCCGCTCTACTTTCTTTTTCGACTAAATATCATTTAACAATCTTTCTATCTCCTGTCATGTACTTACTAACATATTTTTTGTGTGCGTAGGTCTCGTAGGCAAAGGATAAGGAGCATTGACTGCCAATTCTCATTGTGCATAAACAGAAGGAAGAGGAAAGAATAACTCTCGCCATATACATACTTCAGTTATATTAAATTGGTTTTGTGGGATTGGAAGGTGTATGCAACAAAGGCTGATGTAAGTGTAATACGTGTCTAAATATCTTTTTCTTATACTAACAATTGTATTCCTTTTTATGTCGGCCTCGCAGCTATGAAATTTTGATTTAGTGTACATATAGCCTTACTTTTGATTACTATCTTAGCTTACGCATTCTTCTTCTCCACTCTTTCTTGCAAACCTTATGTACATTATCCCATTACTTATCCCCTTATTTCATTTTGATTATACATTTAGGCTTTAAGGCTCATCATCACTTTCTTTACTCCCCTTCTCGTCAAATTTATTCATGTTGGATTCTTTCCATTCCTTTTTAAATTACCCCCCCCCCCCCGTTTTCTTATACTTCTGGTGTGATCTTTCCCTATTTCGTTTTCTTCTAACTATCCCTTAACAATGTTTCTTTCGCCTGTTACATGCTTACTAATATATTCTTTGTGTGTGCAGGTTTCGCATCCAAAGCGTGAGGAACATTGCCCGGTGCATCTCATCATGCATAAAAGCAAGAAAGAAGAAAGAATACAGAATAACTCCTGCTACATACTTTAGTTAAAGTAAATTGGTTTATAAAAATAGTTTGTAACTATTAGAGCATAAGATTAATTTAGGACAATTGTGTAATTAACTGTTACGTTATCTATTATATGCTTTATTTTATATTCAGTTTATTCGGTAGATCTTATATGAACTTTCATATTACTTATATAACCATTACAAGTTCTACTGAATGTGCTAAATGTAAAACGAAAGATATAATAAATAATTGACATATTCACAAGTTACACAATTGCTGTAATTTAAATTTTATATGCTTCTACATATGAAGTACGTAAATTTTAGTGTATGATTTATCTGTAAGATATATTGTAAATTAACTTCAAAGAATAGTTTATATTATAAGTATTAGATTATTTATGTTTATAGTGTTAGTTATATTACATAAATGTTGGTTTAGAATTGATACAAGATTTAGTTGTACGATGTAATGTAAATAGATATAAAAGAATAGTTAATAAGTATCTGTTTGTAAATTTAATTACAACATTTTTGTAACTTGTATATTCATTGATTAATTTAAATAAATTTGCAATGAAAAGAATTCCAGTGCTCTTTTTACTTTCATACCTTACCAATCCTTGAAAGAACCTAATTCCGATTCCTTATACAAGAGGTACCGTGGACGAACTTTAAATGCAAAGTCCTAAAGCGGGAAACTTGTCAAAATGGCCCTATACGTTATTAAAATAAGCGCTGAGAAATTCCTGGAACGTGACGTCATTTCCAAGAACTGATGCTATGAAATACCTCCTCGCATATCATATTCTCCTGATACAAATCCACGATTTTCAGTAGAAATTTAAGTGCCGAAAATCTTGGATTTGTATCAGGAGAATATGATATGCAAGGAGGTATTCGTTGAGCTGAAATTTCCGAGTTTCTGCCAAAAATATCTCGCTGAAAATCTTGGATTTGTATCAGGAGAATATGATATGCAAGGAGGTATTCGTTGAGCTGAAATTTCCGAGTTTCTGCCAAAAATATCTCGCTGAAAATCGTGGATTTGTATTAGGAGAATATGATATGCGAGGAGGTCTTTCATCGCAGAAATTCTTGGAAATGACGTCACGTTCCAGGAATTTTCGAGCGCTTAAATTTCCGAGTTCTTGGCAAAAATATGTCGCTGAAAATCGTGGATTTGTATCAGGAGAATATGATGTGCAAGGAGGTCTTTCATCGCAGCAATTCTTGGAAATGACGTCACGTTCCAGGAATTTCCGAGCGTCAAATTTCTGGGATTTTGGTAAAAATATTTCGCTGAAAATCGTGGATTTGTATCAGGAGAATATGATATGCGAGGAGGTATTTCATAGCATCAGTTCTTGGAAATGACGTCACGTTCCAGGAATTTCTCAGCGCTTATTTTAATAACGTATAGGGCCATTTTGACAAGTTTCCCGCTTTAGGACTTTGCATTTAAAGTTCGTCCACGGTACCTCTTGTATAAGGAATCGGAATTAGGTTCTTTCAAGGATTGGTAAGGTATGAAAGTAAAAAGAGCACTGGAATTCTTTTCATTGCAAATTTATTTAAATTAATCAATGAATATACAAGTTACAAAAATGTTGTAATTAAATTTACAAACAGATACTTATTAACTATTCTTTTATATCTATTTACATTACATCGTACAACTAAATCTTGTATCAATTCTAAACCAACATTTATGTAATATAACTAACACTATAAACATAAATAATCTAATACTTATAAACTATTCTTTGAAGTTAATTTACAATATATCTTACAGATAAATCATACACTAAAATTTACGTACTTCATATGTAGAAGCATATAAAATTTAAATTACAGCAATTGTGTAACTTGTGAATATGTCAATTATTTATTATATCTTTCGTTTTACATTTAGCACATTCAGTAGAACTTGTAATGGTTATATAAGTAATATGAAAGTTCATATAAGATCTACCGAATAAACTGAATATAAAATAAAGCATATAATAGATAACGTAACAGTTAATTACACAATTGTCCTAAATTAATCTTATGCTCTAATAGTTACAAACTATTTTTATAAACCAATTTACTTTAACTAAAGTATGTAGCAGGAGTTATTCTGTATTCTTTCTTCTTTCTTGCTTTTATGCATGATGAGATGCACCGGTCAATGTTCCTTACTCTTTGGATGCGAAACCTGCACACACACAAAAAATATATTAGTAAGTATGTAACAGGTGAAAGAAACATTGTTAAGGGATAGTTAGAAGAAAACGAAATAGGGAAAGACCACACTATAAGTATAAGAAAAAGGGAGAATTATTTAAAAAGGAATGGAATGAATCAAACACGAATGAATTTGATGAGAAGAGAAGTAAAGAAAGTGATGGGGAGCCTTAAAGACTAAATGTATAATCGAAATGAAATAAGGTGATAAGTAATGGGATAATGTGTAAAGTAGAGAAGGTTTTCAAGAAAGAGTGAAGGAGAAGAATTCATAGCTGCGAGGCCGACATAAAAAGGAATACTATTGCTAGTATGTAATTATTACAGACAGGAAGATTTTTAGAAAGAAAAAGGTATTCGGAGACGTATTACACTTACATCAGCCTTCGTTGCATACACCTTCCAATCCCACAAAACCAATTTAATATTACTGAAGTATGTATATGGCGATGGTTATTCTTTCTTCTTCCTTCTATTTATGCACAATGAGAATTGGCGATCAATGCTCCTTATGCTTTGCCTACGAAACCTACGCACACAAAAAAATATATTAGTAAGTATATAACAGGAGATAGAAAGATTGTTAAAGGATATTTAGCCGTAAAAGAAAGTAGCACGGGCCGAACTAGAAGCATAAGAGAAAGTCTTTTAGAACGAATGGAACGATTGCGAGAATATTAAATTTGATAGGAACGGAACTAAAGGATCTAATGGAGAGCCTTCAAAGAAAAATACAAGAAGCAAGATATAATGAAAGGTTTAAATGTATTACAACGGGAGCAATACGTCAGTACCACAGTAAAGAGGGGACAGGAAAGAGTCAGCAATTAATAGCGCAGAAATGACTTAGGAATTTGTAATGACACAGGGAGGAAATGGAAAGATGTATAATACATGTGCGATAAAGAGATAAGAATAATGTGATACGTAAGGTAGAGAAGGTTTTAAAAGGTACAGCGAAACGGCAGATGAGAGTACAAGAGTCCATATAGTATTGCAAAGATAGGTTATATGTAAACTAACCAAACTTTCATTGCTTCGAGACCGAAATAAAGAATACTACTACTATTAGTATGTATTCATTACGTGCCGAAAAATTTATTTAAAGGAAAAAATTTTCACAAATGCATTTACCTGTGCTAAAGAGCTTGATTGTTGTAGAAAATGAACAATGGAACTTGCAATGTTACCGTACATATTAATTTTTATGTAGACTGTAACACGGTGTTTGCTAACACTTTATTGATATGTAAATGAGTGTACAAAACGGTTTTTGAGAATTATTAACTCAATTTGATGAATGGAGACATAAATAAACAAATTTTATGAACATTATCGCACCGCTACTTATAAACAAGTGTCTGAATTTACGTACCACTCACATCCCTGTCTTACCTACACTCAAAGTGGGCTTTAATTTCGCCATCTATACAGAACTGCTCGAAACTGTATATATGTCTGCTTTATCTAAGAGTCATTAGTATTGCCATCTATACAGACGTGACTCAAACTACTCGGGCCTCTGCCATATCTACACTTATGGTAAGTAAGGGGTGTGAGTAGTTCCAATGCGATCTGCATAGATGGAACTACCATAGCAAGCGCGAGTGGTTTCAAGGAGTTCTGTATAGATGGCGAAACCATAGCAGGCACTGTAGATATGGCAGAGACCCGCGTAGATTCAAGTATATCTTTGCAGATATTAATTAATTTATGAATTAAATGATATATACACGGGTATATCAATTATAAAAAAGAAGGCTTCTTGAGAAATAAGAAAATGTAATTCTCTAGGCGAAACATATATGATTTATGTTACTAATGAATTATCTCGTAAGCGTTAGAAAACAGAAGAGTCTACATAAGAAGCAGGGCAACAAATAATACACAATATTTAGAGCTGCAGATAGATACAACGATAGAAACGAGAACTCAAAAGTAATTGCAATAAGAACTTAAGATTCTCTCCGCTCAAATAACTACAGTGGACAGTAATGGCCACTTAATGTTCGCTGCTTCGAAGCTGCCTAGTGAACACTATCCAGGGATGTGATTTATAAGGAATTGTTCATGCTTATCACTTTTCGGCACTCTCGGTTTAGGCTGTGTTGGGAGTGGATTGAGATGTACTGAGAACCAGCGTGAGATATATTTAACACGTTGAGTGCCACGTCAGTCATCGGTGACTGACAATCAACTTTCCGTTCAGTGACCGACACTAAACTTTTCGTCCAGGCCGCGTCAGTCATCGGTGACTGACAATCAACTTTCCGTTCAGTGACCGACACTAAACTTTCCGTCCAGGCCGCGTCAGTCATCGGTGACTGACAATCAACTTTCCGTTCAGTGACCGACACTAAACTTTCCGTCCAGGCCGCGTCAGTCATCGGTGACTGACAATCAACTTTCCGTTCAGTGACCGACACTAAACTTTTCGTCCAGGCCGCGTCAGTCATCGGTGACTGACAATCAACTTTCCGTTCAGTGACCGACACTAAACTTTCCGTCCAGGCCGCGTCAGTCATCGGTGACTGACAATCAACTTTCCGTTCAGTGACCGACACTAAACTTTCCGTCCAGGCCGCGTCAGTCATCGGTGACTGACAATCAACTTTCCGTTCAGTGACCGACACTAAACTTTCCGTCCAGGCCGCGTCAATCATCGGTGACTGACAATCAACTTTCCGTTCAGTGACCGACACTAAACTTTCCGTTCAGGCCGCGTCAGTCATCGGTGACTGACAATCAACTTTCCGTTCAGTGACCGACACTAAACTTTCCGTTCAGGCCGCGTCAGTCATCGGTGACTGACACTAAACTTTTCGTTCAGGCGTCGGGGTATCACAGTGTTAAGCTACGCCGCGGCGCGCCGCCGCGCATGTCGCGCCGTGTGGCCTAAACGGAAAGCGTGGCAAAACCGGCGTGGCACTCAACGTGCTAAGGGCCATTGCTGATGACAAGTGGAGATAACTCGGACGCAACCTACATCCTCGATACATCGGAGCAGGTCCAAAAATCGGTAGGGATGAGTCCGCGAACATTAATTGTGGAAAAAAACGAACATTAAGCGGCCATTATTGTACATTGTATCCTAAGTGCAATACGCAGTCAATTAGCTCGAATTATTTTCCACATAATTACCAAAGGTCTCTTAAACGTTTAATAATTATACGATAAATAATTGATTGCCCGGGCCTCACCACGTGGAGGTTACTGCGCATGGAGACCCACCCTAGCCACGGCCCTTCCACCCTCCAATTACGCGAAAACTAATTCTAATATAGCTTGTGAGTAAGGAAAACCTCCTATTATTGTCAATTTGTAGAACGTTCATTAATTGATCGTAGTACAAGTAAGACAACAAGAGGAGTATCTACTTGGAATATTCACGGCCGAAAGCTAAATTGAATATCACAGAAGGAAACCTGAAAGAAAATCTGCAAGTGAATTAAATGTCCTGAAATAAAACTTTCTTAAAAATATATCCTATGATCTTAAAAACTAGACAACGAAATATTACTACAGCAGTGTACAATGCTGTCTTGAAAACTAACACACCGCTTAAAAATGAAACCTCCCTTCTTAAATACTAGATTAGATTCAAATGCGCCCTGCCTGACTAAAAATCTAACTTAAAACTAGAATCACCCTACCTAATATAACATCTAAGAGTTCAATTAAAAGAGAAATTTCAATAATATCCTGCCTAAATAGGAATGTAACAGATACTTTATCATATTCGCGTAGGCATAAGTATGCATATACTTAATTCCTCTTCAATTAGTCCATATTAATTTCGTGGGCCATGCCTTCCTAGAACAGACAACTGACAACAATTTTTGGTTTCATTAATCCTGCCTAATTAAAAGTCTAATAATATCAAATCGTGTAAAACCTGCCTGTATAAAAGGGCAGCGACAGGGGCACGGGCAGGGCAGGGCAGGGCAGGGCAGGGCAGGGCAGGGACAGAGTGAGAGTGCGGTCATATTATACATATTTTAAGCAATTCTCTTCTTTAGCTGATTCCTTTTAATGCTTCTGAAACAAAGACAAACCGGCAGTAATTAGGAAAGCATTATAAAAATCTTAAACTCACAAATGGAATCGACGGGGCTGGCTCTTTATAGTTTCCAGTCGGGCCTCTGATACCGTGAATCTGTAACAAACTGGTGCATTGAATTAGTAACGTTGACTCAAGTCAGGGAATGAATCAAACAGGGGTGAATGGGATGAGGAGGCGTAACGAAAGTGACTGCTACCGAGCAGCCCGCGAGCCCTCGGCCCAGAGTCTGGACAGTAACACGACTTACAATCAACACCTGTTTCGATACCGAGCCACAGCAATCATTGAGGAACGGATATGCAAGACCGCAACCACGATTCCAGATTATGTCCCATATGCCTTCTGCCACCCCAAGGTGTGCTTGGCGTGGTCTAACGGGGAAAAATATCCTACTTGGCGGGTCACCTGTCCAGAACCGCAATCACAGCCTCACACACTGCTCCACGATGACACTGCAACCCAAATACCGCCACAGGTGCCAAAAGCGCCTTACCATCCGTCCTCCGGGCCGAGAACGGAAAAGGGAATGAAGCTAACAGTGGTGAATTGAATAAGAAGAAAAGTAACGAGAGTGACTGCAGCCGGCCGAGAGCAAAAAAGGGAATGAAGCAGAAAACGGAGTGAAGCAGAAAACGGAGTGAAGCAAAAACGGAATGAAGCAAAAAAGGGAACGAGAGGGGAAAGTGCAATGCGCAGTCAATTAGCTCCAATTATTTTCCACATAATTATCAAACGTCTGTTAAACGTTTAATAATTATACGATAAATAATTGATTGCCCGGGTCTCACCACGTGGAGGTTACTGCGCATGGAGACCCACCCTAGCCACGGCCCTTCCACCCTCCAATTACGCGAAAACTAATTCTAATATAGCATGTGAGAACGAAAAATCTCCTATTATTGTCAATTTGTAGAACGTTCATTAATTGATCGTAGTACAAGTAAGACAACAAGAGGAGTACTTGGAAAATTCACGACCGAAAGCTAAATTGAATATCAGAAGGAACCTAAAAGAAAATCTGTAAGAGAATTCAATTTCCTGAAATAAAACTTTCTTAAAAATATATCATATGATCTTAAAAACTAGACAACGAAATATTATTGCAGTGGTGAACACTGCGGGCTTAAAAGCTAAGACATAACTTAAAACTAAACCCTACTTTCTTAAATTTTAGATTAGATTCGAATACGCCCTGCCTGACTAAAGACTAGAATCACCCTACCTAATATAACATCTAAGAGTTCAATTAAAAGAATAATTTCAATAATATCCTACCTACATAGGAATGTAAAAGATACTTTACCAAACTCATATAGGTATAAGTACGTATATGTTTAATTCCTCTTCAATTCGTCCATATTAATCATGTGGTCCATGGTGTCCTAGAACAGACTGAAACACACACCAAAAAATTGCCGCACCTGCCAACAATTTTTGGTTTTCTAAACCCTGCCTAGTTAAAAGTCTAACATTTTCAATTCGTATAAAACCTGCCTGTATAAAGTTCTAAGATTGTGTGTTCGAACAAATCCCGCCTACATAAAGAGCTAAACGTATAGACCGATCTTAATTGGGCCTATCTTAATTAATTACCTAATAAATGAAGTGAGTTAAAAGGGCTGGGGTAAGGGCAGGGGCAGGGTCAGGGCGGGGATGTGGTCATATTATACGTATGTATTATCATGAATCTTCTTCTTTAGCTGATTATTTTCAATGCTTCTGAAACAAACACAGACACGAAATAATTAATAAAGTATTATAAAAATGAATTCTTAAACTCAGAAATTGAATCGACGAGGCTGGCTCTTTAATTTTATAGTTTCCAATCGTGCCTTTGATAGTATTTCTGGATCTGTATTGTATATATTCCACTTTTGAGCCTCTGACGTACTTCCATTTGTTAATATATCATATTTGGGTTCATCTGTGAATCTGTAACAATCTCAAGCATTGGATTAGTGACGTCCCCAAGCTTCCCCATTTTATACTGAAATACAGCTGCTTTTAATTCGTAATAACTGAATTTTAGCGAAGTTAATAAATCAGAATTGATATGAAAAATGCAGCTATTTTTTAATAACAACAGGTAATTGGATTTCGGCCAAAGTGATATATTCTTTTCTACGTTCTAGATCAAACTGAATGGTGGTATAACTTTCATTAAAAACTCAAAAATGAAGTAGTAACATTTCACTACAATTGATTCTATTTTGCTTCTACAAAGAAGCGACAAACGATTATTCGGAAACAAAATATCACACTTCCACTATCACCATGCCGAGGTCCAACTACAGCCAAGAACATTTTTCGTGCAAGGATTTTTGTTGAAATATTTACGGATATCGCGAGTGAATTTCAATTTCTACAAAGCAAGCCCGAAAAGTTATAAAAATTGGCTCTACTAAAAAAAAGGTGAAAATAAAATTGCAACGATTAAGAGAAAATATTTAAGAGTTAAACTCCAATAATGAACAGTGACTAGTATTGTCTCTAATTGAAATCTACTATCTCGAGTTATCATAAATTTATCAAAGATTCTACAAATTATTTCTATTAATTATTTCTCTTTATTCTTTTCTTATCTTTCTTTTCTTTTTTTAATTTCGTTCACACAGTAATTTACTATTATGTATGCAAATTTTTGGCAGTATTTCCATCAACAGACATTCCAGGTAGTATAATTATTAAGAAAGACAAATATAAAACACGGAAAAGAAAAATTACACCATATAGAACAAGAATTGCCAAAGAATTGGTCAGTCATGATCTTTGGCTGACGATGATGTGCCACCCTCCAAGGTGGCTCCAGGATGGGGACTGGTATTCGCAACTCTAATTAAAAACGCGATCTTTAATCGACGCAACGCTAAGTGGAACTCGCGATGCAATCATTTCGCAACACTATTTATTAAGGCTGATAGAAAGTAAACAGTAAATTATCAGTATTTGGAATATTAAAAAGCAATGTAACTGAAGATCCTCTGAAAAGTTAGCTGAAGGCTCAAGACGCGAAAATAATGTCCGCAACACTAGAAACTTTCTCATGTGTAAAATATATTATAAAATACTACAATTTAACTAACAATAAGAACAGCAAAATTGCAAGAACAATCGCGATACCATTGCGCTACGCTAAAACAATCACGATTTTCATTTGCTCGCAACTCTAATTAAAAACCGCGAGTCACTTCGCAACTCCAAGAATACGCGAGACTCGTTTTCTTTTTCGCGACTTTACTTGAAAAACCGCGTGGCATTTAACGCAACTCTAATTCGACCCGTTCTCAAGTTTTTCGCAACTCTAAAGCAACGCGATATTTTTGGGAGGGCTGTATCGTTGGACCGGAATGTGCGTCGGCCAAGTACAAATAAAAATTCTACAAATTAAAGTGCAAGCACAGTGACAAAGTAGTAATATAGAATGATTCCCCATTCTTATAAAGAATGCGGAACCATTAGTAGTTGCCCTCTTGAGTGACAGTTTGTCGGGCCTCTTCGGCATATAGCCTCTTCTTTTCGTTGGACCCAAGGGCCAGCTGAAACTTAAGCTAGGCTCGAGGCTCTAATCGAAAACCAAAGAAAAACATATAAATGTGAAATAAAGAGTTAAAATCGCGGAGCTAAATGGATCACATGTGGCCGAATCACGATCGAATAAAATCGTAAAATTGTGATTACGGAAAATCGCAAAGATTACGATTAAAATTGTAATCGTTCTTCGTTCACACGTGCAGCCTCGAGCATAATGTAACGCGTTTCGTTTCGGAGCCTAAATCGCGACCACGACCGCGAAGGATTCGAAAAATCGATAGGCAAAGCCAGAGGCGAACGCATTTTCGTTCGCGCCACAGCTTCACCGTCGACTTTTCAAATCAGATTTCCTGAAACAGGTTGAACACGCGAAATAGTGCCTACCCGATCAGAGACTGTGTCAACCTGCCCGGCCCTACCTACTTATGTCTATCAATCACACCACAAAGTATGCTACCTATCCTACCTGAACCTATATTTAAAAAATAGCAAACAAGCACACCAACACACGACACTCCACGGTTCTCAGTCAAACACTTGGGCGCAAAAGCCTACACTAGGGAGGCGTCCCGGGACACCCCCGACACCCAAGTGCTGTCACACAACTTGCACACTCTAATGTACGTACCATTTTTCTGAAATCGACTGACAGTGGCTGGTATCTTTGCGTTCGCGTGGAAAAAGACCACGCCGCGGTAGATATTTAGTAGACTAATTAAATAGCACCGATATAAGAGGTACTTGACAGCAATTGATAGGTATATCCGATTCTCTTTGGCATTTAGCCTCTGTCATCTTAAATGACAAAAACTTCGTGCCTCAGTATAGTAGGGATTATTAATGTAATTAATAGTAAAAATGATGTCTCTGTTTTAAATCAATGGACATCTTATCTTGGTCATAGTAGCTACATTTTAGTACGGAACGACGCAACTCCACCGCCTAACCACACACACAATGCGGATATTACGTCGTGCACGATACACCAAACACACTGTCAGTCGCCAACAATAAATCATTCAATAGCTTATGAACTAAAGAAATATCGTCGTGCTCTACCACCGTTTTCCCACTCAAGTAGCACCGGGGCACGTGAGTGGGATCCGGGCAGTGAACACGGAAAGGGTTAAACCTGAAAATCCTCGTCTAAAAAGATGATAAAGACATACTGGTTTTCTAACGGGCTAAATATATGTATGTACGTATATATACCAGATCAATATATGTTTCTAGTTTATTAAAGAGAAAATAAAATGACTCTACTTTATTAGAAAAATTATGCAATGACTCTAGTTTATTAAAAGAATTGTGCAATGACTCTACTTTATTAGAAAAATTGTGCAATGAGTCTACTTTATTTGAAAAATTATTCAATGACTCTACTTTAATATACTTTGAATGAAATTGAAACATCCTCGGGTGTTCCCGTCATCAAATCATTGCTTCTAAAACGCAAGGTTGGATTTAAAGTAGATTGCTTTGATTTCGAGATCTACCCGTTCGCGTATTGTCTTCTTGTACATTCAGGTTTAATTAATATCTTGTACGGAAAAGGAGAAACTATTGATATCTCCAAACAAATTGACAAGGTAAGTAAGTACCTTTACTTTATATATAATCAAACTAGTAAAAAAGAGGAACGACTATACGCTTACTAACAATTTATTATAACTGTGCACTAATTGCAATTGACAAATAAACGAAGTCGAATGGTATTCGACTTCTCCACTACAAACTAATGCACGTAGAATACTGGACGTTACTTTATATTCATTCAATAATTAATATCTATTTAAATATCGTTTCATAGGTATTCAATTAAATACTCTATTATAAAAAGATATATAGTGATATATTTTGTACTAAATATGATCTGTTTTAAAACTATCAAGCTATTTAAAAACGCGTTGTACAAGAAGACCTATCCTCATATAATATAAAACAGTAAAAATGTTACTACTCATGAGTATATTTCCATATACCCATGGTCACAGTGCTTGCTAGAAAAATCTACGTAATTACAACCAGTCACTCGTGTCGGTTCGGACCTTTCGTCCTGCGACATGATTGAGTGACCAGAGGAACTTTAAAGCATGCCACTCACCGGTTGCAGACTCACCAGGTGTGCGGTCCAGCTCGTCGCCATCGAAGCCATGGAAGCTGCTGAAACATTCAAAAAGAGCAAACAACATTAAAATCTATGTATTTTCAGTACTTTTGGAATGTGTTAATTATCAATGATTATTGCAATACAAGATTAAAGAACGAAGGAGATACTTACTCGTCAAATTGATGGCTGAAAGCCCGAACTCGCCGAACAGGACACTGACTCTAATGGAACACTTATGATTGACGAACAAAGTGATTCTAATTTCGCGACAGTATTGCTACTGTTTTTGTGACTGCTACCGAGCAGCCCGCGTGCCCTCGGCTCAGAGTCTGGACAGTAAAACGACTTAGCATCGACACCAGTTTCGATTCCGAGCCACAGAAATCATTAAGGCACGGATATGCAAAACCACAACCACGATTCTAGATTATGACCCGTATGCCTTCTGCCACCCCAAGGTGTGCTTGGCGTGGTCTAACACATAGGAATTTCCTACTAGGCGGGCCAAAGTGTCCAGAAAAGCAATCACAGCCCCACACACCGCCCCCCGATGACACTGCAACCCGGATATTGCAAGAACCGCGACCACGATTCCAGAATGGTGGATGACCTACCCAAATTAGAGATTATATGTGGTCTAACAGAGGGCCTCGTGACCAGGGTCCAGAACCACAATCACGCCCCCACACATCGTAACTCGCTGACACTAAGTCCCTAACCATCAGTCCTCCGAGCCGAGAACGGAAAAGGAAACGGAATAATTGTGATCGACGAACAAAGTGACTCTATTTTTCGCGAGAGTATTATTTCGGAGCAAACACTGACTCTAATTTCGCGTCTCTTTACTGTTATTTGTGTTGAATTATTATTAAGAGCGGCTGCGCTCAAAAAATAATAAAAAGAACTTTGACGGAACAAGCACTGACTCTACCAACCGCATTGCGCGCGGCCAACAATATCGTTATGGTGATACAATTGAGCCCATGGCAGCTTCTGAAACATTCAAAAGAACAGACAACATTGAAATCTTTGCGTTTTGAGTACTTTTCGATCATGATAATTATCAAAGACCATTGTAAAATAAGATTAAAGAAATACAGAGATACTTACTCTTCGAGTTGATGGATGAGTGCCCGAACTCGCCGAACTGCATCGGTGCTGACTCTAATACCGGAATACTTATTGCGAAAGAAAAAAAAATAAAATAAAAGACTACTATCGCGCACGTCAATTGTGATCGACGAACAAAGTGACTCTAATTTCGCGAGAGCAATATTTCGAAGCAAACACTGACTCTACTTTCGCGTATCTTTACTGTTATTTATATTTAGTTATAATTATTATGAGCGGTTTCGCTCTAAAAACAATAAAAAGAACTTTGACGGAGCAAGCACTGACTCTACTGACCGCATTGCGCGCGGTCATCAAAATTTTCTGAAAGAGAATCTGTACAAGTTAGTAAATAGGGTGAGGAGGTAGAAATTGAAGCAATACACATTTGATTTTATTTATCTCTTTCTTATTTCTTCATCCTGTCAAACGTCTGTTGAGGAAATACTGCTTTGTTTTAATAAAGTACTACCGTATTATTATTCTGATTTAATTACTGTTAATTGTCTATTCAAGATATACTATTATAGATTAATATAAATGATTTATCAAAAGCATACTGTGACTGTTCTTTGTCCGAGTTTTAAAGGTGATCATGATCTTAGTTAGTAAGCAATATCGCGCATTTATAAGTTCTCGTAGCTGCTTGTAGAAATCAAGACTCGAAACTATTTATCATGCTTCAAGTGCATGGCAACCAGTACGTAAGTACGCGGACAATGCTGCATCGAAAATACAATTTGACCGTACTTGGGCCAAGTCACAGAGATAATAAAAGTTTTTAATAAATACTAGTGAAGCTATAATAGAAATCGCGACCGATATGCAGCGAAACATGAAAGTATTTCAATTTTTCGTTTAGAATTAATGAAATTTACTGACTCTAGTTTCAATCGCGAATGGCATATTGTAAGTCCTACTTAAAATGTTTAAACTGCTCAATAACTTTCAACCGAAAGAAAAGAACTTGAGCCAAAATCCAATCGCCAGATAACAAGAAATATACGTAAACCGTTGGGATAATAAGTTAAATGTTACCAATCCTTCATCATACGTCATCGGACTGATTGTTGTGCATCGCAGTAATTGTATCTCAATACTCCATTCTTGCAGCTTCAATATATAATTCTTTACCAACCAATCATCCATTGTACCTGCAACAAAAAGAAAAGCAACGTGATAAACCTGTGCTAAAATCAGAATGGAATGCAAAGTTGCGATAGGACATATGTAACTGGGTATGTAAGTGACATTGCAAAGAAAATAAACGCAACCTTAACACCGCATTAAATCCGAGTAATCGTTAATAAAATATAATAATGATTCGAAAAACCGTTCAAACTAATGAATTAGTTAATCGGATATTTTAATAAACGACTAGTTACCGCGTATCAAAGAATCGATGGTACCGGATGACCGGTCAAGCGTCCAGCAAAAGAGACTCGATAAAGACTTTAATGTACATCCACGATAGTCAAACGATTGTTAAATAAACGCGTATTAATTAATAGAAGCTAATAGACAAGCGTATGCGGTGGTAAAGTAAACCCCGAGATGCTATTGTATTGTAAGGTGATGTATGTCGCTAACCTTCGACAGCATAGACGACCCGTACGGTACGACGCTTGAACTGATAGTGACACCGCGTGCGCCGCGCACCGTCATCCCCACTCCATGACGCGCCGGCGCGTCGGTAGCGCTCGGGCGCGCTCGGTGGTATACCCAATTTCCGAACTCTTCGAAGGTCTCCGACCGCGGTCGTGCGTACTACTGTACTAAGGTCATACGTACTGAACTTTTGGGCCTTCCGATCAATTTTTAGCCGTACCTACGATCCTACGGTTATACTTACTGAACTTTTACGTTTTCTGACCAACTTGTAGCCGGACCTACGACTCCAGGGTCGTATCTACTGTACTTCTTTGGGTTCTGACCGACATATAGTTGAACCTACGATCCTAGGGTTATACCTACTGAACTTCTACGTTTTTTGCCCAATTTTTAGCCGGAGTTACGATTCTAGGGTCGTTCCTACCGGACTTTCGCGGCTTCTGAACAACTTTTAGCGGAACCTACGATCCTAGGGTTATACCTACTGAACTTCTACGTTTTCTGCCCAATTTTTAGCCGGACCTACGATTCTAGGGTCGTTCCTACCGGACTTTCGCGGCTTCTGAACAACTTTTAGCGGAACCTACGATCCTAGGGTTATACCTACTGGACTTTTACGTTTTCTGACCAACTTTTAGCCGGACCTAAGGCTCTAGGGTCGTATCTATTGTACTTCTTCGGGTTCTGACCGACTTATAGCTGAACCTACGATCCCAGAGTTTTACCTACTGGGCTTTTACGTTTTCTGACCAACTTTTAGCCGGACCTACGACTCTAGGGTCGTGCCTATTGAACTTCTGCGGGTTCTGATTAAGTTTTAGCTGGGCCTACGATCCTCGTTAAAGAATTCTTTCGTTCTTTGCCGCGCAATGAAAGCGGGACAGCACAGGCGGGACGCTTGACATGACACTGTCAATTTCATCGCCCCGATGCATCGCGATGTGGTTTCGACTCAACTCGAGCCGAGCCAAAGCGCATCGCGCGACCAGGCACCGTAGCTCAATTTTTCTACCGAAACGTTGCTCGTGAAATAGCTGTCCTGATCCCCCCAAAGCATTTACATATATTCACACAATCGTATGAGACCTGCCCCAACACTACTTCAGTAAATAATAGTTCTTGAAGTGATCACTGTTCATGAGCAGGGGACGCTCAAATCAGTGTCGGATTTCTGAGTCGGTATGGCCGTCACAGTGGGCCACGAAAGTCCATAAGATGTCCTGTCTATTCCTATATCTCGTCAGTGCCTACACTCAAAAGTGGTACAAAAATAAATATTGCATTTTTCTCAATCCAATGCGATGTTACCATAAATTTAATATTACCAATCATTATTTCAACTCTGTTTACGTCCTACAAACTAATTATGCGCATAAAATAAAAGGTAAATTTTTTCCCCACTTTGGAGTGTAGATACGGCAGAGGCGCGAGTAGTTTCTGGCACATGTGTACAGACAGCAGCACTATTAGTCTGGTCTGTGATTTGTCGATTTTGCTAGTAATGGAAGTAAGAACATAACCCCAAATCTGATTATCAGCAGCCTATCCACTCCTTGAAAAGTGTAAATTTGTATTTTGAACGGGCAGCGAATTAAATACAAAGATGCCTGATCATTTGGGAGACGATATGCGAAAAGTGAAGACTGAAGAGAAAAAAGAAGAGAAAGAAATAAAGTGTAAGCTTCTAATGTCAATCGATTGCGCTACGTTTATTTTGACGTATTATTATACGATTTATCACACTTTCAGCTTTGGACGAAGGGGACATTGCCCTTCTAAAAACTTATGTGAGTAAAATGTTATATTTGCTGAGTAGTAAATAGTAAACCTAACAATAGCAATTTTCCATGTTACAATAAACTTAACCGGAGACTACTATTTTTCGTGTAGGGACAAGGGCAATATACGAAAAGTATTAAAACCGTCGAGGAAGATATACAAACCATAATCAAACGTGTCAACGAATTAACAGGAATTAAAGAATCCGATACAGGTTTAGCGCCACCTGCTCTGTGGGACTTAGCTGCGGATAAGCAAACCTTGCAGAATGAACAACCGTTGCAAGTCGCGCGTTGCACAAAAATCATTAACGCAAATTCAGACGACCCGAAGTATATTATAAATGTGAAACAGTTTGCTAAGTTTGTAGTCGATCTGGCAGATTCGGTTGCGCCGACTGATATTGAAGAAGGCATGCGTGTAGGAGTGGATCGTAATAAATATCAGATTCACATCCCGTTGCCGCCAAAAATTGATCCCACTGTGACTATGATGCAAGTCGAGGAGAAGCCCGATGTCACGTACAGTGACGTCGGTGGTTGTAAAGAACAAATCGAGAAACTGAGAGAAGTTGTCGAAACTCCTTTATTACACGTTAGCATCTTATCCTTGCTAAATTATATTTGATTCAAGCTTGATAAATAATAATAACACGAAGCGTCATACGAATTTCATTACAGCCAGAAAAATTTGTCAATCTTGGAATTGAGCCACCGAAAGGTGTCTTGCTGTTTGGCCCACCGGGCACGGGTAAAACTTTATGCGCTAGAGCTGTAGCTAATAGAACGGATGCTTGCTTTATACGCGTTATCGGCTCTGAATTGGTGCAAAAGTATGTCGGCGAGGTATGTATAATATATTCCGGTACGGACGCATTTGGTTCATGCTCCGATATAACATGAAAGACTGTATTGTATTTCGTACAAGACAATTATTATATAAATGTTATTGATAGGGTGCACGAATGGTAAGAGAATTGTTTGAGATGGCTCGCAGTAAAAAAGCGTGTTTAATATTTTTCGATGAAATCGACGCTATTGGAGGAGCTAGATTCGATGATGGGGCTGGTGGTGACAATGAAGTACAACGTACTATGTTGGAACTTATTAATCAATTAGACGGGTGAGAACTGTTTTTTTCGTCCCATTTTAAACATTGAATTCTATTGTTGAATATCTGTTGCTCATAAATCTAAATTGCAAATGTTTTAGTTTTGATCCACGGGGTAACATCAAAGTACTAATGGCAACAAATAGGCCAGATACGTTGGATCCAGCATTGATGCGTCCTGGACGTTTAGACAGAAAAGTAGAATTCGGATTGCCAGACTTGGAGGGCCGTACACACATTTTCAAAATTCACGCACGTTCAATGAGCGTTGAAAGAGACATCAGATTTGAACTACTTGCTCGTTTGTGCCCAAATAGTACCGGAGCAGAAATTCGGTCGGTCTGCACCGAGGCCGGTATGTTCGCGATTCGTGCGAGACGTAAAGTAGCCACTGAGAAAGATTTCCTGGAAGCCGTAAACAAAGTGATCAAGTCGTACGCTAAATTCTCTGCAACTCCTAAATATATGACCTACAATTAAATTCATCATGGATTCTCTTTATTCGTTTGAAGTATATAATAAAGAAAGCTGCTTTTTACTTAATTCGATGTCTTTTTTTATTCCTGTACAATGCTTATGCTTAAAATATATTTACATTCATGTTTCACTTCTACTCTGCGACTGAGCAGAATCTGCATCTAAGATTTCATCGAAACTAAATTTCAATGGTCCGTTCGGTTTGTTAATTAACAGTGATAGAATTCCAAGCTCATCACTGTTCCATGAAATCTTAAATCGCCGACATATCTGCAAAAACTATAATATTTCAGTAATGTTCAGATCATTAAACGTCTGACCCTCGATTTTTAAACGGCACATTTCTTAATCATTTGCCTGTTTAAAAAAACTCACCCTTAGCAATAATACTTGCATATTTTGTTCCGCGAAACGTCTAGCAATGCAAGATCTAGGACCGTGGCCAAAAGGTAATACCACGTATGGATGTACTGATTTCCCACTTTTTATTTTACTAGAACACTCTGAATTTTCACGCATCCACCTTTCCGGTATAAAAGAATCTGGCTCGATAAAGTGCTCGGGAAGTCGAGAAATAATTTGATTTTGTGTTACAACAACAGTCTATAAAAAAGCAAACAATAGAAATAAATATAAAGTTTAAGAGAAGTTTCGAATTGACCGAGTCCCGAGTAAATTGTTTTTTAACCGAATTTGCGACTCACCCCTTTAGGTACTTGGTAACCATTAAGAACAACATCGGTTTGCAATATACGGCCCACTCCCACGGAGATAGGGTTTAATCGTAAACTTTCCTTAATAACAGCTTTAGTGTAAGAAGCTCTTCGTAAAACATTCATTGTTATTGGTTGATTATGGTGGCTCAGTAATTTTGTTGCTTCGAGTCTTAATTTCTCTTGAATATCTTGATTCTTTGCAAGGTGGTATAATGTAAAAGCTGTAGTGTATGTTGTCTAAAATATTACGAATTTATTATGATTTTGTAAAGTCAGATGTGCACTATTGAAATATAGTTACAATAATAAAATAATGCAAATTTATGTATTACGAAAGAAATTGCTCGTTTTGGAATATCGTGACGCAATATCACTAATACACATACATATGTTAGTAATTTGTAGTACCATGTTTCTTTGATTAAAAAAGAATTTGATTTAGGTAGGATAATCTACTTTCTTAGTGAAGGTGCAAAAATGCCATTTATATGCATATTGCGCAGAATATGAATTAATATTCCATTCAAATTTCCTTAGTATACAGGTAAGTATTTTTAATATTAATTTAATATCAAATGAAAGGATATACAAATGTTAGTACTTTTAATGTTAAGTGCCATTTGCATTACTTTTGCTCATTATGGATCGATTTATGAAAGGTGCACGTAAGATGTGTTACTTTTCAGCATTAAAGAAGCTTTACAGTGCTTACTAATATTAGTAATAATATGTATTATAGTATTTACAGTGTCTACACCAGCTAATAGCATGTCACAAGCCATTCCCACAATGTCTTTAACGTCCAAAGCAGGATTTTCTAAATAAGCACTTATGAATGATTTACCCTGCTGTACTTTCGTGTCCTCCATTTTACGAGATACCAGGTCTAACGCTACCCTAATTGTGTTAAAGAAGAAAGAAACATGTAATGTAACAGTGAATAATTAATTCTAAATTATTTATTACTAGACGAAGCATTATGGTGCAAGATATATTAATTCTACAGACTTCTTTGATCAATTTTAAGTTTTCTAATCACTTGTTCGTCTTTAGCAAATATCTAAAAATTTCGTTTTAATGCAATTCATTCGAAATATTTTATCTTACGTTTCCATATATGTTTGCGCTTTCCGTAATTTTCGATACAATGGAGTTTCAAAAAAACGCCACAATTGCAATCCATTATCCAACTTTAAAACTGCACTATTTGTTGCAAAAGCAGCGGCAATTAATTTCGAACTTGCAGAATCCTTGTGCCTTTCTTTCTCCGAAAAACTATTCATCCTTACGTCGAAAACAACTAAACATGTCACTGAAATTGTGAAATTTATAAAATTAGGCAAAATATAATCATTCTCATTTACGAAATTAGTGCATAAAAAATGATGTCATATATTACACTCAAGGAATAAGCGCGATAAAATTGGCAGGAAATCATCGCATTTTTCTTTAGTGCACCACTCAACAAATTCTTCTATAACACGATCTGTTTCCTCCAAGTAATTCATTACATCCTGTGGTTTGCTAGAAACTTTTTGAAACTCTTTCCGTATTCTCCACCACTCTGGTCCATTTCTAAAATGTACAATACTCGAATGTATTAATTTTATTACACTACAAGTATGAGTGAAAAGAAATGAAATTCTATTATTCGTTTTTCAGTTTCGGATTGCTTCAAGTAATACGAGCAATTCTCGCTGAGAAAAACAATTTTTATATTTAAATAAAGAAAATATTAAAAATATAATTAAATATATACGAGTAATTTTAGCAAAAGATTATATATGATATTAATTTTAATATTACGTGGGTAATAAACCTCCGGTCCTGTAAACATCCGTACGATCTTTTCGATACTTTAAAAGAGCCAAATGACTTCTTCTTTCTGGATGTAAACCAGATTCAGCTTTGAAAATTTCAGCTATATCTTCCGGCCTATAAACCCAGACAACGTTCACATTAGGTACTATTTCTTCACGTACCAATGGCCCAAAGTGCATCAACTTTTTCAATCCGCTCTCGTACAATTTCGTAAAACTATATTCGCCTGCGAAATATTTATAATCCAAGTAACAGGTAATACATCGATATAATCAGATTAAAACGGGACTACAACAAACATTATTGTATTATGCTGCTATAGTAACTCATAATAATAATAATATTAATAATATAATAATACGTGAACGTATTCGTACGGAATACACTGTGCGGTAATGTAACAAATGAAGCCGATAACATAATATACAATTACCACGATGCGATATATAAATACTAAACCATGGTGTTCGGTATGAAACATTTTATGCCATTTTTTTTTATTACTACATTTACTATATACAAGATATTTACATTCATCACAATATACTGTAGCAAGAAATACTCCCGAGTGCTATAATTCTTTTTCCCGAGTAACTATACGGATAATACGTTACAATTATTCGCAAATTGACCTTCTTACCTATCAATGGCAGATATTTGTAAAGCGTCCCGATAATCGGAAAAGATTTCGGTCCAGGTATATCACCGAATGGTCTCCCCTCAAGCTTGTTCGCATCCGCGTTACACTTTGTTGAATTCTCAACGCAAAACGAGTAACGTGACCTTTTTCTCGGTACAAATTGCCTGCACTCTTTCCACCGTGTGTACATTGCACTCGCACCACTATGTAAGGAACAAATCGGACGTGAATATCAAGCACTCTGATAGAAATTTTCTAACCACGACTTGACAGCAAAGTGGCCAGTGCGAATTGTTTTCGAAGACTATGTAGCATAAACGTGTCTGAAGTCTCTGGACCTTTTGGAGCCAGGCCTATCCATAAATGTCTCTCTTTCTTCTGCTGTATGTATCTCTTTCTACCTTGGGTCCAGTCGTTACCTGTCCAGGTCGGACGTAGAATCCCAATGCATTCCATGCTCCCGTATAAATTCGATGCGTCAGCGATAAAGTGACTGATCCATGGCACGGCTCGTTGGTTGTTTCAAATCTTGAATAAACTTTGCCACGAGAAATCGCGACTATCGCCGGCTTGGTTTTTACGCTTTAAAAATACGGCGAGCTTGTCGTAATAAATCTTCTTTGTCGCTGGAAAGTCAATTCATTTTGTGTTAACATAAAATTAAGAGCGTCGCGGATAATTTGTAGTATATATATACAATCGTAAGTAAAGTAGTTGTATTTCTTCCTTTTTTTTATAATCTGTGAATTAAAAAATTAGGCTTCTCAAGTCTAAAATTGAGAATGTTAGAATAGCCCCCGTGTACAAGTGTTTGTTTTATGGTAAAATATAATACCTGGGGCAGATGAAATCATTTGTAACGCAGTGAAATCTATTTAAAGCTTTTGTTATTTAAATAAGAAGGGGTCTGTGTACGGCCTCCTTTGTTATTCTAAAATACACGGGGAAAAACTGTCGTGTACAACAGCTATACGATTTGAACAGGTATACGATTGTTATCTTCAAATCTGTTCCTGCGGAGATGAACTCCAAAAATTTCTGACGTTGAGAATAGATTGTAAACAGCGGTATGCTGATGTACTTTGCAATAATATAGGAGTAAGAAATTTTGTGTTAAAATGGTGCATATATCTCACAGAGTCACAGGAATTGAAAATAAAGTAGAACATACAGTTCATTTTATTGCCACGCGAATAGAAAAACAAGTTTGACAAGGATAAATAATTGCCCGTGTAATTACTACACGGTATACAACACACAACTGTGTGCCTACAGAAAATTCCAGAAATCATGGTACGAGTATCTTTAGTACACACGTCATTCTTAACTTATTGGTTTCAACTCACTCTGACTTCGGATAGAAGCCACTGTGAATACATATCTACTGGGGAGCGAATTGAACTGGCGGAAGTGACCTGATTATTTGCACAACGGCAACAAGACATCTTTTATGGTAAGAATGCAATATGTGAATATATAAATGAACTTCCGTGCATGTATTTTTTATCAGAATAATTATGAAGCCATTAGCAGTAATAAAGGAAATAGACTCTTGTTATGGCAAAACGTTAATACATTTTCAACGCTCTCTTTATCTTTAAAATATCAATCTGATATCCCGGTGGAAAAAGGTGGTTCTTCGCAAAATTTAAAAAGGACTATGCTAGCTATGGTAAAATTGATGAATCTCGATATTGATAAACATTTTAAATGTGTACAATTAATCAATGGAAAGTTTCTTGAAAATTAACTAATGAACATAATTTGGAATGAATATGAATTATCGCAGACAAGTAAATTTGTTACAGTGTCAAATTTTATCGCGTCCAAGATGATTAAATACAACTTATTGTTAGTTATACATATTAGGTAAAAATATGTATCTGCAGACAAAACAAAAGTGATCTTTCTTTTATGCCCCACTACTTTGACATGCAGTTACGGTATCCCGACCCATGGAACACGAAGTAATATAACGGGTAAAGTAGAAGGTAGAAAGTGGGAGCCGTGTTATGCTTAAGAAAGCCATACGAACATCTCAGCAAGCAAGTTACTTTTTGTGGTGTTATCGCAGTTATTAAAAATGGTTTCAAGTTTGAGATATTTTAGTAGTTACTGTAGAAGCAACGCTCGTTTAGCTGGGAAAACTGTAGTTATAACCGGTGCCAATTGTGGAATTGGTAAAGAGACAGCCAGAGATTTATACAAAAGAGGTAACTACATTTATATTCATTATAGAAATATCGTAGATTCCATTCTCAGTTGTTAAAGCAACACATTAAAATATTTTAGTTTTAGTTTTAAATATGTGAAATAGTGCGCAAATAGTAGCAGAATTAAATAATTCTGTATTCGAATTGAATGCGACAATGAAAAATGTACATACAATTGTAAAGCAATCATACTTTTTTGTCTAAACGCATAATTTTCTTACGATATATATATATATATATTTATGCAATTTTATTAGTTGTTGTTCGATATACTTTACACATCTTTCTAATTTTTCTGAGGTAACGAGTGTACATTAGGACGATGCATCACGAAATTGTAAATGAAAATTGTTTAATCTTTCGATCTATTTCACGCGGAGAGAGAATAAATCATTTAGGAAAAATTTCGTTTCGAAAAAATGTAGGTCACTTGAACCGGAATTTCGTATTTCATACGTACACGTGTAAAATTAAATTATGCAGATGTGATTATTATATGCAGAAAAGAATATTTTAAGCAGCTTTTAAATAGAAAATTATGAACTTGTTACTTTCCAGGTGCTCGAGTAATTTTAGCATGTCGTGATGTCAAAAAAGCAGAAGAAGCAGTGAATGACATTAAACAATCTCCAGCAAAGTAATTAAAAACAATGCTTCTTACAATACACGTATTTATTTGTGTTATATTCACAATATCTGTACAAGGATTAAGTCAAATCCAATATTCTCGATGCATACTGATCTTTCACTTAAAATGTTTTTCGTTTATTCAGACCTTTTAGTTGTTAAGGCAGAGTTTCATCGTTTTTTACAAATTTCTTTTCGCTATTCAATTGAAAGCATGATTATAATATTTTTCAGGTCTTGCAGTAGCAATTCGGCAGATCAACAGGGCCAGTTAGAAATTTGTTACTTGAATCTAAGTAGCTTTGCAAGCATCCGGAAGTGTGCACAACATCTATCGACGACCGAGCCGAAAATTCATATATTAATTAATAATGCGGGAGTTTTTTTCCATCCATTTGAAATAACCGAAGATGGTTTCGAAACTCATTTGCAAGTTAATCATCTTGGACATTTTCTATTAACTCTCTTACTATTACCAAGAATACAACAATCTACACCGGGCTGTAGAATAATTAATCTTGCGTCTAAGCTTTATATGTGTAAGTAATTGCATTAATTTTACAATAGTTATACACGTTAGCGAAAGAAATGTATAATAATAATAATAAAAATAATAATATCAGTCTTGTATTGAAATGGCAAAAAGTCACATCGAACATCTCATGGAAATGTAAAGGCAAAGTTTTGTATTTTACACCGATGAGATTATTTATTAAGCATTTAAAGAGTCCTTAAAAAGTCTTACCCTTTTTTTTATCACCCTGTAGCTTTTGAGTATATCTATCTTAAATTCTATATTGTAGAGTCACTTTCTTTGCACTAAGTTTAGGAAAATAGACCAATCATAATTTTTATTACAGTTGCTGATATAGACTTCGAAGACTTAAATCTGGAGCGTTCTTTTTCGCCACGCAAAGGTTATTGTCAAAGCAAATTAGCCAATATTTTATTTTCTAATGAACTGAGCAGACAGTTAAAGGGTAAGTATGGGGTTTGCGATTAAATTAAATCTTTTTATCCCGACGAGCAGGTGTTCTCGTGTTAAGTGATTAAATAAAAAACGAAACTAATACAAAATATCGTTGCACTTATACACAGTTTATCGCAACTGTAATTTTGTAAAAATCTCATTCAATTCTTTAACTTTCAGCATCTGCAATTCATGATATCAACGTCTACTCTGTACACCCTGGTGTAGTGAAAACAGAATTGGGACGACACATGAATACAACTATGTTTCGCGGTACGAGATCATTACTGAGATTTATTACGCCACTTATGAAAACTGCCGAGCAAGGTGCTCAAACTAGTATACATTGTGCTGTAGACGAACAGGCGGGATCAGAAAGCGGCCTATACTACGCGTAAATTGAATTAATATGGCTATATATGTTTATAATGTTTCTTTTTATTTGTTTAAAAAATTGATTTACGTTTCAGGGACTGCAAAGCACAAGGACTTACACGAAAAGCTGCTGATCCTGAATTAGCAACGCAATTTTGGAAACGTACTTGCGAATTACTCAATTTGCCATCTGACTTAGGTCTGAACGAATTATCAAGCGCAGCAAGCAATCAAAAAATAACAGAGGCATGAGAAACTGCCCAAATGTGTAAACTAAATGGGGTGGACAAATTTCGGGTACATACCTGACGGTTGCATAGGCATGCAAAATATATTGGACGATACAGAAGGATTTTTAATAAATATATTTATGGTGCTTGGCGATAAGTCTCTTAGTTGTTTAAAAAATTATATGCAGATATGTACAGTGTAAAAGTCTATGTTTTTTAATTGACTAATCGATGCAGCCTGCTCACAATCATATTTTTATCATACTTGAAAAAAAATCAAGGGAAGGTCGGGCATGTCGAATTTCACCAGCTCCCTTTATTAAAGTAACGAAACGTTAATATCGTTACTGTCGGGACAGTGTAGTACTTACTTATCTAGCTATCGCTTTAATAGTTCGTAGCCAGTGCAGTTGGAATACCGGATAGCCTAATATTTCTAATAATACTCAAAACCTCGCTTCTGAATTCCAACTTCTGATCAATCGTAAAGGTTCGAACGGTTGGAAGTACCGATTCGAAGAAAGATCTATCGTCGTCTACGTCCGAGGAAATTGATGATTGCAAATAATTACTGGGGGATGATTCCGATTTCTCCCTTCTACGTTTGAGTGGTCGTTGCGAACGTAAGGGATTGATTTCTTTATTCGCCTCCAAAGTTGATAATTCGTCTGTATTCTCCTCGTTGTTTGAACCTGAATCGATGGCAGCGGTTTTAACCGTTTCGAGCAGAAAAGATAATTGACGAGCGTATATGTATCGTCTGCCGCTTGCAGATAGTCCAGAACCGCCCCTTTTTCTGACTGTCTTTCTAAATTGGTCGCGGATGTTCCTCCACTTGTTCATGTATTTTGTGCCTGAAAAGTAATTGCGTAATATTTAATTAAATATCAGAATAACACGAGCTTATTTTATTTAGGGTACGAAAAATTAAACTACTATACAAATCGTGAAACTCTCTTCTGAATTCTTTCTGAATGTTACTGCAACTGTTTATGTATTTATACGTTTGTATTTTATTTCCATATTTCTATTTTAGTTTTCAGCAAGACTGTATACCGCGTAAAATGAAAATATCTTGCAAGCTGATAATTTTTCGTCATAAATAGCTTAACATTTATCTTTTTATAGGAAATGTGGGTTTACATCGATTAATGCATTACGAAATATGCCGTTCTTCTTGAGAAAACAAAGCTACATTTCATGTAACTATGACCCCTACACATAGGCCTACAATCAAGGCCCACGTCGCAATACTCCTTCTGCGATATAAAGTTATTCAACTCTGGTGTAAACCATTTTTCAACATTATTAATAGTTCCCAAGAACCACGCACGGATAGATTTAAATAAAACGCTTACAATAACATTCACGCACTTGGAGTGCGTCAGACGAATAAAAATGCAAATACTAAAATAGTTAAATTTGAAATACTGTTCATTACAAGTGCACCGCTATTCCCGTATAACAATATTGCTTTCAGACTTGCGTCGAATTTTGAACTTTAATAAAATGCCAACCGTAGAAGTATTATAAATATCGAATATTCAATTGTACCACGAAAGTCATATATGGCAAAAAAATAAAAAAAAAAAATAGAAAGGTAACAGCAAGACTTACAACTTTTATTTTTGTCTCGCTCACTTTTCTCACCAAAATCCTCGCAAAACTCTGTACACACGTTTATCCATGCCTCCCGTATCTTACTCTTGTCCTTGTGCTCTCTGCAAGATAAATCCCATATTACAGGATATTTCCTTATCTTCTCTATGAATTGTTCCACGTCGAACTTTTCCAGCATACTTGCGGGCATTGCACGCGTGCGTCACCTGTACTGAACAGTACGCACAGCTACACTACCTCCGAATATCGTTCCGCAACACGTCACCATTCCGTCCGCTGCGAGCCTGCGCAAGTATTTGCGGGCTCGCCCTCTCGTGTCGATTTCTTCGTAATAATTATCCGCCCTGCTTACACGTGCGGATAATTCCCGCAAGTTATCGCACCGACGAAAAGTCAGCTCGTCAGCTGACCCGTGCCCGATAGTGATAATATGACGATTATCGTCGATTTTTTGATGACACGAATGATGTCCGCGGCAGAAATGAATATTTTCCGTAACACTATTACTCTTTTGAACACGTTTATTATTAGGTAACAATATATAAGAAAAAGATGGCAGTAATAGTGTAGAAAGTGTTCACTTCTGATTATTTGAGGGTCATGATGTCATAGGTCGTCGAACGTGTCTTGATACCGGCTGTAATATTCTACTGCAAGACGTAAATGTGAAATGTGTGAAGAAATGACGATGACCTTGAAATGATATTGAAAGTCACCCTGGAGGATTTTCTTTTCAGCATCCCTAAATAATTATACATGTCCTGAGACCATATAGACTTCGATAATTGTAATTTTTGTTTTAATGCTCAATATCGGCGGGAATAATACGGATGTTCTATTTACTATATGTAGAATGTAAGATAAATTCAATAAGTAAGTATTAATTCTTCCGAAAGAAAAGTAATAGTATTTTTGTCATGCCGCTCTTGTTGTGGCCAGATTAAAATTGCTTGGAAGCCATTTTTCTTTTCCCGTACCCTGTATATACATTCGATGCAGATATTCCGTTTTACGGATATCCCAGGACATCAAGGTAATCAATTCGACCTCGTATCAATTTAAATGCTGTGTGCAGAGAAAATAGAGCAACCTGCATAAAGAAGTCAAGGTGATTTTGTGATTCTGGAAACATACAGATCCGTCGCGTATGAATGTTTCCCAGTCATTCGATTCGTCGATACATCGACGATTCAATGTTCAACATTCAATTCGTCCTGTTAAATAAACTATTGCAGCGAAAAACACTATCGTACTGCACCGGGTAAAAAAAAAGTGGATTAATCAATTTTTCAATGGAAATAAAAATATTTAATGAATCACTGGTTTTCAATAGATAGTATAGGTGAATAATCATATATCACATATCAATGTTCAGTCATTTTATAATAGTATTGAAATAAACATTAAAAATACTTATTAAAATAGCGGTTATAATTAAAATTTTACTGGTAAGTATATGATTTTCTGTAAAACTTACTGACTATCTAAAACAATCAGATACATATGTACTCGTATGGCCAACTATATTTGAATACCAGACTTTTGCACTCAATTTCTTTATGCATAACATCAATATCATACGAATAAATAGTTTCAATGTACGTAATAAAACTGTAATCGTACAATGTCGAAATAGTACTGATCATTCTTGCGAAAAGGGACGGAAAAGGAGCGGCTAAAAGGGCGCATAAGGTAGTGTAGAACGCGTCGATGGATGTGTATAGGACGGCATGTATATAAAGATCGTTATTACAAACTACACGGAACATCTTTGGAGATCCATCACCTGTTGAGTGGGGATGAGGTGAGAGTATAAAAGGAGAATTCTTTACTTTCATGTGATCATAAACGATTGGATCCAATTGTGCTGTTCCTTCTCGTCGAAAAGTGTTTCCTTTGTCAAAATGAAAGTCATTGTAAGTAGCTGTTTTATTTTTATTCACTTAAGCAAATACATGTGCCTGTGTTACGTAAAATATTCGATTGGCAAAATCACTTTCGATCTAAAAAATTGGTAATGATTGAAGAATTTCGTAATACCGAACGTGTGGATATTTTTGAAAAGAGAAAGAAATTAATCGGTCGTGTAAGAGAATTGACAAAATGTCAAAGCACGATTCGAAACTAATATAATACCGTGGATTCATTTGTTCAGTTTAGAATATAATCGCTGGAGTTTTCTGTTTAACCGATTTGTAACTTTTTGTTCGAGGACACAGCATGGTATGGCTAGTATTTTAGTTTATTTTTTGTTCTAATAGTTATTAAAAGTACGACTAAATTTATACGAAACTTTCAACAATTTGTTAACACACTGATATTTGTATGTATAAAATTTCAGTATTATTATTTTTATTTGTGGTGAAGTTACTAATGCTGTGTGTAAAATATGTGCATAGTTTTGTACAGTTTAAATTGCAGTATTTAGAGAAGAAGTATTTAATTAGAGAACATATGCTATTTATCGTCATTGAATTATAATAAAATTACACAATTTCTTCAAAATCAATTAAAAAGAAAATTAATACCATTTGCTATTAAACACGTTACTGTACTTATTCATATAAACAGACTCTCAAATAAATTAAACAATCGTATTATATCGACATCAATGTAATGTTCAATTTAAAACAGCAATAATTAATCCGAGAACGGGTGGTATTAAATCACAATTTCCCAAAACCGATATAAAGAGATCATTATTACTTGCCGCCAAACACGTAACTATATTTACTCGTGCGAATAAACCTCTGATTTAATTATACAATTGCATCATATCAACGTCTGACAATTATAAAAAGAAGATGGTACATGATGCGTGGTTACGACACAGGTAACTAGAAGGAAACACGAAGCAAAGTAAGTCGACGAAGAGTTCGCGAACACTTCGTGGGTCAGGAGTTAAATGACCCGCATTGGCATCTTACTTTCACTAATCTTACCTACGCTATGTTGATGATACCGATAATTGTCTTGCGTTCCCCTTAAGGTGTTGCCTCTCGACAATAAATGACAAATTGCTCCTCGAAACACGTAAACGTTGTAAATATTTTCACAAAGTAAAAAGAAAATTTATTGCACCAGGTGTTATCCATGATTTTGGGACTGGCGTTAGCACAAGATCCAAATTATCACCCTCGCAATAGCTTTCACGAAGATAGGCCAAATCCTCAGAGCGACGAAAGGAGAATATCGACGACAACGCCAATTCCAATTTTGCACTGGAATAAACAGCAAGAACACGATGGAACTTACAAAACGAGGTACAAATTCCTAATAATTGTCAATTGAATCTTTTTCAAACGGGAGAATTCCACTTCAATGAAATGACAAAGCTTATTCTTGTGCTTATTCTTATGTAACTTTCGTTATTTCAAGCAGCACAGAATCGTCACTCCTTTTACTTCACTTGGGTGTCGCTAAATCTATACACTGTCGCAAAACTTATTTTCTCTTTCACGATCACACGATCGCACCTATCAATCGGCTTCATTGATGATAAATCACACTTAATTATATAACATATTCATTACATCAGTCCCCGCGATTTACTTCACGCAAGTATCAGAATTACGATCGACCCGTCGTAAAGTGACGAGCGTTACATTTAATCGCACCGCGTAAACATTGGATAATTGCGTAACAATTCGAAGACGTAATCGCACGTGAAAGCTGCTCCGCCAAAACGGGCCAGCGATGACACGCGTGTGCATCATAAAAGGGAGATGATTTCGAATCTGATATGAATGCGTAATTATTCGCAGTTACGAAACGGGAAACAATATTATTGCCGAGGAGAGCGGTTACATCAAGAAAGTAGGGGAAGGCGAGAACCAAGGAGAAGCTCTGGTCCAAGAAGGAAGCTTCTCATACACGAGTCCTGAGGGGAAGCTGATCACCATCCATTACACAGCCGACGAGACTGGCTTTCACGCGACCGGAGATCACATTCCCACGCCACCGCCAGTCAGTGAAGAGATTCAGAAAGGCCTCGACCTCATCTTCGCCGGCATTCGTCAGCAAGAGGTACGCGTCCCACGATTTTTCTCTTTACTCGCTTTCAGACTCTAACTCGTCCTCTCTCTGCTCGCTCTGTGTTCTATCACCGCACCCTTTCCTCTGCCCGTAACCAGTTACACGTTCTACACTTTCTCTTTCTTTCTCCCGCACCTTTCCCTTTTTTCTATTCATTTCATTTTCCTTGCGTCTTCTTTCCTTTTTTTTTTGCCGGTAATAATTTGTTTAACAATCAATGTCATCGGTCGCTTTTCATTCCGTTTACGGAACAGTTAAATGTACATTTATTTGCGAGCTTCTTTGCACTCGAAGGTGTATTGAATCCAGTGCAGCAGATTTTCATTAATACTTGTTCTTTTCTGTAGCGTTCTAGAAATTGAAAGTCTTTCCGTAGAACCTTGTTAAACCGGATCGTGATTGTAGATCTGAGACCTATAATTTATTGATATATTTATAATCATAGATTCTAACTCTAATATTAGTTGCAAAGAAGGTGCCACAATTTTAAGGGAAACTTTCCACTGCTTGAGAATAATTTGTTTTTAATCATTTCACTTTAGATTTCAATTTATTTTACCAGTCTATGTCATTTATAACCGGTTAATCGTGGTTTTATTGTATCGAGATTAGATCATCTTATCAGTAGAGAATTAATAGGATATTAACCCTGGAACTCTTAAAGGCGTGAATTAAAATTGTCTGTCTAATCCACATGGTGAAACATTTTGAAATGAAATTATCTACCTAGTTCAAGAAATTGTAAAAAAGATTTGATCATTGCATATACCTTTCGATTACCGTACTTTTATGATGAAAAAACACGAGTAGAATGTTTTCTGTTATAATACAATAAAATGATTATTATTATTACGTTATAGGAGGCAGATGCACGTGAAGCAGCGCAAAAGTTGCAACAGCAACCTTTGAGTCAGCAAATCGACCGACGAGATAATTATGATAGAAAGTTTTGAAAATGAAGCAAATGAAAAGTGAAAATCTTGTTGACCGACATTTTACGCGTAGTATGAAAGCAAATGGTTAAGTCCTTAAGTTAAGATTATTTTAACACGAAAGGTTTATAGTATACACAAAAATAAATTTTATGAAACACGTTAATCTGACTTTATTTATTCGGACAATTGGGTCGTCGAATTTTGTTGCCAAGAATTGTAATTATTAATATAAGTCGCAAAAAAACACCTTTACACGAAATGACATTTGAGTTCCAAAATTAAAGTATGCAAATTTTTATGGAGATCGCACATTTCAGCGACAACAGGTTACAAATTATAAATGTAAATAAACTCGTTTGTTATAGCAGAGTAATTTTACAGGGTGTTTCAGGGAAAAATGATGTTTCGGTGAAAATTGCAAATCAGTTGTATCCTTCAGGGTCATCGAGATTTTTTGTTTTAAATAATGACACATTTTTATCAACGTATTATTGCTGATAATAATTTCGAATTAAGAAAATTGAATGATACAGCAAGTGCTACAGTATACGGCCAGCAACTGGGAATCTTTACTTTCAGCAAAAAAAAATCGAAGAGGAACGTCCATATTTGGCAAAGAGAAAGGGAGTTATGTTGTTGCACGATAATGGTCGACCTCACATTGCAATAGCAATGCAACTAAAATTAAAAAAGTTCAAGTGGGTTATTTCATATATGTACTCATAACAACGTTCCAACATCTGCAGATTTCTACTTTTTCCAATGCCTCAAGAATGTTCTTCAATGAATAACATTTCAATTCAACAGAAGCTGTTCATGAACTTGTTTCTAATTCAAAGTAATTTTGTTTTAGATAAAAGATAATTGAATAAGGCTTCCTTCTTTTGTTAATATTAGCAAGGACTTTTAATTTTGTACTAAGGGTCTAACATTGTAGTATTTAAAACAAAATTTTTAATTAATTATTATTATTATCACTTAATAATTTTCGTCAATTCATTTCGAAGCACGTATAAACTGAACATTTGTTGTTTGTTATAATAATTAATACACGAAGAACCTCGATATTTAAATATTTTTCTACTTCACAAACCGTCAATTAAATTTCTTTACGAAATTTTTGGAAGTCCAAATTGGTTTTACCCCAAGGTACAAAGCCACCCAACGATCAAGGCAAATTGTTAAAAATTTATTAAATTCACCCTCCATTTTTACTTGTATATGGTGTTACAGTTAAATCGATTTTTGAAATAAAATAATGGCTACACATTGTAGTCACATGATTTTGAATTTGCATTATTTTCATCGTCATTAAGTATGGTTGTAAAACTTTAATAAAAATACAACTCACTACGTCACATTACAGTTTTATTAAATTCCTACGTATTTTCAAGATTTTGCTTTTGCAATCCGTCTGTTCATTTCACAATATAGAAATTATTCAACTGTTTTTTAACATTTTCGCAATAGCGAATGAGGTTTAGACACAATAAATAATAAAAATAACTTAACATGGCACCCAGTGTTTAAAGTTTACATTTTCTTTATAATAAGAGCAGCCTAAGCTTTGGAACTCGAAGATCCCTTTCCTCTCCACTTCTGTCACTTATGTAATCGAATATGTAAAAAGTATATAAATATTGTCCACCAAAATCGTGATCGTTTAATTACGCTATATTATTATTTACCGTATATCTACAGAACTGTATGTCTTACTAAATCTTTATATTTCTTCCTCTTTTACACTAGTAACAATACATGGAGAGAAATAGAACCACGATAAGAGCTTTGTCCCGTGTAATATGTACCACTACACTAAAACGTCTAAAATACGACATATGTATGACTTTAATTGAACCATCGAATACTATTTTAATTTGCAGCTCTTGCATCACGTTTATACGATTTAGGCAATGCAGGGTCATAAGGCGTTGCTGCGAACCCAACGTATTTATTATTTTTCTGATGAAGAAAACCACCCCTCTGGGGGTCTGCTTTGTAATAAATTACTCTTCTAATGCCAAACGGATCGATGTAACCAAATGAACCAACGTTCGCACCAGTCGAGTCTTGTTCTTCTTCGTGATACTGTCTTTTTAAGTAATATTGGAAGCCGTTCGCAACGTTGTACGTTCCATCATACTGAGGATACTCTGTCGAACTACTTTGCGAAGTGGGGGCTGACAATTGATAATTCGGTTTTAATCGTTCGTATCGAGATACAGGTGTTTCTGATGAACGTTGAATGAAATTGTTGTAAGTGTTTCCACGATTTGCATTGTAATAATAGTCATTGCTCGAAGCAGGTAGAGGAGGAGGCAAAAGATCTATTCGTGGCTTAGCAGTGGTACTGACGTAATCGGAGTTTATGTCGTTCCCAAGTAGAGGAGCAGCCTGGTCTGTTTCCAATTGCCTGCGAAAAACCACATGGTTTATTATTAGTAATTATTTTTATGATTACCTAGTACGTTTACTATTGTTCGAACAGCTGGGAAAACATGGCGCATCTTGCAATTTTCAGATGATTTCAAAACTAGACTGGACAGGTTCTTGACATTTCTCATGTCAACCCTTTAACAAAGACAAGTAAATGTGCTGCGCGCTTGTGGCGCATTTTCTACGCAGGAATGTCGTACGAATGCAGTATCAGATATGCACTTTGTCGGTGCAATTTTAGCGGACTCACTTCGTATTCGAGAGATCTTACTGTAACTATACGAGATACATAAACAATAAGAGGTACAGTTATGTCGTAACAGAATACTGTAGGCAGAACCTGACAGCATCATTTTCTTGTAAAATACTTCCACAACAGGAATAACCTGACAAGATTGTGAGATGAAGTCGCCGTCATAGCCGAAATAGGATATCAACTCATGATCTGTTATCCGTTTAGTCAGAAATACGTTTAAAAAAAACAGGATTATTACAGTTTATGCTGATGATACAATTGTCTGTCCATCTAAGATTATACTCGTCGCGACAGCTTTTAATATTCAACGAAAATTCACTGATTAATTTAAACAATATTAAGAATTGAACTTTTAATATATCTACTATTTTTTTAATTATTGTAGGGAATGGAGAGATAATTTTTTTTAAATTGTTAAAATAATTGTTTGAATACCAAGCTTGATAGAGCGGAAGTATGTTAATATCGTTATAAGAATACCTGAATGGATTTGGCGGTCGCGCAGGTTTTAGAAGTAATCCAGTTTGTGATGGCTGCCTTTTCGCATCCGACACAGCATCGTAGTTAGCTTTATTTTTACCCACGTATATCATCTTTGACCTAAATAAAATATACAAATTTTAATACAATTAAGTAACCACAATTTTCAATGTTAATAGCTGGTTCGATGGTAGGTGTTGAAAACACCTTGGTTAAACCTTGTCGTTATCGATCGTTCGTTTCCTTATATGTAATGCACATATTGTTTGTTTGCAACACACGTGAGCCATGAGAAAGCACTTGGCTGAATTGGTTAATTCGTATTCATATTGTAAAGACATTAATTCAAACAATTCCATAATGTATATACTATTTCTTCTCAGGCGCGATTTTATTTTAAACATGTCGCTTTGATAAATACGAATAGTTACATTTACTTAATGATTCTTTAATTTTTTAGTTTGTTGTTTTTATTAACTGCGATGCTTTATTGCAAAGTTTTAATAACTGCCATTAGTGACAGTACTTTTAATTTTATGATTTACCTTAATATTCGGTAGCCTTTGCTATCTGCGATGTAATCCTTGAGACGCAGGTAACCAAGGGCATCTAACCAACCCTCTGTACCTATAACAGTGCCGTCAAGTAACCGCTTCTCCTTCCTGTATTGTCCATTTAATGTTTGATAACGGAAGTATCTTTCAGGCCCTTCGTCAGTTTGTACATGGTACTGTATATTTGGATCAAAACTCCAACCACTTTTTTCAGCTTCTATTTCAGCCGTGGATAAACATAAAGTTGAAACCTGAAATAATAAAATCGTGTTATTTTAAGTTCTTAAAATTCTTGTTTCTTAAATGTTAGAAAGTGGTTAGACGTTTAATAGAAGAAATCTAAAAAAGTTGATGAAATAAGAGAATGTATTGAAATGAGGAACAATTAAATAAGGATTTAATTCAAGAATTTTATACAAATTGTTTTATATGAATATCTTTCAAACAAATTTTGCAAATGTCCCCTTTTCATTCCTTTCCAAGCATGGTCTGTAAAATAAGCCAACTTTATTCCAAGTTGCAAGGTGAATAATTCGAACTTCTTTCAAATAATTGATAGTAGTTTTAGTTGGTTATATTTGGAGCATGAAATTGGTGTGAAATCTGCGTTAGAAATGGTCATTTTGTGTCTCTTCGTTTCGTTGACAATGGATCTGGAGTGAGCGGGAACTGGTTTATTTGCGAGTTGGACTTGAACAATAAAGATGCGATTCATTAAAGCGAAACATTGTGTACGCTTGGAGATGCTTTCAAAGATATTCAGTAAATTTATTCTTACTTGCTTCACTGTCTCGTAAATTTATTCTTATTTGTGCGATACAAATAATGAATATTTTACGCGCAATAATAAAATTATACATTATAATACAATAAATTAATTGCAAACTCTTATTGATTTTTAATTGTACAATTTTCGGTTTTATTTTGTCCTTAGTACTTTTTATAATTATACAAAAGCATTTGAGTTGTGTCAGCATCTTCTTTCTCTTATTTACAAAAGAATCTGTTAATATAGTTCAATGACTCAGTGATTCAGAGCTGATAATGAGTAACTATTCACCATAATTGATTGTAATTGAATTTCACATTACAATTTCGATGTCGAGAGTTTCACTGAAATGTCATTTAATTCCAACACTTCAATCGTACCTTATTTCATGTCTAACTATAATATATGATACTCGTGCATACACATCACAAATTCAAATTCTACTCGCGCAGTAGTGCACTACGTACATACATACATGTTAATTGTAAGTCTAGGATATGCGATCAAGGTGTTTGCAATGGAATCATCGAAGCTAGTAATTACGATCGGTTACCTGCAATTTCAAGGTTTTGGGTTAGGCCCGATTAACTTGCACGCATATGCGATAGCTACAGGTGCTCGAGATTGTTGCGTAGGTTTCATATCTATTTTTCTTCTATTCTTGCTCATAAAAAAAAAGATGAATACCTCAGAGGGTCACAGTGTTATATGAAAAAATGTATTTAAATATGTTATTCCTGAACTTTTTATTGAATAATAATTCTTGTTATTCCCATGTGATACGACAAAGTTAAAAAAAACACATTGTTAAATAACATTGCAGAGCATTTTCATTTTTACTGAAAACAATTTTACACTGAAAATAAAATCAGAACTGCTACCCGCTGTTTATGGAGTAAGACTTCTCCGAATAATAAAAATAATACTTTCGAATGGAAACGATTTAATTGACTTTTAGTCTTTTTGTCGCGGTTTTTGCATTCCATCCTATTATGCATCAGTGGTTTCTAACGAGGACTGCTATGAAGCCGTACTATAATATAAATGCATGTCGTATAGTAGGATGTAAAGAAAGTTGGATCTATACTTTTTACTCGCACTTTTTCTTGCAAGGAATAACACTAAAATTAATATTATGGTAATGAAAGTATGCACGGTTAGCTACCTACGCCACACCTTTATGCTGTTTGCAACATTTTTCTTTTTCGAAATTACCCATAATTGTTTCTTTTGCAATACAATTTTTATGCTCTTATAGCAAATATTATTCACGTACCTATTGAACGTACTCCTAATGCCATCAAATTTATTTGCATTCTTAAACAATAAAATTTTAGCTTCACCCAATTTTTTGAAAATTACTTTTCTGTGTCTTAAGCAATGTATACAGATACTATTGACGTACCTGTATTGCAAAGAATGGTGAGATCATAAGTATTGGGGGCAGCGGAAGTAAGGGAAAGGTAATGACGAAAATACCATAGCACATTATACAGACAATGCATTAGTGTCAGCAATTTAGCAGACTCAACGCTCGATTTAAGCATCGCTCTAAGAAATGATTACTTATGTCCATGCTGCAGAATGCTAATCATTTTCTATTTACTAAAACATTTCGATTTTACGTATAGCGTGAAAACAGCACAATTCATACTGAATTATATAAATTTATAAGATCAATGTGAAGGTTATAATCACGTTCCATTGTATTCTCCTTTTTATTGTAAGTCGCACACACCCCCCCAATTATTAACGAATAAATTCATCTCCTCTTATGTAATGGCAATTTATTTTATGCTCTGCCGAAATTTTATTTAAAGTCAGTCTCGATATTTTATTAAAATAATAATTTCCAAGTCTGCCTACCATTATAATAGAATAAAAGTTATTAGCAAAAATGGAGAAACTTATTCTTTCTTTCCTGGAGTTAATAAATCAACTAGTTAGACTCATTTGTGAATTATTATTTTTGCAGATCAATATACTGACAAAAGATCTGTACAACTTTCTAATTATATTCATCATTATAGGGCACCGTACGTCATTATACTAGTTTTTCCCTGAAGCTTGTATGATACGTTTCACAACAGACATCCCATTCATCAAAAAAATTGGTATTCACAGTCAGCTCTTTCGTTTTCCATTCTGTTTTATGGCCTTCGCTATTTCAAATTCGTATGCCTAACACGTTGAATTAATTAGTTTGGTGTATCACGCATTATTTCGAATTGTTCGCTGGTTCTAAATTCCAATTGAAACGCAGAAGATAGCGTCGTAGAAATTAAACAAAAAATATTGCTATTGCACTTCTCAGCTGCACTGATTCATAAAAATACAGAAAACTACCAGAAGAAATTATGCAGCCTCTTATGTTGTATAATGATCCCTTACGATATTTGTTATTTTTATGTCAAACACTTTCAGTACAAAGGTAAAGTATAAGCAAAGGTATTTACTCAAACAAAGGTATAGCGTGTCGCAGTTGTGAGAGACATCCAGCATATTTCTGGTAATTAGTGTCTATTGAGCTTCTCCTGTTAATTAGCATACACATTTTATGGTACTCTTTCGTTTCCTAATGAGACGAACCATCATAAAAAATGTTTTCGATCATATACAGTGTTAATACCAACAGCTCTCTGCACGACTACTTTAATACTGATACCACTTACTGACAGAACTAATATATTTAACACTACAGCATGCTTCAAATAATATGTCGCATGATTAGCCATGTGAATTAATAAAAAATTAATCAAACCTACCGTTAATAGGTTTAGACAGATGAATATCCGCGAAAGCATAGTTGACGCAATAGACACAGAGGCAGAGTAGAATTAGATCACCATGCTGTACTTTTTTGTTTCCTTCCTTTATCCGTATCACTATTCGAATTACTACAAAATTTATGTAAATATCTCCTAACAAATTTCACGTTCGCACATTTTAAGTCATAACAATAATCTCGACACTGTTCGTGCACTGTTCACCATGGAAAATAATAAACGCTTATTCCCTAATATATGTACACGAAATAATAATTAAACTTGAATAGATTGTAATGGTACTTCTAAATTAAAAACGAAAAATAAGTGGAAACAACATTCCATGGAGAAATTTAATTTATATTGAATTTAACATAGAAATGGACAAACGACGATCATTAATGTCTCGAGAAGTGAAGAGCAATTCTGTGAATAATTCGGCCCGATGGAAAAATAAATTGAAGCAAGTACTTATATGTAATACAGTGAATCACCCGTGCGGATTTCAACGAAGTGAGTAGAGCACACGCGATACGGGGACTGAGACGAGATGAATGCAATGTGTCTTCAAAGCTATCGGCGAGCATTCTACAGAGCACCGCTCTTCACGATTGTTCCCCTACCTTCAAAGAACTCGCGCCTTCTTCCCCCCGGTGATTAGAACTATGTCAATCCACATTTGGCGATGACAGGTAATTTTGTTCATTGCAAATTTTGTAAGAAGCGACGAAAGGGTGCTGCCGTATTTAAAACAGATTCAATGTCATTGCCTCGTTCACTTCAGGATAAATAAACCGTATTTAAGTTTTGCGAATTGTACTTTCTTTGGGATCTTATATTTATTTTAAGATATATCGGAAGTTTCGGAATTTTAATTTCAATTTTTGCGAAATTTTAATTTGTTTATAGAAACGATATAAATTGTACGATTGAAATAATTTTGTTGGCGTTATTAAATATACATATATGTACTTATTTATTCGTCGAAGAGATATAAAAAATACTTCTTGACAAGTGAAGCACGAACAATGAACAATATAAGGTACTTAAGAATTTTTAATTGTACGCACTAGCCACATTTGTATGGTTACCACAGTACCCTGCACAGCTTAGTCAGGGACAGATGAGATGCTATAAATATTTCTAGGCAGGAAGTTCATCAGAATTATTCTTGCATAAAGATCAATCGTGACGTGTTCGATCGTTAATTGGTACACTGATTCATCTTTTATAAACACGCATTTCTTTAACGATGGTGAACACTTTTGACCAAACTTTCTCGCAATTAATATTCCGTTTAAAAAACCTTGCATAACTAATAAAAAAAAGGTCTTCATTTTTTAATCTTTCGTGCTGCATAATTCATCAATAGCTGAAGAAAATATACAGCTCCTTTCTCGTGAAACGGGAAAAGGAGTGGATATAGTTAAGAGAATATTTACTTTTCCTTTCTGAAAAAATTCATGCATTCAATCTGCGCGAATCGACAGCAGACACTTTTGATTTAAATGGCTATGCATTTATGTAAAAGTTTGACACTCTACAGTAGCGGAATATCAAGTGATGAAAGTCGAAGACCGTTATCAAAATCATACATAACAAAATCCAATTTATCTTTTTATAGCGATCAATTGGTCGAGTTTCACGATCGTATTTTCTCCTTCGTTTGCATCGCTTTCACTTTTACGAGTGGAGAATCTTGTACGTGTTGAATTGCTACGATTGTGTGCGTATATGCGAAGCGTCATTTTTGTCAGTGAAACTTTTATACGTATACTATGATAAGGTTTCTTCTGTTCCCATTTTTTCCTCTTCTGTTTAATCGATTTTTTGTATTGCTGCTACTTTTAACTAATAATATATTTATTATATGCAAACGGTAATATTTAGATTATGTCTCTATTTAGCTATACATATGCCCCCAGACACCCTTAGTCTAAGTTCAATTTGAATTGAGATTTAAACAGTTAATAAAAAAATAACAGCTTTGTGATTGTCTCGCTGGAGAACCAAAATTTCAATTAATTCAAGTCAACTTACTGAATAAAATTTGCCAAATTGTTTAACGTTGCAGCATGTTAGAAAACCGTAAAGAAAAAAATCGAAGAATAAGAAATTCCAACTTGAAAAATATCGTTATTGCATCACTTCACACTATTGTAACTTTACACTAATCTTTACCGCAATTATTATTGCACAATAAGCAATTTCCATATTTTGCATACATCGTATTTATTTTTTACGACGTTCATTGTTGTCGAAATAATAACTGAATAATTTTGTTAAGCAGTTCAGGATGCGTGCAAGTACCATCATTCTGTTTCCTTTGTATACCACCTATCCACGGGGCAAACAAAAGACAACACTGAGAAAATTTCCCGTTACTGGTAGAAGCGAACAATTGCCAGGAAATAGATAGAGTCAAAAACATGATCTGAGTCTTTTAAAATGCATATTGTACAACATTGTAATGTCTCCTTGTATGGTAGACACTATCGTAGATTCAAATATTTCCTGCTGGAATAGTTCAACAATGGCGTAAAATATAGGAAACATATGTACATGTATTTATGTCCTGGTATTGTTCTCGTGATAGCGTCTTCATATAAATGTACAATAAGCAGGGTCACCATACTTTGGCCATGTCAATCATTCATGTTATGTAATTGAATGATATGCCTGATGCAGGTAATTCAATTTTTTTTTCGAGGCGGTTCGATTTGATTTTAATTATCTCCGGGAAGAATTTGTACAATGGTTTTCAATGGAGGAAATGTAATTTACGATTGACTTGATAAGCAAAACATCGTTCGTTTCTTTTATTAAACATTTTTTATTATGGACAATTTATTATCTTATAAGTTTTATGCAGAAAGACACGGCACAGATTAACTTCTGAAAGTACTAGAAATAGAAATTCATTAAAAGGAGAATAATTTTTTCAATATATCAATAATATTAACAAATTTCCAAACTACAGATAAATAGCAGAGGCATAAAGTACGGTTCTGAACGAATACACAACCGATCACTTAAAGGAGAAAGAGTAACAAAGTACACCTGCAGATATTATGTAAAGAAATTACAGAACTCAAGGCAAGCAAGGAGGGATAAGAAAATTAAGAATATACATATATCGTGCAGAAAATGTCATGCAGAATCGAACATGAGAACAGATAAAATAATGATGACAGAAAGAAACAATCAACAAACAGAGAGCTTTACACTTTGGGATTAGAGGAAAATATACACCGGTCAATTACGGAATAGAGGATCACTTACCGCGACGATTATCAACAACCGCACTCTTAGCATTTTCACTGGACAAATGGAATATCTTTGAGTTGTATTAGAAAGATAATACGCGTTGCCAACTATTATTTAAAAAGTGTAGGGAGCAATCCTCTCAAGTCCAATCACAACCGATTACTGATCCAGGCAACCAAGTCTGAGTCGAATCACAGTCAAGAGCCTACGTGAACAAGCCTACGTGCCCGTACTTGGGAGAGCAGACCGGGATCTACGCCTTCGCAATTTTCCTTTATGGATTACAACATCTTTGTGTATTTCACGGATATTTGTCACACAAAAGCACACCACCATACAGCTCCGAATGCCAGCAAAATTTTTGCTTCCACCTTTCAGCTCGTCGCGGATCCCGTGCTGGATAGAGAACCGTTTGACGGAAGAGTACATATAGGGTAAATCTGGAGAGGCAACATCGTCTCCTTCGTTTCTATGCCACAAATGCGCAAATCTTTAATTTTTAGACAAAGACATGGACTCATGGTATTTTTATCGATCGAAAATTGTTTGATATTCTAGCATTTCTTACCGATTTATTAACAAGATCGATGAAACAAGAAGAATTCAATACGGGGTAGCAAACTTTAATAAACAGTAATATAATAACACACTTTAATTAATTTAATTGAAATATTATTCAATTAAACACTGTTACCATGTTAATGGCCTGCGCGATTTTTCAGCCGTGACACTTTGTTTTTTAATTGTTGACAAATTGATTTCTTTCACTGTACTAGGAAAGGGTTAAATATTTGGCGAAATGACTGAAGGCTATTTGCTTAAATCCTCTTCACGTCACTTTCATCAGAATTATTAAAATCTAATGGCCGAGCAGGAACTCTTCTTTTGCTTAAAAGGTCACCAATACCACTTGATTTGTTTTCACTTTCAAAGTGAAATTTCTCCGAATTACAATCAAATATTTCGTCATCACTTTCATTAATTTCAAATGAATTATAAAATCAGGAAATAACACTACCGTATTCGTAGTATAAGAACTATCTCTTGCGACCAAAGAAATGAAGTACATATGCCCCATTTTAATTGCCACCCTATCGAGAAACTAAAACTTCTCATCCAGGCAAAGTGCTGACCGTGTAGGAATAAGTCTAACAATAAGGAAGAGGACATTCCTCTTTGCACGTTTATGGTAGTGCGGTTGAATCAATAACCTGCAGCCAACGCACACTTTAAACAAATTAAATTATTCTTGTTTTATCCATAACTCTCTCGCTCTTAAGCGACATTTATCCATTATGGTATACTTTCTATTACATTTCGGCAGTAACCAGGAGATATTTGAACCCATTAAACTTGAATCCTACCATGTATCTAGTTTCATAATTGATGACGGTGTGAAATCGAATAAATCACGTATTTGTTTTTATTCAATAATTCACATACAGACAAGCCAATCTAAAACAGAAAACTTTTTAATCTCTAATCAATTCTATACGCTTTTCACTGTGCCCTTAGGGTCCTGATTATGATGGAGCATAACATTTTCTTCGATTACGAAAGTAGTTTCATTTTTTTTCTTTTTTGTTTATGGGTAGAAGATGCAAAATATCTAATATTTGATTGATTCAGTTGCCATTCATATTATGCATGATATTATGCAAATTATATTTGCAAATTGTTATTTCGTCAAACTTTCTTATCGGAATTAACTGTTTTCTTGAAAAATGCATTTCATTAAAAGCCGATTTGTTTGGAAAGTTAAGAATTTAATATGGTTTATGTCGCGAAACTACGTAGTACATAATACAGAATCAATGGACTTACGTCATCCTTATTCTGGTAAAGATGAAGTCCGTTGCCACACTGGACCTTACCTTCACTCTGTCCTTGCTCGCATTTTACACTTACCTAGACCTGTGCAGATCAAGAAATCATTAACGAGGATAATGATTATATAACTGTACAGATACCCACGTACTTTCTCGAAGATTTCATGAATATTGAGAATCTTCTCGTATAATAAATGGAATCAAAATATTTATAATGTTACAGTAATAGCTTTTAATGCAATATAACAATTTTGTGGAGATTGTGTATCTTTATGGAATTTATAATAACTATAACTATCAGGAAAGACTACAAAAACTCATTCATTGGAGGACAAACCGACCATAGATACGAAATGGTGTATTTGTCAAACTTTATTAATACTAGCCTAATCCTTTCATCTTATATTTTAAAATATTTTACTACAAATAAATTTATTATAAACGAAACTACTGGAAAGTCATTGAAAACTATCATATTCTTCAATAAAATACACCTTCCAGTGTCTTGTCCTGTAAATAAAGTAGTATGCAAATTATCAAATTCTGGGCGTCAAAGATACCTTGAAACTTAGTTATTCAAAAATCGTAAGGTTGCTCTACGTCAGCAAGTTATAGTTCTCCAAATGGCGTCTGCACTACCTACTCATGTCGTTCCATAAACGGAGGGTATACACAGCAATGCCCGCCAAACTGACGCAAGATCTGGTTCGGGATGCGAAATTTATCCGAGGATATTTATGCATCAATTTCATTATAATGCAGAAATTCTTATTGTATAATGCATTATATTCTTCATTGCCAGATTAATTTTAACAATCCTCGAAAGAACCTAATTCCAAATCCTTAAATACGAACTACCGCGCAAGAACTTCAAATACAAACTTGTAAAAATAGCTCTGAACATTATTAAACTTATTTAAGCCCGCAATTTTTATTACGGGCAAGGGCATGAAAATTAATAATTGAAGACAAAATTAAAGATTAGTAATTCATTTGCTTCCATTTCATTTCATACCTCGTTTATTAAAAACTAACCAGCAGGAGCCAAGAAACAAACTTTTTACTTTATTTAAAGAAAAAAACACATGGCGCCATTTCGCGTTTGTCGCATCTCGAGCAGCTTCTAAATCAACTTCCTGTATATTTTTCTACTTTTTTGTTCGGGCTGGTCTCAAATTAAAGCTACGAAAAATTGCTTCATTTTCCAATAGGTTTCAAAAGTACGGCATCTGTAGCTTAAAAGTTATTAACAATTAAAAAATCGGCGACAATACACTTGGGTTCATTTCAATTTTTTCGGGTTGTGGACCCGCTGGCTTAATGATCGAGCGGTTAAAATGAATGCAAAGAATACTGCTACACAACCATGTACGATTTATGAATGCTACTTGTGTCTTTCATTTTTTACAAACAATTTAAATATTCGTTTGAGAATTCCACCGTATCTATACACGAGGGCCGTTCTAAACGTGGAACAGATCGTTCCTTGAATCGAGAGCTTTAATTTAAGACATCGCCGATTGAAATCGGTCAGGTAGAACGCGAGATAATTGAATTTGTTTAAAGAAATTATAAACAAAAATGCGTTATTTCAACTTGCAGGCGAGCTACATCAATGATCAAATACAAAATGCTAAAAGTCTAAGCTACAATTTCCAATTGGTGTTAAAATATTCCATGCACGATTTATTTGTTATAAACACATATAATGTTTAAACAATTATTACGGGCAAGGGGTTGAAGTTACAGCACTGAGATTTTTTTGTCTGTATAGCTTATACAGACATAGCTTTGTCTGTATAGCTTCCCTTTCACTTGACACATCACAGATTCAGAAATAATTACCAAGAACCGAGATACAATTGTTTTTAACATTTGTCGGTAACGTTGTGAGTGACTTGGAAATGGTACTTGGGCTCTAGCCACTGACGAGATAAATATAGGAACTCGTCAGTGATCCGTCGGTGCCAGGGCCGTTCCTGGGTTGTTGGCCGCCCAGGTGTGCAGGTATCTTTGCATATAAGGCTCTGGCTCTTACAAGTATATTTTGTAAGTTTCCTAAGATAACATCATCAAGTGATAATATCAAGTGTTACGAGTTTTACCACCGACGAGATATAAGAATAGACAAGACATCCAATGTATTTTTTCGGCCACGATTTTTGGGACCCGGGGTCCCATTACCATTTCCGTGTCACTCGCAACGTTACCCACAGATTATAGAAAACAATGCGAAAATTAAATAATTTTAAAGAATTCTTTTGTTCTTTGCCGTAATGAAAGGCAACAAAGGATAGGAAACATTTAATGTTAATTAGAAATCTTTTAATTAAAGAAACACATGATAACAAGTTTTCTTATTTCAATTGTACTATCAATAAATGAAATAATTTTTAAAGTTATACTTTACATTATTTTCTGATAAATTACCAAAAAAACATTGAGCTAAGTGACGTATATTGTTTTAACACCCAAACAATAACGTTGCCACAATGAAAAAGATATGGACGATAATTGTATACTACAATTGTTAATTGTATAATTACTAGACAAATTCTTTCAGTATCTTTTTCATTGGAGCAATTTTATCGTTAATGAAAGACGCAATTTCTTATTTATAATTCATTATACAATATATAATACCAAATTAATAATTGGGGTAAAATTTATACTCCGATTCGGAGTAGGTCCAAGGATCGGTGGCGATGTCTCGGCAAGCATTAATTGGGGATATGAACGAACACTGAGCGGCCATTATTGTACATTGTATCCTAAGTACAATACGCAGTCAATTCGCTCGAATTATTTTCCACATAATTATCAAACGTCTCTTAAACGTTTAATAATTATACGATAAATAATTGATTGCCCGGGTCTCACCACGTGGAGGTTACTGCGCATGGAGACCCACCCTAGCCACGGCCCTTCCACCCTCCAATTATGCGATAACAAATTCTAATATAAAATGTGAGAAACAAAAATCTCCTATTATTGTCAATTTGTAGGACGTTCATTAATTGATCGTAGTACAAGTAAGACAACAAGAGGAGTACTTGGTAAATTCACGACCGAAAGCTAAGTTGAATATCAGAAGGAAACCTGAAAGAAAATCTGCAAGAGAATTCAATTTCCTGAAATAAAGCTTTCTTAAAAATATATCATATGATCTTAAAAACTAGACAACGAAATATTATTGCAGTGGTGAACACTGCGGGCTTAAAAGCTAAGACATAACGTAAAAATAAACCCCACTTTCTTAAATTTTAGATTAGATTCGAATACGCCCTGTCTGACTAAAGAGCTAACTTAAGACTAGAATCACCCTACCTCGTATAACATCTAAGAGTTCAATTAAAAGAATAATTTCAATAATATCCTACCAACATAGGAATGTAAAAGATACTTTACCAAACTCATATAGGTATAAGTACGTACATATATGTTTAATTCCCCTTCAATTCATCGTTATTAATCATGTGGTCCATGGTGTCCTAGAATCTGCAAGAGAATTCAATTTCCTGAAATAAAACTTTCTTAAAAATATATCATATGATCTTAAAAACTAGACAACGAAATATTATTGCAGTGGTGAACACTGCGGGCTTAAAAGCTAAGACATAACGTAAAAATAAACCCCACTTTCTTAAATTTTAGATTAGATTCGAATACGCCCTGCCTGACTAAAGAGCTAACTTAAGACTAGAATCACCCTACCTGGTATAACATCTAAGAGTTCAATTAAAAGAATAATTTCAATAATATCCTACCAACATAGGAATGTAAAAGATACTTTACCAAACTCATATAGGTATAAGTACGTACATATATGTTTAATTCCCCTTCAATTCATCGATATTAATCATGTGGTCCATGGTGTCCTAGAACAGACTGAAACACACACCAAAAAATTGCTGCACCTGCCAACAATTTTTGGTTTTCTAAACCCTGCCTAGTTAAAAGTCTAATATTTTCAATTCGTGTAAAACCTGCCTGTATAAAGTTCTAAGGTTGTCTGTTCGAAAAAATCCTGCCTACATAAAGAGCTAAACGTATTGATCGATCTTAATTGGGCCCACCTAATTAATTATCTAATAAATGTAGTGAATTAAAAGGCCCGGGTAGGGGCAGGGGCAGGGCGGGGATGTGGTCATATTATACGTATGTATTATCATGAATCTTCTTCTTTAGCTGATTATTTTCAATGCTTCTGAAGCAAACGCAGACACGAAATAATTAATGAAGTATTATAAAAATGACTTCTTAAACTCAGAAATTGAATCGACGAGGCTGGCTCTTTAATTTTATAGTTTCCAAACGTGCCTTTGAAAGCCCGAACTCGTCGAACAGGGCCCTGACTCTAATGGAACACTTATGATTGACAAACAAAGTGATTCTAATTTCGCGACAGTATTTCTACTGTGTTTGTGACTGCTACCGAGCAGCCCGCGAGCCCTCGGCCAGAGTCTGTACAGTAAAACGACTTAGCATCGACACCAGTTTCGATTCCGAGCCACAGAAATCATTAAGGCACGGATATGCAAGACCACAACCACGATTCTAGATTATGACCCGTATGCCTTCTGCCACCCCAAGGTGTGCTTGGCGTGGTCTAACACATAGGAATTTCCTACTAGGCGGGCCAAAGTGTCCAGAAAAGCAATCACAGCCCCACACACCGCCCCCCGATGACACTGCAACCCGGATATTGCAAGAACCGCGACCACGATTCCAGAATGGTGGATAACCTACCCATGTTAGAGAACGTAGTCTAACCGAGGGCCTCGTGACCAGGGTCCAGAACCACAATCACGCCCCCACACATCGTAACTGGCTGACACTAAGTCCCCAACCATCAGTCCCCCGAGCCGAGAACGGAAAAGGAAACGAAATAGTTACGAAAGGAAAGGCAACCTCGGGGTCGAATGCTAGATTCGCGCGCGCCGAGGAGGAATGGAAGAATAATTATGAAGGGAAAAGGGAGCCTCGGGGTCAGAATGCTAGATTCGCGCGCGCCGAGGAGGAATGGAAGAATAATTATGAAGGGAAAAGGGAGCCTAGGGGTCAATTCGCAGTCAATTCGCTCGAATTATTTTCCACATAATTATCAAACGTCTCTTAAACGTTTAATAATTATACGATAAATAATTGATTGCCCGGGTCTCACCACGTGGAGGTTACTGCGCATGGAGACCCACCCTAGCCACGGCCCTTCCACCCTCCAATTATGCGATAACAAATTCTAATATAAAATGTGAGAAACAAAAATCTCCTATTATTGTCAATTTGTAGGACGTTCATTAATTGATCGTAGTACAAGTAAGACAACAAGAGGAGTACTTGGTAAATTCACGACCGAAAGCTAAGTTGAATATCAGAAGGAAACCTGAAAGAAAATCTGCAAGAGAATTCAATTTCCTGAAATAAAGCTTTCTTAAAAATATATCATATGATCTTAAAAACTAGACAACGAAATATTATTGCAGTGGTGAACACTGCGGGCTTAAAAGCTAAGACATAACGTAAAAATAAACCCCACTTTCTTAAATTTTAGATTAGATTCGAATACGCCCTGTCTGACTAAAGAGCTAACTTAAGACTAGAATCACCCTACCTCGTATAACATCTAAGAGTTCAATTAAAAGAATAATTTCAATAATATCCTACCAACATAGGAATGTAAAAGATACTTTACCAAACTCATATAGGTATAAGTACGTACATATATGTTTAATTCCCCTTCAATTCATCGTTATTAATCATGTGGTCCATGGTGTCCTAGAATCTGCAAGAGAATTCAATTTCCTGAAATAAAACTTTCTTAAAAATATATCATATGATCTTAAAAACTAGACAACGAAATATTATTGCAGTGGTGAACACTGCGGGCTTAAAAGCTAAGACATAACGTAAAAATAAACCCCACTTTCTTAAATTTTAGATTAGATTCGAATACGCCCTGCCTGACTAAAGAGCTAACTTAAGACTAGAATCACCCTACCTGGTATAACATCTAAGAGTTCAATTAAAAGAATAATTTCAATAATATCCTACCAACATAGGAATGTAAAAGATACTTTACCAAACTCATATAGGTATAAGTACGTACATATATGTTTAATTCCCCTTCAATTCATCGATATTAATCATGTGGTCCATGGTGTCCTAGAACAGACTGAAACACACACCAAAAAATTGCAGCACCTGCCAACAATTTTTGGTTTTCTAAACCCTGCCTAGTTAAAAGTCTAATATTTTCAATTCGTGTAAAACCTGCCTGTATAAAGTTCTAAGGTTGTCTGTTCGAAAAAATCCTGCCTACATAAAGAGCTAAACGTATTGATCGATCTTAATTGGGCCCACCTAATTAATTATCTAATAAATGTAGTGAATTAAAAGGCCCGGGTAGGGGCAGGGGCAGGGCGGGGATGTGGTCATATTATACGTATGTATTATCATGAATCTTCTTCTTTAGCTGATTATTTTCAATGCTTCTGAAGCAAACGCAGACACGAAATAATTAATGAAGTATTATAAAAATGACTTCTTAAACTCAGAAATTGAATCGACGAGGCTGGCTCTTTAATTTTATAGTTTCCAAACGTGCCTTTGAAAGCCCGAACTCGTCGAACAGGGCCCTGACTCTAATGGAACACTTATGATTGACAAACAAAGTGATTCTAATTTCGCGACAGTATTTCTACTGTGTTTGTGACTGCTACCGAGCAGCCCGCGAGCCCTCGGCCAGAGTCTGTACAGTAAAACGACTTAGCATCGACACCAGTTTCGATTCCGAGCCACAGAAATCATTAAGGCACGGATATGCAAGACCACAACCACGATTCTAGATTATGACCCGTATGCCTTCTGCCACCCCAAGGTGTGCTTGGCGTGGTCTAACACATAGGAATTTCCTACTAGGCGGGCCAAAGTGTCCAGAAAAGCAATCACAGCCCCACACACCGCCCCCCGATGACACTGCAACCCGGATATTGCAAGAACCGCGACCACGATTCCAGAATGGTGGATAACCTACCCATGTTAGAGAACGTAGTCTAACCGAGGGCCTCGTGACCAGGGTCCAGAACCACAATCACGCCCCCACACATCGTAACTGGCTGACACTAAGTCCCCAACCATCAGTCCCCCGAGCCGAGAACGGAAAAGGAAACGAAATAGTTACGAAAGGAAAGGCAACCTCGGGGTCGAATGCTAGATTCGCGCGCGCCGAGGAGGAATGGAAGAATAATTATGAAGGGAAAAGGGAGCCTCGGGGTCAGAATGCTAGATTCGCGCGCGCCGAGGAGGAATGGAAGAATAATTATGAAGGGAAAAGGGAGCCTAGGGGTCAATTCGCAGTCAATTCGCTCGAATTATTTTCCACATAATTATCAAACGTCTCTTAAACGTTTAATAATTATACGATAAATAATTGATTGCCCGGGTCTCACCACGTGGAGGTTACTGCGCATGGAGACCCACCCTAGCCACGGCCCTTCCACCCTCCAATTATGCGATAACAAATTCTAATATAAAATGTGAGAAACAAAAATCTCCTATTATTGTCAATTTGTAGGACGTTCATTAATTGATCGTAGTACAAGTAAGACAACAAGAGGAGTACTTGGTAAATTCACGACCGAAAGCTAAGTTGAATATCAGAAGGAAACCTGAAAGAAAATTTGCAAGAGAATTCAATTTCCTGAAATAAAACTTTCTTAAAAATATATCATATGATCTTAAAAACTAGACAACGAAATATTATTGCAGTGGTGAACACTGCGGGCTTAAAAGCTAAGACATAACGTAAAAATAAACCCCACTTTCTTAAATTTTAGATTAGATTCGAATACGCCCTGCCTGACTAAAGAGCTAACTTAAGACTAGAATCACCCTACCTGGTATAACATCTAAGAGTTCAATTAAAAGAATAATTTCAATAATATCCTACCAACATAGGAATGTAAAAGATACTTTACCAAACTCATATAGGTATAAGTACGTACATATATGTTTAATTCCCCTTCAATTCATCGATATTAATCATGTGGTCCATGGTGTCCTAGAACAGACTGAAACACACACCAAAAAATTGCAGCACCTGCCAACAATTTTTGGTTTTCTAAACCCTGCCTAGTTAAAAGTCTAATATTTTCAATTCGTGTAAAACCTGCCTGTATAAAGTTCTAAGGTTGTCTGTTCGAAAAAATCCTGCCTACATAAAGAGCTAAACGTATTGATCGATCTTAATTGGGCCCACCTAATTAATTATCTAATAAATGTAGTGAATTAAAAGGCCCGGGTAGGGGCAGGGGCAGGGCGGGGATATGGTCATATTATACGTATGTATTATCATGAATCTTCTTCTTTAGCTGATTATTTTCAATGCTTCTGAAGCAAACGCAGACACGAAATAATTAATGAAGTATTATAAAAATGACTTCTTAAACTCAGAAATTGAATCGACGAGGCTGGCTCTTTAATTTTATAGTTTCCAAACGTGCCTTTGAAAGCCCGAACTCGTCGAACAGGGCCCTGACTCTAATGGAACACTTATGATTGACAAACAAAGTGATTCTAATTTCGCGACAGTATTTCTACTGTGTTTGTGACTGCTACCGAGCAGCCCGCGAGCCCTCGGCCAGAGTCTGTACAGTAAAACGACTTAGCATCGACACCAGTTTCGATTCCGAGCCACAGAAATCATTAAGGCACGGATATGCAAGACCACAACCACGATTCTAGATTATGACCCGTATGCCTTCTGCCACCCCAAGGTGTGCTTGGCGTGGTCTAACACATAGGAATTTCCTACTAGGCGGGCCAAAGTGTCCAGAAAAGCAATCACAGCCCCACACACCGCCCCCCGATGACACTGCAACCCGGATATTGCAAGAACCGCGACCACGATTCCAGAATGGTGGATAACCTACCCATGTTAGAGAACGTAGTCTAACCGAGGGCCTCGTGACCAGGGTCCAGAACCACAATCACGCCCCCACACATCGTAACTGGCTGACACTAAGTCCCCAACCATCAGTCCCCCGAGCCGAGAACGGAAAAGGAAACGAAATAGTTACGAAAGGAAAGGCAACCTCGGGGTCGAATGCTAGATTCGCGCGCGCCGAGGAGGAATGGAAGAATAATTATGAAGGGAAAAGGGAGCCTCGGGGTCAGAATGCTAGATTCGCGCGCGCCGAGGAGGAATGGAAGAATAATTATGAAGGGAAAAGGGAGCCTAGGGGTCAATTCGCAGTCAATTCGCTCGAATTATTTTCCACATAATTATCAAACGTCTCTTAAACGTTTAATAATTATACGATAAATAATTGATTGCCCGGGTCTCACCACGTGGAGGTTACTGCGCATGGAGACCCACCCTAGCCACGGCCCTTCCACCCTCCAATTATGCGATAACAAATTCTAATATAAAATGTGAGAAACAAAAATCTCCTATTATTGTCAATTTGTAGGACGTTCATTAATTGATCGTAGTACAAGTAAGACAACAAGAGGAGTACTTGGTAAATTCACGACCGAAAGCTAAGTTGAATATCAGAAGGAAACCTGAAAGAAAATCTGCAAGAGAATTCAATTTCCTGAAATAAAGCTTTCTTAAAAATATATCATATGATCTTAAAAACTAGACAACGAAATATTATTGCAGTGGTGAACACTGCGGGCTTAAAAGCTAAGACATAACGTAAAAATAAACCCCACTTTCTTAAATTTTAGATTAGATTCGAATACGCCCTGTCTGACTAAAGAGCTAACTTAAGACTAGAATCACCCTACCTCGTATAACATCTAAGAGTTCAATTAAAAGAATAATTTCAATAATATCCTACCAACATAGGAATGTAAAAGATACTTTACCAAACTCATATAGGTATAAGTACGTACATATATGTTTAATTCCCCTTCAATTCATCGTTATTAATCATGTGGTCCATGGTGTCCTAGAATCTGCAAGAGAATTCAATTTCCTGAAATAAAACTTTCTTAAAAATATATCATATGATCTTAAAAACTAGACAACGAAATATTATTGCAGTGGTGAACACTGCGGGCTTAAAAGCTAAGACATAACGTAAAAATAAACCCCACTTTCTTAAATTTTAGATTAGATTCGAATACGCCCTGCCTGACTAAAGAGCTAACTTAAGACTAGAATCACCCTACCTGGTATAACATCTAAGAGTTCAATTAAAAGAATAATTTCAATAATATCCTACCAACATAGGAATGTAAAAGATACTTTACCAAACTCATATAGGTATAAGTACGTACATATATGTTTAATTCCCCTTCAATTCATCGATATTAATCATGTGGTCCATGGTGTCCTAGAACAGACTGAAACACACACCAAAAAATTGCTGCACCTGCCAACAATTTTTGGTTTTCTAAACCCTGCCTAGTTAAAAGTCTAATATTTTCAATTCGTGTAAAACCTGCCTGTATAAAGTTCTAAGGTTGTCTGTTCGAAAAAATCCTGCCTACATAAAGAGCTAAACGTATTGATCGATCTTAATTGGGCCCACCTAATTAATTATCTAATAAATGTAGTGAATTAAAAGGCCCGGGTAGGGGCAGGGGCAGGGCGGGGATGTGGTCATATTATACGTATGTATTATCATGAATCTTCTTCTTTAGCTGATTATTTTCAATGCTTCTGAAGCAAACGCAGACACGAAATAATTAATGAAGTATTATAAAAATGACTTCTTAAACTCAGAAATTGAATCGACGAGGCTGGCTCTTTAATTTTATAGTTTCCAAACGTGCCTTTGAAAGCCCGAACTCGTCGAACAGGGCCCTGACTCTAATGGAACACTTATGATTGACAAACAAAGTGATTCTAATTTCGCGACAGTATTTCTACTGTGTTTGTGACTGCTACCGAGCAGCCCGCGAGCCCTCGGCCAGAGTCTGTACAGTAAAACGACTTAGCATCGACACCAGTTTCGATTCCGAGCCACAGAAATCATTAAGGCACGGATATGCAAGACCACAACCACGATTCTAGATTATGACCCGTATGCCTTCTGCCACCCCAAGGTGTGCTTGGCGTGGTCTAACACATAGGAATTTCCTACTAGGCGGGCCAAAGTGTCCAGAAAAGCAATCACAGCCCCACACACCGCCCCCCGATGACACTGCAACCCGGATATTGCAAGAACCGCGACCACGATTCCAGAATGGTGGATAACCTACCCATGTTAGAGAACGTAGTCTAACCGAGGGCCTCGTGACCAGGGTCCAGAACCACAATCACGCCCCCACACATCGTAACTGGCTGACACTAAGTCCCCAACCATCAGTCCCCCGAGCCGAGAACGGAAAAGGAAACGAAATAGTTACGAAAGGAAAGGCAACCTCGGGGTCGAATGCTAGATTCGCGCGCGCCGAGGAGGAATGGAAGAATAATTATGAAGGGAAAAGGGAGCCTCGGGGTCAGAATGCTAGATTCGCGCGCGCCGAGGAGGAATGGAAGAATAATTATGAAGGGAAAAGGGAGCCTAGGGGTCAATTCGCAGTCAATTCGCTCGAATTATTTTCCACATAATTATCAAACGTCTCTTAAACGTTTAATAATTATACGATAAATAATTGATTGCCCGGGTCTCACCACGTGGAGGTTACTGCGCATGGAGACCCACCCTAGCCACGGCCCTTCCACCCTCCAATTATGCGATAACAAATTCTAATATAAAATGTGAGAAACAAAAATCTCCTATTATTGTCAATTTGTAGGACGTTCATTAATTGATCGTAGTACAAGTAAGACAACAAGAGGAGTACTTGGTAAATTCACGACCGAAAGCTAAGTTGAATATCAGAAGGAAACCTGAAAGAAAATTTGCAAGAGAATTCAATTTCCTGAAATAAAACTTTCTTAAAAATATATCATATGATCTTAAAAACTAGACAACGAAATATTATTGCAGTGGTGAACACTGCGGGCTTAAAAGCTAAGACATAACGTAAAAATAAACCCCACTTTCTTAAATTTTAGATTAGATTCGAATACGCCCTGCCTGACTAAAGAGCTAACTTAAGACTAGAATCACCCTACCTGGTATAACATCTAAGAGTTCAATTAAAAGAATAATTTCAATAATATCCTACCAACATAGGAATGTAAAAGATACTTTACCAAACTCATATAGGTATAAGTACGTACATATATGTTTAATTCCCCTTCAATTCATCGATATTAATCATGTGGTCCATGGTGTCCTAGAATCTGCAAGAGAATTCAATTTCCTGAAATAAAACTTTCTTAAAAATATATCATATGATCTTAAAAACTAGACAACGAAATATTATGGCAGTGGTGAACACTGCGGGCTTAAAAGCTAAGACATAACGTAAAAATAAACCCCACTTTCTTAAATTTTAGATTAGATTCGAATACGCCCTGCCTGACTAAAGAGCTAACTTAAGACTAGAATCACCCTACCTGGTATAACATCTAAGAGTTCAATTAAAAGAATAATTTCAATAATATCCTACCAACATAGGAATGTAAAAGATACTTTACCAAACTCATATAGGTATAAGTACGTACATATATGTTTAATTCCCCTTCAATTCATCGATATTAATCATGTGGTCCATGGTGTCCTAGAACAGACTGAAACACACACCAAAAAATTGCAGCACCTGCCAACAATTTTTGGTTTTCTAAACCCTGCCTAGTTAAAAGTCTAATATTTTCAATTCGTGTAAAACCTGCCTGTATAAAGTTCTAAGGTTGTCTGTTCGAAAAAATCCAGCCTACATAAAGAGCTAAACGTATTGATCGATCTTAATTGGGCCCACCTAATTAATTATCTAATAAATGTAGTGAATTAAAAGGCCCGGGTAGGGGCAGGGGCAGGGCGGGGATGTGGTCATATTATACGTATGTATTATCATGAATCTTCTTCTTTAGCTGATTATTTTCAATGCTTCTGAAGCAAACGCAGACACGAAATAATTAATGAAGTATTATAAAAATGACTTCTTAAACTCAGAAATTGAATCGACGAGGCTGGCTCTTTAATTTTATAGTTTCCAAACGTGCCTTTGAAAGCCCGAACTCGTCGAACAGGGCCCTGACTCTAATGGAACACTTATGATTGACAAACAAAGTGATTCTAATTTCGCGACAGTATTTCTACTGTGTTTGTGACTGCTACCGAGCAGCCCGCGAGCCCTCGGCCAGAGTCTGTACAGTAAAACGACTTAGCATCGACACCAGTTTCGATTCCGAGCCACAGAAATCATTAAGGCACGGATATGCAAGACCACAACCACGATTCTAGATTATGACCCGTATGCCTTCTGCCACCCCAAGGTGTGCTTGGCGTGGTCTAACACATAGGAATTTCCTACTAGGCGGGCCAAAGTGTCCAGAAAAGCAATCACAGCCCCACACACCGCCCCCCGATGACACTGCAACCCGGATATTGCAAGAACCGCGACCACGATTCCAGAATGGTGGATAACCTACCCATGTTAGAGAACGTAGTCTAACCGAGGGCCTCGTGACCAGGGTCCAGAACCACAATCACGCCCCCACACATCGTAACTGGCTGACACTAAGTCCCCAACCATCAGTCCCCCGAGCCGAGAACGGAAAAGGAAACGAAATAGTTACGAAAGGAAAGGCAACCTCGGGGTCGAATGCTAGATTCGCGCGCGCCGAGGAGGAATGGAAGAATAATTATGAAGGGAAAAGGGAGCCTCGGGGTCAGAATGCTAGATTCGCGCGCGCCGAGGAGGAATGGAAGAATAATTATGAAGGGAAAAGGGAGCCTAGGGGTCAATTCGCAGTCAATTCGCTCGAATTATTTTCCACATAATTATCAAACGTCTCTTAAACGTTTAATAATTATACGATAAATAATTGATTGCCCGGGTCTCACCACGTGGAGGTTACTGCGCATGGAGACCCACCCTAGCCACGGCCCTTCCACCCTCCAATTATGCGATAACAAATTCTAATATAAAATGTGAGAAACAAAAATCTCCTATTATTGTCAATTTGTAGGACGTTCATTAATTGATCGTAGTACAAGTAAGACAACAAGAGGAGTACTTGGTAAATTCACGACCGAAAGCTAAGTTGAATATCAGAAGGAAACCTGAAAGAAAATTTGCAAGAGAATTCAATTTCCTGAAATAAAACTTTCTTAAAAATATATCATATGATCTTAAAAACTAGACAACGAAATATTATTGCAGTGGTGAACACTGCGGGCTTAAAAGCTAAGACATAACGTAAAAATAAACCCCACTTTCTTAAATTTTAGATTAGATTCGAATACGCCCTGCCTGACTAAAGAGCTAACTTAAGACTAGAATCACCCTACCTGGTATAACATCTAAGAGTTCAATTAAAAGAATAATTTCAATAATATCCTACCAACATAGGAATGTAAAAGATACTTTACCAAACTCATATAGGTATAAGTACGTACATATATGTTTAATTCCCCTTCAATTCATCGATATTAATCATGTGGTCCATGGTGTCCTAGAATCTGCAAGAGAATTCAATTTCCTGAAATAAAACTTTCTTAAAAATATATCATATGATCTTAAAAACTAGACAACGAAATATTATGGCAGTGGTGAACACTGCGGGCTTAAAAGCTAAGACATAACGTAAAAATAAACCCCACTTTCTTAAATTTTAGATTAGATTCGAATACGCCCTGCCTGACTAAAGAGCTAACTTAAGACTAGAATCACCCTACCTGGTATAACATCTAAGAGTTCAATTAAAAGAATAATTTCAATAATATCCTACCAACATAGGAATGTAAAAGATACTTTACCAAACTCATATAGGTATAAGTACGTACATATATGTTTAATTCCCCTTCAATTCATCGATATTAATCATGTGGTCCATGGTGTCCTAGAACAGACTGAAACACACACCAAAAAATTGCAGCACCTGCCAACAATTTTTGGTTTTCTAAACCCTGCCTAGTTAAAAGTCTAATATTTTCAATTCGTGTAAAACCTGCCTGTATAAAGTTCTAAGGTTGTCTGTTCGAAAAAATCCAGCCTACATAAAGAGCTAAACGTATTGATCGATCTTAATTGGGCCCACCTAATTAATTATCTAATAAATGTAGTGAATTAAAAGGCCCGGGTAGGGGCAGGGGCAGGGCGGGGATGTGGTCATATTATACGTATGTATTATCATGAATCTTCTTCTTTAGCTGATTATTTTCAATGCTTCTGAAGCAAACGCAGACACGAAATAATTAATGAAGTATTATAAAAATGACTTCTTAAACTCAGAAATTGAATCGACGAGGCTGGCTCTTTAATTTTATAGTTTCCAAACGTGCCTTTGAAAGCCCGAACTCGTCGAACAGGGCCCTGACTCTAATGGAACACTTATGATTGACAAACAAAGTGATTCTAATTTCGCGACAGTATTTCTACTGTGTTTGTGACTGCTACCGAGCAGCCCGCGAGCCCTCGGCCAGAGTCTGTACAGTAAAACGACTTAGCATCGACACCAGTTTCGATTCCGAGCCACAGAAATCATTAAGGCACGGATATGCAAGACCACAACCACGATTCTAGATTATGACCCGTATGCCTTCTGCCACCCCAAGGTGTGCTTGGCGTGGTCTAACACATAGGAATTTCCTACTAGGCGGGCCAAAGTGTCCAGAAAAGCAATCACAGCCCCACACACCGCCCCCCGATGACACTGCAACCCGGATATTGCAAGAACCGCGACCACGATTCCAGAATGGTGGATAACCTACCCATGTTAGAGAACGTAGTCTAACCGAGGGCCTCGTGACCAGGGTCCAGAACCACAATCACGCCCCCACACATCGTAACTGGCTGACACTAAGTCCCCAACCATCAGTCCCCCGAGCCGAGAACGGAAAAGGAAACGAAATAGTTACGAAAGGAAAGGCAACCTCGGGGTCGAATGCTAGATTCGCGCGCGCCGAGGAGGAATGGAAGAATAATTATGAAGGGAAAAGGGAGCCTCGGGGTCAGAATGCTAGATTCGCGCGCGCCGAGGAGGAATGGAAGAATAATTATGAAGGGAAAAGGGAGCCTCGGGGTTAATTCGCAGTCATTCGCTCGAATTATTTTCCACATAATTATCAAACGTGTCTTAAACGTTTAATAATTATACGATAAATAATTGATTGCCCGGGTCTCACCACGTGGAGGTTACTGCGCATGGAGACCCACCCTAGCCACGGCCCTTCCACCCTCCAATTGTGCGAAAACTAATTCTAATATAACATGTGAGAAACAAAAATCTCCTATTATTGTCAATTTGTAGAACGTTCATTAATTGATCGTAGTACAAGTAAGACAACAAGAGGAGTAGTTGGTAAATTCACGACCGAAAGCTAAATTGAATATCAGAAGGAAACCTGAAAGAAAATCTGCAAGAGAATTCAATTTCCTGAAATAAAACTTTCTTAAAAATATATTCTGTGATCTTAAAAATTAGACAGCGAAATATTATTGCAGCAGTGTATGCTGCTGCCTTAAAAACTAAGACACAGGTTGAAAATAAATCCTCCCTTCTTAAATACTAGATTAGATTCAAATGCGCCCTACCTGACTAAAGATCTGACTTAAAACTAGAATCGCCCTACCTAGTAGGTATAACATCTAACAGTTCGAATAAAAGAACAATTTCAATAATATCCTATCTACATAGGACTGTAATAGATACTATCCCATACTCGTGTAGGTATGAGTATGCATATACTTAAATCCTCTTCGGTTAGTCCGTATTAATCTCTCGTGGTCCATGGTGTCCTAGAACAGACAGAAACTCGAACCGAAGAATTGCAGCACCTGCCAACAATATTTGGTTTTATAAACCCTGCATAATTAAAACTCTAATAATTTCAATTCGTGTAAAACCTGCCAGTATTAAGATCTAAGATTGTGTGTTGAGACAAATCCATAAAGAGCTTAAAGTATTGTTCGATTTATATTTGGGCCTGCCTAATTAATTGTCTAACACCTGTAATTAGTTAATAAGGACAGGGGTTTGGGGCAGGGATGGGGTGACGGTGTGTTCGTATTATACATTGTTTCATGAATCCTCTTCTTTTCAATGCTTCTAAAACATGCACAAACTCGAAATAATTAGTAAAGCATTATAAGAATGAATTCTTAAACTCACAAATTGGATCGACGAGGCTGGCTCTTGAATTTTAAAGTTTCCAATCGTGTCTTTGATAATATTTCTGGATCTGTATTCTATATATTCCATTCTTGAGCCTCTGACGTATGTACTTATGTTTGTTTAATATATCATATTTGGGTTCATCTGTGAATCTGTAACAATCTCAAGCATTGGATTAGTGACATCCCCAAGTCTCCCCATTTTATATCGAAATGAAGCTGCTTCTAATTCGTAATAACTGAATTTTAGCAAAGTTAATAAAACAGAATTGATATGGGAAATGCAGCTACTTTTTAATAAAAGTAGGTAATTGGATTTCGGCCAAACTGATGTATTCTTTTGTACGTTCTAGATCAAACTGAATGGTGGTATCAATATCATTAAAAACTTCAAAATGAAGTAGTCACATTTCACTATAATTGATTCTATTTTTCTTCTACAAAGGAGCGACAAACGATTATTCGGAAGCAAAATATCAAACTTCCACTATCACTATGCCGAGCCACAACTACGGCCAAGAACATTTTTCGTGTAAGGATTTTTGTTTACACATTTACGGATATCGCGAGTGAATTTCAATTTCTACAAAGCAAGCTCGAAAAGTTATAAAAATTATCTCTACTAAACAAAGGTAAAAATACAATTGCAACGATTAGGGGAAAATATTTAAGAGTTAAAATCCAATAATGAACAGTTACTAGTATTGAATCTAATTGAAATCTACTATCTAGAATTATTATAAATTTATCAAAGATTCTACAAATTATTTCTTTTAATTATTTCTTTTTATTCCTTTCTTTTCTTTCATTTTTTTCATTTATTTCCTTTTCTTTTCTTTTCCTTCATTTCGTCCACACGGTGATATACTATTATGTATGCAATTTTTTAGCAGTATTTCCATCAACAGACATTCCAGGTAGTATAATTATTAAGAAAACTAAATAAAATGAAACGCTGAAAAGAAAAAATACACCATGTAGAACAATAATTGACAATGAATTGGCTTTGATAAAAAAAAAATGTTGAAAATGCCTGAAGTAACAGGTGGCCAGAAGGGCCGCCAACAACTTTATATTATTTAAAGAATATTTATGTAACGCAACGCTAGTATACTACTTTTAAACATTAGAAAATTCAATAGCAACACAAATTTGTAAGAATCAGACGCGAGTGGTGCTTCAATATGTCAAATAGCAACTCTAATTCAAGTTAATCATTAATAGTATTAAAAATCAGCAAAATCGCGATTGGACGCAACACTAATGAAAGAATGACTCGATGCTCTATGCACCAATTGTCTCTTTAAACGCAACACTAAACGCGGAAGATTCAGCTATGGTCTTTGGCTGATGATGATGTGCCACCCTCCAGGGTGGCTCATGAACAGGCTTCCAATTGGAAGCAGTTGGGGACTGGTATTCGCAACTCTAATTAAAAACACGATCTTTAATCAACGCAACACTAATGGGAACTCGCGATGCAATCATTTCGCTACACTATTTATTAAGGCTGATAGAAAGCAAACAGTAAATTATTTGTAATATCAAAAAGCAATGTAATTGAAGATCCTCTGTAAAGTTAGCTGAAGGCTCAAGACGCGAAAATAATTTCCGCAACACTAGAAACTTTCTCATATGTAAAATATATTATAAAATACTACAATTTAACTAACAATAACCACGGCAAAATTGCAAGAACCATCGCGGTATCATTGCGCAACGCTAAATCAACCACGATTTTCATTTGGTCGCAACTCTAATTAAAAACCGCGAGTCACTTCGCAACTCCAAGAATACGCGAGACACGTTTTCTTTTTCGCGACACTACTTGAAAAACGGCGTGGCATTTAACGCAACTCTAATTCGACCCGTTCTCAAGTTTTTCACAACTCTAAAACAACGCGATATTTGGGAGGGCTGCATCGTTGGGCCGGAATGTGCGTCGGCCAAGTACAAATAAAAATTCTACAAATGAAAATGCAAGCACAGTGACAAAGTAGTAACAAAGAATGATTCCCCATTCTTAAAAAGAATGGGGAGCCATTATTAGTTGCCCTCTTGAGTGACAGTTTGTCGGGCCTCTTCGGCATATAGCCTCTTCTTTTCGTTGGACCCAAGGGCCAGCTGAAACTTAAACTAGGCTCGAGGCTCTAATCGAAAACCAAAGAAAAACTTATAAAGGTGAAATAAAGAGTTTAAATCGCGGAGCTAAATGGAACACACGTGGCCGAATCACGATGAAATAAAATCGTAAAATTGTGATTACGGAAAATCGCAAAGATTACGATTAAAATTATAATCGTTCTTCGTTCACACGTGCAGCCTCGAGCATAATGTAACACGTTTCGTTTCGGAGCCTAAATCGCGACCACGACCGCGAAGGATTCGAAAAATCGATAGGCAAAGCCAGAGGCGAACGCATTTTCGTTCGCGCCACAGCTTCACCGTCGGCTTTTCAAATTAGATTTCCTGAAACAGGTTGAACACGCGAATGAGTGCCTACACGATCAGAGACTGTGTCAACCTGCCCGGCCCTACCTACTTATGTCTATCAATCACACCAGAAAGTATGCTACCTATCCTACCTGGACCTATATTTAAAAAATGGCAAACAGACACACCAACACACGACACTCCACGGTTCTCAGTCAAACACTTGGGCGCAAAAGCCTACACTAGGGAGGCGTCCCGGGACACCCCCGACACCCAAGTGCTGTTGCACAACTTGCACACTCTAATGTACGTACCATTTTTCTGAAATCGATTGACAGTGGCTGGGATCTCTGCGTTCACGTGGAAAATACCACGTCGCGGTTCAGATATTTAATAGATATTTAATAGAATAATTAAATAGCACCGATACAAAAGGTACTTGATAGCAATTGATAAGTATATTCGATTCTCTTTGGAATTTGGTCTCCGTCATCTTAAATGACAAAAACTTCGTGGCCCGGTATATTAGGGATTATTAATGCAGTTAATAGTAAAAATGATGTCTCTGTTTTCAATTAATGGACATCTTATCTTGGTTAGAGTAACTACGTTTTAGTACGGAACGACGCAAATCCACAGCCTAACCACACACACAATGTGGATATTACGTCGTGCACGATACACCAAACGCACTGTCAGTCGCCAACAATAAATCATTATAAACTAAATAGATATCATCGTGCTCTACCACCGTTTTCCCACCCAAGTAGCACCGGGGCACGTGAGTGGGATCCGGGCAGTGAACACGGAAAGGGATAAACCTGGAAATCCTCGTCTAAAAAAATGATGAAGACATACTGATTTTCTAACGGGCTAAATGTATACATGTATACATATATATACCCGATCAATACATGATTTTATTCTATTAAAAAGAAACTGAAATGACTCTACTTTATTAGCAAAATTGTACAATGACTGTACTTTATTAGGGAAATTATTCAATGACTCTACATTAATATACCTTGAATGATATTGAAACATCCTCCGGTGTTCCCGTCATCAAAGCATTGCTTCTAAAATGCACGGTTGATTTTGAAGTAGATTGCTTTGATTTCGAGATCTACCGGTTCGCGTATTGTCTTCTTGTACATTCAGGTTTAATTAATATCTTGTACGGAAAAAGTGAACGTATTGATATCTCTAAACGCTAAAGACTAATATGGATATCGTATAATAAAATTATGCGATAGTCCCAACAAATTGACAAGGTAAGTAAGTACCTTTACTTTATATACATATAATCAAAGTAGTAAAAAAGAGGAACGACTATACGCTTACTAACAATTTATTATAACTGTGCAGTAATTGCAATTGACAAATAAACGAAGTCGAATGGTATTCGACTTCTCCACTACAAACTAATGCACGTAGAATACTGGACGTTACTTTGTATTCATTCAATAATTAATAACTATTTAAATATCGTTTCATAGGTATTCAATTAAATACTCTATTATAAAAAGATATATAGTGATATATTTTATTCTAAATATGATCTGTTTTAAAATTATGAAGCTATTTAAAAACGCGTTGTACAAGAAGACCTATCCTCATATAATATAAAACAGTAAAAAAGTTACTACTCATGAGTATATTTCCATATACCCATGGTCACAATGCTTGCCAGAAAAAACTACGTAATTACAACCACTCACTCGTGTCGGTTCGGACCTTTCGTCCTGCGACATGATTGAGTGACCAGAGGAACTTTAAAGCATGCCACTCACCGGTTGCAGACTCACCAGGTGTGCGGTCAAGCTCGTCGCCATCGAAGCCATGGAAGCTGCTGAAACATTCAAAAAGAGCCAACAACATTAAAATCTATGTATTTTCAGTACTTTTGGAATGTGTTAATTATCAATGATTATTTCAATACAAGATTAAAGAAATACAGAAGTACTTACTCTTCAAGTTGATGGATGAAAGCCCGAACTCGCCGAACAGCCTAGGTGTTGACTCTAATACCGGAATACTTATTGCGATAAAAAAGAATAAGATAAAGGACTACCGTCGCGCGCGTTTTATAATTGTGATCGACGAACAAAGTGACTCTATTTTTCGCGAGAGCAATATTTCGAAGCAAACACTGACTCTACTTTCGCGTATCTTTGCCACTATTTATATTTAATTATAATTATTAAGAGCGGTTGCGCTCAAAAAATAATAAGAAGAACTTTAACGAAACAAGCACTGAATTTACCAACCGCATTGCGCGCGGTCATCAAAATTTGCTGAAAGAAAATCTGTACATGTTAGTAAATGAGGGGAGGAGGTAAAAATTAAAGCAATACACATGTGATTTTATTTGTTTCTTTCTTATTTCTGTATGTCTGTTGAGGAATTACTGCTTTGGTGTTTTAATAAAGTACTACTGTATTGTTAATTGTCTATTCAAGATATATTATTATAGATTAATATAAATGATTTATCAAAAGCGTACTGTGACTGTTCTATGTCAGAGTTTTAAAAGTGATCATGATCCTAGTAAGTAAGCAATATCGCGCATTTATAAATTCTCGTAGCTGCTTGTAGAAATCAAGACTCGAAACTATTTATCATGCTTCAAGGGCATGACAACAAATACGTAAGTACGCGGGCAATTCTGCATCGAAAATTCACTTTGACCGTACTTGTGCAAACGCACAGAGATAATAAAAGTGTCAACAAGAACACTAGTGAAGCTATAATAGAAATCGCGACCGATATGCAGCGAAACATGAACGTCGTTCAATTTTTCGTTTAGAATTAATGAAATTTACTGACTGTAGTTTCAATCGCGAATGAAATTAACGTGATAAACCTGTGCTAAAATCAGAATGGAATGCAAAGTTGCGAAAGGCCATATGTAACTGGGTATGTAAGTGACATTGCAAAGAAAATAAACGCAACCTTAACACCGCATCGAATCCGAATAATCGTGTAATAAAATATAATAAAGATTCGAAGAACCGTTCAAACTGACAAATTAGTTAACGCGATGTTACAACAAACGACTAGTTAATCTCATATTCGTTCAGCAAAGGAAACTCAAGAAAGATTATAATCTATAAAGTTTAATGTACTGTTGCGATAGTAGAACGATTGTTAGTTAAACGCGTATTAATTAATAGAGGCTAATAATGAAGCGAACACAATGGTAAAGTAAAGCCTGAGGTGCTATTGCGTTGTAGAGTGAGGTATGTCGCTAACCATCAACACCATAGACGACCTTACGCTGCGACACTCCAATTGAGAAAGAAGGGGCACGCGCCGCGCGACGGTCGACCACACTCCGCCAGCCTCCCCACTCCGCTACGCGCCGGCGCGTCAGCTGCGCTCGGCGGTATTCGCTATTTCCGAAAATTTTCGACGGTCGCCGACGGCGACCGGCGGTCTACTACCCTAGGGTCATACCTAGTGGACTTCTACTATTTCTGACCAAGTTTTAACCGGACCTACGACTCTAGGGTCGTGCCTACTGGACTTCTACTATTTCTGACCAACTTATAGCCGGATCTACGACTCTAGGGTCGTGCCGAGTGGATTTCTACTGTTTCTGACCAACTTTTAGCTGGACCTACGATCCTCGTTAAAGAATTCTTTTGTTCTTTGCCGCGCAATGAATGCGGGACAGCACAGGCGGGACGCTTGACGTGACACTGTCAATTTCATCGCCCAATGCATCGCGATGTTGTTTCGACCCAACTCGAGCCGAGCCGAAGCGCATCGCGCGACCAGGCATCGTAGCTCAATTTTTCTACCGAAACGTTGCTCGAGAAATAGCTTTCCTGATCCCCCCAAAGCATTTACATATATTCAACAATCGCATGAATCCCGTCCCCGCTACTTCAGTAAAGAATAGTTCTTCAAGTGATCACTGTCCATGAGCAGAGGACGCTCAAATCAGCGTGGGATTTCTGAGTCGGTATGACAGTCACGTTGGGCCACAAAAGTCCATAAGATGTCTTGTCTATTCTTATATCTCGTCGGTGCTCTTGCTTCGAATGCCTATGAACAACAGCATATCTTTAAAATTATATAATTTCAGCGTTTACGATAGGGAGCGCTAAAATCGTTTTCTATAATCTGTTGGTAACGTTGCGAGTGACATGGAAATGGTAATGGGGGATCCCAGATATAATGGCTGATTTTCTGATTTGTCATTTGACTATTAAACACATACATATGTATCTCGTCTGTGGTTGCTCATTAAATCATTAAAATGACCCACACGGTGAGCAGTGTGTTGCTGTTGATTTATCCGTCGGTATAAACGTTTTACAGACACAAGAAAGGTTTTTTGCTAACCTATGCGTGGAACGTAACGTGGAGACTTTACTCATTCCATTCCATGAAGTAGTGCGGTAAACGGTGTACGTGGCAAAGATGGTCCAGTTCATAAGAAATATGGCTCTTTTATTGTTTACAGACCAGTGTCTGGAGGAATATTTCGATGACTTGAACTTTTTCCATCGTAAGTGGCGAATTTGATTGATTAACAATTGCCATGTGGTCCTTTTATTACACAACGATGATCGAATTATGCATCTGTAATTATGCATCACGCGTTGTGTTATGGCACATCGCTGTCAGTCACGTGAACGCTATGAGCGTACAATTCAAAAAGATGGAAAAAATTATTTTGTTTAACACGAGAAATTATTATTAACCATTAATTCTAGATTGCAATGTACAATTTTTTAATGAATAATTTGAACTCACAGAATATAATGCGAATGCAGAAGAAGTTTAGGATTAGAAACATGTCGCCTGAATGCAGTGGTGATTTATTTTCTTACTTTATAAATTTTTTTCCATCGTGGCTTTTATTTAAACATTATAGCAGGCAAACAAATAATATTCGTGATCAATCGAAATTTATAGCATTACTAACGAGCGATCGATGATATTCATTTTTTTTTTTCCGTCAAATTCGAAGTTATTTTTTCTTTCGTTATAACAAAAGTTCACATTTAAGTTAAAATGAATTTCTTGCGAAGAAGATATCAACCCCTTCAAGTAAAACATGAAAATTTTGAACATGTTTCAGTTGGCTGCTTCAAATCGACGTTGAGCAAAGTCTTAGGTCTCGCCATCATCAGCGGGTCGCTCCTCGGTTAGAAACTTTATTTTTAAATAACCTTTGTATTTAATGTACGTAATGTATTTAATTTAATAAGTTATTTCACCTTTAAACCTATTTTACAATTATTCCCTACTATTTATTAACAAAATTAAATTTTTTCGTAATATTATTTTATTTCCTTTAATTTCTTAATTTTAGTTAAGGTACCGCAGATTGTAAAAATCCTTAAAAGTAAAAGTGCAAAAGGTATTAATATTCTCAGCGTGCTGATGGATTTATTTGCTATCACAGCAATGGTGTCTTACAGTTTTATCAATGGTTTTCCATTTAGGTAATATACATTGACGATACAATTATTTCGTAAGTATTTCCTACATGATGGTTAATATATAAGCGAAATTACATGTTCCAGTTCATGGGGCGACGGAATTTTCCTAGGAATCCAAACCTTAGCAATTGCTATTTTAATAATGCATTACAGTGGAAGTACTGCCCAAGCGGCTGCATTCCTTGCTGCATATTTAGCAGTGTTCATTGCTGCCACAAGCGGATTGACCCCAGTGAAAGTTCTCTGGACTTGTCAAGCAATGAATATACCTATTGTTCTTGCCAGTAAGGTACGATAAGGAAGATGTATCGGATGTTATTGTATAATATATATGTACTCAGGGTAGGCCTAAGACTTCATACTGCTTTCAGTTCATGCAAGCGTACACGAATTATGCCAATGCAAGTACTGGTCAGCTATCGGCAGTCACAGTTATCATGCTTTTCTTTGGATCTTTGGCAAGAATATTCACCTCTATTCAGGAAACAGGAGATACAACTATGGTAGTAATGTACGTATGCTCCACTCTAGCAAATGGTGTAATAGCTGGCCAACTTTTGTACTACTGGAATGCGGATGTAAGGAGCAAAGAAAACGCAAAGAAGGTTCAATAAGTAAATTATTTGAATATTTTATACTTATCCTAGTGAACGGGAAGCAACGGTTTGAATTAAAATGTGTAGATAAATGGAGATGAGATGAACTAGAATTTTGATTCTGTAAATATTAGCGAGACATACGCTCATTGGCCAAATCGGTTAACTCCGCTTTCTGAAGCTTTTTGAATTTTATTCCGAAACGGCTTGATTGACTCTTAACTTTCTATATTTAAAATACATTTCCATATTTTCGTTCTGTGGAGTTGACCGATTTGGCTAATTAGTGGCTCTCGTGTCCTTTTTACAGAAAGGTACAACTGTACTCATCATGAACTTCTCAAATACTTTCATTATAAATTGCGGACAACATTAATTTTATTGTAAAAAATATGAAAATAAAAATACTGTGAAAATGATATTTGTCATTATTTGTGTGGTGACAAGGTGCCATGTTTATTTCGCAGTCTGCCACTTTGAATTTGCCGCCAAGGCGGAAGTGCTATATTTCGTTCCGTGCAAAAAAGAGTGGGGGAAAACCCATATACGCAAGCGCTTCCGTTCCGTCGTTTCCGGCTTTGTCATAATCGTGGCTTGTGCAGGGTACGGCGAAACACAGACGCGCAGTTGTTTAGTCGTCGACGATGATACGTAGTGAGCCGTGATATAGTTGGAAAACACGTTAACAAATCGTCGGAAGATATAAGGGGAGTAACGGTGAGTAACAAATCGGGTTTATTTTTGGCCAGTTTGCCATGCCCATGAAAAAAAAAAAAAAACGGGCGTGGATGCGATTTGGATTAAAAGAGGTGACCATTTGGGAGCGTCGTGGCGCCATCGGCCTTCGCAATCCGGCTTCCCGACGACCATCTTGTTATCGATAAATCAATATAACGCGCCTATTTCCTATGTAAGCGTTTTTCTTGAGTAAACGAACATTCTACAGATTTATTCTGTTGCGTCGTACTTACGATTCGCCAGAAGACCATCAACAGCTACAGGTAAATTGTTCAGGGAACCGGTTCTTGGTAATTCGCTTTGTGCCTAAGCGCGTACTTGCGCAGAATACATATACCATTTCACTTTGGAGTAACGACTTACCGTTCACGGAACTGGACGAAACCGATACATTTTTACCGCTAGCATTCGCCCGATCCTTAGACGATTGCAAAAGCCAGAATTTTCTGGATATCACCGTGAAGAGCGGTTTATCAATTACAAACACGTGTCCTTGGCTGTTGGATGATGCCCTTTTTTGCATGCCAATTTCGGAGAGTCGGTCAGAGGCAGCAATTAAAATTTTCTCTATATTTGGATAATATCTTGGATATTGACGAGGAAAGGGAAAACATTACGAATCCGCCGATTTTTCATAGTATTGCAGGGCTAGGTTGCTTGCAGTACTGAATCAAAATGGAGTCAATGGATGCCCGCCTTGTGGCGCAGGCATTGAACTACCATGGCCAACAGTTGCAGAAAGTGTGGGAGGGAGAGCGCAACGAGAATGAGCTGACCATGCTCAATCTCAAGGAACCAAATTTTGAGATCTATCAACAGCGTCAAAAAACTCTAAGGTATATATATATTTGATTGTTGTGCCAAATACTTTGGGAATATTTTCTTTGTATTATGTATTACAAAACCTGTCCCCGTCTTTTAATAGTTTTGGCGATAGAGGCAAAAGGCTAAAGTTACAGCAATTCCTTGCAAAGAAGGCAGACGCCCTTTATGATAAGTCCAATTTGGAGAAAACAGTCGAACCAACCAAGCAGGAATTAGGGGACGAAGGTAAAGGTTCGCTTGATTCGATTTTTTATTTCCACCCTACAGCGTTAACCAAAGAATGCCCAATTACAACATAGTACCTGTGTCGTTTCAGAATTTTATGCAACAATGCCAGGCCTTGATACCTTTGTCACCATGGAAAAATCTCAGCGTATTCGCAATTTTTTGGAGGTGATTTTATTTTTCATTGTTCAAATAACGAATTGTCCAGTACAGTCGATAGATTATAATTAAAACAAAATTCGTTTCTAGAGTTTGGTCGTTGGAGATGTAATTTACGCGCAAGTGATGGGTAAAAGTGCTGCTGGGCTTCTCCTGAAGGTGCTTTGCAACTGCAGTGACTGCCCTAGAGTTGTGACTGACCTAGGAGTTAAGGTGAGTTAAGCCACTTACAAGATCATAGAGGGCGGGCCGCACGCTAGCGGGCCCAAATTCATGGCCGCCGCGAAATATTTGGCAGCACTGTCTTTGCGTCTACTAGTTGGCGATGACTCTGCATTACGCTTGGTATGACCGTTTCTATCTGTCTCTAATGCACGGTTACTGTTTGATCAATAGGCCCTAATATTGAACACGGCCACAGTGCCGGCGGTGGACAAGAAAGGTGTAACAAGAGGCTACATGGCAAATGATCTCATCTGCGTCGTAGTCAGTGAAGTTAACGTTGAAGCTGAACGAGTTGTTGCAGTTATGAACGTACCTGCCCGCGAAGGGCAAGCGCCACACCCACCTATGGGACTTATCCATTCTGATGATCTTCCAGAAGCTTATAAGTAAGTAGAAAAAGATCCGGATGAGTACAATAATTCCTTGCATTTATGATAATGCTTCACTAACTTTTGTAAACTGACATGTATATCACTATAGGAAATATTGTGTACACGATGTAAACGGTAAAAAGTGTTTTGTGATGCATCAGTTGCACTTTTGGCTCAAAACTTTTATTCCAATTGTACATCGTCATTTGATCGTTTGCTTATTGCGATATACCCTTTGAGAGCACTCGTGCACTAACAGAAGGCAGGGGGAATTTATTCGACAGTGGTAGTTTCGAAATTAGGATCGATATAACAATTCCGATCGTGGTCGAAATGCATCTTCTATCGGCAGTATAGTGTTATCTTGTTTGTAACTTATATAATATGTGAGAGTACGGATTTGCATCTTTAGTGTTTTGTTTAATATTTTTGTTAAAAAGAAGGTAAGGAAAATGGTATGGTGGCCAAAAGAAGTTGAGATTTAACAGATGCACTGTGATACTAACAAAACAAGGTAAATTAGATTTGATTCCTCTTACACGTTTTTATGAATTTAGGTGCCAGACACTCTCAGTAACGTAAAAAGTTGATAGTCAGTATGATGATGAATTTATAATGTGATACAAATGATTCAAACCTTGAGCATTGGTTGACATGGCTCTGTTGCGCACAATATTCTATCTACGTTTGTGATATGTTACTCTCAAAGCACCAGCCAAACAATGGCGCCAAATGACATCAATGTCTTTTGAGGTTGCATTTCCAGTGTGAGATGTTGAGCCTTGGGTGGCCAGAGTGAGTGCTGCAGACGGTAGGTATAATAATGATTTACTGTTGTTTGGTCTCTTAGTGCAGGCGGATAATAAAGTATATATGAATCAAATTGTTTAACGATCCATTAATATTTTGTATGCACCCAAAAAAGAAAAAGAAAATTAGTTATCAGAAGTTTATTAACTGCTAGCGTGTATAACACGATAGCGCGTTATCGGTCTACGTTACGTACGTATTGCTTTACAAAGTGGGTTAACACTTTTTAGTGTCCTCATGAAGTTAAAGCAGAGACCAAATAACTAAAATCTTAATCGCCCGAACCATTACCTTTAAGCCTCAAAAGAATCGCGCCTTGTCATAATAATGCCTCATTTAAACTTACAGCTTAAATTGACAAATAAAAAATAAAAAAGTATGATGTCATGTTTGAATTGACACTACAAAATGCAAAACAGGCGACAGTACTGCTACATGTTAAAAAAAATTTTTTTGGTCAACTTGGAAGATAAAATATACTCAGGCGTGGCTCCCAACCTATCCTAGGGCTATGCAATTTATTTTATCGCACCAAAAACTTATAAAAACCAAACCACCGTCGATTGATGATAGGCTGTGTGCTTTTGTGTTGAGAAATCCTCTGATTACAAACATGATACAAAATACTAGAAATATACGTCTTAGCGGTACATGAAAGGTGAGAGACGAGTTTACATAATAATGAGGTTGTGTACCATTGTAAATTTATACGTAAGAAATTAACTGGTAATAAAGGAAATTTACCAAACTTTCTGCAATGTATCCCCGTTTCGGACCCCTGCTGCTTGTTAACGGTACAAACGTAGATTTTGATCGACTCTAATCCCAGGAGATGTGTGATAACTTTTCCTGTTCTATTGAACAGAAGCAAGTATTTTCCTCTGAAACATTTTTGGCATTAGCGTCGTATCGTTGCATAATTCATGTAGATCGAAGACAAGACATGAGCCGTAATGCAGGGATGAAGAAACCGATGAAGGGTGTGTCGCACGGTAACATGTGCAAGGATAAGTAGCTCGAAGGACCGTATACGTTAATATACGCGAATATAGATAAAACGACGAGACGTCGAAAAGAACTGAGGGGGAAAAGGCGACAAAAACAAAATCTTCTGCCAGGAAATGTGTCCAGGATATATGCAGATTCGGTCGCCATGATTATCAAGTCTTTAGTTTTACCGTTAACGAAGTAGCTTTGGTATCCTCTTATTGGCAAAGGTCCAAATGATCTTTGCAGCTTGGTAATTGGATCGTTTCTCTCTGTGGTGTAGGAAAGCAATGGACAACAAAGGACAGTCATACGAAGCGATGTTGGAGAATAGTACTGGCTTCAACAACCCGAACAACATTAAATATCTTTCCGACTTGATGGGTCTCGGGCAAGAAAATCATTCCAATATGGTTGGTTTAAGGTGAAGCATCGATCTGTTACGTACTTTTGTCGCATCTCGTCGATGGAATCAGCCTACTATATTTCCCCGAAATATTCTTTGCTTCTACAGAGAAAGGTTCCCACCAAATGAGTATGCAACCGAATTAAGACAAGCGCAGGCTAGTAAGTGGGCATTCCGAAGTGTGGCTGAAGGTATAGATCATTTCAAGGCTGGCCGTCATACAGAAGCCTTCCAGTGTCTAAATAAGGCACTTGTCGTAGATCCACGTAACGTCGAAGGATTAGTGGCCCGTGGAGCATTGTACGTTTCCATTTAAATATCTTCGTCTGCAGGATATAGAATCTATATTATTGGGAATTACAGTTGCCTTACTTGTATGAATTTATTTTATTTATTTATTTTAATGTTTGTTTCCTTTTTTGTTACAGATACGCCAACAGCGGCAGTTTTAAGAAAGCCATCGATGACTTTGAGACCGCGTTGAAGCTGAATCAAACTCATACGAACGCTCGCAAATATATGGCCGAGACTCTCGTTGCTCTAGGTCGAAGTTACGAAGACGAAAAGAAATACGAGGATGCGCAAAAGGCGTACGAGAACTGCCTCGCGATTGCTCCATTCCACGAAGAGGCTCGGAATTCCATTGAATATATCAAGTCCAAGACACTGACATCATCCCTGAATCCCTTGGACACGTTCAAGAGTTTCGAAACCGAGAACGACGTTGGTGAAAATAAAAAAGAGAAGAAGAAACGTAAGAAGGAAAGAAAATCACGATCAAAGAAAAGACAAAGATGGAGCTCCAGCTCCAGTTCATCATCGAGCGGATCTTCGAGTTCCTCCAGTTCCGAGTCGAGCAGTTCATCTTCATCCGGAAGCTCGCGATCTGCTTCCCGATCGCCTAATCGCAAACGAAAACACAAGAAGGATCATCGTGGCTCGCTTTCACCACTTAGCAAGCGAATGGCTCAGTACAACAATCCACCGGCTGCAACAACAGCGGCCCATGACGTTATCGCGCCTGTGACCTATGCGTCGAACACCCGGGATAAAATGGACGATTACGAGATAAAAGTGCGCAAGTTCCTCGAGCAGACGAAGGACGACTCCGATTACGAAGACAAGGTAGGAGAAGTTTCGTTTTCTCACTTGGCGTGATTTATATGTTTTTCTAATATTTTTTTTTTAATAGAAATATTAGGTCATACTTTTGTCGAACCAATTTGTTAATTCACTAACTTCATTTTTATGTTCCCGAAAAATTTCTCAGGTTAGAAAATTTTTGGAAGAAACAGCTAGATGGAAGAGAGAAAGGGAAAAGGAAAAGAAACATTCTGAGAGCGAGAAAATGAAGAAGAAGAAGAAGAAAGAGAAGAAGGGGAAAGATAAAGAAAAGGAGGACAAGAAAAGTCGAAAGAAGAAGAAGAAGGAAGAAAGAAAGAAGCGCAAGAATAAGGACAAACTCGAACGAGATTTGGAGGCCCTGAAGAAGTCCTCGTTACCAGATTTAGAACAATTGGAGTCAAAACTGAATGCGTATTATGCGAAAGTTGAAAAAGAGACTGCCGTCTTAAAAAGGTTGGAACCCACATGGTGAATTTATGATACTGATTTTATTATCGATTTTGACGAACTTTCTTGCTCGTGAAATGAATATTTTATGCGTATGACGGTACAGGTATTATTTTCTATGGCCACATTTAATTTGTTTCCTCGGCTAATTTTCCGTGGTTAAACTAATTTTCTTTTAAAGATAGATAAATGGAAACGCGGCCCTTGACATACCGTATTTTATTTATGTTTTTATATTTACTAGGTATGTAGCTCAGTATAATGACATAGCTTCCCCTCTTAGCAACGCGGAGAAGCTGGCTGAGAGTTCACGAAGAGAGGAGGAGCTGCGCAGAGAGAGGGAGCGTGAAAGAGACGAGGCTTCAAAGGCTTACCATGAACGGGAAGCTAGAGTACCAATGACCGCACAACAACGAAAAGGTGAGGATCGAAATTGTGACAAGAGAAATCGCATCTGTATCGTATGATTTAATCGCGAGTGCTTTGATTCCCTTTTACAGAGATTCAAAGGAAGCCCCTCACAGATATATTTGAACAAGAGTCCCAGTTGATCCATCCCGAACCAAAATTACCAACCCTCGACACCGCGGCTCTAAACGCGAAATGGAAAGCTGCACAAGCTGCAAGGTAAAATGATTTGTCAACGCTGGCTTTGAATTGGAAAGAATTAAAAATATACAAAGTGTACACTGAATGGTTCTTTTCTTTTTGTCGTTTGTTTAGACAAAAAGATGTCCTTCCGCAAAAGTGGCAGGATATACCTCCGGAAAACAAGAAAATGCAGCCTAACGTGGACAGCGATGAAGATGACGATAACGAGCTAGAAGAAAAGCTGCAGCGCGCAGCATTGGAAAAGTCGATGAACATTCGGAAACAGATGCAACGTGAACTCGCGGAGAAGAGAGCTGCAGCTGCTCAGCCCATGTCTGCCCCGACCCCACCGCCATTGCCCAAAGAACCTCCGATGCCGAAGCAGGCACCCGTTAAATATCCCACGCCACAGCCGCAAAATAAATTCCAATCGTACAAGGACCCCTCAATTTCCGTACCGCAAACGACACCCACCAAATTCAGTTCTAGTAACAATCTTGGGGGCAAGTTTCAGCCTATCGGGCAAAGTGGTAACAGCGGGGCTGGGCATCCACCGGAGCCGCCGCGTCCACCACCACCAACAAAGAGTCAGAACCAGGCGAAAGGTCCCAGAACAGACTCTGACAGCGAAAACGAAAGACAGCACAGACAAACGCCTAAGAAACGCGATTCAACCGGCAGAGGAGGGGCAGTGACAAAGAGAATGAGCAGAGACCGTCCAGCCAAGCGTTCACGCAGCAGATCTCGCAGTGCTTCAAGTTCCGGCTCCTCAAGATCACGTTCACCCAGGAGAAGCCGTTCCCGGTCGTATTCGAACCGAAGATCCGGAAGTTATGAGAGGAAGTACAGCCGATCACCTTCGGGCACTTACAGTAGGTCACGGTCTAGGTCCCGCTCTCGATCTTACACCAGGAGTCGTAGTCGTAGCAGGTCCGGAGACAGGAGTTACTATAGAAAGAGGCAGTTCCGGCCATACAACAATCGCGGCACATACTACAAGCCTCGTTTCCAGGGCTTCAATAATCCGAACCATCGTGGCGGTGGTAACAATTTCCAAAACCGTAATCGATTCTATAATAATCAACACAACAATCGCTTCGGCAACAGACGCGGCGGTGGTTTTAATAATCGCGGCGGAGGACGCGGACGTGGTGGCAACCGTGGCGGTAGATTCTTCCACGGTAAACAGGGCTTCCGCGACTTCCGGGATAGGCGGGACTTCAGGGATCGACGTGCCGCATCTCGCGATCGGTACAGCGATCGTAGCTACTCTCCCGATCCGATGAGAAAAGTCGACGAAGCAAAAGAGAAGATCAATAAGATACTAGAAGGTGGAGATGACGTGATGGAACATCAGCAAAGTGGCGGTGGATCGAATGTTCCACCAAGTAAAAGACAAGATGGACCTTTGAGCGAGGGCGAAGAAAGGGACGACGATGACTACGAGAGGTGGGGAGAGGGCGAGGGGGGCGACACAGCTAACAAGGTTGGTTAGGTCTCTTCTGTATAGGCATTTGCGAAAGAACAGCCTATCTTCGTGGTGACGATTACGATAATCCAGATGATGATATAAGGAGTAAATGATGAGGATAATAATGATGATGGTGGTGATGATGAGGATGATGATGATGGTGATGAGCCACATATGCAAGAAACGTGCGACCTAGGAGCCAACTAACTCTCGTTTGTTGCTAGAATGAGGAGGAGGTTGGACCTGTCGACAAGAACCTGGACGGCAAGGAGTACTTCATTGAGCGCATGAAGCAGCGAAGCAAGAATGTATTAATGCAGAGAGCCCTTGCTGCTAAGATTTGGTAGAAACCCCGTTGCCGTTGCTGCTTCCTCGATCCTTCTTCATCTGTGATATAGTTACTTTTACTCGACGTTAGACATCGGCTGAATCACGTGAGATATAGATTTCTTACTATTCTCGTACCGAGAACCTTCGGTATGTTTAAAACGAAACATAGAGGGGATGTATCGCAAGGAAAAAGCGTCTAACTTGTCATGACGGTCGAGAGAAATACGCTTTCTTTCTTTAATTATTAAGCTAATAATAAGATCGTAGTTCGGATCATTTCGCTCGATTGTCATGCTCGCACATGAATATCTACATGGTACATATTCGTGGTATATAGTACACATAGTATGTGCGTATTTCGCCGATGAAATAGCGTGGTCGTAATACGATACCGTCAAACATCTTCGAATCCGTAACATCCCTCCTCCCTCTCTTTTCTTTTTAATTGTTAGCTAAAAGATTTTACACACCTTTCGACACTAGTACTTATTCTCGTATCGTAGTACTCTTTCTTACCGTAATGAAACTGCAGATTATAGGCATTAATATAGACAAACAGAAACACGAGAAGCTTCTGCTTCCGCTGTGACGCGCATTTTCAAAGGGAAGTATCTGGTCGCAGTATTCAATGTATGCGAGTGGCTTTTCATTATCATTCATTATCATAACTAGGAATCGTACTGTATCCTTCGTCGTTTTAATGAGAGTCGATTACTCACTTCCGATTTAAAATACGTTTTTCCCAATTGGTTCGCATTTTTGTAATGTTGCACCTCACATTTCGAACTCCTACGCTTAATCAATTTATATCGCGATTCGCCAGCGCGAAGAAGAGACTTTCTTAGTAAATAAAATAGTTTCTCCACCACGTCGAGCGTTCTTGGATTATTCTCCATATTGCTTTGTTTTGGGACACGTTATCACGGACCCTCCACCTTTAATAAAAACACTTATTTTAAGGTATCCAAGTAATTTACTAGTAAGACACTTATATATGTTGTATGTAAACGAGTTGCTGTACAATTCAAAGATCCGCAAATACATGAACCAGGAATCCAATTATTCTTTGCAATTGTTTGTTCAAATTACCACCCATATATACAATTCCTATTCACTGCGACGTTTCATTTTTTTATCTCCCTGATGCACTACTTACAGAGCCCCCGTTCAGGGAGCATTGCCTTTGTGCGATTAAAACTGGTTCTCTTATCGATAGCACACCGATTTGTATATCGTATTGTATTCGCGACTGGGGTATTTAAGCTTGTAGTCTCGAAAGTCGCTTGCATTTGTTCTCCGGTACAGTCAATAAAATGGAGCATTCACGAGTGAACTTTCTTTTAATTATATCTGCATTCGTTCTGCTTCATTATTCAAGCAACATAAGAGGAGCAATTCTTTATAGTAAGTGTTTCACACTTTTGTTTCTTAATTCTTTCATCGATAAAGGTCATACTTTAAAGTTCAGATTTTTTATTTTGAATTTTTAAGAGCCCGAATTAATTTACGTTGACGGCAATTGCGGAGAAAATGAAGTTTTCAGTCAGTGCCAAGCAGACCCAAACTGCGAAAAGAGCTGCGATAATATCGATATTTGGGAGTCCGTGCCATGTGTCCAGACAAAAAGTTGCCTGGGCGGTTGCATCTGCGGCGAAGAATACGTTCGCGACAAAAATCAAGGCCTCTGCGTTTTGGAAAATAGTTGTCCCAGGGTTAGGCATTAATTTTGTTCTGCAACAAATTCATTGCATCTGAAATGCATGATATATCGACATAAAAAAAACTTGATAAAAATAATCATGCTTTATGTTCGTTTCAAATACAATAATACTTTGCCCTCAATCGTTGTTTTATTTAAATCAGCCGCACGTGTTTAGACGACGAGATCCTAATGATTTTATTAAAATATTAATTTATAGCAGCCCCAGATAGAACTTTTACGCCAGGGTGAACAAGAGATGCGTGGATGCATTTTGGTACGAAGTGGTGGGGGAATGTGGCGGCGCGCGATATGATAGCGTTTTGAGATGGCTCAGTTCCGTGCCGTCTTTCACGTGCGCGACATATTTCGAGAAACGTGGACACAACAGAGTGTCAACTCGTGGATCGTGCAACATTTCACTAATTCTTCTTATTTCACAATACTTTTCAGTAATCTTTTTTTCAAATTTGTTTGGTTTTTTGCACAATTTTTCCTGCTTAAAAGATTTAATTAATTATTTTCATTCGTCACGTTTCACAACTGTTTCTCTTTTGTGGTACGATCCGCGAAAAATGCAATTAAGTGTGACTGTGAATAAAGTGTCCCTGGATATAATCGTGGATAAAGGAATACACTGGATCAGACGTTTCAAACGTAAGTTTATTACAATGATTAACTTTGTCAATTGCGTTCCCTGCGACTAGTTGATACGAACGGTCGAAACGAGTCCTGCTCCTTATTAAAGTTCCATTACCAGCGCAGCGGTGATTATTCTCTATCGAGCAAACCAAAAAAGAAGCCTGCGGCCACCACGATCGAGCTTCCCCGTGGGTCCACGTCCATTGTGATTTTAATAAGCCTTATGCAAATTACAAATGAAATTGTCAGCGGCAGGCCCGCGGTCCATTCTTCGTCGTTGATGGGGACAATTAGAAGAGCTTTGTCCGGCGACCACGCGTTGTCCGGCTGCTTGGCAACTTGAGTCCCAACGAGAGGACCGCCCGCCAACCCCTAATGTTTGTATCCGGTCCCCGGGACGTTCACTTCCGATTCGGGAGTGTCTATCTGCCTGCTGACCAATGACTTCTTCACCCCTTCACTTCTGATCGACATAATTACAATAGTCCTACATCTGATCACAAAAGTAATGCAATCAACATTGACCAACTAACAGTAATTTCTTCGGCTTCTAACGAGTTCTATAAACGCGTGCGAACAGACAAATATGAAGAATAAGAATAGCGTAGATCGTTAATTCTTACAATCGGGGAGGGAAGAGGAAAAGCAGCGGAAAGAGGAAGAGTAGGCGGGAGGAGGTTGGAAATCGAACAGAATCACGGAGGCTGGAGGTCGATGGTTTGGGGTGGAGATAAGTTTTTACGGTAGGGTTACTAACTTACGGACTCGGCATTGTCGAGTTCCCGGTGACGGGAGGACAATGCGCGTTCGGGGCACAATGCTTCACTCTGGAATCTGAAGGCAGTCTTGACTATCAACCTACAACCACCCCTCACGTTTGTGTCTACCAATACTCACCCCTCCTGCACATACCACCCTTCTATTGCTAACCGCGCTTTCGCTCCGCGCGTCATTACTTTCTCATTCTGTGATCTCTTCGAGATTCGCCTCCCCCCCATCCCCTCCCGCCCTCAAAAAAAAGGAATACCTTCGTCATTAACGACTTGGAGATACTAATGAAACGTGTTTGATTCGACAGGCAATGAAATCATCCGAGTATATAGAAAAATCCACCTATACGGAAACCTTCAATGAGATTTTTCGGTTTTGGTTCGTTTTATTCTGGCGAGACCATTTCTATGCACTCCTTTCCGTGTACAAGCGGATTTATGGGGAGGTCGCAGCAGGATTCTCCCCGTGGTGAATGCAAGAGGTCAAGGCCAATAGGATCCGCGAATCGAGTAAAGGACGAAGAAAATGAGTTGTCGCTGTCCGAGGGGGACGCGTACGCGTTCGCAATCGTCGCGGCCCGGCAGTCTCGCGATCAAAGTGAAGATAAAGCAACGACTTCGGACGGAGAAACAACGTAGAGAGCCGAGTGGAAAAAGGCATGAGTGCAAAGATGCAGGGGAAGAAAGGGTGGACGGATAAAGGAAAGTGGGACGAAGGGAGATAGGAGTAGAATAAGAGACGGACGGCTCTGCATTTCAATCGCTCTTAGGCTCTCTCTTTGGCTTGGCTTTTCCGTTTCTTTCTCCCGCAAAAGCTACATTGTTTCGCCCCTACGTTCATATGGACGCGGGCTAAAATACATACTCCTCTTTTCTGCCGGTAGCACGGATACATCGAAAAGCGGGCCGCAGACAGGCGTATCGTACGTGACACACGTATGCCAAAAGCAACAGCAACGTCGGCTACCATCGTCAGCAACGTTCGCGGGCATACAATCCTTTCTCGTACATTCAGTGCTCGTCGCCCACTCGGTATCCTTTTGTCGCTGCTTATATCTCTATAGGCTCGGTATTCCGCCGTCCCGGTACTCGTCGAGTACTTTCGAGCTTAATTCTGTATCGTCTAACTGGACCGTAGAGAGAATCGTCTGTTGGTCAGGAAACCGTGCACTCCGCGAATTCGTTGGGCTCTCGCATCTTTTTGTGTTCGTGTGTTGGCAGGATTAACGGTGGATTCGCTCCGGATATCAATGCGCAGAGACATGCCCTTTGTTGCACACGATAATGAAAATAACTCGTAATTGCATCGAAGGGAACACGGGAGATTAGAATCGAGCTTGGCACTGCACGTCTGACCCCGATCGCCCAAATCTACTGAAACGTAACTTTACTGTCGGCATTAAAATGAATTATGTCTAACGTGAAGACTTAATCGAAATGGAAGGTAAGGAAGAATGGTATTCGGCACCGCCAATTGTGCTTTTCACGGAAATCCTCTTAATCGTAGCGACCCAAAGAGTTTTTATCCTTGTGATAGCTCCAAGATCCGTCTTTTGCGTACGTGCTTGGGCGGTGAAACTGCCCAAAACGATAGACGGGGCTACGATTTTCTCACTTACTTTTCCCTCCATCGCGGAGGTTGAGTGCTCTTATCTCTCAGCTTTATCCTTTTACCGTAAAAGATACTAATTGAGGGCCAGTGAAGCCAGCGTCGGTTGAACTTACCGTGGCGCGCAGCAAATACAAGGGCCGATCGAATTTACTTTACATGAAAAATTCTTGCCCAGAGGCGGTCATCGTTTTCGAAAGATTATACGAGGAGCGCCGACGAGCTCAGAACGCTTTACAGGCGGATACAGCAAGAGTGTCCTGAGCTCCATTGATAAATTCTCTTTCAATAGACGCGGATGCCGGCCTCGCTGTTGAGTATCGATAATATTGAAACCCTGAATGCCGCTCGGTTGAATGTCACAATGGGCTCCAGTGATTAATAGACTTCCGTGACTTTTATCGAAATAAGATGTTATTTTCTGACGTGCTGTCATGTCGGCGTGGTCGGGGAAAGTCATGCTAGATCCAAGAGTCTATTCGGAGTACTAGATCTTCCAGGTAATGAGTACTTAGTTCCTTCTTTCATTTGGGCTCCCCGAGCCCTGCGATAAGGCACGTTTCGTTCTAACGATTAGAATAAAACCGTTGCAACTGGGCCTTCCGTAGTAGCACGCTGTCACCCGGTATAATAATACCTTCTGAATGCGAGCGTGTGTGTACGCGTTGGCATATAGATGCAAGAGAACCACGAGGCTGGCCAGTGCTCTCCTTTGTCATTCGACGAAAGGCTTTGTGCCGATTATCTGCATACACTGCGACGGGCACGGCTTTTCAGCCCTCGCTTGTCCCCTCTTAGCTTTGCGTCATTTCGCCGTGATTCCGCGGGCCTCCTATACGGGACACCCTGTATACACAGCGAGACTCGCGCTTTGAAGGCTCGCAACAGTTCAGCGCAATCCGACGTACCTGACTTAGCTATTAGAACTGGTCCGTGCCTGCAATCATGTGCAATCAACGGGTGTGTTTTCCCGAATCTTATTTCAAAAGAATCTTACTCGATAATGCATGGGAAGAATGACAATACATACCATCTTTTTGCACTGTCGTGAAAAGACTTCGAATTCTCTTCTGTGATAGTTGGTCGATTTCCTACTTTCGAGGGGGTGGGGGTGGGGGGCTGAATTAATTAATAAATTGTGGTAGTCGATCGAGGAACGTATTTCCAATATCCGTCGCGAGGCAGAAACTTTTATCGGTCTTTCCCCAGAAGGTTTTCCGCCCGCAATGGTCCCCCGCCACCCCCCTTTTTTCCTTTTACCGTTTTCGCTATCTTTTCCTTTCCTTTTTAACTCCTTCCCCCGTGCCGCCCCGTCCTCCCCCCCTTCCCGTGACTACATTCTTTTCAGTATTCACTGTGCAGTTTCTTGTACCGATACTTCCTTCTTTCAACGTCGCGTCATTCAAGCTTTTGATGCCGCGGCGACAAAGCTCTTTACTTCTTTCCGCGAACGAATGAAAGCACAGGACGATGGCGATGTATACTTCTGCATGTACATGCAGTCGTATATACATATAATACATACGTACATAGAGCTCTCTTTTTTGCTCCCTCGCCCACTTTCTCTGTTCTACGCTCTTTGCCGCGGGTGTACACGTAGACGGGTGAAAATGTACGCGCGCCGTACATTTCTTCGCGAGCCTTCAAGTTTCGAGCATCGAGCTCGACTGGTACTTTAAATATTCGTCGGTCTCAGTGGGAGAAAAACGATTACCCACATCCATTCTCTGGGCTTGCTGTAAATTTGTTGTTTCCACCGCGCTAATGAATTCGCCTGCCCGATACGAAATTCCGTCGCTGGGTCCCGCGATTATTTAACAATCGAAACAATCGCGCTTGTACTATCCTATTGATACAATTAAACGTCTCGATTCGGGAAACGACGACGCGGCACCGTAAACGCGTTATCAGTCCCCGCATTAACGCGGCGCACACCGTTACCGCGGCGTTAAAACAATGCCAAACAGACCCGTTAACTCCGAGCACACGAGTACGTCGGTCCTTAATGGATCAAGGTGCTTAATTCACGAGTATCGACACAGGCGTCGCGATTGAGCCGATGGTTATAATGCCATGCGATACACAAGGGGCGCCGCGGTGTGCTCCCCATGCAACGAAGACGAAACGCGATTCCCCGGTGGTTCGGTCGGGCAAGGGAGAAAGAGAGGATGCGCGAAGTGCGGGCCAGCGTGGAGGAGAATATAGGGGAACTCCCTGTCCACGAGCAACTCGCTCAATTCGCTTGTTCGCTCGCGCGCTCGCTAGCAGCGTCATCATAAGACCTCTTTGTTCTCCGGCAATTTCAGCGGCATTGTCACCGTCAACAATGTCCACTTGACATTCTCCTTCTCGCTCGTGCACATTGTTAACCCATCCTCCGCGCGGTCTCTCTTTCGATCATGAAACTCGCAGTAGCCGACCGGCATGCGTCGCGATTCCGCTTGTGGACACGCCTTAAGGGTTTTCTCCTCCGCCCGCGGACGATCGTGCTCGATTTTACTGCAAATTGGGTTACCTTGACTTTTTACCGTTCTGCTGTAAACGAAGCGCCGGGGGCGCAAGGTGCTTTGAATGCGGCACAGGGCACGTGGAGGATAAAGGGCTAACCGTTATTGGGGGGAGGTAAACATTGGGTGATATATAGATTAAACTTTTTCACGTTCTTTGCTCGCAATGATCATCCAAATTAGTTGTCCGCATTTTGGTATCCCTTTCTACCGTCCAGCGGATCATGGCTTTCTTCCCGCCTTGCGCTCCCGCTTTTCGCGAACATCTCCTGTCCCTTTGCCCCCCCCCCTTTCTCTTTTTCATCGCCTATCTCTCTTTGTCCCTCTTTGTGCCCATCTGTCTATTGTCCACATTGTTACGCGGTGGCATCCTTCTTCCTCGTATTGTTTCGCCGCATTGTTTGACGGCGGCTCGCTCGTTCGTCCTCCTCGGCCGACAGCGACTCATTGTTTCCTCGTTGTTGCGCGTCCGTCCGTCTTTTCGTTCTCTTACCTTAAGCATTGTGAACTTCAGGCGTCGACTTCCGAGCCGCTTTCTTCCTTCGAGGAACTAAGTGGTTTCCCGATGTCTGCCGAGCCTTTGATTCCTATCACTGTTCCCCCGATCGTTCTACAACGTGCCCCTAATCGAGTATTTGTTACTCAAGATTTCTAAGGGTCTGTTAAATGTTTCGTTTAAAGTCTGCCAAGCTGCCGGACCTGGCCAAGAAGGGCGTTCGACTTTGCGGACCGTTCGACGGGGTTTCGTCGCGAATACGCGAGACATTTAAGCGTAGGGTTCATTCGGAGGCGCGTACACACTCGCAGAAGCGTATGCTTGTGTATATTTCGTGAGAGTGTTGGCGCTTTACTTATGGAACGCATTGTTCTATTGTGCACGGGAGATGAGCGCATTACTGTCCCTTGTCCCCCTTTTCGAGCAACCCCGGTACAATATCGTGCTGTCGTTAATCAGGCATCGTTCCTGGACGAGCCACATAGTAATTCGCGGAGGTTTATGCTCGCGGAGCACGCATTTAGATTCAGAGCCTGCTATAGCCGTGATACTAGCTTAGACGTGATACCGGGAGCTCGATAACGTTAGTTATAGAGTTGGGTTTAACGGTCCGAGTGACGTTACGGATCCACGTTGTTTGAAATCTCATTGTGCTGCCTCAACCCGGCACAGTTGCTGTCTCTGTATTTTTCATGATCATAGAAATTTATTATTTTTGAGGCGGGCGGATACGTTGGTGTTTTTTTAACGAACAATTAATTCTTGCTTTCGACGTAGCAAAAAGAAGAATGGAAGGGCCAGTTGTGAATCGGTAAAGAGGTAACGTCGACGAAAGGAGTAGGACTAGGATGAGAGCAAGGAAGAAGTAGAAGAAGAAGAAGAAGGGTGCCCGTGCGTGTAAAGCTCTCCTATGTGTGTATTCGCGAGCAGCAAGTAGGTAGTAGGAGGTAAAGTGTTCGCGACGAATCTACGGAATGGGGTGGAAGCACAATGCTCCAACAATGAGGCTATTGTGGAAACGAATAACACATACTCCTGTGCTTTACACTGTGCCTCGTCGGGGGTAAGCTGCATAGCTGAATCAAATGAATACGAGAGGGCTATCGTTCAAAAAATTAAGACTAACAATCAGTCGAAACTCAAAGATGTCGGGGAAACGTCTGGCATTGAATTTCACTTTTTCCGATGAAAGCAAGGTATTTATCTAAACATTTTCCATACATTGCAACTCGGGCGATAGCAAACTGAGGAGGATGCCGTCTCGCTTATCCATATACGATCGAGGATATCCAAGACACGCGGAGAAACTTGCACGGAGTAGTAGGTCGCGTAAGCCAGTAGTTCCGGTCGCTTATATGTCAGACAGCATTGCACGTTGCACAGCGTTTTCATGAAATAACGAATATGAAAGCACCATGGTTCCATCTGGAAAACTTTGAGCACTTTTCTTCGACGGCAATGCGTACCCTGGCACAGTTCTCTCGAATGTCTTCCTTTGAGCTTCTTTTGCTGATAATGCGAAATTCTAATCCGGAGAACACTTTTTCTAGAGAGGCATTTTCACGAATATTTCACGACACTTGCTCTAAAAGTTAGAGAAAAGAAGTAATAACAAATTGTTGTACCGATCGGATGGTGAAGAAAATAATGAAGTCGCAATGCACACATAAATAAAGTAGCATCATCGGATAGGTTTGAAGGGGCAGAAGGTTGAGGAAGAGGTCTAGTTGAGGGCAATACCGCGGAGAGGGTAGGTACGTAGGCAGATTTAATTAGCATGGACCAACGGAGGCCCTCGGGGGTTGCCGGGGGCGCGGACGAGGGCAGTTCGAGCGTTAAAGTTAAATGACGGTTGGCGGTTGCTTATTCTTCCCGACAACTGATGCTTGATAATCTGCGAAATCTCCCCGTCGGCTCTCAATTCTGCTCGATAGTTCGCTGCCTGTGCAGGCCAATTCTCTCAATGGAACAACTCAGCCACGGACTGACTGGCTTAATTGTAGTTGCTACGTCTCCTCTACCCCGATTTCGTTTTTTCCTTTCCCCTTCTATCCTTGCGCGAGGAATCGTTTCCTTCGGCCTGACATGCGTTTCAGAAAATCCCGCTGCCCAGAATGTTATCCACCCCTATAAAATGCCGCTTTTATCGTGGATAAAGATAAATAAATTTTCCACCGCGTGGAGTTACAATTTCTTTTCCCCCGCGGCACAAAGGAAACGTCTGGCATATATCGGGGCGACATTTATACAATAAATATATCTCGCGGAAGAAACTTGAATCGCGGGTCATAGAACGATCAATCGTCCAGCGATATAATTTTTCGCGCAAAATCGGAATTTCCCTGTTCGAGCTTAGAATTTATACAGCGAGGGTACGTTTCACGGAACGTACCGTGGAAAGGAGATCGTCATGCAATCGCGCGAGATCCGGCATTAACCTATTCCGCTTTGTCGCGTGCGTGTAGCACCCTCCTCCCTCCAGGGGATCCTCCATCCCTCTTCCACTCTTATTCGCCGCCCGACACCCATCCCAGAGCCGGGACTCCCCACGCCTCGCCTTTCCTCCGCAATTTTTCCGCCACATTTGCCTTTGTCTCGCGACAACAATGCATCGCCTCCACTGCGATGACATAAAAATATGTGCACCGATGCCTCTCTTTCCCCCCCACCCCTCCGCCCTTTCTTTCTCCCCGTCTGTTACTTTTCCGCTTGTCTCTTCTACCATCTCCAGTCACCCATCCTCCCGCCGCTCGCGTTCTTCTTCCGCCCTCGTCATAGACGCACGTCTGTCGGCGTTCCGCGAGCGAGCTGTGCGCGCGAATTAATTCGGCTTGTCAGGAAACAAATGCCGCGCGTTTCCGTTATCATTGATCCCCTCCCGGTGCTCCCCGGCGCCGTGAAAAGTACAGTTATCGATCTTGAACTTCGAGCATCGCAGAATTTGTCGACGTTCCGTCTATCGTCCGTTCGTTGACATCGATCGCGAACTTCAGCGGTTCAGTCGCGGTTCGCGTCGCCCTCGTGAACAGGGCAGGAAGAATCGTGGCGAACGCTTATTGCCGGGGACACCTGTGCCCTGCCCCGAACCCTTGGAACGCAGGGCGTGAAGAGGAAAGGCCTCCGCGACCACGGAGAATATTGTCCTCGACGGCGACGCCGGTCGTCGTCGCCGGAATTTTCGTCGTCGGGTGCTCGAACAATGAGCATGCAAATGATCGGCCGAAGATCGATATCGGTTCCCGGCTGCGATCAGAATTTTCCTGCGACTGGTATCGGCGGCGGTGGGGTTGAAGGGGTTGGGGGGGAGGGAATAGCTCTGCCCTTTTGCCCAACCGCCCCTCCCCACCCCATTGCCCCCCGCGGGAGACAAAAGGGGGTCGGCGCCAGTTGACAATGGCCCGATGGCATTACGTATGCAGGCACAGGGCTCTGCTCTTTTCGAATTCGTTGCATTCTGCCTCTGCCTTTCCGCCCCCCACCCCCTTCCGTCTTTTTCCTCCTACGCACGCCCTCTGAGCCTCTCTCCTACCGGTGTTCCGTTCTTCTGCTCATCGTTCTACTCGATCTGCGCCCATCCTCGCGGGAACATTCTGCAAATTCGCAATCGCCAATCTGCCGGCCCTTTGTCCCGTTGCTCCTTTTAACTCAGCCCCACGAACCACCAACGAGGCTCCTGGAAAGCGTTAATTGAGGGGGTGCGACCGAATGCCCGGCCCCGAGTGTGCGGTGAATACTTTTTTTAAGTTCCTCCGTCCGCTTTCCCGACGTTCCTTTAATTGTGCCAACCGTTCGAAGGACATACCGAAAAGTACGGGCGACGCGAACGGTAGGAGCGTTCGAGCAACGTCGAGCGGAGCGGCGAGAAATCAGGTGTCCACGATTGAAAATTGAAAGGGGGCCGGGGGGGAAACGCGAAGGTGGCGGGACACGAACGGCGACTGCATAGAATCTAAACTGCACAATGGATGGTAATATCGAATGTAGGGAGTCGGCGTGCACGGTGCCGGTCTATTCAATGCAATAATTATAAATTGGTGTCTTTCAACCGGGCGGCAAATCGACACGTAACGAAGCCACTGTAACTGCATCCACGGCGACAACTTTGCGCCGCTTTTGATTCTGCACCTACCGCGCCGCGCCTCGTCCACACCGTATCCCTCTTTCGAGCCTGCGCTGGTCGCGCGAAATCGCGAAAATACGCGTGACACTCGACCGCCGGGTTTACGAATGTCCCATCGACACTAAAGCTACCTTCGTTTCGAGCGTGGGCGAAAATTGCGTTTAATATCGATCCTTCGCTATCTGATGAGCTCGATTAGATCCGATTGAATCGAAAGGAAATTAACGACGTTGATCGATGTACCGGTGCACTGTCGATAAACCTGGGCAGCCTGAAAACGTGTCTTCTATAATAGATCCCGAACGTACCTTTACCCCAGACACAGCCGTAATCAGGGTTGAAAAATATACTTCCTCCGATGGAATATCGACGCGGTAGACCTCGTAAAGATACGCGGGTGCATGCTCCGATGGTCGTATGTATAATTAGGGTGAAATACACGACTCATCGTTACACAGTCTATGCATCCAAGGGTTCGCTTTAACATGGCGCAGGTACGAAACCATGAAGCATAGCTCCGAGGCAGTTACGAACTTAATGAAGCTGTTTTCCGTTTAATTAGAATCCCACCGTGATCCTTCCATTCTTGGACGGGTCCCGCGGTTAATCCTTCCGCCCGCGATATTAAGACGGTTGCTCGCTCCTTGCGAAACCGGCCGCGTGCACAATATCACGGGCTATATTTACCGGGCCTCTATGCGCCCTGGGGGCTTGCGCGGAAAGCGTGCACACGTCGCCTGTATATATTATTTACAGATGTCGCGTTCGCGATTTTTATTGCATCGGAATTTGCTGCGATCCCCCCGTTGCTGAAATTTGCGTGGAATTGCTACGCGAATTGCATTCATCGCGCTCGGAATTTCTATTTTTGCATTTGACACACTTCCCTGTGCGTCGCTTCCATTCCTTCAAACTGCAATACTTTCGGGTTTTACGGTTACCCTTCGATCGTGATCGTTCGACAATTCTTCACCGACGGCGCGACGAACACGGGGTGAACGGCTGTTTAACTTGCTGGTTAAAAAAACGCTGGTACAGGGTGGTCCTTGCAAACCGCAGGAAGACGGTGTCGATTCGAAGCTGGAGACGGCACGAACGGCGCTGCTCGTCGTCGTCGGCGGCCATACCGTGGGGCCGGCGCTCTTTTATTTCGAAAACAATAGAAGGGCGCTTTGTTTCAGGCATTGTCAGGCGGACAGTAACGCGCGCACAAAAGTTATAATGAAACGCTATTTATTTAAATGTATAGGTGCCACCCGCTAGCCCCCTCGGCTTTCCTCCACCCTCGCGGTTCACAGGCCCACCTCTTTGTGTACGTGCACGGGCACCAACACCGCGGCGGCTACCAAGCGAGACGTTCTTATTCCGTATTCTTTTATCCCGCTATCACATTTACGGTGCCATTCTTCCCGCGGCAATTGTCTTCTTAAGACGATATAAAGGGCGGCGCGTGCGCCAACCGAGTCGCGTTTTTCTGCTCTTCGATTAAAAGCTGTGAATCAATGTCCAGGGAACCAGGACATTGGGGACCCGGCCGTCAAAGGATCGAGCCTCGTTTGCTTTCGTGTGTCGTTGAGAAATCGAACTTCGATTGTAGTATCGTGATTACGGTTTCGTGAGACATTTCGAGACCGGGGGTGCGCTGCATGAGAAAGCAGTGCCGATAACAATTGCTTTTATTGACGATCCAATGAACAAGGTAACCCGATATCTCGTTGGGGGACGCCTAATTGATTGAGGTAAATAGAATGATGATTTTATGATGGTCGGGGCTACGTGCCTCCGTCGTCTCGGTCCACAATCCCGGCGGAAATTTTTCGGTACGCTCTACGGACCTAGGTTTCTAATGATTCGTCTAATTGCTCTGGATTACAGACGCCTAAGCGAAGATTCCGGCACAATGGCAGAATTAACAGACACGGAGGAATGCAAAGTTGCGTTTAAGTGGGAACAACTGTAACAATTAGATGCATATCCGGAGATCTTTGGAGCGAATGCAATTAGATACCGCTGGACAAACGACTGAATTATAAATTGCGTTTCATTCGGAGAAGAAGAACAACTGCCCGGGCTTAATAATCGTTTCCTGCGGTTCGCCAACGCCTGCACAGGAATAGCCGCTAATTCATACCGTAATGAAATAATAGTTCGGCATTTGAACAGTGTGCCTGTGCCCAAGTGCGAATCAATCGTCCGCCAGATTTTCATCGAGTTATTATTTCGTTGCATGATATTGGAACCTGTCGTCCGGTATTATCGCGTCGTCATTTGGACAATTGTTGCAAATGGTTGTAAATTTACAGATGTTGTTGCGCCTATTTGAAATCCTGTTTAAGAGACAATCGTCGGATTTTTTCGTACTCCTTCCAGAAAGCTTCTTTCATCGCGCGTGCAATTTATCGCGAAGCTTCGCGAGTCGTTCGAAATTACGTCCACGGAATTTCGCCACAATGCCCATAGAAATTTCATCGCATTCTAGCCGTCGACCACGATGCATATGAGCCAACGTGCATCCCTGGGCCCTCGCTTCTTTCTCCCCCTGTAACAGAAAGGAAATGCGTCTTTCTTCCCTTTGGTATCCTTTCCGTCCAAGTGAAAAAAGAGTCCTGCGTCGTCGTTGGAGTGATGCGTTCCTGGCATATAAGGAGGAGCGTTAAACATCCGAGGATCCTTCCACGACTACGTTCGAGGTCTGAACATTTTTTGAGCAAAATATAATTGAATTAAAATTGTTCGCCAGTTCGTAAAGCCTGTGATAGTCCCCTATTTAATATCATGTTAATAATTTCACCGGGGTTTCTTTCTTCTTCATCTGCAACAATGAATGCAGCATTCCAGTGGGTCCGCGAGCACAAAAAAGCCCTTCATTCTTTGCGCTGTAAAAGTACTCCTATGGGTTGAGCTTCATGCTTATTTTTTACGATAATTATTCCTTCCTTTCTTCAGGAAAAATAAGAGAGAATTTTTAATAATGCCCCGAACGAAAGGAGTTCCAATTTAATCGCTCTGTTTTTATGATACCGCGATTGTTCCGCCGAAACAATTGTTTATAAACGTTAACGATATTATATTGAAACGCAATTGCCTTCCTTTTCCCTATCTGTTTTAATCAGAAATAAATCGAATTTTATTAATTACGTGGATCTATCTGTCGAATAGAAGTCACAGGATGAGTAGTGGGGACACGAAGCGGTGGGGCTTGTTCGGCAGCGCGGAGCGGCATTCAGTTCCATGCTGCGCGTGACACGGTGAAGTACGTGATAGCGGTCGTCCCGGCGAACCGTTTAAAATCATTTTTCCGCGTCCCCCGTGGCGGGGAAAGTCGTCTCATTAAAAATATTACGCGATGCCATTTTTAATTACGTCGAGGGAGGAAAAAAGAAAAAGGTTGAAACGCGTCGGTCGCGCCGGAGTGATAAGTGTTCTCGCAGTTCTTCTTTTCTCGCGGAGTGATACGATCGTGCCGATGATCGCATTAACAGTGGACAAAGCCGCGATTAAACGAAAGAATGGCTTTCCGGGAGGAACGTCTTGTACAAAAAACGCTGGGACCAACGTTACACCTGTTCGCCTGTCGGGATCTGCTATTTGGCGGATACGTACCGCGGACCTGAGCTTACGTTCACCAAGGTTTCGCAGGGTGCGACCTCGATGGTCGTACGACATTGGTAATGGGACACCAGGTAGCAACCGTGTTATTTATGTGCGCCAAATATTTCCCTTCGATTTCCCTTACTACGAGCAATGGAGTAACTATTAAGAGCCACGCAACCTTAGAGGAACGCGTGGGCTTGCCCTCGGTATCGAGCAAATCAACAGTGTACTTTGTTTTCGTGTATTTTCGAGGTCAGTAATATTCGTGGGATCCAAGTTTACTGGTGCCATGTGGTGCTTGCTCGCACTGCGTTGTATTTGCATCGCGGTTTTTTTTTCTGCCACCGTCTTGCCGCGGGTAGTTACCCCGGCGAAGCGTTTTCACGCGGAACCGCGTTTCTCGGAATCGCGTGTGACTGACGCTGTGACACGTGGACAATACTCGGAATTTTGGTTTTGAATTTTGCCTGACGTGACACGCGTCGACGAGGCTCGATGTAGTGCGCGGATTGCTTTGACATTTGGCTTTGACTGAGTGGCTGCTAGAGTGCCGTATCTCTACTATCATCCTTGGGGATCTGATTTATGTAGCTGTGTACAAAATACGCCGCGACATCGCACGGTGAGTACGGTTTCGAGTGTTACTTTTTAAAAAACCGAGTGATAACTCGTTCACCGCTCGGCGCCATTGCGTACAGTTTTGCGCTCTCATCTGTTTCCGCGGATTAGCCGCTGGCCAGTCTCGCGTTGCGATTATGCGTTTTGCAAAAGATAATAGCGATTAGATAGCTCCTTAGAATTTTACGGTAAATGTTTACATGTTTCCGTTCTTGTTTCCTTCTCTTATCGAATCGACGAACTATACCGTGCGTTTCTGAAGCTGACGACTACTTGAACTAATTTTTATTATCACGAGATTCTTAGTGCAAACATTAGGACGAGTCCATTAGAATAAGTTTATTAATATAAAGTTGTTATGCTGCATAGAAACGATACTATTTAATAATAAGCTATAGTGTTAAGATTCGATGAGACAATATTTAATGTTTACTTGCACATATTTTGACGATGATATTATTCTACTGTCATTCCAATTATTTAATCGTGCGTCGATACTTGACTCAACCACTCCAGCTCCAAGAAGAAGAGGAAATGTTGAATTAGTCCCGTTGTCCTCAATTGTCTGTATTTCGCAGGAAAAATTATTAATGACTATCGACGATCTGCAAAAACCACCCCTGAAATTCCACTCGGAAACCACTTCGGTGGGCCAGGCCGGTAAAAAGAATGAGTGGGGGCGAAAAAAAAGAGAAAAATGTATATATAAAGAGTCCTATCCCTGGGAAACGAGGAAGCGATCAGCGATGCATAAGCGGCTGCCGATACAATCGCGCGCCGCTAGAGAGAAATTGAAATTCTTATCCGAGGCGTGCGTGGCTGAAAGGCTCTCGCGAATCGCATAAAGGCCTCATCAGAACGATCGCTCGAATATCCTCGTTCGAGTCCCGTCGAGGTAAAACGCGAAGGGGGTGGCGGTGAGGACCAAAAACGGGGGAATAGAAATGGGAGTAGGGGGTTGACGGAAGAAGAGGAGGCGCTGGTGGTGGTGGCGGCGGCGTTGGATATAGCTGCGGGTTAGGCATACTGGGGAAGGTGGTTGGTTGGGGGTGGCGAGCATAGAGGGTGGGAAACATAAAAGGCCAGCAACCCCTATTCCACGCAGGCTTCAATTGTTTCGGCTAGGCAACGTTCATTTGTTTTTCTTTGCGTGCGCTTTTGCACGCTTCTCTGCCCTTCTGCACTCTTCTGGTTCTTTCTATTTCTTCTCAATCTGCACCCTGTATCATGTCACCCTTCTTCTTTCTTCTTCTCCAGTCGGTGCCCTTCCCCGCCTTGTCTTCGTGTTCCCCCTTCCTTGCACCACATTTCTTTGATTTCTTCTCGCATTTATTTGCATCTCACCCCGCCACCACTTTTATTCACACGACGTATGCCGAGCGTACGCCGCCTCTTATCCCTGCACAGCTCGCGCATCTCGCTCACCCCCGTTGCGTGAGGTGTATTAAAATCGACCATTGTTATCGTAGGCAGAGGGGGTGGTTCAGCAGTGGTTTCGGGGTAGAAACGGAGTGCTCTGCCAGCAGTCTTCGATGCGACCGCGAGAATCGTACCTTTTGAAAGCTTTTGGAATAATATACGTCCTGCGCATACCCCCTTTCGCATCTTACACGACCAGGACGAGTATACATGACCTGGGCCACCTGTGAGCGTGTGGCTATTTGGACGCGAACACGCACGTGGCTGGGCGAGTGTACTTTAACGTTATTTTCGTCATATCCGAAGTACACGAACTGTACTGAATTTCACAATTCATTATTTTAAATTAAAGCATCACAATTTTTTTTTACCGGTCCCCCTTAATTTTAAAGCGGTGAACTAGAAAATGATAGCTGACTTACTAGAGAACTTTTTTGTCCCGCTGATAAAATTTTGGTTATCTCGATAGCAGATGGTCGCAGGAAATATTAGCTTCATTGAACTGGATGGGTATAGGAAATTGAATGTTTGAGATAATGGATGAAGAGGACCGTATCGTTCCCCAACTTTGATCACTATTCCAAAACTGCATGGCCAACGCAGATGTTACCGAAATAATTATAATTTACACCTGCCCGTAATAAACGAAAATTCACTGCGGCTAGTTCAATCTCTAAACCGATACCGCAGCGTGGGATAGTCGGTGAATTAGACGGTGTCATCTGCAGGCGCGAAATTTCGGGTGGGTTTAACCGTAACGCCAACAGCTGACAGGATCGACGCGATAGCCTATATAATAACCCTATTGGCGGGCTATCTCGATGACGGATCGTCGATCAATTAATCAATAAAATTCGGCCGCACTTCTCACCGGAGAAACGATAGATGTCCACGGGTTTTCTGTTCAACGACAATTGGTACCGAACAGAGAACCTTCCGCTTTTGGGAGGTATATAACGGTATATTTCTACGCCTTAATGTCTTTCGTTGGATTGCTCGAATTTATTTCATGCCTCCGTATAAATATAAGAATGTCTCTATGACCTGGTGGAAATGTCAAGACACGCGTACACCTAGGGGTAACAGTTTTCTTTTCTTGGCGTTTGATCGTCGCGGCGACGTGCTCCAATAATGGCCATTCCGCTTAATCGTCGTGCTCGTGTAATTGGCATTTCAGCATAAAGCAGCGTCGGTGCCGTCACGTCGACGACTCGTTTGACGCGCAGATTTTATTCAAGAATGAACGACTGGTAACGACTCATTAGTCGCGATTCAGGGTTCTTGTCGAGGAACAAACTCCTTTCCCTCGTCCCGCCAGCCGTGGGCGCCCTATCGATTCCGGTCGCTGAATCCTCCATACAGGATCTGTGTCCCTCGCGGCACGGTGTGGCATACGCGAATAAATCGTGGCTTCGTTACACGCGACTCGAAGGCGGCAAACAAATAGGGTTAATTCCACGTGCGCCTGCTAGCCTGAATACGTCGTTTCCGAATGGAGGTAATTCCGGTGACAATGTGGCCTTTGATTTCATAGAACCGCACGGTTGAATGACTACCTCCACCCACCGCCTACTCTACCAGCCACCCTCGACACCCCCTGGGTCCCTTCAACTCCGCGAAAACCCTCTTCCATCCTGCTGCAGCGAATATACATATAATAAAGTAAAGTCAACCACCGCCAGCTCCGGCCAACCCGGCCGAAAGGACTTTATTCAGTAACTAGCGATTCATGCGAAATCGTGAATCCGTTTCTGCCCGGTTTCGCTTCCACCTGCCTCTTCCACTCCTTCCATCCTTTTCCGCGCCCTTTCGCGCAGTTCGTTCCTCCTCCCCGTCCCGTGCACCGCGTTCGACAGGATCGCATTCTTCCTCGTCGTCATTTCGTACTGAACTCCCACGATCTCTGCACTTGCGAAGCGTAACTACGTATCGATTTGAACTTGAAGGCACTTTCCCGAGTAAACAGTTAGAAGAATCGATAGCAATTCGCGCTTTCTTCGGCACCTGCTTCACGGCAGCGTCCTTGGGCTCTTCTAGAGAAGCCAGATTTCATTTGATTTCTTTTATCGAATTCCTGGCAGGGCACTCGTGAGCTTCTGGTAAATCGCTCCGCAGGACAAATGAGCGAATGCTCTTTTCCTAATGCAGAGGAAAGTGTATCGCAGCGGGTAGCAAATCTTCGCATTATGCAGACCGATGGTATAGCGGTGCGTGAAAGCGCGCCACGTGCCTAGTACCCATTGACTCGAGCCTAAAAGCGAAATGCTAGAACCGTGTTCCTATTTTTCTGAAGCTCGCGTCTACGAGTCGAACAATTGTTTCGCCGCGATTCTTAAAAAATCTACGCACAAATCTTCTTGCTCTCCTAACTCTAAGGACTCTAGGAGATACAATGTATCGTCGAGAACAGTATCGGGAAATTTAAGTTTTCCCTGTTCGGTTTCCTCGCGTGGTTGTAGCCCTCGAGGAAATGTTCAAGAGGCACTGTCACGTTCACGTCTCGCGGATACGTAGACGATAAAGAGGGACAAGGAGGGTGGCGGTGTTGGTCCCGCACGGGGGTGGTTGCTTTGCTAGAACGGGAAGAACGCGAAGTCTGGGGGAGAAGAGTTTTCGCCGCATTCGGTACTCCTCCGGCTTGGAAATATTTCCGAGGATTCAGCGAGTTTATTAAGGCTATTCAGAGCGCGTCTGCCTCTGAGACAGCATTGTGGATACAATTTAGTCTTATTCATCCCTTCGCGGATGTCTAAATATTTTCAACCCCCATCCCACCCCTCCGCCTTTCTTTCCCTTCCTCGCTCCTCGCGGGTCGTCTTCCTCTGCTTCTCGGCCTCTCCCTACGTCTTCCATGGGACTTATCGCGGCTTGCGCCGTGCACTCTGGCGCCATTGGCGGCACATTTGAGTCTCTTCAACCTGAAATCGGGAGGCAAGAGTCGTTTGAAACATCCAGCATTCATTTTTTTATGCGCGAAGTTAGGATAGACTGTTAAAACACACAATAATAAAGCTGTGTCTTAATTAACGATTAAATGTTATAACGACAGTGAAATCGATATTGATGTATACGATATTTACGATAAGTAGGCAGTTCGTTTGTTGAGCGTATCGATAGGTGATAAAAAAAATCGAAGGAGACGTGGCTTCGATCTCGGACAGTCGATGGGCTTCCTCGTCTTGCCCCGGCTATTCTAAAGCGTTCAACCACAGTCGATGATTCCCGTTCCCTCTCTGTTCGCCGGCTGAAATTAATTTTCCAGCCGTCCCTGTTCCTCTTCCTCCGTTTTCTGATCCCTTTCCGTTCTTCCTTGGTCTCACTTGAAGCACGGTCGCGATGAATCCTTCGACATCAAACGATTCTTTCTCGAGGCACAGCTCTCGGCGGCCATTGTCGCGGTGGATAACGCGTTATGTAAAGCGGGTTCTGCTGCCAGCGCCTCTCGCCTCTTCTTCCCTTCGCTCCTGGACGGTTTCGCACAGTCCCGGACAATCAAAGGAATCCTATCTTCGTCCAACAATACCACGGCCTCTGCCTGGCCGATAGCTTTGTGAGCTCTCCTCCACCTAACAACGACCACGACGCCGACGTCGGCGTCGCTCGAATTTTGCACGATCGCTATTTCCTGGCATGCAAGACCCCCGAACTCCCATTTGTCGTAACGATCGTCGCGTTATTTTCCCTCGGAAAATGTTGAGGGGGCGCGGTGGCGCAATTTTTCTAGTGCAGAGAAATGAATGGCCATTTGCTGTCGGTTTACTTTCCAATAGATCGCGTGAAAAAAATGTTCACGCGGACGTTTGATCGTTGGAGTCTGAGGGACTGGGGTTTGCGGATTCCATAACAGACGCGTGTAATCATCACGCGAGACCACAAAGTCCTCGGCGAGTGCGGGGGAAAAGCTCCGTCGATGATCAAGAAAGTCGAAATATTAGAAAAATGAAAGCGTAGACGCGACACTCTTCTCCGGCCTCCTATCAACCCCCTCTTCTTAACCGAGGGAAGGACTCTGAGGATCCCGCCACTCTTTGAGTCACTCTCGCTTCTGGCATTGTTTACAGAGTGATGAGTCCTCACACTGGCGTGAGTGCGCCTCTGTCTTTCTCCCTTTCTCCCGATCCGTCTCCCTCGGTCCCATTTCATTCCATTCTTCCGCGTTCCCGCCATTGTTCCGTCGTTCCTTTTATACGGAATAAAGTATCAAGCGGCCCGGCACAATGTACCCCTGTCTTTCTGGGTTTCCCTTTATCTCTTTCTCTCCTTCGTCCGCCTCCGACTCTCTTCCACCCCTTTCGCGAAATCTTTGTGCTATCGTCGTTCCTCCCATCGCGCGCAAAATCGCTTTGAACGGCGTCGATCGTTTCTCGTTCATCAAACGATAGGGCCTGGGAAGAACGTAGCCTCTTGGTTGAAGCGCGACGGGAAAAGGAAAAGTTTGCCTCCCGATTATGTTGCGATATTATGTCGTTACTGTTTAACGATGAATCGGTCCGTTTCACCCTTGTTGACGAGGGTTAGAATACATCCAGAGTTAGTCCCTGCTGGGCGTCGGGGATTTAAAAAACCGAACCTAAAAAGGGCCCTCGATGTTCGAGACTTTAGAATTAATTTCATTATATCTAAGGAATGAAATACCAAGGTTCCTCCTAATTCTTTTGCTCCCGTGCGATCGAAGCTCGCCGCGTTTTCAAAGAGCTCGAGCCCACGAAAAGGTATTTAAATCCAGCTTCCGCGGTGTGCAACGTCTCGCGATCTCGTTCACATCGAAAGAACTTACCACCCTCGACCCTCCCTACTTCACTTGTGTAAAACTGGCTTTCTCCACCTTTCTGAGATCCTGCTGAATTCGTGCCTGCACGCAAGGAATAGGATCCTTCTTCCGTTCTTTCGATTTCCTCGTGTATCAGCCCCGCTGGGTGCACCTTGCTATTTGCTAATAAGAATCTTTTCAGCGCGCACCTGATCTTTGCAGCGGCCGGCGTCGGCGGCGTACAATTCGTTGCAATTTAATGCGATCTGAATGCCGGTATTAATTAACAGTCTAATTCATTCGTTCGCCCAAGTCGCGCCGGTTTATTCCGATCTCGTCGATAGAAGCTCTTCGAATGTCAGAATTTGTATCATACGAAAGCTTTCATTATTCATCGCGCGAGCTGCTATTGTCATACAGAACGATCGACGTGTAATTGCACTTATCGTTTCACTTAATAACCTTGCTAACTGAGACCGTATCGCGTAACAAAGGAAGGGAGTGGAATCACGCTTCGAAGTCATCCCCGGGGATGACTTGACCGAATCCAGTCACGCAGGGGTGCTCCAAAGGGTGGCAGGGACCGCACACGCAAGCAATGAAAGTCAAAGTTGATCGATGCGCGAAAGACAGGAAAGGTAGCGTCTGAACGCTGATTTGCCCTCGGCGATACTCGCCCATTGCGTCACAAATAAATGTCAACGACAATTCGATCGAAGCTCGTCGATACATCCTTTCCACCGTTCGCCGTTTCCCTCGCCAAGCTTTAACCGATTCTTTAACTCTTTAACTCTTTAACGCTTTAACTCTTCGTCGACCCTCCGCATCATAAACGCCGCCAGCTTTTTGCGTAAGCGAGGAGGATGATTTTTTCATTGATCTCTGTCCCGGGACCGCGGTTAATTGTATCCAACGCGTGCAATCTTCGAACCTAGTGCCAATTGAACCCCACTCGAGCGTAAGTGGGTGATCGGGCTGCGAATAACGAAACGAAGAAACCCGTAAAGGGAGGGCTGGGGATGCTGGAGAAAGATGGCTAAAACGGCGAAGAACGGGGGTGGGAGAAAGAGGAACTCTGAAGAGACGACGCACACGACGTCGGGGCGCCCGTGCCGGTACATTCACGTACACGACGCTGCGTGACGTCACCGCATTGTTAGACGAGCAAGCATTGTAGTCACTATTGTGAGTCTCCGCCATTATTCTAAGACAATCGTCCGACACAATGAGACGGACGGGAGGATGAGTGAGGGCGGCCGATTCTCTCTCCTTCTTTCTCCCTCTGCTGCCTCTCGCCCGTATTACCTCCCTTCTTCTTTCTCTTATCCATCCTCCTGCGTGAAGGTACTCTCCGCGCTCGGCACTCCGTATTCCCTCGGCTGGTCTTCGCGGGGAAGGTGACTCCCTCCGCCCCCTCTGCCGATAGTCGTATTTTTGACTCGCGAGGCGAACTGCACAATCACCCGACGGTCAGCCTAGTTTCCGCGGGGGTAAAAATGATTTTTCCTGCCGTCGGAGCACCTCAGGCAATAGATTCTTGTGCGAACCAATCGGGTACTCGGTCCCGATACATGTCTCTCGTGGCCGCCGTCCTTGGTATCGTGAATGCGGGCGAAAAATGGAAAAAGAACGGTTGATATGTCAATGGAGAACGACGCATTGAATGCCTATTATCCCGCTAGGGACGACGATTACGATATTAACGAGGCGCGCGAATATACAATGCAGAAGGACTCGAGCGAGCCGACAGAGTGGTCGTCTAATCGAGTCAGCGCAATTAAACAAAGTCGTCCCGTGAGGTCGCGACATTCGCGGATAGCTTTTTCCCTCCCCTGTCTCGCGGAGCTCGATTCACCGGGTCTCTCCCTCGTTCTTTGCGGCTCGTCGTGGAAGTGCAGGGGATGAAAGGAGAACAAGAGAAGTACAGACAATAGATTCGGCTCGCCGGTGTGTTGGTGGTGCTGCATTGTCGCCCGGCATTGTTGCGGCCCGGTTATTGTGTCGCTGTTTTGTGACCGATCGCAAGGTGGCGTGCCTCGTGTGCACGAACCAACCACCTCGGCCACGATCGTTAGGCACGTTCGCGATTATTCGGAGAAACGATCGTTCGACGATAAACCGGCCTCGAAACTCGCCTCCCCCCGGAAGGTTGGCGCGGAACGAACGACACAAAAGTTTGCGGATCGAGCTTTTCTCCTATTGACGGTCCCCGCGGAATAAATGAAAGAGGAGTCGACGAGAGTTGTGGGGTGCATTTTTCCTCTCGATTCGTTTCACCTCACTTGAAGGAACAGTTGTTTCGATGACATATTCCTTTCATCGCGTTCTCCGTTTCCGATCGTCGATTCCCATACTTCCGGCCCCTTTCCTCTGCCCGTACATTTTCTGCTCTGAACACGAAATATACGGAGAGGGCGGAGAGCGTCGTGGTGAACACCTGTGTCTCAGTTGGCAACGTAAATTAGCAGTCAACGTGGAAAGTTCGTCAGGGACGAAGAAGTAGATCTGGCCGATGCGGTGTCAGACCAGGCTCACGGTGTAGGAAGAGTTGGGTCCGTGGATAGAGATAGAGAAAAGAGGGACGACACGGTGGTTGTCCTAAGGCTGTAAACTAAGGCGACCGCGTCGCGCATCCTTAGAGTGGCTGTACTTTGAGTGTACAGCTCGGTGGTGTGCCGTAGCTGCTGCAGGCGGCGTAGAGAAGGCCATTGTGAGGCCCGTGCACGGCATTCACGGGAATGAATGCGCCCTCTGGAGCGACACAGTCTCAGATGTAAGACACAAGAAGCATAAAAGAGTTGCCATTATGCGAAGCTTAAATAACAGGCGCGCGGTGGCGAGCTCTCGCGCACATCGACGTTCGCTTAAACACGGACTCGCGGCTATCTGTGTAAGCTGCTATACAAAGAAGCAGTTGCATTCTACGGCCGGGGAATTTCTATGGACTGTTTGTGGCGCTCCTGCCTTGTACGGCCACTTCTGTCCTCGGTGCCCTGGTCTTTTCCTCTTCAGAACTTCTCTTTCCTCTCGTCGCGATTCTTCTTTTCTTCGTCGTCTTCTGCCGTTTCACCGTTCTCCTCCTCGGTCTGCCTGCTTCTTTCCGTCCATGTTCATCGTCCTCCTTTACCATCCCTTGCCTCTTCCTTCAGCCTCCTTTCTCCTCCTTCAGACTAGCGCCGCGTCTTTCTTCCCTTTCTTTTCTCCGAGCTGTCGAGTTCACTTGCTCCCTTAGCTCGGAAGAACGACAGAACTGCGATCTCGTAGACGTCGTCGAGACGCATTTTTCAGCGAGCGAAAACACGAGAAGAGTTCGCTTTCTTGTTCTCCATCTAGCCGTGCATCCACCTTGTACACCGTCAGCCGCGTTAAATGCTAATTATCGAAGGGCGCCGCCGAGGAAGGTGGGAATGAAAAAGAATCTTCTTTCCGTTATTAATTGGAAATATAGCACGCTATAATATTACGAGCTGAATGACAGTGCTATGCATTAAGCGCGATAAACATGTACACGTCTCGATAGATAGGTCACGACACTGATGCGGGCACCGACTGATTCAGGGCAAGTAGAAACAACAGGTGCACGCCAGACGAGCCGGCTGGTTACACCGAGGTTTCGATCCCTCAACCCCTTGACTCGCGACCCCTCCAGAACTCGCGGTTATGTCAGGCGTTGGCCTCTGGCATTGCGGTAGGTTCCACGTGTTACCCTCGTCCCTGATCTCCGCTCTGATCCCTCTGGTTTATTCCGCATAGCGGTTACTCGGCGGTGTTTCATCTCTTCGCTTGATACCCCGATCGTTTCACCTTCAACACGGTTGATTTCGTCGAATAAAACTTCGCAGACTTGAAGCTGTTCTTCTAATCCCGCGGAAAAATGAATTTCCAATTTGCTTGCCGATATTTGCTTCATCCATGCATTATGTATATTTCATTTCCTTCGCGATAAGACAAGATTAATTGACAGAGTGATTTCGCATTGTTTCCAACTTATGTAAAGTAACCCACATCGTGGCATGCCGGTGCCTTTTTTCTATTCGCTATACACCGGACGAGTCGATGGTGTAATGTGGGTGGTGGATCGGATAGGTGCGCGCGCCCTTATTCGACTCTTTTGTCTAGCCGTCCACTCTCTGGCACATTATCAGGCCTATTGTCCCTCACATTGTTACCCCTACTCCGTCGTCTCATTGTTTTGCAATTTCCCCCACTTAACCGATACGACCACCCCGCCAGCATCCCTTTTCTCAAATCTCCTTCCCGTTCTCCACTGGCTACCCCTATTCCTCCGCTTCTGCTTGCCGTATTGCACGGGTCCTTTCCCCCATTGCACGCACCAGAATCTCCGCCGCGTTTCGCGTACGCATGCGAGGCCAACGAGGAAATTAATGTTGCGTTACAAGTAATGCGTATGTCCTTGCCATTTTAGTCGCGCCCGGAAATCTGTCGCTCCTCGTTAATTTTGGCGGATTATTTGATACTTGGGCGGTAAAACGCAGAGACTCTTCATCCGAATGGAATCGGGAAGGGACGGTGGAAAAAAAGGAAAATTGAGGCGAGTGGCGGTTCACGCAGTAATTCGTCGACGCCAGCAGCGAAGGGAAAGTTTCGAAACGAGAATTTCAGTCACCGCGGCAAGCAGAAAGGACGGATGCCTGGAAAACAATAATTAGGAACGCCCGGTGCGCGAATCCGTACAACGTTCAGTTGAGAATATATTTCCGAGCTTTCAGCTCACTCCCTCACCCTCTGTGTCTTTCTCCGCTCTGGCTGCGCCACTCACCCCTCCGCTGGAAGCCCTTGGAACTCAGTAAAATAGACAAAAGCTCCGCTGCCGAACAATTCGTCTATTCTACTGCGCGGTTACGAGCGAACGAGCTTGAGCGTATCACATATTCGCATGGACTCTCCTACACCCCTTCTACTTTACCACCCTTTCCCACCCCCTTTATCCAACACTACCCGAACGTCCTCTTGCTTCTCCTCCGATCCCTTGTACTCGGCGATCGTCCTTCGTCCTGCACGCGAGACACAGGCGTCCACACACATTCCCTACACCTGTCTACACCTTTCCAACGTACCGCCCTATTCTGTTCGCGTAGTTTCCAACTTTTAACAGGTTCCTCTGACGGCAGACGTGGCTACATGCGTCGTTCTGCCTCTCCGATGAATCTATCGTGTTTTTCCGTTAACTAATTTTCCATTTTCACTCCGTGGGATTAGATTTTATCATCGCCCTTTTATTCCCGTTTGCTACCCCGATCGGGGACCACCTTAATTTGTGGACGCTTTATCCGCGCCCCGAATCGGACCGGAAAATCGTTGCTCAACCGGCAGATGAGATCTCGCGGAGACACAGAGAGAAGTTCGTTCGCGCGAACTTTCTCTCGGATCGGCGAGAGGCCAGCATTGTACGGCCGGAAACGAGGGAAAAAATTCAAATTATTCCAGCACGCATTTAGGCTTTTTTCTGCGGGGAACGACAGCGCCGGTTAAATTTGCATCGGCAGCTTATTCAGCGCCGTGAAATCTGGAAATCTCGAGCGGAGCAGCCGCGTGCAAGCTTTCCGCGAGAGGACTCGCATTGTACGAGTCGCATAGAATTCGCGCACTGAATGCCCGCCCACCCCTCCCCCAACCTTCACCCCCTTCCCCTGTTCGCTTCCTTCTCTGTTTCTCTTCCTCCCCCTTGCCGCTCTTTTTTCTTCTCTCGTTCTTCCCTCCTCTCTTTTTCGTCGGAGCCTCTTTTTATTACGGCTCATAATACGCAATACACCCCGACGCCCGCGCCGGAAGATTAATAAGACTGACGCGAGGTATCGGCATTCGAATATAATGGCTTTGAACGAGCGTATCGGGCATTCGGTTGATATTTTCGTGACAGCGTCACAACGCCTCGTTTGTCGCATTACGAGCCATCGACTTTTCCCCGCTGCCGCGGACGCGCGTGCTGCCGTGTGCAATGAAATTATGCAGCCCGATGCATAATTCTATCGATGCTCTCGCGACCGCCGTCCCACGGCTGATTCATTGGCGCGGTTTACATGTACCCGCAATCACTCCTGACGTGCACGTCGATCAGCGTGTCGCGTGCAGGCTCATCGCCGTGTATCGCGTTGCGATATTTCTTGGGGGATCTTGTCGGTAATTTTGTGAATCGTGACGAGTGACACCGTGAAGGTTTCAGCAGTGTTTCAACATTGTGTCAGTTGGATCGGCATCATCGAGTCGACCGGCAAATTCGACAAAGGTGGTAAGAGGGTAACATGGGACGGGTGGATTTTGGGGGTGGTGGTTATGGTAGTGGTCTGGTAACAATAGGTCGTAGTGGTAGTGGTCGCCACAATGCCGGCTGGCCTGACTTCTTTGCGTGTCAAATGACTGAAAAGCCGTGGGGAGTGCACGGGCGGGGGGGTTGTGGGTGGACCAAGCGGATGGGGGTTGCAGGGCGGGTACACGGTGGTATGAAAGGCGTGCTTTGTTTGGAAACAATGCCGATACTCGGCTACATCCTCATCTCCATTCTTCGCCTTGACGCAGCGCCGCTCCGAAAAGGGTTGCCTTTATTCATCCCTGATTAAAGTTATAGGTTATTTTCGCTCTGTCTCGCGGGGAAATACTTTCTAAGATTTTCACCGCGATTGTTCGCGGCGATTCTGTCACAGCTTCTGAATTAAGCCGTGAATTGTCTGTCGATGCGGGCGCCCTGAAATATTGCTGGATCGAAAACCAAGTGAAATTCAGTGGAATTTGAAAAAGCGCTCCCGGCGTTCCTCGACCTATACAAATTCAATTAAATCGAATGGGACATTTAAAGCCCCCCGTGCCCATCTTCGATTTCGTTCGTGTCCAATCTTTTCAATCCACCCCAACACCTGTCACCGACATTCGTTGAGTGAATGATTGAAATTCCATCCACGCATTACATTATCGCGGTATCGATTATCGTACGTGGTCTAATCGTACCCTCAAAAAAATAAATCAGACTTTACCAGTCGCGCAACAAACGCATCTAATTTGTCAGGACGTGGTTGCACGTCAGACTTGGGCTGTCGGAAATTCGCCCCAACCTCCGGCGTTTTCTGGTTTCAAAGGAGAGTCAGCCTGGCCCGTGCAGGATGAGAGAGGAGACGTCGCCGAAGGAAAGCTCATAACAAACTATTGAAAAGCCAACGAATGAAAAATCAATGGCGGGTGGGCACGGGCCAGAACGGTCAGGGGATGGGGTATACACGCGGAAGGGAAAGCTACAGGGTGGAAGTTGGGGGTGGTTTGGTGAATGGAATATTATTGGGGCATCCTTTCACGCGGACTCGACGGAAGCTAGAAGACCTCATCTGGCGAGCTGTATGGATGCCGTTCGCCCCGGCAATGCCGCCTATTGAACCGTTGCTTATATATGTACGTATTTACACACGTTCGTAAATACACACCCACGTGTGTGGACGCGCGTGCACGTACGCGAGTTTGTTGCACGCATGCTCTATGGCGTTACACTAACACCTTCTCATTCATCGTTGCCTGCGCGTCGTGGCTCATCGGTTTACACGTACGAATATGTATAAATGCATGTTCCTCGAGATGCTGTGTGGGTGTAGGTTCTTACATTTCATGATTTATCACGCAGCTTTCAGCGGGCCTCAAAGCGCTCTGAAAGCGTGCAGATTGATAAAAGAAATAATAGAGGACGCGAAATAGAGGGACTCGATCTGATACGAGAGAAGAGTGCGGGTAGGGTGGCTTGCTCGGGGTGCGATAGAGAGAGAGGCTGCGAGGGCGAAAGAGGCAGAGACAGAGATTCCAAGGGAGGAGCGACGATGTGACGACAAGGACGACTACAGAACGGGGGACGTCGAACGTCGTTTCTGTGAAATAGGGGTGGTGGATCCTTTCGATACGCTTCAGCCTGCATCCATCCACCCTTTTTCCTACTCGATTGCGTGTCTTTATACTCAACTGGCACGCGGACTTCCCAGTTCTCTGTCTCGCCCCGTGCCACGTGTGCCATGATACTCGCAGGGGGTGGTAAACCATATACGTCGCCTCTTTCATTGTACTTTTTCCCCATGCTCGATGCTCTGTTTACCGTTCTCCGTCGTCGTGCCCCGTGTACAAATTGAATATGAAAGTCCAACGAAATAGACGCATAACCGTACACGGTGTCGTACCTCTGCCTCTTTGCACGTGGCAAAGTTAATCGTTTTGAAAGGAGGCGTTTGCCTTAAGGTGCGCGTGCGGCCGGAGTGTAGCGGCGTATGAAGACGGAATAAAGGGACCGCGTGGGTGGTGGGAAGCCGGAAAGTTGCAAATGGAATGAAAGGGGACGGCGGCCCCAGTGATAGATAGAGAGAGAAAATGGGAAAGACAAAAGGGGTGGTGGAGAACTGTGAATCCCGTGGCAGCATTGTCACTCCATTCGCCGGGGTTGCAAAGCCGGGGCGGTTCCGACGCCACCACTACCACCGCTCTTGCCACCACCACTATCGGCACCCGTGCCGTAGCCGCTTCAACCCCGTGAGCTAACCTTGTTTTACTGCCGTCTTCCGGATTGTCGAACGAATCGTGCGAAGAAGTTAATTACTCGTTGATGTACCGCATCGCGATATTATTACATTTCGACGGCCAATCGAGGTTTAATGTCGACAATGACTTGTTAGATTTTTGTCTGATTAGATTAACGCAAGTTAATGCTTGCACATCAAAAAATTGGAGTACTATTTGATATTTCACACGTATTATTAAGGATATTGTTCCTTCGTCAGAATTATTTCTCGGGAATTTTATAATTGCTTATATCTCGATTCTCGAGAAACTTGAGTTCTTCAAATTATTGTCAATCTCATTTGCAATAGAAAATATCGAGAAATATCGAGAAGTCGGGAACACTGATCAGGGATGCCCCTTAAAACGAGTGACTTAGCGATTCTCGCATTATAGAGTCGTCAACCCTTCATTGGGGTTGTTAAGGCGCACCCTTGGAGGGACCAATTCGAACGAGCGATTTATCATTATCGCGATAACCCAACAAAGATAAGGCGGTCGACGGAGCTACTGTTGTATTCGCTCGGTGGTCCTATGATTTACTATTTCCTCGGCACATCTGCTCGCTTAATTAACGTTTCTCCGATGCCATTTTGAAGATATGTATCAACGGCCGCGGTCGTGCCAGGCTGAAAGGTGTAGCTTGGAAATGTCAGCAGTCGATGTAATTGTGTTTCGTGACGTGCTTTATTGCCGTGCGATAAAATTCGCCGACAGGACACCTTCCTATCCTCGAGTCTCGTTTTGATTTACTCGTGACCGCGACTTTATTTAATCGGCCAGCATCGTGGCGCGTTTCGATTTGTATTTTTAACCGGTTATACATTTTTCAAAAAACCACCCGCATCGCCGGCAACATTAAACGCGCCGGCATTCGAAGTTTGTAATTGCAGTCGATAAATCATTTAGTCCTTTTTGTTCCCGGTGTGCGCATTTTTCGGCTTCGCGTGCATGAAAAACAATTTGCCAGACAGTTTACAAGCGATGGAACGCGATGTTGTCGGGCTTCGAATTCATAGATGACGCAGCTTACACCCTCCGCAACCCCCAGTGGTGCGCGTAGACGCGTGCAAAGTGAAAACTTCTCGAAATAACGGGCGGTTGACCGCATTTTTCAATGGCCCGTACATCGACTCGTGCACGTGGTTTAGGGTGATTACACGCGGGGCAGCATATTGTACGATCGTAGGGGTGGATCGACCGAAAGCATGTACGGGGGCGTGGTGTCGGTTCGATGATGCGTGCAGAGATTCGCCCTCGATCTTCGATCTCATTTTTCCTGTACCCTCCATCCTCCCCTTGTTGCCAAAGAAGCACCATCTTTTTTCACAACCACCCTGGCGATGTTGATTATCGGATTGGTCGACAACAATTTATTCCAAAAAACGTTAAAGAGAGTCCACGCGACTGAACGTAACCGTGGATCGCTTAATTCGTCCCTCGACCAGTCTTCGTCCGTAAGATCCGTAGCATCTTTTCTTCTGGTATCGCAGCAGCGCGGCAACCAAGTGTCCGGGATAATCCATTGGAAATAGAAGCTCCGCCGCTACGTGGCACAATGGGACAGTATCTGGTTGTCGTAGTATTTTCGGGTATCTCTCCGCGCGGACCTCTCATTGTGACCACGGAGCGGTGCAGTCAGCTATTATGTTTATTAAGTTGCGGCGGTTGGGCTGATTTCGAGAGAGGAAAGGAGCGCCGGATCCGTGGGGGCTCGAAGGGGTGGATGAAGCGACGGAGAAGGAGGATGAGCCAGGAGGTGGCTGGCGAGGGTCGGATGGTTTAGAAGCAGGGGGTGTATTGTACCGAGCATTGTCTGCCCCATTGTGTGACATCACGGCCCGATAACTGCCGATAAGACCGCGGCAATGCTCAGCCTGTGTGCACGTGTACGTGCAGTCGTCGGTGTGTTTGGCCGCGGCGAAGGAGAGTAGGAGAGGAGGAATAAGAGAGGGAGAGGGACAGGGAAGCTAGATACGAAAGAAATATAATGTAGGTAGAAGCTATAGAGAGCATCGTTGTCCCGGGAGAAGAGGGAGGATGGCTGATGGAGGTCGAGTGACTTTGCGGGGTACTCGCCCCTTTATTCTTCTGATTCCTCGTTCCTCTTCCGCGGATCGAAATCGCATGCCGCTGCTAAACGCTCGTCCTTTGTACCCCTCGACGTCCCCGATGATAGAACGTGGCAGCCCAAGCCTTGAACTCCGGCCGCCACATTCACCTATACTACCAAGTTATTGGAAAGTGGACCCGGACGCGGTAGCGTGCTAGGCAGATACGCGATTAAGCCCTTCCTTTCGTTCTTTTGCAGGCACGAAAGCTCCCAAGACCCTGTCGCTTCTCGTCTTATCATTTGAGACGAATTTCTTGTCCCTTTTTTCTCGCATGCACTCGCGGAAAGCTTTCACGCGACGCGTCGAAATGAAACTCGATCGCGAAGCTTAGCAACCCCCCGCTTCGGCACGAAACACGCTTTAAAAGGTCGAAGCAAGCTTGCAGTCGCTTCGCTCGAAATTCTCGGCAATTTCTACAACTTTGCTGCTTAACTCCGCTGGTCTCATTAGGACGTGATTTCTGTTCCAGGTGCTGGAGCCTCGGAGGCCCGTGGCGCGGTAAGTGGCACTTTCGCCCTTTTCATTCCAGACAGAGCCGCGGGTGAGTAATCGTTTAAAGCCGTGCACCACGGCCCGCGGCATTAACGTTGAAGAGAGAGAGAAAAAAAAAGAGTGTCATTGAGAAGGAAGTACCCCGGTCCACCGTCCCCACGCGTTCACCCCCCTGCCGCTAACGTTATATTGACCCAACACAGAAACCGCGCATTCATGCCCAGCCGCGTGGCTACCGACCGAATATGAATAACAATCAGAAACTATAACCCCTCCAGCGCGATCTATATAACGCCCGTAATATATGTATATGGTGCCCTTTACGAGCACGTGCATTTTTATGTTAATCAGCCAATCGGGGGACGGTCCGACGCTCCTCCGATTTTCTCTGCCTCCCGCGCATCCAATCTCTATTGTAAACAGAAATCGTTGCACGAATTTGTTTCGTTACGAGACACGGGGAGAAAAAAGGACATAACGAGGATCGTAAAGAAAGGGATCTTTTTCGAGGGTGCACGCGTCGACCGTCCGGTCGGATTCAGTCCGTAGAATGGGATGATTGACCCGGGCGCACCGAATTTTTTCCCCAGAGGGGGATTTCTTTGCGGCGCTAATACGAATAGATCGCGAGCCTCGTGATAAACGTAGAAGATCTCCCTTATTTTCTGACCCCTTATTAATTTTTTTCTTCGCTTGCAGCTTCCGTGGAATTCCGACCCGATAACTGCGCACCCCAACCGTCGCGTGTCCTTCCCAAATATTTGTAGGATTAACCGGCGGAGACGATCGCGCGATTCGAATATTTTGCACGGCAACGTTCGGGAGAGCAGAATCGCGAAACGAACAGCTCGCCAGGTTTCTTTTCCAGGCGGGATATCTCGCGTTACACTCGGCCCAGTTTCGCGATTCTTCTTCGCCTCGCTCCGTCTTAGTTCCGCGATTTTCGCCAATTCAACGGCGGATCGTTTGAATGTTCCTCGAAACACGGCGGGCCTCTTGTTCGACGGGCCATTCATTTCGATTTCTTCGTCGGCGCCTGGTCGTTGGGCTCGGCGGGCCATCGTTAGGCGAAAATAGAGAGGCAAACGCCGTGCGCGTTAAACGGGGCTCCGTGCATTGTACAACGATTTGTACGGATTTCAGTTCCCTTGCTGTGTGGGCGCGTGCACGCAACGCTCGCCTGGAATCGCCTCGTCTTGAGAGCACGTTCTATACCCTCCCGCGAGAAAAACGGAGGGAAAGAGAACACCGCGAGGTATAGAGACAGATAGAAAGAACGGGCAGAAGATATGAGGGGGGGGGGCGAGAGAATCACGAGGAGAAGCATAGTAGAAAGAGAGAAGAGAGAAAGAAGATCGTGGCTGGCCGTTTTGTGCGCGCCGCGCAAAAGATGCCTTTGAATCCTTAATTCCCTTTGAAACTCTCATTCTGGGAGCAAAATGGCGAGAACGAACCGTATTCTTCGGTTGAATGACGTATTGAGCGAGTTTTGTATGCCGTTGCGTCCGCGTGTGGCTCATCCAGAGCCTATGCCTGCTTATACGTAATACGTTCTCTCTTTTCTCATCCTATGTTTCTTGATGCGAAGAGGAGGGCCCGCAGCGTTGCTCGTTTCCTTCGTTCCTGTCTTTTCCCTAGCCCCCTCTCCAACTTTCTTTTAGCATTCCTTCGCTCGTATCGCGTACACTTCTGTTCGCGATCGCGGAATTTTTGTCTAAGTTTTAACGAATGCACTTGGGTCGTTCGACAGCAAAAGGCAACTGGAGTAATCTTTTGAAGTGTCCGACGAAATTCGTGATATTATTGCGCAGGATTGTCACTTTATTATTACTTGTCCTAGTTCCGTGATTACCTTCATTATCAAGCGGGTTGGGCGAAAAGAGCGGGTAGCGGGGGTGCAGGGGAGGACTAAGGAAAGGGCGCAGGATCCGAACGTGACGGGAAGGGTGGGTGATCTTGCGGACTTAATCGGGCATCGGCGCTTTCTTTCGCGAACAATTGATGTCTGACTTTGACGTGCCTCCTGACACTTTCTCCTGCTTCTCTTTCTTCCTCCTTCTTTGTTCGATGAGAAATCAGCGAAACGCAAAGTCGGCGCCTCAATCGATGGTCCATCATTTATCCACGGACTCTGCGAACCTTTCACGAGGAATCGTTTGACAGAGAGTCTCGAGAATTTTGAATTTCTTTTCTTCCTTTTTTTTTTTTTGATCAAAGGGGGGGGTTTCTTTTGCATGGTTAGCCTTTTGGTACGAGCCCCTTGTCAAAGAAGACCGAGTTTGCGAAGAAAGTTCTCCGTTTCTTCTCGGGTTCTCCCGAGAAAAATTGTAGCTCGCAGATTTAAGGTTTTAGCAGTATAACCAGAGCCCGGAACGCCGTCGTATTTTCTTCATTTATTTTCAACAATGTTTGGCAATTGCTTCTTTGGAAGATAAATTTCACGTAGAAATGGAAATGGTACCTCACGGGGAATGAAAGGGACATTTCCCGCGGCAGCTCTAATTTTTTTCGTCACTGATGACGGAAAAGCTCGAGCTTCGTCGAAATGTAAATTAACGAGATCGTAGTTTTCTCTCGAATCGACATCAAAGTCTTACCCGACAGGGCGGGCCAAGAATTCCACATTATCGGTCAGGTTTCTCGCGGATACAATTTCGCAACACAATTTTCTTTTCAGTCGCCTGAGCGAATCTAGCTCGGTCCGGGGCGGTGGGTGGGAAATGGCAAAGCGGGAGGGTGAGAAAGAGAAAGAGTTAGCTTTGATGGAGGGGGAGCAGAGCAGCGCAGCCCATATTCGTGCATTGTGGCACGTTCCATCGCGTTCTCAACTGAACTGAACTCGACTCAACAGTGGAGGACACAATGGGCGGTATGAATAAGTATAACAGACAGACACCGGTACAGACAGACACAGGTAGCTCAGGCCGCAGTATGTGAATGAGGAACCCATTTGATAACACGCCTCCACAGCCACCCAGGTCCATTGTGTCGCTTCCTATTCAGCTGCTCTATGCCCTCTTCTCCTCCTATCCCTTCTTTGCCTCCTTCTACACCCCCACTGCTTCTGCTGTTCCTGCTTTTCCTCACCCCTTCCTACGCTATCTTTCCCATCCCTACTCGTTCGTTTCGATATCAGCACGGAAATCTTATCCTGTCGGGCCTGCACCTCTGTACACGCGGAAAATCATGGGGGCGGTGTCCGTTCCTCTACGAAGCTTCCCCCGCAAGTGGTGGTTGCTCGCTATATGGTTTCGATCCTTCGCTGGCGTCGTAAAAAATTCCATCCAGGAACAGGTTACTCTTGGAGATTATATGTTTGCAGTTATTATCAAACGATAGCGGGGCGGCAGATGAAAAGGGTTATACATATAAAAAAGAGTAGCGCCGTGGCGGTGCCAAGGCGGTGAATATAATCTTTATCTATTTCGCCGGGCAGTTGAGTTATTACTTTGGCCAGCTGCGGAAAGTTTACGGCCTTGTTACGCGGAGATTGGCCAAGATAAATCCCATGCGAGATAGCGTCCGGTTTCGTAAGAATTTTTATCATTTTTACACGGCCACCAAGAGATTCGCATCGGTCTCTTCTTTTGACGTCGATCCCTTTGAGACGATTCAACGAGCCAGAGGAACGCGCGCGATTCAATCGATTACCGGACGATTCGGTTTTACGTTCCCCGGATCTGGGTCGTCCTAGACTCGGACATCCGAGTTTCGAGAACCGGTCCCCCTTCCCACTTTGTAAACGTCGCAAAGAGCTGGCGTCTCGCGTGGACCATCAATCCGAGGAGCGTGTTTCAATGGCCCGGTCACCCATATACTACGTGCGAGCGAAACGCGACATGAAATTACTTCGTCGCGATCTCCGTAACCCGGTGGCCCGGCACCGGGACAACTCGATCCATTAGCAAGGATCCGAAAAAGTTCTGGGCTCGTGGGGCGATGAAATTGGCTGGGACCGGGCCCGAGCAGAGGCGAGACGAATATTTATCCAAATGTAATATTCACGCGAAGTGGACAGATATTTCGGGGCGGTGAAAGCGAGTTTCCCGGGTGCGTCCGCGGATTCGAATCGATTTTCTAGTCAATACTGGGACGGACCGGCAACAATGCTCCGATTTTCGGGATCTCGCTAGCATAAATAGCAAATAGCGAAGGTCCTGTAGATGTGTGGTTTCCATGGACCAACGAACGAACTATCCCGGCGAGCTCTCCTCCGGCTCGTTCTGTACGTACGTGTACGTTGTACACCGAGTGCCGACAACAATGAGGCAGAGACAAAGGCCAGGTACAATGCTGATGTTGAACTCGACTGATTTCGACGATTTTTGGCCTTTGCATGTGCATCGCGCGTTACTCGACAATGATTCCCGCATACGTAATCATCGCTATGGGCAGGGGAGGCTGGTACACTCGCGGAGCAGTGGCTCTCACGCGCGCCCTCTTTTTCCCTCCTGATTCGAGCTTTCGGCCGGCTCGGCCTGGTCCCGTCCGTTCACTCGGGCTTTCCAATGCTCCTCTCTAACGCACAATGACGCCGCGCCATCGCGATTCCGCGGGCCGTTTATCGGTTTAAATACCAGGACAGGCCGGATAATAATAATTGTAAGCGATAGCCGATTTATGTCCGCAATCAGCCGTGTTTCTAACGGCCCGATACAATGTGTCTAATCAGCGCAGTGGCAGTTAATGCCAAAACGACGCGGCTATTTAAATGTGAAACTGATAATTACGCGGGCAACGCTGCTTAATATTCCGCGTTCGTGTCCCGTCCTTTCCTGGATCGTCGCTTCTATGAGCGCGTCCAGTTTCGATTTATCGATGGTCGTTCGGCAGTTTCTAAACAAATAATTCACCGCCGAATTACGGACGCAAGAACAGAGTTAGTCGCGGTGCAACAACGGCGTTGCGAGCCCTTTAAAATGGAACGCATAATCGCCCCGACAATTACAAAGTTAGCAACGGCGCGAACCTATCCGATGGAAATCCCAATCAGCCTGAGCAACGCCGGCTTCACGAGGAGCGGCTTAGCTCGATTCTTTCGCGAGGGTTTTTCGAGAATCGCGAGCGAGGGGGGCCGATCGATTGAGCACCCCTGACCGCACCTGAATAGATACATTGTGCTGGGGCAGCCTATTGACGGGCGATTGTTCCCTCAACAATAACAACAATATCTGAATAGTCGCCGTGCACATCTCTCGCGCGTTGCACGCACCCACGCACGCACTCGCCCGCGCCCGCGCGCGCGTGCATGCGTGCGCGCACATCCCTTTGCACGGCCCTCGCACGCTGCCGTCGCCCATCCGTTCACACGTTTGCACGTACGTCTCTTTACACGATCGCACGTACACTCTTGCGTTACGATAGAGGATCTCTGGTATCCTATGGACACGGGTAAATAGTTAACAGGCACGGGCGCTTTTGTGCAGGCGCTCATGCTTTAGACCTCTGTCACCATGGCTCAGATGTATCGTAGTCTTGTCTTTCTGATGCAGTCGCATTAAACGGTGGGATTTGGACGTGAATTGTTATCGCTGGATTAGCGAACATGGTAGGTCGTGTGTATTTGTAAAAATGTAGGCAGCGATGCACCTACGAGGGAGATGGATTAATTGATCGTCGGAAGGTGGATAGAAATCAATGGAAATCGTATGTTTAATTGGCATTAGTTTAAAGGGTGGAGAGTAACGCGGTGTCATTGTAAAATATTGTTTATTATCCGCTTATAAACAATGGTCAGTAAAGACTCTAGCGAAATGGCTTCAGTACGATTATAATACTGTGAGCGCGCATTACATTTATCGTGCAAATGTATAAGCCAATTATAATTATAGCGCACTGGTCGATTGTTCATAATATTATAATAGGTTACTATAGCGTTGAACACAAAAGGGTATGCTTAATGAAATGCTTCGCCAATAATTCTACCCGCGAGAAAAAGGATTACAATTGGTATTATCAAATTAATGTCGTGTAGTATACTGAGATCCGCAGAAAACAAAAGAACAATCGTTGTATTTTCGCATCGATAGAGCTTTTAAAAAAAGGAAACGTATAAGTCTTATCGAAGGATTCGATCGTCTCTAAATGATTTTTCGGTTTCATTTTCGTAATTTCTTCTTTTTTTTTTTTATAAATTGTTATCAATTTTTCCCAGCAACGTATAGGTATAATAATATCCTCCCGTACGTTTCGTGAAAAAATCAACCGCGCAATCGAGGCTGTCGACTGCGTATGCATAGTTTGCATAGCAAAGAGAACTTCGATCTCTTGACCGTGCATATAAAAATATATTAAAAAGAAAATATAAGAAAAATATTGACCATCGCAGCCCGTGCCCGGCTACTGCATAATCGACAATGATACATTTGCCAGGTACACAGCCGTATAACGTTAACCGAGGAACGAAAATTAGCTCGATTGTTTAGTACGATTAATGTTGAACGAAAACACGGCTCCTTGAGAGAACAAAAATCGCATATTTTTACAGCAAATCGTTGCCATTATATCTGACAACCAATCACATGCAGTCAGCGTATCACCGACGCATAAAAAAGGAACAACTCTATTATACATTAAAATTTGTATCGCTCTTCAAACATGTGGATACATGCACTGTTTTGCTGTCTGTTCGTTATTCGTTAGTACGAGTCAAATTTCCCGCGCGGTCTGTACAAACCACGCGATCGCTTTGTTATATTTCGTCCAGAAATGGGCATCTCGGTGCTCATTGTCGCTAATTTTTCTTGGTTCATGAACCTTGGACTGGTTCACAGCCGGTTGCCGCTTGTCTGTTCATCATAGTTTGCTGTCCGCGACGTCATGTTGTCGTCGGTGGTTGGAACGTTGATGGAATGTTAAAACAGATACGGATACGGTTCACAAAAACCGCAATCTTTGCAAATCTTCTGTGAAAAAAAAAAATGAACGGCAGGTTTATTTAACAAATTTAGATATTATACGTATATACATGTTGGCACACACGCCTCCTGCGATCTTGTCCCCCAGACACTCGCTACGATTTTATTTTGTCCGAAACTTTTTCGATTCGTTTAAAATGGCCCAGTCTTAACACGACGGAAGAGGACTGATCGAATCTGTCAAGTATACGAAGATTCATTTGGTTCTTTTCCTAGTATTCTATTCGATCATTATTTTCCTGTTATTGTGGGGCGCTATATCAGAAGACCGAAATTTGCAATGCAGAACTTTTTAACAGCTCGTTACCGTCGAGTCCACGACAAAATCAAGGATGTTCGAATATCAGATCTCGCAAGTAAATTTCCAAAGGTACGACAATAAAGGGAAAATGAATGTTATGTTCAATTAATAAGGAACTTAATTAAGGGTAGAAATAAAAGTAATCCTTGGTCCACAGGGTATTAGAGAAATCAGAATAGCATCCGTTTTGGGCCATTTACCACAATCACCGTTCGTGGACAAAGTCGCCCTCTTCAGTACAAAAATCGTACAATTCCCCTATGGCAATTATTGGCGAAAATCTTGGCCGTACAAATATTGGGCCGTGGGCTTAATTGTCTCTTTGCCGGTGTTCTATCAGTTTCAAGCTATGGCGAACGCGAGAACGAGGACAGGAAGCTTAGATGTCGTCAGACGAAACGTAGGAACACAGACAGAAACCGATGGAGTTAGTAAGGATGGAAATATGCTACAAGGTAGCAAGTGATTAGTACGGAAATACCTTCGAGGACACTTGGAATTTCCTTTGACGTGTTTCTTGAAGGTGGAGCAGGGATGACTGAGAGATTACATTTAATTATAGCGAAAGACTATTAAAGGAGGCGCCAAATTACGTAGAATAATTTCATCCATCGGAATAGTGCAGTATTTGTATCTATAGCAGTAAACGTGGTATTAAGAACAACTAGCAATTCGTGCGGTGCACTGGACGATAGAAAAATTGTGATTGGTATTGGAATAGGGTAGAATTTAATGTACATGTCGAAACAATGAGTCGCCTAAATTGTTAATAGTATTAAACGTGATATTATATAAAGTACTTTCCACCCCTTTCGAATTGTTTGAAGAAATAATGGTCCACGTACCGTTGGATAATCTTCTGTTAAACCGTGCTCGCCTAAGCGATAATACACCGACCTATTCTCCATGAAGCTTCTGAAATCGTAACGAGGCATCATTGGGACTCGCATTTGCCAAAACGGTTCTCTAATATTGGCTCCTAAATTTAATATATCTCGCTGTCTGTAATAGATTCGGACCGGTGGCTGAAAGGAAAATCGTAGATGCTTATTTTTTTTCTGGCATTCTTTTTCTGACGAATCGCATACCTCTTGTTCTTTCTTCGTTGCTTCTTCGGTAGGAGAGTTTGGTCTAGAAGAAACAGGCGATTGTCCTGGTGTCGATGATGCGATAGAAGGTACCAGGCTACTGACTCCACTTGATTCACTCCCGGTACTCGGGGAAATTGGTCCACAACCAGCTAAGCATCTCAAACCTTGATCGTATAAAAGTCTGGCTCCCAAAGAATTAAAATGTTCAGGTTCTAGACCAGATAAGGGCAGAGCTATCGTTAAAGCCATTCTCCGTTTTCTACTTCGAGTTAACACTCCTTAAATCTTTATCACGTGCGAATTTTACGGTTCGGATTTCTTTCTGCCTCTTAATTTTACTTGTATTAAAATAACCGTTTGGCTATTGGAGACCGTTACGACGTCAACCGACAACTGACTGAAGGTTTTGGAGGTTCTTCTTGTATAATCTACTGTCTTCGTACAGTGTGTGCGTTATACATAATACGCACATATGTGTTTAAATATGCCTGTGTTTGAAAGTAAACATGACCTTTGTGATTTTGGATTGAAATTGGGAACATCTCTTTTGGTATCACTGTGTCTCTTCAAATTGCCAATTTAGTTTCATTAACGTTAGGAATTGAATTTGCTCCTGCTCTTAAGCTGTTCTGTGCACTCATTTTCATCGCATTTTTTTCATAAATTTCAACCTCTGGTAAAGGGTTGATATGATCTCCTTACTATCGAGGGGTGCAAGGGTAAATGTGTAATTGTATTTTACCGACAGGGAGTTGATCTTTCGTCGGTAACGTCGTGCAGTTTCAGCCCTTATCGACGCTAGTTTTATTTCTGAACTTGTCCCTAGAATCTGCACTGCTAGTGTGGAAGCATGTTTCTTTATCGACAGTTGTATACTTCTACCTAAAGTCAGGTATATTTCATAGGTTCTGCCACCACATTGCATTATGTTAATTTGTAATTGCCAGAGTTAATAATGGGGTACACAGCTTATGTCGTTTTTTTGATATTTCTTAAGAATGGGTCTTTAATTTTGACTCCGTCTCAACCAAACGTTGGTAACAAAGATTTCGCTGCGTCCTTCCGCGTAATTTTTTGGTGCTGCATCAACCTGCCACTAGAGCACCCTAAAATAACTTTCTCGCAAGTGTTCGCATATGTCTTCAATTACTATATAAGGGTGGTTTAACATTCCTACCCCCGTGGTCCGGTGCTACTCAGGAACGTCTTTAAACGAAGAAGACTTTAGGATTTCCCTTCTCATCTGCGGATGGATAGAGAAAAACTTAGGTTCCTTGGGGGGTGGTTCTACGTTGTTAATCCTCACTTTCATCGTCGGTCGTCGTCATCATCATCTACTTTGCTCTTCTCTTCCTTCTTCTTGGTCTGCAGAGTGCACAGAGATAGAGGGTCTAGTGAAGGGAAAGCAGTACATCAAGAAGAACTCTCCTCTACTCCTCTTCTCTTCAACTTTCTCGCAAACTCTGGAAAATTGTTGCGGCAATTCAAATCTTCTTTCACGTTCAGAAAACAGCAAGTGTTGGGGGATAGGTCGATGTCCTCTGAAAAAGAGGGGTGGGACTGTCTTGGTCCCGTTACCCCTGTTCTCTCGCCCAGTTCTCCTACCTGACAGGAAAGATGGTGTCCAAAAAAATCTCAGCAACCAAGTCGAAAACCCAGCAGCAGCAACAATTTCAGGCTCCCTTATTTCCCAAGATATTTCTTCTCCATCACACGTTAAAATCAATTACGTTTAACGATGAAATTGGGACTGTAGTAGTAATAACTCCAAGTGACCACTTTTTTGGCTGACATAGAAAATTCATTTTGTATTTGAATTATTTTTTTTTAATATTAAATTGCACATAGTGCATTAGGACTTGCATCTGCCTGCTATACCGACTACAGACATCGCGTGCTTGTTTCCCAACTCCACCGCCAGAGCATCACGAACTCAGGTCATTTGCAACCCCTATTAGGGGCTGACGTTTTTTCATATCTCGATATGCTCTGCCCTTTACATTTTCATCCGAATTAATTTGTTTTCCTGGTTGAAATGAAGTCCAAGAAGAAGTTGACAATCGCTTAGAAAATGTTCAGTATTACCATCGAATGTGTATCAAGAATGTTAGATCCTGTGACATTATTGAACTATCAAATTCAAGCGAAAGCCCCGTTTCTTGGACATTCACCTAGAGTATGGCTATTTTCTGTTGCACATTATCGCATGTTTTTGAACAAACCCGTCTGATCGCGTATACCGGGTGTCCGATTCGCGCGCGGATTAACATGACCGATCCGGTGGCCCTAGCAACGCACATGCGCCCTTCTTGGACTCTCGTCTCTCCAGTTTCTCTCTCCGGATGGTTGGGGATTGGCCCGGAGTAACACCCCCTCATAATGGGTTCACCCGTCCGCGCTGAGCGCGGGAGAGCGACCGAGAAAGAGACAGAAAGGGTGTAGAAGGGTGTGAGAAAGAGAGAAACTTAGCGAGAAAGTGAGAGGAGCACAGGCAGAGCAAAGAGAGAGTCAAAGACTCAACGAACCGGGGAGAGCGAGATGACGAAAGACAGGGAGAGACGAGAGGGAAGAGGGCAACGGAAGCCATATTGATTTCCCTATGTTTCCCCGTATTGTTACTATAGCGCCCGGTGAGGGCGCGAGGAGAAGGCAGGTACCACCCTCGTCAACCATCCCGCGGCACCCACCCCTCGACAGCCACCCTCCGCAGCCATCCTGTTCTGTTCTTCCAACCGACGGTCGTCCGATGAGAGACTATGCCGGTGAACGTGGATTCCCTTTCCCGTCTTTCATTCCTTCCTCTCTTCTTTTTTGCATGCAATCTACTGTCTCGCGTACGAGGTTTTCTACGTTAGTCTTCCTTTTATTTCACTATCGGTTATTGTCCTTGTCACTATCATTCGCGACGAAAGAAATTGGACCGTGAACTCTGAGGTATGCGGTCGTTGGATCCGTGTAAAATTTCATTTCTTCGTGACGCATCGATGATACATTTCTTTCTCATGTGTATTTGACGCTGTGTACCGGCTTGGGAAATCATAATGATTATTTAATGCAGCGACTCGATCATCGACAATTTAGTCCGTCCACTCGGCTCACGCAATAGCGTTCGTGCGTGCCTTAATGTTTCTCCTAATGTCGAAACACCCCAATGCTTGCTTCCACGAAAGGTACACGGGGCACACCTGGGTGGTCCATGCACGATATCAGCTGCGAAACTTCCCAGACGTCCCGTTTTTCTGTGCTGCGTCCTTCGCTCTCCATTGGGAAACGGAACGAGAGAACAGGGGGGTAAAAAGGGAGGGCAGGCAGGGAGGAAGCCTGAAAGAGACGAAGATAGTGAACCGTGTGGTTGTTACCTAGTGATGCATGGCTCGGTAATAGCTACAATACAACCAGCTTACAAGAGGGGTTCCGTTTCCATCCCGCTCGGCGACTTGAGATTTATTGCTCCCCAGTGGATTGCGGATTCCCAGATTCTCCGGTTTGCTCTTATAAATGACTCCTATTAATTGACCGTAATGCGAAGCGGCAAAATATTGGAGCAGAGAGAACAAATTGGAAATAGATGCGTGAACGATGTCTACTTGACGTTCGTTCGACGCCGACGAAGAATCACCCTGGTCCTGCCGTGGCGATTCTCTCTTGGAAGTTGTTTCGATGGAGTACGCTCCATCGGATCCGTAGTCAATTTACTGTGCAAACTGGCGGACACACGTCGTGGCCGACGCGCCGGGTGACAGCGATTTCGACACGCTTCGGTATTCTACGTTCGTTTTCTCCGCGACGCGTCGCAATCGTGTCCGTTGTCCGGCTTTAAAGTGCCAATCAGGGGATGAAAAAGAGGCGGAAAGGAAGCGAACCGTTCGACGTCTACGAGCTCGTGCCGCGGCCACGTGTCCGATGTACGTGAAGAATGAAACCAGACACACCCACTGTGCACGCGAGCGCAGACCCCCGTGACCGCGTTCACAGAACCTCGTAAATACGATCCGGCCGGCATTAAAAGCGTGCTAATGCACTTAATAGCGAGTTGCCGTGCGTATTGCCGTGCCGATGCGTGAGAACACGCGTGGGCGGGGTAATTGTCAAAACACACGTGGAAACTGCACGCAACACCACTTGCAGAGATTTCGTTCGTCCGCCAACGTTGGTCGAGATTCTTTCGCCCCTGGTCTATGAGTGACAGCCTTGTCCGCGTTCTTTGCGAATTGTTCCACAGTTACATTATTTCCCCGACATTTTAGTCTACCGTAGCTCATTGCCGGGGCAAGAGCCAAATCTCGGCACCCTTTTCGTCGGCCGGGCGCAAGATGTTCTGACTCGTGAAATTTATGTAAAATCATGCACAGCCTCCGCTTGCGGCCACTGGCCATATGTGGTCCGGTGGTAACCGTGTAATAATGTAAGATTGAAGGTCGCAGGTAACAAGCCATGCGGCATATCCTCATAACATGTAAAACACCAGGATTACGAGATAATAACGAGGCCGGCGTTTGTGTTTGTAAAGTTTACTCGACAGCCACGGTTATTCGGGCGTCCGTGCGAACGCTTGGGCGGATGAGAGGCAGCGTGTATGTATGAAGGTAGCCGGGATAGCTAGACGATAATGAAACGCCATAGCGGATCGTAGGGTGTTGGGCCGACCGCGTAATTCCGCAGCTCCAAGTCCGCACCGGAGTGGACACTGGGGATTCTCTGACACGGTACACCCCCCGCGGCTTTAATATCGTTTTATTAACCCACTTTGCCCGTGGCACGAGCTTTCTGTCGGTGATCCATGCGACGGTCCCGAGCGTAACTCATTTCGATGGTACGAAAAAAGGATGCTTTGTTATCGCGATTTACGTCTAGTTTAGTTGAATCCCCTTTACGAGGCACCGGTCCGATAACTGGTAATTATTCTGGATATCAACGTATTTTCGGAAACATCAAGCGATTTCTTTCATTATATTTCTCTGGCTGAAACTTTCGACCCTCGTGCAAGCGATGCGGCTTGCAATTATCTCTTTGATCTCTGCGGCGTTCGCAACAGCACGATGGAATCGTTGAAACCGACTCGTTAATTCCCGATACGCCTGCTCTCGATGCATATTAATTTCTGCATCTTCCTCGACGCACGCGAACGTCTTGAACAGGGTTCGTTGCCCCCGCTGGATCCTCCTTGTGGCCGTGGCGCGCTTTGTACCGGACACCCCGTAGACGCGGTGAAGATGTCGCAAATTGGATCGTGTATATAGCCGTTGCCGCGTAATATATCGCCGGGAGATCCAGCAATCCCACGAAACAAGGCTCTTGAATCTCCGCACGCCTGACTTACGCGGGAGCCGGCTTAACGGACCAAGCCGGCTTCGTTTGCACAAACGAAGCCACCAGATGTCGATCTGAATATTTCACCCTGCCTCCTTGATAAATATCACCGCTTTTTCGGGCTACGCCACTCGACGGGACGAACTTTTTGCAGTTGTCTCGGAGACGCGCAGTCCCCTTTCGTTCATTCCATCGGGTTCAACGAATGAAATTTTTCTTCTCCCAGTCGGGAAAATCGTTCCGTCTTCTCCGTTCTCGCGCATTCGAAGGTTTTCATGAGACATTCCGGGTAACATCGAAATGATTCGGGATCAAGCAGCAGCGAGGCAAGTACGAGAAGGAAAAAATGTAAATCCGCCGCAACCACGGGAAAAGGCACCCTTTTAATCCGCGGAGAGGGAGAGAGGCTCCCTAGTCGATAGGTGGGGGATTATCACGGGGTATCATATGGAGCCTCTCGAAAGTGAACGAGAAAAAGCGTAGGAACGACGAAGCGGCGAGAGAGAAAGGAGGGATGAAGAAAGATGGAGAGAGGGAGTTCGCTTGCAGAGTAACCCCATGGTTACTGGCGGGCAGAAGTGGAGCTCCCGTGGCGAGAAGCACCGTCAAATCCACCGCAAATGCTCTCGAGTACTTCTTCTTGGTCGGACGTGAGCGCAAGGGCGACCACGAGAGAGCACGTGGTACTTGAACCAGTTGGGGACCACCGAGTGGCTGCCCGAATGTTGCTTGCTTGCGCGTACGATCGGCCAGAGTAACGAGGGAAAAAAACCGAGTGCCGCAGAGGAGCGAGAAATATATTGCGTTTATCGTATTTGTTGTTTTTTCTCGATCCACTCGCGCTTCAAGCCCGCGCGCGACATTTTACGCGCGGCCACCGAAAAGCAGCGATTTCGGACAAACGCGGGACGCTCGGATGCGTCGGCGAGTTCGTTGATGCAACTTTGACCCTGAATTTTCGAGCGAATGGCAAGAATCACGGCGGTGGTCTGTTTTCGTTGTTCAAACAGATTTTAATTCAAGTGCTGCAAAACGTCGATGGTGCCAGGCACAGTTACAGACTTCTCCCTTCGCGTATGAAAACTCAGATGCATCTAAGAGCTTGTATATCGCGACTAAACAATGAGCACGTTCGTGCGGAGACGTATATACACGCATCGGCGCCTATCGTTCCAACGTAGTCCGCGAGACTTGGCGAGGGTGAGTTGGGGGTTGGTACAGGTTTGTAACAAAATCAATAGAGGGGTGGCGCGCGAGAGGACACGCGGCGCAAGGGTGCGTGGGTGTAGTGGCGCGGGAGGCAAGGGAGAGCTCGTGATAGAGCCTCTGCGGGGGCGGTTTTCCGAGCGCAGGCGCATTACAGCTGGCTAAGGGTTGGAGGGCCAGGGGAGGGAAGACAAAACCATCCCGCCGGCTACTCCCACCCTCTGGATGAGGCGACGGACTGCGATGGAGTGCCCTCCTCCTCTACCTACAGGCTACTCCACCTCTCGTTGCCTGAAACTCAGGGGTTGTTTGCCCCTCAGAGTGGTAGGTGCTGCCACCGACATGCTGGCGGTCAATTCGCGAACCTACCGGGTTGGAACTGGTATCCCGGGTATTTTATTTCCGCGAGGATTCGAGGATATGCCGGCGTGGAATCCGGCGAGGGTAATTCGATTCTCTCGTAGAACCGTGGAGAACTTGGTTTAAGAGGCGTTCGGGATTTAGCAACCCGTGATTCGATGTTTCTTCGGGAAGAAAGAGAGAGGGAGAAAGAGTTTTACTTGCAGATAGGTTTCAGTGTACGTTTCCAAGAAAATGGTGGATGATATTCCAGAAATTTAAATCGCAAACACGAGTGTAAAGTGGAGAATTGATATATTCATTGATCTATTAATTTTACACGCGATGCAACACCAATCTTGCCGCAACAAACAATCACTGTCAGGCATTCAGCATGCCTGCGTCTCGCCGAAAATGCAGTTACGAGACACTAATAAAGTGTCATTCTTCTTGCCACTCGGTCTATCTCTCACCCTTCGACGGAGATTCGCCGACGCATATTGTCGCACTCTCATAAACGTGGCCCTTGCACGCATTATTTCACGCAGGGGTCGGAGAAAACATATTTACCGTCGTACCGTGGACAAATGCCTTGATTTGTGCCGAAAATCGGCAGAGCCCGAAATCAAGGGTCCCGATAAAAGCATTACTTGCGCGGCTAAGTGTTTTCCCAACTTGTTCTGACGTTCTCCCCTTTGTATATCCCCCTTCTCCGACATGTCTTCCCTGTCGTAATAGTTACATAAACGTTACATTTCTGTTATCGACAGCGTGCCGAGTCTCTTCCTCTCCTCTGCGTCGAGGTACATGGCTAGAAATTTTTATTCAAATTAGCTTCTTGGTACCACTCGGACGATCGTTCTGCGAAGGGCGGAGTTGACCGTTCAGTCATTAAGTCGGGGCGAAATAAGGTCGACGACATTAAAGGGACATTGGTAACGCGGTCTCAAAAGCTATTGGTCCCACGAGTGCGAAGTTTGGAAAGGTCGTTCGGTTAGGTAATGACCATTTAATTGCCCTTGCAGCCATTGTCCTCGAAAGAGCACGGCACCACACAAGGTGTTCAAAAATTTTGTACTACCTGTTTACCGCCATTCATATTAAACATTCTCGAAACAAGTCGGGGTTGGCCAACTGCGAGCAAAGTGTCTGACGAATCGAGGACACGAATAACTGTGGAAACGCGCGCGCAATAATACGAATAGAGGCGAATAGAAATAGATAAAAGTAAGTGAAAGAGAAAGGGGCAGAGATAAAAGTCGTCAGAGACAGAGAAAGCCGCGGGGAGACAGAGATAGGGACCTCGTCTGACAAAGGACGACAGAATCTCTTTGTTCTCGCGGCTCAACGGCTTCGCTCCGTGGCCGCGATGTTTTGTCAAGGTCACTCTCATTCACCCCCTTTGCTAGCAAACCCACCTTCATCCCCAGTTTTCAACTAGACATCGACGACCCACACTTACCACGTGTTTCGCCCCGTTTCTGATTACTTCGAACGTGAAATCAATTGTGTCCGTTCGTTTGCCCGCCCCCTCCTCCCGCGGAGATCAAAATCGAATTAAGCGTCGAAGTCGTGGCAACTCCGGGGGTTTAGGGAAATACCAGGACCTATAGCCGTCACGGTGTTTTCGTTACTGGAGAACCTTTTGTGTAACGTTGGTACGATACTCAAGGGGAGATCGCCTCGAGGAACATCCCAAGTATGGAGTCGGCTGCCTCCTGACAAAAGTGCCACCAAGTCCATCGTACTTATCCTAGTGGTGAACTCGTTTTTGGGATTGTCGTCTCTGAATGGTGACTTTAGCCTCCGCGTATGAATGGCATTTTCAGATATATACCGGAGACTCCTGCACCTTCCCTCTCGCTGTTCCTCTCTCGATCCCTCTTCGTCACTCTTTCACGGTTTAGCTTCTCTCTGCGCGGTGGACCAACCGTCCATTGTCGGTTCGGACTCAATGGATGATGCTGAAGCAGCGGGGGTGGAAAGAGCGGGAGGGATTGCCGTTGTAGAACTGTCCCCCTACCGTAGCGGTCAACTCGAAAGGAAATGAGGTGCCCCCGACAGGACCTATCCCAACGAAAAAGAAGCCACCAGGCTGCACCAAGGAAAGAAATCCACCCCCAGGCCTTACGCCGCTGACGGACATTTCCTCTAGATTGGTTTCCTCTGACACGCTTCGACTGCCTACTTTACCTGCCTCGAAGCGATCGTGCATTAATTACGGGTGATTTACTTTCATCGTGATTCACTCTCGTTGAATTTAGCGTTCTTTCAATTTCCTGCCCGATACTTCGAGGAAGCGATAAAATTGGTACACAATGCATCGTGATTCTCAGATTCGAGATTATAGTCGAAATATTTTATTCGTTGAAGAAGCGATTTATTGCCAAAGGTTCAAGGGAACAGATAAATTAAACGCGTCTAGATTCTTTCTTTATTTCGATGGTCGCGTGGCCGTACAAAGGCAGAGGGGAGGTACGGTCCGAAAGAATAGAGCCAAGATCCGACTTTGAGACGAGATTTCGATTCTCCAGGTGCTAGGAAACACGCGCAGGGTCTTCCAGGCCTTCTCGCTACGACGACACCGCAACAGAAGGAAGTCCTTTCTATAGATCACACCTTGGCCATTCAATTTTCACGCCACCTACGATTTAAGTGACTCGAAGATGTATCCAGGTGCAGCTTTGTGCACAACCGTTCTTCACGGGGGTTGACACTTTCCCAAAGTTAAAAATAACATTTCGCCCCTGAACTTCGAAAATCTTGTACAATTTGTTTGTTATCATGTATCGGCAAAGGTGTAGGGGAAGTTCTGCGCTATTTACATTTCGCGACTGTCAAAATATTTTTCGTGCGTCCCAAAAACATCAACCCACACATTAACAACTTCGACAATATATATTTTATTTCTCGCGCCGCGTGAAAAAAGAAATTAATTTATGTGCAAAATTAATGTGAAAAATAATGGGGAACAGCGCGAACATTTTTTTCACACTTCGCTCACCCCCCGCTGCAAATATAAATGGAAGATCTCGCCAACAATAACACCGCGTAAGATACTCATCCACCTAGGGGTCCTGGTGGAAGCTACGTTTTCGAAGAATTTTCGAAAGGCTCCACTACCATACCACCGAAACAGCCATCGAAATCTCATTGGTTCCGGTCAATTTCCAGAGTTCAAGGAAACGCCGTGTAATTGTAAGGCATTACGCGAAGAAGAACGTTTCGCTTTCAGGTATCATGCTATTTGTCGGGAATTTTATTGCAGGTCTTACGAGGGTTCACGGTGAACTACAAGGAAATGAGGGTGGGCCCACCTTGCTTAGAAACTATATTCTAAGAAGGATCCGGGTATACGTGAATGAATGTTACAACTTAACTTTCTGACTCGACCTCGACTTTTTTCCAGCCATAAATAATACGAGTAGTGGCGTTGGGGACAATGCACTGACAATAATACAAAATATTAACAGGAATATTGCGTCGGATTCATTAATGAAATAAAGAATCGGTCGTACCTTCACCCTATCGAAAAGATAACGAGGCGTGGACCTAAAGTGACACCTGAGGTGATGTCGTGACACGTTACGAGGGTAGCTTTACCCGGCATCCATCACGTCTTTGTACAGTTGTAGAGTGACACCTGGTTCTTAACCACCCCTCTATCCTCTCTCGGTACAGTATACCCTTCAATTCCTATTGAAAGTTTGGTTCGATGGCCACGGTGGTTAAAACCACCCCCAAGCGCACCCCGAAGCAATGACGCGTAGAGGTTTAAAAATAAAGATATAAAAGTACACGTGAGACTTCGGCGATCGTTAAACCACCGTAAAGCCGGGATTATTTTTATTGATGACGGGACGAAAACTAAACCTCGAAAAAATTGGTAAAAAGGATTTGGAAAATTATGGATTATGGAAGAGTTACATAAAAATACTGCAGCTGCATTTTTTTCTTTTCTTGGCTTAATATGTACACATTGAGAATTACAATTTGTTATGCACATATATCATACGATATACAAGTTTTATTCAATACAAGATTCACTGTCGCTTCAGTAGTACCACAATGACAAATTCGACTGCACCCACGCCGTCATTAAGGTAATCGATTCCGGACGTTACATGGCGAAAATTTCTTCCGTGTCATTTTTCGGGCTGTAGGTGAATAGTGTGCGAGGAACATCTCTGAGATTTCGCCGGTGAATGAAATAAATCGGTGACACATTAAAGTATTACGTGCTGTGATTCAACTTTGCATACTACTAGGGAAATCCAGTTTGATTAATGGAACCACTGGGCATGAAATACGTCCACGCCTTGTTTTTGCCAAAAATTCCGCCCAATATCCCAGGGGATGCATTAGCTGGTCGAGTCGCTTTTACAAAAAAATGGAAACTCGAGGAACGGGACCTTGCATTCACCCTCCCGTCGAGGGTTCCTTCATTGATCTCTACACCGAAATCCAGGTGTCTTGCTCTCGGTACGTCCTTAGGGACCTTCATATTTTAACTCGTCAATGGCTAGGCAAAAGCCAGGTGCAGGTGTCCCACCTCTTCCATCGGGGATCGGAGGCTACCGAGCAATAAAGCGACCGTGTAGAATGAAAAAGGCCGGCGCGGGCGGCAGAACGAATTTTCCAAGCTGGATCCCCTGTATCCGTACCCTGGTACTTTGTCGATTTCCAACCGATTACGACCATCCACCGTGAAAGGGTTGACACGCGACCAGGATTGATGACGGCTCGATGAAATGAGATTATTGTCAGATTGTGTCGTCAAATATATTCGTCGCCAATTCCAGTACATATTATATTTCAAGTTGATCCAGTAGAAAGTATATACGCATCGCTACAAGTTAATTGCGCGAAGCCCCCCAACTAAATCCAAAAAGGAGAACGAATTAATGGTCCTGTCCTAAAGAAGAAAAAACGAAGATTCATCTGAGACAGCGTTGCCAGAGTATATCGATCAATCGGCAGTCGGGGCGACCGGTTTCCACTGACATAAAACGATATCACCGGTAAGGACAGAACGAGGGAACTCGTCAGTCTCCGCTGACAGAAGGAGGCGGCTGTTCTCATTAATAACCGGTGACTCGGCGTTTATATAAATAAATTGTACGCGGTCGCAGCCACTCACCTGCGATTTGGTCAATCGCTCACTATCTTGACGTGAAAGAAGTCTCGCCGCCTTCTCCACCCACTGATTCCACTCCTCCTCAGAAATACACCGATCCGTCCGCTGGCCTGTTCGCGTTCAGCCTTCATCTATTTCGTCCCGTTCTATCCCTCTGTCCTCCTTGTTGTTCTGTTTGGCCCCCGTTCCTTCCATCTTCGTTGCCTGAGCGCGAGCTTCTCCTCAATCGGAATTCCAAAAGGCACTAGAGGAGAGCAGCGAGCGCCAGCGCTGCGTCTACGAATACCCCGATGCTCGGTCATTTATTTTGGCGGCTCTGTACTACTCCCGAAGTGGCCGAATGAATGCCGAATCCACTACCACCCCCTCGCCGCCCCCTTGTCGCGATGCAGAGTTAGGATCATTTTGAAAATCGAGGTCGAGGGCCAGCCCGACCGGCAAACCTCTTCCGCTGCCTTCTCAGACCCTACGAACTCTCTTCTCTCACGTCGAGCTCCTTATTCCGACTCGTTCCTGCTCTCTCGACTCAGCTCACGGCGAATCCCTCTCAAGGTATCGAGCTTCTTGCAAAAGGACTGGGTCGTCGACGGCGACAACAACGTTGATCTGCTTTTCCATCGCTTGATGTTTCATTTCTTTCTATCCTTCGTCAGGCGGCCTCTTTTAAGACGATTCATGCGTGTTCGCCAGAGTTCAGTTGAAAGTTAAATAATGGTAGAGCTTTTTAAAGATGCAGTAAAGAGTTTGTTATTACTGGATATATGCTGAGGTTCTTTGCGGCGTTTCGAATCGGGATGTCGAAAAAAAAAGAAAACACGGAAAGAAACGTTAAAACTATCTTCCGCGTCGCGATGCGTCTTCATAACGGCGCAATAAAACTTCCTTCTTGGCCGCGAATGGGTAAACTTTGTCTCGAGAACTTGAGCGACAAGGGACGACGTTCCCGCTATATTTTCTATTTTTAGCGAACGCCGTTGGTTTTTCTTTCGGCGCGCGGCGATTATTTGTTCGACGAGTGAGAGGTGTAGAATGAAAAATGAAGTTCCGTTTCCGCTCGCAGTTTATCGACAGCCGCGATTTCGTGGCGGAGTGTGCACTTGTAAGTTATGTTGATTAAGAAATCATTTTGTCGCGTACAGACAGATCGTTTCGCGGTCGATTATCCATATTTCTCGAGGCACCGATCACCATTTACTCCGCCTTTCCATCACATTTCGACAGAGGTGTACGGATCTATAGTCCCCATTGAATTCGATTCACTCCAGTGGTTCGTGCATTGCGGATACGCGGTGGGGCGGGTCGATCGCACCGTAAAATATTTAACGAGGCAGTTTCGCGAAGCGTCTTTGTAAACGTTATGAATATCGCAATAAAATATATATACACGCGAGTAGAAAGCCCGGTAGCGTATATAAATGCCTGAAGACTTCGTCTTCCTCGGGAAACTCCTTCCTTCCTTTGCCCGTTAACTCGTTCATTTCGTTCCACCCCTTTCGTTCCCTTGGCCAACTGTTTTTTTATTACCAGGCTTATATTAGCTTCCATCGATGTTGTATGCGTCAAATCTTGTAATTGAATTTTAAACCACTTCCCATAGTCCAATCTTGCTGAAATTTTGTATACGCACTTGATTCCGATGACAATACTTGAAGCCATACTCGGGGGGCCAAAAATGACATTAATAAACAAAACAATAAAAATGCCAAAGCTGTAACGGCACTGCTCGTTGAGCGGCACTGCTTTCTCCAAACAAACCCACATCGCTACACACATCGTTGGAGTGGTATATGTATAATTACAATCGATTACAAGATATGTGAAGACTAAAAAGTACAAAATAAAATATATAAAAAAAACTTTTTAAAAACCACGCTTATATTAAAATGCACTAAAAAGGAGAAAATAATATAATACTTTAATGTAAATTTAAATAAAATCATGATATTAGTGACTATGAATAAAAGCGTGGAGTGCCCACGAAGATTACGTCAATATAGTTTAGCACTCCACGCTTTTGTTTATAGTCACTAATGTCATCACTTTATTTAAATTTATATTAAAGTATTATATTATTTTCTCCTTTTTAGTGCATTTTAATATAAGCGTGGTTTTTAAAAAGTTTTTTATATATTTTTTCCCCTCTTTTCCATCTCGTTTTCGAACTCTCCCCGCAATCCTTGGCAATCCAAGAGCCCCGTGAAACAGCCCCGCGAAATTACATCGTCTCCTTTACCGATGTGCGTTCTATTGTTTCAGATGAATTGGATGGATCACAGTCGCCTAGAGGGGCGGTACTTTTGGTGAGTGAATTCTTGAATCTGTAGCTTGTACGAGTACAATATCAACAGCACCGTGACGTAGGAATCGAATAATGCCGAGCTCGCATAATAAATTCTGCCCCCCATAGAAGACGTTTGTCTCGGAGGACTTTATTTTCCGCGAACAACCCTAACACGTCTGTTTATTCTCGAATGTTTCCGCGTATTCGCTTACCCTCTGCGCGAAATAACGCACGCAGGATCGTTTGGAAATTCGCGAGAAAATAGAGGGGATGGGCCGAGGTAGGGCGCGGCAGGGATGCTCTGCGGAGGCGTGCATCCGGTAAGATTTAATGCGATCTCTCGCGTGTCCTCTCTCTCTCTCGTTCTCCTTTCTTTTCATTCGTCACCCTCAATCAGCCTTTTTCCCCGTGTATCCACCGCCGCGCTGTTGCTCCCCACTTTTTGACTCGTCCTCCAGGCATTTTCAACCCCCGAAAACCCTCGTCTGCCGCGAAAGGAAAAAGAGGGGCCGCTCCGCGGGAAAGATGGAAGAAGAGAGGAAGATAGGCGGAGGAGCTGGCCGAAGGAGGGAAGAGAGAGGACAGTCCCGAGGGTGGAAGAGCATCCCTCTCGGCGGCGTCACCTCGAGGGCCCAATTAGCACGAGCACGAGTGTCATTCCGCCGCGGTTTCCGCATACTGGCTGCCGTTGACTGGCGTTTTCTGCGGTTTCGTTTCTCCCACGTAGAGACCGCTATGCACACCGTGCGTGAGCCAGATCTTTACTCCCCCCAAAGCTCCGTTCACCACGCTCCTTCCTATGGCTGACTGACTGACTGGTCCACGGTTCTCTCCCCCTGGCTCACTCCCACTTGCCCCCGGCCTTTCTTCCTTTTTTACCCTCTGCCGCGCTCAGCTACAGTTAGGAGGCCGTCTCCTACTCGCGGAGAAAGAGAGAGTGCATTATCCAATTTTCTAGCAGATATTTCACGATATAATAATTGGGCATTCAACGCGAACCTTCCCTTCCTCCTCTCCGCCCGTTCTCTGCTCGCCTTTCACCGAGGAGGATCGTTGAATTATATTCCCCGGGCAATGGAAGAGGGGTTGAGTGCAAACGGGCAACGAACGAAGGCCAACCCGGTACGGGGCACCAATGGAAACATTTTCCATCGTAGAATGCGTTGGATAGCGTAAGGATCGTCTTTCTTTCTTCCCTCACCTCGTCCTGCTCTGACGCGGTCTCCTTTTTTCCGCGTTTCAACCTGTCCTTTTCGTTATTCTTCCACCGGGGATCTCGGTATCTCCGACGGCGTCTCTCTCACTCTCCTATCCCCGCGTGAATCTGCTTCGACTTCGCGGTACCCCCTCCCGGTTATTTCCATAACGACACTTTAAGCAACGTTAATTATTGTCGGCGTAATGAGCTCGTGGAACTCTTCCAAGATGCAGACTCGCTTGCCCCGCGCTTCCCAACTTCCCCGTTCGTCTTCTTCTTTTCCCTGCTGCATTCCTCCCGCGCCTGCCACCCCTGCGTTGCTTGTTCGAAGAGTGTCAAAGACTCTCTCGCTCTCTCTTTCTTGCTTGCCCTTTCTCCTCATCCCGGGCAATCCTAAGGGATATCTCGTGGATCTGCATCACCGCGTCCTTCCACGGAGCTGATCTCGTTAAGGGACCTCCTTCGTTCGAACACCGACACCCGGGCTTGTGCCTTGTTAGTGCGTCTCGTCGAGTTTAACCCCCGCGACTCGTCGCTTTTTCATTCGAGGTCCAATGACGGTTCACCGTGGAAATGAGTTTTTAGACTCGCCGGAATAGCATCCGTCTGATGGTCCGTTACAGTTTTCGTTGCGCAATTCGATAACCGAGTCCCGTCAGAACTTCGGGCGAACGTTAGATGATTTTTTGTAGAGCAGAAAAAGAAGAATAAAGCGGTATCGATTGTTTGTTCAAGCAGGTGGAAATCATCCCCCGGTTCATATCCGGGGATGTAGGTAAATGCAGGATGTCAGGTATTCACTGTAGTTCCTTTTTTCTAAAAGAATGTTCGTGTATATAGGGTCACGGGGAGCACCGTAGGAATTAGGAGAGCGAGAGTCATCCCTTAAGTCCTTGCAGGAATTATTTCTGCCCATGACAGCGTTGCGCCAGGGGCGACAATAAAGCTCGGCTTTGGGCCGCTTCAGCTGTCAATCAGAAGCTGTCAGTTCTCGTTTTATTGACCGTGGCTCCATCGGGGTTCGTTATAATAGCTGTTTTGGGAATCTCGAACGTTCGCACGATATCGCCCGGGGAAATCCTCCAGGGCTCCGCGATACCAGCAGCTTTATCTTGGCGAATTAACGCGGCCACGTATCCTGCTTTGCTTTCGACCAACGCCTCCCCTATCGGCGTATGAAAAATCGAATCGGCCTCGTTAAACGACGGAGACGAAATTTCTGCCTGTTTTGAGAACAGAAGCAACGTCGATTCGTAAGGCGTTAACCATCATCGAGAGTGGTTGGATAAAAAGAGATTGAAGTGGGTCGAAAGAGGGAATCCACAATGACGTCGTTAGGCATGGCAGCAACCGCGACACAACTCTTTCCCGTTACTTGGTGTACCGAGTGTCATTCAATTGCACATCCCAATTAAATAACAGGCAAAAGAGCGACGTAGCGTCGCGTACCGTCTCGACGCCCCCTAATTGCGAGCTTGGAGGAGGCTGGAACAGCCACCGGAGAGGGCTATAGGTCTGAGAGGACGAGAGATAAATACTCGCTATGGGGGCGAGACTCGCCAAATCGTGGGGTTTATGTCGAACGTCTACCCTCTGTTAATTCGGATTTTCTTTTCCTTGCATCAAGAATTCAGATTAATACGAGTGGGGATAACATAGGTTTTGGGAGATATTAACGCGTCGCGTTACTATTAGTAGAGCGGTGCTTGCGCACCTACGACAAGGTGAAAGTTCGAGTCGCCTCGCTCTCGCTGCAAACTTTATAATTGCTTCTTTCTCAATTCTCGAGCAATTGCAATATGCCTCGAGAAACTTAAGTTTAAGAATATTATTATAAATCTCGTGGTCAGAAAACGTACAAGTCCAATAGGTCTGACCCAAGGATCGTAGGTCTAGCTAAAAGTTGGTCAGAACCTTCAGAAGTCCATGAGTCAAACCAACTGGACTTTCTCGTGAATTCTCGAGAATTCTTGAGTAATACAATCTGATTTCTCGCAAACCAGGAACACCAGTTCCGCGGCCAATAGGAGGCACGCGGGTGTTGCTTTCGTATTTCCGAAAAAAAGAGGGCTTTCGTCGCGCGAGTGATACACGGCGCTCGTGTGCACGCTCGCGTTACGGCCAAGTGTACGAGCGCACAGGCCACCGTTTCTCTCTTGTACGGTATTAAAAAGTAACGTAATTAGCACCGGCAAATGAACTAATTACCAGAATACGAATGACGAGGCAAGCTGACAAAAGAGCTGCTGAATTCGTCTGACTCCCTTCTTCCCGGTTTTTCTGCCGCTTCCTCCTTGTTTTTTTTCATACGCGTGCAACCAGCGACGAAATGAATATTTATGTAAAAGATTTCACGACAGGTCCCGGAGATTCTGCGATTCTGAGGTTTCGCTCGCGAATGAAATATATTATTGCCGCAAGGGAAACAGGAACGAATTTCAACAATGTCTTACCTCGATCAGAAATTTGTCTCAAACGTTCGTGTCCTAAAATTCCACCAGTCCAGTCGGCTTTTCAGCGGAATTCATTGGCGCTCATTCGGAGGGCCAAAGTTCAGAGGTCGCTTCTTTCAAGCGACGGGAAGAAAAGCGGCTGCCCCTTTAGGTACAGCACTGCAAAGCTGTCGGAAACGAAACGGAGGGCCGCGGATGGCAGATAGCGGGCGGCGGATGGCGCAAAATGGAAACGCTGTAATTAGTATGCGCGTCCACACGTTATGCACGCAACGGCACTCACTTCGCAACCACCCTCGGTGCCCTGGCGGCGGAGGCGGCGGGGGTGACGGATACCGGTGGATGAGGAAGGGTGGCGACAAACCGAGGCGGGAGTGGTGTTGCAATTCGCACTTATGTTGAGCAAGTGCAGCAACAGCGGCGACTTCATCGAGGCATGCATCTGGGCGTCCTTAATGTGTACGTGCACGCCACGGGCGTACAAACAGACAGACAGGCGACAAGCAGGGCCCCCCGTGAAAATGTGTAACCGTGTGCGTGCCACGACTGACACTGCCAACGTTACCGTAGCCAACGTCGTCGTCGTCGCCGTCGTCGTCGTCACACGCATCGTGAGCACGGCAATGCGTCGCGACGCGGAAGTGTCGCCCTTCGCACTCGCTCGCGAAACAGTACTCACACTCCGTCGATTGACAGAGAAGGAGAACCAAGAGAGCCAGAAGGGAGATGACTGGAGCAGCATGAAAATCGCGAGTCGCGAACGAACTTGAGAAGCCTCGAGAGAAGCCCCGATGCCAGCCAGTGCATCGTAATTGAAAATTTAACGGGCTCTTGGAGGTTTCGGAGCTGCCTGCGAGGAAAAAAAGTCTCTATCGGCTTCGCTGTCTTTTTATTTCTTGTCTTCTTTCTCATTTCACGCGACGCGGGAAACTGGGACTGCCATTTTCCCGCCTAGCTTTTCCGCCGCTGCAAATAGGACGCGAGGATCGCAGCGCTGACGCGGTTTGTAACTCTTTCGCCCCGCTGCTGATACGATCCGATCGTGACGAGGCAGCGTCATTTTATCATCGAATGACGATCGGAGATTTATATTGAAGCGGGGCGCAGGGCGGCTCGCGACGACCGCCGTTTTACGAGTGCTCGACATCAAACGCGACCGAAAAGCGAAGCTCCGCGCTTTGAGCCGATCCACGCCCTCCGCGGAGAGGAGACAGAATTCTCTTTGACGTTCTTCTTTGTCCCGTGCACACGGCTTTCATCGTTTAAACCCCCGGCACTCGGCGATGATTCGCGACAATCAGTGGTTAAATTAGCTTGCCAGCTAATTATCGTGGCGGGCTGACTGGCGAGCCGTTGCTGCTCCGCGAAGCGATCCGCGATGAGAACGAACGTGGAGCGAAAGGGAGGCGAGTGGGTTGCTCGCGATCCTTTTCAGGTGTTGGACGCGTTTCGAATCGTTTCTTTGAACGCGACCGCCGGTCGGCTGTTGAACCAACGCAGTCGGGGCACGCGGAAAAGGGTTGATACTCGCTCGCGTTCCACCGCGAATTCCACCTGCTTAATCCGCTCGCGGTTCAAACGCCAAGCGACTACGCGCTCCTCCCTGCCCCGTCCCCTCTTCCCTCTGTCTTCCCTTTTCTTCTTCCTCCTCGTTTTTCCTCCACCGCGGCTTTCGTCGGCAACGTGCCGGCGCTTAATTCACCAGCCACGTCGGACGGCTGAAAAGGGCGCGTCTCTTTTTCCCCGAAACTCTCTTTGCGAGCCCTTTTTGTCGCGCTGGATGCGTAGGAGGCGCGTCAAAGCGACCTCGCGTAACGATGACACCTCGCGCTTGCTTTCTCGCGGCCGCGGAGAAAAGGGGGAGGGTTCGCCAGGTGTTTCGCGAATTACGCGGCGACCTGGCGGTTTCGCGTACGCGCGTTCTCGTTCCCGCCGGGTCTCGCTTTGTCAGTTATACGCGGAAGAATCCGAGCGAGGAAATTAAATTGTATCCTTGGTTGGCGGCGCAGTTAGTGGGTAAAATTATCAAGAGGTGTGTACCGGGTGTGCCCGCGATCTTCTTTACATTTCCCCAGTGGAATCTGTAGCAACGTGACGGCGCATTTTGCTTATCGATTTTAACTTCGCCCCGCGACGAGTGGCTTCCTTTCTGCGTCTGCATCGTTAGCCTAGTTTCCATCCGCCCGGTTGCTTCCCGCGAGCACCGGAGCAACAACACCGTGGTCCGGTGTAAATTAAGGGCTATAATTCAGCCGCGAGTTTCCGTGCCTAATGAGAGAACGCCCCGTCATTCGGCGTCATCTGCGCATCTTCGCAGGCGGCCCCCGGGCTTCGTCGTTCGTTGAGTCACGAAAATCGCTTTGCAACGTGGCACGATTCATCACGCTGCCTCGGCGAGATTTGGGTGCGTGAATTTTCATCAACCCGGGGATAAATATGGGGGAAATATATCGTCCTGTAACTGTCTCGCTCAATTTTCCCATCGATTATACCCTTTTCGACCTGCCGCATTCTCCCCGAATTCATCCCTTTAAAAGTTCTCGAATTTCCCCGGAGCCACGATTCTTAGAATACGCTAAGTGCCGTTCAAGTGCAGGGAAACGAAGTAATTGTTAGGTGCATCTAACGATTGAATGGAATAGAACGGATGAAAGGCCAGCATTAGCATTCGAGACGGCTCAGGGGTTGTAGGTATTTTTCTAAAGAGGGAAGAAATAGAGCACGGCTCCGTTAGCCGAGACCAACCCGAGATACGCAGCCAGGGAAACACAACGACACCCCCGGGTCGCTGTTCATCATTGGCTGCACCTTTTCACGATGCAGCGCGTGCTACCGTTGCATCGTCTTTTTGTTCATTAGCTTGCTGCTTCCTGCTTGCCGTTAGCCGAGAGATTCGAGTCTCGAAGAGAGATACGCGAGGGCCGGTTCCTCGTTGTTCTTCCCCTTAATTGTAAGATTAAGCAGGCGGTTGCGAGTACTAGTTCTCTCCGGGATAAATCAAACTTTCCGTGTCTCGGAGGAGCAGCTCTTGTTCTCCGCCGCAACGTCGATGGTGCTAAGACACCTCGAGGATCCTGCGTAACGATACCAGTAGTTAGGCGGTGAGCGTGCTGCCGAGGTCGTCTTCGAATGGCGGAAACGATCTGGGCGCAAGAAGGAAGGTGGAAAGAACGAAACGAGGCGGATGGCAGGGGGCGAAGAGAAATGGAAAGAAAGGAGAGGCGCGCGGAGATGGAAACTGAGAAGTGAGAGCAGGTCGAGGACGATGACTGCGTGAAAACGGCACACGAAGACAACACTCTCGGCGACACTCTCGGCCCTCTCGTTGTTAATCGTTGGTTGCACCCTTTCACGGCTGCGCACTGGCTTACGCCGTTTTCTCGCTCCTACCCTTTTGTCCATTAGCTTCATCCCGACGCCAGGGCCGTAGCCGGCGTTCCCGTTTTCCACGGATGTGCACTCCCCGAACCGAGAACGTCACCTGTGCCTGGAAGACTTCGCATAACGTGGTTGGCCAGCTGTGAACGGGCATCGCATCATCCGCCTCGAACTCCGTTTCTTCTTCTGTTCTTGACGAAACGGCCATGAATCTACCGCAGCGATGCGAACATTCGTGACGACGCGTTCCTGGCTTATTACGGGGCCTGCCGCGAGAACAATAAAACCTGAGCACCAGGAAGAGCCAAGAGTTTTTCAAGTCGTAGCGGGGAATTCTGGATTCTGGTTGGAAGCGTTCGAGGAACGGTCAGAGATTTCGGATAACGAAGTCCCCGGGGTGTGAAGAGAAGCAGCCACATCTGAAAATGAACAGGAGCCACTACCACCCCGATATCTTCGTTCACCTCGGCCGTCCTTTCACCGGCTGGTTTTTTTTTAGCTGGCGCATTTGCGAGGCGCCAGGCAGCGGCTTATTAAGAGCACCACGAGGCACGGCAGGGAAAATCGTGCAAAACGAAAGAGAAAATGTCTGACGAAGATACACGCTCGCAGTCGTGGAATGCCTGACTCGCTTCGCGAACAATGGGAGCATCATTCTGGACGTTCTTGCGTGCTTTCAGTCCCGCGTTCCTTTCGTATAATAATAATGACCGAACTCTCGACTTCTCCTCGTACTAATCGTCTCATCGATCCGACCATTGGGATGTTCGATAGCGGTGTTTCTCTCGCCAAGAGTCATTCACTCGGAAACATCCGTCGAATCGATGGATGCCCCGATACATTTTTCAGTTCGCGGATTGCAACCGCGGGGATGTTCCTCGTCGCTTTGGCGTGCGGGGCAACGATCGCAACCCTCTCCCGAACAATAAGACTTAATTATTTGTTTCGCCTTGGCCGCGCACCGAGTCCGAGAGGCCGGCGAGAAACGGAATTATTTTTTTAAAGTACCTCGTTAAATATATTTCCCTTGTTCGCCAGCGGACGGCGAAGAACGCGAGCCCTGCCTCCTACAAAGCGACTCAACGAATTAAGCAAGCAACGCCGCGTTGCTCGCCTTTATTTTTCCCGCCGAGCGTCGAAACTGCCTTCCTGTTTTTTCCTCTTCCCCGGCCGCATTTTCTTTCGCGACGTTTCACCTCGCGACGTTTCTCGAGCGACCGACCGATTCGTGAGCCTCTAATATTTACGCGCTGCCTGTTCCACGAATTTTCTAACGATTGCTCGTGGAACTTCATCGATGACAAGAATATTCATTTTTTGTCCTCTCTGTTCATGATCGGCATGGATCACCGATATTACCAGAGAGCATGGATTTCCCTCGTTTATTCGTCCTTCGAAAACCACTGGAAAATACAACAAATACGCGATGAGAACCGTAGAAAGTAGCGGTTGCAACCGGGATTATCATTGTGCTCGAGAGTGGTGGCGATTAATTTAATTGCATGTACCTTTCCCTCCGCCCTTCGTTCCACCCCCCTGCGCACCCGTCCCGTTCTGTGTTCCCTTTCCACCCCCGGAAGAAGCAATTAAGCACTTCGCGTGCCGATTGGCCGTACAATTAGGGTGAATTATAATATCGTAATAATTGCGACAATTAACGTTATGCACGAACTGCCCCCTGGATGATGCCCCGTCCCTCTCTGTCTCAGATTTCCCGACATTCCTCGTTTCCCTCTCTACATTTTTCGTTCTCTATCCCCGCGGTGTGCTCCGTACAGTTTGCACCCTCGCTCCTCGCACAAGCGGAACGCTCCCAGTTTTTTCTTCCGGATGAAGAAACACTGAAGGACCGGATATGGTTTCCGCTCTCTGGATCGTGCAATCTGGAGCAGGTGTTTCCTCAGAAATGAACCGAGTTTGCCGGGACGTCGACCGATGTACGATTTCGCCCAGCTATTTGCCCGCAGAGCCGGCGAAATTTTCGACGTTTTCACGATTCGATGCTCCCTCGCGAAAAGACTGAACGAGAGACGCGTTACCTGAAGGGCGCGCAAGTTCTTCAGGCGGCGAACACGAGGGCTACAATTGGAGACGAACGAGGCTGGAACGCAAAGTTGCCAGCTGGAAATCATGGGAAGCACGAAGCTCCGCGGTTTCCTCGGAAGCGAGAACTTTCGATAATCGAAATAATCGAACCGTTCAGGACTTAGAGGCGGCGACGCGTGCGACAGCGGGACAACCGTTCGCGTAACCGTGGAACCGGTCTCTAGGAAAGTTGCCGAGCAAATTACCATTGAATTAATTCGTACGTTTATCGATGCCATTATGTCTATCGTCGATCGCGATTTTCTTCGAGAACTTCGGCTACAGACTCTGCCCGTCTTTGTCCCGGTTCTTTCGTCCCAACCCTCTCCAGCAGCCCATTCTGGCCGACTCTCTTCTTCAATTTCTTCAGCCTCTGCCACCCCCCTTTCTTCGTCCAACGACACTCGACTCGACTCGACTCGCAGCCAAGGATTTCTGGGACATTCGAGAGAGACTCTGACGAGGGCGAGTGTGCGTGCAACGGCAGGGCGCGTATTGGTGAGCCTCCACGCGCTCGTCCGTGTGGCCGTACACGGAGGATCGAGTCTGGGGGCAGGAACAGGAGTGCAGGATCTAGCGTATACTATATACACAGGGCGTCCTTGCCCGAGCCAAGCCCGAGGGGTTTAGGAACACAATAGTTTGAAATATTCGAGCGCCGGCAAGAAGTTGCCCTCGCGCCGGTAATTAACGAGTTAAAGTTTGGCGTCGCGACGTCCTCTCACTTTCTCGCTTCCACCCTCTGGCCTCTTCCTCGATGCCTTAACTCCGTCTTCGTCGTGGCGCGTTATATTCTCACTCCACCCCGCCATAAGACTGCCGGCATCCATTAGTCGAGTGCCACGGGAACTCTCCTTTTGGCTGCCAAGAAAACTGAAGATTCTATTTTTCCCTCCCGCTGTTTCGCTTCGTTCCATCGGCATTTCGCGTCCGTGGAACCGACCGGCCGTGCGTGCCACGCCAGAAGTCTTTTCTCTTGACGATTTTAATTAGCGAAATTCTCGTGAACGGCGAGAGTTCTTAATTCGCGAGTGAATGCCTCGTAATGCGCAAACACCGCGGACGCGGTCCAAGATCAATCGGTGAAGTTGGTACAGGAATCCCCGAGTTGCCGGGCAACGATTGGAAACCCCTTGGAAACTGTTCCTTCGTCGCCCTGGAATTCGTTGGACCGAATTGTAATCCGAGTCTGTAACCTTCTGTTTCTCCTTAGCGGGTCGAAGAAATTTCAGAAAGATCTCCGGGGTTTGGTATGTATTTACCCTACCACCGTGCTGTGTTCTCGGAGTGTGTATCCTTGCCCGGTTTGCATACCCCGTAAAGAAATAATCGCGGGGGCCACGGTGGCATTAAAACATCACACCCTCCGACCCCGAGCGTATGCAGATCGCGCACTCGCCTCGCGTGTACACGCTCGTAACCCACCAGGAACTCGAGTATTTATGTATTCAAATCCCCGCGCTCATCGAGTGGGGCGTTTGTTGGCTCTTCTAATAGAACCGTTTATTCTCGTATTAGCATATGCACACAGGCACGGCTCGCCTCGCATATGCCGGCGACACGATGCCGCTGGCCGGCGCCTCTAGTACGCATACGCGTATTCTTTCTCGTCTTTCTATCGATTAACCGGATCCTTAGCGTCCTTCCCTCCTTCTCCGAGTTCGCGCCTAGAACGGTACTCGTTACGATTCCGTTGGACAGCTGGACCCTTGCGCGTCGCTGGAAATATCCGCGAATATCGAGCAACCGGAAGGGAAGAACGTTTAAAGATCCCGCCACGGAGGAGAGGTTCGATGCCAGTCGAGGGTGGAAAGTGCAAGCGGGACGAGGGGGGAATCGAGAAACACTCGGCTGGTAAACAAACTGTCTGAAACACTCCGGTCGTTCCATTCCATTCGAGAACTCGGCGAGCCCCGCAGGTCCTCTCGACGGCATTATCTCGGGTACATATTTAAGTGCATGACATGAAGACTGTCACCCCCACCCCATCCCAACCCCCTTCCCCCCATTCCTGGCATCATCCCCCGGCCCGGCAATCTCTCCCCTCCGCCTCTGCGCTCAACCCGCAAACCCGCGGAGCGGAGTGCCCTCCGCAAAACTCACCCCCGCGTGAGACTCGCGTCCTAGAAGTCCTCATTTCCCGGCTGCTGCTGTCAGACGCAGCCCTGGGCGGGTCATCAGATACTAGAGCTCGGATAATGCCGAACGGAGCGTACACACGTCCACCCGTCGCCGCATAGACACGTTCCCTAGCGCGTTCGTGTGCCGCGTTTTGCGCCTGCACGCGCAGAAAGTTGATAGAAGCAGGCCGATATCGCCGATTCGTGGCGGCCGTGATGTTCCGCGAGAATCGGACGCTGCTGGCTAATCCGCTGGTGCGTCGAGAATCCGAGAAATTTTTAGAAACGACCAGACCGCTGCGCGAATGCTACTCCTTCCTCGGAATCGATCGCTGTACGCTCGAACAAAGCGGACGTCTGTAAATATTCCATTTGCACGCCGGCGACCAATTCGGCCGAAAGCGAGACATCGAAGTCAACAGGCAAATTCGTACAAAACGGCGAGCACAATCACCGGCATGCTAAGGACGGTCGGAAGTTGGCGGCTAGGTGGCAGAAGGAACGGGAGAAAGTGGGCTCGACGAAGAACGAGCGAATCGTTCGCCGTCGCGAGCAACCGAGAAGCGAGAGGACGGACGAGAGGCCACGAAAGAGGACTCAATACCGATTCAGCGATTCCGGGTCGTTTAGCATTCCATCGACAATCCGGACCGTCGACAGGAAAGTGAGAGTCCCTCCACCCCCTCGTCATCTTCCCTCTTTCTCGCCAGTTTTCTTCGCTCTCTCTTGCCCCCGTTATATTCGTTCCTCGTCAGCTGACTGCCGATCACTCCTGTCCCCCAACCCTTTACCCTTGCCTCGCTTCTCCCCCTGCTTCGCCCTTTGGATGGCTCTGTCTTTATTCCTCTATCCAGTTCTTCCTCCACGGACCAATTCCTATCCTTGGATTCTAAGTCGAGCCGAAGCTCGTCCTCCCTCCGTTGATGCTGGAGGCATTGAGAGTGACGTCGAGGGCATATTGTCCCGATCTTCCGGGGGACCACGATTTCGTGGCCACCCCCGTCTCTGGACTACCCCCTTTGCGAAATAACCCCTTTCTTTAGACCTCGGTGGCGCGACTTGGCCAGCGTGACGAAGGTCGTTGCGAAATTGCGAGGTCGTTCGAGTGGCCGTTTCTTGTATCCCAGAAATCAAACCGATGGGGTGTGGGGGGTGGAGGTAGTACTAAAGCGTTATTCACGCTGGTGTTCACCGAGGAAAAGGGGCCACGAACTTTCCACCTTTCCTCTTTAACCATCGTACTCTCTGCGGGTGATACTTTCGCCGCAGCCAACTTGTTCCTTTATTTTTCCACCCCGATTGAAACGTTCCCCGAACTTTTAATGGCCGCTATTTACGCCGCGGCTTGCGAAGCTCGACAATTCCGCAAACAGGTACAATTATTTCCGCCACTGTTTGGGGAACGTGTCTTGCGTAATACAATACTGTACTCGATGGGAAGTCATCCGAATAAATTTCGGACCCTAGGTCAGTCTCCGGTCCGCGTCGTCGGGCAGAGCGTTTTAATATTTTCTGCGATGGGAACGACGATCTCGCCAATTTCCACCACATAAAGTTAACGCTGTGCGCGGGGGAAGGGGGACGTTTAATTTTGTTTATGCGAGCACTTTAGAAGACGTAAACACGGTATCTCAATTCACCGGTGTAATTTTGCTCTCCCGCCTCGCCGGCTGCGTTACGATTATGGCGTAATCATATCGGATTGTTATTATGGCTGATGGCCCGGCAGGGGTTTCGCCGGGAAGGGCGGGCAGGCTTATCTTTGAAATATGCTGATAGACCATCCTCCCCGACCAGCGGCTCCCCTTCCTTCTATCTTCCGCCTTCACTGTTCCTTCCACCTTTTTCTTCGCGGTCCTTCCCCGCCCCGGCTGGGCTTTATCGCGTTCAGGGCGCAAGAAATTGCCGGAGGATCGTCCCTCTCCTACACTTCTCTTTTTATATCGCGGCCAGATTTTCAATTCGCGCCCTCGAGTGCCTGATTTCTCGATCTCACGCGCAAGGGGGCTGAATCTTGGGGTCGAAATCACCACTGGAACGTGCGCTGCGTTCGAAGTGCCGTCATCTTCTATTTTTTTTCCCGATCTCCGGCGCTTGTTTAAATATTCGAGAGGAAAGGAAATGTTGATAAAGTAAAACAGCGCTTCCTTTCTACGAATCTATAATCTTGGTAGGGTTCCATTGTCGACGTACAACATCATCAGCCTCCTCGTCACGGTGACAGTCGTATTAGACATTAGACTACCAAATAAGTGAGTACGTACCGCGTCGATGGAGTTCGTAGAAGAGCGGGGGTGTCTACCCCCCGTGGCACCCGCATCCCGCCCCCTGGGGGATGCAATCAGAACGTTTCAATCAACGGTCGCCCCGTGAGGGCCGTCGAAATCGGGCCGCAGGTCGGTGGGGTGAGTTTCACGATTACTCTGATAACCAACAGCCATTAAATCTTGAACCGAAGAGGGCGGAAACCCCTTCTGCTCTTTGTCACTTGGTCGCGGTTTTAAGGCGGCGCGGTGAGTCACGGCTTTCTAAAATCACACGGACTCGCATCCCGTTGTATCTCGATGCCGAGGACCGGCCTACATTGTTGCATCGTTGTTTAACGATTGCATTTGCAATTTGCGGTGCCATCCCCTGCGACAGAAGTCTGGCAAAATGTCCGATCGGCGCTCGAGCCTCGTAGATTCGACGTTCCGGCTCGACCCAGTCTTTCAGTCGCTCAGTCAGTCAGCGATTTTGTTCTCTGATCTTTCCACGAACGTGCGCACACCAGGCCAGCCGGTCGTTCTCCCGTACCAGTAGTAATCCGTGCGGACGCGAATGAATGGCAAATGAATGGGGCGCGGCGCCACGGCGAAAAGTTAATCACGGCTCACCATATCGTTGTAAGGGCGGCATTTGAGGGGTGGAAGGGGGGGGGGTGTAACAAGGGGTTGCCCCTTTGGTTCCCTTGATTACATGGGCGTATCTCGATCGCGGATGCAACGCACCCCCGACAGCGCTGCACCATCCGGGCGTTTTTGGGGACCAAATTTGCCCCCTCCTTCTGTGCATTTCTCTTTCCCTCTTCCGCGTGGCCCATATGGTGCTGTTTGTTTTGTCCGACTTCGGGCCCCGTTAGAAAACAATTATGAGCACGCTGACGGGGCATATCGTCACGGCTGGTCGCCTTGGAATTACTGCGATTACTCGGGGAGGGTGGACGATCGAATAGGATCGCCGGAATCGAATGAAATCATGAAACCGACTGGATTTCCCTCGACCCCGAGCGTTTATCAACGTTTCAGAGTATTTCTGAGTTTTGTGAACGAGAGTTTATAGACGGGAGTTGCGGGGTTGAGAGATATTTAAAAGGATCAACGTTGGCCAGCAATTATGGTAATGGACCGGTTGCGATCTCGCTGCACAAAATCGTGTAGCGTTCTCCGTGCAACGGAGCCTGATTAATTCGCCGGTCCAGCTGACGGTAAAGCGTAGCAAAATTCCCCTCCTGTCAAGTGGATTTTCAAGTGGTTCTGGCCATCTGATCGAAAGATCGCGACGCACGATAAGATAGTCTTCTCCGTACCTAGGACGCAATCAACGATTTTTATCTGGCTGCTACTGTCAGCGACAACCGTACGTTACGCCGGCGAAGAGTGGCATAGAAAAAAAACCGAAACTAAGCGAATAGAAGGAGCGCAGGGATCGGATGAGAAACATGTCGGGCAAAATTCATTTCTGGAAATGGCCGGGATAGATGTCGGGGCGAAGATTTCAAGTTCGATCGCCTACAAAAGCACTTCGATCTTCGTTCTGTGTGAATTGAATCGCGGCAACGGAACTGGGCGAGTACGAAACGTTCCTTAATGAAATGGCGCTGCCTTTCTTGTTCCCCGTGGGAGTTACCATTGTTTAGGACGGTCTTGTAGTTTTCCAATAACTAAGATTGGATAGGGATATGGATACGGGTAGGCTAAAATATTGATACCAGTCCCTGGTTTCGGAGTTCTGACGTTACGTCTCCGTTCTTCATTAATGATTCCCTGCTGGGGCATGCTCGTTCTTTGACACCGTTAACAGTCTTCATTGCGTTCCTTTTGTTCGTTCATCATGCTCACTTTTCTTTTTTTATTACGAATCGTTAATGCCAATGAAGTGAGAAATATTGAGGGAACAGCTAGTGACGAGAAGATCGAGAGGAATGAAGGGAGGCACGCGAGAAGGGCGAGCGCGCAACGGAATGTATCATTGAGTTGCCGCGACGATGCTCATCAGGAGTTACCTGAAAAAGTCGCGGCGCGAGAGTGGGGCGGCCTGGAAAGTTTCGAGGGGTAACTCGATTTCAGAGATTGTTCTATCGGCAGTGAGTGCCAAGCGGCAGAGTGAATTGTAAAGTAATTGCATAAGATTAGTAGTGGCAGGCGCGGAAGCCACTCTGTCGGTTACTTCCAGTTCAATGAGTCTGAACGACTTTACTTTGATTCACCCTTCTCTCTTTCTCTTTCGCCCGTGGCCCTCTTCCTTCCACCCACGGCCGTTCTTCGTTCCTCTTTTTCCTCTGCTCGTCTGTTACCCTTGTCTTCGCCCTCTTCGCCCTTTTCTCCCTCCACCGCCACGGCCTCCACTTTGTGTTCCATCTGCATTTCATCGGGCTAATTTGTTGAGATACCGCTTGCCAATATTTCAGTCTTTTTTACCCCATTAGGCCGAATAAAGGGAGGGGCGCTTTCGCTCGAGCCGCGATCTCGAAACGGATAATTGCTTCCCGTCTTCTGACGGCAGCACCCGATCCCTCTGACTATCCATGCGCGTTGCGCACCGAGCAGATTCACTGGAAACTTTAGCGGTGGGTAATTACCGGGAAATATGTAGATTTATTAGCGACCGATAGTGATTCCGCATATAATCGCCGTTGGGAATGCCGGAGTCGAACTTATTGCACCGCGATCGTTGCCCCCTGATTTACGAGGCTGGTTTAATCGTGCGCCTCCGACAATTGGAACTAGACTATCTAATGAGCAAAGCGTCATTGAATAAAACTCTAGCTGAGCAATGGGAAGTAACTCGCGGGTAAAGCTACCCACGTTTCCATCTTCTCGATACAATTCGAACGGAGGACCCTCTCGCTCGAATTAGGCACAATCCATTAAGGGATCCTCCGTCTATTTTCATCGCGAAGGCGACGGCAAACGGGAGAGCCGGAGGAGTAGAATGGAAGAGTAGAAGGGGGAAGAAAAAGGGCTGCGAAGGAGCCGAAGGAAATTCGCGTGATTGAAACCCAGCCCTCGTCCCGATTCCAGGGACGTGTACGAGTGGAAATTCGCCGACTGCGAAATGGATTTGCGACAAGGTGACGCTGGAACGGTCCAGGAATTCTGATAAGGAGACCTCTCTCCTACCTCGTCCCTCCTCGTCGTTCTCACGTTGCAACCCGGTTGAACTATTTCACGGAGAAAGACAGGGAGCGACGACGGAGAGAAGCCAGGCTAGAAAAGTAGACGGGAAGAAGGAAAGAGACTCGCGCGGACAATGTCCGAGTAATGGTCGCCCCGGGCTACTTTTATATCCTGGAAGACCCGTTGAAAGCTAATGTCCGTGATAACAGCTCACCCCTCTGCGCTGACCAGCTGTACCATCCTTTAGAGCCGAGCTCCCTAGCTTTCTTCGCGTCGCGAAATAAGGCTGACAGAATTTAAAGGACACTCCGTCTACGGGAGATGCACTTCCGCCGGAGGAGGCCTGTATTTTTTTTTTCGCGAAAAATCTGCAACGAAATCCTCGCACGGTCGGCTGCTTTAAAACGCGGACGTTTAAGAAAGAGGAAGTCGGGGAGAAGTCAGAATTAAAATCATAACAGGGCCTCGAAAAGTTACGTCTCCCTCGAGGGCTGCGAATTTTCGAAACACACCCTCGAGAGAAGGAGGCAACAACGGGGTAGACAACGAGGAGCGATATATTTGTCGTGTCAACAATTTAGCGGAAAGTGGGGTGGCACGGCACTCGACTTAATGCGACGAGCCTCGAACAGCGAAACGACGATGCCTTTCGAGCGTCAGACGATGCAGCATCCCTCGGCCTGTCTCCGTGCCACGGGCTTCTAGGGTCGTACGTGGGGTCGGCTCTCTTCGGGGGACGGCTAATGAAATATCCGTGCCAGTTTAACCGAGTTACAAGCCCTGCGAGCCACCCCAAAAGCGACGACGACCTCAGAGCGGTGCTTCTCCCGTTGCAGCCACGAGGAAACATATTGTCCGCGAATAAACCTCTCCCTCTCGCATCGCCAAATCGTCCGGGCTCTCAACCCCCCTCCCCTCAAGTCGCTTTTATTGTAGGAATTTTTTGGAGGCCTTCAGCGCTCGAGTCCTTTCGCGAGTCCAGCCGAGCTGGAAACATCGGACACTATAAGACCCAGTGAAAATCCTTGCTTTCTTTCAACGGGGTGTACGTTGCGCTGGTCAGGGTGCTGGTTTGTTTCCGCGTGGATGAAGAGACAAAAATCACGAGCACGTCGCGTCCGTCTTCGCGGTGAGCCAGACATAAAGGGTATCCTATTCTCCGACACCTGCCTCCCTCGTTTCCATCCTCGGCCTTCCTCCTTCGAAGGGACCTCGTTTTCAGCATCCCTGGGAGTATTCGTCGGATGTCGATTTTTCATTGCCGTTCCTGGTCGTGTTAGGAACAAATGTTGTTTGGCAGAGGGAATCTGCCATGAATTAGAGCACTTAGGGCCTCGTCGAAACAACCCCCTCGATTACAGATGTACCTGCGTGCCGCGGTAGAGCACCCGTTGCGTTCTCTCCCACGGTCACCCTTACCCTGCGCCACGGGCTTAGGATCAACGTGGACCGACTCTGTCTGCGTGTTGCGTAAACGCGTAATACGCTACATTAACCCGATCCATCATAGGAGAAGGATCGACTTAGCGTATGTACATATCACAAGCTCAACTGTACACAGTTTACCCTCGAATTAGTGTCGGACAGACATCGATACCCCGCGCCAGATATCATGACGAATTACTTTTTAATCCTTGTCGCTTATCGACGCCGGGCACACCCCGTAGAACCGTTGCAAAATCTCCCAGAATTCCTCCTACCAACGAATCCCGATGGAACCGTTGATCCCGCGAAAGTTGCGCGACGTATATTCCCGTCGCGAGCACCTTTGTTTAGAATTCAGCTTGCCAGAGGGAAAGTCACGAGAATTTCGACCGTTTATCATCATCAGTGGCACGCACGCCGCTCGCGCGCATTACATATTTACTCGTACATGGCCGCTTATTAAAGCTGCCTAATACACCCCCGCGCGGCAAGTGGAGTGTATTAAATTTAAATAAAAATACCGGCAGCCGTGTTCACAAGCCGTGCCTATAAATCAGAGGGACAGCCAGCCGACCGACCAGCTCCGGAGAATAATACCCCATATTTATGTTCTTCTCCGTAAAAAATCCAGTCCACCTACCCCGTTCCGTTTCCCTCATCCCTTCGCCCTTCCCCTGCGGTTCGCCTATCCACGCGGACCGTTTCGTATCGCTCCGCTTTCTGCCTAGCCGACGAGCACAGGGGTAAAAAACTTACCCTGCCCCCGTTCAATAGGTCCGTCTTTTCCACGGGTTATGCGTTCGCCGCAAAGAACGATGCACGATGAGCCGCGAACCCTGTTTCGTTTCGCGTTTCGATAAATTTCAGCGGCGCCGAGTCCACTGGATAGGAGTAATGAATAGGACGACCGATGATGTTAAATATGCCACGCGCGGCTCGGTTAATTTACACGGCGGCCCGCAGGATGCACCTACGCCGTTATGGACGTGCCTTAATCTATGCACAGCGGTCAGCAGGGTGTGGCAGCAGGTTGGATTATGTGACCGGGAGCAGTAATGAGGATGGCGACAGGATAAATCACTCGTTTCTCGCTGCAAGGATAATCATAATCCCGAGCGATCCTGTTCCTGGGAGTCCTGCGCGGATATTCACCTTCTATGCCACGGGGACACTGAATTCATCTTCCTCGCCGTCTTCCTTCCTTCCTTCCGTCTCGCGAGAAATTCCTATTTCTTTCCGGAACGTCCTCCGCAGCTCTCAAACTTCTTCTTCACTCTCGGATTTTTTTTCGAAGCGACATCAGTTCGTCGCCACCCCGTCGCCCCGGGAGCACGTTCGACGAACATCGAGGGACGTTCCGTCGCGCATCGAGAAATATTTATTTAATCGACCAATGGAAGTTCTTGCCGGGTTCTCGAAATCTGTAGATTTTGCAGTATATCTGGTTTCGCGACGCCGCGAGACTCTGGCTTCCAACCCGGTGTCCGGGTCTTCGCGATTAACTTTGTTCTTCGCCGTTGTTGGAGCAGCCAGTCCGAGGGCAACGAGATTTTATCGCTTGATACGTGCCACGTCCGAAGTGCCGTAACAAATATCTATAAATATCAGGATTATGTAAAGGTGTAGCGGTTCTCCCTGGTTCCGAGCTTCTCCGACGTGTGGTGTATCGTGCACCTCCTGACAGGCCAGGATACGTGCGTGGGCACACACTTCGGCCACGTACTCGTGCCTCCTGTATAGTAACCCATAGTAACCCGACTAATCCCATTAACACGTGCCGCCATTGTGTCACCGAGCCACGACTCCTTGGATTGAAATATTTTGATCCTACGAGACGCCGGCTCGTGGAAGCGGCCATTATCGGGAGACAGGCTGAATGCGTGCGTGATTGCCAGACAAACCGAGGGGCTTTCTTTTCCCTTCTGCGTGTATCGAGAATGATTAAAAATCCGCTATATTTGTGGACACCGGAGTGTACACTTTATCGATTTGCTCGGGGGAGAAAAAATTGGCGCGCCGGTAACAAGATTTCCAAGCGAGGACGGCACAGCGAACTTGAGCACGGGGTAACGTCTTTCCGCGTCATTTCCAGGTCTCCTTACGATGCCGTTAACGGCATATTTTTGCCGGCCGTAACTCGGCTTTATTGGACAATTAACGTTTCCAACGCGTTCTCCCTCGTGGCGAGTTCCTTTCTGTTACGCGTAGCTTCGTTCGCCCCTTGCCCCTTACTTCCAATCTTTCCACGGCCTCGCCGTCCCCTGTCTCTCTCGCCCTCTTCCTTTTTTCCTGTTTCTGTCTCCGACCGTGTCTGAGATAAGACGTTTTTAAATCTGGCGACACGGTGCCAGGGCTGGCAGTGCCGGTGGAATGAGATATTTCGGAATAATGAGCGTGGATGGGCGTGCCACCGGATAAACTGTATTTATGAGGCTTGCCTACCTCGCTGCTTTCTTCGTATTAAAATCCTTCCCCGATCTACGCAATAGGAGCGCCGCGGAGGCCAGACCGTCTACCGGGTGTGCATTCGGAGCGAAGCTCTCGGCGAGCCGCCTCTAACCATCGAATATTCTAATCTCGAGCTTCCCTCATTGGTCATAATGCGACGACGAGACACGAAGACAGTCGCTGAATTACACAATCCCCGGCAATTTAATTACAATCATCTCTAGTTGGTGCACAGATTAAATGCTCATAAAATGCCCGGCCGCATTATTGCACGCGCGCAGTCATTATCTCGTAACCGGCCTCTCCGTCAAATCATCGCGACATCCGCGACTTCCCTTTGTGTAGCAACGGCCCGAGTCCTATTTCTGAACCGCCATCAGTCACCAGCTAGCTGCCTACGCGGTTATCGCGGTTCAGGACTTCTCGTTGGTTCCCAATACACCACCCCTGATTCGCCCATGGAGGACCCGAAGAGGGTTGCGCCGAAACAAACGGCGCAACCGCCACAGTGCAGCTAGGTTGCATCGCGCATCAGAGGCAGCCGTGGAAAAAAGGGCCGCTTTGATATTTATTACGAAACAGCGGGAAAACGTTGAACCAGCAGAGAAAGACGAAAAAGCGATCGACACGGCCTTGGTCGGGCACAACGCGCGACCGAGCTGATTGTCGCTAACAATCGCAGTTTGTTATTTGGTCCAATTAAAACGTCCTCCGCCTCCCTCTTCGTTCCTCCCGCGGCCTTTGCCACCGTTGCGACGCTTTTTCGTCCGACGCAACGCACACGGCCGGGCTAGAAAGGTTCATTGACATTGTGCGGGAGCGTGTGTAAATTTTGCGTGGCTCTTTGTCCGTTCTTTCTTCTCTCCTTCCTTTCTGCGCGCCCTCATCCCGCGATTTTTCTCTCCCGTTTCGCTGCACGTTCTTATTTGCGTTCGCCTTACCACCGGCTCTTTCCTTTCCACGGCTGTTCCTTTGTTAATTAACGCCCGCGGTCCGATTTACATTTTCACCGTTTCTCCTCTCCTCTCGCTCCGAGTGGATCAACCGAGAATCACGATCCTGGTATTTTTCGGAGGTTTTGGAAAATAGTGGTAAGATGCTTTCACGAAGAATTTCAATTCGTTGTTCGTTCCGGTTCCTTTCGCCAAGAAATATCGTACATTTCCTACCTCCTTGTTGTTTAGACGGGCAGACGTTTGCATTTAGCGTGTTTTTCTTTCATTCGCGTTATTCCCACTGGAGGAATTTAATGCACTTTCCGTGTACGGCCATTCCACGGGTGTTCCTGTATCAGGGCGCCATTTTGGGTTCTCTGTCACCGAGAAGTACACCCTTTCGTCGGCCTTAAGAAGCCCTCGAGTTACGTCGGGCCACTCGAAACTATTTTCGTATCGCGATGAAAAGAAATCGATAAAGCTGGCGAAGGGCAACTCGAGTGAATAGACAAGAAGGGTGCTTCTATGGGCGAACATGATTTTTTTTTCCAGAAAACTTCCGCCGAGTAGTCACGCTCCCATTCGTCATCTCCACCGTGGACCCTCGAAAAAAACATACTTCATCGATTATTCGTCGATTCTTGCCGAATACGTATGTGCGTTCCAGTTTTCTGGCTCGCCGACATCGGTTCGTCTCGGTACAGAAAAATCGAGCCGCTCTACCGAGAGCACAGGGAGAACGGAGGCGCACGTGGAACGTTTCACGGTCTCTTTAAACGCGTGGAACGTCTCGTATCGGTTTCAAGTAGCATCAAGCCTGGCCCGACTATTTCGGCCACCCCCAGAAAAAATATTCTGGTTAATTTAGCGAGCCGGGAACCGTGTGAATCGGCGCAGGCGGCGTTTAAACTTGCGCCGCCGTCCTTTGATTTTGTACACAGCGAGCCACCCCTTTTAGAGCGGCGACACGTGTCGCGTCGCGTTTTAAAAGTGATGTCCTCGATGACGTAGAATATGGGAGCGAGGACTTTTAGCAGGCCAAACATTGCGTGCTTCGAGTTACCACGCGGTTTCGTGCTACAAATACCTCGGCATGCGGGCTCGAGTACATATTGCTTTTTATCCAAACATCTCGTATTTGCACGAGAGCCTAGAGATTTCGGGGCAGGGATGGGGATAATTTTCGTGGTTCGAAATTTTAATGCACCGCGGTAACAATAGTAAATAGTTGTAGAATTTTTCTACGTTCGTCAACCATCGCGATTGACGTACTCGAACGATGCACGAAGATATATTTTTTGTATCGTTGACGACAATTTCCCTCCGCGGAAATGCGAAAGGAAAGGTCGGGTGCTCGGTGAAAAACAAGCTTGAAAGCCGGGCTGTTTTCCGGGCTATAATTTACCGATCGAACGAGCTGTTATCGTTCTTGACCGTCCAGCGCTCGTTTCCGATCGTTCCTTTTTTCTAATCCCACGCCTCTCACTCGGCCCTATTATTTCTCGCGTGCAAGTTGGCCGGGTGAGATTTTCCTTTTTTTTCGTCACTTCGATTCGTCGTCGGGAAGAATTGAGGCTGGGGCTGCGGCAGGGGTCGATCGAGGCGATCGACCAAGGGTAGTGGTTGAGGCGACGATTTACCGCGAAATCGGAGCACGTGTTCCTGGCACCAGAAGCCTGCACTGACAACCTCCAATAACTCAAGCAAGCCTTCAAGCCCGCCTCGACGCCCTCTCGACACCCCCTTTAAATTGCAAGGTCCAGAGCGGCGCATTGACAGATGCACACACACGCCCCCCCTCGTGTCGACCGGCGTATTAAATATGTGGTCGGCGTCGCGGTTCGTGGTCTCTTTGCTCGGCGGGAAATTAAGGGAGGGAATCGAGAGGGAATAATTCCCGTGCGATGCAGAGGAAAAAATGTACAGGCTGCTCGCGAAGCTGCTGGTCGATTTATGTTCGAAACCAGCGCTCCAAAGCTTTGAACGCGGCGTTATTCATCGTGAACACCTCTCCTGAGGTTCATTATTTTGGGGTTGGTTAATCTTTTGAACCGCCTTCTTTGAGGTACCTTTTGAGGGGATTCGAAAAGCTATCCCCTGTCGAAATTGGATGATTTAATCGGGGCGAGACGCACGGCGCTCGATCAGCCGCAGGTGAGTTGTCACGAGGGTGGGGATCGGCCGTCTTTAATTGCGCCGTAAGGTCGTCGGGATGCAATCAATTATCCGGCGGCATAACCGACGACTAATCTGCCTAATCCTGGTCGCAGAGGGCAGCCAGCGAGGCGCAGGGTAATCGCTCGTCGATCGCAATTACCGAGCTGCGGTTAATAAGGAGATCACCGAGGGCTGGTTTTCAGGTCGAAGGGGCGGCGCTCACGGTACACGGGGGTGGTTGCGAGGGATATATAGAGCGTAGACAAGCAAGCAAAAGCAGGCAGCCAGGGTTGGACCAGGCCAGACTCGGCCCGGCGAGCACATTCACTCGGTCCCGTAATCGGCTTACCGATTGCCAATCATCAGTCAAAGAGCCGACGACGGGAAGCAGCCTGAACTTCCCTTGGATCTTCGCTCCTCTTTCTTTCCTCCCGATTCCCCGTCGTGCTCGATCTTCCGCCTCCCTTTAACGTCTCGTTCGTCTTAATTCCACGCTTTTTTCTTCCTTCGCCCCGCCGTCCTTTTATCCGTCTAGTCGCCGGGCGTCGCCGGTTTTCAGAGAGAAAGCTCCTGAATCTAGGGCTTCGTGCAGCGAAAGCTTGATTTAATCAATTAATTTTCGAGCGGGCCAGAGTAGCTTGCTCTCAAGGATGAAACGAAGTCCGCCACCCCCTGTCCATTTACGCCGTTCGAGACGATTGACCGTCGCGAGCCGAAGATAATTTTTTACCCGCAGCAGTTCCGTAGTTCGTCTGTCAGCAATTAGGAGCAACTTCGATGTTACCGAGCCTCTACTCGAGAGCGAGGATCCGTGGCAGAGTGTGACGCGCCACGTGCAATCACCGGCATATGCCAGAGTGCTTCTAATTAATTAATACCCGGTTGCCAGGGCTAGGCACAGGCCAGGACGCTCCGGCAGCCACTAATTAGTGGCACCGCGGCGTAATTAGTGTTTACACGTCATTATCGACGATCGAATTTGCGGGAATCAATTATAAAATATGTCGGCCACTCGTTGGCCCTCGAGCCGCTGCCTGTGTGGATACAGAGCAGCCCTCTACTTCCGGTTCTGTGTAAGAGACCGTCGACTGGTGTTCGTGCTCGCAACCTGACTGCCGCAACACCCTCGACACCTTTCCACCCAAACCCGTTACACCCCCGCTTCTCGTCGCCACAACGTCGAGCTCCTCGTTTTTCCTCCGCGCCGAAAGCCAGCTCAGCTTGACCCGCATCGTCGAAGCGACAATTTCCGGGCTGGTCGAAATAAAATTCGTAGCCAGAGGTAAAGCTACCCCGGCTGATAATTATCGTGGACCAATTAAGGTTTGTTCGCCGGCAGAGCGGCGGGGTGGTTTCGGCTAGAATTCAGGGGATCCATCCTCGTTTCGCCGATGTTTTCTAATGCACCCCGTCCACGCTGTATCGAGTGACTAATTAAGGAGTTTAAACTTTTGTGTCGAAAAGAACAATCGAAATTCACGTTCCTGCCGTTGGTTTCTTCTTCGCGTCGGCGAAGCGGCGACAAGGTAAACAGCGACGGGATCCGCGCAGAGTTGTGAAGAATCAAGCGACAATGGACAGATTTAAACGGAGCCGTGGAGAATCCACGGCGAGGGAGGCAAGTTTGCCGAACAATTATCGTCCTCCAATTAAAATCATTTCACTTGTACGTCGAAGGGAGTTTAGTCCGCCGGTCGAACGCAGGAAGGAACAGCAACTTCGATCTCTCGTTTTTCTCTTTCCCTCCGTCCGCCATCTGTTTGTTTCCTCGCTCCTTTTCGAGAAATCAGCGATTTTCCGGGCTTACACTGTTTACTCGATTTTTTTTGCCACTCCCTCGGCAGCGCGTTTGTCTCTGCAAGAACCTCCCGATGAAGCTCACCCCCTCGCCAGCCCTGTGCGCCAGTGTCAGAGCTCGTGAGGGGGTGGAGCGCAGGGTAAACACTTGTAGATTTGGCGCACGTTGCCAACGAATGGCCAAATAATTGGTGAGTTTCGCGAATCGAGTCGGTAGCTCCGGCTTTTCTCTCTATTGCTCTTCTTTCGACTCGTGTGTGTCTACCCCTGGCTCCGGTTCGACTGTAACACCGTTGCACGTCGTACGACTGAATGTTGGCATGATTGGCGCCTCGTGCGACAGCCTGGACGCGACCGGAATTCCTGATTATTCGTAGCTGCCACTACCAACAGCCTCCGGGCTTGATTATTATTTTAGAACGTACGACTGGGTTTTATGCTCCGTTACAATCCGTCATCTCGGCGTTATCGATACTGGCTTGGACGCCGTTGCACGGTTCGTCGGCACGCGAATCGAAATTGTTCCGGCCGCCACCCCTTTCACGCGATTTTTATTCGCTTAATTTCGTCGGGGGGACAATCTCCCGACGTACAGCGTTCACGTTCCTCGTCAATTAACATTCAAGTTCGTATCGAACGCGGAATGTTTTTCGGTGTAATCGATTTTACTTTAGCCGACGAAGATTGTAGAGGGTGGCTTTTCGGAAAATAGATTCACGCGACCCTTATTCGATTCCCCGTTACGAACTCGGGTCAATGCTCGTGATAACGTCGCGAGGCGTATCAATAACGGGACGGGATACTTTAAACTAAGTCTAAAACATCGTTCTCAGGGGGATGCTCTTCTGATCGAGCCTCTAAAGCGCGCGATAAAATCCGTCCGAGTCATTCTATCGAGGTTTATGACCTGACGAACATCCTTTTAAATCGCTCGTCGGAAGGGTCTTTCGGCGGATCGAAGTTTCAAAGAGAAACGGCAACGAACTTGCAAGACTACTTTTCGCAGATCCGTGTTTCGGAAACAAAAATATTCGCCGAAAAGTCCACCGCCGGGCAAGTTCTCGGGTTACACGGTAGTTCCGGTCCCACAGTCGCGGTAACGAAGAGAAACGTCCGTGGCCCTTGAACCCCGGCCACGCGACACGAGACAGTTGTTGTCGCAGCAACTTTGGACAGGTCGACGGGAGCTTTTTTGTTCGTAGAAAACGCGCGATTGTTCGTGTAAACGAGTCGTGCGGCGACGATGTCGCGGTCGCCGAGGAATAAGGGGGTTGCACAGAGATATTCGAGGGGTAGTTCTCGAGCTCTCTACGGACGTATGACGTTAGGAAACGGGGCCCCCCCTTTGCGTCACAGCCGGCGAAATCGAATTTTACGCCCCTCCTGCCCTCCCTGGCATTGTTTTAATCGCTTTAGTAATTTCGGCGGCGGAGCGTTGACGCAGATGGAAATTTTATTTCCGTTTTCGATTGCGCCCCGTTTGCCCCAGGCTGTCTGTAAACTGATAGTCCAACGGGGTGCAATGGAAATCGGCCGAGTGTTTTCTAGACGATCGTTTACCCCTTTCGCCATCACCCCTGGACTGTTTGTTTATGCAAATGAGGCAGCGTGTAATTTCATTTGAACCCTGAATTTCAACTCGATTCCCGAATTATATCGCGGCTAAAACGAACACCCCACGACGCGACGTCTCTCCTTGTGGGTAACACGAGTCGCGCTTCAGAATCGTACCTACGTAGGTGTATGCGTGCTAGGAAATGTCAGGACACTGTCGAGGCAGTTGACACGTCGTACCCTCCCTTCAGGACCCATTATTTAGCCAACATCCAGCCACGAGAGCGGGGTTACGCTCTCCTTCGGGGTGTGTTTCGATGCCTGATAGATGCCACACACTGCGCAGCGGAGAACGGTTGCCACCGGGAGCACAGTTCTCGTAAATATATGCGGGGTGTGTGATTGACGCCTACACGAGCTACCCAGACCCCTGGCACGATTCGGTTCACGGGGTTCACGAGGTTGAGCAGCGACCATTTCTCATGGCGGATAGCGCTGGATCAGCGATAAGGATCGCCAAGGATGCCGATCTCCTCGATAGGGATCTATTTCAGTCGAACTGGACGTTCCTTTCACGACAGATTCACCCCTTTGACGGGCAACAGAAAAATATCACGGGCGTGCAACACTTTGAATTTTGAATTGTGACATTCAGTTTCGGAGCGAGGCAAATTAGTTTATTATTACCAGGCAGAGGGTAGTTTAAAAATTGGAAGGCACTTTGCTAGTACAAAGTCTATATGTGGCATTGTAGAGAGCACGGCAGGGCGTGAATTGTGTGGCGAGGGGGTGTGTCCCCCTTCTCGCGACGTTAGGGTCGACCAAGCCACGTGGTAACGTGAAGTACGTTTCACCGGGCGGGAGATCAAGCAGGATGCTAAATAGTTTTAACAGAAAGAACGACAGAGACGGGGGCAGTCCGTGCGCGTTAACTGGTGCTAAGTGAATCTGTGGCCATGCTTTGGGGACGCTTTTCACGGGGAGGGTTGAGAACACAGCTAGGAACACCATTGAATTTCATATAGGACCACTTCTCTCACTGATACTCTCCTCTCTGCATAAACGATCGTACGAAACGACCCTGTGTGTATTTTTTCAGTATGCTTTCTGTCGCTCCTTCGGAGGAATAATATTATTAACGACTTATTTTTTTCGGCGGGGGCAGAAAAAAAAAGCTGGCTCGCATAAACGGAGGAGGGCATGAAGCCGGAAAGTTTCCGTGCGGCTGCTCGTTATTAATAAAATGTCATTAAAAGCGGCAGCGCTGGTTAAATAACGAAAATTGAAACTTTACATATTCAGGGCTGTTAGGGGGCCCGGGGTGCCTCGTTTATCCGAACAACGCGAGACCATAAAATCGCGGCACAATGCGGACACGATAAAAAATAATTTATTGAAGAATAAAAGTTCCCGCCGTGAACTTTCTCTTTTTCTGCGGCGGCCTGTGGCGCCCGCGTGTATCAGCGCAAGGCCTTTTAATTAAAATATCGTGTTCAAAAGGGAATTTTACTTGTATAACCGGTGTCACGATTGTTATTAATTTAATTCTAGCCCGGTCTAATTGCGCCGCGCCAATAGTTCTTCGCCGCGGCGTTAGGAAAAACGTCCGCACTCGGTCCCCGTCCGCGTCGTCGTCGACGCTGGCGTTTCGCTGTGATTATTTTCGCGTGCAGGTCGCGAACCGGACAATAAACGACAACTGCTGGCACGAGAAACCGTCACGGTACAGCAACGCGAGAGACCTCACCCCTTCCTTTTCCAGGGTGCACCGCCTTTCTGTGTTCCGCGGTGACGGCCCTTTGTCCTGCGACTGGTCGCCTTAATTATTTTTCACACGCTCGCCGTCTTGATTTAATTAACGCATTACCAGCCCACCGCTCCGCGTCTTAGCTTAATTGGGAGAATAATTTTGCATCGCGGTGTTCGACCCTTCTGACATTCCTAGCCACTAAGTAGTCGAACAGCAGCCAGCGTTTCTCGTTGTTGGCGGCGACACGAAGAAAGGGGGGTGGGTTTGCTAAAAAAAACAAACAGCGAAAAACAGAACTCAAGCTGCCGTTACATTTCTGTGCATCAGAAATTTTTTCGAAACTTCTGCTCTCATTTTATTCGATATTCCCCTCGATTCAGTTACACGACGTGTCCATTGTTTCACCGAAATCGAAGAGACGCTGCGTCGAGGGTCGGCCACCCCGTTCTCCGTCGCGAATACGACAGGAGACATCGTTATCAGCAGTCACAGGGTTGGGTATCGAGTAAAACAAGCCTGTTAATTCGTGGCATCCCTTCCGAGGATGGGCTTCAGGCTTAATCCACCCTTGGCCTCGTCGCTGCCGATATCGATATCGCGATAAAATCTCGATACCGACGTATGAACTCGTATATAATAAATCGGATTACCCATGCGCGAAGGGACGAGGCATATGCTACGTAACAGGAGGGGGGCAGCATATTGCGAGGGAGAAAGAGAGAGAGAGAGAAAATCGCCGGAGATGCAGCCAGCACCCCTCGCGAGAACGAACCTCAGGGGCGGCCACACGTCACGCTACCCTAATGCGACTCGCCACTGTGGGATAGTTAGAATATCATCGTTGTCTGGGAGAGCTCATGATTTTTCAGGGTTGCTCGGCCACCACCCTCGTCCTGTATCCCGCATGCACGTCACATCATCTCGGGAAGCTCGTTTTCAAAGTATTCATGGCGTTGGTTCCGTGACGAAATGTAATTCCTCCATTCCGGATGTGCAACGCGTTCTTTCTTTCCAAAGCCTTATCATCTCCCAGATTGAATCCGTCAAAGGGTGCTACCCTGCCGCTCGATAATTCCACTGATACAAGAGGAACTGCCCAAGTTTCGTCGAGATCCGCTCGGTGGCTCGTGAAACAAACGCACGGGGATTGTTCCGATCTCGATAAATCTTTCTACACTCGACTGTACTCGTGGACAGCCCCAAGTACATTAGAAGCTTCCGATATCCAAGGGAAGCGATTCCAATCAGAAGCTACTAATAATTTGCCCCCTCTTAGCGAGCCACTGTACGGCAATAATCATTCCCTTGGTCGCCGCTTCTGCCGCGCATCGCGGCGACATCCCTTTTGCGACCCTCCGCAAGGGACTAATCGCCAGCGCTGCTAATGATTTATAACCGACACACGCGTGTACGTGCAGAGACACAGCAGCGTGTACGCTCGAACCGCCGAATCCTGTTGCGGACCCCCGCGGCGTGTACACCGTGGGATTGGGACCGGGTTTTCGCCGGGGCGAGTAGCGCCCTGGAACACGCTCGAGTGGGCCAGGACTCGTGCACGATACCGGCTTCCGGTTGGCTAGCGCAGACCACTCTGTGAGAATCAACTGGTTCCTCGTCTCACGATTAGGCTAAAACAATGGACATTCTTTTCCGGCTGGGACGCCGCGTTTTGCCAGCAGACTCTCCGGCTTTCCGTCGCTTTTTCCTCTCCGCGAAACGTCAGCTCCGGGCGTATTTGTTGTCCCTCGCTGGCATTAATGCGCCTCCTGAAGGTTTTTGTTCGCCAAGGGAACGGTCGAGGAACGCGCCGACTTTAAAGTTTCTGCACGTTGCATACTTCGCTGGGCTTGAACGGACCCGCTTTTTGATACTGTATTTCAGAAAGGGCTGCTTGCGCGGAGCCCGGCTGCTTGAACGGTATTTACTTGGACAACGTCGCGACAATGGAGCTTGGAATTGACGAAATACCCACACCGGGAGGGGAGTCGTTAGTACGTTATTTAACAGGGATTTCAGAATCTTCTCACATTCTAGCGGCGTTTGCCAAACGAATGGCACACCGGGGTCGACGGAGTCAGGGCCGTAACTGCCTGGGTCAGGCTGAGAAGTAGATACGGTCCACTCCGTGTCAGACGCGGCACGGTCACGTCCCAGGGCCGTAAATCTCCCTAATTCGCTCGTCGAGAGTCCGGAGGCGTCGCGGATGCCGTTCGACCTGACGAATGGCCGCGAGTTTAATGAAGCTATATGGATCGCCATTGTTGCGAAACATACCCCTGAGCAGCTCGAACCAACGAATTCCTCCAGCACGATATCCCGCGGAAGAAAGTGGGAAACGGCATAAATGCGTCCGAGCTGCCATCGAATAGGCAACTTGGATAACGAGGCGCGGGTTCATAATTGATAAGAGGAGGCGATCTATTATCGTGCGAACGATTGTTGCGATTTACCCTGCCCTCCTTATTCGCCGCCGTTGGTCTTCTAACAAGCGAAGAAACTAAATTCGCGACGTATTTCTTCCGCGTGACCCAAATGCCCGGATCGATGGCGAAAGAAGAGAGTGCAGGGGGCGAGTGAACCGCGGGGGAAAAGGGGGAGGCGAATCATTCGGTGGTTTGCCTCTGAAAACGGGAATTTAATCGAAGTAACATCGAGGCGATTCCGTTCGAACGAATCTCATCGTCGGGCGGAACTCCCGAAGACATCGGCGTGTAACTTTTAATTAAAAATTTCTAAGAATTCGCCGCGAAAGGAGCGCGCAGACGTCGTAACGAAGCTTAATTAAAGCCGGCCGTTTTACTTCCGTTATGTTCTCGAAAGCGCTCGAGCGGCCCTCTCCTACCACGACGACCAACTTCAAAATTACTTCGAAACCGCTTTAGAACACTCGACGGTACACTTTCCAGCCGACTATGTCGACTCCCACTCAGTTCGCTGCATCTCCTCCTGGCTACCTTTCGGGGTGGCGGACAGGTAACCGCATAAAAATCTCGACGCATTCAACGAGGGCGGATAGCTTCTCATATTACGCCGACCACCATAACGGAATTGCTTTATTAGACAGTCTCTTTTTCTCTCTTTCTCTCTTTCTCTCCCCGGCCCCCTCTTTCCTTCGTCTCTTTCGTTTCTTCTCCCTTCTGCCTCGATCTTCGCCGGGTCCGTGGTCTCGCTTCCACGCACGATTTCCTCCCTCGCAGTGTCTGCTCGTTCTTGGTCTCAGTGATCATCTTGCACGGTCTGCCTGTTCCTGTTCGGTTGCTAACGAGACAGCTCGTGACCAGCCGAGAAGCAACCGGGAGACCAGCGCGTCCACCCTAAGCCTACCTTCAACGACCAACCGGGCTACCTAAACGCGTCCAACGGATCTACTAAATCAAGATGTACATTGGTCACGGTGTACATGGCGGTCGGCTCTGTTATCCATGCTTATGAAACATTGATTTCACGCGGCCCGGTCTGCGATGCTCTCACGACTATGCATACGGGGTGTCCCCCAAGTAAGACCAACGGGAGGACGATGGAATGAATTGAGAATTATATGAATGATGTCTTTGGAAGTGCTTTACAAACGAATGGTCGATATTGCCAAGTGGAATAGGTTTGACATAAGGATAGGAATATTTTCTGGGTCGAACGTAATTTTTTAAAAGAATATTTTTCGCCAAAACACCCTGTACACGTTCGCAACTAAAAGTTGCGTGCCCTGTCGCTCCACGGGGAGGTCAGTCGATTTTCATACCGGCCAAACTCGTCGGTTCACGTCGAGTACAGGATCGCCAGCCGTATCGGGACTGGTTTGCCGTGCAAATTCTGAAAAACAATTGCCCGTACGACACGCCGCGAAACCGAGAACAGAATAGCATTCGCCCGGTCCGTGAAATCGAGGGACCGCAGGCCTTCAAAACAGTCGGGACGAGTGATCTTAGAGAGTAATACCCGCTGAAAGGGATCCCGGATCGGCGAACCGACGTGACTAAGCTTAAAAGTCTCTGTAACACTTGTAACGTTCCGTTCGCGATGCTATCGGCACGATTTCAATTAAGATTCCCCGTCTTCCGATACGTACAGCGACGTTCAAGGATAGTGTCCTCTCGAGCCACGAGATTTCCGGGATTCTCGATGCTATTAGGCGATCGTACAAGTACGAAGGACATCCTGTAGGATACGCCTGGGTGTCGGACAAGGGTGGTGGGTTATCGCGTGTGCCACGGATCATTACCCTGCAGGGTAGGATACAGTGTCCTGGTCCCAGCTAAGATTAATCACTCTGGCCAGACCAGGGCAATATCGGCCACTATAACGTTGGCCGACGATAACTCGCGACACGTTCCTGGGAGATAAGACGTCCTGACATGACGGTCGCGAATTTTCAAACGCGTCGTGCATACTCCGACCAGAGGGATCACCGGGGTAATTAACTGTGTTGCTGGTGGCACACGAAGATCAATCATTTTCGTGGGAATAGGGAGGAATGATTCGGGGGCGTGCTTGTTGTTCGTAAAAGAACATAATTAAATGCTCGGCGGGCAAGGTACAATAGAATCGATTAGACAGTTTTTGGGTTGGAAAAAGTTGAATTGAAAATCAATAGCACCTGGATCAATTGATTGATTTAACGTAGGAGACTATTTTCCGGGAGGTACAGGATTCTTTTAAAACTATAATTGCGTAATATTCTTCGATCGACACTTGGCACCATCACGATACTTTGCGCGCAAAAAATTGCAAGTGACCGACGCGACGTTTCTTCCCTCTGTCCCTCGCGTCGCTTCCAGGGACGTGATTCTGCACGCAGGAGGTGCATTGTTCAGTGGTCTGGTCGTGAATTTGTTGTACCATGTACCAGCAGCCCCCTAACTTTCACGGTGATGCATATACCATCCTGTGGCGGAACTTGTTCCTTAAAAAATAGGGTGGGTAAGCCGAAACACCGGCTCCTGAAGTCGTTCTGCAAGAGGTCGATACTATCTCGAGAGTCGAGACTGTTGAAACTCACGAGACTATGACACATTTATAACTACTCGTTTTATCCTTCACTTTTCCATTGCTTCCTTTTTTTTTAGATACAACAGCTTCTCGGAGTACGCATTGTCGTTTTAGAAGCAACAAGCGCTAAATTCCCGCAATATCAATGATGAGGTAGTTCGAAATATTTCCCCGTTTGATATCTAGTTGAAGTAAAGTGTTGCCGTCAGGCGCAGGCTATCGCGCGCTCTCTCCGCGCGGATAATTGTCAGCAGCAGGAAATTCAGCCGGCGATAGCAACTTTTGCGAGCCGCGCGATCGGTCCCGCTTTCCGTTCTATTATTCCTTGTAATGAAAGCGCGGAAATAGGATGGAAGAAGTTCCAACTTGCACGTGGGACTATTGAAATAAATACTCCGTTCAGTTCTAGCGGCCTAATGACCCAATTCTGCCCGATTCTTTTCTTATCCCGGGCGAATTTCCGAAAACTTCTCGCTGAACATTCCGAAGGGACATTAGATTCCGATAAACTGTGTGCCCCCCGTCAGATAGTAAAAGCAACACGTTTCATTTTGGAGAAAAATTGCCTCCGTTTTATAATATTTATGAACTCTGTGCGCATAGGGGTAATTCCGAAAGGTAGACCGAAACAATTCAGTGCTTGTAGAGTTTGCTCCAAGCGTGTGTTCTTTAACAATACCCACCTGGTGCTTTGGCAATGCCAAACGACCACAATGCTTGCTTGTAATATTTGACGAAGTCAATAGCGCATTACAAATACCTTTTGTGGGATGCCTGCGCACCTATTCTCGAACTGTATACCGGCAATTGCTGTCTATTTTTCTGAATAATAAACTCCTCCACGGAATTCAAGGACTACCAAATTTTCACCGAAAATTGTCGATTCTTTATTTGCTGTAACTTGGCGAAAAATCGACAATTTTCGTGGGCGAATTACGAATGGAAGGGAAATATGTCACAAGTTGAAGCACGAATATAATAATTGGATAATAATGTGCCGCAGAAACTAATACATGAAATGAAGTCTCGCGTAAAGAATGCAAATTTAATTGGTAAGATTCAAAGGGCTTCCTCATCCCGCACGTATTTCCGCCTGCAGCGAACTATTATTTCCGGAACCAGTCGTACATCCACTCGATTCGTGCGTCAAAGACAGCGAGATTTCCTTCTAGCTCTGTTCGATGCTCTCCCTAGCTTTCCATCCATTAGTTTCTACGATACATCATTATCCAAATCATTGTATTCATATTCCCGATCAAGACGCATCGGGACCCGATGAGATCGCCCGTAAACATATCGATCATAATACATATTATGCAAGGTGAGTCGTTAAGGGAACTATGGGTGCATCAAAGGTGGGGACAGTTGGAAGCGAATGAACGCCTAGTGTTCCTGATTTCTCGATATTTTTCGTTTCACGAGAAATGAGAAATCAGATTGCATTTCCCGAGAATTCTGGAGAAATGAAAGGTCGGAAGTCGCAGAAGTCCAGTAGGTGTAACCCCAGAGTCGTAGGTTCAGCTCAAAGTTGCAGAAGACCTATTGGACTTCTACGTTTTCTGACCAACTGTTACCAATTATTATAAATGAGATTTGTAATCATTTTCTTAGACTTAAGTTTCTCGAGGCATATTGTCATTTCTCGAGAATCGAGAAATAAGCAATTATAAAGTTTCTCGAGAAATTCTCGCGAAGGAACGCTAGTCGCCCCACGGCACGCCATTCGTCGTGACTTCTTTCCAGCTCTGTTCTTTCGCATCTGTTTTTTCATATTCTGTTGCATTGAATCATATCATGTTGTAGGCCATAGTATTCGTCGCAGCAAACACAATCGTAATATGAAGAAAACAAAACTAATTTTACTTTGATATTTCACCGACCATTACAATTACCGAAAAGTTATTTATACCACCTTATGTCCTTCTTTATATCAAACAACTATTGCAAGAACATTTGTTCGATTACTTTAATGTCTCGTTAGATATTCCATCGTTTCCAGTTAAATGGAACCCCCTGTACATCCAGCTTTGTAAAATCGTGTAGGAGTAATCAGGATTCCGAGAAAGAGAACTCGACAGACTTCTATAGAAATTTCTTGTTTCACGCGAAAGCTCGTGCTTCGAACCGAGATTCGTAATAAAGAACACCTGGTCGACTCCGTATGAGGGTCCGCCTTTCCTGGTAGACGCGTGTCCACGCATCGTCACACCTGCTTACGTAAAGCCTCGTTCTCATATGCGTCGCGAGATCGCATCCTTCCAGAACCTGGCACTCTCTCATCGGCACGTTTTCACGCGTCGGAGAAACTTCCTTTTTCCTCTCGGCCGTGCCGCCCGCGCGTTGCTGCCTCTTGGTCGTCCACCTCTAAAAAAAAAAATCAGAAGTGTGAGGGCACGCTGAGAGCGCGGCTTAAATGCCACGCACGAACGCGGTCAATCTAATCGCGCGTTTCCTAATCGCTTCTCACGTTTCATTCCAAGACGTTTCAACCGCATCTCCAACACGCCGTTTCCTCGATATTCATCGGAAATATTACATTCGGGGGATTCGCGTTCAATTCCATTCGAGTTCCGCCCGCCAGCATGTTAATAGGAGAACTCCTCAACCACGATTCCAACTAGACTCAAAGACGCATTCCCAAAGATCACTTTCTGAAATCCAGCCGCTCCATTTCGCGGAGATTTCGCTAATTGACCCTAATCATTCCTAATTGCTGTCGGAACTTTCGAACGGTAAGAGGATCAAGATCCTCCCGCGAGGAATTTCGGGGTCGACGTAATAGGATCCCCGTTTCGGCCTCTCGAGTTGTCGAGCGGCGCAACGGCATCCACGGTGTGCACGGGCTACGTCCTCATGAATGACAGCCTTATTGAACAGGGGTGGGTTGCACGGCGGGGGTGTTTCGGAACGCCCTTCAGCGGCTACCGGGCCCGAAAACTCGGTCCCACGCACCTGGGTCCCTCGCTAGGGGCCACCGTAGGGCCCTTTTGTCATGGTAATTCCACGTACTCCTCGTCGCATGCGTCGCCAACCCCTGGCCCACCCTTCCTTCCCTAGTTCTCCCCTCCTCTGTGTTACCCTCGACGTTCGTACCGACCAGGTGTTCGATTCTTGTGCCCGGAGGAGTTCCTCGGGACCCTCTGTCATCCGATCGCCACGGAGGGATCTCGCCTGATCCGACGACTCCGACTGAGAAACCGGGGAACCTTGACAAAAAGGGCGGGGGGGCTAAGGGGAGGGGGAGCACGCGCGAATATTCCTGCTGGAATGGCGTCGAAACAGGGGAGCCCGAATTACTGCGACGCGATTGCGGTCGCGATCGTCGTGCCTCGGTATTCGTGGAAATTAATCACGAGGAAAATGCCGATATCGTTTTCTGCTTATGAAAAATGTCTGTATTTATCTATCGAGGAGGAAACGTGGCACGGCCCTATCGGGGGAGAAAAATTGTACAGTCGAATCCGTGTTATCGCGAGGAGAACGCGCAACCTGTTGAAGCCCTGTTAGACGACGCTGGCAAGAGCAACGATGGGATTGACAAGCGCGTGCTCGCGAGTGCCACGTCGTAACGCTAGTTTCCGATGCGTCGATCTGTCGATACCTTTTCAGCCAGTCAATCGTTCGATGGAAGGGGTTGCCAGGCCACGATGGAGGATGTTCCGCGTGCAATATCGATGTACCGGCAACCCTTTTCTTGCCGCCTGACTTCGACCCGGTGTGTCACGATATTGTGCGACCCCTCTCCTTTGCTAGACGTCTCGCGGAACGACGCCATATTCTCTGACACGGAGAAAAGCACCTCCATTTCCTGCAGGTACTATTCTGTATTCTTCTCGAGTACATTCGGCACGGGTATAGTAAATTGTTGGCCACGTGGTGACCCGACCGACCAGAAGTCGAGTGTGCTTGAGATATCATTGCCACTGTATTCATAGAGGATTAGAGGGACCTCATGATCGTTTGGCACGATGTTAAACAGCATCGATTATCTCGATTATCATTCAAACATTTTTATTGGCGCCCCGTCCGGGTTGCGGGGCAGAATTCACCCGGGGTATACTCTGCCTGTCGTAAATGGCGACTAAGAGGGTCCGCATAATCTTAGCACGTGTTGACTTACGAGCAACGTTGATGATAATTTATAGCCTTTTGTTAAAATTCATCGCACAGAAGTGTCTCCTCGTTCGCCCTTTATTCCCTCGACCAAGAAAGTTGTAATTATATTTCTCCTCGGCAGACAGGGGCGTCAGACTTGAAGGGTTGGACTCGTCTCGATCGCGACAATTTCGTCAGGCCGACGGAGAAAACCCTCGCGATGCTTCTACCCCCTTTAGACCCACGGATCCACCCCTTTATTCGAATTCTTATCGCGCTTCGAACCGCGCAATCTCTGCTCGTTACAATTATTCGCCCCCTTTCAACCGCCAGAGGGCCCATCCTTCCCTTCGCGATTCATTTAAAACATTCTCGCGCAGAAATCGGGAAACGCTGGCCACGTTGGCGACAAGGTCGATGCCGTACAGCGGAGCCAGAAATTCTCGATCGCGGCTTGGTTGGGGTGGATCTACAAATTCGAGCGAGCGGTCTTTCCATTTTCCGCGGCGAGTAGCCAGCAGCGGAGACAAGGATCGGGTGGTCTTTAGGTTTAGTTCGCTCCGGGGCAGAGACGGCAGGCGTCGCGGTAGCAGGGTTGGCTCCTACTGGCTCCTAATTGGGAGACCGGCAACTAACTCTCTTAATTACCGCCTCTACTTCCTCGCCTCTCCTCCGTCGGCCTCCACCTCCTGCTCCGCCACCTTCTCGTTCGCCTGTCTCCACCTACAGCTAACGTTCTCGTTGCCCCTTTTTCCCCCCTCGTTCTTTGCCGCACTTTCTCGACTAGCTTCCTCCTACGCGTCTCCCTTTTTCGTCCTTCTTTCTCGCTTCTGCCCCGCGCTGACTTCGTTCGCCCTCTCCTTCGTGCGACCTCTTCCCGCCAAGGGGAAACCTGAAAGCTCTGAGAAAAGTTCCGTCGACTTAATTACATGGAATAATCGCGGGAGTACGGAGCCTGGACCGAGTCGCTGCGTCCATTCCCACATTACGAGATTTCTGATGTGCCACAAAAGAACCCTTTCCTCGACGGTCGCGCCGCTGGTCTCGTTTCGCCGTCAGCCGTTCCTCAGACCTGATTAGCTTGACTTCGCGCTGGTTGATTAGGATGCCGAGCCATTTCGCGGGGATGTTTCTTTCTTTATATTGGATACTTATTCCTTTGTTCGCATCCTGAATGAAAGTCTAAAAGGTACTTCGAATCTTCCCCCTTTGCTGAAGGGAGGAACAGGCAAGAGCGTTTGGAATTTTCACAATGAAGGAGCTCGCAACTTGTTCTTTCAGCGGCACATGTTTCCAACGCACGCTGAAATCGGTGCAACATTCGTTCGAACTTGACGGGAAATTCAGACTGCGATGAATCTATCGGCTGGTTTTAATTAAAACTGTACAAAACGTGCACGATCTCGATCCAGGGCTGTCGAAGATTTCTTTTTCCACTCTGCCACAAGCGAATCCCCGTCCTTTCGAGGAATCTAGATCGTTCGCGACTAGCTGGATTTCCTGGCGTGCGATGTCGTAAAGTTCTCGTTACACGTCATTGTTGTAGAAAGGTTGAATAAGGTGTGAACGAGAGAACGGTGTCGGCGGGTGGCGGTCGTAATCTTCAGAAATCTTCAGCTGCCCGTCGACATCTTCATCAACGGCTGCCACGCGGATACGTCGGCTGGTTTCACTTTGATTCTGGATCGCGTGGTTCTCACAGGGACTCCCTTGGAAAATACACGAAGATTTCCCGATAATCTCCCTTTGTCCCGTGCCAGGAAAGAGATCTTCCCCTCGCCATCTTCCTCTTCGTCCGAAATACGAACGTCTCTGGTTCCCTTTCGCTCGTTTCTATCCGCATCGTCAATATTTACCGCAATATGCATTTATAAGAGAAACTATCCTGAACTTTCAACGTGGCAATCAAAGATTTGCGGCATTCTTTCCCATTTTTCTAAAGTCGTTCTCGGCTTGCAATTAGTCTCACTCGGAAGAGTAAGTCGTAGTTGGAAACCTCGACGACGTATCTCTCGACGTACAGTTAAGCTTTTCACGTCTATGTGGCCGTGAAGCAGTCGCTATCCCTGGCATGGTCGATACGAGAAGGAGAGTCTCTCCTCTCCTCTATAGGATCACGGTATCCCTTGCCCTCGTTCTCGGTCCCTCTCGCGGGAACCCCTGCCAAGGACCGACAATAGGCCGCAGTAGTTCTCATTTGATTAATAACCCGCCCACAATGAGCACTCCCAGTGACTCTCAGTTGATTAACGATCGCAGGAGAGCACTACAATGCCGATGATGGTAGTTGCACGATCCAGCATGCCCCGAGGATCGGTGATTCGCCCCGTGAAGTAGCCTCGATCCTGCGATTAATCGCAGATCGCGGGCAATCTGTTCTACCAAGAAGTCCGGACGAAGCAATCGAATCTTGATCGCGATACGCGCGCGAAAAATTGCGCGGAAGAATTTTCAATAGAGCGTGTAGTTCGGAGCGTGGCTTGAAATTAGATGAACGCAGCGAGCCAGAATTCAGTGGGCAGAAAATACGTTCAATCGGCGAGGTTTCTTTCCGCAGATCTCAAGCGGGAAGCACCTGATGCATTCGAGGTTTATTGCTTTACGACAGACAGGTAGCCGGAACTCGTTGGCAGCGTATTGAATTATGACGGCCGTTTTCAACCGCCCAAATATTTCGCCCGTATTGGGCAGGGAGATTATTTCAAACCGCTCACCCTTAACTAACCGGCACCCTAACCAGGGAAACCTTCAATTGCCATTCATGAAAAAATATTAATCTCCCTGGCCGCGTTTGTGCGAGGCGTCGAAACGGGACTCGATCTATCTGAATTTGCCTAATGCTTCGCGACCAACGCCGTCCCCAAGATGCAAACGATTCGGTAGGAACAGGGGTTGGACACGCATCTCGAGGAATGCCTCGGGTAACTCGGTGCAGCGGGAACAGGTAGCACTGTCGGGGGAATCGCGCGTGAATTGGATCGATCCTCGGTCATATTTCTATCGCAGATCGAGAACGGCAGGAGAGGCAGGTATCCCGCGTGCGAGCTTTCAAAGGTACGCCCGTGTAACGTCGCGACGAAGGGAGAGAAGAGGCCCCTTCCCCTAGAGTTGTGCGCTAAGATGGCCGCTCCGGGATCGTATCCTATGTCGTGGGAACCTTTTTACCAACTGGAGCACGACGGGCCTAGCAAGGGCTCGCAGGAATCCGAGCAGGTAGTCTCACGTGCACGGCAACCCACGGCATGTGAGAAAAATCGTTTCGCCCGTCGCTGGATTTGCGATGGCGGCCCGTCCTTCCTGGGATTCGGTCCAGGGATGCTTCCCTCGTCGCGTCTGTGGAAACTGGCTCCGCGGCGGACCTTCTAGGAACGAAACGATATCCCCGTGCTCGCCGCTGGAAATTTCGCGAGCCCCTTTCCTCGGCGCGCCGCGGCCGAAACTCAGACGTCAGGAAAAGGATGCCAAGCATTTCTCCGTTACGGATGTAATCCATAGAGCTCGATTTCAATTCTGCCCCCCCGTTCGAGCGTTCATTTTCCGCGGGACAAACGGAACGTCCTCGCGCGTGCGATCGAACAAAGTCGATGAAACTTGTGCATCAAAGCGACGGAGGGTGGTCTCCCGCGAGGAACGAAACTGCCTCGCGGCAAGGATGTTAAGTGAATTACCCGCGCGACGCCCGTTTCGATAATGAAGCGAACGCGAGCGGTTTCGCACTCACGGGCTGGCATCGCGACGCGGCGCGTCCTCGCGGGACGAAGAAAGTACCAGCCATTTACCCGCGGTGAACTCCCCGCGGTCGACCGGGCGGGAAAATGAGAAAATAGAATGGAATCGTCACGGGCAGAGGAGCGGCAAGGAATTGTTCCGCGTCGATTCGTTCAATCCCCGAAGGAGGCGAAGGCTCGCGGATCGGGGACGGGGACCTCGCGCTTCTCGAACGGGACAATAAATCGGTTTCACGCGGCGGGACAATGGCCGCGGCAATTAGCAACGTCGACACTGATTTGGACTAATTAATGCGCCGGGGACACGGAGGAAATGTTACGAGGAGCGGCGAGACAATGGCCGCGCAACGGCGAATCATCGACGACACCGCTCGTTATTTAATAAAATGACACCACGACCCGATGGATCGGTTTAATAACGTATAATTAAGGGTGCGCTGACAATTATCGTTTCGCGGACTCCGCCACCCAGTTTCATGGTACGGCGGCTCCTTTCTTTCGGCGCGTTCAAATCGATCATTTTTTCCGCGCTTCTCGAACGCGACGCGCCGTCCGCCCGGCGAATCGACTCGATTCGGGGGTGCACGTAGGAATCGCGTCGGGGCCGCGTGAAAAACGGGCCGCGGGTGAAACAGCGTCGAAATGATTAGAACGGTCGAGCAGGCGGCGCTCCATTGAAGTACAATATTTGTTGGAAATTGATTATCGCTGTTGCCGAATACCGCGATACGGAGGTGACTAGACGAATCGGTTTTACCTATACAATCGCGTTAATAAATACCGCGGCGGCCAATAAGCGCTAATTAATGCACACGCATGAACGCGGCTCGCGGGGAATTTGTGTCACGTGGCGGCGGGCGATAGCATCGATGCAATTTGTTCCGTCGAAGCGGTTAAGTGGGCAATCTTGTTGCACCCTTGTCAACGCAAGACAATAATGCAAATAACCTAGTAAAAATTTCGTACGCGCGGTACAAAATAACGTATCGAAATATCTTTGTGGTCAAGGAAAAGCCGGGACACCTTAAGGGAAAAATGAAAAAAAGAGAAAGATGCCTGATAGCGAGGTTTAGATGTGGAAACGAAAACAAAGGGAAACAATATTGGAGAGAGAAGGAAGACAGAGTGTGCAGGATCTGCAAAGAGGAAAAGGAAACTGCTAAGCGAAACAGGTGAGGGGGATAGAAGGAATGAAGAAGATTGAAAGGGAGAGAGAAAGAGGAAGGAGGCGGAAGAGACGAATGAAACCAAAGAAGGAGGGCAATAAGAATGGGAGAGGGTAGCATTTAAGAAATAAGGTTTAGGGTAGATGTAAGAAAATGTACAAATATGGAAGTCATCCTAAGCCGAAAGGCAAGGATCACAATAAATAATAATAATATCTTTGTGGTCCTATTTGTTACGCGCTCGTCGCTCGTGGAGCCTCGAAGCGGACACGCAGAGGAGCAATCGTAGAGAGGAAAGCGTATAGAGGCCGGTCTGTCTACCGGAGGCGGAAAATCTCGGCGATCGCAGCGGCTTCCGGCGGCGCAGCGAAGAGGGCAGGGAGAAAGAGGCGAGCCAGAAGAAGCGATAGACGAAATGTAAATCCGCTGCCGCGGCACGGTTCGGGGGTGATGGCGGTGGGGGTGGTACGATGCTTAAATTTCCGATATTTTAACCGGCGGCCGCAGCTTACTCGTGCAACAAGTCCTTTCTCCTCGGTTGCCTCTGAAAGCCCGGCTAAGTAATTTCGGTTACGCCATCCGGCTCGCGGCTTCCGCGCTGCCACAGACGGTTTTCCACCCCCTTCGAATAGCTTCCTTACCCTCCCGTTTTATCTGTTTCCTTTTTTTCGCCTCGGTTCGGCGTTGCCCGTTTGTAGGCTCGCCGTTGTACAGCTCCTTATTTCCGTGCCTTCCTCTCGGCGGATCGAATCCGTCTGATTTCCGCCCGCGGTTCACTTGGAATTACGATTTTTCGCCCGTCTAAATGGTGCTTCCGTGGCGGCGTTCGAAAGAATTCGAAGAAGAGCGGTAACTTTTTAATAATCCTCCGGTGATTCGGAGGAAATTTTTCTGTGAAACGTTTCAAGGGATCCCGGGGGTGAGATCTCCTGCTCTGGCGACCTCTCCGCGATTTTACGCCGGCATCGGTCGATCCGACCCGTCCCCAAAACTCGGATTAACCGCCGCGAAGTGGAGTTTCGAGGCGATAGTTTCGCGGGTTTCCCTGTCAAAGTTCTCCTTCTCCTTTGCCCGTGCTTCTACCCTCCCTCTGTTCTCTGGTCCCGCGTGCAAGGGCTTGCGCGTTGCTCCACCGAGAACGCGAAAGGGAACAGATGCAGCGGCAGCTCGGTGTTTAGGGATAATTGCGATTGGTCGAGAGGGCAGAACTCTGGACGCTGCCACGCCATGTGTCTACCGAACTACTTGAAACTTTGCAGCGGCACGACGACGCGACGTGGCCGATGAGAGGCTCCTGCTAATAGCGGTCTCTGGAACAGCCTGGATCGAACTAATACACGCGTGCGCGGGTTTCACGCACCACGGATCCGGTTCGGCGTGAATTTATACACCTATCGGACGTGAAAGAGCGACAAGTTGAGAGTAATGGAGATTGAACTGGACGCGTCAGCCTCGTGAAATTGACGTTCTTTCTAATTGAATTAATTTGAATCGTTTCTAAGAAAAACTGCAAACAAATTGGCGTACATGTTATACGCTTCGATCACTGGAGGATAAGTGGGCTAGTGGAGCAAGAATAGACTACCCGGGGAATCTCCTAGGAACGCGAAGAATTTTGTAAAGAAACTGGAGATAATTAAGGCATGATTGCGCTTCGCGGCGCAGGTGGCGGAAAAATGTTTCTCGCCCGGCTGAAAGTGAATTCGGTGTCCGGGCCAGCAATTTATTTCGCTAATGCAGTGGTGACGATCCCGCCCACCGACGCGCACGGCTGCTAAGAAAGAAGAAAGACGACGAGGCGGCGAGAGATTCGCAGAATGCATTTCGCGAGATGCTCGTCGGCCTGGCTCGTGCTTTGGAAACCTTGCTCCCCGTGTATCGTGATCGCGAAGAATTACGTACCAGTAAACTCCACGGCTCGTTTTCAGCGTTGAATATCGCGGAATCGCTTCTCCTTCTTCTCCGAAATCTCTTCGATCTGCTCGACAATTTTTCGCGACGCGTCCGGACATCGCCGCCGTCACTTATCTCGATGCGCCAAGGAGGAAGAAATTTGTGGACCCGGGTAATTAATCGTAGTTGTTTTTCTCTGCGCGTCGATGAATGTTCGATGGCCACGGAAATTCAGTGGAACAGGTCAATGCACCGATCTCGCAGCCGGTAACGGCGAGAGCAAACGTTTGCCGTTACCCAATCAAGCCAGCATAATGCCGGTCTCGTATATGCGCGTGGCCAAACTGCCTACGGGGGTTTCACGATACACACCATATGTACCAATACACCCTCGTGTTTGGCCGCGCCATTGGGACCCCCAGTAGCCGCGATTCGAGTTCTCGAGGAACGGGCTGGAAGCCGGCGGATCGACCACCACCTGGGCCGCGCAGGTTCGTTCTGTACACACGAGTACATAGAGTTCCGTGCTCGCGCGCGACCCTGTACACGAGCAACGCCAATATTTTGTTAACGTTATGTTTGCTGCCCGGCTGATGTACTGGCACAGATTGGATTTGAAGTTTATAGGGCGGAAATTCTTTGGGGAAAGCCAGCCTCCCTCCCCCGGGGGTTCGCGAAGGCAAACGGGCGTGCGGGCTCGCGACGAAATTCTTGGGGAAGCTGCTCGTTTCTGCCCGAGGGCGTGATAGTTAAAAATTCATCGCGCTAAGTAATTCTCTTTGCTCTGCTCTTGTTCCCAGCGTCGAGGGGCGGAAAGCGATATATATATGCTCGATAGGATCAGGAAAGAATAATCGGAGTTTATCTCGGGGAAAATTGAATAATTCAATGCGCCTTGTTACACGCGGCGGTCGAGAGCGACAAAAACGATCAGGTGGGAATAGAATCGGGAGCGGCACGAAAGGCGTAGACGACGAATTAGAGATGCAGAACCACGTTCTCGTTTCTCGAGGATATTAAGCCGAGTTCTTAGCTTGATGGATGAAACAGGACTTATGTTGCTAGCCGGTATCCGGCGCTGTCCGTGCCCGTGCATCATCAATAACACTCTGTGATCGCGACACAGACCCACGGATCGTCTCGGGCCGTGAAAACGGATCGGCGGGATGTTTAATGCGGCCACGGGCGATGCGTGACCCTGCGGCGGATCGAAGGTGTAACTTTCGTTACAGAAGAGCCTCCTCTGTTCGTTAGTCCTCGCTTGTCATTTGTCAGGAATACGTGCCTAATGACGGCGGCCGCGTGATTATGAAATAATGGTACCTGTCGGCCGGGTTCGTACGATGGAATCCGCCTCGCGTCAGAAGCCGTTAACGGCGTCGTTGCGTTAAGCAGACTCACGCTGTCATCTATTTATTCGGCCCTATACTTCGAATCGAAATTTCGCGCGCTTTTACGATACACCGTATACAAAACTGTATCACAGGAGTCCAATATAAATCTGTTCTTTAACCGGGGCTAACCTTCGCGCGACGTGACCGAGAACAAAATGTTCCGCACAAAGGAGCGAGGAAGAAAAGTTGAAACAAAGGAGCGGCGCGATTGTCCGGCGAAGAGGGCAGACAGAGCCGGCGCGAGTCGCTCTCGCGAAATGATTTGGAGTGCGGGGCGATGCACGCGGCACCGCGGTATAATTACTGGTCGTATGTATCAGACACGCAATCAAGAATGAATTATCGCGGAACCACGCCTCCTGCCAGCGCTCAACCGGGCACAACAATGCCGGCGCATCACGAGCAGCGACCCGACTGTCGATGATGTGTGCTAATAGTCTCCCGTGGCTTTCGCCCACAGTATCCAGATCCCGTGACACGATTTTTCCGCCTCTAGCCCGCGGCTATTCACGCTTCCTCGTCTCATCGTCGCGAGATGAAAGCGCTACGCGCGTTTGCCACCGCCCCCTCGGTCGATTAAGGAGTATCTCGAGGACAATTGCGCGGCGTTTCCAGACACGATATTCTGTTCCCTCGGGAAAGTTATTTTCTTCTTTTTTTTTGGGACAAGTAGAGAGACGTGTAGAATTCTGCGCGACGCAAAATTCCTTTCGAGCAAATTGTCAGCAAAAGTCTCCTTTTTTTCCTCCCCCCTTCATCCGTCGCTGTCGTAGCGTAACGAAACGCACCCCAAGGTGTTTCCGCGGTCTTCGAAAGGAAAGGAACCGTGCTCTATGCCGGCCAGAATTCCGTGCCACCGATTCTGGAACCACCCAGGACTTCCAAGCTTTTTTCCCCATCATCTGGAACGCTGCCGGATGACCCAGGCCAGTCTCGACCCATAAAGCCCGAAATAACTCTTGGTTCGTGCCTCCCCCTCCGCCACCCTGCTCGGACAATATCAGACGAAGGATGGGTGGGGCGGTAGTCGCGTACAGGAAAGGAAGATGGAAGGAGGGACGTAATAAATTCGCAATTTCCTTATTACGGGTAATGCCCCGGTCGGTGGGTGAGCTCGCATAAATATCCCTGGTTCCGGTGATCCTGTGACTTCCGGTCAGCCGCAATGACTTACGCTGGTCGAAGGGTGGACCACGGAGCGGGGGGGTGGATAGAGCAGCATCCAGCCAACGAACCAGCCAACTACCACCGTGTGGAGACGGAAAGAGGGTGCAGGGTGGTGTAGGTTTCGTGCTGGTTCGCAAAAGAGGGCGATGCTCGCGATGGAATTTGTCCCCGACGGTTCCGCCCTCGGATGACCACTGATAAATTTACTAGATCCTCCTACCCTTTCTGCTGTCGCGCCTTCTGCACCCCCCTGCCCGGTTCGCCCGTCGTTCCGCATTCTCCTCGGCTTTTCCTTACATTTTTCCTTCGAACGCTGTGTTCTGTTCGTATATCAGCTTGATTGATCAGCGCACGTCGCGAGGCACGCTTTGAATTGCAGTTTGAAGAAAATTTCCAAATACCTTTTAACAGAGGGAAGTTTACGCGAAACAATTTTCCACCCTCTCGTTTTGGAGGTGGAACGGCTGGCATCGGTTTTGTTTGTCCCGTCGTTTCAACAATTTCCTCCGTGAACGTCAAAAGTTGGAAAAAGCGGGGGAAAATGCGAGGGACCTGCAACTTGGTGTCCCTCCTTCCCGCTACATCAACCCCCCCGCCATCCCTACGCAAACAGAGAAGAAACTTTTCCATATGAGAAATGGTGCCCGCCCGGCTTTGCGGAATTTTCGGGACATTTCTCTCCTGTCTTCTTCCCCTTCGTCTTTGCCGTTCTCTGTCGATACCGCTTCGAGACACGGAGTTTAATTCGTCGAGTGGCTTTGATCCTCACGGATCGTCACGGCCGAGCAATAACCTTAATTGCTTTCTTCCGTGTGCTTTATTTTCCACGGCGTATTAAAGCATCCCTTCGCGATCAAACGTCGAGCAATCGTCGCGGAGCTATTTCGCGTCGTCTTCTCGCAGATGATTACTCTCTCAAGCGGATAGTTTTTCTATGGGGAACCCGCACTGCTACGGCGGGTGGCGCAGTTTTAAAATAGCGGCAATCACGCCTGTCCATAAGGTCTCAAAAATGAGTCCGGCGGTAGCTCCCGTTTCCCGATTAACAGGTACGCATCGATCGCGTTATTTTTAAGCACCCCGGAGCCACCATAAAATTTCACCTCGAACAAGGTGTCCGAACTGCTCGGTGCCATTAAATTGCCCCTCGTTGTCCTCCGAGCAGCTTCCATAAAACACCAGGCATATATTTATCCACGGTATCTCTCCCCAAGGTACGATCGTTCCGACAATCTGTTTCGTTTATCGCAGCCGCCCCCTCCAGAATCCAAGAACCCTCCTACCCCCGGCTATGTTTCTCGGTTCTGCGGACTCGCCTCCACCACGCCTAAACATCCGTCGAGATGATTCTTTTTTTTCTACTCTTTTTTGCGGAATCTCGCCCCCGCTAAACCGACCTTTCCAACCGTGCCGTCCGGGGATACGGGAGAGGGTGAAAAAATGGGTGTCACGCTCCAATAAAACAAGCAATATCGCGATGTCCCGGGGCCAAAGGAGGTCCTGGGTTATCCTGCGGGGGGTCCCGACTCCCGGTGCGCGTCCCAAGGTATATTGCTCCCGGATCATCGCGCCTGCATCGCATTACGGGGATGATATCACCCTTTTCCACACGTACGAACGGACACGCACGCGCCGACTTATATCCTCGCCGGCACAATACGGAATCGCCGGAACGACGCGGGTTACGTCGAGTATGAGAAAACGTGAGGCCGTCTGCGAATTTTCGCGAGCTGCCGACCTATGAGCAGCCCGGGTTACGGGGGTGGGCTGGGATCGGTATATTGCGGACTTAATATAATTCCTTTGTACCGATTCCTCGGCTGCGATTCCGCAGGCATTTCGCACCCGCTGAATCCGCTTTAATTTCGACAATTTTACTGCCCGACCGGTGCGAGATTTCCCTCCGTGAAATAATTGAACGGATTTGCGGGAGCTTCGTGTTATTTTTTCAACGCGGTGGAGATCGAAAGGGGTGGAGAAATGTTCGCCCTCGTTTCACAGGCGTTTCTTACGGCAATAGTAATTCGGTGCGGTAATAGAGACATTGAACTCTCTGTTGAACGCGACGGTTTAACGAGTCCGATGAGTCTTTTCAATTAGAGGGGTGCCCGGTAGCAGGGATTGGAACGCGATCGGGCCACATTTCATTAAAGGACGCTCCCGGTGCAATCGATTCGTGCACGTCCCGCGAAGCGATAAATGCCCTCGACACAGAAGGACAATCGCTTCGACGTGCCGCAGCCATTGATACCTTTAGGGGGTGGCTGGCAGGAAGGAAGGAAGAGAGACGGCGATGCGAGCGCAGCCATCGGGATAGAGGCCCGATCACGCGTGTAACGCGCGGATTATTAATCGCAGAATAATTTGACGCCCCGGCGACAGAGGCGGCGATGCACCCCCTGCCGGCGCCCCCTCTCGCGCCGTTCTTCATCTACGTTCAACCACCACCGACCACTTCTATCTGGGCGACGCCGAGCGTCGGGCCTAGTTATTGGCTTCGCAGATTTGCGCTAATGTGTCTTCCGATAGTTCATAACCCTCGGCGCCCGAAACGGGGGTGGTTTGCCCCTGCATCCTTCTCTTGGAAGTGAGTTCGTGGTTCGTGGAGTCGTGATCTGGTAAAGCGGGATTCCCCTTGAACGGGAAATGCACTTCGATTGCGAATAATTCTTCCCGCGAAAATTTTGTAGCAGCCTGCATGAATTTCCTGCTGTCGTTAATGTTTCGTTTGAAGTTAATTTCTGTTTCTTTTTTCCGCAGAGCCTGCCGATCCTCTGCTGCCGTCGACATGGAAGATTTTTAAACCGAATGGAGCGGTGAGTGGAATTTTATTAGCACTTTCCTCACTGCCTTTGGAGCTTTTATTCCTGCGAATTTATTAGCAGACTTGCCGAGTGGATCGTGTCATTCATCGTTGCAATTCTTTTTCGCAAATGATGCTTCCCCGGCGAAGGCGCGCAAGTACAAGTCTCCGCGTTACCATTTTCTATCGGCGGGAAGCCTGAAACCGCGAAGTCACGTTTCCCTCGCGAGTAGACAAGACCACCGCGAAACGTTAACGCCGCGCATAGACACGATTCCCCTGGAGGAGTAAAAGCGGGGGATAAAAAACGATGAAATTTACCCGCAACTCGATCCATAATCCCCGGCGGAAGCCGCGAGCGAAGATGAGGAGCGTGGAGGCCAAGGAAACCAAGAGAGGCTAAAGGGTAAGCAAGCGAGCCAATGTTTAATGGAGGCTTTCCCGTCGGCCCCTTGCCGCTTCTTCTTCTTTCGCCGCGTCTTCGCGGCGATGTCGGCGGCAGTCGAGGCTGCTGGTGGAGGCGGTGGACACGTCATTTATCTTTCACCCTTCCCCCTGCGAAGCAGGTTCTCCACCTCTCACCTCCTACCTCACTTGGTGGCGCCATCTTGGCAACTCCCACTCTCCTTTTCTCCTCTGCTCCTCTCTCTGCCCTTCTCGGTTCGCCATTCGCCTCTCACGCTCTCCTGCTCTGTCCCCGTTTGCCTCCTCTTCCTGCCTCAGACGCCTAACGTAGAACAGCTCTACCTTTCCCGCTCTGTCGCTCGCTACTCTTCGGCCTTCTCTTTGTTTCTCTCATTTTCCGCCTCCATTCTCTTCGCCCCATCCCCACGGCCCGCCTCGCAGGCCCCTTGCTTCTCCAGCCGCGGCAAGAACCGTTTCCCCCGCGTCTTAAGCTGCGTGCCTGGAATAGTTGGCAATTATTCGACACAGCCCGCGATCCCCTTTTCTCCGTTCTCGCTCGCGGTACCTATGTACGTCTGCCTTCGTTTCCGCCTCTTCTGCGTCGCTCGTTTCCAGCGTCGACGCCGATGCCCGTGAGATAGATGGAGCAGGATCGGCGAGGCGGCGGCGGCAGGCGATGAATATTCATCGATAGCCGCCGTTCCAGTCACGTTTCATTCGCCGCCGATCGTCCACGATATCGAACCGTGATAAGGGTGTTTGCTGGAGGGATGAAACAGCTTCCATACCTTGTAACGATTTACAGAAACACCTGCGTTTGTTTCTTTGTTTGTTCCCTTTTTTCCCAAGCATTTATGAATGCCTTTTAATTGACTATTTCCCCGCTGATACTTCCTCGATTACCTAATTCGAGTGCAACGGCGGAATACCTGGAATTGCCGCGCGAAACTCACCGTATTAATTCACTTCACATGCCACTTCAAAAAACGGTCCTTTGGGTCGCGAAATTTCCAATCTGATAACGAACCTTTAGCGCCGCTAACGGGCCGAGGTTCGTTAAAATCCTGACGATGGGCGGTCGAAGAGCGACCGTGGTACAATTATACGACGTCCTTTTTTAATCGGGGCCAGGACACGGGGTTACCGTTAATTACGGACGCGGGCGTACAGGACGATGCGAATTTCGAATTATCCGTGGATAGGCTTTGTTCCCCGCTTTGCCATTGTACCGGCCGCCCTCTCTGTCCACCGAGCTCACCCCCGGCGCGCCGCCTCCGATGGCTTTAAAACCATCCGCTGCTGGTAAACGCGTCGCAAACGAACTTTCGACCACCATTGTCGGCCGCCTCGATGCGTCGCGGGATTTTAATCGCGGCCGCGCGCCGAAATTTCCCGCTCGCGGCTCCATGAAAACGCGCCACGCCGATCGATGATGCGCTCGTTGATGCGTGGATCCAAGCACGATTCGCTGGTGCACAGAAGAGCGTGCATACCGCGTGCTACGGGGCGGTTCTTAATTGAAATTCCCGAGGTTTTTCGTATAGTTAATTATAGCTCTGATTTATTTAAGCCGAATATAAGAGCCATTTTCTTAAAATATCGTAACTCTCGATTGAGAACGCTTTTATTAAAAATCGCTACACGTTTTAATAGTACGATGTGTATTCTTTTGAAACCTGTTGAAAAAAAAAGGCCAGAATGATTCGATTTCCTAATTCGGTTTCTTAGAAAAATGAGTTCCTAATATGAGAGCCAGTTGGTTTTTCATTTTTTCTGTCTTTTCTTACACGTTGGGCGTGTGAAATTTATTTTTTCAGCCTCGCAGTGTTCGTGGACCCACGGGTAACATTTCATACATCTGATCCATTGTTCACCATGTACATCTGAATTCCCCATCATAATTTCCTTCATAATCACTTTCATCATCCCGAACAATATCTTCTTCACACCCGTCAGGTGAACTATCACATTCTACGCGTTTTCTTTCAGTTCGTTTATTGGGATTGTCTTTCCTCTTAGGCTTACTTAGTATTACCGCTTTAATCGCCAATATGAGAATCCACCTAAAACAAAATATGAGACCGGTCTCATAATAGGAACTTCCTAGGGTTCCATATTGGGAAATAATAACGTGATGACTATTGAATAGATTCAAAGTTGTGCCTTCATTATGTAATGATAAAGAACTATGAAATCTTGAACTTCATTGCGTGCACTATACAACAGTATCTATGAAAATGATTATACGCTTACCATTTTGAAAGTAGCTGTAACTTAATCGAACACTTAGACAAACTTTCAGTAATGTATTTCAGAATATGATCTCTCAAGACGTTTAGTTGCTTTCAACGCCGACGTGTGTATAAAACAACCAACAAACGATTACTTACGGAACAAAACAGCATGGCTACAATACATTCAAGAGTTATGTATCGGAAATATGCAGGGGTCTCATATTAGGTGACGTCTTTCATCGGGCTACTGTACCCTACAAGCCCCTCTTCTCTGCAGGCAGTGATTTGTTTCGTTTAATCGTCGAACTACTTAATAAACGATTTTTCACGCAAACGGCAACCATAACAGACAAGCTCTCTCGCGAAAAATAAACCGCCTACGTTCGCTGCGACGCGGTTGGATCACGAGTTTCCACAGGTTTCGCAAAGGTATTCGGTAGTCCAGGCACGTAGCCCAGGGCCCTCTCGTGGAATATTAGCTGGTAGTTGGTTCGAGCCCACATTGGGTCGAGCTCGCGAGCGACAGACGTGCATACCGTATTAAGCCCCCAGGGACTTCGCTGCCGTGTTACCAAACACCGACACACTTGACAACCGTGTGTCCACGTCGCGTCGCGTCCGCCGGCCCAACACGCGCGCGACGAATCGCACACGAACGGCGCAACCAAGGGTCTGCACGCCACGTATATCGGTGCACCGTGTGCAAATACTCCGGTATTCATGAATCCTGGTGTTCGCCCACGGGAAATGCATGCTCGACCACTGCGAGACCGACCCTTACCTTCTGCCACCTCCGCGAACCATATCCTTGGCTGCCTGAACGCCGCGAACCGCGAGGATTTTTTCCGCATAAAGAATCCACGGAGAGATGCATATATTTTCCAGCAATTTCGTATTAGCGATCGCGGCTCGCGAATGATTTCGCCAACGACTCGCAGCTTGTAACCCGGGGGCCAGGCTAGGAGATTCGACTGTGCGAATTAACGACACGCTTTTCACGCGAGAGAGGCTCGGTTGCGGATTGAAAGGCGAAGCTCGTCGCTGTCACGGATAGGAATCGGCGTCGAAGGGGGTTGAAGGGTGGCGAAGGTTTCCGCCGCGAAGCGTCGACGATCCAGGTCGACGAGTGGCAATTAGGCAAATGAATAATTTCCAGTGAATTAAGCCAGACTCGCTCGACGAAAAAGGCGATAATGCGAAAAGCGACGTAAATAGAGGGAGGAGAAAAGGGAATAGTAACAGAGAGGGCGAGCGGGGCGAAGAAAGAGACAGGGAGGGAAGGTGGAACTGTTGGCGGTCGGCGGGGGGAAGGGCGAAACAGAGAGATGGAAGAAAGCCGAACGGACGAGGATAGGAGGGAAAAGTGACGGAACTAGCGTGGAGGAGAGAATCATGCGAGATGAAGGGTGAGAAGAGGTAGGCGCACGCGTGTGCACCCTCCGCGCGTGCATAATTTTCGCCGTGTGCGGGAGAGGCTACTATGTTCCCCTGGTGTACAACGCGTGCAAATATATCCTCCTACCTTCGACCTACCTTCCTGCACCCTTGCGCCTCGCGCCGACTCGCCGGCCAGAGAGCGAGAACGCAGCGGCGCAATCAAACGTCAATCCCAGGCGAGTAATTTTCCAGTAATTTGTTTCCACGATGCCGGAAAAATGTTCCCGTTTTGTCGGCGATTCGCCGGCACGCTCGCCTCTTACTTTCAATCGCGGCGAGCCACCCCGCCGCCGCCGACCGCGAGGACATTCTAAGAAATAATTACGGAAACGAGGTTCGCTCGGACGGAAATTTCATCGTTTCCAAGCTGACGGAAAGAACGGAACGAAACGAGAAGCCACGTCGAAACGAAGTCCCGCTCGAGTTAACGTCTCGATAATTAAACATCCGGACGAGGCGTGATTTCGAGCAATCGGCGAAAGGTTCCATGCTCCCTCTACGATTTATCGTTTCTTTTCGTCCTCTCTGACAGCAGCAATTCCAGCAGGAAATATGTAAAGCAAAGCAGCGATGATTTGCTTCCTTCCCCTGTTTTCAACCACGACCTGTCCCCCCCCCCCCCGATATATCCAGGCGTTCCTTGCCGGATGGTGACTTACATCTACGCTGGATTTACGCGCGATATATTTGTTTTAAAGTCCCGGATCCCCGTGCTTCGCATCCGTTCCCGCCCCATTGCCTGGTTTGTCGTCGTTTTCGTCGTACCCTCCGACTCCTCGTGCCCGCCGTCTCGTGTATTTATGAGGGCGGGAGGGCAGAAACGGGGGGGGGGGGGGAACGTGTGCGGGAGTTATGGCCCGAATAAGTGCTCTCGACCTCGAACAGGGATTCTCAAATGGGAATGGAATCGTAATCCTGTGGAATTTTTTCGCAGGCTTTGCAAAGTTCGGCACCGTTTAGCGACGGAGAGATAGTTCTCGTTGAAACGTTCATCTTGGTCCTTGAACAATTTTTTAATCGGGAAATGGGTACATCTTGTCCTAATTTCTAGGGTCGTGGGAAGTAGGGTTCGTTGAATGCTCAGGGTATCCATTGATCCCTCTTCATGGGCAGGATTTTTCTATGGAACATATTCATTTGGCGATGCGGTTCTTCAGGAATTGAAGATTCCTCGTCTCCAAATTCAATGGCGAATTTTCGCGAAAGATTTGACGACGAAGATACAGGCGACAATCGAGACTCCCGGGCAGCCATAGCGAAGCGCGAGACCCAATTTTCGTCGAGGGATTAATCCCCGTCGATCCACGAGTTTATTTCCCGCTGACACGATAAGTCTTCGCCTTCCCTTTGATCTCCGTCGCTAGTGAGACGCGACATTGTTACAATTGTTGCGCGAATCAGTGGAAAGCGTTGCAGCGGGGCTTCGCGACAGTTTTGGGCGTTCATTAAGTGCGAGCGGATAAGGAGGGTGTCGCGGGAAATACGGTGAATTCAGCCTATCGGCGATATTGCGCGTGAAATGAAACATTCTCCGAGTGAATATCCGCAGGGAGGATCTTCCGTACCTCGTTATTAAATTCTTCCGGCACATTTTAATAAGAATTCCCACGGGCCCGGCGATACTTCGAACGGTTCGTTAACGCGGGCGGCAAAAATGCCGAAAAGCAGGCGATTGCCGGGGGACAGATGAACAGAAACAGAAGAGGAAATAAGGAATGGGAGCCTGGAACCGGAAACTGGAGGGAAGAAACTCGGTCTGGTGTCTCCTGCTTTGCTCGCCTCCGCGGCGCGGCGTCTTCTCATTCAGGCGGAGTCTAATTAAAGTGCAGCTACAAGTTAAATTAAAACACGATAATGTTGCCGGTAGTCTCTTGCCTTTCGCCAGTCTATCTTTGTCGGGGTAAGAAATCCTCCTCCAGGACGACGAAGCTAGCTAAACTTAAGCGGTCGTAACGGAATCGTAGTCGAGACGTTCGCAAACTCCTCGAAGAACTTGGATGAGCGAGTTAAACAGCTCGGTGCCGACGATCCCGCGAATGGTTCCCCTTTGTCTGCTTGTTCCGCGAATAAGAGCGACGGGAATGCTTACCGTATCGACTGGCTTAATAGGTTTCGACCGGAACATCCTCGCTGCTGAATGGAAAAAATTAAACGCGGCCGCGTCTGAAGAAACTCCTCCCGCGCAGAATTTTTTTTTTATTAACATAAAACGCAGCATCCGCGGCGAATTTATTTGGGCGAACAGTCGTGAAATTAAAGAGGCAATATCAGTTAATTATTGCAATGCGTAACAGGTCGTTGGATGTAATTACGCGCATAAGTTCATTACGCGCGAGGCGTAATTAATGTTCAGTAAAGCGCAGTGAATGTTTCTGATTCGGAAACTGGGTAAACGACTTTCGACCAACTCCGCTGATTACTGTTGCGCCTGTGAAATCTATCTCGATCTCGGTACTCCTGACAATTATTCCTCGTCAAGGGTGAACTTTCCCAAAACTGATACACCAAAGACAGTCTACTTCACGATTCCGTGCATGACTCAGCTTTGACCGTGACACTTCCAACTTCGAAATGGGCGCTAAAGATCCTACCTACGCACGAGAGGGTTGCAGTACAGTCTCTCAGCACACGCAATTCTCATAGCCAAACAAAAACCACTCAAAACTGTCGAAGCTGAGAACAAAGAATCGATTCCCAACTGAACCCTATTCACCCTGAAACAGACTCCGATGGTTCCAGTGCAATTTTCTCAGCATTTCGCGAGAATTCCCGACGCTGGAAGGGGTTGTTGCCCCTGAAGGGCCTGCGAAACACTGTGCCGGAGATGTCGCCGAAGTGGGGTTGATAGCGGCGCGAGGCGGGGTAGTCGGAACCGGGTGCATTGTGGTCGGAGATAGAGATGGCTATCGGGGTGCGCCACGCGGTAATTGCCAGGAACTACGGGGGGAAATTAAAGCTGCCCCGGTCTTCCGGCACCCCCATTGTCGGTACTCGCGACACTGTTCCCGGTAGCGTTCTATTTATCAGAAACGAGCCAATAGCTGGCCATCGCTGACAGGCTCCGTGTCACTGTGTCACCGGAATCGAAACCCTAGCTCTGTCGAACTACCCTCCCTGCCTATCCACGTCTCTCACCTTTGCCCGCTGGTTGCTCGCGATTCTGGTCGCGCGAGTACGCATCTGTACGCGGCCATCCGCTCGGCCGTTCATCGAGATTGCTCTATATAGGCTGCATAGAGACGATCGAAAGGGGTGCAGCTTCCACAAGGATCGCTAAATGGACGCTTCAGACCTGGCTCCATTAAGCGCTCCATCCCCTGAACGACCTGTCAGGGGTGCAAGAATGCGAAACGACCTTTCCTCTCCGCGGACTTTGTCTACGGTACAACCGGAGTTGTTCGTCAGTGGAAAGGCTTCTTTGGCGCATGTCGCTCAGAACGCTCGGAAGCTGAAAGGAGATCGAACCACCTCGGTAATTGCGTACCTGTTAAACAGTGAAATTCGCCGGCGAACAAAAACACAGCTTGTCCAGTACAGACGGTTGCAACTTTTCTGGCTTTCCGTTAAATTCTACAAGACCAGACTGCTCCACTTTCCCTGGAAATATTCTGCAGACACTCCAAGTATCCTTCTGGACGGTTTCCAAGTAGAAAGATCGGTCGAACACAGGAGTTGCTTCGTCCCCAGCGAATTCCACGGATCCAGCGGGTCGATTCATTATCCCGGCACGTCGCGCCATCGTGTCTTTCGCGATCACGCGCTGCTCTGTTTTCGATTTTCTCCTCGCCAAAGCACCCTACGAGCGCGGCGACGCCGATGCAGTTACACACGCACCGCACGGCGAACCGCAAATACGTTCGCATTCCATCCACCGATCCGAATCGCGTGCGTACGAAGCCAGCCAGCACGTCGACGAGTACCAACCGAGCACCAAGATTCAGATACGTACCCATCTATATGCACATATGCCGGTTATATACGTGCACGTGCGTACATAGAGGTATACAGGCAGCCTGGTTGCGGATAATTCAGGCAATCAGCGTAATGTTGCGGCGGTGAGGACCCTCCAGCCTCCACTACGTATATAATACGCTACCTACCTACCCGGCCAACAGGGAGGCTGCTTAGGATGAAGCTGGCCCTCTAGGTACGTACCTGCGAGCCTGTATGTACCAGAGGCCATCCTGCCTATGTACGGACGGCTGCCTACGCAGGTCAGGTTAGGTAATAGCTAGGCACCGCCTGTAGCTTTCATACGGGGTGTCCTGGGTCGAAGGACTCGAAGGGTGGATTTCAGGACAGTGAATGTACAGTGATCGATTGGACCGACGAAAGTGTTACCGCACCGGTGTGTCGTGGATACACGCGCGTTGCTCGATTTCGGCGATTCCTGTTGGCGATTCTGGATAGCCGCAGAAGCATCGGCAAATTCGATTAATTTCAATTATAAGAACCGTGGAACTTTGGAAGGCAGCCGGTATTTAGATCCGCTTGATTCGACGAGTCGCCTTTTGAGTCGATCCGTCATAGAACAAGGCTCAGAGGAATTCCGATGAATGCGGTTGTTTGTCCCGCGGGGTTTCGGGATCGCCACGCACACGCATTGACTAGATCAAAAGTTTTTTTCGGCGGCTGTTTCGGTGTACTCGATTTGAATGCGACACCGTGTATAGGCGCGCAACTCGGCCAACGAGCCGTTAGCTCTGCACGTGCAGCTACCTCCCCCTGTATACCGGGACTGGTTTCGAATCGTCGAGAGGGTGGACCAAGGGTAGGCCCTAGTGACAATGCATCGAGTACTCTCGAAATATTCCAGCACGCGGTGCACCCTCCTCCCCGTTCGCTCTCTTTCTTCCTCTCGCTGTCTCTGCGCCCCTACAGTCTGCGTTCGACGGCTGCAGATTGTCCTCCCTCTCTTTCTCTGTCGGCCATTACTCGATGATCATTTGCCATTTTGATGCCAGATAACTTGCCACCAGTCGGCAGGTTGCTGCGGACATTTCGGTGAGCGGAAATTTCCGGATATTTTAATTAATGTCGCAGCCAGTGTGTAGCTTGCAATGCTTCATTATCGTTCCAACATTTTCACTCGTAACATTCATTTAAATATTAAACATTTATTAATCGTTCAACGTAGTCGAGCGAGATCGATTCGTTTAACTTTTCTTCTTTTTTCTTTTCAACCCTTCTTGTAACTATTACAGCATTCCTCTTCTGTTATCCAATTCGAGAATCTTCCGTTTCCCCTATCTTTTTTCTTACTAATTTCCCCGACCGAAATCGAGAAAAACAACTGCTCCTGGCTGATAACGTCATCAGCAGCTTGGTGGATGGGGTTGGTAAAAGTTCCGTTCCAAGGGTGGCGAGGTCCTTCCAGAGGACTTAAAATCCTCGAGCAGTCGCGGGGTCCGACCGTCTCCATCCTCTCCTGGGATTCCTTCCTGGACGAGAAACCGGGAGAGGGTCGCTTTCAAAAGACTCAAAATTACTTTCTGGATAAGCTGGATTAGGGTTCGCTCTCGTGCCGCGTCCCAGATTAGAGCAGACGACGCGAGCATCCCTACTTACGATTCCGCTCTTTTCCCTCGCTTGTTTTTTCGTCCCCGTTTCTTCTCTTAAACAGAACGACGAATTTCTCGGACGTAAAGAAAGATCGGGGGTGCAAATAATTTTCTTTTTATTTATATCCGTACACGCAGATCAGTTTCTTCGCTTTTCCTAAACATCTCAAATTGATAAGAAAAAGAAAATCAACGAGACAATTTCATCTCGTTACCGGGACGTCACCTTCGCAGCCCTTTCCCGAAAATTTCCAACGCGTAATCTAGCTTCGAATACGCATTGGTAGGCAGAGCGTAGAGCGAACTTTAAGAGGGTTGCTTTTGTCGAGGCGTCCGCTACCCTTTAAACCGCTTCCTCTTTCCCACACGCCATCGCCAGCCTCCTTATCTATCTCGCTTCGTCTTTCGACGACTTTCTTAGACCGTCCCGCTTGCTCGTTTGCACCCTAGGAAGTAGCCCAGTCGTCGGAGGCCGGGGGTGCGTCTTCTACGGAACGACGAAGCCCGAGGGCGAAACCAAGGAGACCAGATTAGAAGGGGCGAATCCCGGACGGCCACAGGACTTTCGTGATTTTCATTCGGGCCTCGTATACAGCGCGTGCACCGTCCCTCCGCTAAGTTACATTCGCGTGAAACAATGGAGGCCAAAGTGGAAAACGATGGAGGACCGTGTTTCGATAGATAAGACGCGATTGAAAGGTTTGTCTAAAATCATTCGGATTATTTTCGGATCCAAATTGATCATTCAGCAGGCCGCGCGAATACCTTCGAATGTCCCGCGTATGTATACCGGAATGATTTAGAGAGAGGCCAATAGAACTACGGGGGAAACGGAAGAGGGATCGCGTTTTTTGGGCAATATTTTGCGTAATTGAGCAGCGGCAATAGATTTCGTTTGAATTATGCGCGAGCGCTGGGAAAATAACTGAAAACTGTCCAACTGTTCCCATCCATTATTTACATCGTTTAGCAAATTTTACTGCTCCCCGGTGGCCCGCCATGCCGGCGGTACGTAGCCCCCGTGCGCGCGTGTGCACGTGCGTGAATATACCCGAGCATTTATTGGCAAATACAGCCGTGCTCCTGGTGCACCGGCACGGGCGAACGAATTTACGATTTCATCGAATTTACCTCGTTAATCGACGGTATACGCCGTTCCGGGATTCACGCCCGGACGAGCCATGCAAACCGCTCTGTCTGGTTAAAGTTCGACGAGATGGCCGCTTCGTGACCGAACTACTTCTGCCCCTTTTATTTCGCGGCCCGAGAGAACTCCTTTCACCCCCCGAAAGTTCAAAGAGTTTCGCTATCCGCTGGCCGTAAGTAGATCCGGAACGTCATCGCGTGGCCAGACACATCGCAGCCGACCACGAATCTTTTCATCCCGGCTGGTCCACGGCTTTCCGAATTTCCCCGCTGCTAACCCAACTTGATTTACGATCGAAGAATATTCCTGCACGCTGTGGACAAACATTGTCAAACGGATTGCATCTTTTCTTTCGCTGGCAGATTCCAACGTCTCCCCGGCACTGCCAGGCGCTCTATTTCCAACGCGTGAAATAGTTCCCCATTGTCTTGGGAACAAGGAACGAATTTGTGCGACCACGGGGACAGCGGGTAAAATTTCGAGAGCTCCGGAACAATTTTCACGGTTTGTCAAGGGCCAGCCCATGCGGATGTTTTGCCTAATTGCGGTCCTAATAGATTGTCGAGGGACAGGCGAACGCCTCGATCCCTCGAACTTTCTAAAGGCTTCACGGGGATCTCGCCTCTTGCGCTGTTTAACTTTCTTCTATCTTTTAGCCTAACAGCCGATGAATATTCATGAGATCGTTCGAGATCTCCTCGTTAAACCGTGGACAAATTTTCGTGAGGCTGAAACGGGCCCCTTTCCTCGCGGATTCTCCGTCGCTCAGTCGGCTCTAATATTTTTACACTGAAAACATCAAGCAGGAAATGGTTTCATAAGCCGTTTCCTGCGCGCAACATCCGGCGTGCAGGATTTCACGGAGAGATCTTTATCGTTCCCCGTTTCATTGTTTCGATGTGACGTACGCCCGCCCGAAACTGTAATATCTACAATTTTACAACTTCGCGTCGCTGCCAGAATTTGAAGAACTCCCTTTCCAGCTAAAGTAGAATAGACTTCCTGCCTCGAAACGTAAGTTTACCAAGTTCCAGCCATAGAAATGACACGTCACGCGCTAGGTCTCGGTCGTCCGCCATTTCATTGTATCGACATGGCCGCGTTGCGTTATCAGTCGACGTAATCAAGCAGGTACGCGCCGGTGACGTGCGTGAGCGTGTGCGTCGGCATTAGCCAGACAGAGGAAGGTGGAACCAAGGGGGGACAAAGAGAATGCGAGTAAGTTTCCAGAGAGAAATGGAGAGGAGTAGAGAGAGGAAGAGAGAGGAGTGGCCCTCCGATTGGTCCAAGCCAGGACCCCAACCTCCGGCACGCACGTAACGCGGCCAGATCGATACGCACTGCCCAAGCCACGTTCTCTCTTCCTCTCTTCCTCTCTTCTACCCTACTGTTCCCTCTTTTTCCCTCTTTTCCCCCCTTTTACCCCCTTTTACCCCCTTTTACCCTCGCGATCGTCGCTATTCTCCGCTGCGTTTTCCTCTGCCTCGTTCTCCACCACCAAGTTCTCCGCGTTCTTCTCCTCCGCATCTCCGCCGCTTCTGCTCCGTTTCACTGTCCTCTCGCCGCGACCACGCGTCACTGACCGCAGAGAGAGAGTCGAGAATAACTGCCCTCCGCTCGGTCCCCGACGCCAAGTTTGCCAGAGAAACGCGAGCGAGAGCTTGTCAGGCTTGAATCTTGTTAAAGTAAGGAAATCCGATCGAACTGGTCCACGAATCCGGCGTAAGTGTTTTCGTTCAATTTGTAAGGGGCCCACATCCAGATGGAATTATGGTACCCCCTTTGTCACACGAACTACACGAACGGCACCAATCACTCTTCTCGATGTTGGGAAATTCGGAAACGCACGGAGGACGATCGGAGGATTCGTTCAGGTTGAAAAGGCGATGCCCCGAAGTAGGTACGAGTCGCGACTTCTCACGGGGATTTGCCGGTCGCGTGGTCATTTTTCACAGTTCCCGGCCGCAGCTCTGCCCCGTAAAGCGTAATCCAATCAAAGAAAAGTCCGGTACAATGTGTCGTTTAATCGACGAACAAGGCGCCACGTTATTACCTTCCCCCTCGTTGCGTACAATGCTTCCTAGCGGATCGGGGAACAATGGCCGCGGCAAATGGATACGCACACGCTGTGCGTGGCCCGTAATCAGGGGTCTCGATGAACGCTAATACCGGGTGTTCGTGCTTTCGCGGTGACTTTTTGTTTCCGCGACAACAATCTTCCCGCATTCCCGGACAAAGTAGCCGTCCACGTAAACCCCGATACTCTTTCTGTTCCTCCCTCACGTTGTATCTCCCTCGAATTCGAACTCGGCGCGCCCTATTGTCTTGGATGTTCCGCAGCAACGACTCCCAATTACATTGTTAGCCTTACGTAACGATCCATGAATACGAGAACGTAATCAGAGACGATGGACACCGGCGAGGAAGCGCCGATTTAACTTACCCCTCCAGCCTTCGTCTTCGCATTCACCTTCTCCGTTTGGCCCCTCGCCTAAGAACTTCGAACGCGTGAGAGTTTCGCCCGCTCGGGCCCCCGGATCCTTCCGTCGATAGACGACCCGTTTGTTCGGGGATTACCGAAATCACCGAAAGACTGTACTCGTGTTTCTCCTGACGCGAGATTTATCAGGATTCATCTCATCCAATTCTGAATAATATTTTACGGTAGCCGCCTATGTGTATCGGGGCAGCGGAGGTGGCGCGGGCAAAATAAAAGCGTAGAACGCCGAGGCTGCGTCGCGTTTAAAAGCGAGGGTGACTCGCAGAAGGCGATGAGAGTCCAGGACTGGATGATAGGAACACCGCGCGGTGGTAGGAGAAAATGCAAAATGAAGGGGAAAAAATGGGTAACCCTCCGGCGTGTAACTGGATAAGCCGGCGGTTTGTCGCTCGCCCAGCTTTTCAGTTACTTTTTCACTCCACGTCGTCACCCCCGCGAGGCCGCCGCGTGATGTATGTGCCGCGTGATTTATTTCGCCGCTGAAGATACATCACGCCGCTGAGCCGAGGTGACTTTTGTACGCGAGACGGCCGACATTCGTATCCACGGGGCATCTCGAATCGAGAAGCATCGAGGATCGAGCCGCGAAACCTCGATACGATCTTCGGTCTTGCATTTTCTCGCCGAAATTTACAATAATGTCGAGGAAAAAAAATGGAACAAATAGTAGATAAAATTCCGTCGCTTTCCGAATAGATTATCTCGCTCGGATTTTTTCCTCGTAATGTCAGATGTAGCTTCGAAAGGTTGAAAGCCTCCGCCGCTTATGCGATGAAAAATCACTGGGATTTCCTCGTAATACGCGTAAGCTGCGCGTTTTTACGAGTACGAGGCGTTCGTCCGGTATGCGTACACGGGAGACTTATGTGGGCGAACGCGATAGGGATGCCCCAGGATACGGCATTAAGGACGATACGCGTCGAGCCCATAAACTGCGGCTCGTGTCTGCGCGTTAAGGGCACGAATCGCCTAAAAATCGGGGCTGTTTCGCAGTGGGGGGAAGCCCGAGAACCCCACTTCCGGGCCACGCACGTCGCCATCGCAGGAAGCGTGGATCTTGGCCGCGAAGTGGTGCATGTGATTCCCCCGAGGGGTGAACGTGAAAAGTTTCGTCGAAACGGATGAAAGTTTCGACGATGATTTTTCTGCGCGACTGCTCGGCCGAACCCCTCGCGCTTCGTGGACATTTCGATGGAGAATTAGCATAACAAATAGTACAAAAATGCAGGCGTGTATATAAAAAAGAGATATGACGGAGAATAGTGAGAGTCAACAGCGAGATAGCATCGAGGGATGGGGAAGGAAGGGACGGAGCGATGAGAAATGCATCGCGTACCCGACGAGGGGGTGTTCTTTCCATTTCGACGTGTATTTTTCAGCGCGCCTACGGCCACGTAATTAGCATGAGAATAATGGCCGGCAGGCTTTCTTAATCAAACTTTTTAAATAGGATCCTCCCTCCGTTCCGCGAAAATTCTGCTCGCCGGTTTCTTAACGTCGAATGCTAATCCGCAGGCCAGTATATCGTTGCCCTATCCAGCCGACCACGGTGGCTGACGGATCCGCGGTCGCTGCAATTGAAAACTAGGAAATTAATATTAATTTCTTCAGCGTTCCCTGTACGCGAATACATTACCTCGATGCCGCGATCCAGCTGATCGTGAGACGGTTTACCAACGTACACGATGGCCCTATCGATTCCGTCTTTCACTGTGACCAGGCTGTATCGTTGTACCGATGTTCGTAGATAGTTAGATATCGTTTCTCGAGATCGAGAATGATATTCCCTCCGAATGATTTCCATTCGAACGTCACGGATCGAGCGAACTCTTCGATGCGCACACGGTACATTGGCCACGAAACTAGGGTACGCATCAAGCCCTCCGTGCCCGTTAATTCCCCGTATGAATAACAATAAATGTGGCCATCCATGGTCACCGTCATCGTCCCGCTGTAATTCGATTATCATTCGATTCTCCATAGTTTTGCCCGTTAGCGTTCAATCCGTGCGTGCAGCGTTCCGACAACGATCCACACGCTCCCTTTCCCTCTTCGCCTTTCGCAACAATCCCCCACCCTCGAGTCGTCTGGCCAGGCCACGGTGAAAGGCAACGGGAGAGAGCAACCCTTTGCCCGTTTTCCCAATTCGATGGGAACGCGAAAGCGCGTTTTCGAGCGTTTCGCGGGGCTGGATATAGGGCCGGTCGACTGGCTGGCAGGGGAACGCACCGGGAGAGAGCTCGTTTACCGTACAGCCCGTTTAGAAATCAATGTCCACGATATACCAAGAACCATTCTATTCAATGGAGGGCCCCGTTGAAGAGTATTTCGTGCATGTCCGCCTTTGGAGATTGCTTCTTTTTTTTTTCTCTTTTTTGACAGGTCTACGGGAACACTCTTTGAGGAATTAGCATCCATTTTACGTCGCGTATACAATTGAGGTGCGATAGCCGCGCCACTTGGGCAATTTTAATTGGAACGTTCCGTCCGGATTTTTCTTCCAATTATCGTCGCCACCGGCAGTGATACTAACGGTGTACGCTATGGTGGAACATCTGCGATCCAGGTAATTCGGCGACCTCGTGCGTCATCGTGCCGTTGAATGGGGGATCTATTTTCGATCGTGGCACGGGAATCTTCTCTATGAACGCCGTCAGCCCTCGGACGATCACAATTTCCCCGCTGCGGAAATTGTGATGTCCTGTCCGAAAAGAACTCGTCGGAACTACCTTGCGACTCACCTCTGTAACTAATTTCAGACACTCCGCTCGTCGTCGTTCGCGGGCTCCACGTTGCCCCTCGTTGCCCGTGGAATTTCAGAAGCGCCGTTGCGACCTCGCGAGATGCCGCGTCTAGTCTGGCCGGTAGCGATCGTTTCTGCATCTTTGAGCGGGTTGATCGGATATTCCGCCAGCGATTCGCCTTTTGTTCGACGACGAGGAGCGACGCAAGCCCGACAGGGAGCGGGACGCGTCCGTCTGTGGAGACGCGAAGAAAAGAGACGACAAAGCGATGTCGGTAGGGGTGCAGAGGAAGGGGTAGGAGGTAGACGACGCGTCGTTACGCGACGGAATACCATTATCCGGATAATGGGCCGGTAATTAGCTCGGTGGCGTGCATAAATCTTCGCGTGAAAGGACAGGATGCCTGGTATTTAAATAAATAAGTAGCCTCATTGTCCAGCCGCAGGCGTCATCGGGTCACGCTGGAAGCGTGAAGAAGAGAAAAAAAATGCTAATCAGTCCGAAAACTCCGCGAGAGACCGCTCGCCTGACCCACGCACCGTGTACGTGTGCCCGGTCCGTGTTTGTGGGGAGGGACGGCTTTTCACTGGACGCGTACGATCCTCGGAAGGTGAAAGGAAACAGTGGAGACCGGTAATTCGAGTGACACGTCTGTCGACGGGCCGCCATCGGGCGTTTAACGAGGACAAATTTCGTTTGGAAGCGTCGAAGGTACGAACGTGGAAGGTTCACCGTGTCCCCCTTATTCGTATGCATTTTTCTGGACTCCTCGTCGCGGAGGTATATGCATTATTAATGGGTTCGAGCCCTCGAACGTTTGCGCCGTGACAAATCCAGCCCGAAAAGGAAACCCTGAATCGCCCTGCCGGGTTTCGATTACTCGGGGGGTGGTCGAGGAAAATCAGCCGGGGCCAGGGAAACGACAATGGTTTCCTCTTAAAGGAAGCCAATCGTCTCATAATAGCTCCTAATTAGCGTCCAGGGCGGGCGGATGCGAAATAAAAGTGACCAGGTTTATCTGGTCAGCAAGGTTGTAGGGAATAAGGCGGGGAACGAAATCACGCGCGGAAGAGAAGAAATATGGGAGGCAGGGCGAGGGTGAGAACGGGGAGGGAAAAAAAAGGGAGGAGGAAGAGGAGGAAAGTTAACCGCAGTGGACGCGTGGCTGCACAACGTCCACCCTCGTGGCCCGTCTCGATCCCCCGTCTACTGGATCGACGCATCGCGACGCATCGGGGGTGAACGAGGCCGATGTGCATTCTATCGAAAGATATTCATGGGGCTGGCCGTTGGCCCCTGTGCTCGCGTCCCCATCAGCCATAACCGTCGCGTCACGAATGTCTTATTGATTGCATCCAGCCGAACGGAGACGAGTACAGGCAAAAACAGAGAGTCGTACAGCTTTCAGAGTGCGTCGGGGAAACGGAGAGACAGAGAGAAGAGCCCGATCCAAGGAAGGCTGGGGAAAAAAGGGAGCGAGAGAGAGAGGGGAAGCGGAAACGCGAGCAATCCCTCCGGCTTGATATAACGCGGCAGGAAAATGGGGTGGGAAAGTTAGCCGGAAGCGACGAATATGCGTTTTGGATCACCGCCGGATGTTCACGGGGTTGTTGTTGTTATTGTTATTGTTGTTTCTGGTGTTGCTGGAAGTTGATGGAACTCCTCCTGTAGAACGTGGAGCACGGAATACCGAATTTTTTTTACGCCATCGAGCAATCCGTTCTGTTTAACGACGAGAGGGGGAATTTGACGGACCTCGGACGTCACAGAGACTACGACGGATGGACGAGATATTCGTACGCGGAATAACACGGAAGACCAGACGGAAAGGGATGGAATATAGATCCAGATCGTAGCACGGCAGACGACGACGTCACCGGTTAAAGCCGTCTCTTGCGTCCACTCTTTTCCACCCTCATTTCCATCCAGCCGTTCCACGTCGCTTGACATCGACCACCCTTATTGGGAATCCGAATTCCGCATTTGCTTCTTTCATTTATCAGGATTGTCGAGCTTGACCGGCGATCTCTCTCGACAATCCTCTAAATCGGTTCTTTTGCTTGGCCCTCCTCTTTCTCTCTCCGGTCCACCCCTCGCCCCGTCCCTCTCGCTTTCCGCTCTTTCAAAATATCTCGACGTTCTATCCATCACCCTGGATTCACGCGGGAGCGAGCTTAACGTTCCACGAGCGATACTTTATAATTTATTTTCCCGCTACGCTGCCACGGGATTATTTTTCTGTCCATTAGAAAGAGCATTCCCTGGCTGAAAACGTTCCGTCAACCCGAAACGAACGTCAACCGGCGTCCCGGCGGCTCTTCTAGCAAATTTGCGCCGCACAAAACCGGCCCAGACGGGTTTCCCTTTATCGAGGAAGACCCGCGATCGTTGGTCCCGTTCCCGTGGCCAAAGAATCAACGATAGTCTCGATTTTCCCGAGCGTGAGCGACGCGCGACACTTATCTGCCCGCCGCGTATTCGTACGTGCGTGATTTAATAGATCGGTGACACAGCTCGGATCGCCGAGATTGCCGCTTCTATGCGAACACCGTGACGGCAGAATGGTGTTAATAGACGCTGACGTTTCAGTCGACGTCTCTTGGCCGCTTCTTTTTTTCAGGCGGACTGATAACGGCGCTATCAGCTACCGCGAGAAACGGCGCGGCAGGAATCGTGAAAAAGACACGAAACGCTGCACGGCCGTTGTTGATAACAAGCCGTTCCGCAAACTGGCTGGCCAATTTCCGATTTCCACCAAACTTCGTGCATCGCGCGTATCGTGCTCCCCGGACATTCCAGAACGTTCAGCTGTCTCGCAAGTAATTAACGATAATAGAACGATTAATTTCGCGGAGATAAAACACAGTGGAAAAGAGATTCCGTATCGGTGACGCATCGCTAGGAATGTTCTGATAAATCGGGAGAGCAGAAATTGATCGTCAACATCGAATCCCTTCGCCCCCCTCCCGCGACAATAAGTTTATATATCGGTGACACGGACGGATAATTAAATCAGCTCTTTCATAGGCGCACCATGACAACACCATGAGACACGAGCAGCAGCACGATCGGTAAAGAGCCATGGGACCGTAAATACACGAGACGACCATGGCATTCAATGTACTCACGCCGCGACTCATTGTGCCCCACTTGACTTTGTTGTCGGGCCCTTTTGTGCCATTTCGTTCTCTCTTGCTCGTTCTCTTTATCCCCATCATCGGGCTCATTCTATTTCCCCGGGTCTCTATGCGCCTCTCTTACCTCGGCACACGCGTTTACTTTTACTCTCGTTCCCTCGAACATTGCTTTCCTTTGTTCGGACAATTATGTCTGTTTTGTGCCCGTTAACCGCTGGCGAGATTTCTCGAACCGCCATCGAATATTGCGATAAGGGCGGATTCGGGGACAATCGTATTTTGTTTTCCAATTAAGCGCCGGGGTAAGTTGGATAACTGTTATTCGTGGGGTGAATTAGACCTTCGAAATTGATGACTAATGGATAAACAATCTCCGCGACGTCGAGCAACCGAGGCCCTGTCTCGTCTATCTAGTTCCCAGAGATACGGTACGATTGATACATTAACCCCGCGTCATACACCGCGTGCGCAGTACGTATTTCTCGATTGTTTTTTTCCGTACGTCAGGTTGCACGCGCGTCCGACAGGTATCTATCCGTTCGCATTTTTATACCGTGGTTCGCGTTTTCCATGCTTCGCTCGCGTTGTCTTCTCGACCGGAGAAAAAAGCCTTGCCGCGTTTGCTCGTTGCGTTCAATTTTTTACTCTACAATACGTGACATTTTCAGTTCGGAATGAAAAGGTCGAACCTGTGTTGCGGCGGTTCGAAGGGAGGAAAAAAAATCTAGCTTCGAATTCGCCTCATTGTCCTGCCGGTGTTCGCACAACGTTGCAAATGAACAATTCTGTATACTTTGTCGGTAATTATTTTCAACATTAATAGCGCGCCGCGTCGATCGTCGTCCATAATCTGGCGAGCTGAAAGAGTCAGCTCGAGGGGTGTGGTTCACCCTTGTCCATCAACGCAGCCACGAGTAGCCCCATAGACGCGTCTTATAGCACCTCGTAGGGTGAAACTACCCTGGGGATAACCGCGTTGCTAATCCGGCGCATAGTTTATACGTCATTAAACCTCATACGTCGAAGGGTAGTCGTCAGGAGGACGAGGGAGTGTGGCACGCGAAGAATCCGCGGACGTCACGGCGTATATTGCCGCCTACGGCAATGATGCGCGTTGCCTTTTCTATGGGGATGTTGGTGGCGGTGTTGCTAGCAGGGCAACGCAACCCTCCAGGGAGAGCTGTCACGTCGAATCATCCCCCGGAGATATGACAGAGGCCTTCCACCGACGACAAGGGTGACGTCGATCGGCGGTCGACCTCGAAATCGAGATTAAATGTCCATCCAGACAGACCCTCTCTTCGTACGGCCTTCCTGTCGCCACTTTGCACGCGCGATCGTCGATTTGTAACAAGTTTGCCTTACGACTTCGCAACATTAACAGTGGACCCTTACGCGAAGTATATTTCTTTTCTTTGGTAGCTTTAGAAATATTTCTAATCGGTTTTCTGTTCGTCGCGGCAGACGGAAAGATCGCTCTATGATTTTAGCCGAGGGGGTGGGAAGGAGGAAGACGGTTCTGCAGGGGGTGGAAGCAGGGGGTGGAGCTGAGCGAGGAAGACCGTGCAAAGGGCATCATTCTAATTGCCCCGGACTTCCTTTCATCCCCTTTGTACGACCCTCGGGTGCGCTTCCTCATCCATCCTCTCCCTCGGCCACCCCTTGCCGTCCACCCCCCCGTACCAACGGCTCTAAGTCATTTCTGCGATTAATTTTTCCTTCCAATTTGCACGCGGCAGTAATTAAGGGGCTGGGGGCGCAGTACATCATCCGGCGTTTCGCCGATGCCACGGTTAAGGGGGTTGGTTTTAGTGCTCGCGGAGCGGTCCGGCCTTCTTCGAAACAATGGCGGCTGTCTTGAGTGGTGAGATAGGATTTCAAGCCTCGAAAACCCTCGTGTTATCTCGTTAGATAAATGCGGGCTATTCTTCAAATTTTCGACGGATTTAATCGTCGCAATGCCGAATGGAAAACAGCCATCGCCTAGAAAATTTGACAAGGCATTCGAAAAGTCATTCGAAACGACTGGTTCGATTGCGGGATGCCTTCCGGATCTTCCGCAAAAAAGAAGACGGAATTATTTCCAGAAAAAAAAACAAAAAAAACAGCAAGGCCAGCGTCGGTTCAATGTTGAATCCTACAGCTGGCAAGATTTCCTACGACGGCTCCCTTCGAGGTGTTTAATAACGATAATGCTCGAGATAGGGTGGTTTCGAGGGTGGTTAGGGGGTGGTTCGCCGGGTCGGGACTTGGTTCATTCACGAGCCCGCTCGTTCGTGCAAAGTTCTTCCCCGTGAATGCGCTGAATGCCTTCCTGCCGCTCTCTCTTTCTCCGTCCCTCCCCCCGGACAGTCGTTTTTCTCTTCTTCCAACAACTTTGTGCCGCGGCATGCATCCATCTCTGTGGAACTGCATCCGTGTTTGCATTTATGCGCTTATCGTTTCTCTGTGAGCACCAAGAACCACCGGCGACCAGAAGTATCGTGTGCCGCCCTGCAAACTTCCATCGTGGACAACTAGCCACGCGTACCTTGGAACGGTGTACGAGCAGCCGCGCGATATTAAATAATCTCGACGCTGTAAGCGCAGAAAAAAATAATTAAATATTCCCCCGGTCTCCCTCGAAAATGAAAAGAAAAAAAATCCAATACCAACGAATGAGTCGCCCTTGACCCTTCGTCAAAGAAAGATGCATCAGCGCGAAGTGGAACAGTCCGAACGTTGTGGCACGGCCAGGGTGAAAACGACGCGCATCGGATGCATCACAATTAGGTTACGATCCCATCACTGATAGAGGAACGGGCAGAAAGAGGAACCACGAAAATCGGGAAGTGAGTATCCGCGAAACCGCGGTCTCCCTTGCATCGTGCTTCGAATGAAAGAGCAGAATCGGGTCTGGGATGAATTCTATGTGCGTGTGTGTGTGCGTAGAAGCTGCTCTGGGCCCTGTGTTACGACTTCGCAGTAACCAAGGGGATTCCGCGTTTTACGATACACGACGGAACGCCGGATTTGAGGGAGTGAGCACAGGGTGGAAGGGAGGAAGGGAGGACAGTCTCTCTGACTGTTGGAATCGACGAAGTGGTGTGTCGGCTAGCGGGGAGCTCGATTTTCCCCGTGTGTCTGTCGGTACGTCCGTTCGTTCGTTCGTTCGTCTGGCTGACTGGTTGAGTAGTTGGCTGGCTGGCTGGCTGGCTGAGTCTGCTGCCGCTGCATCGAAACATGTAAGTCCAGGAGGGCAATAATAGATCCCACAATGCCACGCGAGCTTTTCAGGGCCTCGCGTGGGTTGTGCGGGCGGGTGTAGGTGGAACGTCGGACGGGTTAGAAGGGGTGGTTGCCGCTAGCGTGGCCTACGAGTGGAGAGGGATGGAAACGAGGTAGCTCATCAACTAATGGCCCGGACCGGAACTGAACTACCTTCTCGTACTACTCGCCTACGTTGCCTTCGTGATGCATACGTGTGGGCACACGTCTATGGATGCACGTGTTCTCCTTTTCTCCGTTGCACCTCGCCAACCCTTTTCCTCGCTCGTGCACACTACTCGTCACGTCGATCCATCCCTCGCGTCGCGGCACTCGTCGCGACGAATAGAAGATAGACCTTGTACGACGACTACCAATCTGGATTGCATCGGCGCTACTTCATTCCGGATGTTTAGCGTTATTGCTTGATAAGCTTGCGTCGCTGAATCATTCGGCAGTCGAATTTGAAGGAGTGAGAGCAAATGATTGGGAATTTCCTAGTAGTCCGTGAAAGAACAATCGTGGATGAGCAACCACCCAGCGACTGGGTGGTTGCTTTGACCTAAAGATATTCCATTGATCGTGCGCAGCCAGCCTTTTAGTTGTCTATAATTCCCAAAGACATAGACCTCGCCAGTATTCCACGGACAGCCATTTAACGTAATTACCCACCGACTAAAAAAAACACACATACACGAGCAAAAGAGCGTTAACGTTGGACGACGTTAACGGAAGCTCGTCCTCTCCTTTCGTGCCGCTCAAAGGAAACGCGATACCAAAGAAAAAGGGTTCGTTCTTGTAGGGCGAGTCGGAAGGAAGGATTCGCATAAATCCACCCTCCTTTGACTGGCCTGGAACCACCCCACGAGCGGGCCATGAATATTGATCAGCCCCGTTCCACCGTACACCTATCCTACTCTCACGCACTGCGTCCTCCCATCAGAATTCTCCTCTCCGTTCTTTCCACCGGGTCTTCCGCTTTTCCTTCTTCTTGCACGGACTACTGTCTGTCGTGAGCCTCCGTGACCCGGCAAACAACAGCCACTATTTACGGCCGACTTTATCTTGACATGATCTAGTTATGCCAGGCACGACCCACTACGCAGGGTCATTGTGTGGGATCGCCCCATGATCATTGAATCTTATTCTATCGGCCGTCGATCGCTGTGTCACAGTCAGGAGCACGTGGTTTCAAGTGGTACAACCATTAAGATGAATAGTCCGTTCTGGGATTTAATTTTCTATCGATTCTCGAGGAGAATTATTTGGAAGATTGTAACCGCAGTTAAGACAAGAAGTAGTACGTAGTTGTTGAAAAAAAAATTCTTTATGGCTAACATAAAAGTGTGATTATCGATGTAGGTCGTGAACGATGGAGAGATCACAAGTCATCGTCGCGTCCATCGCGATCGCTCGAAGGGTGACTTCAACCCTTTCGCCATGAAACTTTAAGCGAACGATCAGGGTTAGGGCCGAGGAGTTTTTAACGCTTCGAGAGTTGCCATGGCAACAATGGTAGGCCGTTATTAAACCCCGATGAGAGCGGCGAAGAATAGAGGAGCGCGGGGAGCGAAGGAAAGAGGGCAGAAGATAGCAAGGGAGAAGATTCTCCCCTGTTCTCTTCTGTACCTTCTGATCCTTTGATTTTCTATGCCCTTCCTCCTCTTCCACTCGCGATGATCGCCTTCCTCTATCACCACGCGAGTTCTCCCGCCCTCCTCTGGAGGTGTCAAAGACGGACGAGGAACAGAGGGGAGGGGAGATACGTCAACCGGAATTAGGAGTAGGCTCCGTCATTATACACCCATCATTCACTTTTCTCCTGCTCGTCTTCTTTCCTCTTCCTGCGCCGACTTAACCTTGGCACGCTGCTTGGCTTCGCTTGACCGTACCCAGCCTCCGCCATTTTTCCATCCCGTTCCTCTTCAGCCTATCATTGTTCCTCCGGTGTATCCGTGGAATCTTGAACGAATGCTAATATCCGACAGCGTCCGCTATCGCGAAGACCGTGAACAGAAACGGCGAAACTTCTGTCCATTCTAATTGCGCCACGTCGCATGCTGCAAGTACCGGGTCTATCGAGGATTTCTTCGCACAAAGGGCCTGTACCTCACCGTGAAAAGTTAATTTCAAGACCAGACGCGCGTACGCCGCGTATCGATCGGGAACGAGGCGCGGGAACACGTGCCCCATGGAAGCCCACGTGAAAAATTACGATGACGTCCAGCAACGGCGGGAGCAGGGTGGACGCAAAAAGGGAAGACAGGGTGAGAAAGGGGCTGGATATCTCCTCAAATATTCACGACGCGAGCACACGTCACTAACCGCCCGCTCTATGCGCTGGCGCACGTACACACCGGCGTACATAAACGCGCGCGCCGTCGAACAAGTTCCTCTACGGTTTTTTCGTGGTGTATCGTGTCGTTTCCGGTATCGATGCATCGAACGCGCCGCGTCCACGCGGAGGAGTTGCTCGGAGACGGGCTTTGTTTCCCGCACGCGTACACGTCCACGCGCGTGCATGCATTTGTACGCGTGTCCGTCGCGCTTCCTTCTCCCCCCGGCCCCTTCTACTTTCGCCTCTTTCGCCCGTTTCCTTCCCTCGGCTCCTACACGATTCCACCAACCACCCCCTCGGCCGTTTGCTTGTGCTCTTTCGATTTTCCTCCTCGACCGGTCCCACCGTATACCCCGGCGCGTGAAAGATTTTATATACGAGCCTGGTGTCTTGCACACGTCGCGCGGGAACGCGCGTGTGGTCCGAGCGGGCGCGCGTTCGCCACCGGCCCGAGAGAAAAGGAGAAAAAATTGAAAGTCGAAGGTTCCGTGGCTCGTTATTCATCGACGTTCGGCTCCGGCTGTCAGAGGGCATTATTTACGGGTTTCGCGGCAGAGCGAAACTATTAATTCGGCCCGATGCAGGTGGTAAATGCGCGCCGACGTTCCCGGCCGCGAAAATCGTTCTCGGGCCAGCGGAACTCGAGCGCGCCGGAACGATGATTCTTTTTTATTGCGCGCCGCAAGACTTCCCCGTCGAACCAATTAGTTGGTTCGAAAATTCGAACCGAAATTTGTTGGAGAGTTCCAAATAAGCAACAGCTAATTTCATGAGACGTCGTGTCATTTGGTGGAGCACGTTCACGGTACTTTTGGTTTGGCGAAAAAAGAAGGCGTCGACAAGCCGTACCCTCGATTGATTACGGTGGAAGACCGTCGATAGCAGAGAGCGGAACGATCGGCGCTGGGAGTATCGACTGGAGGGGCCGGGACACGCTTTGAAATGCGAAAGACGTATTCCACGGCAACGAAGAGAGGAGAGGAGCACTCTCACTCGAGGCGGCAGCTCTCACGGCGTAACGTTGATCTAATAACGGGACAAACGTCGCACGAATCCCGTTCCGGACGGGATTTCATTTCCTCTCCCGCAGGATGAACGGTCGCGAGTGGCGACGTCGGTGTGTCGCAGCGAACCAGCGAAGGAAAGGGGGATGGAAACGACAGGATAGAGAGGGAGGATCGATGAAAACCCCGTCTTTCGATAGCGTCGCCTCCAGCTAGTTGTCGAACAAAGCGTCCCGCCGCTTCGTGCAAGAATTCGCTCGACAGCCGCTTAGACTGCGAAGCGTGCGTTGTGAGGCAACGAGGGACGGGTCCTTGGAATTCATCGGGAAACTTTTGACTCCGCACGCGCTCAATCCTTCTGTGACACTTCAGGAAATTACCCGGGACGAGGAGTTGACTTGCGGTGATCGTTCGATTGGCGGATTCCTGTGGGTCCTGGGGGTGGAAGCAAATGTTTATTAAAAGTTTCCACGCGTTCAACGTTATATGAAGGATGCGCGAGAAGGGTCGAGCTGCGTCGTCGACGTAGCGTAACAGGAATTCAGGATGCAATCGCGGGAACGACGCATTAGGACTCACGATAGGCGGAATGCAGCGACCGGGTTTCACGGATGAACGAGGGCGCCGGGCGTCGCACCGCCGGAAGTGCGTCTAATGCATCCGTCTGGGGTCACGCGTCATCTCGCTTCCGGCACGGCCATTACCTTCCATAAAATGTTTCGCAGAGGGGAGTACGATTCTGAGTCTCGCGCTTGGCTCTGGTACTTTGTTATTAAATATTTGCGCTGCTGACGAAAAACGGGCAGAAGCCGAAGATTCATCGTTCGGCGCGGGGCACATCGATCAATCATCGCCTGATCCTTCTGCGCAAATCTTCCAAGCATCTTAAAGAGTGCATCGTATCAATGTTTATGTTTACGCAGAATTCTGCCGCTCAATAATTCAGCATGGTAAAGTATCCGAGGAGTTTAAGATACGGTGAAATGGAAAGTTGAAGAGGGAGCGAAGAAAGTTGAGCTGCTCGAGATGATTAGGACTCCATGGGATCGGAGAGCGTGGAATGGTGGTCGTGTCGAAAAAAAGATCCACTTGAAGAAACGAGCCAATGGGACAAGAGCCCCTTTACCTTACGAGATTGGTCGGCGCATTGTTTTAAGGGAGGCCCGACGCATGCGTGATCCCATGCGTGGGAGGACCGACCATAGTCCACGACCCACGTTCCCTGTGGGATCCTGTTCTCGATCTCGAAAGATCCCACTGTCGTTTTGGGACCGCAGCCGCTCATTTTAGATCCCCCGCGATACCGAACTGCTGCTCCAAAATTTAAACATCGGGCCTCACCCTGGAATCGAATTGGACGCGCAACGGACCACCACCCCTAATCAGTCTCAACCTAAACATCCCCATTCTTAAATCCTCGTTCCGCTAATCGAAGGGACTAATTAGCACCAGCAAGCCACTCCCTGGCCGGAGAAATCACCGGTTGATTAGCGCCGTCGGAGGCAACGGTCAGACACCCAGGACCAGGATCTTAATCTTACCCGATCGTCCGTCCGCTACCAGAAACTGTTTCCCGGCGTAAGCGGGCGGAAAGGCTACCAGGAGATCAATCGATAATCGTACCCGGTTTTTCGGGGCTTAACGCAGCGACTGTTGCTTATTAGCGAGGATCTCCTGGCGAGCGGAACGAGGGAGAAGATGGTCCGAGCGAGTGAGATGCAACGGGAAGGGAAGAGACCGAGGAAGATGGAGGTCTGGAGAAAGAAAGGTGATCTTGGGGGGAAAAAGAGAGGGCGCCGGTCTTCAGAAAGGCCGCCGACACGATCCGAGCCGCCATTGTTGTCCCACGGTGCACCATACCGCGAAACAAATACACCCATACAACGGTAACCGGCGTAACCGGGAAGGGAATCGTAGGAAAAGGGGGGACAACGCCGGCGAGATTAGCCCTGCTTAGCTACCACCTTTTCCAAGCTCGCGTCTCGGCGCTTGCTAACCGCCGCGCCCCCGTGGGTTTCAGATTTTTCCGCGATTTCTTTCTTCCACTCCTCCACCCCGTTCGCGTGCACTCGCGTTGTTCCCTTCCCGGCAAATAAGTCGCTTCTTTCCCCCTTTTTCCTCCCGTACAACCTCATTCACGATGCCTTGTTCGCCGTCCACGACGACCAGCATTGTACGCCCTCGTTGTGCGCGGCAGACGTTTGCCCGTTTCAAACGGGATTAATCGGCGATCGCGAATTATTTTCTTGTGCAGAATCGAAGGAGATTAAGGGCGTAGGGGTGGGTAGCGGAATTAAACGGGCGGCACGCATGAAAATCATCCGCGGCATCATTGTTCCGCTGTAAATAATGGTAGCGTTCCGCGGCGCACAATGCGGCGACCGAACCCGCGAAGATTAAGCGGCATTTTCGCGAGCAGGGCGAGACTGCTCGAGCAGGAAATAACCAGCGAGAAAGAACGAAGGAAGCTGGAAAGTAAGGGGGTGGGAGGGGGTTTGCTGGCATTTGTTTAAATTCGAGCGACTTCCGTGGCCTGAATGGGCCGACTTTTATGCATTATGCGTTGGCCCGCACGAAAATCCACGTGGTGACACGGAAACCCGGGGGTGGAAAGAGGGCGAAGAAAAAGGGAAAGAATAGCGGTGAAAGGAGGGGGCAAGGAGAGAGAAATTTGGAGAGAGAGTGCCCAGTCGCTCTTATGGCGAACGATAAAAGATTTCACCCGGCGCGGTGTGCCAGGCTGCTTCGGCTGGGTCTGGTTGGCTGGCTGGTCCTGGCGAAATTTCGTCGAGAGTGGCCCGGAGGGGGCGAAAAACACGCGGAGGTAAAAAAAAAGGGGTAAAACGAGCGGAAAAGGAGAAAAAAAAAGTATATAGTCGGCGCAGACACACGACGCCGTGTAGGTACTTAAAAAACAAACACCCACACGTAGGCAGCATGGACGGAGGGAAAAAAAAAAAAAAATCGAGCCGGAGCCATTCAACGCCGAACGAAACAACAATTCGGTCGTCCAATTAATCGCGAACAACGCGCGCCGAGAAGAGAAACGCGCGATTCGAGAAATCGAATGGGCCACGCCGAGCTGCCAATTTTTTTTTGCTCCAACTGAATGGACCAATCTGCAAGGATCCTGGACGAATTCGAGCTGATTTTTTTCGCCACCCTCTTATACCCCGCAGCGCGCAGAAGGACCTGTTCTACGTTACACCGATCGAATGCTAGAGAAATCTCAGCCTTAATTCGTGCGGAGATTGCCAACCCTCTACGCGTCGAGTACACGGGCCGGGCCAAGAACATGAATCGTGCCGTCGAATTCTTCGACTCTTAGTCGACTTCCTTTCCCCCCTCGGGCAACGGCAATCGCGCTGCTCGTTTTATCATCCGCCGTGATATTTCCATGGCGTGCTCGTGGAGAAGCTCGCAGGAGGGTGGCGGAAAGATAGACGAGGACGGGACATTAATAAGCGTAATATATTAGGGAGTCCTTTGTGAGAAGCGAACGTCTTTCAGCGGCGCGTCAAGCCGAATCTTGGCGGGCCGAGGACCACGATGAAAGGAGGAACGAAGGGAGAGATTTCTCCCTCGAATGATAAACGAAGAACGACAATTTGATGATGAAGAGGAAGGGGGCAGAGGGACGACGGAGAAACAGAGTTGTAAGAGAAGGTAGAAAAGGTGATCCGCGGTGTGCAAGTTATATATGCGCGCGGAGAGCCCAACGGGATTCAGAGCCACCCGGCATCCGGCCCCGAGACAAATGTGTTCTACGGCGCGAGACAAAACGCGTGACGACTCGTCGTCATTCGTTAAGCCGTTTTCAGGCTGGAACAGGCGACAGAAAAGGGGGAGGGCCGCGTTTGAGACCAATGAAATCTCCGGCGAGAGACACCACCTTCTGCATTCCTTCTTCGGGCCCGTGTCATTACTCAAGAGGAGTACGTGTCGCGAAGGACATTCCACTGGGGTCCCCTTCAGAAATCTGTCGAAGAGGATCACGGTCGGAGACGAGAGCTGTGGATAGAATACATTTGACCGTAACTGTAGAATCACAAAATCCCGCTGAATTGAGCAATACCGACTGGAAGCTACACTTCATTCGCGTGTACAACTTTTTCACTTCGCAACTTAAACTTGAACAAGATCTTCCCGAGTCCAATCGACATCTGGTATCGACGGCTCTTCAACGCGGAGATGCAGGTCGTTTCTGTGACAGTTTCTGCGAACGTTGGACCGGAAGGGTGCAAAGGGTGAGCCGTTGGCGACTGAGGGGGTGGTTGGGTTGGCTAGGGGTGAAGGGGAGTAGGGCTGACGGCAGGGCCATCCTCGAATAACGCGAAGCGTAACACGTGGGCGCAGAGTGCCCGGAGAGAAGATAAACGGATTACGGCCGCTTTGTGTCAACGTGATCCGCTTCCCGTGCACCCGAATCCCAGCACCGTGCACGCCGTCCGTTCGTCGTCAATGGGATATTACGCGCTTCAGTGCTGGTAACACTGTTCGGTCTGCAGGATGTCGCTTCGACTGATAACCAATTTTCATTACTGTTAATTTAGGGGCCTGCAAGTTGCCGGCGTGAACGGACGTACACTCGCGGCTCCTTCTCGACTTCTTCTATGGGAGAATTATTTCAGAGGGGCTAACGATTTCTTTTTTCCTTTTTTTGTGTGTACATGTATCGCTATGATTGCGAAAAGGTTTTGAATTTATCTCGAGCATGCGAATGAATTACTTTTTTTTTATTTTGCTGGCCAGAGCACCTCAGCGTCACCTCGAAATTCCAGTCCCCGGTTTCTCACTCGAAAGGTGACATCAGCTGTGCCGAACCTGCGATTTCTCGAAATACTTTATCTCCCCCGTTCGGATCACCTGCTTTATCTTCAAACATTCTTCCACTTACGCGAAAAGTCCATGGATGGTAGCTTGCATAATCATTGCGTAACACTTTTCTTTGTCACCTGTTTGCCCTTCCATCGTAAAACGGGGCACAATGAGGGATCCATAGGCCATAGAATATCGTACTTCCTACAGCTTCCGCTCGAACAACTGAATCGTCGTTCTGTCACGCAACAAGGTGACCCAGTCAGGCCGCTCGATGACAGGGACGAGACCATTGTGCGACTCTGGATCGGCAGTAATCGGCGTCTAACAGTCTCTCTTGCTCGCTGGAGATCAGATCGAGCTGGAAGGAGGGACCCGGAGGGAGACCCTTCGTGCATCGTGGATCCATCGCATTCCCTTCTCGGAGGATATCTCCTCATTGTGCTCACCCCTTAATCAACAGCTCCCTGCCCGATGCTTATTGATATAACCCACCCCCTGCTACGACCACCCCGCGTACGAGACTGGATGCGCGGATATCTGCTGAATGTCCTGACGTTTTTTTTCCCCTCTTTTTTTTTTATCAAGCACCGGTGCAACAGCTCAGCCGGGTACGTAAATTTATCTCGAAATATTCCGCGGCAGAGGCGAGATGAACATGATACCGCGACAGCAGAGATATCGCGGGAATTTATAATAATATTCGATAAGCAATATTTGTTTCGTTATTAATACGCGTCGAGTATAACGGCCATACGGCCGTGTGCAGCACGCAGAAGTGTAGGTTGAATGGGTGTTTCGTGCGCCCACCATGAGGTATTTGCATGACAACGGGGGTGCGCGTATGCATCCCTGCCCTCGGTACTCGCTAATTAGCCGGTACCACATACCGGCGCGGATTAACGAGAATATTGCATTTTTAATAGAGTTCACCTCCCGTGGTGAGCCGTGGTCGGGGAAGGGGTACGAGCTGCAGGGAAGATAGGGTGGAGGGTAGAGATTTCAACGACGATCTTCGCGCACGTATCGTTGCCTGTCCAGAATCTAGCCCTTTGAACCGATTCCTAGCGAAAGGAAGAATATATTAAAGGAGAAACGGAGCGATCGATTTGCCCCGAAAAATGGCGAGAAAGATTGACGAAAGGAATCTCTTCGAGATCGCCAATTTTCGTTCGGTCCGGCACGGATTCCAACGAAGGGTTGCACGCCTGTGGAATACATTTTTTTCCCGGTGAGTGGGATCGATTTGGAGGCTCAAAGAAAATCCCGCGTGCATCCCTGGGGTCCAGGCGGGTAGCCGGTCGGTTCTCTGCTTGCTCGTCCGCTCGACTAGCTCCGCTGATTGCTGCTGCATCTTTGATGACCTCGTCCAGACAGAGAAGAGGGTGAGGATCGGGGCCGCCCCTGCACGGAATGCTGTGCAAAGAGTGAAATGTTGAGATTGATATTTTAACAGACGGATTACGTAAGAAGGGACCCCGTAGGAGGATGGCAAAGGGGGGGGACGAGTGGTTTGCCTCCGCGAATAGAGCGCGCGGAGGAAAGTGGATCTCGGCTGGCCACACGTTGATGAATGTTTCAGGGAACCCTGACACGATATTTAACGGATCATATTCTGCTGGCCAGTGTAACCTTGCCTGCTTTCCTTCCTATTATCCCCCCACAATTCCTCGAAAGTTTCACAAACTTCTCTGCCAGCTGTACAATTTACGTATGTTTCAGGTGACGAGACGCTCGACTCTGATCGAGGACAAGCCAGGTTCGGTGAGTAACGATTTACAAATTGCTTCACGCGATCCGGCAGAACGTATCTATCGGGCATTATTTCGCACGAAAGTGTTGGCGGCGAATATCGCGGAACAGTAATGGGAAATTTCAGACTGATGAACCACCGGCGCATCGAACCACCTGCACACGATCGAAGGTGTAGGTCTTCCGGCGGTGAAATCAAAGCGAATCTCGCCTCGCACCGGCAGCCTTGTTCATCCACGATCCTCCACGGTTTCTAGCTGCGTACGTATTATAGAAAGGAGGAACGTGTTCGCGTTGCAAGCGGCTATCAACTAGCGTGCGATTATTAATCGATTCGTTGCCAAGTGGCTCGCGGTACTTTAACCTTGGTAGGCGAGGCGAAGAAGAGGAAAAAAAACGGCAAGACGTAAATCGTACGTAGATGAGCGTTATCCGAGCGAGAGAACCGCGGCCATTAATCATCGACTATTTAATTTACGCGCGGCGCACCCGCGCCTATCTCGTCGAAAAGTCGATCGAGCTCGAAAATGCCGATTTAATCTGTCCGTCTTCTCGTCTTCGCTATTTTTTAACCTCGCCTTCTAAACAGCCTTGCGCAAAAGATCTTCGATGCTCGAATGACGAATGGGTCTTGTCACTGTGAAAACAGTGCTGGATCCGTTTTTTCGCCTGACAGGATTATGGATTGCGTAAAACGTTGCTTGGTCGCGCGTTTGCTTCGAAGGCATCCTCGTTCTCGGAACTTCGTTACGCGAAATTCTTTCGGTGTCGATTCTGGAAACGCGGCGATCGCACGCCGATATCGTTCTCGCCCTTAAAACGAAAGACGCGGGGAGGGTTGCAGACGACTACGAGGGGGCACGGCGCGTTATTAATAACCGATAATTTGATACGTCCCCGACCATCCGTCGTTCCTTCGAGCTCTCTCGATTCTCCTTCTCGAGCCTCGATACCTCTCCGCGTACATACATATGTATCAAGCATACCTTCGACGATCGATCCGACCTGTAGACGGTCTCGTCTATGAGTATTGATCCCGCGACGACTGGAATGAAACGATGCCACTGATCCGTTTTTGCTCCCGATGACGTATTCTTTGAGAAGGAGACGCACGGTCTACACTGGCAGGTAACTCCCGATTCTCCTTCTCAATTCGAGTCGCAATTTTCTAATGTCCCTCCCAATTGATTCGGAGTACTCGTAAGAAACATCGGGAGCGATACGATAATTCTGTAAAAGGCGGTATGTTGTCCCGTCCATCGTGGTCGCGACACGTATTTCGTAGTGACAACGCGGACGGCGCAAAATCGCCGGAGACTCGCCTTAAATATTGTAGGATCTCATTAAAAACGGCCGCTTCGACGCGTCGTCGAGTAACGACGCTATTCCCCGCGGTGAATTCGTGCCAGGCACGGCGCGCCTTTCGTCAATAAGCCGCCTATCGAAGAACTGTATTTAAACAATATTATTAATAAACGGGCCGTCGAGCGAAAGCACGAGTCTAGGGGGATATCGATGCGGTTATTCTTCACTCTTCTACGAGTATACAAAATTGCGCGCCCGCCGTTTCATTCCCACTGGAATGTTCAAGTTAACATTCCATAAAATCGCAGACACTCCCCTTTGGAAATAAAATCGGACGGGTTAGGATAGATGAGGGATAGCCGCGCGATGATTCGAGAGGAGAATATTTCGCGAAGGTGGATTTACATCGTCGAAGTCCCAGCGTGGGCGAAATCTAGACGCGCCGGCAATCAGAAACACATTATCGGACGAGAGCGGCTCTGTAATACGTCCCGCTGCGCTCGGAAATATGTTCCGCTCCGCTTTGCCCGGCTCGCTAACCGAACGAAAAAAAAAAAAGAAAAAAGAAAGGAACGAAGGAAAATGAAATGGGACAGAGTGATCCTCGCTATCGAGGCCGGGCGAGCAAGAACGCCGCTGGAATTTTTCATTTGTCAAAGGAACAAATTTGTCGGGCTATCTGATTACCCCGAATAACTGTAACCGCGGCGCGATTTTACCTTTTCAAGGCGTAAGACTATCGCCGCGCTGAGAATTTATTAAAAGCACGGATCGGCGGTGAATTCGCTGGGGAATCGTGGCGAATGAATTTCGTGCGGCGTCAAGCGCGTCGCGATAGGTCGCGGGGGTGTCTTCTTGTCGGCGTTTCATCAGAAAATGGCGCCGCGAGACGCGTATCAAGTGCTATTCTTCGTTAGTTTCAAGATGAATCCGCGATCCTCCCCCACTGGCGGTTGCGACAAATCCATGCTTCCTCAATCCCCGGAACGGCTTCCCTTGTCGATCGATCCCCATTCACGGGGCGGAGGGACGACCAAAATATCATCGAACGCCAGCCGCGGAATGCCTTTCGAAGAGTACTATGGAAAAAATGCCGTGAAACGACCGCGTCTCCGTAGAATTCATTTTAATCATCTCCACCTTTTCCCTCCGCCGGGAGACTCACCTTCCGGCCACAGAGGAGAACCATCTCTCTTCTTCTCTCTCCCTCTTCTCATCCCCTTTTCCATATTTTTTTTCTCTTGCTTTTTTCCTTTTTTAATTTCCAAGCCTCTCCCTGCCCGCCAGTAATCACGGCACTATTACAGCGAAACGTTTCTGATGAATTCGTCAACGAACCAACTCGTTTCTCGCTCTCTCGCGCTCCCGCCGCCGCCATTCTCTCCACGTACTTTCTTCCTTCTCTCAAACTGGAAAAGCTTCCGGCTGTGTGACCACGATCTTACAAGCCTGCGGCCACAAGGAAGCCTCTTGCTCGCCCCGGCATCGAAGAACGGCAAGATCGAGAACAAAAAGCGGACGGAACAAGCAGCTAAGAGAAAGAGAATAGACGGGGGAAGAAAGGGAAGAGCCAGCCGCGGAAGGAACGGTGATCGTCCGTATATTATTTCGACGTGCAAAGATACTACTGTTTGAGACGGGGGTGGTCTGCGGATTGGGGCGAGAAAACCGCGAGGGAGAAGGAAGGAAAAAGAAAAATAACGTCACCGTTAGCTCGCCATCGTGAATGTAGAACTCAAGATAGCACGGACACGAGGATATACTTTTCCGCGGCTAAATGGGTCGGCTGTCTTGAGTTCGCGGATTCATCTTGCGGACTCCTTTCAGGATGCAAGCGCGGCCTATTCAGCGAACGGGTCGAGATGAAGGAATATGTTCGTGCAGCATTTAAAATCCTCGACTGCGGCCGGGGGGGATCTCTTGGATCAATTGGCTGAAAAGCGTTGCTTGATTCTTTTTTCTTCCCGATTCCGGGACTGTATTATAATATTCAGCGGTTGAAGTTCGCTGCTCGGTTTTCTGTCGCCGCTCTTCGCCGAGCCCACTTTGCCCCCTCGTGTATGCGGCTCATTTGAACCAAAATTTTGATCTTCGAACGAGGCAAGATACCGGCCGCTGAATGGCACCCTTCCGCGAAGTTTACAAAATTCTTTTGCAGCAACTTCCTTCGCGTTCATTTAAACCTTCCCCGATCGTACGACGCACGAAAGAACCCCGTGAATGCAGGAGAGTTTTAATTAGCAGCGATGTTAATATGTGCGCGCGATCGAATTCAGGCTCGCACGTCTGCCAGCTGACAATTGCCGCAGCGAGACAACATTTTCTATACCCCGTTTCTTGGCGCAAGAATAGCCGGGAGAGGTGCTCGAGCATGTTTTCTTGGCGATTCAGAAAAAAAGAAGAGGCACGCCACGAACCGCGCGCGGCTCGAACGAACCATCTCTTTCCCATTGAAAGGACCGGCTCCCTTTCGACGCGCTTCCGGCGAATTATTATTTTAATTCCACGAAACGTTCGCGGCGTCTCTTTCCGTGGCGTGGTATAACCGCCAATCGCGATTCAACTGTGGTGTTGAAGCCGGAGTCAGAGGAACGTTGCTTTCTTTATTCATCCGTGATCTTCTTTTAGCCTGGTATCAGCGTCTGGGAAGAGGCGAAGATCGGAACCCGGGTAAGCGCGCGAGGGAGATAGTAGGAAATGAAAGGAAAAGAATCGAAAAGACAAGAGAGAAACGGAGAGCAGGATCAGGCCTGCGAGGGAGAAGAGAGAGAGAGAGAGAGAGCAGAAGGAATGGAGCAAAAAAGAGGGACGACGGCCGACTGGACCATTCAAAGTTCCCAGGAGGCAACAAAGGGCCAGCAACGAGCTGATCAAATTATCCAATTCATTTGGATTGGCGAGCGAGCGAGCGAATAAGTGCTCGCCGTTACCAAGAGGTCCACTTCACTGCTTTCGAGCACCATCCGCCTTGCTATGAGACGCTACCGTCCAAATTTATGCACGTTCCATGCCACGATACCCCACCCCCTCTTTGAGTATCTTGAGAGGGCCGGCGATGCTACGGATACTGGTGGCTAGTGAAAAACATCCTGGTATACACGGCTATTTTCTTGCCTTTGTCTGCCCGTGGAGGCGCAGAGGTTCTTCGTGGGTAATGGTCAGATAAGTATTAGCTAATTTTTATTTGCGAACGGTAAGAGAACGAAATACTTCAATGGCTGTTGATGAATTTCTTGCCAAGTATTTTAAACCGCGATTCAGAGGAGAATCTTCGGCCTCGATGCAATCCACGGGAAGATAATATTGCCGGTGGTAGAAAATGGAGTAAAAATGGAAGCCGGGTGGATCGAGGAGGGGCGCGAATTCGAAGATTTACCAGGAGAACGTTAAACGACAATCTCGACGTCAAACGTCGACGTTCAGGGAAGTTGTGGGGAGGCCGCCTCTCGCCCCCCAGGCCTTCCTTCTCGTCATATTTAATAACCTACGCGCACACACGTTCACGAAGGTCCACGTACGGGCATTAAACTCGGCCGAGTGCGGAGGTTCGTTACGTACAATGCACCGCTGATTGACCAACCAGATCCGCCCTGAAGTGGCGCACAGTCGCCGTCGCAATATCGGATCACACCGTTGCCCCAATTGTCAGCGCCGCTATCTTTCCTCCGTTTCGCATTTTCGTCAGTCGATTCCTTCGCTGTCGTCGATTTGTCGATGCCAGGCATACGCGACATATGCTACCCCCTTCTTTCCTCCAGGGGGTTAAACTCGGGGAATCAAATCTATCTATCTGTCTGTCTATCTGGGTGTCGGGATTTTATTGTCCCTCGAATCCATAAAATACCTAAACCTCCCCGTGAATCAAGAAATACCGTTTAACCATCGTCCAGCGGTCTCTTTACTCCGTTGATTAATCGAATCATGAATCGCTGTGAATAAAGTTCTCGAGGAGCCGTCGAAGGGGGCCAGCGGAGGCGTCCAAGCGTCGCATCGATGCGAGTCAGGACAAAAAGGCAGGAAAGCAAGAGGCATTCTTGCGGCGGTGTCGTAATCAATGTTGTGATACGACATTAAGCGGGCATCAAGTGGGTTGGCAGCACCCTCGCGCGCACGTAGAACCGGCAGCATCGGCATCAGAAACGCGACGCAACACCGTGTGGAACAGCCCACGAGACGGCCATGGTATGGGGTGGGATCCCGGGGGTTTGGGTAACCAACTCGTGAAATTCAATTACCGAGTCCGCGGGGGTGGCCCTTGCCGTGGAACGTGCGAGAGAGGGTGGCGAAGGGGGTGATGCCGGGAGCCGAGCTGGAGAACGGAGGGTTCGAGGTGAAAAGGGAGGAAGGATTTGAGTGACAGCCGAGAAGGAGAAGCTGCCTGACGCGGGCCTAACTCTCGCCTATCTAACGTCGAATCTTACACCCTCCTTCACCCTCTGATACTCTCCCGCCCTTCGAACGGGAATCGAGGAACTAACCCGAGGGGGGAGATAGCGAAATTGAAATTGTGCCTACCGATATACACGTCCCATTCTGTTCGACGAAACGGTTTCGGCTGTGACGGGAGTATTCGGCGTCGCTGGCGCTCGGGTTCGCCGTGTTTCCTTAGAGGGAGGAAAACTGCACCCCCTTGGACGACTTCGGGAGGAAACGATCGGTTGATAGGTAGATGTTCAGCGATCGAATTACTTTTGCCGAGGTATCGCGGGATCGTCGCGTAGAAATTAAAATGAAGAGAAACGAGCAGCAAGATGAGTCAGTCCGTGACTGGTTGGCTAGAAACCATGCCTCTCGTCGCATCGGTTTCATCCTCGGTCGGGCAGCGATCGTTCCCCATGCTGGACGTGCTGGACTGACAGACTGGAGGCTTCGCGTTCATTAGCCAGCTATTCAGTTCAACGGGCCAACTGGCGAGGGTGGATTCTGACTCCGGTGGCTGCTGGAATGTCCGACATGTTACTCCATCCTCGCACATAATTACACGAGCCTTCGCAGAAGGCTTCAGGGACCGCCCTTGCGCCACCGTTCATCTTTTGCGCGAGCGACGAATAAAATCACGGCCTTCCAGAGGTCCGTCCGACATCTGCTTTATTACTGTGCTTTCGATGCAACGAGAATGGTCGTATAAGCTGTTACCGGCTGCTATAGTCAGGTCATAGTCACGGCTTTCGAATGATTTTACGTATCGAAGAGCGGCGGGGACCATCTGCATCCAGGGTAGCTACAGATTTTATAGTCGCGATTATTCCCGGAACCTGTAACAAAGACGAAATTGTTGCCGTAGATTTTACGACCTTCTCCAAATAGCGGATTTTCCTTTTTTTTACTGCGACACGCTTTAGCAGTGATCTTCGACACCGTCCTCTTTCAATTCTCGCACGGAAAACTTCCGGAAATTCCTCGCGAGTTGTCGTTTAATGTTTAAAATCGGAAACCCACCGTCGATCGCGGTAATTGATAAGTAGCAGCAAACATCAAGTCTTTCGGGAAACGCACGTTCAAAGTTTGTCCGTCCTTTTGTTCCTTTTTCCCTCCATTTTTTTATTTCGCTGCGCCGACTGACGAGAACAGGGAAGATAAAGAGGGCGCGCTACTTACGAGGGTCCGGTGTCGAGGAACAGGGCTGCCGCCACATTGTCTGCCGATTCTTCGAGGATGACTGGTTGTATTGAAAAACCGGAATCCCGAGGAGCGCTAATGTGGCATAACGCCGAGGCTGTGTCTAAATCTCTCCTAACAAAGATCGGCTCGCGCGCTGCATTTTCAAGCTCGAGCTTCGCATCCACGTGATCGAGCCTCGTCTTCCCTCTGTTAATTAAAATCCATCGTTTACCTTCGATTTTCAACGAAGAGGTAGGCACTAGAGAATCTTACCTAGACAATTTGCCCCGCGTCTGAAACCTCTATTTGTAAATTAGAGTCACGATTCGTGTCTGGCTCTATTGGATTCGTAAAATGGTCCAGGAATTTTCAGCGAAATTATTCGTCGTTTCTCCCGGAGTGTATAAAAATGAAAATCGATGAAAGATTCTCGAGTATCCGTGATCCCAACGACGAATCCCGGGAACGCGAATTCGAAGGACCCTCGTACGTCAGCCGCAATCGTTCCAATAAAAATACTTCCTACCACGCGTTGGATTTCCTTCGCGGTCGCGAAGAAAGGGCCGAAAAGAAATGGGTTTCTCAGCGGCGGGGAAATATTTCCTCGTGTAGCAGGGGGTACTACAGATTTCTTCACAGAACTTGGAACCACGGATAGCGACGTTTCTACCCCGATAGCACACTTCCTCTGATAATAATCCGTTAAATTGATTACACCAAGGCGGACAAAATGAGAACAACTTTACGATGTTCCGGGAGAACGTGGACCTAATCGGAATACAAGGGATCAAAGAAGAAAAAGAATAGAGACAGTTTGAAGGAAGGTGCAGGAACGCGAGTAAAAAGTCGTTTTCCATGGTGTTCTAATAGAGGCACGTGACGTTGCAGTATCCACGACCTTTGCGTTCATCTTCTTCTGCTTGGGATCTCTCTCGCACGATGAGTTTAGCGAGCTAGCTCGCGCGATATCCAACCGGGCTGACATATCGAGAGGAGAGAAGAGAGGAAGACACTGGACGGAGTGACGAGTCTTTTTCCTCGCTAGATAATTACGATCATGTTGTACATCCATTTCCAGAGGAATCCTTGACCAGGGCGAGGCCGTTTACACGCCCATCTCGTCGAAGGGCGTGGCGGTAATTTATTTGAACCTGCAGCGGATCCTTGTTTTTGCCCGACAAGTCCCTTTGTTTTCGTGAAATTACAGGTGGCAACAAATTGTTTTAAATCTCCAACAGGACGGGAACTGCCTCGAAGATAGATGCATCATTTATCTGCGAGATCTACGAGGGAAGGCTGGAAATATAAGTTCGAGAGGTAAGTTTCGTGGAATACCTGGGCGAAACTACCCTACTCAATCAGGCACGACTCCGCGCACAGTACAATCGAGTTCACGGGAAAAAGGGTGACGGTGTGCCCAGAAAATTGACAGTCTCCCATGGAACGGTCCCAACATCCAAAAGAAGAAACCGTCCATTGAAAAGTGTCACCTCGAGTCGACCGAAAATTCGCGCGAAAACGAGGATGCAGGAAACCGCACCGCAGGGTTACCACGGAGAATTGCCGTGAGAAAACGAATCGCGTTCACCTTTGGTACCTGCACGTGCGGCTGCTGTCCACAGGCGGAGTTTCAGGTAACCCTGCGCACGAAGGTGTGGGTGCAGAGGTTCGCGGGATCCAGGAAGGTCCGGTTGTCCTGGTGTGTCACAGGACGTTGTTGCAGCGGATGGACCCGACAGAAGGAATCCGGTCTACAAAAGATTCCGCCGCGAACCGACCACCCCTCCTCTCTCCATTCATTCGCTCTCGACTCAATGTAGATTTTTCCCATAGGTAAGGCGGTGATCGACACCGGAGGGGAGCGTGTCGGGTAAGGGAGGGAGTGGGTCGAGGCTCCAGGTAAGAAGACGGGGTGGAAGGTGGGCTGCACACAGCCTCCGGAAATCTCTACTTACTCGAGACACTGAATGCTGCTCCACCCCCTCTTCTGCTCCCTTTTTTTCCTTTTTTTTTACTTGCAAACGTTTTTCTTTCGTCCGTTCGTGCTTGTTGTTTCTCCGGCTCGTACTCTCCTTTGTGCGGTTATTACCCGGCGGGGATCGAGGCAAATCGAGGATTAGATCTGATCTACGCGGATCTCTCCTCCGCCTATTTATCCGTCCCGTCGCCCACTACTCTGCTCGCTCGAGGGGGTCGGTACTTTGCGGGAACCCCTTTCTGATCGATCGATTTCCACGGGCACCGGTAGCGCATTTTACTTTTTTGTTTCTCCGATCCCAAAGAAATTTCTCTTTGTTGGCCACGGGACACTCAAGATCCTTGGATCGATGGATCTCCTCGAGATAGCGCTTTTATTCTAGTTTTGTGTCGCGGCTTCTCGGAAGTCTCGTGATCCAGGGTGTTTAAGATTTCCATTTTTCCCTTTGTGGACGTGGATAATCGTCGAGCTTCAATGTTCCGTAGATCCTGTACTCTTTCCAGCTAAAAATTTATGCAGGAAATAGAATTTTTAATTGGACGTGGTTTTAAGATATCTTCGACGTTCCAATAGGGATCTATCGGAGTTAAATATAGGAAAGAAATATTTCTCGAAAGCATGAGCGGCGCGAACGTATTCATGCGTATCAAGTCCAGTCTACTTCCACGATGTGTACATTCATTGGGGGTGCACCCTATGTTCAGTCCATCTTGATTCGCGACCGATTACGAAAAGTCCCTACGAAAGGGCGAGGAAACTACGATGGGAAGATAATGACGGTGTACATCGAGAGGGTTGCTGAATTTCTCCGTCGATGGAACTGTTTAATTTACCCTTTGTGCCTCGTCTTCTCCTGTATCAATGCCGTTGATTTCGTGACTGATTGGGCCCGTCCGATTTTTCAATTCGATAAGAAACCACCTTTGGAATATGAAGTTTAAAAGGGTTGCTGATACGCGGGGTAATTTGGGGTGTTGAACTGCGGCCAATGGGGTGAATGTGAAGAATCGAAATGTGAAACGATCCAGGAATCTTCCATGAATCGTGGATAATTGATTATGCATTTAGTATATTCGAATGCATTTTTCTTGTATTCTTCTCTTGTTTATCCGTGTCACGGCGACAAAGCCCGGAATCTGACTGGACTTGAGCGCGACATCGTCCCTGAGAGAACGCACGTCATAAATTATCATACTTAAAAAAGTATGGAGCAGATGCTCTGACGCGAGACGAATATTTTTTCCTCGTCCTTGTTTCCTTCCACTCTTCCTGGAACATAGAAACTTGGACTGTTACAAATGTCCAATGAATACGCTCAGCTGATCAAATATTCATGCGACTGTTACCTCAAGGATCGATCGAGAACTCGTACAGATTACCAGCTTTATCGCGCCAGTGAATTTCTTTCCCCTCGAGCCATTTGATTCGTCCTAAACGAACTTCTTAAAACAGGCTCGTGGGCCGGCCGCGACAGCCCCGAAACAAGACCGTCTTCCTAATTGGTCCATTTTAGATAATTAATGGGCAGTTAATTAACGCCGACAGATACATCAACATCCTCGCGCAGGTGCTCCATTTCCCCGTGCCCTTTGCCCCCAATCTTCTGCCCTCTTTCGCACTCCTACGCGCAGTTTTTCATCCAAGTAACGAGGCCGATTGGTCAAACCGAGTAACAATGAAACCGAAGGATCGCCAACTATTCCGGTGGATCAGAAATCTCCAAACTTCGTTGAAATTGAATTTTGTTTAAAAGGTAGACTGAAATTGTTCGACGGTCGAAAGGCGGCGAAGCGTTTTCGTACGGAATTCCTTAGGCAATCGGATCAGGCACAACCTCGAGTACTTATTCGTGTTCGAAAGGAAACTTCACCTGCCATTGAACGCGTACCGATCTCTCCTCCTCACCTGTTGCGTATTGTTGCACTCTCGAGGCAACCCGATTTGCACGGTGAATGCACTTACGGCCGTCTATCGAGGGCCGTATGAAAAACGCGACGCGGCCCTGTTTTTTTCTCTTTTTTCGAAAAAAAAAAGGAGGAGGGCCGAACTCGCGCGCGTGCGTGCGTCCTTTTCATCGCGAATTCTATTCACGCCGACGAACTTCATAGAAACGCGCCACGATTGTTCGCCGCCTCTTGATCTTGATTCCCTGCCGGTCGAAGTCAACCTGACCTGTCGATCTTTTTAGTGGAAGTTCGTTTAAACAGCACCTATGACTTTCATTCTATTGATACTCTCTTTGGTGCGGATGAGGTCTCTGGGTAAATAAACTGGGCGGGGGGCCATTTGGATTCAAGTGTCTGCGGTCGAACGACGACTTTAGCAGGAGAACAAATAATAATCGAATGTTTCACTCTCGAGAGTCTACAGTAGGTACAAAGGAGGGCCTTTCGGGCGAAATTGTGGGGCGATATTCCATTCGAAGAACGCCCGTATCGATTCCAAATGATCGCACGCTAATCGAACGCGCAGAGTGCATCGCTCACCGTGAAAATCGAATGACGACGAGTTTATAAACAGTCGACGTACCGTATTCTACCCTCTAATCTCGTCTACGGGCACCCTTCCCACGTGCAGAGTGAACCCTCTCGCGCGACAATTACCCCGCGTTTTACACTTGATTTGGCAAACTGCGGCGAGGAGTCGCCTGTCCCACGTGTCCCGTCGGTGAATTATTGCGGGAAAGTTTTTTTTTCCACGGACTTTCTCGGGAATTTCAAGGTGATTCCCTCGGAGAAGTTGGCGGTCCAACCTTTTTGATCACGAAGTTTCTGACGGATACGGAACTCGGGCGGAAAGATGGGTTCCGCGCGATTCGTTGCACCAGCTTTCGCGTTTCAGGGCCATCGAACGATTCGTGGAAAGACCTCTTGGAAAATTGTACGAAATTTTACTGAGACAAAAAAAAAATACGCTTTTTGTTCGGCCACTTTTTTCGATCGGGTAAATAAAATTAGATTGCGAAAAGGGTAAGGGAGAGTTTTTACTTGAAAATCGATAGAGAACTGTGTAAAATTTCGACACAACCGGAGGGGAAAAAAAAGGGGGGGAACAAGCTGAAAGATGGCGCGACGCAGTCTGGGCTGCTCCGTTCAGGTAAACGCCTGCTGAGAGTGCCAGGTGTGGACCAGGTCAGGCCGAAAATATATAAATTATCCTTCGGGTCTTCCAGGAACTCCCTGGGGTGAAAATTTACGAGCAAATTAATCGTAATATCGACGGGTCGGCGACGCGTTCAGGACTACCGCACCACTGACTTGCCATGTTTTTCAACTCGAGTCAAGATCTTCGATAACGTCCATTCGTTGTCTCAATTAATATGCGAGAACGATGCTTGCGAAACGAAAATTCCCTCGACGAAATTCGTTTCCGTAAACGCGTGGACCGCGGTTAGACACCGCGAGAAGTTTGCCTCCGGAGAAAATAAAGACACTTTCGAATGACAAACTTCCAAGTAATTTGAGCGCTCGAAGCAAACGGAAGTCGAACGAGTAATCGTCTCACGGGCGATCGCTGGCCGAGAGAACGATATTCTTGGAACACCTCAACAAAGAACACCCGAAACGCATCATCGAGCGAGCCAGTTCACAAAAGTTTCCCCAAGTATCCAGAAAATCGTGCCGCCTGAAAAACCGGCGAGTCCGTGAAATCTTCAACGTTAAATCAAGGGAAAATATTCTCTCTAACCGTATTACATCGGCAGGAATTGCAACAAACTTCTTCAAGTTTCTTCTCCGTTCGAGTATCGAGTATCCTCCAAGAACTTGGGCCACCGGCGGAAAGTTCGCGTGCCTCGTGCAGAAAATCCAAGCAGGAAGAAACATTGAAGACCCGGCCGAAGCTTTCCCTGCGGGGACCATGAAATTGCAAGTACAACGAAGGCGTAAGAAGAGGCCGGCCCTCAGAACCATGAAATTCGGCGGTCGAGACACCTGCAAACCTATCTCTCGGCCCGAACAACCCTGCGGGCATGATTTATGCCTTCAGCAGGTGGAACGACGGCAAGAATGAGGAGACAAGGTCTGGCAGAAGAGGAGGAGGTACGGAACGAGAGCGAAACGGAGAACGAAAGCACGCGGTTTTTCGAAAGTACGCGGCGAGTGGCCTTTGTTGGCGGGATTTTGCGATTCGCTAGGCCGACGGGCTCAATATTCCCTGGCAGCGACCAAGGATCCTTCGAAGGATCCTCGCGACTAATAGGCTTTTCCCTACCCGAGAGTTTTCGTCCTTCGAGAAAATCTCCGAAGGTGTATCGGAGGAACTTGGCTCGCGGCTAGAGGCTAGCTTTGCGCTGATCTTTTTCTCTTGCTGGCAAGATCTGTACGTGGAACACGAGATCCTGCGGGATAATACGGTTTACCAGGATCGTAGATCCTGCTCGCGTGATCCTTCCCGTCTAAAGAGGGTTGCTGAAAAAATATTCTTCTTGGATATTCACCGAGTTCCTGTATTGTTTGCTTGCTTGTACTAAAAATGCGGGACTGTTGTTTTTATAAAGGGATACCGTTCTTGTGGGTTCCGTTCAGAAGGGAATTACCGGGAGAGTTTTGATCTGCGGATTAGTCTATAGGTTTTGCGTTTTGTGAATATTCAAGAATAATATAAATAACGTTGCTTAGTTACTCTCCGGATTTATATTATATATTTAAGCCAGGTGTGTTGCAGTGAAATGTACACGAGCGTTTCCGTAACGAGACACGCGGATATTTTTCGATCATTGTTCGATTATTCGCTGGTCATATTATTGGATAGTTTGTTGCGTGTCGATTTTTCGTGGAACACCGCGACGTATCGCCGTTTGTCCATGGAACTATGGAAAAACAGTGGCGAAAGAGTGATCACCTGTTGCTAGGGAATAAAATAATCGACGGACAGTGCGTCACATGGGGAATTATTTTCGTTATACATATTCCCGTTGAATATATGTATATATATACACGCGTGCATATATCGCCCGGCGTACCCCCAAAAATTTTTCGTCGGACCCAACGCTCGTCGACATATCGACGATTACATTATTATACGATATATACGCGTTTGATTTTCCGTGCACGATAAATCACCGACGTGGGCAGGGGTTGAGTGGGTGGTGGTAGAAAGAACGAGAACCGTCGAAACGCGAGATAAACGATCCGTTGAAAATTATACCGGCATATTCGACGGGTATCAACGCTCGCTTTATTGTCCCGAAATATCTGTGCATCAATCAAAATCCTCTGCAAACACCGCGCTACTTTGCTGGAAACGAGTAATCATACGATTATGAACGGACGCGTTTAAAAAAAAGCGACGTCATTACGTCGGGAAAATCGAGCGCGACCCTGACAAATAAAATACCGCGCCCGTCAAACGAGGAAAGCAAACGTTGAAAAAGAAAACAAGATACAAGATCGCCCAGTTGTCCGCGTCGAGGGACGAGAAGAAGCTTGCAGCGATGATTTAGAGGATCGTGGGAAAAGAGGGTGTACTGCAAGAGTTAATGAGCCTAATCCCGTCGTCCTGACGAGCTGAGATTAGAGGAGATCCTGTCCGTGGACGAGCGGATCGTCACCAGTGCCACCTGTGTCCTGGCCGGCTGCTGGTGTCCTGCGGCGTGGCACGTCTATTCAGGATGAACCGGAGTTGAAGCTGTGCACGAGGTTGTTTGCGAAGGAATACAGTGCAGAACCAGAAGCGGAAAAGAGAGAGGGAGAGTGAGAGAGAGTAGCGCGAGTAAGAATAACCGCTTGGCAAACAAAGGGTCCGCAGCGATAACGAACCTGTCGACGCGGGCCTCGAACTCGTTTCGAACTCGTTTTCGTTCTGCCGAGTGGGGGAAAAATCGTTAGCTCGTTGCACCGGGGTTGCAACGCTTGCAGACGCATGCCTCGCAGATTTTCGGTCGTCGGGACGCGGCCTGTCTCTCACGTGGATCACGTTCCATCGGGCGTCCCTCAATTTTCCACGAGATCACGCGATGAACATCGACGAAGATCCCTCCCAAGAGATATTCGCCGGGGAACGCATCTGGTACGATGTTGCGACCATGCTTGGACTGGACTACGCCGAACTCAAGATCGGAGCCCGGAAAATCGATGATTTTCCTGCTCGAAGTGGACCAGCGATTTCCGCACGATCGCGCCTGAATGCGGCCTGCGATCTGGAAAATCAGATTCACTGGCGCAACTCGTTCATTAGACTATCGAGCTACCTGTGCGCGTGAATTCGAGGCAAGAAAGATACCTGACGGATCTTTACCGGTGTTTTCCATACGTCCCGTGGTTCCGTGGGTGTTCTCTTACGGCTCTCGAATGTCCATCGGTTGAAAAGCGCCGATATCCTGGGCGAAACTCGAGGAGCCGTTTCTACGACGATTATTTTCTCGTTCCGGAGGCGGTCTCGGGTGGCGCAGCCCTGAGATGTCCCTTCGAGATGACCGCTCCAAGATCATGAATGAAATCCTTGGCTACCATTCACTTCAACCCCGTCCTGGAAGAGATCGTCGATAGACCTGCCTGTATTTGTCCTTGCGCCACCCACTTCCTTTTCTTCGCCACCTCGAAAATACTTCCTCGAACTGAGGTCAAACTTCAAGCTGCTGGCCCCGTGAAATGTGAAACAGAACAGGGCAAACAGTATAACACCCCCCTGCTGTACTGTACATCAATTTATAGACAACAGGAATCGACGGCAATGGGGAAGCGCAGAAATTCCCAGCGAACGGTGAAAGTTGGAGAGGAAAACTGTCAGCGATTCGTGGCCCATAAATTCCATCGAAATTCGGAGACCTGGTTTCCTGGTATCTTGGCGATCAGGTACGGACGCGTTTTCATTCACAGCTTCCCACAGGCTCTCGTAGGTGCCACGAAAGGCCTCCCGTGGGTTTTCACGCAGCGGAGAAAAGGGATCGCCGGTGTGTGAAACCGGTGAAAATATCAGATCGCCATCGTTTCCATCGTCTTTGTCTCATCGGGTTCCTTTTTTTTTCTTCTTTTTTTTTGCCGGAATAACGAGCGATCGTGAAATCGGGGGCACTCTCAGATTCGAGGGGTCGTCGAACCGAAACGTCCTGCGCGGAGGGTGCATCCCTCGAATTAAGGAGGAAGAACAAGGGTGAGGGATGAAGAGGTGAAGAGGTGAAGGCGCAGGAGAGGAAAGAAAAAAATAAAAATGAAACGTTTTCGGTGGCGGCTCTTCGGTGTCGCGTTACTTCTCCCCCCCTCGTACCTGAAATTACCTGGAGTCGTAAGGTGATTCCTATGCTCCTGTTTGCCAGCGAAGAATGAAAGGAATCAAAAGATGGTGGATCGGGAGACAAGGGAGGATATGCGATCGGTCGACAGCCACCAGAAGAAGGATGTCTCTGGAAGGGTGTCACCGTGCTCAATCGTAACTCGTTAACGTGGCTATTGAACGAATGCCGGCCGAAACGTGTCGCCGTTCGAGAATGGTTGCTGCTGACAGAAAAGTGGAATGCAAACAATTTTCTGGCCCATTCAGAACGGCGATTTCCATTGTGAACAGGCTCGAAAATTGTACGGCGAAACAGGAGAAATCCATTCTTTTAAACGTTCGCTCTGTTTCTTCGCATTATTCTGCGAATAGGGGAGAGGCGAAATCGATAGGGTTTAACGGGGGGCCACGATCAATCGAACCGGCGAGAAGGAAGGACGATCGATAATTGGCAATTTGTCTTTCGTCTTCGAAGCGACGGAACTCCTGGTCGGACCGTCAAAAGTGTCGAATGAAAGGGGCCCAGCCATAGAGGCGTTACAGAGTCAAGAGGAGCGCATTGAGGGACAGCGGTGTCTCGATTGCAAGTTCAACGATTCCGGTGTATCGATCGATCCTTAATGAACAGCCGAATGCTAAATGGATCTAAACAGGAGCTAATCGTATGCCATCCTCTTATGAATCAGCGTGCTGGAATCCATCTCTCGACGTCATTGAATTCCAGCTAAATGGGAAACGCGACTCTATACCAGGAGGCAGTTTAGCTGAAAACAGTTTGGTGAAAGAGCACCACTTCACAATAATAATAATAATAATAATAATAATAATAATAATAATAATAATTTACAAAAAGCAAGTGGAACAGTGTGCAAGGTGGGAGGGAACAAACAGGGATGAAAAATTGGGTTACTGGAAAAAGTAGTGGAGAAGCAAAGAGAGGGAAGAGAAGGAATACGGGACGTAGGGTAAGCAACACCCTCGTCCTCCAACGTATCGCGTTCTCCAAGAGCAGATGTTCCCCAGGACTGTCGAGATTCGGCGCGGCCTGATTGACAGCTGAATAGCCGCGACCAGGTCTACCTGGGTCTTGCGGTGTCCTTACATGCTCCTTCCAGGTTGCGTGCACGCTTAAGCGTATCGTTGGTTGTTGTAATACCAAACCGTTAACCCCCCCCGATGGCCTTTGGTTTCCCTGTAATCGCGGAGCGTGCCTTGGCCATCGAGAAGCCAGCTCGGTACCATAAAATCATTAAGTTTTGCTCCTGCCTATTATGCGTGGAAATTTCCAATTTTGCCAGACAGTTTACGATCACTTACGCGGGAGCGTGGCCCTTCTTTAATCCGACTTTCCACCGCGGCGAGATTTTGTATTGGGGCAATTAACTCCGATAGCCCGAGTTTAATATTCCGCTGGAACCAATTGCGGGGTGTTAGGCAAGCGGAAACAATGGACGCGGCTTTGAGTTTCGGATCTTGGGTTTTCTTGCCAAGGAGGGCACATAATCCAAGAGTGTATTATTCGTAGCGGCGTGCGAGGGCGATCAGCTTTGTCCGAGGTTGGATACCGGCGATAAACGGACGTAATCGAGGGGTCGATGTTCGGCTGGGCTACGATATGTCTGAGAGCTCATTGGACTGCAGGGCGCTCGATATGCGATAACCGATAAGCCGTGAAGTGCAGCCGGTGTCAGTGGATATACGGACATCGCGATATCTCTATCTTTTCTCGCGATCAATTGCAACGTTGGTAAACGTCCTTATCTAGCACTTGGATCCCTGCAAACGCTATCTGTCTATCGATTGCGTTAAAATTTCCATACGGAATCTCCCTTCTGTTACACGGGCGATATCGGAACGAACCTGTCCAAGCCCGTGCAAAGAATTTCCATTACATCCATAATCTCCTGCCCCGAATGGAAAACGATTTAATCTCTGACCCCGTGTATCTCCGCGACGAATCCCTCGTACATTATAAACCGACCGCGACGATCCGCGAAACAAAAAAGAAACAATAGCCGCGGAAAATGCTCCGGCAGTGACGGCGTCGGAGGGAGGAGTTTCCTCCAGCGAAAGGTGTCCAGAATTCAGGCCGCGGGTACACGGAAAGAAACTCGGACAAAAATCTGCGCCGAGCGATGCAAAAATACGTATAAAAGGGCGGTCGGAAGGGGTGGTACACGTGAGCCTTCAAGGAAGACGTTTAACGTGGATGGCCTCGAGAGTATAGTAGACGTTGCTCGGCGATAGCAATGTCACGGTGGCCACCGGAAATAGCCGGCACTATCAGCCACCCCGCCGGAAGAAGCGCCGTCACCGCAGAAAGAGTTCCAATCTTCTATTCAGCACGTTCTTCTTCGCCCTCTTTCCACCCACGGCATTCTCTCTCTCTGTTCTCCGCTGCCCGCCCTCCTACCACAGTGTGCACAGGGGTCTCGGTGTGTTGGCCCGATACAACGTCTCGGCGAGAATGGACCGGAGCCGTTTCCACCCCGAAAAGAAGGACGCAAGGGGTGGTAGAAGATGGCCGGATGCACGAAAGAAAGCAGATGCCCCGACAACCCCGACTTATCTACACTACCCTCTATCCTGTCCTTCTTTTTCTCATTTCTTCTCGCCCCCTTAGTTCCGAGCCGCTCACACCCTCTCCTACCACCCTCTTTCCGCCCTTCGTATATTTCCGTACGAGGCCGCGCATTGGCTCCGTACACGTGGATATTACGCGGAGGGTGTAACTTAGCCGTTCCAGTCAATCGCAATTGGTACTCCTCGGGCAAAAATTCTCCGACGAGTGTCACGCTTGCACTTGTATTTACTTAAACGCGAACATACCTGTCTGATCGTTTCGAAGTAGAATTAATTCGCCGCGCGAGTCTCGAGGGGGTTGGGCGTTGGGGGCGGGGAACGACGAGCCACCGTTTCCCTTTTTCGTTCTCCTGGAAGGCCTAGAGGCCCATTCCCGGTGGTAAGTAGCCTAGCTACTAGCTGGAAGCTGCGGGTGATACATCATGGGGTGTCAACGAGTGTCCCCGCTGCTGTAATCTCGCATCCATCAACCCCTCCGCAGGACGGAGGGACGTCCGTCCTTGCGACGGTTCCCTGATCGATGTCCACCGTCCTCGAAGCAACCTCGAAAGTCTCACCTACGGCCTCTTTCCCCTACCTCGTTCCCTTACACGAACTCTCTCTCTCTCTGGGATCAATCGGTTTTTGTCGGCGGACTCGATTTTCATTTATCTTTTCCTATCAGAAGGCTCGCATCGTCATCGTGACGCCATCGATTCATGGGGGCGTCTTCTGACCCCTTTCCACGCTGATCCTCTCGTTCTCGGAGGGTCTGAAAATTTTGGCTAATATTCCACTTAAATAATGTAGGTCATTGGAATATTGTTTCGTGGCGCGCCCAGTCAGGTGGTGAAGGATTTTCTGGAAAACAAGTAGGTACTTAATACTGTGCGTTGAATAGAAAACACGGTAGTCATATTTATTACCGTTCTGCATTCTGTTCCCGTTTAGTAGAAATAATAGAAAATCTTTGGAGCAGGTAACACGTAGTACCGCGGCAATAGGTAATTATGTCGATCGTTTACTTTGATTTATTGCGTTCCAAAGCCGTTATGAGACGGTCGGTTAATCCTTCCCCATATTCGACATGGTGACCATTCGGTTACCTCTCCCAGGCGAAATTATTGCGGGCCACCGCCGGCCTCTCAAAATTCTCGGCCAACTGTAAAGGGTAGCCGACTTCGTATAATTACACATCCGGGGTACAGTGCCCGTGGGTTGTCACTGCCATAAAACGTTTCGTGGTTTATCGGGAAACTGCGGACTGCTTCTAGGAAAAGAACTGCATGCAGGTGCGCCATACCTTTCGAAACGTACGCCGGCTTTTAACGCACAACAAAAGCTAGTAAACCCAATTAGTAATTAAAATTGTACAACCACAAACAAGCTGGTGCCTTTTCTAGTAAACAAAGGAGTAGCAGGGCTGATTACCACGCGTTGATTTATAATTTCATTCCCGTGTACAGCAGAAAATTAATTCCTTAATTGATCCGCCCTCCTAATTTCAAACAACAATAAACGCAACTATATCGGGACGAACTAGTAGATATTAATACCGCCTCGAAACTAATAATAAAAAACGAAAGTTCGTTCCGCGTTCAGCCCGCACCCTCTTCATCGCGGTTATTTAAACAATTACCCGGCAATTAATCCGGACCGGTGTACGAAAGAATAATGGAAACGGCATAAAAACCGACGATGCTTCAGAGATAATTATTTTTTAACGAGTGTTAGAAGGTTCGTTATATAATGCCGTTTCGAACGACTCGCCGAGACTTTTTTTATACGCCGGAAAATATTAGCGAACAACGCGTTCTTTTGATAAGGGGGCGATGGTGGGCGGGGGGAAGGGGTGGTAGAAACGGGTGGAACGACGGGAGGAAGAAGGAGAGGGAAACAAATTTTTGCGGCGTGGCAAACGGCTCCGCGTGGTTCCCTATTTTATTTCCACCTCGCAACTACTCGACGTACCACGAAATTATTAAAATGGTGGACCGTTCAAGCATCGGACAAGTGGCGCGCACGAGCAGGCCGAGTTTTTCGACGTGCTCGACCAAAAAAATTCGGTGCGTGTTACCTACGGGGAGGCGCGCAGGCGCTACGTTCGCCCACGCCGCTTGACCCTGAATTATTCAAGAACCCGAAGACCCGACGAGGACTTCATAAAAATTGCAGCCACCGTGATTGCCGTTGGTTTCGCCGGGTTTGAAAGACAGAGAGAGGGACAGAGAGAACGAGCGACGACGACGTCGAAGCAAGCGAGAACTATCGAGCGATAGGAGAGGGTGAAGGATAAGGGACGACGGACTTTTTCAAATTTACCCTCGGCCACTGATGATCGAGACGCCATCTTCCTTCTTTCAGCGACTGTTTCCTTTTTAACGTGGCGAGGCTGGCGTGCGTGGACACAACGAAATAGGGCGATTAAGTGTGTCGCGCGGGGGATGCTGATATGAAACGGGCTTTGTCTATAATTCAACGATAAGCATGGGCCGAGCAAACACTCGAGAAAGGGTTGAATGCATGTGTGTTTGCGAGACATGAACGACCAAGAGCCCGGTAAACACGGTGTCGACGTTGTTGTAATTATTCTTTAAGCGTAACACATTTATGGCGAGCCTGAGACATCGTTGATTCGTTGTGGGTTCATTCCGAAGAAGTGTGGCGAGAATATGGTTGATGGAATCATAGACTGTAAAACTTGTCGGACCAAGAAACGTACCGAGTGACGTACAATCGATCAGCTGAAATCCCCTTGTGTCACCAAACCCTTAAACCCCTTAAACCCCTTAAACCCACCCACGGATCGGTTGACGGTATGTAAAGGGTGTGTTTAGAATCCGACAGGGGTTTTAGAGTGGCGATTCGTAACAGTCGTAGCTACGTACTCGGTATAATGCGGAAATCGTGTTTGGTTCCCGGAAGTCACCGAGGCAGGATAAATGCTCGGTTGACTGTACCCTGTTTCGCTGAATTTTCTTCTCGCGAGACTTTTCCAATTGCAAGTATTTCAATTCAGATATTACTTATACGAATTTAACATCAAATGGTATAAGTGTTGGCGATTACAGATTTGTTGATACAGGTAATAAGTATGCGTATACTTCAGAGGTTAAAGTTCAACGTTGAATAATCTTGCGTACGCTCGAATAGGGAGCAGGGGGTGGTTGCCCTTACGCTGCTCCCCCATGGGTAATAAAACGGCAATTTAATTCATACACTTGATAAAGCTGGCCGACTTTAGGAAGCTGGCGAAAGTCAAACGAACAGAAGGGCTTATTTTGCAAATCATCGCCCCGCGATAATAAAGCTTCCTGAGAAGAGACGAGGAGAAAGCCAGAACAAAGATGAACACTAGCACCCTATCAGCATTATTGTCACCATAAATCTTCCTTCTACGTTCACCTCTCCAAATAATTCTTTAATAATACTCTGCCGTCATTGCCGGGGGCGAAATTAATATACAAAGGCCAAATAATTTTTTTTTATAATTATTTATCGACATCTACGGTCCACTTAAAAAGGGAAATGGTAGTACAAACTATATACCCTATGATTCTGGAGCATCGGTAAATCAGCGAGCATCTATCTCAGTAAATTGAGAACCCGTGGTAGCGGGTCCGGCTGGGCCGCTTTGCACAGGAGTTGAAACGAAGGTGAAGGGGGTTTTTAGGGGTGCTCGCAGGGTGGTTAGTGGCATTCATCGCGATGCAGATGGCTTCCACCCCTCGTCCAGGCGCAACGAGGAGCGTAACGCACATGGGAGCGAGACAGAAGCAGGGGTTGGTTGTTACATATACGTACGCGTACTTTTCCCCCCCGTCTCTGTACCTACTCTTTTCCTCGTTTTCCCTTTCTTCTCGTCTTCTCCTTGTTTCTACTCTCCGTCCATTTTCTCTGCTACTCTTCCAGCCCCCTTTCTGCAACCCTTCATTCTCTATTTCTTTCTCCTTTCCCTCATTTCGCCTTGGTTAACTTTTCGCTCTGACCTTTATCCTCGTCTCCGCGGAGCACGCACATCATTTGGCCACTTCCGATCTCGGTTTATCTGCCTTTCTTTCTGTCTCTGTTCCCCTTACATGCGTGCCAGCGTACGCGGGCATTACGTCCAACAGCGTAATGATGCGTACAAGCCACAGGCGGACTAGTATGTTCGCGAGGAACAAGAGTAAACGTGCAGAGAAACGCCGGCGGTTCTTGCTAGCGGTTTCCAGCGGCTGGCAAACTAATAACCACGCGTCATTTGCTGGATGAACGATCGATTTGTGCAAATTGCGTGTTCTACCAACGCGGCCATAAAACCGTAACTCGTACTCATACACGCCGTACTTAGCGTTCCTGATTTCCCGATATTTTTCGTTCCTCGAGAATTGAGAAATCAGAACTATCGGGAATTCCCGGGAAATTAAAGATCAGAAGCCGTAGAGGTACCTTAGGTATAACTCTGGAGTCGTAAGTTCTGCGCAAAGTTGGTCAGAACCCGCAGAAGTCCATGAGTCAGACCTACTGGACTTCTACTGTTTCTGACCAACTTTTACCAATTATTATAAACGAGATTTATCATACACTAGTCGTACTCTTGCAGCCCATTTAATCATAATAATTAAGTAAAGTATTAAGGCTTCTGCAGATCCGTTCGTTATACATATTTAGATCGTGAATCGTTTTATGCAAACACGATGGAGTCGTGTTTGTATAATTTTATATTTCTCCCCGTCTCAATCTTCGCGTAATCGTAAATTAAAATTAGGCTAACGTAGTAACGTACAGTGGTGCAGAGGGTCAGTTTTGCAACAGGTTAATACCGAACACAATCCCCCCCAGGTGTATCTCCGTTTCTATTTTCCTACGATGGAAAGTCGAACAATAATAATCGTAGCGTTCGCTTTTACACGCACAATTTCTTTTCGGTCACAACAGCGCCAGTCGATCTCGAACAAACGAGATGCTCTCGGATTTAATCCTCGTTTGCTTGCAAAACCTCTGGCCCGCCCTTCTACCCCCTACTCGCCCCTAGATCGTCGTCTTGCTTGCGAGTATGTATATACATTATATACATCCCTGCCGGGGTAGATGGAACTCCCCTGTATTTACCTGTCACCTCGATGACGATTCTGACGAGGGTATTTGCCCGTCGACGTGTACCCTTCGTCCTTGACGCAATTTAAGCTACGAGTCGTACGCCAGGAGGTCTTAGACGGTCCACGTGAGTCGTTTGAAACTCGTCCAAGGATCCGCGCATTATGCTCGAGAGCAGCTATTTATTGTGAATTTAAAATTATGCAGTCGAGTGGCCGCTGCCTGCTCCATAGATGGCTACTTTGCGCGTTTCCATTTGGGCAAATAGAGAATATCAAAGCCCGGCGGCATGTTTTATCGCGTGGCAATTTCGTCGGGCGACAATGCTCATGGAGAAATATTGCGTGGGCAATTTTTCGGTACCAGAATCGGAACACTTCCCAGGGGGTGGAACGCCCTGTAAACGTAAATTCCCGTTTGCCGCGTGAATCGGCAGCGAACGAACGGGCGGGCACCGGATGAAAAAGAAGCAAATCCGGCCGTAATTATTTATCATCGATCTCGGGCCGCGTGCTCATTAGCGCGCTGCCGTGCACGCGGCACGCTAAATTATTTCCTCCCGCTCCGCCACGGCTGGCCGGTCGACGGTGGCTCAGGAATCGTCACATTTTTCACGAAGATTAATCGAGTCGACAAACGGGTTCGATCGTTGAATAATCAATCGAGGCGAGGCGGCGCGGCGAAATAAATCGGCCCCCGATTCCTCCCGTGGCCGATTTGCATATCCAGGAACGTGTCGCGACGCCAAGGAGACCACGTTGCCCCTCTTCTTTCTTTCTTCTTTTTTCTCCTTTCTTTTTTGCTGCCAGCTATACATGGCCGATTGTCATGAAAATTCTCCGCTGGAAAACGTGTCTGACGTGCCAATGACGTGCTCGAGCAGGGGCACGGGCCTAGAAATGGGTTAGGCGGAGGGCTCGAACAGACGCGAAATTGGCATAAATGAGATTGATACGACTTTAAGTTACTCGACTCGATGCCGGAGCGAGACGGGGCGAGTGTAACTGAAGGATCCTCTCTCGAGCCACTCGTCACGCCACTTTGTGCGTCGTAAAGAGACAGGAGAGGCGAGGAGAGTGTGTTCGACGAGGTACGCCCATGCCGTTGACCGACGCGACGCGATGCTCACCTTTCATTGTGACACACCGTGGAACGTGTTTTGCGGATAATGACGATGGAACGGGAGCTCGCGATTTAATTTTCGGTTGGTGCCCGCTGCAAGTGCCTACCAATGCTTGCACCTTGACGAACATCATAATCGTTCCTTGCTCTTACTTCTCATTGCACTTACGTGCACGTACGTCGTAGACTTGTGTTGGATCGTAACACATGAAATGTCCGATTTTGCTATAACCATATTTTAATTCGCTGTCTTTCGGTGAACATTTAAATTTGTGGAGATTTTGTATCCAGATTTTCGAAGACAGACTTTTAATTGCTTGTTTCGGTCTTCGCTTGTTTTGGCTTGTGCATCTAATACAATGCTTACAGTTTGGTGGACAGTTGAAATTTGGAATTTGAAAGAATGCGTCGAAAATTCCGAGATAAACAACCTGCATCGATCAATAGCAAGGGGCCTATACTGCTACACGATAATGATCGACCCAGTATGTAGCAAAAAACGTTACGAAAGCTCGGAGAATTAAAACTTTTCCCCATCCTCCGTATTTCCCGGATCTATCGCCGACAGATTTTCATTTCTTCAAACATCTAGGCCAGTTTCGCAATTAAAAACTGTTCAGAAATCAAGCACACGTTGAAGAGGACCTTTGATGAATCAATTGATACCAGAACTCCAAATTTTTATGAAGATGGAATAGAAACACCTGAAACATGTTGGAGAAAAGGTGCACACTCCAATGGTTGTTACCTTGATCAACAAAATTTAGTATCAAAAAGGTTATATTCATTTGAACTCACACTTTACAACCTAATACATTCGCGATTGCAAGATTATAATTTTAGAAGAAGCTTGGTCGAACTTTATTTCCCCGCAGCTCATCTGCTACGGTTACAGATATCCTATTTCCCGCGATACCGTACTTTATAGTCGAATTAGCAAAATAGAGTTTCTCAAGGTACACGTAGAGGGGTGCCGACGCGAAATCTGGGAGCGGAGAGCGTGGAACAAGTAATAAAATAATTTTAACGACCCGCTTGAATTATTCCCGCGGTACAAATAATAATATCTGGTCGGCACGCATCCCCGCAATAAATATCGAGCCTGGGGGCCGCCCCCTTCACCCTTCACGGCCGGTTTCCATCCACCGCTCTCGGAACCCTCGCCTTTACGGTCTACCTCGAAGTCTCACCTCAACTATGTGGAGCAAAACTATGGGGCCCGGTTGTACCAAGGGGGAGCTTGCGAAAAACGGGGCCTGATCCACGTCAGGGACTCTCAACTTCCTGCAGGAAGCGCGAGAGGAACGTGGGAACCACGTTCGAAGCGTGCCGTTATAGAAAGTCGCTTCCGCACGATGAAATCTGTCGGATATATTTTCCTTTCGTTGATGGCTTTCCGTACACTTGATGCTACGATACAATTCGAAATGAGGACGACCGTGAGCCTTTATTGTACGAAATATTTTCAACGCCTTTGGAGCATCTGTTGATGCAACATTCGGGGCGCAGAGCGAATCCTGCGAAATCGTATGCACCGAGAGAATAGGATTGCGTCCTCGGTTTCATCGATGACAGGTCACGGATTAAATATAACACGGAGCCGCGTGATTTCCCGCCAGGCGAATCGGCCTGTGTCGAATCTACAGCCCGATACAGATCTCGAATCGGTTGACGTGGATTAATTCCGAACAAAGCGGCACCGAGTGTATTCCCTCGGCTCTCTTCGATACAGTTTTTTTATATAGAGCACTCGATTCGCTTAAAATTAGAATCGTGCAAAAATGATCCGGAGATAAAGGAAATAAAAACGTCGGTCGTTCGTTTCTCGAAAACTACGAGACGCCGCGCGAATCGCGAGACCACGAACGTTAAATCGTTAAATTGCCCTTCGAAACGTTGAAACGGCCGACGAGTCCGTCCACCGCGTTACATTATACACATATATGCACATGAATTCTAAAAGAAATATCCTCGAGGTGGAGGAGTAAAAAGAATCAGTCAAAAAAAAAACCCCCCAAAAAAAGCAACGATAATCTTGAAGAAAATAAAAGCGCGCCGAGCTGGTTGGCAGAGATTACGTCGTCAGAATGGCGCATATATTCGCGAGCCGTGTAAGCATCGCTCGATGACAGCGCAATGAGATTCTGATTTGCGCGGACGCGCATAATCGGCGTGGAACGGGCTGGCAGCGAGCGCGAAAGTTCGCGCGACCAGTTGCACTCGCGTCGTTTAGCAATCAGGGAGGATGATGCAGCCAGAACCGGAGGCGAGCCAATCGGATTCCCGTGCAATTTATTTGTACACCTGTGCGCGCGAGGGACACCCCTTCGGGCCCGCGAGGCCGATCCTGGATGCCCAGCGTGTTAGGCGCACACCTTCTTAAATACCTGGAACCTGGGAGAGTTCACGCGCGACAAACTGTCTCGCGAGATCGTTAACGATTATAATTAGCAGCGAACGCGGTGATAATCGCGTCGATTGCCTGGGCGGGTGCAGCAAAAAATTCCTTCAAGATTCTATGCCATTGTGTTCGAGTGCGTACCTTTCCAATTCGTTATTCTACTCGTATATCACCTGGCTTGAACGGTAATCGAAGGAGTATCTAATAATTATAAATAATCACGAGCAAATAGTATTTATTGGACGCACTGGTCGATAAATAATGCCTCGATCGGGGTGCACAATAGCCATGCATTCTTTGTTAATCGTTTCGATTGGCCAGTCTGTAAATCGGTGGCAAACAGTTCATTTCTCCTCATAATGTGATCTGTTTTCAAAGCTTGTTTGCTCGTTGTACGTTCGAAAGGCTGGCCTAATTATCCTGCCGGCCGATGCTTCACCACCGAACGGGATTAGGCCGGTTTAATAGGTGCAATAAACACATTTAGATTTCCTGGAGGAAGACCTACCCCCCGTATCAGACCCGCAGCAGGTAAATTGTAGGACAAACATTTTATGACTCACTGTCCCCTGAATTTTTATAGCCGTACGCTCCGACTTATATTATATCTTGGTTCGAGTAAACCGTGGCAATCATCCGGGCCAACGTGACCTGGATTTACAATGCTGTTCGGAAAAACAAGTGGAGTAACCCTTCTCCAAATTTGTGCAATTGCCCCGGTTTACCGTTTCGGCATATCCGGTAATTGTACCATCCCGTTAAACACGCACTTCCATTGTAAGAGCTCGAAAAATCCACCGTCAAATAATATTTACCAAGGTCCTATTATCATTAACTTGCAGTTATAAAATTCTTAAAGTATATCCCTCCGCTTCCCGGCATTTCCATTTTTATAGAGCGCGGGGAAAATTCGAAAAAATTGTGGAAAATTTCATTGGGGATTTAACGAAAGTAACGTGTGTAAATTTCATCCCCTATATAGCTGTTAACTGGTAGTCGGACCAAGCGAGATTATTTGGATCCCGAAGAATGGCAACAATCGTGCTTTGTAATCGGTCCTCGAAACGATAAAGACTTTGTTGGCCACCCTTCCGGCACCGCACCACCCCCTTGATTTCCACCCCATTTCTCTCTCCCTTTCTGTTTCCGTCGACACACAGTCCGCCTTTCTCTTATTATTCCGGCTCTAAGAGGAGACCCCAATGGTATCACCTGTTGGCAATTGCACGCCTACGAATTCCTGCGCCGTTGCTTCTTTTTTTCTTCCCTCCATTCCATGGCTCTCTTTCTCTCCTCGTTCCATCGCTCCTTCCCGTTGCTTCTTCCGCGCGCTGTACCTCCTTCCAGACAACGGGCTCCTTTTTTCCCCTGAAACGATAAAAGTTCGACCGTGGTCGACTGGGAGGTCGACCGCCTTCGCATAAACGCGGTTAATGGGACGAAGATAATGGTAAACGACAATGGCGTACACAACGCCATTGTACCGCGTCTCACCTCGCGGTTTCCCTTTCGATACGCGAAAATGGTTTCCCCAGTGTCGGTCTCCAGGCTTTCGTTCAAAACTATCCTCGCTTTTTATCCTCTCCCGTTTCCCTCGCGGTTCATTTAAATTCTTCTGCGATTTATTTCGAACAGCCTTGATCTTCGTTCGAGCAGAAGTTTTAGTTGTTGCTGTCGTCGAACTTCCCATCGCGGGGGGATCATTAAACTGGATCCTTGTCCCGTCGACAAGGGAAAGCGTGCTGCGATGGAACGCGGGAAACATTTAATAGGGTGAATAGAAAAATTCGCAACGCGTTAATTGCACGGTCGAGCAAGAAGCGCGACGGCGAGTGCAAGGTGCGCATTAAAACCCATATTGTTCGGCTGTCCCGTACGAAACGAGCTACCTGCAAAGCTAATTATGCACGCGTAATAACATCACTGTGGCATCCTCGTGCAACCCGTAACTATTGGAAAAAAGGAAGAGGACAGGATAGTGAAAGGGTGGGTAGGGCGAGGGGGGGAAAGAGAATGGAACGGTTAAGAAAGGAGAGAGAAACGTATGTACATGTTGCGCGCACTCGATATGCATGTACGTACGCGCAGGTACGTATCCGCTTAAACGAAAGCTCGGCTGGCACAAAAGCGGCGTGCCATCGAGTATCACAAACATTGATTTGAATCACAAAGACCGCCCGCGGTATTCCGTTGCCGGGGCCCGACTTGTTGTACAGTTTCTCCTGTCTAGCTTCCTCCGCCAGTTTCTCGATCTCCGTCTCTTCCTCGTGTTTTTTTCTTCCCCTTCGCCCCGATCGGCAACGCCAATCGATCCACTTATCCGGCCGCGGTTTACGCGGCCACTTGCGCGCGTTTTGGGGCGGGAAAATCGAGGCACGATCGCGACAGAAAACCACGCCGAAGTGGGCATTTAATCATCGGCGCTGAACGTTCATCGGAGCGACGGTACTTCGCGCGAGCGTAACACCATTGTCCGGCGATCAACGTCCCCGCTCTTGTGACGCGATAATTTTCGGGAAATTTAGGAGCACGACGCCGCTTCATTGCCGTCGATCGGCGATTGTCTTCCGGCGAAATGAGATTGTCAGGTGCGCGGCGCTTCGCGGCGCTTCGCGGCGCTTCGCGGCCACACGAGAAACGAGAATTTTGGGGTGCCGCGTTGCACCCAGCGAATCTTCCTTCTTTTTCTCGCTACGTTGACAAGGACACGCCGAAACGGACACACCGATCGTTATTATGTTCGCCGTTAATGGTCCGGGAACTCGAAGGAAGAGAATGGAATTGATTATCGAACAACAATCTCGACTAGTGCTGGCGAGAACGGAAACACTCGAATATTATAATCCGAGACATGGGAATTCGCATATTAATTTATGCAACATTCGATACATTTTTTACATTCAAATTGGGTAAATTAAATTTACCGACGCACGTCCGTGAGTTTACAATTCCGCGAGCACAAGTATCCACCCCGGTTCGAAATAATTAACCCTGTGCACAACGACCGCAGGGGCAATAGAACCGAAAATGGTCATTTATTGCCTACAAGGCGTCGGAACGTTGGTGTTCCCGAGTGAGACAAAGAAGGGGCGGCTTGTTGGCCGGTTAATTAGTCGAAGCGGCAAACCTGGCTAGTTGTACGGGCAGGAGTCACAGGTACAGATTGGCACAGCTTTATTATTGCCCCGCTCTTTGCGGAAGCAGGTATCTTCTCGGTCTGGAATTCCTCGATGGCGAACGTTCGCCAAACAAAGGGCAACGCTTACCGTCGATAGCGGGCATACCTGAGTGACGTGTCCCGCGGCAGTCACCGGCAATTAGCAATAAATTTTCGTCGGTTCGTTAAGCAGGTGTCGATATTCGGGTAAGTTGTACGAGTCACCGTGGGCCGCAGCTTTGCCCGCGTCGTTCGTGCGGTTTCCATTGCGGCGACTGTCGCGACTGTCGCGAATGTCACAATGCCCCCCTGATTACCCTTTCCCGTTTTGATTTATTGCCCGTCCCGGCTGCCGCTGGACTCCTCGCGATCGCCGTGGGTTTCATCGTCACGAGATAGAAGCGTGGCGAAAGCGCACCACGTCCATCGCGTACAAGAGATAACGAGCGCGCGTCAGTCTCGATGATTAGAAAGATCGATCGGTCGTCGGATTGAGTCATCCGGAGACCTTGCACCTCGCCTATCGGGGCTGATAATCTTATCGAGACGACCTTGCCCACTTATCGAACGCAGCCACCGTCCCCTCGGCGGCGCATAATTGCGGCCAGCTTGTGAAATCGAATTCCACTTCCTCTTCCTGGCATTGTTGTTTTCGCCGGCGCTTCGAGGAAGAAGGGCAGCGGACGGATTCGCAGCTCTATTTTAATTGACGTCTCGGGGTAATTCTTTCGATCGGAAAACTGTTTTGCAGCCTTGCAAGGATTTTCGCCGGGGAACGCGGGGGACCCGTGTAGACGGGCGATGGGTGAAAGGTAGAAGGGAGAAAACTAGTGAGAGAGGAGGGAACGGGCATTCGTCGAAATTGAACGACGGTGAACGTTCCAATGGAACTCCATCCTGCCGCCGTTACTTTCATTGTCGCTGACGCACGAGGCACGCCGGGGTTGCTCTACGATTATCTATGACGCATTCTTTCATTATGCGTTCCGCTCTTTCTCTGCCTTTCTCTCGCGTCGATTCCCTCCCTCTCTGTCTGGCTGGTGTGCCGCGGCAACAGGTCCTATGCAGGAGCTGCGCTTAAACGGAGTCGCATCGGCCGATGGAGGTTCTTTCAGGAATGGCTCGTGAGCCTCTTTGTGGATTTCACGAACGAGAGACGCAGAGGAGAGGCCGAAGGAACGGTGATCCTGAATGGAGAGGAAAGCGGGAGAGAGGGCGAGAGCAAAAAGAAACAGGGAAAGGGGGACGAGGAGGCGCGAGGAAAATGGGTCAAGTCGGCCGGATATAATGGGAGATTTGAATAAGACGAAGCGCGACACGAGCTAATGCCCTCGTATCCGGTAAAATTAACTCCGGTGCTTGCTTGCGAGGCAAAAGTGCCGCCGTATGTACGCGCGGCGAGGAATAATCGCGAGGAATGCCTGCTCAATTTGCGAGGCGATCGGCACTGGATTGTTGCGAAAATCGTGCAGACAAAATTTGTTCGTTCCTTCTCGGTCCCATTCGTGGATTTCTTTTTTGCGCGGACGAGGTGAAAGATTGCTGGCCCGCGTTGGAATAAAAATTACGCTGACGAAGAATCCTGGCTTTCTCCGGCAAAAATTGCGGCCAGAAAGAAAGCGCGATAGCGGAGAAAAATGCGATAAGATAGGAGTGCCTGCGCAGTTAGAATGCGCTTGCACGTGTGTTGAAAAATGCAGCACCGAGTGATGCGTTATTTATTTATTTATTCATTAATTTATTTATTTACGGGTATGAACCCATTAGTGAAAGAGTAGGTACATAACAGAGTAAAGAAAGCAGAGTACCTATTAGAAGAAAGTACTTAAATATCTAAAAACGGACAGCAAGCGGTTATCACTTAACATTCCGCAAAGATATTTTGAGTAAAGAAGATGAGAAGCTAAATATGTTGGATGATTCGTGAACGGTGTTGGCGTTAATAAACATTCTGTTGCAAGGATTAAATTGCAATGATGTTTGAGATGAAATAGGTCAAAATGCCGGAAGTTTCTAGATGAAAATTGTATTTAAATTTGTTAATATCCGGACAGTTTATCAAACCATTTAGCACTTTGTTAACAAAAAGTATATCCGCTGTCTTTCTTCTACGCTCTAAAGTGAGTATCGTCTGCTAATAAAACGCCGGCGGATCCGATCGCGAACCCCCTGCAACGTCATTTAACCCCTTACCATGTTCCATCTAAACATCCCTAATTCGTTTCGGAGCGGAACGCCGGTCGTGGAAATCAAAGCCACCCCTTCGAAAACGATGCACAAGCCGTTCCATCATCTCCGATCGAGAACCTCGTGTACCAAAACATCGTTCCATCGCTCGCAGGGGGTTCCGACCCCCAAAACCATCTGTGGAATCGAAAATATCGAACGTCCGCCCCGTTGGTCCTCGAAATTCGCGGAGGTCGCTGTATTCGTGCGAGTGGAATCCCGCGCGAATATTGGCGCGGTGGAACCTCGATCCAGAAAAACAGACGAGGATAGGGATGATAAAGAATGGGTGGCAGAGCGGCGAGAAAGTAGAAACACGGACTGTTCTCGCCCGCGGAACACAGGAAAGAGCTACACGAGGCGACCAGAGGGGTGGAAACTCGCGGAGAAGCCAGAGTCCAGCGTCGGCGAAGCTTCCAACTTCCTCGGGTGGAAAAGGGGTGAGTCTCGGCTAGAAGAACGCGTGGACGAAACACTGGGCGACCCGGTGAGGAGGAAGAGAGAGAGAGAGAGAGAGAGAGAGAGCAAAGATCGCGGGACGCGTGTGGAGAAGCAAAGGGAAAGCCACAACAGAGAAACGGAGCGGACGCGTCGGTGCAAGAGCGACAGGATCGGGGGTTGATAGAGGAGAGAGAGAGGGGTAAAAGCGTCGCCGCGAGAGGTCGTCGGGGTTGTTGGGATGACGTCACGGCGCAACGGTGCCGCCTTCGGCGTCGGCGGAAGGCTCGCTATTGGTCGAGAGAAATGATGGCAGGCTTGTGTGCCAATCGATTGCCGTTGGTGAGCTCGGGTCTGGTCCGTCGGTCCGTTGGGTATGGTTGCTGGTAGCACGGAGGGTAGGGTAGTGTAGGGGAGGGGCAGCGAGAGAAGAGAGAGAGAAACGGAGAGAGGGGGACAGCCGCGACGGCAGGAAGTGAGCCCCGAGAGTGGGACCCCAAGGCGAAATCCACAAATGCTCAGACGGTTTCGTTCTTTCGTGGAGAGTAGAAGTCGCAGCTAGTCGTTCTTGTTGTCTATGTTTACTATTGCCGTTGTCGTGCCCCGACAATCACGTATAGAGCACAGCGAATGCAGAGTCGTGCCCGTGTTTACGCGCAACAGTACGGAAGAAGAACGTCATCAGAGTTATCACAGTGACAAAGAGCAGCAGTGACGGAGTACAATCGTTTAGGTGTGAACGTCGTCGATCTCGTTCGATTTCCGTTCGATTCGCCCGGCTTGTTCGTCGGACCGTGTTCACGAGAATTGATCGGACAGTTTCACGTTTCGGAGTTACCTTCCTCGGGCTCGGCCGAAAAATCGAGCGAGAAACATTATCGTTGTATCGTCGTGATTTGATTCGTCGAGCGTATCGCGAGCCCACGGCCAGTCACGAGTGAGCTGTCGAGCTCGACAGAAAAAAAGAAGCAAGAGGGAGAGAGCGCGCAAGAGGGAGAGGATTCGCATCGTGCTAGGGGAAGAAAGTGACAGTGCGTCAGTTCCCGGTCGGACCCTGGCGTGGATCGTATACACCGACGTCCTCGAAGCGTACACAACAGTCGAGATACCGACACGAGGCGATCGCGAGGTAAAGTACTTTGTTTTGGTATGAAAATCATCGAGTGTACAGCGATCGGCGTATTGGACCACGGTGACTCTTAGTGATTACCAAACACGTTACACTCGTCTGTGCGAATATACAGATAACTTCGGGAAACCTATGGGAATGCCCGAACGTAGACTCGTTAAACGAACGATGCGCGGGGATCGTGTGCTCGATTGACTGACGTTTCGCGTGTTAATACACAGCCGGTGTGGACGACACGTTGTGATAAGAGACGGATGACAATTCCAGCGTGCACCAGCCCGCACGGTCGATTCGAATCGAGAGACATTCTATAGAAAGTGACTGATACCGTAGGAAGTGAGACAGTGTTCGGTTGTTGTGAAATACCAAGTGGTGTAGTAAACGAGAAACAAACGTCTCGTATGATCGAGCAAGGATCACGGGAACCGGCTCGTATGAACGTGAAACATTCTCAGTGACGTTGAGCGAGGCTCGACTCAACGGCAACCATAGTAGCATTGTGCACCAATTATCGGCGTTGCGTCGATCCTCTTGTTTCGCCGTCAAGTGCCAGGAAAAAACGGCAAACTGTACGGCCACAGGGAGGAGGACATGCTCACGATGGAGACCGACCTGAAAGGCGGCAGCCTGCACGGTCAGATGCCACCGCATCCTCACCAGGGTGTATCGCCCATGGGACACCATACCGGTGTCTCTCCCTATGGAAGTCTCGGCTCCATCGTACACAGTCCTGCTCTTTCCGGAAGCCCACCGAGTGCCGGCGGTCTCGGCTTGGGAATACAGCACCATCATCAAACGCAGCATCATTACGCGTCGATGCAAGCGGCCCAGCAGCAGCAACAGCAGCAGCAACAGCAACAGCAAAGTATGCACTCGCTGGCGCAGCAGCCGGGCACCCAGCAGCAGCAGCAACATCTACCCCATCAGCAGCAGCAGCAGCAACAAGCGCACCATCAGGCGCCAAACAATAACAACAATACCAGCAAGAACAACAACATCGACCGCGTGAAGAGGCCGATGAACGCGTTCATGGTGTGGTCCCGCGGCCAGAGGCGTAAGATGGCGCAGGAGAATCCGAAAATGCACAACTCCGAAATATCGAAGCGGTTGGGCGCCGAGTGGAAGCTCCTCAGCGAAACGGAGAAGCGGCCCTTCATCGACGAGGCGAAGCGGTTGCGCGCCGTGCACATGAAGGAGCATCCCGATTACAAATACAGGCCGCGACGCAAGACCAAGACTTTGCTGAAAAAGGACAAGTTCCCCCTGGGCGGTGGAGTGGCCGGTGTCGGCGGGATGCTGGGCGTCGATCAACGGCAGGTCGGCGCTACCGGTGGGCCGCAGCAGACACAATTGTCGCGGGACGTTTATCAAATGCCGAACGGTTACATGCCCAACGGGTATATGATGCACGATCCATCGGCTTATCAGCAGCACGTCGCGTACGGTAGCCACATGGGCGGCGCGGCGGCAGCGGCCGCGGCTTCGGCCGCTGGTTATCCGAGGTACGACATGGGCCACCATATGGGAGGTGGCAGCCCAAGCCCTATAAACAGCTACATGAACGGCTACGGTGGTTACGGAAGCACCACTGTACCCGGTGGATCACCGTCGCCCTATCACCAAGCTCAACCCGGCTCCCAGATGTCGAGTCACAGTCCCAGCGGTAGCAGTATAAAATCCGAACCAACGAGTCCCGCCAGTGGCGGAATTCACACGCCGACTCCAACGGGGGCGTCGTCCACGGGGCAATCCGGTGGTCAAGTCGTGAAGAGGGAGTACATGGGCCAGCAGCAGTCGCAACAATCGCAAGGAGACCTCCGCCAAATGATCTCGATGTATCTACCCCAAGGTGTCGAGCAGGGAGTCGTGCAACATGGCGCCGGGGTGTATTCACCTGGACCGTCGCCGGATCCACTGGCCCAACACCACTCCTCGATTCCGCCCCTCACGCATATGTAAGTTGAATTTTTACTTACCACCTGCCTGCTTACGGGCGTAGACTTAAGCTTCGCGTCGTCGCCCCGCTCGATTATGAATCTGGGCGAACGTTAAGTCGAACGCGAACTTCGATTGAACGGTCGTGCGATTTATCCTCGAGCGAGGCGCGATAGTATTTCTCTCCCTTTACTTCCGGCAGGATAAACCTTGGCTACGCTTGCAATCCGTTCTAACTGCATCTCACCTCAGTTCGTGTCTACTTTTGTACATTGATTGTAATTGCATAGTAGTTAGCTGTCGCGAATTAGATGCTCGGTTTATCCTTCTCGTTGGTAAGTCGGCTCGAACGTGCGCTCGAGTTTGAAAAGAAGCTTGCCGCTCTCCTTTGACAGAGACGCGAAGGGCAAGCAATCGTTGCACGATTTCAATTCGGGGAGATTTAACTCGAGCGCAAGGCGGCTGGCCACGATCCTTTCGGAGCCGATCTGAATCGTCCGAAACGATCGTTTTCACGCAACTTCTCCCCTCTCACAATAAAAAAATAATTAACACACAACGCTTTCCATCCGCAAATGACTTGCCAGCGTTTGCATACTAACACCATCGCGACGACATTTCCACTTCTGGACCCTATAACGATCAATCCTGAGTACGTAACAATTAGCACCGACATCCGACACTTTAGTACCCCATAGTAGTTCGTGCTAGTGGCGTGTAACATTGAGCAGATTGTTACGCAACGGAATAACGCGAGCAACTCTCGCATGATACAGTTTGCACCCGAAGATCTATCGTCTATGCATTTCGCTTGATCCTAATCGAAATAGAAACTTTTGTCCCTCGCCGAGAGAAAGCATTCTATCCCCCGTCTACCAGTGATCGGAATTTGCGCTTGCTGGAACAGAGAAATCAATCTGCGAGTCTTTCCTCGAGAACACAGAAAGGGCGTCGCCGTTCTTCTCCACACTTCTCTGCCTCGAAATCGGTTGAGGGAATGAACACGTTCTATTCGAGAGGAAGATGGACGGGTTAGATTAGAGTGTCTAGAGACGTTAGGACGCCTTTCCTGATTGAACAGCCGATCGACGATGCTAATTTGTCGGCGCGGTGCGATCAGGTGACGCGCGGAACGATATTCAGGAAGAACTTATATTCCCCGACTATGTCGATCGACGCGGCAGGTAAACAGAATAATTCGTTCAGCATGGTGAGAGCGTGATGCAAAGGGACTGTTCAGCTTTATTTATATACCAGCGGTATCCTCGGTCTCTCTGATCATCCGCCTCCTCTATGGTTCGAACGTTTTGCTCACCGATGGGATTTCGTGTCATTCTCATTCCTTCTGTTCCATTCATTTCATTGCCCCTCTTTGCTTCGCATTACTTTCTCATCTTCCCGATTTTAATTTCGGGCCGCGCACGCGATCATCTGCTCTAGGGTCCAGAACGTAGGGAACACCGAGATATTTACGCTCAACATTTGTGCCCAGTTCGAAACGAGAGAACGAATGTTGAGCTTAAACTTGTCGGGTCTATGGGTTGAGTCAAGAGAACCTCCTCGGCCGCTTTTCCTCGCCTTCGCGTTCGATCATCGATCTCGATCGTTTTTCGCATCACCTCTTCATCCCTTCGTAACAATTTCTTCAACTATACAGTTGTCGTTTCATCGAGGAACAATCGATCGCCTATTTGCATCTTCATTCGTACAACTCTGATCGCCTCGAGGGAGGAACGAGAAAATTCGGCCACAGCGAGGGCTTCTTCTGACTCATCCTATATCCGAATAGAATAATACTCCAAAAAAAAGCTAATAATTATTCCCGATATACCTAACGCAAACCAATGACCTCGTAGGATAGCTTAGAGTGACAAGCTTGGATGGCCGACTGAACGTGTGGGACTCCCTTAACAAAAGCAATACAAAAAGGGACGTAAACAAACGGGGAGAGACTATAATTAACCGAGAGAAACGAAAAGTAAGAGAGAGAGAGAGAGAGATAGAGAAAGGGAACGAAAAATGAGCGCGACAGCGAGCGAGGCTGTCGCGCAAGGAGAGACCCAGAGACCGTGGGGGCCGAGGCGGGATCGCAAAAGGTTTCTCGCAACCTCGGGAGAGAACTATCGTGGACGCAAGGAGGAAAAAAAAATAAGGTACCACCTTCAACAACTCGCCACCATTTTGCGTGCGAGACGCAGCCAAGGAACCGAGGAGGCACGAGCACAATTGAATACAAGGTATCGAGAAAGCAGGAGGCGTGCGAAACGAGGAGCGCGAATTGTTAACAGTGTGCATGCGGCGATTGAATAATTTTTGTGAAATAAACGATCGTTGAAACGTGCGTACTTCGCTACCAATCTTGCGAGAACTTCCCCCCAGCTGTTTCCCCCAAGTTTGCGACGAATCTGCGCTTCTGCGGCCACCCCCTCAACCCCCACTCCCCCACCCCCGCAAAGTTCTTCATTGTACATAGTTTTGTTCGAATCCGTTCTTTTTTTTTTTCCTTTTTCTACCTGCAACGCGGCGGCGCGAATAAACGACTCCCATTCGCGGGACGGATCGACTCGAGATGCGTTTTCTCGAAGAACTGACGGAAATGGATTCGATTCGTTCGCGAATCGACGAAATGCGTCGTCGTTCCCTGGTCCCCGAGGAACATAACGTTGCGCTGCGAAAGAGATTCAGGTAGGGATCGACGAAGGGATCGATGAACCATCGATTGGGAATAGACGACAGAACTGCGTTGCTAGTTTTCGCCCGACGTCCGGCGAACAGGGACAGAGGGAGGGAGCGAGAGGGAAATATCGTGGGAAAACGGAATGATGACAATGTGCGCGGACCGATCAAACCTCTTACTGTGATAAAACAAATTTAACGTTGCAAAAGATGAAAAAAAGTATCCAGGGTATAGTCGTTGAGGGAACGTGGAAAGGGGATGATAGGGAGAGAGAGGGAGCGTGTTAGATAGTGTGTACAGGAACGACGGGAAAAGGAAGGACAAGAATCGTGATGAGAAGGAAAAATGGAGAGACGACACGAGATATGTTGCAACTTCCCGCGACTGCATATGTGTACACGTATTTGTATACATATACGCATATTGTATGAAATACTATATATAGTATCGAGAGAGACATGTGTACGATATTTTCGACGTTCAGCAATGTCCCTTTTTCTTGTCTTATTTCAACGGCGTCCCGTTCGACGTCCGTCACGATTCCATCACGATTTTTCCTCGCGGACGCGCGACATCGTCCCGATTGTTGGTAGAAAAATAAAAAAAAAATACATGGATAAATGAACTACGAGTAAAAAGTATATTATATATATATATAAATATAGTGAGCGTGCATGAATGAGAGTGTGCGTGATAAAAAAATGTGTAACGATGAAATGTGGAAAGTCAAAGAGAACGCAGTTTGTATATTGTGTAGGTTGTGAGAGTTCATTAAAAGAAGATAAAGAAGAAACATTTGGAATAGTTGTTAGTGCGCATATCGTTTCCCGAAGTTGACCCACGAACATAACTCACCTAAACGGAAGAAACCCTTTGAATGTTCCCCGGTAACCTGTGTGTTCGTATGCGAGAGTGGGAAATGCTTGTAGATTGGTCGTTGATCGTCAACCCCCAGTTTCTCCTCCTCCTCTTGTACATAAAAACCCTATCCCTTTTTCGGTTACGCCAGGGAAGGACGGAGGAGAAAACTTCACCCCGTGTACTAGATATTAAGCGAAATCGAACTTCCGCGACTCGCAAGGAACTTCATAAACGATATTTTATTATTATCAACATTATGTTTATTTTTATCACTGACCCTAAAACTATAATTATTCGTATTAATATTATTATTGATATTATTATTATTATTGATATGACTTCTTTCTTTCATTATATTCCTTATTACTATTATAATTCTTATTATTTTGACTTACTTTCCTTGCTCACACCACCCTTTTCTACTCCGCTTCCACTTTCGTCCCAGTATCGTACAAATCTTTCCTTCCGAGCAATTCAGCGTGTCCGTTCGAGGATCGACTATTCGCGACCGATCTGCGACGTGAAACCGAACGAAGTATACGATTAAAGTTAATCTTGCTATCGAAGAGCCCTTGAAATTTGTGCCGACCTGTACACTTATAAATTATAACGCGGTCTACTCGTTGTAATCGTGACTCGATCTATGATAAGAGGCTCCCGAAATCCTCAATCGATCAGTGAATGCCGACCAAAAAGAAACATTGCTTATTATATATCGAGGTTTCTTGGAGATCGTCGAACATCGATCGTCGCCGTTCTGTTTTTCAAACGGCATGAATACTATTCGTTTCCTCAATCACAGCTCGAAGAATCGAGCTTCTACATCCCATTCTCGACGCTTCTTGTAGCAAGTACGAGGATGTTGGACTTTTTTTTTTCACGAAACGTCACGTTACAGCGAGCAAAGATACACCTAATATGGAAATGGCAAATTTCTGTTACAAACGAAAGAGGGGCCTTCGTAAGAAAGAAAAAAAGAGGTCGTGTTGCGTTCACCATCGTATACCATTTCGTGCATACGAGCATGCAAAATGAAATATCATTAAAACGTTGTACAAATTAGTAATAAATCGTAATCGTTGAGTTTTTAAGTGCTAAAATAATGTAATGTAAATATGTTCGCCACGACGACGAATAGTCGTGGTATTTTCGAATATATATATACATATGTATATTGATTAAGAGCAGAAAATATGTGTTTACTTTTTTTTAATTTCGATACCCTTGTCAAACCAAAATAGTTCAAAAGAACTGAATCAGGTAAATCTGTTTTTTCTGTTTTGAAGAAATAGTTCCACTCTTGCGTGTGTACTTTCCGAACACTACACTATCTGCATGTCCGATTTGCGTGATTTTCCTCTATTCTATATCTTTATCGCCTATGAATAATATCCGTGACGTCGACAGAGGAGATAGAAGTATTCTTTTCACCGATCTCGAGGCCCGAAAATAGTTGACAATCCACCAGCTTTCTTATCCGTCGGCTTTATCGCAAAGAAGCATCTGCCCATTATTCCATTGACATCTTCTCGAGTTCATTCCACGTTAACATAGCGGGGCAGAAGTGTCATCGGCAATTAGGCGTCGCGGCGATGCGGAATCCGCGACGGATGGCGTCGATTCCTGAACAGATAGCGAGCTTAACGGGACGGATGGATTTTTCGGTATCTTTTCCCTGGGTGAACGGGTGTTTTTATTCGCCGGCTCGGATCGTAGCCACCGCGAAATGTCCCAATAAATATAACGCCCGGCACGGACGAGTAGAGACATTAATTCGTGCCAATAAATATTCCCATCGTTCCGGCACATAAACCTGGCGTTTGTCATATACACGCAGTCATTTCGGTTAAAAGGCATTCCCTCTGCCACTGAATGCAAATGCGAGTGCTCGTTGTGCGTGCCGTAGGGTCTCTAAAGTGCTTTCAATTACGTGTTCCACCTAACGTCCTGGCCTGGAGGGCCGTTTTCCTATGTTTTGCATAACCGGGATTTTCAAGTGTTTCACGCCCCACGAGGACGCGACGCGACGCGACGCGCACGCCGCGGCGCCTGCCCGACACCCGGTCCGCCAGCTACATTTCTGTGTCCCGATTTTTCCTGGCCGCCTCTGTTTCTGCCTCTAACGAGCCTTCGCAGCTTTCTCGCCTCTTTCGCCGATTTCTCTATCCCACCCTTGCTTCTGTTCTATCTCCGCGCCGGTTCCTCGCTGTCGACCGACCCCGAAGTGCATGGCAATTGCGGTTTGTAGCTCAAAGAGAGGGGAACGGAAACGTAATTACCGGGGGAAAATTGCATTTGATATATTAAGCTCGTTTGCAACTCTCTTTTCTTGCATGCTCTCTTGGGCTCTTTTTTTTCATTCCTTTATACGCAGTGCTCATTGACAGCTATTCCGTTCGAACGATTAATTTTCGTTGTATTTTGCATGCACGATCTCTCGTTATCTACTGCGACGTGGTTACCACCACACGCGTTTTATCGAACGATGCAATATCGTGCTATTACTTTTCAACATGTAATAAACGTTCGATAAGAAGCACTTGTTTGTTACGGTAATGGGAACGACGATCGAACAGCTGCGCACGGAGAAATATTTAAAACCGTGCCCTGCTGCTCTCCGAATGGTGGCTACCGTTTAATAACTCGTTTGACGGATCGAATCATTGGATCGGGAACGAAAGAAATATCTTCTCGACGCGAATTAACATTGCCGTTCGAAAGATACCGAGCGATCAGCTAGGTTGCATACTGTCGTAATAGAAAACTCTATATCGCGGAAACAGACACGCCTGTAAACACGGTGCAAGCTTTGTCGAGACCGAGGGCCCAGTGATTTGAACTTTACGCGGTCTACTATACGGCAGATTGATTTTCACTCGGAAAACCGCGAAACACGTGGTAACTTCGGCCAAGTCTAAAAGCCTCCAGGTACGTTGAACCAAGTTGCAGATACCGAAATAAATTAAGGAGAAGAAGAAAAAAAAACGCCACGCAAAATTGCTAACCATTACGCAAACTGTTCAATCTCGAGGTAGGACACACTTTTCAATTCGGCCAGAGGCATTCAAATAGCGTCGTCTACGCGCGGCAAAAACTCCGTAGAAAATCGTCTATGATTAAACAAATTCTTTCCCCCCCACCTCAAATAGAGCAAGATCACGTTCGAACGACGACGCGATTCAAGTTGATAAATCACGAAGAATCCGGTCGAGTGCAGCGATTTTTCCGGCTAGACGGCCATTAAAGCGTAAAAACAGCTGTCCGTAAGTGAGCGCATAACTCTTCCCGGCTAACCCCATGCGTCACGGCAGAATTCATTTCCCGTCGTGTGTACTTTCCCGTTTCGGTTCCAACTTCTGTACGCGTACACCTAAAACCCATACGCCCACGCCGCGCCGGTGTCTCGCACCTGACTCTATTTCTCGGCTGATTTACGCCACCTTCTGGCCGCGGCCCAGGGGATGTTTGCGCATACATTAGCGAGGAATTTTCTCGGTTCGCGGCAAACGAGACACGGCACGGGGAGGTGGCACAGGGAAACGGCATTGATAAAGCTATCTCGTGAATAGAGCCGCTCTTGCTAACCCGTGACCATTTAATTAATTGCCGGCCAGCGAAGAACGCTCCGCCACGTGATTAATCTTGACGCTCGAGCCAAGGTCGTAGGCTACTCCTACGGAATCGAAAAACTATCTAATTGAAATGTACGGACTCTGGCTCGCGTATTTTAAACAGTCGCGGCGCTACCGGCGCGAATGGAATTCCGACTTTCTATAGGCTGAATGCTTTCAGACTTGCGCTGCGTACGCGGGAGGGTGTACATTTTATTGGATGCCTTATTTCTAACGACGGAAGATCTCGGGATAATTTATAGGTTCGCTGGAACGGGTTTGCACCCGCGTCAATTTAAATATCGACGGTCGTGTCAAATATCGCGGCAATGAAAAAAAAGGACCACCATCAATCAGGAACCCGGCGGCACGTGGGCGTTGGAAAAAAAAAAATTCCCCTCGTGTGCAGGCTCAAGGTATCGCGGTTTGGCCCTCCCTTTCTCGGCCTTGCCGGCCCGAGTTAACCCCGGGGTAAGATAATATTCACGGCCAATTACCTAAAACGCACTCCTTATGGAGCTTCGCAGAGTTATTGGCAGGCTGCCACCCTGCAATCGAGTATCCGGTGTGAAACGACCTTGTTATTAACGTTCAAGTAAGCTTTACCAGCCAATAATTCTGTGCGCTTCTGGGCCGAAAGGATTTGTCGATCCTCGTGCGATACCTTGCGCCGGGAAGGCTAATTGGTCGATTACCTGACGGATAACCCTGCCACAATATCAATGTTACCGTCGCGCATTTAACAAAGCGGCTGCTTGCGAAGGAAACGAGTGCAAATTGTCCGCAGCAGATTTTCTGTTTATTTTGCAATTCGGAAAATATAATATGTCGCCCGGGCTGTATATTATTCTCCAAAAATTAGACACGCTCGGGTCTACGTTCTTTCCATCGTCTCGAGGCTAAACCTCTTTCCCTCTTCTCGTTTTTCGAAGCTGCCCCTGTTTATGGCACGAGGAGGACAGTTATGGCAATGAACGGTCGTCATCGCGAGTCCGGTTGGGCCATTCCAATTTGTTAATTGGCACGGTAACGTACGTGCGATCGTATTTTCTCGGAGAGGCCGGTCTCGCGCGCATTATCGCTTCTTTTTTCGTTTCGTGCTCGCCTTGCATTTATTTGCACATGCTGCTCGCGCTGATTAAGCTTCTTAATCTGCGGAATGGCTGTGCATGTGCAACTGCAACTGTTGCACATATAGGAACTCGATTGCAATTCCAACGAGGACAACAATATGTACTTTCCGTACCATCTGTCGAAGGTTTCTTCGAATTTTCGCAATTTCTTTTGCCAGAAATTTTCATCGTAATTTCGCATCGCCGTCCCCGAAAGAGTCCAACAGGAAATCTAATCCTCCTTCAGCGACATTCCTCCGGTGTCGTTCAAAGGGTTAGACGGCCGCGACGAGAAGGGTGGGGAAGGGGTTAGAGGGGACAGCAGACACCACGAGGAAGGGTGAAACGACGCGAGAGACGGTCGTTGCAGACTGGTTCGACTAGCTTCGGGGTCAGTTTATCGCAAACAAATGGGTTACGCTTGTTCGACGCCGTATTTCACCGAAATTTATTGTATATTATTCCACGGGCCCTGGATGATATAGGGCCATGTTTGCCCGGAGTAGCGTTAATGTCGTTAATAGCACCACCGGTTCGACTGCTAACCACCGGCAGCCGATACAGGGACAAAACCTCGGGGACGGGTTTCTTTCCTCTCTCTGTCGTTCCCCGCGATACACTTCCTTTCTCCCTTGCCCGTTCCCCGGCTTTATTTTTGGATCGTCGCGCGTTCCTGCTGAAATTAAGCGGCCTCACCACCCGTTGGAAACGTAGGCGTAGTGTCTTCCGAAAGTCGCACCGGGTATTTATTGCCCGGCCAGGCACGTTGACCTGTTTAGGTTCGGCTCAGTAGCGGTCGTATTGAAAGGAGTAAGGAACGGCCGTGATAACAGGATACCCTGTCTATGCACGAAGATATTAGGCTAGCGAAAGGGGCACGGGTTTTATTGCCATTCTTCCAGGAAACTTGCGACACTTTTCGTGCCGGCTCGTCAGCTGTTCGTTCGACACTTTATTACCTTTCTCCGCGATCGTTGTCGCGGCGTATATTGCTGGCAGCAATTGTCACTTCGTAACGCGTCAAACGTTCCGATGGAATTATCGACGTTTATAACGAGCTCCCCCGGCTAACTGTACGGAGTCACCGTAATCATCGGGCGCGCCGATTAAACGCTGATCCGGCCATTACGATACTCAGAATCGTGTTCGAAGTGGGCACCGATTTCCTCGCCCTCGCCGTCCTCTTTTCGTCGTCCTCGAGCAAGCATACACGACCCGTGCCGCCCCGCATTGCAGCCTATATCACGCCAATCAGTTAACCCGCCGCGGACTCGACGCTAATGCGTTCTTAATGCGACAAACTCGCCCGTGGGTAAACACAGTCGGATCGAAACCCCTTTTCCCGGAGGCGCTGCGACTTCTTAAATTGACCCTTAGCCGAACGATTTGTCGCACTTCTGTTAGGACCATTTCCTTCTCGAGTGAGCCCGCGATCATCAAAGGGCCGACGTTCGAATGAGACGGGAACGCCGTCCCCTATATCCTTCACTTCTACTCGCTGCCAAGCGCGCCACACCTTCGCCCGTTCCGTTTATGCTTTCCCGGACAACAGCTCCATAAAAACAAACAAGAAATCGAAAAACATCCAACGGACAGGGGCTATAAATCGTCCAGAAGGATCCTGCCGGTTAACCCGCTATCTCCCCCTCGGTTTCACCGTTTCCACACCCCTGCGGCGGCTTAGCCCAGACGTGCGTTATTGCGCTAATAAAGCACTTAACAATTATTTTCCGGCCGGTGATTTTTCAGGCGGCCACAGGCAGCCACTGATAAACCGGTGTCCCGGCCGATAACCCGGCGCACACCATCGGCCGTGGCCGAACCTGTGCCCGTTTCAACGTATACAGCCGCAGAGTTATCGTCCCCGAGACGAAAACAGAAGGAGGCGAACGGTGGATCGCGCCGTGGCACCCCCTAATGCACGATTCGCATGTGACCGTCGCGAGTGGCGCGGCGACGAATCGCGGCACGGCGATCCGTCCGACTTAATTGAGCGCGATCGCAATCGGCGCCGGCCGATTTGTCTTAATTTTGGTGGCGAGCGAGCCGGCCTTCTTCGTGGGTTCACCTTCTTCCGCGCTTATCGTCGCCACCCCCCTGTCTAGAGTGTCTAGAGATCGTTCTAACGGCGTCACGCGTTTCCCCTATCGGGCCTGGCCATCGTCATCGGGGAGATCGCCGTAGCGATTGGGATTTCGGTGCCATTGAACGCTAATTTCGCCGCTGAATGAGCTTCGTAAGCGATATAATGACCGGCCACGCCACCGCGGCGTCTTAATTATTCCCGACCGGCTGCTCCGTCATTGGCCGTTGGCTACTGGACATTGTTCCGGTTCTTGTTTCCCTCGTGGCGCACGGAATTGCACGGCCCGACGAAGGGGCTCGGAGGTACGCGTTGTCGCGGCGCGTAATATTAAACGGCGCTCGGACCGATCGAGGCGATTCGCAAGGGAATGCTTCTCGGTCACAGCTTTTGCCCGCGGAATTGCTGTTAGTCGGGTAACTCCGGAATTGGTACTAAACCGATGCGTACTAATCTCCATCGAGTCGGCCGCTGTAATTTAACGAGTTCGTAGCGTGTCTTAATTAAGAGTCGGTTTAATCATCGCGGCGAGCCGCCGGTTGGAAAATTTCGCGCGCGAAAAATTGTACGCCTCTGAATCCCATTCAGCGAGGTTCAGCTGGATCGAGCGATAATTATCTTCCGCGGCGCGCGAGGACAAAATTCGCCCGCGGTGTCGAGTGAGAAATACAGCGAGACTTCGCGGTGCACAGGTGCGAGGGAATATCGGCCGCGTAGCCTGTCGCGCTCCACGGTTTAAAAGACGTTTCCAGCGAGGCAGGGACGCTTGCGAAACGTGTTCCCAGACGAGTTTTCCTAGAAAGGCCGCGCGTGTTGGTACATTTCGTGGCTGCGGTAATGTCCGAGCCGCCGGGATGAACCGTGAGTGTCATCGTATTTAATTAAAATGTCACACGCGTGATAAATGTCGCGTGTGTCGCGTGAAAGAAATCGTCGTGGCCAGCCTCCTCTGTCCGTCCTTTCGACGAGGGGAGCGGCCGGAGAATAATAAATGAAATTTGCTATCCGCCTGACATCTGTACCACGAAAGCGTGCGTTGAAAAAGAAGACGACGATGGTCCTGGGGGGTTAGTGGGGGGATGTGTGGAAATTACCGTGAACACGCATTTATCTCTGTAGACTTTGCGACCGGCAATTACGCAAGACCGTAATTTTTCAATATCTCGGCCACCTTCGTGTCTCGCTTCGCGTCGTGCCGCTTTTTGTTTAAACAAAAGCCCAGGCTCTTCCGGCACGCGGGGCAGAACAATTCTATGGGGGGCGGCGAACGGTTCTTGCGCTCGCCATGATATTTCGGTGCGCCGAAAGCAGATCGTATCGTAAATATCAATTTAGTGCTATGACGTCGATTTAAACGTGCGTCATGTACAAATGATTGCCGTGATATTCTGCGAACGAAGGTCGCATACTGTTTGTACACGTAGAAGATCGATAGGTTACCAGCCGATACTCGTCTACGATAATCGGCTACCGTCTTGCCGCGATAATTCGGCAAAGACCAGATTATAGAACATATTGCGGTCGCCATTTCGATGGCCCGTATACTTTTTCCCTCCGTTTCGCTTTCGGGCAGCTGACGGACGCACGACCGGCGAGGAAAAGAAATTCTCCGGAGAGGACGCAGCGACGCATATTCCGAGTGTAAATGCACCGGTGCGCCTGATGCATATTTATCGAGCTGGGCCCCGCTCAGAGGGACTCTTATGCAATTTTCCATTCTCCGGCACGGCGTTAGCAGGCTCTTGTTGCTTGCACGGCGATTCGACGTCCGTGTGCAAGCACTTAATACACCGCGAAACTCCCGGTGTAACGTAACGTAAATCGCTGCCCTCCTTGCGGCCGGATCGGCAGGAATCGTTTCCATCGGAAATTCGTGGAAACTCCCTCGCGGTTTAACGACTAGCTGGCTTAGTTAATTACATCCCGCTAAAGTAATTCAACGAACCGCGCTACGATTATTAAGCGGTGTACGCCGCTCGAACGGCGGTGCACTCGTTAGGGTTCAAGATTTATGAATATTTGTTGAGTCAGTAGAGCAACGATAATTGGCAGCTTCAGTTTCATCGCGAGTCTATCGGGATCACGCGCGGATAATTTACGACAGCGTTCGCCGTCGTATTTCCATTGATGAAGGAAGCAACGGGCTCGAAGCGTATCTGTAGATTGGAAACTGGAGACCATGCAACTGTGGGCAATAGATAATTTGATTGGAAGTCGAAGTTCCGTGGATCCTGGTGTCGTGGAATTTTTGAGCTGTCGATAGGAGACCATGGGGCAAATTGTAAGTCGGTCAACGTAAAGAGAGGGACGCCTATTTGGAGATTTCAACGATTCCACGGAACAGAACACGCTCGTCCATGGATACGAATAGAATTCATCGACGCATCGTCGGAGCATCGAGCCGCGTTCTTAACTTGATTCACGCAGAACCTGCCGGCCGATGTCTGATGAATGACTTTGCAATTATATTCTCATCAGCCCTGCCAGTAATGTGGCCGTTAGACGGAGGGCCTGCTCCTCTGCGGCGCGAGAAACGCGGACGGTGAATTCGACGCCCGCAAATTATTTGTATAATTGATTCTCGCTGCGATTGCGCCCGCTGTTTTGCCGGTTAATTAAGCTGGCCTCGACACGGGTGCTTCCTGGACCGAACATACGGAGAGCATTCGGTGAATATCGATGAAATATCGCGACGCGCGAACGACGCAGAAAATGTTTTTTCTCGGCACGGTCGAGGGACGATAACAGCCACTCGATAGCTCGAGGCAACTTCCTGCGCCACGGTGCAAGTTCAAGTGGAATAGAACTTTGCCGAAACCCCCGAAGACGGCGGAACACGAAATTGCTCGACGCGAGCGCGGCGGCTAATTAAAATTCGATGATCGATGAGCGAGAGGATCGAAAACACGAGATACGGCCGCGCGCCAAAGCAACCGATAACGCAATTAATTCTCGCGCCTCGAATGGAAGAAACGCCGCGGCGATAACGGGATATTTTTCTCCACGGCGAGAATCTCCGAGTGTAGCTGGACGCGTGTCGCGTTTATTTGAACCATTGGAATAATCGTCGCGAGAAAAGGAGAATGTGGAAGAGACGCGGCGGGGGAATGGAAGAGGAAGCTGGCACTTGGCAGAAACGGGCGACGTTCACAATTAGTAGAAAGTCGCGCGGGTACGCGTAGCCGTAATTAATGAGACGACGGGGTCCCGCACGAATCTTAATTATTTATCGCTGCATCGTTGATTAATTACACTCGGTGTCGCGTTCCACGCGCGTGATGTATCGCTCGCGACGTCCACGGTGACAAATTATGCCATTTCTTTTCTTCTGTCCGGGCTGAACGGGCCGCTCGCTGGAATCGTCGCCGTCGTCTGTGTCATCGTGCGTGGCAGCGTTTAAAAAGGATTCGGTCATCGCGGCCACGGAGTTTAAACCGTCGTTTCGGCCCCACGGATTTTGCAATGAACCTTTGACAAAAGTTTGGGACCTTTGTGCCGTTGTTCCGGAACGAAAGTTTTATTTCCAAGAGATCAACGGGACACACGTGTGTACATATATGTGTATACACCACCGTGCACACCTGCGCGGCGCTTCCTGAAAGTGAAGAAAATTGCAACGTAGCCGACGAGCGCTGTGAAATCGCGCGACAGCGTGGCTCGCGATCAACACCTTGCCGATTGTTTCATGGAAAGCGTCGCCGATGGATGCTACTTGCTTCCTTATCGCCGTCAAGTGTTCGCATGTACACGAGATAACGCAACGTTGGCACAGATGCCGCATATAATTAAGACATCGGCGGTGGAAATATTATTTTGCCCGTGTCCGCTTCCAGCCAGTCTTCGCTCTGACGCAACGCAAATTTTTTCACGAGTAAACTCCGAGGTTCGGTGACGTTGATCGAAGAATTCTCCCCGCGACAAGTGCCTCCTGCTTATCTTCGCGTAAAATCAATATTGACCGCACCTCGGCTCAGCCGAAAAATTTTCCAGCTCCGCGAATTTTCGTTTCGATCGTTTACCTTCATTTCGTTCCGTCCATTAATTACTTCGCACCTTTACCCCTTCTTCCCGCGTAGCTGCCGTCCTTCTGGCGAACGAAGTTTGCGCAGTGTTTTTTTTCGCCAGCGCGAAAAAAGGTTCGCCCGGCAGAAAGAGAAGAAGGGAAACAGAAGAGGAGAAGAAAATACTTTTCATCCATTCGACACAATCGCGGCTCGGCGCACGGTGGGCTGGCTGAGAAAGAGGGGAAAAAGAAAGTGCAAAGCACTTCGAACCCAGTGAGATCCGATAAACCGGAATGATTGTCAGACTCACCTAATTACGCAATAAATGCGTGACTGCTCGCGCTGGATGCGCAGGGTGTCGCTGCTAATTACTAATTACTCATTAGAGCACGTGGGTGCGAGACCCGCCTACTCTCCTCTTTTCCCTTTATTCCTACCCCTTCACCCCTTCCTGTCATTTTCCCTTTCTTTCTGTCGAACGTAAATGCAAAAAGTGCGCATTATCTGAGAGAGCGAGGAGAGAGCAGCGGCGCGCGAGCACGATAAATAGAGAGAAACGAAGGCCCGGTTTTCACGTGGCCGCGCGTAGTCGGTGACGTATAAGCTCGTCGACGTGTGACGTCGAGACCCCCTCTTCCTGGCGCCGTGCGCCCGTTGCACGCCACTGTAATTTTTTGCAATTATTTTATGGTAATGAGGCTAATTAAGAGGTAGAATGCCTCGAGGATATTCCACGTTCACAGGGAGCCACATGAATTGCACGCGAATATATGTATAAATATATTGTGAGCGGCCGCGATACGGCCTCGCGTTTCCCTTTTGTCGCCCTCGCCAGGGACACGGGGGTAGTTTCGGAAAAAGGCGTGCGCGAATCCCGAGCTCTCTTGCACGATTCGTGCCCGTCCCTGTTTCATTTTGTTCGTCGTAGATCGATGACCATTGATGCTCTAGAAACTGTTGTTCGTCGGTCTTCGGTACTCGGTATGTAATTAATCTTGATATCGAAGCTTCCTCCGTCCGAACGAGAATCGCACGACGAAAGCGTTAACGCGTGGAGCAGCTTTCTCTGTCCCATCTCGAACAACCTGCAATAATCTTTCAACGCCTCTGACTCTTCTGTTCCCAACGTTAGACGGGGGTGCGAGCGGCTGGGCCGGCATTGTACGCGTCGAAGCGACGCGCTTAAAACTCGCAACTTGCTCATTACACGTCCCAATACTTGACATAACGGGCACTCCTGTTCCTCTTCAGCGTCGCCTCACGATGGTCCTTCTTTCTCTGAAAAGTAGCAAGGACGTCCGAAATACCATTTTATAATTACAATCCGTCGCCGCAATTATTCGCCGAGCCGCGTAAGAAAAGCAACCCTGTTACCGCTGCAGCGTCGCTGCTTGAAGAATCCTCTAGAAACTGAAAATGAAAAAAAAACACGAGAAAGAGGACGGAAAGGGGAAAGGGGTGGAGTGAAGGGAGAGAGAGAGATAGAGAGATCAAGAAAGAAATAAAGGGCTTGGTCGTGCTCGCGGAAGCGGGCGAACGAGCGAGGACGAGCGACGCGTTCCCAGCTCGCGTACTAATTACTTAAACTCGCAATTAAGTGCACCCTCGCGGCGCCGGAGAAAGGATTCGCGGGAGCGTGATTCGCACCTTCCCCCTATTTTTTTGCGCTTCTCTTGCCTTCCTCTCTCACTCTTGCACCCTTCCCTATTCCCGCGTCCCTCTCTGTCGGCCCCGTCTCTGTCCCTCGCACTATTCGCCTTTACACGTTCGCTCATACGTGCACAGGTGCGCGCTGAGATTTTTCCCTCTTCCCCCTTTCTTCCGACTTTCTTTTCGCGCTCCTCTGTGCTGGCTTCTTTTGAAGCGTTTACGCCGCGCGGGCGTTAGAGTTTCATTTTTTAGGAAGCTGCAGTTCCTGAAACCAAAGGGAGATCCTTTGACGTATTTCATGCCGGTCGCGCCCTTTCTTCGTTGACCTATTACGTTTCGGGGTCTAACAAGTCTTGGGTCTCGCGATCGTTGAATTATCCCGGCGGACGGGGCGCGCGCAATATTCCAGAATGGAAATTATTCGAACGACGGATGGGACGAGTTTAGAATTCTACAGTTCGAGGATCAAACAGATGCCCGTGCGTCCCCGTTTTATTGGCGCTCGGAGGTTTACGAGGCAACACCGTTATCTCCGACGATCGTTCACCGGTGTGGCCTCGTCAGTGCATCCGATGCACCGCGGCGGCTGCGCATTTGCATCGTGTGCAATAACAATCGTGCCCGCATACGTACATACTTACTGGTGCACGTGAACGCGCCACTAAATGCGTGGTCACGCATGCGCCTCCAGAAGAGCCACTCGAATCCGGATTCGTGGCCGATCAGCCAGAGATGGAGGAGTAATGGCTTTCGTTCCTCGAATCCCAACGAAGTCGGCTCGACAACAATATTCGCCAAGATTTGTTCACTTTTGTCGTTTAACGAATATCAGGAGCGTTAAACGCGCGGCGAATTATCGAATTGACGAAAGAATGAGCAGCAGACAGCGCATGAAACTCTGCGACCATCCCCTTGGAAAATATAATATATTCATCGGCGCACGATGTCGCGAAACTCACCCCCTGAACAATTTGAACCCGGATCCTCTTTTGCCAGCAAATGATCCATACGCGTCACGCGCAATTGTAAACGTCCCCATAAAGGCATCTCGTTACCGGCCTGGACCAAGAGTGCCGCTTTTGGGGGAAGGGGTTGGGAACGTCGACGTTATTAACTTCCCATTCCGGTCGTCGCTTCGTTTCGCTATGACAGATGGCAAAAAGAGGAGGAAAAAGAAGGCGGGGGTGGGGCAGGGGGAAGGGAGGGAAAATCGGATGCCGCGTCTGGGCCAAGCTGGCGTAAAGGCGAGTTTTCAGCGATCTCATTGTCCGCGCGGGTGGCACAAAGGGCCGCGCGACATCAAAGACGAGTCAAAGTTATCGCCGCCGGCTGTACATCCCCGATATTAGCCCTGTGCGCGGCTAATAAACCTTTTCGCCTGTTCGACACACGCGATTCCGTGTTTCTCGCGTATTGGCACGCGAGCCGCCAGCCGAAAGAAAGGAATCGCTGTCGAATTAGCGGCTGGCTGGAAATTAGTGCCGCTTTTTCTTTTTCCCCCGCGAAAGAAATATCGGGGAAACGTGGATGCTCCTGGTCAAAGGATATTCGCGTTCGCTGCTTCCGATGAACGAATCGACGATTGGTTTAATTAAATTTGCCGGAAATGGATGTGCGATTTTTAAAGATGAAAATAGTAGTCCGGCGAGTGGGAACGTTTCGACGGGATCCCCGGGCTGCGAGGAATCTTGGGTCTACGTGAAATGATTGATCGATTGGTCGAGGCTGAAACGTTAATTGACACCTGGGATGTGGCTGGAGGGAGGGTTCAGTGATTTAAATTAGCTTTCCAATTGATTAAGATCGTTCTATCCTGTCTAGTCTGAACCACAGATTTGTGATACTAGATTCAATTAGAACACCCCGAGGTTTCTATGCGTGTATATTTATCTTGGTGATTGCTGCGCCTTGTCGTATCGCTCCCCGTTGATAATGAACGAGAATAATAGAAATAATGTAGAGGCGTACGAAGGAGTTGCAGCGGAGAAAAATTGGCAGGAATGTGCAGTGTCGAGCGACGTGGAACGTAATTGCTTCCCTCTGTTCTCTTCTCCGCGAATAATAATTCGTGACGCGACTCGAAAAATGTCGATGACTCGACGATCGTGGTCCCTGCTCGCGCCGAAGGCTCGCATACGTTTGCAGACTTCCCACTCCCGGCTCTCTCAAACTTCGCGCCTTGAGCCGGCGCTAATTAATCTCATTATCGACTTAATCTCCCGGAGATGCGTATCAATTAATAACACCGCGTCGATGAGTTGCAGCTGCGCGATCGTGCATCGCGCACGGCTTAAAACAGCCACGGAAAAAGAGCAGCGGGAGAAACAGTGGACGGAATTCGGCTCGGCGAAAAAATTCTCGAGGGACCTGCATTTTTTACCTGTCGAACGACCAGTCTCCGTTGGTCTCATAATTTCGGATTACGTCGCGATGATTTGTGTGGAAATTAAAGAAATCCCGAGCTAAACACTTCAGAAATCCGCTACACCTATGCTGCGCTATAGATACCGTTTCTTTGCAGTAGAAGTTAAAAAAGAGAGCTTCTTAATCTTTATCCACGTCTATTTTTGTACACTTTAATCATATTAATTAGCGTCTGTCAAATCCTTCTCAATGAAAATATTCGCGAGGCTCGAGACCGGGGAGGACTCGTTTTCTAAATCGGCTCGATGCGAACACAGTGAAAAGAAAGGTGGAACCGTGAGGGGGCAGGAGGGGGAGCCGTGTCACAAATCATCCTCGAAGAAATCTAATTTACGGGCGCGCAGATCTTAGGTCTGGCCTAGAGGCTCGGTCCAACTAAACGTGGGAAGTTGAAAAATGCGAATGCCCATTAAAGATTCGGTGACGTCCTTCGTTGGCCGCCGATTTACCGGTTACCGGTTCCCTGGCCGGCCTGATCGTGGTAATTTACTGGTCAGCTTACCGCGATTAGCCGGCTCCTTTGTCACTATTAACCTGACGGTGTGTGCCCAGCGCTATTGACTCGCAATCGCCGGAGAATCGAAAATGCAGTACGGCTGAGACACCGACAGATCCATCGACGTCCTGATGCACTTGTTGATGCAATTTCGATGCATTACTTTCCTACGATCTTTTTATTTACGGAGGAAGACAGAAAAGAGGTGGAACAAAGGATCGGAATCTTTGCAGTTGTCGTTACCCTAATACGACATGCTTAAAAGTGATCAACAGCCTCCCGTTGGGACCAGGATCTTTATATAGTATTTCTACCTGGTGTCCTCGACTGGTTGGTCTTCGCAGGGCCGCATTCAGATATTTTTAACCCGATATGCATATATACATATACTAAAGTGTTACCACTGCCGTCCCTTAGAACGGTGAAATTTAGACGTACCAGAATTATAATCCAACGATGCTCGGTATCGAATCGAAGGTGGACGACGAGAGGAAATTTCAGAGAGGCCATCGTCCTGATCGTGACACGGCAATTACTAAATTGTTCAGGAACGGGTCTGTGCCTCGTAGAATCTCGTTGGTTAAGTCAAGCCGGTCCAGAACGATCTAAGAGATATCGCGATCGTAGATCGTGATAACGATAGGACACGATAGGAGTGAGCCTGTTTCCTTTTGGATCGGAAGAAAAATGTATCCAGCATGGGGTGCGGTGGTCGCGAGCGTGGAATCGCTCACGCGTGGCCACCGACAGGTGAGAAGCAATAAGAAGGAAGAAATAGTGGCCTCTAAACGTACACGGCATTACATCGTCCCCTTTAACGCCTATTTATTATTTCGTACAGTGTACACTGGGATGATCATCGTTAATAAATGGTGGCGCGTTCATGGCAGAGGGTTGGAGGAAACGTGGTCACGGTGTCTGATATACGAGGCCGTGTCACACGGCAACGGGAAACGCGTCAAAAAAGTTTATTAGCCCGCGGACGCGATCGATCGATTAAATATTCTAATTAACCCATCCTGTACCCAACCCTCGATATCATTTTTCACCGAAATTCGCGTCGCACCTTACGACCTCGCTCTTTTTCTCTTCCTCTCTTTCTACTCGTGTAACGTCTAGATCGAACAATATTGGAACGACGTGGGTCCATCCTATATGACGCAACGAATCGTATTAAAATGCATGCACGAGCGAAGGACCGATGCCGATTGACGCCAGTGGTAACGGGAGAGAAAACGAGAGTTCGAAAAGGATTGGAAAAGATATATCTGCTGGATCAGGAAGATCGCAAGGAACTCCTATAAATTAGCATCATTGAAACATGTTCCAATGGGAACTCTGTGCTCTCCGTGAGAGCAATTTACCATGGGGTTATCACTGGCAAAAAGAAAAAGAAATAATTAATCCGCGTTAATTCAGCGGACGCGGCCGGTGTAAATCTATCGGAAATTTCAACGAACGCGGGGCTGGCTTGGCAAAATACTAGGAAACATTCCAGCATAATTCCCGCCGCTCTTCCTGCGAGGACAGCAACGCTGGCACTCGGGTGGGCCGATATTATTTTTGAAAATCTCGCGCAAACGACGGCATTCCAGGGTGGGGCAGCCCCAGCATTAAATCATTCTACTCGCGCGCCAGCAACGGCAGCAACGGTGGCTGTTGCTCGAGAGCCGAGTGGACTGAGAGGACCGTGGCTGCCTGGCTGCTAGTTGCCAGCATCGCCATAACCAACCTCACACCGTGGCCTACCCATGACATACGGTTTATTGCGAATGTACTCCAGCGCCGCTAATAAATTCCTTTTTAGCCAGCCACCGACCTATTTGAACAGTCGCTCGTTGTACCACCAGTCCCGTTCACCCCATTTTTTCCTTCTGTTTTTTTTCATTTGCTTGCGATTTACTGGTCGCGTCCTGTGTTGTTTTCCAACCTAATTTGTTCCCGTCAAAAGCTCGCCCTCGTCGATAAGGTGAAAAATCTCGCGACGGTTCGTTACAGTTCTCCATTTTTCTCTTTACAGTTTCATCGGCTCGATAATCGAAACGGGCTCGAAATTCAGCGCGACAGAATTGGCCCGGCCATAGTACCTTTTCAAAGTTATTTAAACTGCCCTCGAGTGCGTTGCGCGGCGGCGCTAATAAATTCATGTTTGAACAGTCAAATAGGTTCGTCCTATCGCTGGGATAGGATCCACTCCCGCAACCCCTTCTCCAGCTCCCTTTTTTTTATCTCCCGCGATTTACCAGCCGCGCTTCGTGTCGCTTTCCAACTTAATTTCCCCCTGTCAGACCTGTCCATTGATAAGGTGAAAAATCTCGCGGCGGCTCGTTCGGCCGTCGCGTTTTCCTCGATTTCGACCACCGTGTGTCTGATCATTTTCATCGATCCTTTGTACACGTTTTGACGGTGAATGCCGCGTCGACCGTTGTCTATTTCGTTCGTTAGAGAGCATTTTGTCGGGTTTCAATGGTAATTCGAGCCTGTCCGTTCTCGCTGATGGTTTATCGGATGTGTCCTTTTTAGGTGACGATCCGTTTGAATATCGATGCGTTTTCGGTGACCCTTCATTCGGCTTTTACCGGACTCTGCCCATTGACTCTCCACCCCCCTCGCCAAACTCGCTGATATTTTTGTCTTTTGCCCGTTTTTCTATGTTGCAACTGTTCTTTCGCCGGTGCCGAGTTGATTTTCAATGTCATTCGAAAAATAGCAGCGTTCATTATCGAAATGTCCCAAGGCATTCAATAAATTAGCTCGGATTCTATGATCCATTCAATGTTATCGCCGTGTTTAACGCCCTTTTCCATCGGGATTTTTTTTATCCGTGCTTACGGCGCGATTGAAAAAGGAATCGCGCGTCGATACAATGGACATTGCAGTTGCGGTATACTCCGCAATAAACGACACAATTTGTTTTCAGTAGAAAGCATACGACAGAAGATCGTCTTAAAAGCCTGCCATCCGATAATATTTCTCAAACCTCGGCCAACATGTAGTGAAACGAATTTCTGATAGAAGCGGGGACCGTACCTCGGTTAGAACGAGAGCAAACACTCCGCCCTCGAAGGCGGAGGCGATCAAACACCCGTGAATTGTACGCGGGAGCGTGTGCAACAGGAAACGAACGGCAAACACTCCCGTGGACATTGGACGAGGTTTGGCCAGGTCGAACGTGGCGCGAGAAAACGCACGTGGCACGGTGCATCGACCACCGCCCCGGTGTACCCCTAATTAAGCTCAGTGTACAGGCTTTTAAGCATTCTCGAGTGGTTCGCCGTCGTGGTTGCGCGTGTGCGTTTGGTTCGCACGTGTTTGCTTGCCAGCGTTCTCGCAAGTTTCGTCCGGCACATTCGTGGCCGGGGGCCGCTCGAGTAGCTTTCGAGGATCCTCGAAATGCAGTAGTCGGATGCGAATCAGCCTGGGGGACGCTTAAATGGAACCGTAGACTCGCGTTCCTTGGCTAAAAAATTTCTTCCTTTTCGATTTCTTTCTTCTTGGCGATTCAATGTACGGCCTGCGGGGAATTTTAGGTTTCGCGTTAAAAAGTTAATAACTGGAATTTGAGGCTTTTCTATGAGATATCGGTCGGGGGAATGAATCGTTTGACGAACGTTGGAGGCACAGAAGGCCTGCGAGCTTCTGGAACGCTAAATTATCTGTTCCGGAGCACGATCCGTTTTTGAATAAGCGTGTAGGTAGTAAATTTCGCAGCGTCCGCCATGGTACGTGGGTGGAGTTTGCTCGAGTAGCTCTAGAGGATGCTCGAAACGCAGTAGTCGACCGTGGATTTACATACATATATACATACGGAACCGTTCAAACGTCGAAGATAGACGGGAGTTTCTTTAATTATTCACGAAATCCAGCAATATTTCCGACCGTGCTTGGAGAAAACGTCGGAGTGGGATTTCCTTTCTCTCTTAATTGCATTTCCGTGAAACGACTGTACGTTCAAACGCTTCGCGAAAGGCTAATAGTATTTCAATTGTGCGTCAACAATCTAATCAGCAGAAAGAAGAATTCGTCGTTCTGTTTTTCGACGATTGTTTCTTTCTTTTTTTCCCTTTTTTTGCCCCCCAAACGAAAACTTCATTCTTTCCAGGCTATTGATCTCGAGGAGACAAAAAGCAGGAATCAGATTGTTCATTGTTTCCCTCGGATCGATACTTATGGTCGACCGTTTCTCTTTCCTCCGCGAATTCGTTCTTCCTTCTCTTTTGTATTCGTGGGCGGAGAACATTTTTACAGGTGGCTATCCACGATGTGAAAAGAATTTCGGCTTACGTGACATGCGCACCGCGTGAACCGCTGGGATTTGAATTTGTAATTCGAGGCCTTTGTCGATCCCATACAAACTGTATGCGTCGCCCATCAATGGGATACGGTGGCACGTTTGCACCTATATATACAAAAAAAAAGATTCTGTATCGATCATTAAAGCATAGTTGAAATGAATCCTTAAACACTCGCGGGAAATTGCATTTGAAACGGAACAGATGGAAGGAAGAAGCTGCACGAAACTTGTAGTCTAGTCGATTCGACCTTAATTCCTCGATTGCTCTCGAGTAGACGGCAAGGGGATGAGGGAACGTTCACGGTAATTTCCGTGACAATCGGAGAAAAGTCGATCCGGGACGCTGCATTGAATACTCTTTTCCCGTGCATTAAACAAACTCGCGACGAGATCGACCGGCACTCGAGGCCCTCTCTTTTCGAGGCTTCTCCGCTCGAACGGGTCGTGCCGAGCGAGAAACAAGCACGGCTGGCAGGTGTACACGCGTACACTCGCGATGAAATCACCGAGTAACAAGTGTCACCGTCGCTTGTAATTAATTAACGAAGCCACCGCGTCTGCTGTTCTGCTCCCGTTCGAGGGAGTGATATCCTGTGCTCGTCTTCGTCGTCTCTCTGCTTCTCGCAATCGGCCCACGAGCCATGGTTTTAGTCTACCGTTTTCCGCCAGCTCTTCTGCCCCCCCCCCTGCCCTGGCAACAGGAAACTCGTGCTCGCATTCAGACGTGAAGTGCCGCGAGGGAGAAGTTACTGGAACGAATTAACGTTGCTTAATGCTTGAATAGCGGCTGAGAATTAATCCGACGCGCCGTGTAAATCGCTAGTGATCGTCGCTCTCTCGATGCTGAAGCTTCGACGACCGAGAGAAAGGAAAGAAGGAAAAAAGAACGATCGTTTGCACCCTTTCGCTTTGCTAAATCGTTTGCTAAATCGAATCGAGCTTTCGCGCAAGATCTTTCAGCGACACTGATAAACGGATATTCGCGTTACCGTCCTGAAGGGGGGACGATATATCTGCACAGGTTTTCCGCGGTGCACGCGAAAAAAGGATTCGAAATGTTCCTCTGTCAGAGCAAGTTAGCGCTGTGCGCCTTCCACTTGTCATACCAAAGTGATAGTGACATTAAATGGGATGCGACAAGTCACGTAATGTTCTTGCAACTCGATATCGCCACGGCCTGGACGGTATGGGAGCTAATGGTTCGTCCATTACTTAACGTCTAAGATTTCCAGCCAGTGGGACAGATGAATTTTTGGATTATACTCCTGCGGCCGAACCGTTGCCCCTCGCCGAACGATCACCCGAACAAAAATGATTCATCCCCGGAGCCATTTGAATTTCCCCACTCGCGCAGCAACTTGCAATTCGACTGGCAATTATGCCGCGTGTCCGCGTTCGTTACTGATCATCTGGTTAAACGTTCGCGCGCGTAATCCCCGCCGAGGATACGATGTTCCCCGTGAACTAAAGTAACGTTGTTGGTTCTGTTAGGAAAGCGAGGTAGCGACATCAGAGACGATGCGGGGAGTTTCGAGTTTCACTGGACAAGGTTCTCGCTTCTGCTCCTCGATTACATGCTCCAAGCACCGCAAGACACTAGTAGTTTTCGGTCCTTTCTTTCTTTTTACCCCCCTCAACAGACCGACAAATTTGTCAGGCTGCGCGGGATTCTTTTAGAAAATTACGACGAATCGTTTAATCATTGATTAAATCTGGGATCGTGATGAACACGCGGTACCAGCAGTTCCATTAAAAGGGAAGGGGTTGACCCGGGGACGAGGGGGATAGGTTCTTCGAGGCCGGCCAAGATTCAGGGCCGAGGGCATCAAACCCCGAAGAAAATATTTCGGCCGGCACTTTGCTTCGTAGAAGGATCGATTCCACGGTTCATCGATGACTCAGGACGCTCTTCGTCGTCGAGGTGTTAACTGCCCAGTCACGATGCACATGTTCGGCCAACAAAACGTGGCGTGTTCTTCGGCGCGCGCGTGAACACGCGCGAAGGGACGCAAAGTGTCGAGTGTCGTGCGCGAGGTTATTGACATTGTTCACCAAATATTGGCCCCCTCGAGAAATCCAGCTCTGTAAATTCTCCTGGTTGACTCGCTGTACGCTCGTGTGCGTCCGAAAGATCGAGCTTTAAGAAATCAAAGGTAGAGTTCGCTGGAAAGCTTTGTCACGTTTCTTGGAGGGAAAAGTGGAAATGGCGGGCCGCGAGTAGCTAAACGCTGAAACTTGGCAAGTTTCGTGGGAACGATACGGCAGAGGGTGAAATTACAAGCAATTCACGACAGTGGAGTATCGATTGCTCGGCGGCAGACCATTGTGCATCCGTGATTTCACGGAAACCGGTGCGAAAGGAAGCGAGAAGGTATCAGTGACGTGACGACGGCGGCCCTAGGAGAGCAGGCACACCCACGCGCGTATAAATTCACGCGTGTGTCTGAGCGGAGACACGGTGGGTGCTCCATACTGTCGCGCGAGCAGCGTGACCGAATCTGAATCTGTGAAACACCGACACCGCCGGTGTCATACGTTGCCAGCAAATCCCTCGATCCCGGGATCTGTAGGAAATGAAGAAAAACCCGATGGTTTAGTAATTGAATACTAATTGGCACCTAATTTCGTGACAGGTTGCGTCGAAATTAAAATACTTGCGCTTATGCTTGGTGGAGCATAATTGAAATTAAAAAAAGAATAATGTCGCAACTGTAATGGAAACGTAGTCGCGGGTGAAATACATTAACTTGGAACGAGAACGCAAGGGGCGGTTCACCTGTTTGCACCTGCATAAGCGCCACCACGCGTTGCATTTACACGGAACCGTGCAAGTGTTGCAAGTACGGGAACGTAATCGTGGTACGTTCGTGTCGACTCGCGACGTGTCCATTGTGTAACTGGAACTCGCCGTGTTTTCGCAGGAAACGGAACAGGTGTACGCAGGTATACGACACTGCATATGCAGTTACATCGGTTTCCGTGCTGCGCCTAGGCCCCGTGGAACGCTTTCGAACGATGCAATTACGAGCTGCATCAGGGAAGGACGTGGTTACGGGGTTTAGGGTTTCGTGGTCACGTGTATCGTGTTTAATCGTTGCACTTTTCGAGGTAGCCTTGCTTTCGAGACCCCTCTGCCCTCTGATTAATTATAATCCAGCGTTGATACGACAGCTAAGTGCTTTGCTATAATCGTGTGCAATTAATTGGCAAAATATGTAACAACATTCCCTTCGTTACACCTCGTCACACCTCGTCACACCTCGTTTCACTTCGCTGCACTTCTGCTCGCACGTCACCCCTTTGATTCGGGGTTATCTAGCTTAACGACAAGGGACAGAACACCGGCGGCGAAGGCGAAGAGGGTAATCGAAGAGTGTGCGCAACTTCTCGATTCACGACTCGACGATCCCCGAAAGTTATCGGCGCGGTTCGTTCGCGGGATTCTTGCAATTGCAGCGACGGTCTCGTTAATGGCTTGCGACTATTTCCCGGCCGGCAAGAAGTCGGGACAGAAGTTTCCAGGGGTGGGAAGGGCGACAGGACGGAGAAGGCGGCAACGGGGACGGCGGTGGCCGGAATTTCAATGGGAGGAAAATCTTGGAGGTGAGACGGAATAAACTGGAGCGCGCGTAACTCACGCTCGCCTTTGCCGCTTTCCGCCGCTATAAATTCATAAACTACAAGTTCGTTCCTCGGGCTGGCCGCCTCCTCGCCGCCTCCTCGCCGCCTCCTCGCCGCCTCCTCGCCGCCTCCCGATCCCGCAACCCTCGCCGTTGCCGCGGGAGAAACTGTTGGAAAGTTTCCTCCGGTTACCTTGCCGCGCTCGTACGCTCGCGGAGACGAGAAGGGGACGGCGAGAAGCAGGCGAGAAACTCGAGTCTCGGTGCCTCGATAAATTCACGAGTAGTTAGTTACGGCAAGAAACTCTGCCGGTTTTGACGCACCGCCTGAGGAGGACGGGGGTGAGCCGGCGTGGGCGTCTCTCCCGTTGTGCACGCGACGACCGGGGCTCGTAGTAAATTCGGAACCGCGGAAGTCGAGTTCTGTTAGTTCCTCCTCGCGTGTCGACCGTTTCATAATTGATTTGTCTTTGGGAAACGTTCGTTTTCTTTCACGGGAAAACGGACGGCCGCTAATTCGTGGTTAAAGTGAAAGTTCCGTCGCCGTCAAAGTCTTCCAGATGATCCACCGATTTTCCGGCGAGCTCCTTGAAATTCAGGCAGGCCGTCGCCGCGACTTTTGTCGGCGCCGTGCCGCGTATTATCGATACTTGACGTTTATTAAGCGACGCTCGATCCTCCTGGAATCACGCACGGTTATTCAGCGTGCATAGCAAAGGAGCCGTGTTCTCCCTCGGGAGTAGTCGAATGAGTAAGTGCGCGTGGTCGGCATTTTCCGCCTCATTTCGAATTATCGAGAGGAAGGTATTGATGCGCGTGAGACGAAAGCCAAAGCGTGCCACGTGGCGCGGCGCATTAATTAAACGATCGTAAGTGATCGTCAGGCATCGAGCACGTAGGTGAGCGGCTGCCTACGAAGGGAAATTACACGAAAACGGCCACGTGCCATCGTACAGGAAAAGGGAGTCCATGATTACAGGGAAATCGGGTCCCTTCGTAGACCCGTCACGTAATTTTCACGTGGGCGGCTCTCCGTGCATTACGACGACGACGACAACCACGACTACGACGACGACGACGACGCGTGGCGTTCCAAGAACCATGAACGCTGGCTTTCTTTCGTTCCAACTTTCCTCTGTTACAAGCAACGCAATTTGTGAGACGTTCATTCGTCTTCCCAGGGGGAGGTTTTGGTTTCTCGATTCCTTCGACAAGCTTTCGCATTCAAAATGCCACGGCGTCGAGCTCTTGACCTTTTTACCGTTGCCCGTCGTTCTTGCCGCCTTGCGTAATGAACTTTAAACCGCGCTCGTAATTGGCGTGTCCTGGTGCAAGGCACACACTCTCCGCGCACGAATCGCCTCGTGCTTCCTCTCCCTGCAGCGTAAACCATTGCCGCGAAACTTCTCCTACCGAGGAGAAACTCCTGCTCGCCACAAAGTCGATTGGTTGCCTGGAACGTTATCGCGGTACCTGTCTCCTCGGTTATCAGATTTTCTAGGGGCAAGGAAAATTGAGGTAACCGAGGAATGACTGAGACCGGTTAACAGAATCTGAGAACGAGACGATTCCCCGAACAGGCCAGGCAGCCGAGACACGAGGTGGCTGTGACAGCCTGGAAATTACTACTCCGCTGCGAGACGTATCTCTCGTGCTCTTTATCTTGTGTACCACCCACATCTACTTACGCGCGAATACATCGCTTTGTGGCACGCATTTACCCTTGTATGTACACTCCCCCACAAAATTAAAGGATCGCCGAATGTTCACGAGTTCGTGGAGGTGCGTGCGTTGCCTGGTTTCTACGCTAAGCAATTTACAATCGTCGCTAATGACCCTGGTGTCGATGCGACGTTAAACTTTAATGGAAACAAAAATTTACAATCGACCAACACTCCGGTTAATAAAATACTCGAGAGCTGGCAGAACTTTGAGAATACATTTTCAAACACTCTGGCATTGAAATCCACGCGCCGCCGCGGCGGTCCCGACCGTTTTGCGCCCCGTCGAACACAAACGTGGGTCGACGTGGTCGTGGCTACCGGATTTCACCCCTGGCTACACACTCTCTTTCCAGTCCACGATATTTCTTCCCGCCTCGTCCCGACAGTTCTTAGACCGCCATTTGATCTGGCCCACGATAGGTAGAGGAGGAGGCGCAACTCAGCCGGAATATCTTCGTCTCTGGATGTTAGCTCTGGAACGGCAAAATCAAGGGAAAAAGAACTCAAGGGAGGAACCAGGGAGATAGAGGAAAGGGAAACGTAGGTGGACGAGCTGAAGAGGGGAAAGCTTGCATCTTTGACGGTTCCTTTTCTCTGTTTCTGTTAGGTGGTCGCGCGAGTTTAAAGAGAGACCACGGTTCCCTTTTGCTCGCTGGGTTTCTTCAGCTTTATCGGTTTCGACAGGTTTCGCGTTCGTGCGGCGTGCTCTTTTTCCCTCGAACCGCCGGGGTTCCCCTTTGATTTCCTCTTTCTTCCGACCTGGCTTTTCCTGCAAATTGTGCGGCTAACGCGGTTTTGTTTCTACGGAACAAGCTTCACTGTCGAACGGAGTCCCCTTTGATGCCGCTTTTCGGTAATCTACCATCCGTTGCCCTATCGACGATGTTTCCATGAATTCTAACGAACTCAGTTCTCCTGTCTGTAACGCACTTTGCGTTGGCAAAGTCGATTGGCCACCGTTTGCCACGAAATAGCTATCTTACTTCCCTTGCCAGGAAAATCCCACCACCGTCCACTTTTCTCGTTTCCTTTAACAAATATTCACCGTCAATTTTCCACCACCCATGGATCATCGTGCGTGGATCTATAAGCGGAAATCTGTATCGCAGAAGGCGCATGCGTTGCTCCCTCGATTCTGGGCGAGGCCAGATCCGCGTTGGAGGCTCGCGACGCTTAATTCAGTAGGCGGAGGACTGTCACAGAGGCTGGAGCTTTCCGATCTCTTGTAATCGAGAAAAAATGAGAGAGCCGGAGAGAAGAAACGGGGGAAAGAGATAGGTTGAGCCAGTTGAAGAGGGGGCAGATGGGTTCGCGCGCTTGCGTGCCTCCGCTTTTGATTATGCTGCTCCACGATAGGATCTGACACCGGGCCATTTGCATGGCTATCAAGATACCGGCCGTTCACGGGACACGCACACTAAAATCCCGCCGCTACGTGTGCGCGGCATGCCCGTTTTTCATTCCATAGCCGTGCTAGTTACACGAATGATCGGTCTGTTTCCCGGAACGATTGCGTCGGAGGAAGCTACTCCCTCGTGAAGATCGTCCCGACGAGAACTTCGTTGATTGCCCGCTTCGTTCCCTTCGTTCTCCACGGATTTCCTCGCGAATCAATTCTCCTTTGAAACCGTTTCGCTGTGGATGCATTTGGGACGCGAGCGTCGGCCGAAGTCTGGACCGCGATTTGAATTTTCGCGGGGCGAAAAAGTGCGGCTCCGGGCGCAAAATGGAATTCCCTGTGCGCTCGCGTATGTGCGATTAGCATGACAAGTGGAAAGTAATTGTTCACCGTAGACGACCTGTAGACGAGTTTCAGTCCGGCCCGCAGGACCCCTGTGGCTTGTGAATCGAAACAAAGTTTCCTTTTCAGCGCGCGTTAGACTTGATTCCAGGCTCGTCGATTAATTAATTCGATTATCATGCGCATTATCACGGGCACACGAAAAATTGATTTTGCCAATCGTTCGGAGTTGACATATAGTCTCCTAAAAAAAATATATATATATCATACTTATAGATGAGAACGATTCTTCTACACAGTAATCGGAATCGTTCATCGATCACGGGGAGCAACAAGTGTCTCGAATTTTTTTTTCTGACGACCACAGACGGGCTCGAAAATCGATTACCAGGCTTATCGATCTGGAGACGTATTCCGGAAGAGACGTGACGAGGCAGAGGGGAAGGAAGGGACGGTTATGTAGCCCAGATTTGATTCGAATCTGAGATCATTGTGCCAGACACGATGCCCCGTGGCAGAAGAAGAGAGACAGCCCGGAATTCTGTGATTTCCATACAGGAAGTTCTGTAACGAGAAACCAGCAGTCCTCCCCCTTTCTCTTTCTTACTGCCTGCCTCCCCTATAGCGTTTCTTGTGCGCGCCACCCGCCCGGGAACGAGGCTGCCGGTCCTCGGTTCGCCCCGGTGTATGATTACCAATTTCAGGTTACCAGGTACAGGCAGAGTGCCGGCGAGGCGTCACCCACGGCCACGTCACTCCGATAAATCCGACCTGAGGGAAGATAATTGATGGGAGTCCTCCTCGTGTTTACCGGTCCCGATGACAATCCACGCCGAACATTATCAATTTTATATTGCGCGCGGCGAGCGGCTCGAACATCATTATTTAAAAATCTCCATTCAATACATCCGACGTCCCCTCGGTCCGTTTCACAAAATGAACTCGCAGAAACATTCCCCAGAGGTCGTACGATAATTTAATACAGACGCCCGTGCACACCGTGCCCGTGAACCGTTGCGCAACGTTTCACGAAACCATCGGAACGAGAAATCGCCGTGATAGGTCCATATATCGGGAGCGGAAAATCAGACGGGAGGAAGAGAATCGAGTCCGAGCATCCTGCGAGCCCTGACCAGGATCAGCCAGCGACCAGGTGCGCTCGTTGTCGAGTAGAGCAGAGGGGAAGGACAGATCAGGGTGTTCGTGGATCGGCAAGGGGCTCCCCTCGCGTCTCTCCACGGTTCAAACTGTGAAGATCCACGCAGGAGGGGACCAGGAAAGAAGGTAGGGCACAGCTACCTGAGGTCCTCGCGCCTGGACCTTCCCGGTACAAGCTTTGGGCGCCCAACTGTCTGCCGATCTTTCTATGGTACGCGTCGGTGGAGCGGCGATTTTTTCCAGGATTCGAACGGGTACCTGATCAGCGTCTGTGACGCTTAAACCTTGAACGGTTGACGCTCACAGTTCTGTCGGGAACTCTGTTAAAGTCTGCAGCATTTTTGATCGATATCGTTTCGAATTTCGAGCTCGATTGAAATTGAACTCGATGCTTGGTTTTGGTTTTCGGACGATTGGCTCGCGACGTTCTTGGGATTGTGTAGCCGAAGCTTCTTGTAACGGGGCATGATGTAACACGCGGCCGTCTGCAAACCCATCTGCGTGGGTGCTGGCTGTAAGTTACACGCACGGTACGAGGTGTCGGCAAACACGAGTACAGATAACCTCGGGGTAAACGTGTAAACTTGGCTACCGGTGTTACGAAACCAAGCAAGGTCTGGGAATCTCCTCTGTTTTCCGTGTTAATATTTGAACAGAGCTGTTTCGTACTCGGTCGATCGCGGCTAGCTACGCATTGACTTCACGGCGACAGGCACGAGGAGGAAAGATAACAGCTCCGTAGTAACCGTTTTTCCTCGTTTCCCGCGTTACTAGGACATTTTCCGAACTAACTTTGACGCTTCCGTGCGCGCGGCCACGGGTAGCCGGCTTAACTGGAATTTAAACGAACTGTTACATCGCGATAAGAAAAAGAGCATGCTTTTCCCGAATTTCCCTTCCTTCTCGGCTGGTCAGGAAACTCTTTCGCGGTGGATTTTCGAGAGACCAGTAATTGTTCCCGGCTCAGAGTCCCGTGGGAAGATAATCCTGCCGGTGGTAGAAGGGAAAAAAGGAAAGTTGCTTCTCTGGCTGAAATTCTCGGAAGTAGGATTTCTTCTGGCGAAGGTTGTAGCTACGGAGAGGTGTAGCTGGCTCAGCGGTTTCGCCGTTCATGCTCCTAGGATTTACCAGTTCCTTTCATTCAGCCGGCCGTTGTAGCCTGTCTTTCTGTGCGACCCATTTTTTCCTTCTTTTTTTTTTAGAAAATAATTCTTTCTCGTTCCACGCGATAGGAACAGTTTTAGATTATTTGCTGACGATAAAATTGTCAGGTCACAATCTAGTACGTTCCCCGTGGAAAATTGTCGCGCCGCGTGTTTGCCTAGAAAAACGTGAAGCCGATTTTCTCCAGGAAAGACCCCATAAAAATTCAGTTTCGAGTCTATGAATATTTATCCATTGAGGGGACGACTGGGCTTCGTCAGGGATTTCCACGCGACGCGACAACGACGACGACGTTGTGTCTGGCAGAACGTTCTCCTGAAGGAGACGGCAGGCTTTTCTACGAGTCCTTCGCTACGTTTCTGTGGCCACCCGCGACCCCCTTTCAGGGGGATTATTTCCTATTAATATGCATTACGCCACGGACGACAAAAGGAGCGAGAGACGGAACCTGGCTCTGTAATGTAAATAAACTTAGGCTTCCGGGTCTTCACCCTCGAGGCGGACACGCTTCTTCTTTTCTAATTACTGCTCCTTTGTCTCTAGACTAATGCCCGGACCTCCGGGATGCGTCAAGCTACCGACAAACATTTTTCATCCCTCGCCATTCACGGCACACCCCCAAATGATAATTGCTCGAATGAGATCATGATAGCCTCTCTAGATGGCAATTGTTATGTAAGTATTCCAGATCGCGATGCAGTACGATATTGTACGTAAAAAAATCGTGTTCTTCTGTTGCTTATCGTAAGAACTTAAAACTTCAGGTGCTCCCTGCTGATAAGATATCGAATGTCGTATCTTGCGGAATGATCGACGCGAGCCACGTGGACGTTTACCTGTAGAGAACTTTTTTCCTATAGTTTTAGTGATCCGCTGTTCAATTTCGGTGTCCCATTATTTCACTGGCACGCGTTTACAAACGACGCGTGCACGTGGTGGTAGTGAATGATTTTGAAACGACTCTGACGTAGGCAGGAGTAGGATAATGCGAATCAACCTGTCCCCGTGGCTCTCTCCACGGGAAATCCTCTCGTCGTGGACGGGTTTCATCGTCGAACATCCTCGAAAGACGGCGCTCCGGCATTTATAAACAAATTCTCGAATCGTACATCACGGTCATTGTTCCGGGCCCGCCCCTTCTGAGGCGGCTGTACAAAAGGATCGTAACGCGAATGACAAAGGAGGGAAAAAAGAGAGGCAGAAGTGCTAGAACCGCCGTGTCGATGAGTGCCATCCTTCTGAATTGATCGGCATTTGAATAAATTCACCTGCACTGTGCTCGTCGTGGCCAGATAGGCCGGGAGAGACGCGCGAGGATGTTTGCATCGATTAAGAGAGACATGATTAGGTAGAACCGATTCCATTAATGCGATGGAGCCTCGTTTTCTGCGCCTCTCCTATTCAGAAGCCATTTAAATAGAAACGTAAAGGTGGTCTACGTTTATTTTAATACCGATTCAACAACTTGAAACAAAATGCAGACGTGTATCTGGTTACTGCGAAAATGTAAAGGGAGTTTCTCAATTTGCGCAATAACCATACAAATTTCATTGGTATGTATTTCTTTCACGAAACCCAATTTAATTGAATTCTCTGACATCGGGATATACAGGGAAGCAAGAAGCAACGCCTGTACAGTTTTGCTAGCACGATGGAATCTAAAAATCGTTGACGAGCAAATGCGTAACTGAAATCACAGCATCCAGACCAACCTCCCCCCTCGAAACGAGCCAGTGGGACCCGTGATGCCCCGCAACGACCCTACGGTGCGTTCGTTTTTCCCTCCCCTTTTCATCCCCTGTCGGTGACGGGGGGCTGTAGCTGCAGCTGCAGCCTCGGCCAGGTGTGCTCTCTCGCAATGTTGCCGCAAGGGTGAATTTCTCTTGTCCTCCTTCTCTCTTTCACCCTGTCTCTGTCTCCATTCTCCCTTCTATCACCCTGTCCGTGGCTGTTTCTCCGTTGGAGAGGCGCCCAAGCCCGATCAAAAGGACAATTTTGCGCCGAAACGTTTGCTGTGCGCGTTCGTCATCGTATTTTCTAATAGAATCCCTCGGAATTTCCAGCAGCGGCGATAGAAACGGAGGAATATTTCTTTAAACGTGTTGAAATACCGTTTACGGATTGCAGGAAAATATTGCAACTCATCTCTCGCGATTCGTAAATTGCACAGCGCCCAGAGCTACCGTTCAACTGCTCGCCCATTATTATTGCACGCTAAACGACTTAATTAATCTAACTGTACGCGAATTCATTATACTTCTGAACAGATTAATGTTTGTTAATTCGACGGGGTCCGTCAGTAACCGTGAAAAATATGGACTTTAAAGTATAATATATCGTGTTTGCAACTTTGAGTGAAACGATAAAAATATGAATGTGCTACCGTGCGACGCGGTTCAACGAGAAACGAATAGCCTGGAATAAATGATTCTACTACAGCAAACGTTTTAAGCAACGAATATAACGTCTAGGAATTCCGGTCGATACGCGAACAGATTTCGGGGGAGCTCGTCGAAATATATTTTTATTGGCGGCCGTGTGAAGCTAGGGCAGATAGGAAATTGCGGAAACGAGGAACCGGCGATATCTCGATAAGAGCCACGCCGGGCAACGCTCTCATTGCCTCAATTTCCACTTCCAGTTCCACTTCCGGCCGCGATCGCTTTTTCCCATCGGCCGAGCCTAAAAAACACGCTCCCCATTGTCACGTGAATCCGTGAAGCAATAAAAATGACTGAATCGAGGATAAGTGTCGAACACGGTTGCTCAGAGGCCTATTAAAAAATATTTCCACATTTTTAGAACGTCGTTCAGTTGAGATTCACACCATCGCAATTCTACTATCACTGCTACGATTAGAAATTTATTCTGCACTGCTATGTACTTTCGTCGAACAATCTATTTGCATCATTTTCGCCGCAACGTTGCCACGCTGGGCTCGCATAATTTTTACTATATACTGTCAGCGCCAGGGGCGTACCTAATGACGACCCTGGGCGAAGTCAACGAGCCGGTACGTTTCATCAGCGAGCAATCAGTGCGAGCCGGTACTGTCCGGCACGTCGTCGGTCGCCTAGGTTCCGCACCCTTCCGGTTCCGGTGTTCCGGTAGACTTGCCTCCTCTCTCTCCGCAGGGGAACCCCGGTTTCCGGTTTTCAGGTGGGATACACGCTCAGCCGAGCGCCGTCACGTTTCGGATCCATGGATCCATGGATCCTCCTTCCTCTATTTGTCCCTTTCGCTCGTTTCCCATCTCTCTTCCGTAGGATCAATCGACCCTCAGATTCGTTTTCGTTCGGACTTCCGGTTCTAACGCGATTTGATTTACGATTAACCACGTTTATCGCACCCTGCGCGACATATTCAGAAGAATATTCAACTTTCTGCCATTCGAAATTTTCTCCCCGGGCATGTCCGAAAGTTCGGATACACTTCTGCTCGAATTTCGAACGTCCGACTTCTCTCTCGGCTCTCGAGTTCGTCGAGTGGCCTCGTCTCGATCTTCGAGAGTGATCCTTCCTTCGAAGGACGACCGGTATCGGTGTACCCCGATGTGTACCAGTGACTAATGGCTAACTGAAGGCCTAAACAAAACGTTGAATCGGTCGAACCCGGGGTGAAATTGGCCAGTAACCTACCGCACTGCGGCGCAGTGCCCAAACAAGGGTCCCCCATTAGACGAAATGACTGGAGGCAGCGAGCCACTCGTGATTAAAAGGTCGATTTGTTACACGAAGCAGTCGCGACTCGAGCATCGAAGGAAGTCGTGCTTCCCCAGCTTCGACTTCTCGATGCGGAACACACGAGGTCGCTTCGTTTCCACTTTGCTTCATGGCGGGGCTGTTCCGATTCCGGTATAATTAATTACTTCCTACGTGCGATTAACATCTACGCGATAGCCGCGCCACGCTTTCCCGAAACGGATCACACGAATAAAGGGGGTAGAACCAAATTTCGTCGGCCCCGAAAGATAACATCGTCGGGCTGCATGGGAATTTTCGCGGGGGAGCACAATTAAGTAGCGTAACTGTTGAGTCGTGGTTTTATGGGAAATCTGTGAGCGCACCACCTGCCAAAACGGTCGATCGCATGGGACAGGAGACCGACGTGATTCGCCTGGTCGTTTAATGATGGCGAGGTTGTGGGAACCCGGTCACGGGTGGAGCGAGCACTCCCCTTAAGTACAGTGATTATGTGACTGGGGACACGGTACTTGCGTAGCACTCGGACGATTATTAACATGGATCGATTCGAGTCTCTCTTTTCGAAAAAAGAAATTCCTGTAGAAATTCGGGAGCGCCGTGATACCCTTCTTACATACCGTCGATGGTGAGATTTCTCTCCGGATATCTAGATTTTGCGGCGAAAAGACCCGAAAACCTGGGCTCGGAATTTTTATACGAATTTATAAAGTTCTACGTATCTGGTGGCTCCTTTTTTTTATTTTTTACCGGCGAGTTAATGGAAGTAGAGGCGTTTGCCGTTTAGCTGGATGAAGCAACCACTCTTCCTGAGTGTAACGATTACGTCGCGAGGGATACGATACTTGAAGTCGACGACTTTTAGCCGGATTGCCGGTAGATTGGTCCGAACCATCCTCCGTTCTACAATCTCCCTGAAACCGTGGACCCTTCTTTTTTTTGGACAGAAAAAATTGTCCCCTCGCCCTCTCTGGACGAATTTAATTTTACTCATTCCCCCTTAAATGTAGCGCAGAAAAATTCGATGGTAGAAAAAAAAGAAATGTTTTGCGGCACGAACAGCGAACGTCCAATCTTCGAATAACTTTGATCGATGACACTGGTTTCACTGGAGAACGAATTCGCGTACCTTGGAGGGGGTGATAGCGCAGAGGGGTGAGATTGCCTTGTCACCTTGACAAATGGTTGGAGAACGAGAGGTACCAGGCAACGCAGAAACGCGCCACAACCTTCCAGTCCCTCAAAATTTTCGTTCCTTCTCCCTTCAGCCACGAGTGTTTCGCCCTTCCTACCTTTTCTTCCACCTGCTCGTCTCTCACGAGGTACTCGAAGACAGGAGGACGAACGTTTCTGCTGACGATTAGTCATTAAGCATCGACAGGCCTGACAAATAGCCACGGTTCGGCGTTATTAAAAATGCTGCGAGGATAATCTTGAAACATGGCCAAGGATACAGTGGATGCTCTGCGGAAAATGTCGGTGGATACATCAGAAGAATGAAAACCATTGAAAGGAATGTCCCGAAATCTTCCTCGAAATTGAACGTCGATATCCAACGACGTAATCGCAATGTTAGTTGAATCCCCTTTCACTTTCCAGTTGCTGCCGTCGATTCGTTTAATCGTGCATCGTCTAATTGAGTTCCCTCCGTGAAAGCAACTCGATTGATATTCGATTGTGCTCGGCGTGGATTCCATCTGGTCGTTTGGCTCGCGCACGCCCGAATTTCGGCGGCACGTGATATTTTATTCGAATCCGCGACCGACGGTGGCCTGCATAATTAAAGGCAACGCCGTTCGCGAAGCATTTCGCGTGCGATTCGGCCGCGAGCATAATTCGCAACCTGTCGACGAATTGAAACACGATCCGGTCGGGCCGTGTAAACTCGATGTTCCTATCAGAGTGCGGCGATCGTTCTCCGGTTACGTGAATTAAGAGCCACTCGTCACGTTCCACGGTATTCCGCGAACATCGTCCGGACATATCGTATCAGCGATTCTTCGCCTCTCTTTTTTTCAAATCCCAGATGAAATTCGACAATCATAAGCACGCGAAAATAAAGTAACACGAACGCGTGGCGAACTGAGCCGCTTGTTGTCAGCGGCAGAAATGTTTCCCGACAGGTTGTCTCGGAAAAGAATTAGAAATTTAGCGCAGGGATCAATGAAACTATTATCGAAGGAAGAGTAGAAAGTTGTATAAGAAATTCCAGGCTTCCACTGTACGTAACGCTTTCGTGGAACACCCTCCCGTTATGATCTGTCATGCGTTAATCCTTCGAAGGATGAACTTGCATCATTTCTCTTTGCTTTCGTTATTGCGATTCACGATTTTCACGGTGAACAATCCCGTGGGGTGAAGTATTTCGACGAGTGGAAATAAAAAAACCGCAAGGAATCGGTTGGTTCGAAGGTCACGCGTAAACCGCATTGCTGTAGGGGGCGTTTCACCCTCGTGGCCAAAAATCACATTCCTGCCGACCCCTCGAATTACTGCGTGGTACCGCGTCGAAATCACATTCCCATACGCGGACCACCCTACGTACAGTCCCCTGCAATAATTGCATATCATTCTGCGGAAGGGAAAATCCCGATTCAGAAAAGAAACCGAGAATATCTTTCAACGTGCACGGTTGGCCTGACATTCGGGAATGAATATTCAAATACTCCATTGTACTAATTCTGCACAAATTCAAAGACGCTATTGTACAAGAATGTTTTGATAGTCTAGAACGGCGCGACAAATAAAATGCGTGCAAGCAATTAATCGGAGAACACAATGTGTAATTGTAGAAATAAAGTAGATTTTATTTCGAGGGAAACATTTTTTGTGCCGACTGTATGTGAAGACACGAGTTACGCAAATCACAAGAATAGTCACGCGAGCTGCGCGCATGAATGCGTAATGCCAACCAACAGTGATTTCCACCCTCGATGACCGCCACCGCCGCCCCCCTCCACGGCCAGATGGGGTTCTCACGAGTCACCCTTAACACCGCTCATAATCGGACCCGATAATGCTCGCTGTCACAACACGCAAATAATGGCCCGCGGCCAATTGAAAAATCAAAGGATTACTTGCGAACTTCTTGGCTCCCGAAGGGGGTGGTTTCGCGACCGACAGAACGAGACCTCCCGACATTCAATTAAATTACATAAAAATTTGTATCCCACCAAAAAATGTGTCCGCACAATTCAATTCTCTCCTGGTTGACTGAAAATTACAAAAATCGAGAGTAACGCGTTAACGCCAACAGAAACGATACCGTTGGCCCCGTTGAGCGTCGAAATATCAGCCCTGGAATTTTCCACGAACACGACTCGCGGTAAGGACAGTCGTCAAATTTTTATCTCTCCTGGTGGTGCAACGCGGAAATGTTCTGCCCCTTTCTGAATGAGAGTGTCGGTTGACACGCGGTTTAATCGACGACACACAGATGACAATAACGGCGAAACTCGCGGCGTGCGGGGTTTGTTAAATAAAACAGGGAAAAGGGAGAAGGAGAACAAGGTGATAGGGGGAACGGGGAAGGGAAAAAAGGAGACGGAGAAGAATCAAAGTGGTGGTGGGTGTGTCGAATAAATTTCCCGTGTCCCGCGGATAATGTATCGTCCAGCATGAATGGCCGACGAAAGCAGCGGCTCGTTTTATTATAAAACCGCCGCGATGCAAATAAATTTATCGACACACGTCCCGCGGGACGACAAGTGCGCGCGTTACACCTTGTCACCGCTCTGCCTGCGTTTCTTTGTCTTCTATTCGATGTCCACTCGACTTGGACGATTCGATAGTAGCCAATTGTAACAGCGGTCACTATCGCAAATAAATATCCCTTTTGCGAGACAACCTGAAATCTCGGTACTACTTCTACGGTGGAGTAATGCGTTTGTTTGTTAATAAATTGTCAAAATTGCAACGACAGCGCGTTGGCAATGAAAACGACAGTAAACGGACAATTAACGATAGCAATTAACGCGAAAGAATGGACTCGCCGCGTTGAGTTATAACCGAATGGAATTGCACGGATATTATATCGGGGTGTGGTTTCCTTGGTATAACCCGAGTCGTACGAAAATCAAAATCATTTCAGTCTAGCTCGTGCCCTCAAACTGGCAACATGTGGGTCACGATATTAATTCACACTGAAAGTAATTATTAATTTGGATACCTATATTATGCACGCAAGATTACGTACACGCGTTGGTTGTACCTACAGGCGATGCATGCAGCGTGCATTTACTTCTTACAAAACCAACATTATTGTTCATTCTAATTAAATATTGGATATAAATGTTTAACTGGTCTTTCACCTCTCTCAAAATGAACGTCTTAGAAACGTTGCAGGCCACAATGATTAACTTGATCTGCAATTTCGCATTTATTTCCTAACGAACACGATTTTCTGTATGTTTCAGGTCGGAGAGTGACCGCAAAATGTTGAATCCAGAAACCGGCTGTTACTCGGAGTCCGTTCGGGCATGGTGAGTAACGCAATCAGATAAAAAAAGAAATTGGCATTAGGGGTTAATTTACGAGACGCATAAGCGCGGTCAGGCCTCGGCCGTAAGAATGTGTCTACGTTCGAATCGGCCGTGGCTTGGTTCTAATCTGCCTCGAGTATCTTGGTTCGCGTGCCGCGCTTGTTCTCATCAACGCGTAATCTTAATTAAGTACAAATTGCTTCGTGTACGACGACGCTCTACGCCTCCAGTATCGGGTATACCCTTAAATAATCGTCCGTTTAACATCCCTCCCGTTTCTGATCCTCTCGTTTGCAAGATTTTAGCAAAATAATTCTCCTCGCGATATTATAACTACGATATAGTTGCCATCGGTTTAATTCGGGAGGTATCGCGCCCGTTGGAAAGCTGCTCTCTGTTAGTCAAACTTCTTCCCTAATGAATTGTTTCTTCGTTCATCAATTACACCAGCGTAGGAACATTTTCTGTGTCAGGTCGAGTCAGGGTAGCTGAACTCGAGGCAAGCCAGGTGTAAATCGATTCTTCGTAAATTCACATGCGTCTGGGCTGTGTTTGTTGGCTACTTAAAGTCGATGGTTGGTGGAAAATTATAAGAATCGCGGCTGTCAGTAAGGGAACGCGATCCGCGTATGCACGCTTGTCGCGAGTAGTCGCGTGCACCTTAGCAACAACAGCGAAATCATGGACCACCCGTCAGTATTGACAGCGTAATTGAAACCGTACTCGTTTAACACCATCGTTAAGAGCGTAAGATTTTTACGCATCGTAATACCAGAAAATTTCATGTGATTGATAGTAATGAATAGGAGTTAAAAAAGCGTGCGTGATCTTGCAAAGATGCTTTAATGCGGGCTTGTTAGCGATTGAACGAGGTTCGAAAGGTGTGTCACGCGAGGATTAATTTAACGTCAAACGTCGTTTTTCCACATTCTTCCCCAGCCTTGATAATAACGTGGGGGCATCTACTTTTTACAGCAGAATTTCTCTGAACTCATTATTCCAATACGATGTTTCAAAGTCCTCGAAAAGGAGCTCGAAAATTTGTTATTTACACTGTATCATTAGCAAACAAGATTGCATTCGTATTTCGCCGGTTCCGACTTAATTGAACGATAATTCGCGGAATATCGCGTCCGCGATAAAATACACAAAAAAAAGGAGCAATAAAAATGAGGGAGGCGCAGTTCCGCGCTGTGTGCTGGAACCGGCTGGACCAGCCGTAAATATGCTGGCAAGGAAACAAACAGGGCCACGATTCGGTCCAAATTGCGCGCATGAATTTTAACGAACGGTGGTCGGGCCGATTTTACGCGATCGCCCCGAAATATCGAGCCGATTTTTCATAATTCAGCTCGTGGCCAGGCGCAAAATTCAATCGGCCCACCTACGTCCCCCGCCCCGCGCGCCTGTTATTTCCGTGCTGCTTTTCGTGTTTTTGCCATTATGCCGGCAAAGGTAATTTCCCGGGCCCGACCGCTGCTGATGTATTTATAACGAAACGAATTAAACTCGCCGGCCAACGAATAGGTAACAAAACGCGGCCGCCGGTTGACAAACCCTCCGCCGGAAATAAAATACCCAAATATTTGCGCGTTTAATTTGAATCACGCTTGTCTCGAAACCGCCGCGCTAATGAAATGTCGCTTTGCGAGTGGAAGGGTTGCACGATTCTATCCTGCTGCTCTATTCCCTGATTTATGATGGAAGGTTAGCCTGGGGCTGGTGCAACGGTGCACGAATGCCAAAAGGTTATACATTTTTGTATCGCCACAATTTTCTTTCGTAAACGAAATCGTTCATCTTGGAAAATTCGTACCGCATTAGAGGAAGAATTTCTCGACGATCCACGTGTTCATTTGTACGGGCAAGACAGCAAGCGAAACGGAAGGCAAAGAAATATATTTAGTCGAGTTTGTCGAGGTCGATTTATCCACAATCGCGGCGCGCCGCTTTCCTCGAGACATTAGGGACACGATCACCGCTGGGAAAAGGATCGCCGGCTGGGGGTGCTCCGGGGGGAGTTGGGCCTTAACGCGATTAAGGTCGTTATCAGATGTCGCCGGCGTTTCTTGCACGATGACGTCGTCGTGCTCGTTTGTCATCGCGCGACGTCGTCACGGGGGTTGCATGATTTACTTCCGCCTCCCTTCTTTCGCGCCCTTCGTTTCCTGTCGGCGATTTTCTTGCCGCTGCGCTGGCTCGCGCCTTCCGTGTGATTCGATTTTACACGCGAGCATTTCGCTCGAAACTCCTCACGGCTTCTTGGCTTACGAGAATTTTATAATAATTAGAAAAGGGAAGAGAAACAGACGAAGAACCAAGTAGCTTCGTGCTTGAAAAATATAAACCATTAAGTAACGAACTTTTAATGAGTGGGGTGAAAAAAAAAGTGGAGTCTTGGACAGGCGACAAGGAATCGATTTAAAACGGGTCGCGTGCGGCACGCGGCCGGACATACGTGTCAGAAGGCATTTCAAGATTCGTTAGGCCCCGTCGTCAACACCCACCCTGTCGTAACATCGGCTGAACGTCGCATTAGCTCCGAAGAATGGGACGAGAGTCGTCGAACAGAGAGCAGGCCGGGAAGAGCCGTATTCATTCCCGTGCGTTGAAGAGAGCGAGGCGAGAAAAGGAGGAAAAGAAAAGATGGTTGTTCGTGGTCAGGTTGCGAGACGAGGGTGTGGCCAGGAGATAGGGATGATTAGAAGCTACACCCCCAAGGCACGAGCCGAGGGTGCCGGAGGAAAATTCATGGAGTTACTTAGCAGTCTTCCAGGCTTACTCGTTTATCTTGCCACCGGGGAAGAAGGAAGTCGTTACGTCGTCGAGAGGCCGCCGGGGTCGAGGCTGTAATCCTAATTAATAATTAATTACCACGGGAGGGGAATAAATGGCCGATTGAATTCTTCCTGCATTAAGGGAGGCGCTTGATTTATCGGGACGATTCTCCTCCACTGGTCGGAAACTTGGGAACAACAAAGGGCCCGATTCATTGAAGACATTGCCCTGCGTATTTCCCCGCGAATCAGATCAAAGATCGATTAAATATAGCTGTGCATTAAACGCATTGGAATTTCGTTGGAAAACATTAATCTCCGGGAAATCGAGGAATCCACCGTGAGACGTTCGTTCTGTTCGTACAAAAATTCGCGTGCCCTACGTAGTCGAGGAAGAGCGATGGATCCGGGAAAGCTGGGAAATATTTCGGAGACGATTTCTAGCAGGAAACTATCATCGGCAATAAATTCCACGTCGACGTCGTGATAAATAACTGTGCTTCCTGAGCTTTCCCGGTCCTCTTCGTGGAAAAAAGTTGGTCAAGTTTTACGAGGGTCCGCGGAAGAGAGGATAGGCAGGGACGAGAAGAGCGGTGTGTCCTTTTGGTCTTGTAGGACCAAAAAGATCGTTCGGTTACTCGGTCGAAAGTTGTCCGCGTGTGTCCTTACATGGCCGGCTCCTCCCAGGAGCACCCCAGTTTGTCAAGACGGACCCTCCGGTGTCGCTTACAAGACAGCAAATTTGTCTGAGATAAGCAAAACAAACAGAGTGAACGAGCCTCTCCCTTTCGCCTTCCTTTTTCTTTGTTCGTGTCTCCGATCCTTTGGCGGATACCTTTGAGCAGAACGACGCCACCGGAAGGGTTTAATTGGTGGCACGTTTGATCAGAGGATTTCGCGTTTGAGGAATTTATATTCGACGCATCTGGTTTTATTAGCTTCGCTTCCGTCTTTGGATGATTGTCCACTGAGCATTCCTCGGCGAGAAAACGAAATCGCAGCGCGGTAAATAATTTTTAATAATATTAAGAACATGTGCGAGAACAAATAGGGTTTATTTTAATTTAGCAAATGCTACGCGTGAATTAGACGGAATGGAAGAATTCTAAATTGTGTATCGATTCTGCGAATCCTCTGTTTCAGCAGCCATCTCGTGCTCCATTCAGTGCAGGGATTTGCATATATTAGATTTTATCCTCCCGAAAACGTTCGCCTTCGACTTGCACGTATCTCCGATAGTTCTCTGTATAATAGGAACAAATTTAAGGTAGCATGCTTGTGGCGAAATCATTATTGCCGCGCTCTGAACGATTATTTTCAATCTCAGTAAACATTTGGCTAATCTAAAATCCGTCCCACAATGTCATATATTAAAAAATTCTACCGTTCGATCCTCTCGTCGGATGTCCGTTAGCAAGATTCTATTTTCTCCGATCAGCCACGGTTCACCCTCTCGTTCTAACGACAATTTAATACACCCCCGATAAAGTGCAGAGCGAATTCGATCGAGAAAGGATTACATGCGAGCCTAGGACGATAAAAATCGAGAGGTCTACGTGGCTCGATTAGCTTCGGGTGAGGGGATGCTATTGCGCGAAGGTTTCGAGGCACAGCTGCACGAAAAAGGGGGGTCTAGCTGGTCCCACCAGCTGCGAACAGGGTCATCGATGCCATCGGGGATCCAGAAATGATCGCGCTCCTGTCGAAGGAAACGTTGATCGAGCCTTCGATTCGACCCGGAGTCGGCCTTCGATCGTCTTGTCTCCGGATCGAATCTATCCATCGTTTTAACAGGTGAAAGGAAAACAAGAGCAAAAAGTTCATGCCGTGCTCCGTCGAACAGTGGTCCGACCTCAGTTAAATTTCTGTAAATTCTCAATTTACACGAGCAACAGATACACGTCCACTCGTTTCGCCGGTACCACGATTCTACGCAGAAGCGTTCGTTGATCTAGCAAGGCAAGTCGTGTAAAGGATAATTCGAACGGCTGCGCCTCGCAGCCGACGACACAATCACGCGAGTCGAGCGAAGAAAGAAAGAGAGGCTGGGCCTAATCGCGATCACTGAATAGGATATTCTTCAACGCCTGCGTCGCATCGGTGGGATTATTAATTCGCCCTTCTCGTCCGCTTAGCACGCGCCCGGCGCGCTTTGACACTTCAGGCGATGCGAAGAAAAAATTGCCCGTAACTGAGAGGATCGAAATCATCGGGAGATGTGAGTAGAAACGGGAGAAGAAGGTCTCGAAGAGATACTGACGAGAGTATGAGAAGGTATGGAGCAAGCAAGATGACGATGGAGAAAAACAGATGCCGGTGGAGTGACAGGGCGGGTACCCCGAGAGAGATAAAAATGTGGTGGCAAGGAGAAACAGAGAGAGGGAAAGGGGGAGAGAAAGAGAGAGAGGCGTTAATCGGACCACCACGCTGGGGGATTCGATCGAAGAGAATTCTCTGCATTCCTCCTGGTGCAATATAATGCACGTGTAGACGTATACATAGGTATATGCGTGAACGCAGAGGCAGTTCTCTAGGGGTTTGCCGAGGGGTAAACATCGTGTAACCATTGGGGAAACAGCTAGGGGGGTTTGAGGTCGATTGTGCTGCACGGGGCTTGCATACGATTCCATAAATATTTTATTGGCTCGTCATTCGATTTTATTACGGCCGCCAATCGAATGACACGCCGGATTACGCTCGGGATCGTTCCTCGCGCAAGCGTGAGCTAACGATCACCGCGGCTGCTTAAACGCCGCCACTTTTTCCCTTTTCTTTTTTACGATTTCACCCACCCACGAAAACGCTTGGCATCTCGCCCGTTTTCACCGTCAAATAATTTACAAGCGAAGCATCCCAGTGTCAAGCAGTAACACAAGACACTCGTTCACGCGGAAAAACTGGCGGGCACGTTTCCGAATCTGTTCGCGTCTCGTCAACGAGACAGAGGGAAACGAAGCGGCCAGTGATTTCCTTTGACGCGGGCCCCGTTTCCCGAATGCTTTTGGCGGTGAAGGAAAAAAAGGAGACGGGCGAGCGTAGAAAATGCAGAGCAGAGAGGATAGTGTGGTCGAGTACGGGGGAGGGAAATTTCAAAGAAAAGCCGGCCGCTGTCTAGGCGATTTTCCGCGAGATCGCACCGCGCCACAGGCTCGCCGTGGAAAACATATTTTTCAGAATGCAACGAGCCGTCCATCGAAACGTCCTGCAATTTCCTTGCCCCCCCCCCCCCTCCCCTCTAGCGTCTGGTCCGTGCGCGCTTAATTAAGCCGAGCCACTTAGTACCGTTGAATGCTTCTTGATTGGCAGACGAGGTAGCCGACGACGAGCGAAACTCAGGTACATAGCTATCCGCGCCTCTGGCAGCCGCGAGTCGGCCACTCAGTCAACATCAGACGAATGCTGAGTTATGTCGAGGGTCCGAGCTCTTTTAAACTCGCCAATAAATCGGCTGCTTCTTCTCTACGAAGCTTCTTCTTCTGCTTCTTCTTCTTCTTCCTCTACTTCTTCTTCATCTTCTTCTTCTACTACTGCTTCTGCTGCTGCCGCTCATTCTGCTCCCTCTTCTTGGTACTTCGCATCCTTCTTCCATATGGTCTTGCCCGTTCTTTTTCTACGGGCCTCGTGTCGTTGCACCTTAGGCCACTGTTTTTTTCATAATTTCTTGTCGATTAGATCGTACACTTCGTACCGTTCTTTATCTTCATTTGCAGGCTTCTTTTCCGTTAGCGTGATTACTGGTTTGTTCCGCTGCTATAATCAATACTTCTGTTTGCTTTTGTTTTCAATGTTCCTTCTTCTTGCGTTCATCAGGGGTATCCCCTTTTTTTTTGTCCAAGCAATACCGAGGGAGGCGAGAGAATTTGTTCAGTGTCGCTCTCTCAGTTTGTTTCCGTTTATGGATTTCGTTGTTTCTCCGTTGTAACTTGTCCCTTCGGATAGTTTTACCACCGTCTGCCCGTTTTAAGGCACTTCTTGCCGCTGCTGGTCGTCAGGTAGCACGAAATTCGTTGCAGACGCCTACCTGAATCATTCGATGGAGGAAGGTGCGAAAATATCGGCTCGTTTGTCCGATGACTCGACTGCTTCCTTTTTCCCTTTTGTTTTCCTCCCTTTTTTCCGGGGCTTGCCGCGCGTTATTACCATCCTCGCGGCGTTCGTCGCGGGATCGATTATATTTCTGTTCGGAGATCGAAAGCCGAGCTGTGTGGCCGGCGTCGAAGCCGATACTAATTACACCGGCTGCCTCTTTCATTAATTTCTCGTCCGCATAGCCACGAGACACTAAATGTCTTCTATTATCGTTGCGCGTAAAATCATTTAGGTGATCAAATAAAATATAGCCCACAATTCTCCGATAGGAATTCACTTCGATCCCATTCAATTGACATTAAGTTTCAATATTCTTCTCGCACAGCCGAAGCGAAACGCGTGAAACGTGATCGATACGACAGAAATTCCAACGTTGATTGCAACAGTGGGTTTTAGTATCGAGAGGCAACGTGCACGGGCATCGGGAATCTTGGCGCGGCGTCATCACCGATTAATAATTACGACATTGTCGTCGTCGCTAAACGCTTTAATCAATGTCATCGGGCCAATTTCCGATCGCCGTTGGCTTCCAGCCTGTCCCTCTCTTCCTCCATCATAGCCGGCTGCTCCGCAGGAAATTACGCGGCACGATCGAAACGCAGGCCGGAAGTCGCAATTTATCAGTTTCCAGGCTGGACGCCGCGCTATGCCGGAGATCGCGATTCCGATTTCGCGTAGGCGTGGACGTGCCTTAGCGCCGCTCGAAAATCGATCGATTCCAGCCTTCACGTGAGTTCGCGCACTGTCTGTTTCGCCTGTCATTGGCATGAACGATGACGGTTGTTCGCGGAGGCAACTTTACCTCGATACGCCCGAAAGCGAGATGATCAGCGGGCGATTTTAACGGACGGCTAATTGAACGAAATCATCCTGTAAATACAGTGCGCACGATCTTGTTTGTCGTTCAAATGATGGGACCGAACAATTTTTCAATTTTCCGCCACGACAGTTAGAGGGGATTGCGATTTTCGCCGGGTTAACTGGAAGTAACAGACTGACGCCTGCCGGTTAGTCGAGAAATCTCGAGTGTTTTTTCCCGGCTCTTTCGTATCCGGATAACGAGGCTTACTCTTAACGGTTGCGTGGGTGGCTGATAATTATCGCGCACGTTGCCGTGTCCCAGCCACGTCGGTGTTTTTTGCCACCGTATTCCATTTATCTCGCGAAGCCTGGCGAGGCAGCCATTCGATCCCGATCTACACCGTTGCGATTGCATAAATACAGAAGGGAAGGAAAGGAATTGCTAATAATTGATATCCCTCGATCAAGATTCGGCGAACGGTTTTCCGTCCCAACTTGGTATCTCCTTTCTTGAAGTTTTTCTTCGTTAATTACACGTTGCATGGGTTAAACGTGTTTAATTGCGGGGAACGGAGCCGGGCCTTGATCGATCGAACAGCAGCGCTTTCGCGATTCATGATACGGAAGAATCAGCACGATCGGCGGGCGATATTTTCGCGGCGGGTCGATGGAATATAAAGAAAGAAAAAACAGAAAGGAGAAAAAGCGTGCTCTCGACCTTCCATGCATGCGCATACGTTGGAATATCGCCAGTTCCGCCGGTTTCGAGTGGCCGACGGCTTATTCGAGTGCCTGGTCGCTTGTGCTCGTGAATATTGCCGGCCCTCTTATGCGAGACTCTCGCGAGTGTCTACGATTCAGTGCATCCTACGTGCAGTTTTGCACGGCGGTTGCATTTACCGAATGGTAAATGGCCGGCAGCGATGTGTCGTTCGGGGTTTCCCTTGATAAAATCTTGCGAACGATTTTCTTCTGTGCTCGATCAATGGGAGAAAAAATATTGAACGACGCACGAAACTCCAAGGTGCTCTCCCGTTGGAATGGATAATACTAGCTCCATCGAGAACGATTTTCAAAAATAATGTTGAATCTGGAAGTGTACAAAAAAAAGTTCCAAGTTCCAGCTGCAATGTTTATTAATTGAGTCATCGGTATTTCCATGCAAAAAATCGAGACCGGAGACCTCGAGTATCGTGCGGGCAATATCGTCGAAGGTTCCACGATGAAGACGTAGACACCCGCGAATTATTATCAAGGGGCGGAGTGTGGATAGAGCAAAATGGGTCGAACCGGAAAATCGACGATTTTTACCCGTGACTTATAGAGATTGAGAGAGGCTCTGTTCATTGTTTCGACGTGGAGAAAGACAGGTACACTTGCGTTGATTCTTCGGTAACGCCCCGTCCCTATAGGCAAACGAGACCATGAAGCCGCTGCGACCAGCCTCCCTTAAACCTGCTACGTCATCGTGCCGGAGGTGCGAAGATTTTTCACGGAATTGCACGCCGTTTTAAAAGCTCGTTACGATCGGCTGTTCCTCAAAGTTCGATGTTGACTTGCGGATTCGGAAAAGACGCGATTTTCAACGGAGATTGAAGGTACAATGGGTAGAGACACAGCCATTTTTGAAAGGACCAGCTGCTGGTGTCGGGGAAATAATTCGAGGCGTTGAAATTAACAAAATCAAAAGAATTCCGGGCTACTGTGCGCTCCCGGTGGTAACGCAGCGTTTAGAAGCGGTAGGTCCTGTTTGAGGTGGTGGTGGAAATGCTGGCAACGAATGAGAACTGGCACGATGTTCTCTATTCGTTTCGGAGGGTCGTATTGCAGTGCAAATACTCGAGGACTACCTGTCGCAGGTGCCAAAATCGAGTACACCGTTTTCTTTCCAAGAACGCTACCCTCTTCAAGGGACGAAGCACCTTATCCCGTAAGCCCTTTCGGAGCTACAGGTGGCTGCTAAGCCGATTAGATGCAGCGCCAGGGAACAATTTGTTGTTGACGAAACTTAACCCTTGTTTCGCGCCGGCCATGTTCCTGCGATTCCCTTGGCCCAGAGAAAATCCTAATTCTGATCTGCTGATAAACCGGTGACAGCTGCGGCTCATTCGTAATCGTGGACTAAATCCCCGCAAATTATTGGTTAATTGTAAATGAAGTAACGTCGTCAAATAATTTAAAATACAGTTCAATGTTTCCCGGGGTCGCATTCTGCACACGTGCACCGGATAAAAGCTAGAACCGCAGCAATTAGATCTCGAACAATGCTTGAAATATCGTGTATTTCATGCCGATATAATAGCGAGGCTGTTGCAAATGGGTTAACGATTAAACGGTTTACGAGCAACCACAGGATTTCACGTTCGTAAGAGCCGGCCAACAGGTTGTTCCTCGACCGGCCGACTTCCGGCGAGTCTTCTGCAGAGAAAGACGAGCATGGAGGGGAGAAACGACGCCTCTCAATTGCGAACGATTTAAAGCCACCATTTGCCCCGACCTCCGTTCGTCTGCAAATGAAAACTTTCCCTATCTTCCTCTTCTTCCTCGTCGTCTTCTTCTTCTTCTTCTTCTTCATCTCCTCCGTCTTCTTGTACCTCGAACGAGGAGCACTCGCGGTACAACTTCCTCGTCTACCCCTTAACTTCTGCTCGGTTTCCTTATTTCCGCGTGCGAGTTGCGGTTCGACGAGCAATTACGTTCTAGGAAGTCTTCGGTTCGAAACTCTCGCGAGAGAAGCGACCGAAGTCGTGGCGAAGCGGTCGAGAAACGGTTGGAGAAAATTGCGTGGCGGGCTTCAAATGACGCCTTTCAACTTTCCGCCTTGACACCGTCTTATGCTTCATGGAATTTCGTACAGTTCGCCAATCTTATTCTCCTTTGCATTTAACCTATTGTGCCATAAATTCTCGCTGCTGTACAATAAAGTGAACGGGTTGAAAAAATTCCTCGGCATCGTCCGGCGTTACCGTGGATTCGTGTCGGCGAGGGACGATCGTGTTTTGAAGAGGAACGTGTCAAGGTGTTTCGACGCGGTTGCGACACCGACGAATCTCGAACGTGTTCGAGAAGCACGGGAAGGAAGCCGTCGAAGATCGATGTATGTATCTATAATCACGCCGACGAAGGTCGCGGGTGGAGAGCGAGAGGAAAGGAAGAAGAAATAAGAATACAAGAAGGACGGTAGAAGCGTCTAATCTGTCGGCAGTGATCAGGACCCAGTATCGATGATGAAGTCTCCGGCTTCTTTGAAGTTCGCCGTGCTTCGCAACGGGGGACCGAGCCGCTCGAATCCCTCGATTCCTCCTGATCCTGATCCTGCGCCGGCAGGACCATTCGGTCTGTCCAGACCCATCAGTCCCGTCTGTCTTAATGCCCGTCAGAAATTAAGGCGAGGGAACGGATCGATCGGAATGCTAATGACATCGATACTTGTCAATATCTCTTGGCAGACGAATAAAACGAGTTGTGGAATTTCGAAGAAGAAGACGACGCGATACGACCTGCTGCCAATATCCCGATGCCTTTGGGAATCCTGGGGCGCAAGGGTGCACTCGCGAATGCATATTCCAAAAGAATTCTTGGTCGAATTTTTAACCGCCTTTTCGACAATTCGTGGTATTCATCCTTCTACGCTTTTAACAGTGGTGTACAACTTTTTTCCCTATTATATTCTTGGGAGTAGAATTCGCGACACCTAGGGCGAACTTAAAAATCGTTCGAGGTATCTTTTACGAGCTGGGTGGGGGTTGGACGGCTGTGCACCGTTCACGGAAGGTTCAGAAAAAAAGCAGTGGGTGATCGATTGGGGCAATCGAGCCGGTTGGTGGAAACGTTATGCGTTCCTTCGTTCGTTTCTTCCACCCTCCTGGTGCCCAGCAGTATCCTGGCAATGTCCTGGTAGCCCTGTGGTGCGCGTTGCCCTTTCCGTCGTCCGCTTCACCTCTCGCCCTGCGAAAGGCTATATTGCGAGGATACTACGACCATAACGTGGCCTGACCGTAGCTAGACAAAGCTGCCGACCATAAAAGTGTCCACCCTGATGCTCGATGCTTGGTTTATGGCCACCGTGGCAAGAACACCCGGGGGAACGAGCAGGTAATCTGCAAGGACTCGTTCGTTCCTCCACTTCTCTGGACATTGTCCTTCCTCCTTCCACCTTTTACTCGGCTGGTCGTGCCCGCTTCGTCTTCTTGCCTCGCATCTCTTTTGCGTCGCGTTTTGTTCTGAACCGTTGCTCGTCGCCTTCGTCGTTGCCGCGAACGTGACGACAGGACACGCCACGCCTACGATCCCTCGGGCCCTGACTAATTGCCGTTAATCCTGTGCAATGGATTGTCCTTCCGTCGTCACTTTTCTAGGGAATGGTGCCGCGTGATTTTATCAGGCCGATACGAATCCCCCCGTGATCACGAACACGGGCCAGCCACCTGAACTTCACCGATTGTTAATTTGTTCCGCTGGTAATTACACTTTGAAGCTGTAAATGAGCGGTCCAGTTTCGGTAATTAGAATTTCCCTTAGTGCCACCAAATGTCTGTCGAACGAGGTAGAAAATTCAGGTGAATAAAACGTCGCGTCAAGGGAACCAAGGAGCTGATGAACGACTGCAGGGAGTATTCTACAAATTCGAGTTGCCTCGCGCTACAGGCAGCCCGGCAAACGATCCTCCAATTAGCTGGGTCGTTCAAAATCGGTGTCAATTTTCTAACAACGGAAAGCTACCCCCGCGGTGGCAGTCAAATTTGTCTAAACGAATATCAGTGACAAGATAAGGGAAAGGGACCGAAAGATAAATGGGCTTGCGTTTGTTTTCTAGGACATCTGACGCTCTTTGTCGTTTCTCGCAGGCTAAAATGTCGATTGGAAGTCGATGGGCGTTCTGTCTGCGGGACCGCAACGATACTTAGCCGGCCAAAGACAATAGACCGGGCTAACGAGAGGATGAGATTGTTTTGAGTAAAGTGGTAGAAACAGAGAACCCTTGAACACGACAGGGATGCTCAACCGTATGTATGGGTCAACCCTTGGCACGCATAAATTTCCCAACTTTCCTTCACGCTTTCCCCTCACGCGGTTCCTCGCGCGGCTCCGCGTGTGCGAGAGCGGAGGCTGTTTGCTCGAATCCCGTGGCACTGAAATTTACGACGGCGCATTTGCATTTCCGGCCTCGCGCGAATCTCGTGTTCGACGCGCGCACGAAAATCCAAATGGTCGAGGATTCCATGGCTAGGCGCTCCTTTTTGGGCGCACGGTCGTTAAGTTATAGAATTATAATTCAGAGACGAACGAGGGGGAGTTTCTTTGAATACCCTAACGCGAACGACGAAACAAAAATTCGTAAAGGCAGTTAGCGTCGCTCCTAACTTTCGGCCGGCCGGTTCGCACGGCGAACGTTGATATCGCGCTCGAACGAAAAATAAAATTCGCAGCAAAAGCGCACGCGGCTCCGTTAACGAGTCGGTTCGATCCCGATCGCAAATGCTGTAAACCAGTCGCGGACCGGCCCTCGTATCTAGTTCTGAAACTGACGTAAACTGTTCCTATTCCCTGCGAGCGAGCATCGTATCTCTGCGAGCGGATACGCCGCAATTTCGAGGACGTTTCCTATCTGTATCGTCGATTTCCTGTACATCGTTCGCGCTGTTATTGATTTTTCCTAGCCCGTCCAATTATTTAATAGAACGTTACTCTCGGCGCGGCGTAAAAAATACCTGGAAATGTATAATAAACGGACCGTCCGAAAATTCGTAAAATTCTCAATATCCTGGTATCGGCGAATTCCATCCCCGAAATTCCAACGGTGGAAATCGAAATCCCCCTACGCGAAGTCGACCGAATATCGGGCCAGCAAGTACATATTCAGAGGCTAGTGGTGGCCAACTTCCGGCGATCGATACTCGTAGTGGCCGTGCACATGGCGAACAGAGGGAACCGCGTACCAACAAAGATAGAGGAACGAAGAGGAACGAGAGACAGGGCGAGACAACGGGGGTAGAAGAGGACGGTCCACGTAATTTTACGCGGTCCATTGTATCGCGAGGAATCAGATAGAAGCTACACTGGACACGAACAATTCACCAGCACGGAAAGTGTCCTCATCTGGCTCCTCCGTTGCTCTCTGAAAGCCGAGCACCGCGTTCCTGGTCTGGCCCATCCGGTATCGTCCTCTCAGACGGCGCGGCGAGCACGCTATCTGCCCGGTGGAATCGGCCAGATCGACGAGCTGGATGGACATCGGAAAGTTTACGCCTGCTCGTATCTGACAAGTGCTGGTTTACACCGTTTACAGGCCTCGCGGGCCAGACATCGCGCCGATGCCTCGTTATCGAATGCGTTTTCACGCCCGCTCGTCGCATTCTTCCGTTGCAACGCGTTGCTCGTAACGTGCATCGTCGTAAAAACGTCACCAGAGCTACTGGAACCGTGGCAGAAAGGATTTCCACAGTTGCGATTTCTTTTCATGGGAAAGTTCTGCGCGCTTGTTTTCCACCGTCGATAGATCCTTCACAATTATCGCTGCTTCATTTCTTGCACGACATAATTATTACGCGGACATGGAATTCACAGCGGTGACGAATGACATATTTCTAATGTTCGTGCGATGTATGTTCTCGCGAATTCACTGCCGGCGCTGGCCGAGTAAGCAAGTTCCGGAAACAAGGCAATAATTCCACGCGTTCAGAAGCAGCTGGTCGCCGATAGGAAACGCTGCAGGATTATCGAAGCCCATTTACCGCATCAATCGCGCGAAATGAAGTCTGGTAACAAGTATTTCACCCAGGCTTTCCGCGCCAGTTGCGACAGACGTGTCTTTTGCCCGGCTAACTTTTTAATTATTCGCTCGACGCGTCGACGCGTCGACGCTTCGTTCGCGGCGTTGCGCGTGTAAGGAAATAAAGAAAGTAATTACGAAAATCGGTACGTACGGCTAATCAGCCGCACCTTCTTAAAACGCTGACACGTCCAGTCTTCCCTCGCGGCAGTAGCAAATGTGTCGCGGAAACATTTTCTGTTCAGAAAGGCGAGAGATTTTCCGGAATGCAAAGTGTCGTGAATTGCGGCGTCCAGTGGCGACGTGCAACACGAGGATGCAGAATACGAGGATTGTGCACGTGTAGTTGTACGTAGAATCGGGCAATCGCGCACGTGCAATGGTCGCGCGACACGAAACGCCACGAGCAGTGACGTTTCGCGAAACGACAGCTTCCTGGAACCTATTCGTAAGTGGATATCCGCAAGCCGACCGCCATGAAATTCGCTCTACGTCCTTAGCTGTTGCCTGGCACAATGTAAGATTTCGCTTTGGTCGCGGACGCGGTCTACTTCGCGATTTCTTGCCATCAGCGAGGACTTTACGAGGCACGCTGAGCCACCCGGTTGCCCTCGCGAAGACGACGAAATTGAAACGGATTTCTGATAGTTTTAGGCGGTTCGCTTGATAATTTATTCTGCGGAGTCATACCAGGCACAGATAGAGCTGTAGTTTTCTCATGGTTAAAGCACTAGAAATAGCGTCACCTATAGCAGCTGGCTACGGGGGTTTAATTTATGTACGATGCAGGACTCCGATTTGAAAACGGCGGGAATATTTCTTCTCACGGAAGTGGCGTTTCAAAGGCTTTACCGTGAAACGTGAATTGGACGTCCTCGAAGTGGTTGTCGAATGCATTGTCTATTGCGTGTATCTACTGTTAAAACACGTACGTTTTTTATTGCCTACAGGGGTAGAAAGTGGTGGCCTGTCAACCACGTGGGCAGTTTTTCCGGGAGTGTGTCGCAAAGAGGAAATTTCGGTACATGTGTTTGGCATGCGAAACAGATGCTTAAACCTTTCTAGCGCGCATACTTTCCTCGATTTTCATGGTTGCGCAAGAGAGCCGTGAGAAATTTCCTAAAACCTTGGCGAGGAAAATTAACTCGGTCTTGAAGTACCGGGCGGCTGTCGCGGCAGAGGAAAATGCATAATCGGACGAGGGGAAAAAAAGAAATTGGATCAGCTTCCATCGAATTTCGTCGCTTTCTCCAGGCGCAGCACGCGACATTCCACACTCGCGAGGCGTGCATGGCGACTCACACAGGTCCGCAGCTCCGAGAAATCGTAACTTGGCGTGTTTATCACCGGCGGACCGTGCGCGGCCAGCGGCGTTAGCGCGGGGAACGACTTCTTGCGTGGGGCGTTAAAATCATGTGGGACTTTTTTAAAAGCCCGCGGCCACAAGGACCTCCCGTCCTGTTTGTCCCCGTCGACGACTGTTCCCTTTCGACCTACCACCGCCCACGTCATCGCGAACTTCGCAGAAAATCGTGTCACGGTTCCGTTCCGTTTCGTAATTCGAAAAAAGGCGTAACAATTAAAATCCTCAACCCGAGTCCTGTTCGAAGTAAATCGCGAGTGCAACATAAATGTCCACCCTCCGTATAAAGGATTGGATATAATCCTCGGCGGGTAATTGACAGCCATTGAATGGTCGGGGGTGGTTGAATGAAGAAATTGGAGTGAAAGAGAGGTGATTAAAGTCGCAGGAAAAGTTCCAAGGAAATGTGGAGGAAAGGCCAAGGACGAAGTGGACGAAGTAAGGACTCTCCAGTCTCGTCCTTCTCCACCTTCTCCGTTCGTATCCTCGAGGAGGGCCAAGAGTTCGCGGTGGGGCCGTTCATCAGCGGCAACTTGTCACGCCGCTGGGCATCGGACATAAATTCCACTCCGTAATGTGACAGGTCCTCGCTCCTACCCCCGAGAAAACCATCCTGCAGCGCTACGCTACTATCCACCGGGTGTCTTGGAATTTTTTCTCCTCGCACACCTACGAAATATGTAGAAATTTATCGGAATACGTTGTCTCGTCGAAACGGCACGAACTAGGACGAATTCTTGCCTCGTATTCGCTCCAATTTCTTTCGGAAATAATTCAATAAAACGTGAGACCTTGATAATGTTAACCAAAACTCTTCGAGGGAATTTCCAAGCACTGTTTGATTTGCACGATAGTTTCGTCCGAGGAACTGCAATGTTGCTGCTTTGAATCGATAGCGATACTTGCGGCTGGGTAATGTCGTCGCTAGAGCTTCCAGCAGGAAAGATAGATCAGGGAGAGCGAACGGGTGACTCGACGCTGCGCTTCCTCCTTTCCGCCGGAACTCGATAGCAATCGGATAGCCACTGTAGCGTCCGGCGTGGCCACGGACACGCGCACCTTCCATTTCGATATAAATCAGTCGCGAACAGAAAATCACGCAGCGCTGATGAAACATCGCATGAAATTCTCTACTTGTTCGTTGTCGACACTTGTTGAAATATTCCGATGATTGATGTCGAGGCAGCTTCAAACTTGTCTTCGCAAATTTTTTATTTGTCTTCGATCCCCTTTGAAGGTGCTTCGAATGGCTTCGGAAGATCAGCACAGATATCACGGTGGCCGGAGGCAGGATTCGCGCGGGGAAGGGAGCAAAATGTATCCAGAAATCGCGGGCACGTGGACGGGAAGGAAACGGAATGGGCGGAGTGGTGCATAGAACTCCGGTAGCTCTGGTACCAGGTCGCAAAAGCGACTTAATGTCCCCATTTGTCCTGCGGCTCTCCGGAGGCGATTCATCCTCACCCTTTGTGCGTCCACAGGACATAGCGTCCCATATAAGCGACACACCGTATCACCTCCACCCGTACCATGCTCGCCCTTTCATCCTGGAAACTGTAACTCGGAAGAAATTAACCGACTGGACGCGCCGTACTTTTTCGCGGTCGTCTGATTTATTCGTCGGCGTTTCTGGAACGAACAAGGCCACTTGGAACTTCGACGAATTGAAGAAAAAAGTTTATTAGCGTTTTAAAAGGTAGACGATCATTTTGATGTGATCGTTCGGGACGTGTGCAGGCCAAGGCGGAAATCGTTTCAGTCGTCGTCAAATTGTAAGCAAGCGACACGGTTCTAGGGGAAAAAAGGGGTACGGCGTAATTTTAATAGCGTTGGAATTATATTATTTGTTTACCGTTGAACGACACCTGTCGTCATAATAGCCACGGTGAACGTGTCCATTATGCGACCAGATACGTGGACATTAAGTCTCGCCGCGTGGCGAACACGCGAATCGCTCATCAGGAGGATTAGATCACTAATCTGGCATTAAGACCCGACATTCATTAGCTGCAAAGACAAATCATTAAGTGTTGGCCGGGAATCGTGGGTCCGTTAGGCGCTAGGCCAACCTGTCGACAGTTAGTAATCGTCTTTAAGCTAATTCCCTTTGCAACTTTATCGTCCCTTTGGCCCCTTGACGCCGAGATTACTCCTGGCGCGGTGCAGCGAAACGGCCCCAGTATTTTTGGATTAACCAATTAACCATTTCAACTGCGCTCGGCTTAAACAGAGATACCTTTTTTAATCGTAGGCTCTTTCCTATAATCCCGCACAAAATCTTGAAACGTCGACGACCAAGAAACTCTTCCCGAATGGGTAATTCAATAACGAACAAGAGGAGCGGGTGATTGTTCTTGTTAAGCTGGAGAGAAAAGCACGAAGAACTCGAAACGTGGAATGGCCTGAACGAAGGCGAAACGAAAGTGAACTGTACGTATTAATCTCCGGCGTTACAATGTGGCGAGCTCTGATCTCGGCGTCGTCTCATTCTTCAGCTAGCTCCTCATCGCTCTCCTGACCGAGCCGTGACCAATCCGGAATAAATATTGCCGATTATTAACGCGGCACGCCGCGCCGCGCGAGGAACAGCTCCAAGATGGACCACAAGATGCTACGTGTCTTCGTGAGATGGTTGAGACGTTAAGTGGGCCCATTAGCTACGTTCCTAGGTGGACCGCGGCCGGATGATGGCATTCCTTCGTGCTCCACGATCCCTTTCTGCCTCCACCTTCGAATGGGTTTCTCTCACGATGCCACGTGTACCTGCTTCAAGGAATCCGCGTCGACATTGTCCGCCCGCTCGATGAATTTATCCACCGAACGTTACGTGGTTCCCTGTCACTTTGAAGCCTGTCCCCTGGATAGTACAATTCGGAGTGGATTCGAATCAATCGGTTATCAGAGAAATAATCGTGTGAAAATCATGGCACAGCAGAGGAATTAGAATCGTATAGTCGTTTGCGATCCTAGCTTCACCTACGCGCCGTTGGAGGATTAATTGCCTCGTTCGTGGCCACTAATCACATTGCCGTATCGAACTGCAAGGGGGAAGCGTCCGCATAGACAAACACTATTCAGGCATACGATCGATCATTCATAAACCCCGTCAGCCACGAGAGTGTCAAAGGGATAAAGTCGTCATCGGGGATCAACCACAGAGGAATTCGCTGACTCGCTACGGAGGTCACCGCTTCGCCGCTTCACCGCGGCTCGCCAAGGTGACATCTTCATCTTCTTCTCCCTCCACCGTGAGCCGAGTCGAAAAAGACCAAGTCCTCCTCCTTGCGTCCCTTCGTGCCAGAATGACTCTGCCGACACGTCTCCGGTCAGTTTCGATGCGTGGCTATCTTCGAACCACGGCCCTTTGTCGACCGATCACGAGACACCTGGACACTGGCTCGGTTATCTTCTTCTTCTTCGTCTTCCTCTTCTTCTGGTTCGGGGTCATTGAAAGGGTATCCTCGATCTCAACTTTGAACGAACGTGGAGAAACCACGGGCCAGTTAACACCGCGGTGTCACTCTTTGCTTGACGTGTTTGACCGATGCTTTAGGGCCAGTTAACACCGATGGCGGCACTTCTGAAGTCGTCGAACGTGATCCAGTCTGGCTGGTTCTTATCGATATCTCTGGGTTTTCAGGTTAGGCGATACTTCGGAGAGTGGTCGAACAAGAGAGAGATGCTGTAGATTTCCTCTGACCTCTTTCAGACATTCATTCTCAGTCGGATCGACGAGGCACAGAATAAGGAACTTATCGTCTGGAGAAATAAAGCGGGGTACACTTTTCACGTACGCGCGTGCGGTAGTTTAAACTGGAAGCACGGGCAATAGGGTGGCTGTAAATATTTTCGGAACGATTGCAGAAACGTGTTCGGGAGCCGCACCCCGTGCACGTGCACCGGCGTACGCGGCTCTGCTTATTTTCGGGGTTCTTCGGAAGATTAAATTTACACATTGTAGCGCCGTGAAACAATGCCGGGACCGTTTGCACGCTCCTGCAAATATTTGAGTGTCGGTGTTTGCCTTCTATTCGCGGTGGCCACAAGGGCTCGATGTGTACACCGATTCCCCTCGTGCACTCTTCCTGATCGATGTTTGCCCCAGCCACTTCGCTTTAATTGCTCGCGAATCACGCCGTAATGATTGTGGAACGAGAAGGCCTGCACGCAGGATGCTACTGGAGTGGCGTCGGGGCGCTCGGCGTCCACGTATCCTAACCACCCTGGCAGCTCTGCTGGAAAATCTACAAATCAACGGCTCCACCTTTCTACGCGGCGCTTCCACGAGGAAAACGAAGGAAATCATTTAGCGCAAGCAAGCTCGAATTGCATCAACCGCTTCGCTCGATAAATTGGAGGGTAATAAAATGAATTCGAAATGGGAGAACGGAACGGGGACGACGGGGCAGGGGATACGACGAACGTGTACAACGAGACGATCGACGCTGTCTAGATAGGTAAAAAGTATCGCAGGACGACAAGCGGGATTAGCAGAAAATAGAGGAGAAATGATGGATCGATGGCTATAAAAACGCGGCGACGAGTAACGTGGTCAGTTATTAATGTAGCTCGACGATGTCACGGCCGATCGAGAATCGACGGAGGTCGAGCTTGTGAAAAACGGAGTAAAAACGTGACCGGTAGAAGGGGTGGTTTGGAGATGAGATCGCTCGCCGGAAGTTCCGTCGCACCGGAATTCATAAAAACTAGAGGCACGGACGATCGTTCGTGGACGTTCCTTTCTCTGTCTCTTTCTCCCTTGGACCTCTCCCTTTCTACCCTCTCTCGTCCTGTCCAGAGAAGGGGTGAGTTTGAAAAGCGTCAGCGAAGAACAGCGCGTAGGAAACACCGCTCGTTCACGATCCCCCGTTTTCGGGAACAGAATTCATTACAGCGGAGGCCAATTATTGTTTAGCTTACTTAGAAATGAACAAAAAATTTTTGTATAGAATTGTTGGGAATAATCTCGCGGTTTAAGAAACGGACAATTTCTTTTCTTTTATCGGAAATATTCCGTCAAATTCGATAGAATACTTTGCACTTCTGAGGAACCAACATTTATTGCCGACGAACAACGGTGCCCTCCATTTCGTTCACGAGGGGAGATGTAAATTTCGCGATCGATCGGTCGTCGTCTCGTCAGGGTCAGAAGCACGGGCTCGAGCGCGGACCAGCAGGGTAGTAAATAAAAGTCCAGAGTTAATTTTTTTCGAACAATGGACCGGACTGTTGTGGTCGCCCGAGGAGGGTAGACACCCCCGCTTTTTTACACTGGTCAGTCCCACCCAACTAGACGCAATTCCGTGTCGCCGTATAAATCGAAAGTTAATGGGATTCATGGCCCAGACGGTTGGGCCAAACAATTTTCAAGCGATAGCCAATCTTTCGAACATCCTCCGTCGTTCGTTCCTCCGATGCATACGAGAAGACACGTCGACTATTCCAATTAAAGGGACGAAAAAAAGCCCCGGCAACATCTTCCCCTGCATTGTGCCGACGAGCGTTAAGAAAATCGCGTGCACAGGGTGTGACGAGGCTCGGCACGCATTCGGCGGGCTCTAATTAACGCGGTAGTGAATCAAAGACGGGGAAAAACGAATAAGATCGGGGGTTAAGCCGAAAACGTCACGGCCGACGTCATCAAGACGCAGCGTTGCCAAGGATTCCGTAATTAGGGGAAGCTGATTTTTCATTTGTCGGGTATCATTGAGGTTCTGCTCATTAGCCGACGGCGTCGGCGTCGGCGTCGGCGGCGTCTACGGTGCGCGTTGCTCGTACCAGCTGAGCATTCGTAGCTGAAGGATGCTTCTGGTTGGTTAGCTTGGCCCCAGTCTGGTTGGTCTTTGGGCTGGCTGATAAAGGCGCATCCTCCTCTCTTCTGCTCTCCTTTTCTCTCTCGTTTTCTCCGACCGCTCCGCCGCCTCGTTTCTCGCGTTTATTTGCTTCCCGTATCCCTTTCGTCTCTACCTATTTCTCCGTTACCCTCTGCTCCACTTTTAACCATCTCGCGGCTTCTTCAACCGTGCGCGTATATACCTTTCGGCGGAATCTAGGATCTTTGTGAAGATACGGTGAAAAATTTCCGAATCTAATTTGCCCCGTTTCTTGGCGCAAATTTTATAGATGCTTCGAATGCGCTTGCAGAACGTCGCGCAAGAATGTTAATGAACGTTAACTATATATTCTTGAATGATTCTCTGGCAGCCGGCGTTATGGCTGCGGGCTCGGAATTATGGCTCGATGTTCTCGAAATGTACCACGTAGAATGATGTACGAGTGGTGTTAACGAAGCGGGATCGTTATTCGCTGTCACGCCGACGCAGCTGTCATCTTTCTCCTGAGATGAACTTCGCTGAAATTCGACAGGGAAGCTAGTGTCCATCCGACATTCATCAAGCATCCTAATATCTTTGGCGAGGAGCGAGGTGTCGAGTAAAAGAACGTTGCTCGATCGGCAACTCACTCGAACAACGCTGGACTGTAGTTAGATGCCGCAGAGATTCCTTTGGCAAAAAAACAATTCTTGATAGAGACGTAGCCGAGCAAGATGAATTCACACCCATCTTTCACGATGCCCTATTTCATTTTTGTATCGTTCCAATGATACGCGGTTAAATCGCCTTTCGGACAAATTTATTAGCAGCAGCCGGATTTGTGCAGACGTAAAAAGAAAAGTATCGGCCGCGATCATTCTAAAACGCGAGTTAAGAAATTTTTGCCGGGCTAATGAAACAGTGACAACGTACCGACGTAACTGTCACTCTCGAATCAATCCGGCCCCCTCGGAGTTATTTCACGCGTGGGCGTGAAGCGACTTGCGTGGCGTTAAGTAACGAAGCCGGCTCATTACTTCTTCTCGCGTGACGTTCAGGCGCGGGGAGTAAATGAAAGGAGTCTCTGCCTTGGCTCTTTCGTATCGTTACGGCCATCCGTCATTTTCACACCTCGACGAAGATCTATAACAAGGGCCACGAGTGCGATCTTGATTCCGCGTGCCAAGAATTTTCGGACTTGAACGTTTATCTTTGAGATCCAATCCACGAGTTCGATACAATTCTCCCCGTTCTCCATTACTCTATCAGCGTATCGCCGTGAAATCGTGTAATCAATAGAGCAAAAGAATTGAATTTGGTTGACTCTGTAGCGGTCCAACGAACGGTACCACTAATTGTCGCCAGATAACAGTCTCTCGATCACGCTGATTATCCGCAAGGATTCGACTGATCGCTCAGACGTGTTCGTGGTGTGTGTTTCAGGGATTGGAACGCGACGAGCAACGTACGCGTACAAGAATCCTGGCCAACGTGAGCGTCCTTCGGCACGGCGAACTCGAACCTCATCAGCACCGAAGGATCAGACTCCTTGATTGTTTCGCGCCTGACGGTGAGTCCCTTTCTCCATCACGAGATTAGATAAGTCACGAATTTATGCACTCCCTGACACAACGATTTCCCTCGATAATTGCACTCGACAAACTCGTTTCGCGTTGCCGATTCTCCCCATCGGTGGGCTCGCCTTTTCAAGCTTTCAGCGCGGCGATATCTATCGACATCGTCGCCTGACGATAATTAATAGACGCGTCAACGCGTCGTCGTTGACGTGCGATTTTTCATTTTCAAACATTCTTTTTTCTTCTTTTTTTTAAATAGAAATTAGGGGATCGACTCGACGATACGAGGGTGCATACCGCGAGAACCGATGGGAAGGGTTGCACGTGCTATCTGTAGCAACAGAGCGATCGAAGCTATTAATTGCGGAACTCTTTTCCTCGAGGAACAAGTAGTTGGTCCAATCGTGGAAGCAATTACACGGGAATGAATTAATTCAAGATAGCGATTCGAAGGACTCGTTTCGACATCACCGTGACACGATCGCGTTGCTTGGAGGTTGCGTGCAATCGGAGATCTTGTCGATAGCAAAGAAGTCTCTCTCACGCCGTGACCGATTTCCCAAGTCCGATTAAACTTGCCGATCAAATGTTTTACCCCAGTTTCGGTTGACAGGCCGATCTGCACGGTCAGTCCGTTCCGCTCAGCTTAGTTAGACGACGTTTCGATGTCCGATCGATCGATAGGCTGATCGAAAACCGGAGAATTCGTACTTGATCATCGCGAGGAAAATAAAAATGACTGGCCCAAACGGTCTGTTAACTCGATTGATAATTGTCGAGACGTTCACGACCGCTAGATTCGCGTGAGACTTTTAATCAATAGGTTTCAACAACTTAGCCTTGCCTCGGGCTTAATTAAAAATTAAAACGTCAGGTGGAATAATAGGCCGGCTCACAGGGGAAGGTGTCATCCCGAATTTTTTCGAAAGGGAAAGCATGAAGGGTGAGACGAGAATGCGCCTCGTCATTCCGTTGGTCCCTGTTCGATACCGCAGGAACCTTGAAACAGGCATCCGAAGCTTCCAGTATAGACGACAGCTATGAAATTGCCGGTGATTGCTCTTCCCGTCTAGTACCCTCGGCCATAGTTTTTCCCTTATCTTCTGAAAACGACGTGCTCGATAAATTTTTTAAATGGCACAGATTTTTGTTTTCCAACAACCATTTCGAGTTTGCATTATACTTTTATCCCTCTTAACATCAACTTTATTTTACGATCCTCCAAAGAATTATATTTAAATATCGACACGATACTTGCCTTTAATCGATTTGCACGAACCCCCGATCGAAAGTTCAATTCTCGACGCTGATTTTCCTCGGTCCGGTCGCGGGTTTCCGCTGATTCATGAAAACAACACGATCCAAGCGGAGAAGCGAAAAGGAGGCTCCAGGTTTCTGGACAAGATTGACTCGTCATACATGACGCTTCTATCCCCGTACTTCGCTCTTTCCCTCATAATTTCTCGTGTATACAGGACTAATGGGTTATTTCAGGTAATTAGCTTCAGTCCCCGTTTCTCGTTTGAACCGGCAAAAAGTTACGATCCAGTTTCTCCCGCGATTTCGCGCGTACACCTCTCCATTTGCTTCCACCGCTGCGATTTCTTCACGCCCTTTCGACGAATCATCCCCCGTTGATCCCTTTCCCCGCGACGTGGTTATTTAAACTCCTCTACTTCTCTCAGGCAGAATATCAAAGCGTGTACAAAATACGTCCGGACGATTCTGATCGAGTAAACAACTCAGTTTCGCCCGCGTATTCATTTCTTCGAATCAGCCGGCGGCGCGGAATTCCTGTTGAGAAAAAGCGATCAAACTATTTCTGTGTATCACGTCGTTCAAACATCAAAATACTTTCGATCGTGTACGTCCATCGACACCACCTCGAGCAACAGCCAATTAATTATCTCGTTGCGATCTTATATAATCTAGCAAACAGTCGTCGACGGCTGACGGTATCGAGCTCGATCGAGCGCCGTCCCGAACAACGAGCAACGTTTATCGAAAGGAGCGATCGCGATCCCCGGACCGGGGGACTATGTAATCGGCCGATTAAGCGCAACCGTGGGCCCCGGGGCCCGTGAATTTGGCAATTACGGGCCACTGCTAATGACGAGCGACCCAGCGCGAGCTAAAAAGGTGTCGAAGGTGGCGGGGAGGCCTGGCACCTTCAAGAAGCCGTCTCTGCCGAGTCACGGCGTGTAACGAACTTGAGCTGGTGCCTCCTGCTGCCTGCTCGAGGTTTCTTCCTTTTATCGGCCATGCCAAATCCTGGCCGGCCGTTTCCCTGTCACAGGATGAGGCGTCATTAACAGCCGATACTGGGCCTGGCTGGTCAGGGAACGGGGTTACACGTTGATCCGTCGATTATTTTGTTTCCCGCCCGAAAAAAGAGTTCCCCTCTCGATCGGCTAACAGTCGTTCGAATATTCCTCTCGATTGGCCGGCTTTACGTCGTTGTGATTTTGCAAATTGGCATTGTCAAGGTTTTACCTGATCGCTAATAAAATTGTGACAGGCACTCGATATCTTATATATCTTCCGGCGCGGTTGCTGAAGAAAATTGCCACGACGTTGGTGTTTCATTTCTACTCCGCAGATAGCGCGTTAAATCAATTACGATGCGAGTAGAATCGCGAATGAATCGGCGAACGATTAAAGGCGAGTGGCGAAAACGGTGGTAGCAAATTCGTCGAAGAAGACCGGGAAGGGCGGAGAGGCGAAAGGTGGCCGGTTCGTTAATTACTGATTTTCCTCGGTCCGCGTCACTTTTTAATTGACGCCAGAAATTGAACCGGAGAACGGGCACATCGCGGTCGATGGCTGAGCGGTCTCTCGCCGAGTCATTCTTCGTCCACCCCCTCCTCCTTTTTCTTCCGACCGAATCATCTTGCCAGGGTCGAAATAAACGCGTCTCCCAGCCGGATTCTAGCGAGTTTAATATTCTCTATAGCGAATCGACGAGAATTCACCCAATCTCTGCCGTCCCTTCGAATAGAAGCAGAATTAACGAAAGCGAAACTGTATTATGTTTCACGGAATTAGATCATTTCCCTTCGTCTATATCGCCGCCGATTTAACTCTCTGGACACACGTGCGATCCGTTTCCCAATTGTTGTATGTATTTAGAATTAGCTGGTCCCCAAGAAATTTCAGGAACCATGCCACCCTAAACGTGGCGAATTGCTTGGCGGGCAACACGCGAGTCGTCCGCGAAACAGTCGAGCACGTTTTCCAGCATCTGGACAGGTGTTCCAGCCACGTGTCCCGGCTGTCAGTTCCCGGCTGGTCGAGACACTGCCAATGACACGAATCTTTGTCTCCGCGGCTCTCCTTTTCCACCCCCGCCTTCGAAGGAGCGCAGCGTAAAAACCGTAGAAAGGGGTGGGCCCGTTTCTCTACCTGTTTCACCGGTTCGTGTCTCTATTTGATGGAACGGTTGGTTGGTTCTGGCTTCATCCTCGTCGTGTCTCCGTCAGCTAGTTCTCCACCTCCGGAGCCGCGAGCCTGTCAGCGGCAGCCAGCTTCTCACCCTCGTAAAAATAATTACAGAGGGTGGGCGAGGTTAGGGCAGAGGGCTTCTCGATATTACCGGTCTCGTTCGTTCGGCGCTATTGTGCCAATCGAATTGGTTGATAAGCCGCGAAGAACGGGGCTTAATAAAAATTTATTTGTCACGGCCCTTTGGAGACGACGCTCGTGCCTTCCTGGAAATTCTCTTCATCCGTCGTCCTCTTTCTTTACATTTTTAATCGGAAACGTCCGAACGTTTCTAAGAAACAATGGGCGCGTATACTTTTCAATTGTGTCACAGTGCGTGGTATGTAGAATGTTTCTGTCGGGGGAAATCAGAGATCAGAATGAGTACCCCTCGCGAAATCAAAGTATACCTTCGTGGTGCAAGATAGGGGCAATTACTCGCAATTATTAATTACGTGATATACGCGCTGCTTGTGCAGAAAAGGGTACGCGAAAGGGGAAAAGAACTCCCCGCGGGATAGGCGAGGCAATAATAGTTCTGAGATCGTTCTAACCTGACGCCCCGGAACAATCGATGATCGTCGATCCGCAGAATCGCGAAGACTGGCGTTTCTTTTTTTGTTTTTTTTTTATTTCTTCTACTCGAGTCCCGGAGGATCGGTAGGCATTGCGAGGAATAAATTAATATTGCCACTTCGACGGTGGCACTGAAGGCTGATCACCGATCGAGCGATTGCCTCCCGTTTGTCCGCTCCATAAAAGTGGAACCCCTGCGTCCCCTTTTGCTCTCGTTCCTTTTTCATTCCATCCCTTTCGTTGTCGCTCTTTATTGTTCGCGAGCCTCGTCGCGTAAAGCCCCTTCAGTTGTTTAAAACATTATATGCTTTTTAGACTTCGAGCCAGTCTGAGAAATAATATAGTTGGTGAAACATAGAATTCTAATGACGCAATGAAATGCGTGTTCTAACTACCAATGTTTGTTCTTTCTGTTTTAGAACGGGAACACCGTGCACAGAAACGCGACGCGATGCTGCCCCAGCCCGGAACCAGTTATGAACATATGATTAAGCTCGTTTTAATAAGTTTTTATGTAGATCTTACGCGTAAGGATGTATGATAAAAGTAAGTGTTGAATAAACGAGATACGTTAAAATGGGTGGTGGTCGATTATTTTCTTATTAAAGTTAAGTACCCATTTCTCTTATTTTTTTCACAGTTCGTCATAGCGGATCAATTAAATAATACTTAGGACAGATTGCACGTTAGTTCGGTTACACCGAAGATTAAGATTCCTCAATTTGTTCCTTCCGCACTACTTTTCGAATTGCTCGGCTTCACCATTTTCAAGGCGTTTCCCTGCAAGACAAACACGAGGAAAGCAGACACAAATATAGACAGAGCCATAGGCGTAGACACAGACGAGAAACGGGCAGAGAAGCCGTCTTCGCCATCGAGTCGTAACCCTGGCGACGAGACACCCTGGCCATCCTCGTTCTCGGAGTTCCTCTCTTACGGGGATGAGCAAACTCTCTCCCCGTGGTGTAACCCACCCTCGGCGGATAGCAAGTTGCAAGGACGAGGGTTGCTGGCGAGGTCTCGCCTGATTGGCGGCCGTGGACTATCGACCAACCCGCGACCGGCCCTTTGTTTTAGCCACCACCCTTCGTTATATCGAAGGTACCTAACCTGAAGCCGAGGAAGACGAGCACGCTCTCGAGAGGAGATTTCTTTCCTGGCTGCGCTTAAAGAAAATCGAGTTGGCTCGCCGGAAGTCTGCCAGTGGTGATCCGTATTTTTGAATAGAAAATTCCTTTTAATCCATTTCCAGGATAATTATTTAGGATCGTTCGCGAAATGTTCAGTTGGAGAACGGAGCAGAATCGAACAGCGAGCAGACGTATTTTAGTAATTATTATTATTAATTGCAAATAGCGACGAAGTGATAGCGTAGAAAGGTGCCAGGTATTACTGCTGCTACGTTTTTGTTATTTCAATTCAGAAAGATACAGGAAAGTCACAACAAGAACGGGGATAAAAATTGAAGTAAAATCGTATGAAAGAAATCGTAGATTGAATAACATAGAAGCTGTCATCACAATGAAGAAGATAGTTACATTATAAGGGATATTACTAATCGCCAGAACAACGTACCCCCGTGGAAGTTAAATAGTAGGAGAGTCGCCTAACAATAAACAAAAACAGTGCTGTGAAGCAAAGAGGGAAAAAGGCAAGGAATTTCCAGCGACATTAAGGAATGATTAAAGAATCATTAGGAGCGTAGTTAGAGCAACGAAATCTTCATCCTCCCCCTCCATCCCTCTCCAATTACGGAGGCGTCGATGCGCTCTCATCCCCTGTCGCTGACCAGCATTCCCTGGAGTCCCCATTTTTTTAATTAATAGAGCGTGCTACAACGAGCCGGGAATGCCTACCGGGTATACCGCACACGTACACACAACGAAACGCACGAAGACAGAAGAGTGCACAGCCGCTCGTCGTGCAGTTTCCAGTGTCGGTGTTTGGCTCCGTGTTACCAACACGGGGACACCGAGTCGTCTCTTGGTGCGCGAAGAGAGGGCTGCGATTCGAGCCGAAGGAAGGAGAAGAGGAACAGAAGAGGAAGAGGAACGAGCTGCCGGCAGGAAGAAGGGGGTGGGGTGGGCCGCGAAGGGTTTTAATGAGGATGAGCGAGATAAACCCACCTCCGGCTCCGTTTCGCATCATCCACCCACGTTCTTTTTCTTCCTCGCAGCTTTCCTTTGCACCCTTGTTTCTCATCCACCTCGAATTTCTCTCCCTTTCTCTCGCGTTCCACGGTTTACCTTATTTTCCCCGAGTTCACCCAGCACTAGTGTTACCGATTTCTCGATATTTTTCGTTACTCGAGAAATGAGAAATCAGATTGCATTTCTCGAGAATTCTCGAGAATATTCGGGAAATTAAAGGTCAGCAGCCGCTGAGGTCCAGTAGGTGTAACCCTAGAGTCCGACCTGGACTTCTACTGTTTCTGACCACCTTTTACGAATTATTATAAATGAGATTTGTAATCATTTCCCGAGACATATTGCGATTTCTCGAGAATTGAGAAATGAACAACTATAAAGTTTCTCGAGAAATTCTCGCGAAGGACCACTACCCACCACGTGTTTCCTGTTGTCCCTCTGGGTTTACCCTTTATCGCTTCATTTTTTTCCTCCGCGTTCTACGAATTTCATTCTTTTTTCTCTTAACATGCCCACGGATTTCTGTCGATTTATTTTATTTTTTCTGCGCGCAGTACGATTCTCCTTCGCCCTTCGTTGAATTGAATTTTTGTACACCATTACAAAATGAAAGTTCTGGATGCAAGTTGAACTGTGCACGATATAATTAGCAATCAATAATTTTAACAAACCACAAGCATCGATATATCATCTAGATGGCTACTGGATTAATTAATTTCCCTTCGATCTGGCTGCTTTTTCCACCAGATACGGCTGACGCTGCAGTGATTTGTACGGGCGCATATTTAAGCCGAGATATCACGTATCTTCCATTCATACGATATTAATATTTCCACTGATGCTTCAGCCATTATCCCGGAACAAAAGGGGGATCATATTATTTGCCGGTGTCGTTACGATATTTTTGTCAAAGTTATTGTTCGCCTGCTAAATTGTGCCCCCGAATCGTCGAACTGTTAGGGGCATAAATTTCTGTCGCTGCTATAAACGAAAGAACCGCACGGCAAGAAGAAACTAGACACGTACACCTTTTTAATTAGCTGGCACAAGTACCATCGATCTACGTTCGATCCGAGCGCGAAAATCAATAAGCAACTATCAAACTGTCACTGTTAATTAGAGTAGTCGTTTGCCCGGGGAAAAATCTGCATTAACCGTTCGTTAAATTGAAGCCGAACAGTTGCATTTTGTACGGCATTAATTAGTTGTACAATCAATAATTTAGCAGGCATTATTCGCCGGACATGCAGCACAGCTGGCAGAAAAACAAGATGAGATGCGCATCGCCGGCGCGCGAACTTTAATTAACGTGTGTGGCCAGAACAGACTCGCCGCTCCGTCATCTTCGACGCGCTTTCCTCTTGCCGCGGCGTCGAAATGATCGAGGAATTGTCAGGTCGTAAAAGGGTCGAGCCGATCTCGCGTCACGTCCTCGCTGCGTGTCCAATGAAATGAATCGTGCGTGTGGCATTACACGTGCAATTTTATGTCCCATCTGAATCACTTTCTATCTCCGCCTGACGACGAGACTGAACATTCTTTTCTTTTCATTTCCTTCGCGAAAGTATACATTAATCGTTGGCGGAAATAGAAAATGGGGCGGGGAAGAAGTATTGCGTGCAACGCGCGGGAGGTATCGGAACGAATGCAATTCGATAACAGAGAAATATTTTATACGAGACAGCGGCTTTACCTGGAGCCAAGACAAAGTATCGATTAGCCCTAATTAACAGAGCCGAAACTGGAAACTTATCGGGGATATCGGGATACAGTGTACGTATTCGCGAGGTATCGTTGCACGCCGGGCCAGTATTGTTGCCGTGGACGAAAAAGACGGAAAGTGAATGGAGAAAGCGCAAGAGGAACGGCTCCGAGCAAAGTTGGCCGTCAATCAGCCCTCTCTCCCTTGCCAAATTACTGTCAAACGCAATTAGAATTGACGTGGTAGGCCCGGGCTAAATCAGAATCGCAAGGCAAACCCTCGCTAACGATTTCAACCCCGGGGCCTATCCTCGCTCGCTATTTTCTCTTCCGCCGCTAATTAATACACCCCCCTCTCTCGCATACGTCAGCTTTACTGTTCCACTTTGCTTCCGACCCTCCTTCCTGCACCTTTGCCCCCTTTCCTCGTACCTCTTGAAACATATATTTCGAAAATTTTCAACGCCACCGTCGATATTGTACAGAGGGGGCATAATTTTTCGGGCGCCCAAAATCTCTGAAAAGAAGTGGACACTTTGCAGGGAATATAATTTATTGTTAAATTTCAATTCCAACCAGAGGCCTCGCGGAATAGTTTCCGGCCGGTGTAGGACAGAGAAATAGAGAAACCAGTCTGCGAGCTGAAAGAATACTGAATGTCGAGTGTTATTAATGCACGTGTCTAACGGCACTCCTGTCCGCGTGGTCGTTTTGCAATCGCTGTTGATACTCGACGGTCTGTCGCACCGATGTCGAAAGGGGGGAAAAAAAAAACTGTACCCTTCTATCCATCAAACGTGGTCTAGAGCCGCGCACCTAGTCGAAATATGATCGACATTCATTAATCTCGAACGTTCCCATTCACCCCCGTAACGAGTTCACCTTTTGCACAAAGCTGGCGCAACCGTTATAATATGCGACGCGATTAGAGCGCGTCTTCAACGATTTCGAGGTAGGAGACGGTGATCCGGTGGACTTTGTTAACGTTACACCAAACTTTATGCGACGCTTATTTATACGACAAGTGTCTAAGAGCCCCGGGATGCTCTCGGCAAAAAAGATATCCCGATCCATTCGTTTCGTTTTCACGCCACCTCGACCCTGTTCTTACCACTTTTTTATTCGAACAGAACGATCCTCCGCGCAGAGGCGATGATATATATTAAAGAGATGCTTTTTGGCAATAAACAATCGCACGCTACGGTCGCAGGCAGTTAGCAGGAGCATTAGGGTGAATTATTCCGACCACCCAGCGTAAAAAGTCCCATGAATCACAGGAATCATGGGCTTTTTGCCCTCACCGGCGTAGGATCTTGTTCCACGCTAGGAAGTCCCTGAAATTACACCTTCATTTTGTACACCCAACAATTTCAGCCGTATTCCATGCATTCCTGCAATTTCCCTCGGCGGTGAGTGCATAATTAAAATAAATTACAAATATTGTTATCGTTGAATGCAAAAATGTAATTACGTATTAGGACAGATGGGGGATCCCAACGATCATCCTCGAAGGATAAGAACGATTACAGAGATCATTCGAATCCAGTATAAATCCTCAAAGTCGCGGATATCCTCAAAGGCGACAGCTGCAATTGCAGCGGCCATATAGGGTCCATCGTACCCTTAACCTCGGCAACGCATACATCCACGATAAAAAACAGAGCGAATCCACAAAGACAGAAGGGTGGCACACGTACACACGCGTGGACAGTGTGACGGGACCATCGTACTCGTTCGAATTACCCAGGGTCGGCTCTTTTTCATTACGGTAAGAGCCGATTGCATTTTTTTGCGCCCCTCCGCGACTCAGGGGGTGTCCAATCTGGAGAATCGCGTGGAAGGAGGGCCATCTAATCACGTGTTCCTGGCAATCGTGTCCTGCTTCCACCCCCGAACGCTCCGCGGCCCCGCGGCCCCTCCATTTTGGACACAATCCGACTAGAGAAAGAGGCGAAAGGGGGTGTCCCTTCCATTCGAGGACCGTAGGGACACGGCCGCCTCCTTCTCTTCTTTCTCTTTACACTTCCTCATTTTTTCTCCATCCTCCTTCGGTTCTCTCCCATTTTTTTTTTCGCCTTTTCCTTGGGCACAGACCGACCTTTCACCAACCCTGGGACGCCTCTTCAATCGGGCTTAGCCGGCTGGCGTAATTAAGCCACGATTGAAAATTAATCATCGCGGATCGATTTCGTGCATCGCCGTCCCGTGAAACCGGTGAAAAGGAGTTCGTCTACGGGAGATGGAGTTGAAGGGTTTTCTCCTTTGATGTAACTGCCACCCTTGCGTACCTTTTTTTCCATCTTCTTCCTTTCCTTCCGCTGTCTTACTCTGCGTGGCAAGCTCATTATGCCAATTATCTCGCGGATCATTATATTCGCGACTCGATGTTCCACGTCGCGCACGAAACGTTTTCGTTCCCTTGCCACCATTTGGCAAATGAAACGCGTAGAGACGGTACGAGTCGCCACTTTGCAGAGTCGCCGTTCCGAAGAAAGCCCCGCAATCATGGAACAAGACGAAATTAAAAAATCCTGCAGTCGGGGCTTCCGTGTCTCTCCCCGGATGGAAGGAAGGGACCAGGGCTGAGGAGGACTTAAACATCCAGGAACCTGGTGCCACTTACGGGACAGAGTATGGAGCTCAGCGTAAATTGTCAGTCGGGGACAATTCGACGAAATCACCGATCGGCGGAGCTCCTTATTTCGGCTGGAAACGAACCGGCTGTCCAATAGTTCACGAGGAAAAGAATTAAAGGCTCGCGCTGGTCAACCAGATCTCCTTTTTTCTCTCTATCTATTCCTTCTTCTCCCGTTCTTCTAGCCGACTCCCTTGGCGCAGACAGTCGAGGCAAGCAGCCAGCCAACTTCCTCTTTCCTTCCCGACGAAATCCCAATAATCCACGATGAGACACAGATTGAGTCTTCGAGAGACGGCAGAAAAAAGCGAGCAGAAGAAGCGGTCGCCGACAGCGAGGCTGGATAAGAGGCCAGGGGGTGGCGTAACGGGAGAAGAAAATTGGAATCCTTCCGGGACGGAGGATGATAAAATTGCGGATGGCCAGGTGTTACCGTAATCCGGATTGAGTCGAGCGACGGACCATCCGGGAGTTAGATGCACATACACCTGCGTCACTTTGTACGGAACTCAATACCCACGTCTTCTTGTCCGCGCGTGGTTCGCGTTCCTTCTTGGCCACGGGGATTAGAATCGTCTCGGTTTCCACGGAAAAGGGGGTTCCAAGGGGGATGCATTCCAAAACTACGCTGGCAAGCTTCTCGCAGTAGCCGGCTTTGAAACAAATCGAACTCTGCTTGGATTAAAACTGCCGTTGGCGTGTTCTAATAGAACTTGGATCTTTAATCGCGTCAAATATAAATTACTATTGTCCCCGTCTTCGAAACAAATGATCACGCACTGTCAAGCCTTACGGAAAAATGAAAAATTAATAAAGGAAAAAAATAAGGAAGTCCCTCGCGATGAGACTCATGGCTGGACTTCGATCGTTATCAGAACGAACTGGTACCGTGCGTGGAACTTTAATTCCGAGGGAACTTATTACTTTGCCGGCCCATAAATCCCGACCGTGCTCCGATGTAGCGAGAGAGAGAGGAGGGAGAAGAGACAGGAGAGCGCGCGTCGATTTAAAAAGGCGCGATCTCACTCGTCCCGTTAACGGGCAGCGATTATTCCGATCCAGCTGCGAAGGACGAGCAAACGGCACAGGACAGCGCGAGCAACGTTCGTAATTTGTTTCGAGATCGTATCTCCGAGCTGTCCCCGTGTCAATGTGGGGGAAGGGAATATTCTATCGAGCCCAAGGAAGAATGTAGACTAGAGGCCACAACGTAATCGGCGATGACTTCCTGTCTTTAATTTATTCTTTATATTTGCGCCGCAGCGTTACCGAAGGAGAATGGCGAAAGAATTCGAAATAATAAATTCGCAAATAAAACTGTCCATGAAACGGAGGACCACAAGAAGGTTCGGGTATGCGTGGCCTTTTTCGCGAGCAAGCCAGCAGGATCAGGTCCACGTTCCTGTATCGTATATCGCACATATCGCATCGAAGGATCGGTGTAAGCCGGTAGCAGTCAGTCCTCTCTGTGGCACTGAAGTGGAGGCAGCAGCAGCAGCAGCAGTACCGCCACACTCGATGCGCACAATTAATATCGGGCCGTATCTCTGATCTCTCATTATTACCTGGTGGCTGGCGGTGTGTGAGGGTGTAGCCGTTCCCGCAGGAACGAGCCTCTCGGATGTTGAGCTAGAGATGTGTTGGTATCGGCTACCGTACACCCCAGGACACCAGAGTTGGCCATGCATCACCCTAACGAGCGGGGCATCGCGTGCCGATCTGTATTAAGGATTTATAATCCTCCGGACGCCGGAGAACTCCTAATGTCCTGGCTGAGCGGGAGATATTTGCCTATAGGCTCGCACGATCGTGCTGGACGCTACCCTCGGCCACGGGGAATCGGTGTCTAACTCCTCTGGGATGAATAGGCACACCCACGACGACCCTTTTTTGTACACCTCGCGCGCTTTTTTCGCGCACAGGTATCGATACAGCGCGGCAATATCTGAATCGTGTCCCGCGGTAAACACCCCGCGTCCTTAAAACTCGAATGGATCCGTATCTATCAAACGCGCCCTTGTCCTGCACGAATTCGATAGCGTAGATTTACAAGGGAGGGGAACGTCGTGTTCCTGGGATACCGGATTGCGTCCAGCAGGTATATACACTGTCTCTGCCTAAACACATATTAATTAGCCCCGCCGCCAGCAGGAAGACATAACTCGTTGAGGGATGGGGTCGAGGACGACGTGGTCGCGGCGCAGTTTCCGAGTGTCGTGTTACGTCTGTGGTGTGTGCCGCTTCCCTGGGTACCCCACTCGGTCTGTAGGCCTTGGCGTTCGCGATCGAGGAGCCTCGTGGAGCAGGGAGGACCCGCGGGTGGCCCCAACCCAGCCACAGGATCGTAGGCACCGTACGTGGGCTCGGAAGAAACCGAGCACGACGCTACCGGCGCATTAATAACACTGGTAGCCGGTCATATGTTAAACGTCCACCCTGTTATGCACGCTGCTACTGCCACCGTCGGTGGGTCAGATCCACGGGAAGGGCAGGAAAAAGGTGGAGGGAGGGAAGGGCAGGATGCCGTAGGTACGTTTTACCTACAGCGACGTGCACCTCCGCGCAACGTGGCCGCGGTGCAGATCACCTCCAATCTACCTGGATCCTTCTTCCGCCTCGATTCGAGCCACTTTTTCCTTTTCTTTTTTCACGCGTTAATTTCCTTCGAAAGCAGCGTTGGGAGAACGTTGGGAAAAATAATCCGGAGAAAATGAAGAGCTTTGCCACTGTATGATGGCAGGATTTTGGAAGGCTGCGACGGGTGTACATTCGGAAGGCTGGAAGATATTATAAATTGTTGTTCTGTGTTTCAGGTATCGGTACATGTGGAAGAGATACGAGGACCAGCATCCAAACGTTGCTCCGTGGGACCTTCATTATCCGGAAAAGTAGAATCGAGCGGAACAGTACGTGTCCAGGGTCGTCTTGAGAATTAATCAACGGCACCAGTGGCCTATCGTTCGGCTATCACTATATGTGATTAGTGTCGCTATTATTGTGATCCGTTGAACGGGCGAGATCGACGAACTGTTATCATTACCGGGGATCCACGATTATCATTATCAACGGCGCGGCAAACGAGAGCTACCGGTTGAATAATTCATGCGCCACTCACGACTCGCCTGTTCCTCTTTCTCCTCCTTTTCTTCTTTTCTTTTCTTCCTCCTTTTCGGTGGGTTCCCCGGGCGCAAATGAGAGAAAGCACGTACAAATGAGAGGCCCGAGACGCCGCGTCGCGCAGTAGTGACTGTACGCATCGTTATAAATCACGCGTGCGCAAGGATAAATCGCGGTGTTACCGCGCCGTTTTGTCGTACGCCCGCGTTTCCTCTGCTATTGTCCTCCCTGTTTGCCCCCGTATCCGCGAACGTCGCCGATTTTTTTCGGGGAAATAACGAGACCCTCGATCTCGTGACACGCGTCGCGCAGCAGCGGGGCTGAACTGATTCCACGGAGTGATAAAATGGTGTAAAACAAAGGATTGCTCGATAGAAAAATATGTAATACAATCAGGCGCGAAGGAAGTGCGCCGTTTCGATGTATCTGCCCGAAAGGGTAGGGTCGAGTTGAGTTTAAAATTCAGGAAAAGAAACGTGCAAAGTTGGCAGAAGGTTCCCGACAGGTTACGGGATTCCTGTTCTACCTGCAGCCTTCTTCCCATTTCTAGCGTTTTCTCGTTAATTATTCCAAGCGTGCGCGTATGCCACTGGAATATACACGATCGTAGATATATACGCCGGCGTCTCTGGCGCAGCGTGACGCTCGTTCATAAAACAGAGACGCTGGAAGCGCGCAGAAAAATTGCGATTTCGCGCAGATTGAGACGGTTGGGTGAATAAAGTATTAGTAAAACACACGTGCCTTTGATTTATTGACCCTATGAGCTCCTTCGCGTGAAGGATTAACTGTATATTCCACAGATATTCTGGACTTTGAGGAATCGACAAAAATTTCACTCGAGGTAAGATAGCACGGGGATGCCTAGCCGGCTGACGTTGGAACTGTCTTAGGCGTGAACGAACCAGATATAATTAATAGTCGCGGTCGAGTTGCGTTTTGGAGGAACGGTGGACATTCCTGGACCCCCCGAGCTTCTTGGATCCAGGAACATAAATAAGAGGACGACGGAACCCGCGGTGGGTCCTCACGCACCAGGAGGAGTCCTTAAAATCCGACGTGCTCCTCCCTCGATTAATTGCAGGAGATCCCTCCCTGCCACGACTAACCCCTCGCCATATTTCCTGGCATTCCTGATACGCCGCACTGTCTTCCGATCGTTTGCATTTTTCTTATTCCCCTTTACGCAACAATTGCAAGCGTTCTATATCAGAATTGTTAAAAATTGCGAACTTTGTAAACCGAAAACAGGAGGCTACAGTGTTTAAATTGAATTTAAAAATGACCATGCGAATAAATCCATAGAGAGCGGGAAGCGTGTGTTATTTTTCAGGTGACACTGATAGCGTTATCATATAACGAAACGCGGAGAGGAGAGTTCCAAAAAATTGCCGGAAATATCGTCAAATGTATAGCGATGTCTCGACGTTCTTTTGCCGTTGAATAGAGAACGGAAGTCGGGAAACTTATCTCCAGAATTCGTTTACATGTGCGAGCATCCATTCGATCCTTTCGCGGAGATAAGGTGGGAATTTGAAAGGAAGTTATCCTCCAACAGCGAGGTAACCTTCAATACTCGAAGAATTATTTATTAACCGATAAAACAAAGTCGGACATCGATAATCGTTCAATTTAGACGGAAAAATCTGCTTCCTCGTGAGTCGTTCGTATACAGAGCCAAGGAAAAACGCAGGCCTCGTGCGAGTGTCACTTGTTTCAGAGGAATTTTTCAATTTTGTCGCAACAGTTCAGCCAGGAACGAACGGATGGGTGCGTGGAAAGTCCGTGTACCAACAGGCGGAAATAAATCGTCGGTGGTTAATAAGCTGACGCGTTGTCTTTCTGATTTATGTAGCCCGACGCCTCCTCTTCGGCCAGTAAATTGCTACACGTATATATGCGTGTATGTCCAGCGTAAACGCGTCCTGTAAGGATAACGCGGCGGGGGACACGTGGAACGTGATCAGAACACCGGTATCCTGGAAGCTGTTACGTTGACACGATCCGGTTCGGCCCGTAAATAACGTTAGATCGATATCTGATAAATACTAGTATCGTACGCGTGACAGTTTTTGATTTAAGGAAATCCTGCCGCGCCAATTAACCGTTTATTTGCCAAGCATCTTCGCCCCTGTGCTCGGCGTACTTTATTACAAATCGATCGATTCGTAAACACTTAACGACAGTCAAATGTACACGCAAGTAGTGTATCAACGAAGTTTCGAAATTGATTGTAGTGTCGCTGTGCTTCTCCGTCGACGATTATTATCGTTAAACCAACCGTTAGATGAAACGGGAACAAAATTATACGGGGACAGGCGAGCTCCGAGTACAGCGTAATATACTTTGCGGCGCCGCAGACAATCGTTAACCGTGAAATTAATAACCCTACATATTTCACGGTTTTATCTACACATCCCCCATTTATTAGCGGCGCAAGAAGTCGCTGGGTGCATCGGAGGTTAATCAACTTAACGAGTTTGTTGATGGACTACCCTGTGGACTTCGATAACTTCGCTAATGGTTCGCACGACGCTCCTTCGCCACAGTCAATTAGGTCCATAGAATCGTTTTCGTATCTTTGCGTCCACGATGGAGTAACAGGGAAGACTTTTTTCACCGATTTCTACGGGTCTATGGGCCACGTAGTTAATTGCTTAATTGGCGGTAGCTAAGGATAACGGTTGGAAAGAATGATAGGTATAACAAAGTAGACGGATGTGGGCTTGCGAAAATCCCAATGGAGATTTCGTGAATGATAAACAGAGCAAACACAAGCGTGGCGAGCACAAAGATCTCGCGTCGTACGATCGATCCAACGATCGATATTCGAGGCCGTGAGCCAGCAAACGTGGCCGATCGTGGTCCTCGCTGGCACCGAGACGAAGGTGTCGATAATTGCTTAATTGACGGCGGGCGCCGATAACCATCGACTGCGGATGGTAACTATAATAAGGCAAGACTCGCATGGAGGAGCGAAGGAAACGTAGTCATGAGAACGAAAGATGGGATCCACGTCGTCGTATCGATGGCCCCGAAGAGACGAGGTGCATACGCGGTCTGACGTGTCTTTTCTCCTGGTGAACAAGGCCTCGTTGTGGAAAGGTGTCTCGAGCAAAGAGCTCCGAGGCCTCTCTCCTTTCCTTCTCTCTTATTTCGAGTTCTATGCAGCTTTCGACATCAAGCCAGACCTTCTCTATCTGTTCTTTTCCCCCTCCCGTGCCTACACCTTTTCGGCGATCCTCTTCTACTACGCAGACGTGGCCGTTCTTCCTCCCTCTTCATCGCGCCACCTCCTCCACCTACATAGAAGGAGAAACCAGAGAAGAGATATTAGAGATGCCAGATAGCTTTATTAAAGGTGAGACGATGCCAACGAGTCGGTTGCTTTGATCACACGAATTATCGTGACTCCTCGACTCTGTTCTTTCCGTCGCGACGCATCCACGTTCAGCCCCCGGTTCGTTTTCCCGCTCGTTTCGCCTAGAAACTCGCGAAGCAGAAACGAACGCCTTGAACCGAATGATGAATTCAAAGCAGCCTCTGAATTCTGGTAATCAAGGCCGAGTGCGATCGAACCGTGCGACTGGAGTGGTCGGATCGAAAAAGATCGACGATGATTTCGATGGTCCCGCGGTTACCGTCAGTAACTCTGGAGCGTCCTTACCAGAGAACGATCCACTCCAGCGTCTAAACACTTAAATCGTTTTTTGCCACTCGGACCGTTCCTAATTTAATCGGAGGCGTGTCCGGAGATCTGATCGTGGTATTTATGTCCACGCACCATTGTCCGCGCGTCATCGCCATTATGGACATCGCCTATAACGTTCGCCTCACGTTCATGTCCGTCTGGGTGTCAGAATCCTCGGCGAAATTAGATTCCCTTCGTTTAACGCCGTTCTGTCCTTCCGCCGGGCCACGGTTAATTATGTCACGTTATCGCGTGAAGCTGTCCCGCGGCATACGTATCTGCACGTTTGTCTAATTTTATCGGACACGGATCGAACTCTCGACAGTACTGTGAAACAAAGATTTTTTCCCCCCGCTTCTTCTCAGCAAACGAGGAAAGCGAATCAATCGTTCCTCCCCCGTCGTTCGCGTTTCATCTCAACGATATTTCACTTTTCCCAGGTTTCGTCAGTTTTATTCCCCCCCTGATCTTCTTTCCGTCGATGTTATTGGCCCCTCTGTATCTCGGTCCTTCGCATCTTCCTGACAATGCCGCGCACCGATCGTTTCGTGGCTCGAATCGTGCTGCCTCGCCTCGCGGTCTGACAGCCGACACGTCATTACACGATGACTCGGCGATCGTGTGGCATGGCGAGAAACAGAGACCAGGCGTGAAGAAGGAAAAGAATCGAGCGAGGAGAGGGAGGAGAACGGATGATAGGTATGGCATGCACGAAGTTCGGTGCCTTCTTCTCTGCCGCCTCGAAGGGGACTCGAAAAACGTACCACGTAATCGTGATCCCCGAGGAGTGTGTCCAGGAAGAACACCTTCTTCTTCTTTTTTACAGCGCTCGCGTGTCAATAATATTATCGCGCAATTAATGCACGATCTCGTCGCCAAAGGGACACGGTTAATGTCCCTAGCAGCGAGACAAAGCTTTTTTGATCGACGGTGTCGCCTGATGGTATCAATGTTTTGACATCCTATTAGCCAGCTATTTCAAACGCTCCTAATCGTGCAAATGTACTTCGATGTGATGCTCAAACGGCGACATTGTATGCTTGTTTGGACACAGGTTACTGACGAGTGAAAATTCGCAGACTATGGTTGCAGGTGTAACCGTTTCAGGTGCAGGTGTAAAATAGTTTTACTGGAACTATCTTCCGGTAGGGAATAATGAACTAAATATAATGCAAGGGATTGCCAGGGGTGCAATTATAAGTATCCATGGAACTTTATTTCATTTACGAGGGGCACTGTGCACCTGATCCTGCGAAGTCATCGGCTACCTGGCTGGAACTCCGCTGGAACCGGCAACGGGGTGCGAAGCCCAGCGGGTAAGCCAATCAAAACATCTTATTAGGAAAACGGAATGGAAAGGGGAAAGGGATAGGAGATATCTACGGTGCAACCTCACGCTATTTTAAAGGATCTCCGAGAAATAAAGTGCCTGATTACCTATGGATCCTCCAGTTCTTAAAGAACAGTTAAATAAATACAGACACTGACAAATGGAAGTTTTTAGCGACAACTATAAGCCAAGTAATCGGTGATCGATGTTCTCCAAAGTTCATTTTTTTCCGCGACAGGCGTCGAAACTTCATAAACGATAACGAAAACTGCTGAGACCTGTTTTAATCGGCGAAACTTCGGGGAACTGCAGAATTCCGCCGCGAAGAACTTCAGAAGATAAGACCGCCGGACATTTTCGTAAATTAATAACTCCGCTAATGGAAACCCGGCTTCCTCAGACATAAATCATTGACTCCTCGTCTGGTTGTCTGGCTTCCGACACGTCCTCGCGATAAAAAGAAGCGTGATACTTTGTCGGTCAGTTTTTCTTTTCGAAATAAGCTTCCGCTTCAGCCGATCGGCATTCCCGTCGAGCGGTATTAAATGAGTAAATTTCGGAAAATTCGCAAACTCGCAGTCGCGGCGAGTATCTGCTCTCTGCGAATAAAAGAGCACGGGGTCTCGACAAATAATGAAAATGGGGAAAACGTGGAACGGTCCGAAAGATTCCTGAAAAGAAGTCGGAGCAGCGGAGGGGCCGTTATACGATGAAACTGGGAGCAGTTTGCTACATCCAGCAGGTTCGTATTTTCCCTCCTCTCGCGAACGTTACTAATTAATTACTGTGATTAATCAGAAAAGTTAGTAATTAGAAAGTTTCTTGGCGAAATTAAAATGGCGGGGAGTGACTGAGCGAGTAGTCTTAAACCGCTCGCTGCTCTGCCCTCCGGGCTGCCGTGGCCCGAGACCAACATCGCTAGAGTTTCCAATAAACTCATTAATTAAGGTGGATCGCCTCGCAGCGTTTGCAAGATAGGAGGCGAACATGTAAAACATGATAAAAAGGGGGCGAGCATCGGATGTAAATGGATGTCTAGAGCGCGTTCGGGTTCGCGAGCGACTTTTAAGAACTTCGCAGTCGATTTCCTTTTGCCCCATTCAACCTTTCTGGCCAAAACTATTGACGCGAAGAATAGCAGTTTGATTTTTAAAGCCCGCCTAGGATGGATACTTTATTCGACGAACTATAGACTCTTGGAAACGAGCGACAATAAAATAAAGTAGCAGGGATCGATTTATAATCGTTTCAACTCGGCGGAGAAATCCCTGGACGTTCTGCGAAAGTTCGAGGCTTCGTTAAAATCAACGCCAGGGGCCGAAGAAGCCCGCGGACATATCGTCGCAACGACCACACACTTTTTATTCGTTTATTTGTTTACTCACGTGTGAAAGGATGTCGTGGTTAAACAGGAGCGTTTTCGTAACACGCGAGCATCACTAGCTCGGTCATTGCTTTTGTACCGGCAGGAAATTCGGCGGTGAACGTGGTCACGCGATTTACAGCCCTTGGCTACCGCGTTGGAATTGCTTAGGTGTACCGTATGTTCACTCAACAATTTTTACGTTAAAGGGAAGAACAAGAACAAAAAGTCAATCGATAATTAGCACATGCGTGTATCGGGAACGTTCATGGTCGAGTCGTGTGCATTTTCGATTACGTCCACACAGAAATCTCCGCGCTCATCCAGCGGCATCGGTTGTATCAAAAATGTTTGAATGAACGAATTTGGAAGTCGGCACGGAAGGATACGAAGAGTAGAAATGCAAATGCAGCTTGTCAGCGTGCAACAGGCCGGTTGGTCCCCTCTGATAGCTCGTATCATTGTGACCAGCCAAGTCGCGCCCATACTTTTCCTTCCATCGCTCCATTTTCCCCGGATTTTCAACCATCCTGCGTCACGACACGTTCGTTAAATAATACCGAAAACGCCATGAAAATAGTTGGCCTTCAAACTATCCTGGTATTGAAAAGAAATATAGATTGCAATTTATACGAAACGTAGTTTATCCTGCCTTATCTTTGCGGTGAATTGAAGAAGATCAAGTCGACTGTGCGAGATTGATCTGTCGATTAGCTTTCGCATTGACAGATCGGTTTGGTGGCGGCTGCTGGATCATTTTTTAAGTTGATCCCGCCGTCCATGGAGAAGGGTGCAATGAAATCACGTCGCACCCCAGAGGGACATGCGAAGGGGGTTGTCTCTCTATCCACCCTTCATCGCTACCCTTCTGACCGCAGATTGAAATTCTTAGGCTCTCCAACGACCACGTAGAGGGTCGAAACGAACTCAGTTACCATTCGAGATTTCATTATTTAGCATCGTCAATTCACCAGTCGTGGCTGGACATTAATGCCCTTTGACTCGCTTTCAATTCGTTCTGTTGCGAGGTTAATTCAATTTTTCGCATGCAATCACTGGCGAAAACAAAGTACACAATTCTCAGCCCGATTTCTCAGGCGATAGTACCTTTGGGAATTTTTAAAGCAACCCGATGGAAAATTCCTGAAAGTTTACAAATACTCATGGATTATTTTCTAATTATTATATTAAAAAATTATATTCCTGGACATAGTTTTTTTTGTGCGAATTAAAAGAATCCTATCAGACGTGAATTTTTTGCTAGCTCAATGCGTTTCCACGGAACAGTAAAGATATTCGTCCATTCTCGTTCCATTTTGCTCCTCCCAATTCTATCTTTACCTTTGTTCGTCGTACACGTTGTAACGCGAATGATTTGCGATACTGCCAGCGCGTTTTAATTTTGGGATATTGGTAGCATTAAACAGGTGAATACGCCTGGTAGTTGGTCTCTGGTACGCGGGTCTCCCATCTACAGGGTGTGTATGAAATATCCTTTCATAAAGGCTAACACGAGAACGTCCTTTAAATACAAAATTAAAACTACCACGAAACATCTTCAAACCTTTATCGCTACATTGTTGCAGGAAACATACATATGCAGTTATGCAATTGCCAGTCTACGCAATATAATAAAATAGCATAACACTTTAAATTAAGATGGTGTTAAATTAAAATGATTCTCTGACCAGGAAAGGAGGAAAATATATTAGAATATTTGGCATACCCATTCAGAAAATAAGAAACAAGATGTGCAGATATTAATCCAGCGGACGTCACAGACTTTCACAGTCACCCCGTGTATAGATTATAGTAGGTCGCAGTTCGGGAACGTATCTACCCCTCGTGCGACGAGATTTCATTCGGCGCTCGGGCTGAGATCTTTTAATTTGAGGCCAAATTCCTCTCGAGGATGAAATGCGGGGAGCCACCGAAATGGTCGTATTGCAAGGAGGGTGGCACGTCTGATCGTTGTTTGCTACCCAGCCACAACCACGGTTCGAATTCTAAAACACCCCTGTTTACGGGGGCTTTCTTCGCCAATACTGCTGGTTTTGATCTGGTCCAAGCTCTCCACATTGGGATAGAACCTATACCATTGCACTATCTCAAGTTATACGTTGGCCATTCGCAGTGCACAATAAATGTAGAAATAAAATGTAGACACTTTTAACGCACAAATAACACCCGATCGAATTTTCGAAACATTTCTGTTCCCGTCGAATGCAATATCAACGAATTTGTTGCGGCAATTAAAAGCAAAGTTTTAGCCACAGCCTCGCGCACGTTACGTGTTAAAACACGAAAATTATAAATATCGGGGCAAAAACTTCGGGAGAGCACGGTGAACGTTGGTGTCCTTAAAATAAGTATCGATAAACGTCGCGGTAAAATAGAAAGTAAAATCCTTTCGACCGCATTCCTGGAGGCCTGGTGCGAGCGGAGTAAAGAAAAATATGAGAAGAGGCCCTCATAGGTGGCCCCGTGGCCTCACACTTTGCCAAGATCGCCTACGACTTCTTGCGTTCATGCAGGTGCGTTAAGACCTGCAATATATTGCACCAGGCCAGCCGCTTTTTGGCATAATGGAATAATGAACACTTTGCATCTCTCCGTTCTTTCTCTCCGTTCGATTTTAACGACAAGAAGTTAATAAGATTGTGGCCAACTTGCGAGGGTGTTCATAGTAAGAATTGGCCAACAAATTCGCCAATTCTAATTAAAGGGATACCTTGAAGTCGTAACTTCTTCACCGGGGACGAAGATATTGCCGACGCTCGATGGTTAAAGTGCGACATAAAAATTACAAAACCAACTTTCCGGGGGATTCGAAGGTTCTATTAAAAGCAGGAGGCGAGGCGAGTATTGCACGTGTCACTGTTAGCCAAGCTTCGCAACGCGACTACTGATTTTAAACAATGATCCTTCGCCCCGAATTCGCAAACAGAACTGGCACACCGAAAAGGTAGCTCGTCCTCGAACGAGTAAAGCTGAATGCATATTATATTCGCGCGTCGTGCTTTTCGCCCGGTTTTCTTTCTCATCTACCTGTGCTACTCTTCTCCCTTTTCTGTATTTCTTTTTTTTATTTTCGCTACCGCGAGGCGAGTTCGTTGAGCAAACTTTTCCCTCCCCGCGGAACCGAAAGTGCTTTCGTGTAATCAACGAGGTGAAATTTATCGAGCAACATCGCAGGATAATTCACGCCCCACATTCCAGCCCCGCGGGATAAAAACGAGGAGGATGGGAAGTCCTCTTAATTATGTTCCTGGTTAAACGACCGACTGGTCACGCCCCGTTCGAGATACTCGAACGTACGAAACGAGCTGTCGATTTGCCTGAAACATTTCGAAAGTCGGTTTGCCAGAAAAATTCCGCGCTGCAGTTGACCGAAAGATTCATTCAATTCACGTGGGATTTCCCTTTCATCTGAATACGTTCTCTCGGATACGCGCATCGTCGAGTGATGTTGTAAACGTGAATTGTAACAGACAACCGATTGGCCAGCCAGCAATGGCAATTCAGAGACGAACATACGCGCGAGAAATAAATTCCGTAAATGTTTGCCCTAGATTGAAGGAGGTCCGTGGCGCTGGAGTTTTCGAGATCTAATGTAACGCGTATGCATTAATTTTCTCGGTCGTTTTATAACGAGAATGCATGAGTAAGAGGGTTATAGGGTTCGCCCACACGCCGCCCACCAAACTAACGTATACAAGTCAAACACTCTGCACACGTTATGGGTGTTAAGTGGGCCGTCAATTGATACTGGATACCGGGATCTATTTGTATTCTTTTCTGCAAATAGTGGCGGACAGATGTAGTAACAATATTGCAGTTCCAGTGGTCCTTACATATTTTTCTTCATTTTTTAACGTCCCATCCCGTAAAGATACATCGAGAGAAACGAATCGAATTAGAATCAGCGTATCAACACGCAGTATGCATACGTTTTATCTCCCTGTCGTTGAAGAATCTATTTGGTGGGCAGCCGAAGCAATAACGTAAATCCTAATGGAAATGCAAAGATTAATTAAGAATCCCATTCTGGCGTGTCCCCACGTGGGCGTCCCTGGGGAAGATCATCGGTTCGTCATTTTCTCTGTCTCCCTTGGTCTCCCCCTTCTCTCTGCCAACGTTTAGGGTGAGTTCACGTACTCTTTTTGTCGCTGCTGAGCCGCGAATGACTATGAAACCAGCGATAATGAAAATCGTTAGCCCGCCCACCCTGTAACGAGCCGTTCGAACACAATTCCCCTTGTTAATTTGTTACTGCTGAAAACGTTTTCTTTCGAGGGCAACGGGAATCAAGTGAACAAACATATCGCGTCGAGTGCATCACCTGAGCGCCACGAAATAAAGTGGAACGTTTCGGAAATGAGAGCTCTTTTCTCCCGAACACTGATCACGGCCGCGTTAATTACGCTGTTAATTAAGCAGGGGAAACAATGTGTGGAGCACGAGCGGCTCGAATCACGATGTAACCGGTCGCATCGTAATAATAAACGCAAGCAACGAGCGTCAAAGTGCGAGGATCCTCGCAGCCCCGAAAATCTCGACGGCGAAGGGTGTCGTAGCGTCGAGATATCGCGATTCACTACGTAATGAACGAGGGGAAGCAGGCGTGATTGTATGCGTGCACACGAGAACATCCTACGACACGCGCTCCGCATCGAAGGAAGCCGGAGAACAGCCGGCCAACGACACAATGCGTGCCTCCTGGGACATGCTTATCTGAAATTACAACGTTACATACCTGCCCCCTGGATCCTGGGCCAGGGAGCACCAGGAAGCTTACGAACTCCTAAAATGATCCTTTGGGACGCATGAGTCCGTTCATCGGAAAAAAACGTTCTACGGTTGGACACATGTTTCCTCCCACTATTATTTTCTTCGAAGGGAAGACGACTTGATCGGAAACAGTATTTTTACCGCGAAGGAAAACTTCGAAATGCGAGGGTGGCTTAATGCGTAAGATCGGTCGGTGAATGACACGAACAACTCGCAGAAATTACCCAGGCGAAATTCCCCGTGAGAAATGGGCAGATAAGCGAGCGCGGCGATCAAATTTTAACGAGCTCTTAGCTGACGCGCGACGAAACTCTGGATGGATTTTTCGACACACTTCGCCGCCATCTCTGGCGGTGAAATAAAACGATTTAAATATGCCGCACAGTGGCTCGGTTCGGGTAAATCGTGCTCGTTTCGCGAGCATGTTTCGCACCGTGAAACTCATTAAACGATCGCCGCGGCCGCCATGCCTCCATGTTCAAGTGGTCCCGGTGAATGATGCCGTCGCCCGTCCTTTTTATGCAGTTTTCCGCATAATTTGTCAGCGGACGCGCAACCCGAGGCGCGTCAACCGCGAGCCGTCCGGAGGAAATGTTGCGAAATTAAAAGAACCGCGCTTTTCAAGGTTTACCCGCAGTGCCAGCCGTCTCTTCCGTGTACCTGACTACTTTCCTCGGACGTTCTCGCTCTTTGCAGCCGACCCCCTTGAATGCCATCTTCAAGACGGTCGCTCCCTCATTACTCCGTCGACTTTCGAATTCAGAGGAGGAAGTCTCGTTTCTTCTCGCGCCTAAATGCTTCGACACTCGTCGGCCACGGACGGGAACATCATTTCCACCTCGCGGTAAACTGTTTCGCAACGAGAGGGGAAGTCCTTTTGCCGGATCCTTCAAAGATTTTCACCGCGTTAACGACCCGTTCGCGGCGGAGACGCGGCGAGAGTTGCAGCAGAAAAACTTGATCTCATCTTCGGGGTGTACGCGTTAATATCCAGCCCTGCTAACGCGATAATTAACCCGTGACCGGTGACGCGGCAACGAGTGTCACCGTGTAATTAAATCGCGGCAATGTACACGATGTAGCGCGGAATTGCCGCGTCCCGGTTCTCCTCTTTTTCACCGTTTCACGAGCGAGGCGCGGTGTAACGAAAGTGGCTGCGGGAAGAAGACGAAAATAGGTGGTAATAAGCAACGGATCGATAAGAAGCGGCGAAACATTCTGGCAAAATGAAAAGCACAACCGTACCCTCTTCCAGGTTTTTAATCGGGGATTAATCAATTTCTGCTCGCGGAATATTTGACGGGAAATCGAATCGGTTGACGGTGGCGCGACGTCCCGCTGCGTTATTAACGCCGTTTAGCCGTCAATTGAAGATCAACCGTAAGGAGATAAGATATTCCGAAACAGAATTTTTTTAGACACCTGCTAACCTTTTTCGTTTGCCCTCGAAAAGAAGCGAATTCTCGTGCCATCTTTGCTCCTCTCGCTAAGGAGAAACCATTATGTAAATGAGGAAGCACCTTTTCACGAAAAGGAACCTTGCGGGAGATGGAAGGAGAGAAGAGGCCACGAGGGATCGTGAAGGTTTATTTATATTCAAGCTGATTTCCAATTATCGAAGATACGAAGGAACGGGAGCATTGCCGGCAAGGGACGGACGAGGGGAGCGGAGGGAACGTGCGTGATCAGGATTCATCTTTGTGCTCGCATGTCCTGTCGCAGTTTACTCTCTTCCCTTCTGCTCCTCTTTCGCGCCTCGACCAGTAGCTTCGGCTCGTCCTCTAACGTTTCTCGTCTTCGATTTGCCTTCGTTCATCTCGTGCCAACGTCTGTCGGCTCCCCCACGAATACTTTGCAAAAATAACACGAGTGGACACGAGAGAGGAGACAGAGAACGATCTCGCTGAACTGTCCCTCCGTCACGCGCGGATAACAATTATCCTCTGCACCCGAGTGTCCACGGAGATTCATCGCATTTTCATTCTACAGATGAAATCTCCGTGATACGCCGAACGAAAATAAGTTCGTCGTGTTATTATTTTTCACTAAACAAGGCAAGGGCGCGCGACATTTGCCCGGGACAAAGTGAAGGCGGAGGCGCCTCTTAACTTCGTCTTAACCAATTGTTACGGCGAGTAGGAAGACTTACCCCGTCATCCCGTTGCGGATAAACGAGGCGCGCATCCCCGTAAAAGTAACACCCTCCCTGGTACACACGGGGAAACCTGCAACAACGTGCTGGTCGTTCGAGTGAAAAGACCGCGTCGGGAGCCGCGGCGTTATTATCATACCTTCCCTTTTAATAGGAAACTTCGCGGACGGTTGGAAGGCTCGCTGAAGGGTGAAAGGGGTAAGCGATGCTCCCGGGGAAAGGAGGAAACGGCTGCCGAGGGAGGAAGATATAAAATACAAGACAGTCGAGCAAGCTCCGATTGGAAGGAGCGAGACAGATTACGGAGTAACGGATGGGGAAAGGAAAGGGGGAGATGAAGGTGGATAGAGAGAACGAGGACTCTCTCGCGATTAATGAGCGGTGTTTGTTGTTAATTGCTGCCGCCATTAGGTTGGCATCTCCTCGCGAGTTTCCACCACCCTAGCCTCTCCTCTTTCTCTCCTCGTCCCTGTCTTTCGTTCCGCCTCTTTGGCCTCTTTCTTCATTCTTTTTTTTTGCCCTATCTTTCCCACCTTCTTCTCCCCACGCTGCCACCCAGGGATAGTACATAGGCAGGATTATATAACGAATACACGCACACACGCCCGCTGTCGTCGCGCGGTCCTTTCTCGCCGTGCATGTTCACGGATAGCTATGCCGTTGGATCGGTACATAACGCCATCTAACTATATACATTTTTTCCATCTGTTTATATAGAGTGCAAAGATATATAGAGGGACCCGTGCATCTAAAACTCGCGGATTTAAACCTACCACCGAGTCACCCTCCAGCGGCTCCTCGAAAGCGGAGCGCGCATGTTAATGATCGCCCGCCAACGGCCTTTATCTTTTCCACCTCATTTGCGCGCCACGAGTGGTACCGGGAGTTGCGAGTCGCCAGAAGGGCGGCAGGGAAAGGGGCAGGGATGACGACTTCATCCCCGACCGTGCCGCTAAAATATTTGCTCGCAACGAAGATCCGCACCCGCTCCGCTTGGGAGAAGGTGTGCGTGTATCGCGCGAGAAGTTCAGCTGGAGATGAGACTCGCCCGCACCCCCCGTCCTGCCCACCCTCTATCTTTTCGACTCCGTCCCCTTTTTTCCGCCCGACCACCAACCACCAGCGTTAGGCAGAAGAGAGACCTGAACAAGGATCTTCTTTCAGGTACAATCCGCGGGCATATGTGCGAGCACGAGAGGGTTACGCGATGCACGGCCAAATGTATATTTTTCTCCCTTGTCTCTTGCATCTTCTTCTGTCGTGCCATTCATCGACCGCCGCGCGGTTTCCCGCCTCTTGCTTGAAACGCGATGCCATTTACGGAAGGGATGCAGATGCCAGATGGCCTAACCCCGCGTTGCAGTTGTTTCGATGATTCTCTTCCACCCTTATTCGCGCGCCACATTTCCTGGGAATTTAATTGCTCGTCTACCGCGGGACTGTGCTGTGCTAGGAAACGATGGTAACGTCTCGTACGTTTCAAAGGAACGGATTCGTCCAGGAATTACTTGAATAACGCTAAGCGCGCCGAGAAAGGTGAAAAAAGAGGTTCGGAAGGAGAAGAGATGTCCAAGCAAGATGTAAGCATTATCAAGAAAGACGACGGCAACAGCTCGCTGCAACTTTCTTCTCCAGCAAGTAATGCGATAATTACTCGAGCGGAAGTAATAAAATTAATCTCGGTACCGCCTCACCGCGTTTCCAGCCCTCTTCCCTCTCGGCAACCCCGCGACTCCTTTTAACCCGTCGTTGAATTTTGGTGGCGCACGATGGCTATGCCCTCTTATAAATCAAAGCCAGTTTAGCTTTTAATAATTCGACGGAGGGGGTGGCCAACCGGATAATATACGCCCCAACTTCCTCCTTTATTCTCAGGCAAGAAGAGTGCCTCGTTAATATCTACGGTGACAGTAATTCGTAACCGCGTTTCCTTAAGAAAACGATGATCTTTGGCCAAAAAGTCCAAGCGAAAATATGTATTTTTTTTTTAACTCAACGCTACGTTCCCGCGATTGCCGTAAGAAGGTTGATTTAAAAGCGTAACGACAGCAACAAATTTGCTAGATCTTGGAACCGATCGTGGACAAAGTTTGTCCCCCACGGGCGAAGAAAAGTCTGAGGGAACACTGGGTAGGTTGCCCTGGTGGGTTCTGGCCATCGAGTAAGTATCAGTAAATAATCGCGGCGGACGTTACATTACTCGGCGGAATTTATGATTCGGGCCCGTCCGGTCACGTTTGCCGGAGGGCTCCTCCTCGAAGACGCTCCGGTAGAGCAAAAAGAATCTCGTTCGAGAGGGAAGAAGGAAGGCAGAAGAGAGAGGTGCATCGGAACTGGACAAGGAAGAAAAAAGGTCGAGGTGATGATAAAATCCTGGAAGGAGGTGCAACCAGTAAAAGACAGCCCCTTAAATACAAGCCAATTTGCCATGCTGTGTCCGCGAGACGCTAAATATTATGTAGATGCGTTTACACAGGTCGTGCATCCGGAACATTTAGAGGAAACGTTCACTATTCTCCCTACTCGATCACTGTGACAGAAAAAAAGGGGAATGGCTTGGGAAATACCTTTCCGCGTCTAATTACCGTGACGCGTCGGTGAAGTGAAAAAAAAGGTGGCAAACACGAGTCGCAATTGAGTGCAAAAGCTAGCTTGTACAAGCATTCAGCGGCACGAACGTCCCTTTTAGTATATACCGCGAGGAACTCTAATTGCACGAGAGGGATGCCAGTCTCCTTCGGTGAAGTATTGCGATAAATTATTAGAAATACATTTAGAAGCAGAAAGTAATTTGTGGAAGGACGGCCGAGGGAAAGCGTGGTAGCGCGGGAATAAAAGCGCGCCAGCGAGTACAGCTTTGGCGGCGATTGGCAAAGTAATTGTGGGCCAAACATTTCAGGAGGGATTAATTTAATGCCTGAGTAAAATCAATCAGCGATAATTGATGTTGCTGCGGAGAGTGGCTGCGGGAAGGCCTGCAGTCAGCTGGCCAAACTTACGGGCCGAGGGGGGAGAAGAATGGGAAGAAAGCAGTGTTTGCTTTGCGACGTGGCGGGGCCCGTAATCAGTGTAAATCAGGGGACACGTAAATCACACCCTCTGCGGTAAGAACCTCTCTAACGGGTGGTGTAACGCACGGGTAGAAATAAGTAATTGTACGCGAACGGTAATTTGACGATGCTCCTGCAATTCGTGCCCGGCCAATGAATTGCGTTTCCTTCTACTAATATCCATTTTTAATTGGACCCGCTATTAGCGTGATTAACAATTCTAGCAGGGGTAACAAGCCGAAGATGGAGCTAGTATTTTCTCCGCGGTTTAATACGGAGGATCGATACGTTGATTTCTTAATGGATACGAAGTCAATCGGTTTGCAAGTTCTACAGCGAAGCCGGCAATTAAAGGAAGTATAATAAGCAACGACACGTACAGCATATTTTTCGGTACACGGGTATGCGATTCGCGTCGACGCCATGTGTGGCCGCCAGCACCGCCCCCGATTACCTCCCAACCGCCTTTAAGGGAAGCGAAACAAGAGGCTCGTACCACCTGTTACTCGTAGCTGATTAAATTACTAACATTTTGATAATTACACCGCCCCCGTCGCTTATTCATGTACCTGCAATAGCAGCGCCACGTGCAATTGTTCCAATTTCGCGTACCCTGAAAACGATGGGAACGTTTTACGAACGTCTAATTCGACGTCAAAGGGAACGTTCCTCGATTCAACTCTGCTGGAACACTGGAGGTACTCGTGCAAGTGCGATGTGCATGTACTCGTATTTTCCCTCGTCCCGGTGTCTACCTGTTCCCGATGCACATGTGCCTTCGTGACTGATTCGGTACGCGCTCGAGCACGCTCGAGGATCGGTCAGCAGAGGGATCCGTCGATCGGGAACCGGTAAATCATCGGCAGGAAGAGGCGTTTACGCGCAAACAAATTAATTGAAAAAGAACCACATCCCTCTCCACGTCCTCTTCCTTCGTTCCTCCCTCTCGGCCCTTTTACCTTCTTTCACCCTCCGCTCCACTCGATTTTCTCCATTTCTACCGCGCCCTCTTCCCCTCGCGCATTTACCAGCCGACAATTCACGAATTCAAGAACGAACTCATGATACGCTGTGCCCCGAGGCAACCAGCAGTACGTGGTTCGGTATAATTTCTATTCATCGAAGACAATTTTCCATGGAACAGCAATTGTTATTTTAATTGCACGCGATAATGTGTTTAAAGCGAATAAAAGGAGAGGGCAAGATGCAGCATAATTGCTCGCACAGGATCCTCCGTTGATCCTGCACGATGAAATTCGAATCGGGGAACGATCGTTCCTCCCATGTTCATCCCTCTTCGCTGGTGCTCCATCTTTCTCTGTTCCTCACGAAACCTCCAGTATCGGGCCATCATCTATCTTCTTCAGGTTCCAGGCCGTTCAGATACAGAATATCTCGATACCTTATCGCCCACATGATTTCTGGTTCGCCTATGTCGAAGACACACACCTACACATCCTCTCTCATTCGCCTTCTCTTTCACGCGTATCCTGATACGGTCGTCTCGCTTTCTTCTTTGCTCTTCTGCAAGATGGACGAAGGGGAGATATAGTCTCGCGCCTTCTCTCTTGGCTCCCGCTTACCATCTCAATAACGCGAATGACTGAATGGCCCCGGAGCTCCGAAATCCTGGCGAGATAACCTTTATTGTAATTACAATAAGGCATTATGCGAGCTCGAGATCCAGGGGGTCAGAAGTCACACTTTGGCCTTCGCGAGGACTTCACTCGCGTCTCTCTTCCTCGTCGCGTCTACGTGCGTATTACGCGTTCGCTTTCTTTTTGTCTCTCGAAAATAATTTAAATTCTGTCAGATTCTCGGGCTATGCTAAATTTAACGGAGAAAATAATAACTTTAACGCAAATCCTTTCAACCGAAGTACAGGCAGGTACCTAGGAATTATCTTAAACAAAAAAAAATAAGCAGAACGAGGAATCGAACGAAACGCGAACGGTTGATCCACCGGATGTGAAACCGACACGAAATCATGCAGGATCGGATGTGCGAATTACCAATTTCGTCGTTGGCAGGCAGGCCGTGACCAAAAGGAAACCAAGAAACGTGACAGGAAGAAATTTGCATCCAAAGATATGGTTTCATGTACGACGTGGAATTAAAAGGACCCGCGCCCCGGCGGAATTATTACGAACAATCATCATTATGTCCAAAAAGAGCAGGGAATCTTTTGCCCCATCGATTGTAAGCCACGCGTGTTGCGAGGCAAAAAAAATCGGCAAAAAGAAGGAAACAAACTCGGCCACGTTCTGAGATGCAATTTATTTGCGCTGACGTTTGCCAGACTAACTTAACGAATTCGATTGTTCAATTAAATGCAAGGATTCCTGGAAATCATTCTAATCGCGTCCCGCACGAGTTGATGACTTGCATAATTGTGAAACGATTCGGCGCATCGTTCGGATGAGCGCGTCGAACGCACCGAAATCACGGTAGAACGCATCGTGGTGATATTATCGAGGAGTGGCTGCTCGTATCGCGTTTCATGGCATGGCCATCTTTATATATGCAGACGGGCCACGCGTGGAAGGTCTGCGGTAGGCGACATGTTCACCGGACATGACTTATTGCCTACAAGCGCCACTGTAAATCTCGGCGTTACAGCGTCTGCTTCTGCCACCGAGGCGCAAGGGCGGCAACCGCACACCAGGGCACACGGAGATCTTTTCAAAGACCATAGGTGTACGTGTGCGCCCACCTCTTCCCTGTATTGGACGTGAAATTAAGCTGGTCGCACTGGTTTCAATTAGACGGCACGAAGAGAATCTTCGTGAAAATCACTTGTACGCTGCCTTCGATTATTCCCCCGGATTAACGGAAGGGAGATATTTCGAGACGGAGGCTCCTTTTCTTTCCCTTCCGCCGGATAAGAAATTGCCATTTAAAACACGGAACACCGGCCTGTGAGAAAAAAACCGACGTCGCCCCCCCCCCCCCCCCCCGACCGAGTATACCGCCACGGATTTGACGAAAGTTCAGTTGAAATTACGTGGGAAATTATAGGTCCAACTTCCGGCGCTAGCGGAAACGATCGAAGACGCAGCCCCATTCTGTGCGACCAAACTGCAATCAACAATGATTGACAAGTGGAATCAATAATTTACGGCAAATAAGAATTTGCGGGAAAGGGATCGCGATCAAAGGCGAATAAAAAGCAGAGTATGGGTCGAGTGCCTCGAGACGTAATGATAAGGTTGCGCTAATTGACAACTGGTTTAGGTCACTTCACGATAGAATCCTAATTGAGTTAGAAGATCTGGAGGATTTTCGAGGCGGGTCCGGGCCGGGTTAACCCGCCATTTATGAGCGACTACCCTTCATTTCCGAATAGCGAAAACACCCTTGGCGAGTCTGTTTGCTGGGCGAACGACGAAATAATTAATTCCTGCTCGACGGTTTCGCCGCTGTACTTACGAAAACGGCGTACCCAATAAATAAATACGCATCGTTCGATGAGTAAGTAAATAAATGAAAAAAATAATCGGGCTAATTCTTTGAGAAACGATGGACAAAAATTCGTGGAAAATTCAAGGGTGGTGCAACCATTTATCGTAGCGTTATATATACCTGTTCATACACTCCCTTCTTCTCCCGCTAATGAAGATTTATTGCATTATCTTTACTCGCGCTTTTATTTGCCGGGCAGGGTAATCTTGCCAGTATCGTTAAGTCCCGGCAAAAACTGTTGCAAGGTTTTATAGGCCATTTATTATAAACGTTAAGACTTCTTCAAATTCGCCTTCGACGTTAAATAAACGAGGAAGATGATAAAGGCTTAACCCCGTGGACGCCACGGAGAAAATACGTGAACCACTAATTTTGACGTACCCCGGGTGTGCATCAAATTGACATCCACGTTCGGTGGAACAGTCTAATTTCACGACGATTTACACCAGTGGGAATTCGGCCTCACCGGGTAACCGTTCACCAAGAAGCTCGAGTAAAACGAGGTAGACGATTTTTTGGAAAGAGACGGGAGGAAGAAGGGGAAGAAGAGAACGAACCTTGATGGTCGCGGCACGTCGCGTGACGAAAGAGCTCGTGATCGCGGGCACACGCACACGTGTATTTGCATCTTGTCCGCGTGTACGCTCATGACGGAGGTCGTGAATTTCTGGAAAGAAAAATATATTTTTCATGCCACGACAATTGAATTGTTTAACGGGACAAGAACGATCAATTTGGGAAAACCGTTTGGATTAAATTATCGTTGAAGCGTATAATAATCCATTGGTTGATCTGAAAAAAGCAAATTGTACATCTATTAATGGTACACCCGATCCGATACTTAATTATTATAGAGAAAATTCGCTGTACACGATTTGCAGAAGCGATGCACGTCCCACGTGCATCGTCTACGCGCGTGACGATTTTCGTGAATCGAGCCAAAGGTGTATACACAGGTATGGTAATAGCATCTGAGGATGTAGCAATTACGTCTTGACTCCTTGCCACAGATGGACGGGACCACAGCCACGAAACGCCCCTTGCGTTACACATATGTTACAAGTTCCCTTCTGTCTCTCTTCCCTTTCCTCCTTGCCCCTCTCCCCACTTCTTACCGCTTATTCCTTCCTGGCCGAATTAATATTCGTACGGTCAGCACGAAAGACGTCCTGTGGGAACAGCAAAACGCGGCTTTGTCGTCGTTCATCCCGCTCAACGAATGTCTGGTGAAGGATTACGAAAGCCAAGGAAATCGTGAAAAGTAATTGGTGTAAACTTGGGAATAGGGGATAGCGTTAATGAAGATGAGCTGTGTGAGAAACAAAATTATGCAAGCGCACGAAATAGTATTAATTCAGAGAGCACAAGTACTGCGCTCGTTCTGGGGCAAATGGAAGGGTAACTGGAAATCGTTTTCCTCCAGCACTGAGAACCGTGTAACCAAAGGAGTAAATAGGGAAGTCATCGGAAAATGAAATGTTACAATCGTCGCGCGATTATTTGCTGCACAGAAACAAGAAAGACACCAGCAGCTTCGTGCACCTGCAAAGAATACCGTGGATGCCAATGAAAGAATCGAGCGAGCGGAAAACAAGAGAAAAATGTTATACGCGGCAACATGAACCACAAAATTGTTTCCAGGTATCGGTGGTTAAATCTGATGTTCACGTTATTCCATCGCCTCGGAGTCGAAGACACCGTTCCAGTTTCACCGCAAATCGTATGCAAAATTATTGCCGGATAACGGTGACCCTGGAGACAAGTGGTAACCCCGCAGCCGTGAACTTTCTTTTCTCGTGTATCGTTGACAATGGAGAACCACGATGGTCTCGCGAATTTCTGCACGCGATGACCTATGCACTTCCTGAGGACGCTTGAAGAGGAAATGTCCTAACGGGAGCGAGGCGCCCATTTTCTCTACGACTCTTCGCCCTTTGTTCCACGACGTTTCCATTCTATCTAGTCCAAATATTAATTCAACCGGGGACACGCGAAAAAGAAATCACGTTGAAATAGAATCGCAGAAATAAACGAAACGATTGTTCGAACAACCGGTAGTAATCAGCTGCGGGCCAACTAATCCGCGCGATATTAAGCGTAAGTTAGTTGCCCTCTTGTCGGGACATTCGCACCCTAATACACCGAAGGGGTCGCGGGGAGGGATGAGACGGTGGCCACGTGTATTCTGACCGGCATAGTCGCGAGATTACAGGCCGGCTCGAGGCTGACTTCGATGTAAATCAATCTGCCACAAAAGTTCCCCGAGGGTCCCGTCTAAACTGTTCGCCTCTACGTCGAAAGGCGAATGGCAATCGTACGAGGTGTCGGACGGTCCTTCTGGAAACTGTGGCTCCTTGTTGCTCCCGCCCGTCAGCCAAGTACCTCGTCTTCGGGGCTAGAGGAGAAACAAAAAGTGGAAACGAAATGAGAAGCATTAGAATGAATGACGGGACTACCGTTGGCCATGCACCAACTAGAAGAAGATCAGCGACAAAATCGGACCGGGTGCACTTATTGAAAATTACTCCTCGCGTGCTGGCTGGAACAAAATTCGAGAGACAAGGATGAAAGGGCGCAATCGACTGGCCGTCTCGAAGTTGCGATTATGCTAACCGAATGGCGCTTGGTTTAATGAGTTGAAACAGTTTAAAGTGCAATAACTTCACACCCCGACCATCCGGCCACTATATTCGCCCGCGGGCGTTTACCGCAAATTTATCAAAGAAGCACGAACTATCGGCTGGACGGAGAACTTTGGAAGTGAAGGGGGGAAAAGTGGAATTCACGAATGCACCAGCTTCTGTATGCGTAAAAAAATAATTTGCAAAACAGTAGCGAAAGGGGCATCGAATTTTTTTACGAGAAATAATGTGCACGCGTGTTCCGTATTTAATTGTCGTTGCCATTGTAACAAGCAATCAGCGAAACGAGATAAAAGAAAACGCGGGGCACGGTCGTTTGACGTCGTGCTCCATCCAATTTTCCGGACTTTAATTCGGACGACGGTCAATGCGTTTCGTCATATGCCCCGAAGACCCGTGTTCTTCGCGGTGGAAAGAGGGACGCAACCGTGGACCGGTGCAGTGGACGGCCGTTTTGGTTTCCACTGTTTTCCACTTTAATTAACAGCGTTTGCACAGTGACCGCGTTTATTACGGTGGTCACTTCAAAGCGAAGATTACTTTGGAACGGTCGAACAAAATTACACGCGAACGTCCATCAAGTCCCCGTTTATCGTGTGCACTATGTTCGTTTTATGTTAGATTGTTCGCAGTGCAATAATTAATGACACGCGGGATGCGAATAAAAATGGAACACGCGCGAGAAACGTTCTGTCTAGTTTCTAAATACAGATCTGCGAAATTCGGAGAGGCTCGAATTCGTAGAAAGAGATCACCGCTTTAGGCAGTGGTGTCTCCAAGGAAGGCCGTCGGCATATGCGACTCGCGTGCATCGATGCAACCGAGGGATGGCAGTAACAGGTGCAGATGCAGAAGGAAGCGATCGTTAGCTCGACAGCCCGCGGTGCGTGTGCGCCTATTATGATTTCTTTCGTAATTAGTCTTCCTTCTCTCCTTCTCTACGTTCCTCGTATGCGTATTCGGATACACCTATTATTTATTTTGTTGCACGCATGCACGGTCCCGGGAACATGTGTCATACTTTGCCTTTCAAAATTCTCCACGTCGCCTTTTGGACACCAACGATAATGACGACGTCCGTGAACTTTTTATCTCAAGTGTCATCGCGTTTTCTTGTGCCTCGACGTGTTCCACAATATTACGGAAAAGTACGAAAAACGAGTGCTCGAGTTTTTCGAAACGCTGGGTGTTTAAGGCGATCGAGCAATAGTAATAGATGTTTGCACTAATTGTGGTGTAGGGAGATTCATTTCAACGCGTTTTATTATGGAAATAAATCGATCAAAGTAGGGGCAAAGCGAAGGTATCGGGTAAAAGAGGTGTATACGCAGGAATTGGAAAATACTTGGATAGTTTTTGGATAGCATCGGTGCTCGTCGAAACGGAGCAGTACTCGAGTTCCAGAACAGATCCAAGACTCCAAGATACATATCCGAGAAAGCGTCTTGCCAAGGGATTTCACCGAGGGTTGGCTGTTTGCGCCTCTCGACAAATAAGGGGAAGTCGTTATCCCCTGGATGGGAGGAGTAATTAACTGCTTCTACCTCCTTTCTGCCCGCACCACCTCTCAGCCAGCATCCTTCCTTTCCGGCTTCGGCTTCTACTCGAAGGAGCAGACTTAAGGAGACCCGCTTAGGCTTTCACGGGGTCGTGTCTTCATTATTCACGCTAATCTGCTTTTGCTTCGTACTCCTACCGCCTCGATCTCACCCCTCGCCCTACGAGTCTGCCAGTTCAGTCAGTCAGTTTATAATTTACCGAATATCATACCAATAAAATTGACCGTCGTGCCAACACCACTTTCACACTTCCTCTTCCTCGATTCTTTCTTCTGGTGGCTTGAACACTAAACGTACCGACACTTCTTGTACACCTATTCCTACCGTGACCGGTCAAAATGACTGGTCCTTAAGAAAAGTTACTGCTTCTATCATTAAACGTGGATAATAGTAAATTTGGTACCGAATGAATTAATGAATGAACAGCTTTCATAAAATGACGACATAAAACGTAGCGTTTCAATCCATTTCTCATTTAGGATACACGCTACCAGACATACCTTGGCGACAGTCTCTCACGTCCACTCGCATCATTGGGTCGCCGAGCGCGCTACGTTCGCACAATAATCTCAAGTGCTCAGCTCCAAACACATATCTTTCACACCTTGGAATCATACTAAACGGTCACGCAGCATTTTCACGCACATCTTCTACGTTTAGAAGAATAAACACCATATTTTCTCGACCGGTCGAAAAGACCGGCCGCGGCAGGTAGGACAGGCTACATATTTTTCTGAAAAACAAAAAAATAAAACGAGAAGTAGATACTGAAAAATACATTGTATGCATATTTTAGGAAAAGTCATAAAGTTTGATAGCGATGTAATAACGTTTAAATATGTAAAAGTTGTACCAAAGTTTGAAAACGGTCAATTTGTCCGGTGTCGGTAGATTTAGCGTTAAGGGAAGTATAAATTTTAGTATAAGTTGAAATAACAAAAATACTTTAATTATTAACGCGTATTTCCGATTTCCGTTCCTCCGCGGTGAAAGGAACCCCATGGTGTACGCCAAATTGTGATGAATTGTTTTCTCCGTTAACTAGCAATGCCGACAAACAGCAAACCGAAGGACCCCGACTGGGTTGATCTCTCACCAATTTTCAGTCGTTGATTGATCGTCGTAATCCATCGGCGATTCTGGCTGATCGACGACCGTGATGAAACTTCGATGTTTCTTGCTCTTTAAAATATATCAGAAATTAAATTTTCGAGCAAGTGGACATTGAGTAAGGTGCGAATGAAATAAAACTTTCCTATAATTTGTGCTCTAAAAAATAGAATTTAAATGCCTGAATCATTTACAAGTATATCTGCTAATGTATAAGTATTCACATATGTACCACGCACTCCTGTATATGCATATCATGTTACAAAGTTATACAGTTCCCAGTCAAAATGCTTTCTCCATTACTTGGCACTGAAACGAACCGTTTATTGCCCACTACTTCAAATGAGTGCTCATATCGAGGTAGAGAGCCAGTATATTAGCGAATCAAGACCCTACAACGAAAGACTACGATTTGCAAGTACTAAACGATGTCCATCTTGAAACATTCTATCAGCACTTTTAATTCATTATAAGAGAATTGATAAGACACAAGGAAAATGCTCTCCTCGTATAATGGAGCAAACACACATGATCTATAGCTAGCAACAACAGGTGTTTTCAGATTGGCAAGTAAGTTTACTGTAACAGAAAGGAGATGTGCCCGGAAATATCGATGGTAAAAACTGAAAATAGTATCGGCATTTGTTGGTATACAAAAACCAAGTGCGTGTATAGAAAATTCAATATGAAGAATGAATACTATAAGGTATATATTGTTGCTATGCAACATCCTCAAATATATCCCGAAAGCGTCTATTTCTAATACGCCATCAAGGCATAAAAACGCATACATTACAATATAAATGCACAACTTATGTATACAACTTTTATTCGAGTTTACGACTTTACTGCGGTAAGTTTAAGAGAACATTTTGACCTGGTGGCAAATATGCTACTTGACGAGATCTCGATAGATTTAGTGCTATATCTTCTGCAGCCTCGATTCTTCTGAGCTCGACCAAACCGTCGCCGGCATCACCGAGAGATTTCGCGATCAAGATGGCTGCCTGGGCATCGCCCTCTGCGTTGATGATAGCCGCCTTCTTATGTTGCTCTGCTTTTTCGACCATAAAACGCGCTTTCTCTGCGTCCTGCTGCGCTACTTGCTTCATTTCTACAGCCTGCGTAAACTCTTTGCCGAACGTCAAATGCGTCTGGAACAAAATCGTTCAGCGGGTGTTAAGATATACTTTACTTCGATGGGGATGGCGGGGCCGTTATAATATACTTACAATCGAAATATCGTCTAAAATTAATCCAAACTGTGATCCTCTTTCCGTCAACTCTTCCCTAACTTTTTGAGAGACTATTTCTCTTTGTGTAATTAATTCTCCCGCATCGAACTGAGCAACCACCGCTTTTAATACTTCATTTGTAATAGATGGAAGTACTCTTTCATCGTAATCTACACCAAGGATAGTGTAGATGTTTGGTAATGAATCTGGTACAGGTCTGAAGAGAACACGAAGAGTAATGTTTACATTTTGCAGATCTTTACTTCCAGTTACTACAGGCACATTCCTTGCCCTAGATCGTATATCAAATAGGATAGGTTTCTGTACCCAAGGAATAAAGAAATGTGTTCCTTCCCCGACAACCTGTTTTTTTATTCCACTAAACCTATCAAAGATAACGGCTCTATGACCTCCATCAACTGAAACAAAACAATCAAACAGTTTTTATTTCATGACTATGGCCGTACCTGGATTTGTGGAAACGTTTTTTATTTGTTTAAATTATGCAGAGATACTAACCAGTGTATAAGGCAGTGTTAATGATACTCCCAGTCATAGCCAGACCCAGACCAAATTGCCCTAATCGATTTAAAAACTGCGTCATATTTTAATAAGATACCTGGAGACGAAATAAAATTTGATTAGAAGACACATTGAAAAATATTCTTATGCAATGCTAATTAACTTCAGTGCTCCGATAATACGGGTCTAACCTAAAATTTAAAGAGTTTATAACTGAAATTCGCAGTAACGAAACGATAGAGATTTTAATCCCATTAAATTGAAACGATTAATGATATTCGAGAACCGCAAATGCTATTAAGCGCTAACGTGAAAAACAATAAGTGCTATAAGCATCCCACCGGCAACGGCCTCGTTTGATTACTCGTATAAAAGACAGTTTTAACATGTAGAACAATTTGCAATAAAACATCGATAAGGAATAATGTACGTTGTTCATAGTAGCATAATGAAAGCTTACGTAATAAATGCTGTCTTTGATATAAGAATTCACTTTTCTCCTCGCGTGGTGTACTCCTGACGGTAAGAGGAAGATGGTGTCCAGATTCACGTTAGGAGGAAATTGACGATAGCGCCGCTGAAACAACGGTTTGTGGAGGCAGATTTGAAACACTTTCCTACCAATTGGAATATTTATTTTGCAATAGAAAAGTACCAGTGTAAAAATATTGTTCTTAATGGTAAATATATACACCAAATTAATTATTGTCAATACGGTAACAATGCCGTCGCTTTCCAAAAAAATATTAGTACATAATGCTGTTTAATATAGTCAAAGTTGTAAAGATTTAAGTTTTTGCTGTGTAGCTTTTTCTTTTCCCTTTCTTGTGAAACATCATAGATTAAAACCTAACCACCGGGAGCGCGACATATGAAATTTATAATTGACATCGATTTTTATAGCGTGTCGGTATCGTTGCCAGTGACAGTGTAAAAAGACCGACGAGACACAGAAAGTCGATAATCAGACATGTGGCGCCATCTAGCATTTGCGGCCTTTTTCGCACTTTACCGCACCGCCAAAACCGAAGTCCTGGATTACATCGTTAATTTAAACAATTGCGTTTTTCTCGGCTTCTAGTGCGTATTTTTTAACCGGATTGGTCTTAAATTAAAGCTACGGACAATACCTATATTTCCTCACAGACTCAGCAATATGAAATATGTGTTTTAAAAGTTATAAACAATTAACGAATCCGCGAAAATGCATTCCGGGTCATTGCAAATATCTCGACTCCTGCAGATTGTTTTTTAATCTAAGGGGTCTCAAATGAAAGGGAAGAAACTAAGCTACACAGAAAAAAATATCCCGTTGCTTTAACTATATCCAGTTGTCGCAATAACAATTTTAATTGTGTAATTGTTTACAACAAATGAACTTCACATGGAATAATTTTCGCACCTATTGGAGATGGTAACTTATACCTCTTACTTTAATTTATGACATCTGAACATTGATGTAGCTCGGCGGCAAGACGTAGTAATTGCATTTGTTTATAATCATCGACCTCTCAAATTGAAGCTCTATATATTTATATTTCTATATATTTCGGTTTAGAAATTTTTAAATCAAGCTTTTATAAATAGGTATACTAGTTAAATTGTGACCAATTATTTATTTATCAATTAATGCGTTCTTTTATAATTGTATAATTTTATTGATTAAAGTTTTTGCGAATTTTATCTAGCTTTTGTTATAAAAAATAAACGCCCCCGGGTGGGCTCGAACCACCAACCTTTCGGTTAACAGCCGAACGCGCTAGCCGATTGCGCCACGGAGGCGATGTCACTTTACCTGAATAGTGTACAATATACCTAGAGTATAAAGGTAAAATTTTAAATATTTGTAATTTAAATATTCCCAATACTAATTTTCCAATATGAATAAACAAAATTGCTTGACTTATGAATTATTTCAATAAAAATATTAATATTGTAAGAAAAAAAGTTTATGACTTATTATAGGGATTGAATAAAATCAACAATCAAGATATTATAAAAATAAATCTTTATTCTTTCATTTTTATTTGCATCGTCATCTATCTAATACTTAAAACAAGGCCTTTTGTTTAACATTGAAAACCTTCTACTGCGGCAAACTTCTGCTGAATGTTTTTATTATTAAGGGTTACTATTGCCCCTGTATCACGTGGCACAACTTCCAGTTCATGTTCAGTTACATAAACTTTCACTGCAATTTGATTGTTTGGCCCTAACTTTACGAGGACACTAAACGTGTGATCTACATACGTGATCACCAGACAGATGTGTGCATGTCCAACAGGTACAACATGTGTCAGGTACAACAAATGGCATGGTATAATTGTCCAAAGTTAGAACACCCTGAGGATAGATCGTGCAGATCTCTGTACATAATATGCAATGATTTTTAATAAAATATTATAATAGATCGTCAGTAGAGACAGTGCAATATTCACGTTTATATCCTCGTGGATTCATCAGTGACGGCAGTTTTAACATTCACGGATCAATTCAATTTTCTTGCTACTAGGGGAGTCTAATTTTTCATGAATGTGATCCATGTCTAGAATGCTAAGTTTGCCAGTCAAGTCTATCTGAAATGCACAGTAGAATGAAATAATTGGAACAAGAGCGTACGCATATTCTAAACGAAACATTTCCTTAGCATACCATTGATGTTGGATAAGCGATACTTGGTTCAACTTTAATCAGCTTATTGTTAGTACAACTTGCGCCCTGACCAGAAATCATGTAAATCATCATTTGCTGGCGCACGGCCATAATAAACTACACCAATTGTAACCCCTATATAGAGAACATTAATTTTCCCATAATTCTATATATTTCGTAATTTTTTATAAATTAAAAAAAAATAAAGGAATACTCGCATGGTACTCTTATGTTCATCTGTGAGTACTTTAACCCATTCAGACTTTGGAGAAATCGGAGTAACATTGTTTTCACGATCATAAACAGTAATATTGAATCGAAGTCCAGTATCCTTTGAGTTCACAATGTTGACATAGGTTTTCGGTTTGACGACACTGATAACTAGTTCAATCAGTCTACGTATAATCAATCAGTCTCATCGTCCGTAACGGTGACGTAGTCCTTGGCATAAGTACATATTTCAGCAACCGAAAAATCTGGCTTTGGCAGTGTAACTTTAAGGTCTTTCGTATCATGATTGTGTGCAACATTCATTTCAACGGGAAGGGAAGCATTTTCGTCGCCTAACAGTCCTCGTGCACAACACGGTTGAGCTCTTGATATCTAAAGGGAGTACAGTTCTCTGGTTCGTGAAACTTTGCGACCACAAACACATTGCCAATTGTTGGATGCACTTGGTCCTTTGAGGGCACGTTATACGCCACTTGGCAAGTGCCATGAATGGTATCCTAGTGGTAACAACCAAAGAGAACATTAGCCACAATCTCAGGATGTCCCCATCAGTCGTTACCTACCTGTAGAATTATAGAGCTATTTGGTTTTTTAGAGCCTGAGCATAAATATTAGTCAACTCCAATCGGAGCAAAGAGGCGATACTCTTTTTAATATTCCTCGACCATCCAGGCTCATCTTTCATTAACTTTACACCTTGAAGTTAAAACGACACATACGAAACATATCTACTTCTGACAGATAGAAAGGATTGAGAATTTTTACTTAAATGTTTTCCTCGGGACTTACGTGCCTGCAACCACATCCACGATCGGTTGTATAATAGAGATGTGTTGATGATGCGTTGCCCGACCATTATGCAGTCCATGTTTCACATCAGTCAAAGTAACGTAATAGGCATTTTTCAAGGCTGGATCACTGTTATCGTGCTTTATGTCGTTTCGTGCAGTCGATGCCGAATTGAGACGCGAATGGAGCTGGTTCGTTGACTCCAGCTTTCACGTCAGCGGTGTATTTGTAAGCAACAGTTTTTCCATGGGGGAAATGAGCTGCGATAATATGTGATAGAGTTATTTTTACATTCGCGTCTTGAACGCAGTTCGCGATAAAAGTCGGTTTATCGAAAAAGTTCGAAGAAATCAGTTCAATTGACGTACCTGGCACAGCGAGCGTCGTAGATACGATCCCCAATAATGCTGAAAAATAAAACAATCGCAAAATGCTCTGAATTAAATTTAAATCCACGTATAATTAATTTTAATTGCTTCAATACATATACGAGGTGTTATCTCTCCTTCAATCCTTCTCACTCACCAATTAAGGCTTTCATTATTGTACGACCCTTGCAGAAACACTGGTAATGCTGCGGTACCGCTTTCTCCTTTTATATGGCGAAAAATCGGCAAATCCCGGTAGAATAAAAAGTGCAATTACAATGATAACCCCTTCCGAAAGGGTGCTATGAACTGGCAGTGCCGGTAATCAATGCAAAAGATAACCCGTTCGGGCATCGTTACAAGTTACATTTGCTGCATGAATAATTTTTTAAAAACATCGTACAATTGAATACTTTGCTGCACCAATTTTTTTGCAAGATTTCTCAGTAAAACATCGGGCCATACATTAGAACCTAAATGAAATTAATCGTGTACCGATTTCCATCATTATAGTAATCCTCTACGGCGAAAGGCCGTTAAAAATTATTTTGCTGGTTGTTTTACACGTACTAATAATTTATAATGCTGTAATACAAACAATGAAAGGAGCTTCAGCACTAATTTAATTACCCTAAAAATTGCGGCAAACCGATTGGAAACTTTCCTCGACATTGCTTTTATACTCATAAGTTGTAGTGTTGCAACGATTGTCGATTAATGACTTTAACTGGCGCTATCAATAATGTTCAGAAAAACAATCAAGAAAAAACGTTTGCATGTTTACTGCCATCCATGACAATCAACAAGAACACAAGCGTGTTATTACGCATTTTACCATTTAAATCAACGCCTGCAAATTAACATTAATGAAAAATGAAAGAAAGATATCCTTGCCTGAATATTATTGTATAAAATCGGAAAAAGCTTAAGTCCCCATTAGCAATAGTAACATGATAAAATATTGAAATTTGTTTCATCAATTTACAAATATTATTTATCAAAAGACATTCTTTAGTAATCCAATTTATGGTAGCTACGTTATGGATTCGAAGAGTATTATCAACGCTAAATTATTTCTGATTATGTAAAGATACTAACTCCCAACAAAAACATAATCATTCATAAAAAAAAGGTATACGTACTGAAACCAAAAATAATAAACAAATTTTTGTTAGGAATGAATGTATTTCTTTATTTTTACAGTGTTAGGGACCATACAATTAAATCCATACTGTTTTCTTCAGAAACTATAATCTATTGATTTATTATTGAACGTCTTTCATAAAATGTTCCTTTAGTTTCTCCAGTGCTCTACTGCGGTGAGAAATTTTATTCTTCATTTCCTTCGGCAATTCCGCATAAGTTTTGTCATTATCTAGAGGCTGAAAACACGGATCCCAGCCAAAGTCTCGTGGTCCTCGAGGACTCACGATGGTCCCTTGAGTTTTACCTTGGAATAATAAAACCGGATCTTCCGGATTTCCCTCGCAGTACGCAAAAGTGCAAACTGCTTCCGCAGTTTTATCTTCCCACCCTTGAAGCATTTGGTGAAGTCCGTCAGGTCCTAGTTTATCTAAAAACCATTTGATATAAGGCCCAGGTAAGCCTTTCATTGCATTAAAACACAGGCACGTGTCTTCGATGATAACTGGGCCCTTTATTAAATCTGCAGCTGCTCGGCATTTGTTTTTGCAAATATCATCGATCTCTCCCTGATATTCCGGAAGATCGATCTTTTTACTTGTTATTTCTCGCGGAAAATTCTTTCCCAGAATTGCCACAAATTCTTCCAGTTTCTTTGCGTTTCCGGTTACGAACACAATCGGTTTCGACATCCTGTAAAATTAATTTAAATATCAATTTCGCGCCTTCCACGGTTACTTTAGTTGGTAGCCATGCAGGCAGGTGCACATATCTAGAGCAAGACTTAGAATGGGTGATCTCTTTCTTGAGTAAATTCAATTAAATTGATAATGAAACACAATTCATATTGTCTTATTTTATGTTAGCTAATATTACGTTTATCCTGATCATTTAAACGAGTAATACATACTTCAATAAATAGCAGTATCTAATATTTAGAATCTAAATGAGACTCTTGCGGCGAAACGTGTTTTCTCGACAGTGCTACTAACTTTGAATCCTGAATTCAAGTTATACTAGGCACAACATTACATTCTTAATCATTGTAAATGAATAAATGTCTTAAAAGCTTCGCGCAATACATTTTATCGTTCCTCAGAGTAGAGCTTGCAGAAACTCGTATAAAATTTGCACAGGAGAAAAATTTTGAAATTTCTTAAAAATATAATTACCTGCAGGAATTATTAAACATATTGCAAAATATCAAATTAATTTAAAAAATGAATTCTATTTCGCATAAATTTCTAATTGCGTTTTCTCCGATCATTTACTTTGACGCACATAAAAGGGTCTCCTGTGAATGACCAGTGAATGACTCGGATGTTGTTTCTGCTGCGGCTACATTCACTGAGAAAGTTAGAAGGAATCGCTCAAAAATGCCGAGTCAAGAGGTTGTAACTACGAAAGTAGTGGTGCACCCTTTAGTTTTATTAAGTGTGGTGGATCACTTTAATCGTATGGGAAAGATTGGTAATCAGAAAAGAGTTGTCGGTGTTCTTTTGGGATGTTGGAGAGGTAAAGGCGTTCTAGACGTGTCAAACAGTTTTGCAGGTTAGGATGACTCTATTAATATCGCTATGTTTCCAAATTATTACACGTTTTTATACCAAGCTTTATCAATCGTTTGCTAACTTACTGCTACCCAAACGCTGTCTTAAACGGTATGAATCTCCGATGTTTTACCGATCTCATAATTTCGTTAACCTAAATACATACCTACACACGGACGCTGGTGAAAACATTTGCGTTGCTTTAGGAAAATCAAGTATCGTTACTCTTATTTACAGTACCATTTGATGAAGATGATAAAGATAAAAGTGTGTGGTTCCTCGATCATGATTATCTTGAAAACATGTACGGGATGTTTAAGAAGGTTAACGGTACGTATGCTGCTTGTACATACACAAGCTATAGAACAATGAGGATTTTGGTTTAAATGTTTCTTCGAACCATTTTTCGTTTTTCTTTTTTTAGCCCGCGAAAAGGTAGTCGGCTGGTACCACACTGGACCAAAATTATATCAAAATGATGTTGCCATCAATGAATTGATTAGGAGATACTGTCCTAATTCTGTGCTGGTTATTATTGATGCTAAACCCAAAGATCTTGGTCTTCCAACAGAAGCATATCAAGCTGTCGAAGAAGTCCATGATGTATGTTGTAATGTATATTGCATATTGCTCATATGTACCGCAATAACATTATTAAATTCTTTACAGGACGGTTCACCAACGTCCAAGACTTTCGAGCACATTCCCAGTGAAATTGGTGCGGAGGAAGCGGAGGAAGTAGGCGTGGAGCATTTATTAAGAGATATCAAAGATACCACAGTCGGTACTCTCAGCCAGAGAATTACGAATCAGCTACTAGGTTTAAAAGGTTTACACGAACAAATTAGAGAAATTAGAGACTATTTGCTACAGGTTGGGAGTGGGAAATTACCTATAAACCATCAGATCGTTTATCAACTTCAGGACATTTTTAATTTACTGCCTGATATGACGCAAAGTAGTTTCGTTGATTCGCTGTATGTGAAGACGAATGATCAAATGCTGGTGGTTTATCTAGCTGCTCTTGTTAGATCCATAGTAGCCCTTCACAATTTAATCAATAACAAATTAACTAATCGTGACGCCGAGAAAAAGGAAACCGATAAGAAAGAAACGAAAAAAGATGAGAAGAAGGAAGAGGAGAAAAAAGATGAGAAGGATAAGGCAAAAACAAAGAGCCAGTGAATGAAGTGAAACTGAGACTAATTTTGTGTGATTGAGTCTGTTGTTAACCATGCAGAAGTTCACAAAGGTTGCAAAGTTTGTTTATACATGTACAAATGTATTTTGCGCTTTTAAACGATTGGTATTTCCAATTAACACCGAAATAAACACGAATCTATCTTGATCATAAAATATTCCAGCATAGAATGGCATATACATTAGATGGAGGATAATTATACTAGGAAAGCAGTTACACATTTTCACGATTTATATATAATAAATAGGTTACGCCATTGTTACAAAATTTATGTCGTTAAATATGATCCAGCGCGATCACGTTTAGCGATCATTTTTTTTCTTATTTCATTGGGAATGAGCAACTGCTTCGAACTACCAATAACTTTTATATAATGTACCGTTATCGATAGAGATTTCGTAAGATTTTTCACAAACCAGTACTGTTCCAATATCGTTAATGATGTGCTTGAATGTGCAGGGGTTTTCTATACACCGAGAGGTACGAGTTGAAATTCTCATAACACACTGTTTAGGTATTAAAAACACTTTTCTGAGAAAACTTATTAAGCCTTCGTAATTAATACACTGCGTTTCTAATAAAAATCAATCATTTGAACTTAATATTTTATTTATTTTTATTTATTTAATGAACAAAAAATCTATGGGAGCCATCACAAGATGCACAAAAAACCAATTGTGCATTACTTTTTATTATAAATTTATATCCGAAAATACGCGCAATGTGCATAGTTGTGTGATCTTTAAGAAAACATCACCCGTGTCCTGTATCTGTACGACATTTAATTTCAGACATGTAATCTCTTATCCACGTAAAGCACTCCTCGATTTACTTTCACAACACATAGATCCTTTTTCTTTCCCTGCTGTTATTCAGACCGATATCTTTCACACAATGAAAAAACTCTCCGGATAATAATTATTTAATAAATTAATTGCTGGAAATATTTAATCTTCCATGTTTTTATATGAAAATGTACAAAATAACATATATTTGACTCAATAAAATCCATTGAGTCACATTTGTTTTTTCACCTCTACTATAGGCTATACCCACAAAGGGTTCTAAATTGCTGTCGTTATAGTGTTGAAAGTACCAGTTGAACGAATTGTCATTGATAACTTCGGCGTTATCATTCGAAGATCCATCTTTGTTAAGTAATTTTTCTTCGTGTTCCACGTTTCGCTGAATAGCCTCTGCCACAGATTTCTGTTTCTCTGGTTCCGCAGAGAGACCAATGCGCGGTGATGGAACTTTTGTTATAGTTGGTCTACCTAGTGGACGCAAATTTGGTACCAAAGAGGGTACTTGCCCCCCTGGAACCAAAAAAGCTGAGAGAGCAGATGCTTCTGTCCCTCGAGAACTCTGAGTAGCAAAAGAAATATTCTTCCGATTTTCCAAAAAACGTGATTGGAACATTGGTCGTTCTGTGGCAACATCACCCGAATCGGCTACAACATTCATTGAATACATTACTCAATTGAAATTCTGCGAGGCAGTAAAATAAGAAATTGCATTATTACCAATTGACCCGTTCCTAGTAATTGTTGTAGGACTCAAAGCTTCCTCAAATTCAATTGCTTCGGTATCAATGGGGGCTTGGTTTTCCCCCCTTACTACTTGCGTCGCCGTTGGTTTCTGTGGAATCTCTTTCGCCACTTCCAAGACAGTTTTGGGCGTAGTCCACACGATACGACTCGCAACTTGTATTTGTAATTGTCCCTCGGCTTTATTCGATTGTTTGGTGTTCTCCAAATTCTGTCTGTCACTCATTTCGGTAGACAGGGTGGTTTTATTGGCTTCTTGAGGCGATTCGTCTGCTGCGATACTAGAATCCGAAGTCCTCGTTGAAATATTAGCAGGACTAGATACAAAAAAAGAATAAAGCAATTTAATATAGCAGTATTTCGGGCTAGTATTTGAATTCGTGATAATACCTGTTAGCTTTTGCGCCAGACATTTGCCAGCGAAAACTCTGTTCATTCGCCGACACGGTGGACAACTCTTCCCTTTCTTTGGACTCCACTTTAGGCTTGTTCGTCCTTGGATGAGTTCTTTCGATCTTCACGACCGTAGCATTTCCGCTCTTCCATCGTTTCCGCTCCTCTTGCGTAACGCTTGAGTTCTGAGGTTTGGTGGTGTCATTTTTATTCTGCTTCTCGTAAGATAATCTAGGATCTGCGATGGGCAGAAAACCACCTTGTCCTCGAGGTAAAGGTATGAAACCGCCTCTATGAATCTCTGGTTCTGTAGGTGGAAAAGTTCTGTAACGTCCTCTGCCAGGCCTACCCGGAGAATCCTTCCTTTCCGATTTTCTTCCCGAATTTCCCCAGAGATTAAAGTTCAGACTAGGTAAAGGCACCCCGAAAAATGTAAATCCAGAGCTACTAGGGGAGGGAGGCATCAGAGTATTTTTTTTAACAGGAACAGTATTATTTTTCGCCGGCTCTAGTTTGTCCGGGGCTTGAGTGATTCTTGCAGTGTCTACTGGTGCTGCAGTTGCACCCTGAGCCGCGGTGAATGTTACATTTGATGTGTCATTTTTGTTGTCTTGATAATCTGAATATTCGTAGAAGTAATCCGAATCCTGGGACTGAGAGTTTTGCGTTGACGACTCCTTTATGTTCATACGAAGCGGCACCATTTCCGTTGCTCCGTATACTGATGAAAAATATCGATTAAATGTACCAACGATTGGAAGGGATAATTTGTTCGGAGGAAATTTACATACACGAGGAGGACACAGGGTGTGGTGCAATGTCGATCATTTCTGCCTCGCACCCTGGGTGAATCGGGTCGATTTGTCTTTCCCGTTGACAATCTTGACGCGACAGTCTGATTTCTTTGAATAAAGACCCATCCGCGCACCTTGGACCCTCGGTGGAAGCTTGCTGTAACCATCCCCTCAGCCACAGCATTCCACACGAGCACGAAAGTGGATTTCCTTTTTGTTTTATGAATTAACCAATTTGACTACGAAGCACAAGTTAAATATTTCAATAAGATTATTATTTACCATCAATATCTAATACAGCAATGTTCGATCGTAATCTTTTGAAGGCTGCCTCTGAAACGGAGGCCATTCGATTGCTTCTTAGGCTAAGAACTCGAAGTCTAGGCATTTCATCGAATGGAGAACCTTGGATGGTACATATCCTATTGTTGTCCATCTGCGATCGAAGCGTAAAATGTATGTAAAGCGATCCGCTATCTCATTAATTAGCAAAGTAGCTATACAAATTATTGCTCTGCTAGCATAACGAGTGGCCTCGCACCACGGTTCGTGGAGAAGTTTCACTCTCAACGAGAAAGTATTCCATGTTATTTCTAAAGCCTATCCCACCACCATAATTCTCCGTTCTTCGTTTGCATAATGGAATTACGTATTACAACAATTTTGTATGCAATGCATTGCATTGGAATGATTAATTTTTATTTAAATCGGCAAGCTTATTGATGAACAATCGCGCAAATAATTTTGCTTTACTCACTTTTAATTCCACTAACCACTCCATCGATGCCAAACTGTTGCTGGATACTCTAGACAATCGATTATTACTCAAATCTAAAACTTCCAGGGAGCGCAAACTCTCCAGACCAACGTGATTCAACGCGGGCAAATGATTGTGGCTCAGATTAAGGAAGAGAAGGTGAGGCACGTTAATGAACGCGTTGCTCGCAATTTCCTGAATCCGGTTTTCCTGAAGTTCCGCACTTTGCAGTAGCGGCAACTCGGTGAAAGCGCCACTAGGGATCATCTGCATGTTTTCGAATAATGATAGTAATAGTAAAAATGTCGGACAACAATCAATTTATCTTTACATTTAAAATAAAACATGTGCTACCTGCAATCGATTTTTCCCAAGTCTCAATGCTTGCAGCTCCGGCAGGGCACGAATAGAGTTTCTTTCAATGACTCTCAGATCATTGTTCTCCAAATCTATCAATGTTAAGCGTGGCAGGCCATTGAAAGCGCCCTCCCGTAACTCACGGATACGATTTCTAACAAGTTTAAGCTCGAGCAAGGCCGATAGGCTGCTCAATGTTTCCGGCGACAGGATGTTCAGCTTGTTGAAGCTCAAGTCTAGTACCTGAAGAGCTGTTAAGCCGTGCAGCGATCCGGGTAACTCGGTCAAAGTATTGTGTGACGCGTACAGTTCATGAAGGTCCCTGTAATTAATGCCGTTTCCTCCCTTTCATTTTGATTCGTTTGAAAACTGGTTTCGGTTTAAGGAAATTGCTCTGCCAAAAAGCAGCCATTTAATGGTTTAGCATTTATTTATATATTACATTAACATTAGCTGGAAGAAAATGAACGATACGCTAGGATGGTGCCACTCTGCACGTAGGACTTTCTAGGTACCAATTTGCCAGTGACGTAATCCTATAGCTACTAGTGAAACTGCTTTTCTACTTGCGTGTTAACGTGCAAAAAGAAAAAAAGAAACGCGGGTCTCCTGTGTACAGGTGTGGGAAATCGGGATAATAATTCTATCATTGGGTATATTACCTGGTATTCGAGAAGGTCGCATGGGGTATCTGAGCAAGATTATTCCTACTGAGATCCAGCCTCTGTAGTCTAATATTCTCTTGAAAGATATCTGGTCTCAGTACCTCCAAACGATTTCCAAGTAAATTCAAATCCATCAGTGATCTCAGTGGCCTGCAACTCCTCCCATGAAGAGTCACTAATCGATTGAATCTTAAGTCTAATTGCTCCAATCTCGTCAATCCGTCAAAGGCTCCGTCATCCAGAACACGAAGAGAGTTATAAGCAACGTTTAGTTTTCTCAAGTGTGGCAAATCGGTCAGACTACCCGGTGGTATCCTTTCGATTCCATTTGCGCTAAGATCTAAGGATCTCAAAACTGGTAGATCTAGATCTTGAGATGATACTGCTGGCAGAACTACTATGCGATTCATAGGCATGTAAAGGTGTTCTATATTTCTTGGTAGGCCAGGAATTATTTCGAGCATTCGGTTCCAGCCAACGTCCAATTCGTAAAGATTATTTAAATGGTGAAACGTCAGCGGGTGAAGAACAGACAGTGCATTTCCAGACATGTTGATGTACTCTAAAGACGGTGTAGTCAAGAATGAGTCAGGCTCTATAAGAGCAATCGCATTTCCACTGATATCCAAACGTCTTAAGCTTGGTAGATTAGCTAATAAATGAGGCTCTATGTGCCGAAAATAGTTTTCAGAAAGATCTAGCCCCTGAAATGGTAACGAGATGCAATTAAATCATTCCTGGGCGCATAATATCCTTGTCGAGCACTTACTTTCAATGCTGGCAAGTTCCAGAATGGCCCCTCCAATAAGTTTGTCAAAGAATTATTTTTCAATCTCAGTTCCCTGAGGGCGGGCATCGCGGTGAAGGTTTCCCTTTGCAGAAAGGCCACTCTGTTGTGATCAAGGTGAAGTCTCTCTAGTGTGGGATGCCCGGTCAGAGCTCCAAAAGGTATCTCTTCGATTTGATTGTGACTAACGTCGAGGAATTTTAGTCTAGGCAAAGCCTCCATTATCGATCTCAGTTCACTCACATGGCTGAGATCGTTATTGATTAGCCATACCTCCTCCAGGATATTTCCAGGCCTGCGTGGAAAAAATTCCGGGTGTATACGGTGTATTAAGTTGTGATTAAGATCCACTGTCTTTAAGACTGGCATTCTCTGAAATGCTCCAGCGAACACCTCTGTTATCTGATTCCTCGATAAATACAGACGAGAGAGAACGGATAAATCCGTGAAGGCTCCTTCGCCAAGACGATTTATTCTATTGCTATCCAGACGAATCACCGAAAGTGATGGCAGATCCATGGAGGCACGGCCAATCATGCCAGCATCCACGATCGAATTTCCAACCAACGAGATTTCTTTCAATCCCGGTAAATCTATGAACACCCGAGGGTGAACCCAGTGTACTTCACAATCTGTGATGTTCACCAACTCGAGACGCGGCAGGCCACGGAAAAGGCCAGCTTCCAAGCGTATCAAACGCGGACTCCCAAAGACATGAAACTGCTCCAGGTTTGGCAAATCTCGAAAATTTCTTGGCGCCAATTCCAGTAAGCCTGGCGAATTAATCTGCAAATATCTGAGCTTGGGGAGTCCAGAGAATTTGGGGAGTTTCTTCATCACTCTACTTTGCAAAGTCACTGCCTCGAGACCTTGTAAATTTTCAAGGCTGTCTACTGGCAAGGATCGTAAATCTGGCTCCACGATGAATAATTCTAATAAGGAATCGTGTAGACCTTCCAGCCATCCCGACGATACCCGTTCAAGACGATTATTCCGTAACATTAAACGAAGGACTCTTAAAGTGGAGAAAACTTTCCCTGGCAGGCTAGGTAGATTATTGTTCTCCAGGATTAATTCATCTACCGGACGATCTAGGTAATGACTTACTGCTTTCAGTCCCTCAAGGACTCTGGGTAGCTCACTATGGCTGCACCTATTGAAAGAGAAGCAATGAATTCGATCCGACGGGGGCGTTCATCGTAATTAAAGTACGACACTTGCCATATCTGAATCTCCATGTCGCGAGTAGAACATCTGCAAGGTAGAATCTTCTCCTGAGTAGGACATCCGTACTCTGAACCTAACTGGGCACTGACACTGATAAAAACCAGTGCCAGGAACCAGCCAGTTATAAAGAGGCCTCCACCCTCCGGTGGTTTAATCATCGCGCATTTGGACCTTGGTCTATGACCACAAACACCAGTCCCACATTTTCTGTAAAAATGATTTTAACCCCGAACGTGTGACTAACAGTAAAGCATTATCTTTCGTCCCGATTTATACAACATTACACGTGTCAGCTTTTACAAAATAAAGCGTGTGGGCATTGAGTGTTAAATCGCCCTCGGATGTCACGGTGTTTTCTGTGCGTAAAACGAGGGGCGCACGTGTGTAGACGAGTTGCCTACACGTCACGGTCGTAGGCGACAAAATTAATGCTTCGTACCGTAAGCACAGGTAAGGACCGCTAGGAAAATCTTTACCCGTGATAATTGCTGTCACCTGTAACTTCGTGGCACAACGAAATTATATATCCTCCGACCAAACGGCCGAAATGTTCATGATCACGTTCACGATCACATTTTATTTCAAAATGAAACACCAAAGCACAAGGTATCCAGAAGGAAACTAATTTCAAAGAATCGATACGGAAGAGAAAAGGCTTTTCACGCTATCAGATAGAAAGAAAACAAAGGTGTTCCTCGAGGATGGTGTCACGGGTGACCACGTGTGTTTCATAACGCGTCTTCCGTAAGTAGAAACAATCGTACGGCCTGGAAAGGCAGTCGGACATAAAGAATGTCGATACCATACGAACGCAAATAAAAGGGAAGATTTAATTAAAGGTCCGTGAAGAGCTTAAGTCGTCTGCCTCGGCGAAGATTTAAGGTAGGGCATCAGAATCGAGGTATACAGGTCGTTACACTCGCGTGATTACATTTGCATTGCTCTGCTGAACTAGTATACCTGATTGTTAGAAAATCGCTTTTCCCCGTTCAGTGAACTTTAAAATGAACCCATTGAATTTTACTCAATAACAAACGATCCTCTTCGATAAAAAAAACGGATCTTTGCGTGACTCGAATTCATTCGACTGAACAGTTGACATAATCGTGGGTTGCGTTGGCCTATGCTAGTCGTGGGTTACAATATGCACAATTGATACAGGTGCAGCAGCTCTTCTTTTGTGGCCGTCATTGTCAGGATTGAACCGCAGCGACCGTATGCGATACGAGTGAAAGTGATACATAATATGCTTGCTTAGCTTCTACTCTTAAACCCCGCCGGGTTCAACCGCAGAAGATTATGCAAGTTGAAAATAAGTCGAGGGTCTATCAGAAAGCTTCGATAAAGGGCCAAGCAATAAGAGTGACGCAGTTCTCAATTATAACAAAATGTTACTTCGTCCCTTTTTATGCTGTCCTTCGACAAAATTCAAGCCGTTCCTACCTTTGTATTCAGCCTAGCTCGCCACAATTCTTGAAATTTCGACGACTCTTAGAGAACTGCCAATTTTCTTCGCCAACGATAACAAGTGACACTGACTTTTCACAGATCAAGGGGCAACGCGTCGCGTTCCAGACGTTGTTCGTTAAAAGACAAGCGTCTGTTGCTCTCGTTACGGGCAGGTATGGACTAACTACACGAAAAAGTTTCGTACAAAGCGTGCTGATGCACAAAGTCGAGGGGAGAAGATGACTGTGGCGTGGGCGATGGCGTGCGGGACGAAAAGAGAATTGCGAAGTGCTGTGTCCAACCACCGTGAAGGCACGCTTCCAGGAAATTCTTCCCTTTCCACCAAATCCTTTACATTCTAAAAAATTGGTGACAGTGACAAATTAAAAAAAAAGCCGGCCTTAAAATCCTTCGTATCGTTTAAACTTTAAGGCTGCAAGCATATATTAAGCGATTGCATTTAAAAAGCGGTATAAAAAGAAGAGTAAAAATCAGACTTCCAAGTCATTGATACGACCACGTTAATTTACTTCGCGTTCATCCCGTTCTAATACTACAATTTTTCTATAACTTGTTCGAGTTTTCTTTGATTTGCATCGACAAGGAACATGATTTCTATGATTTTCCTAAGAACGTGCAGTTAAATGTGTTCCAGTCCAGATGACACGAGTTCCGTCTTCCTTTATCCGCTTCTTTTAGAGATGTAGAAAGCTTGAGTCAACTAGAAGCATTGTACACTCCCATCTACTCCAATCTTTCATAAATAACCGGTATTGAATAACTCGTATTAACGACGTGTGTCTGTGACTTCATTTACATACGCTACTATTAAAATTCTGAAATCGAAATCTCATGTATGAATTTGGCGTCTAAATGTATGAAAAGAATGTATGTGTATATTGAAATATATCTAGGAGTACAAAACGTTTGAGCAGCAATAGCCAATTAATCGGTTATTTTTCTATACTAAGGTACCGACATATTTTAATTTAAACAAGAAAAAGATTATACGGATGTACAATTATTGTCTTCTTATAAATTGATGTTTATGTTGAAGGTCCTGCATAACCACAACGCATAAAATAAATCTGTGTTGCAACAGGTTTTCAGAATCAACCTCGGTATAATATGGAATGACCATGCGAGCCTACGGCAGTTATTTATCAGCCTCAAGACGGGAGAAAACCGCTCAATCTCTTCATCGAGCTATAGAAGTGACAATATATTTCGATTACATTTACCCGAGAACAAATTTTCTATGAAACTTAGTCGTGATACTTAAATGTATGTCACTTGGTAATAAATAAAGTGTTCTTGCCCCGGTAAAAAGCAATCATAATACTTCTTTTTATCGTATCTTGGATAACAAAAAATGTGGTGCAGAAATTTCCTGAAAAGTCCTCGACGACTTTTCACAAACAGTTTGAGAGATTATCATATAACGAGTAACCACTATTCCCCTGAAATTAAAAGTAATGGTGGCAACAACTTAGATAGCTCCGAAAGATTCCCAAGGATACTTATTACAGGTGAGTACATACTTAAAAGTTATTTAAGCCAAACCTTTCCTATTGTAATCCTAGAACGAGGACTCGATCTATGAATCTATGAATCTACGTAAAAATACGATATTCATTAATCATTTATCCTAACAAAAAAAAATATTTCCCTTTCTCTGTAAATAATGAATTAAAGTCATAAAGTCGTAAATTCAACTATATTTCTTTCATATTCACACCAGGTGGCCTTGGGCAATTGGGTACTGAATGTGCGAAGCTACTCCGTAAAAATTATGGAAATGAGAATGTGATATTGTCCGATATAATCAAACCGACAGAAGAAAGTCTATCAAACGGACCTTTCATTTTCGCCGATATCCTTGATTTCAAAGGACTCCAAAAAATTGTAGTGAATTATAGAATCGATTGGCTGATCCATTTCAGTGCACTCCTTAGCGCCGTAGGTGAACAAAATGTTCCTCTGGCTGTGAGAGTCAACATAGAAGGTAAAATAGCTTTTTATGCTTTAAAGTAAACTACGCAACGTTTAAAGTGAAATGGAATGTCGTGCCAAGTGAATCTGTCGTTGCGATAATAATTATGTAGTTAGTGTAGCCATGAAAGAAAGTGCGTTAGAGAAAGTAGCTTTCTTAGATATCATCGAGGTAAACGTTAGTATAATCAAACAAACGATAAACTTTAGACAAAATTTACAAAATTAAAAAGATTATCTCTAAAAAAGATAACAAAGATAAACGAAAAAACAATGGTACTTATAAAATTAATGTTTTATCTTAGGTATGCACAATGTTATTGAGCTGGCAAAGCAGTACAAGTTAAGGGTATTTATTCCATCAACAATTGGAGCCTTTGGTCCGGATTCACCACGGAATCCTACACCAAATGTAACCATTCAAAGACCGCGAACAATTTATGGCGTTAGTAAAGTCCATGCTGAGTTGTTAGGTGAATATTATCACCACAGATTTGGTCTCGACTTCCGGTGCCTTCGATTTCCGGGGGTCATCAGCAGTGATCCACCTGGCGGCGGTACCACAGGTATATTTTCTTATTCATTTCCCAATTTCTCTGTTGTAAACAAAATTCTTTTGTTATAAAAACGTGCACCAAGATGTAGGGCATGTTCCAATCACGATTAGAATAACTGCATAATAGTGCGATCCATCATTCTTCAAGGACAATAGTATTAGTAAATTGTTGAGCGCCTCTTGATCATAAACCGTGAGATCGCTTCTTGTGCTTCTCTTATCTTCTGATGCGTAAATCTTGCAATACCATCAAAGGCACGCGACAAATACGAATAAAACACACAGGAAAATATTTTTTTATTAATTAATACTTTTATTTTATGGAGAAAATTTCCCTCTACAGATTATGCAGTCGCTGTTTTTCACGAGGGGGTGGTTAATAAAAAATATGAGTGCTATTTAGAACCTCATACAAGATTGCCCATGATGTATATAGAGGATTGTCTCTCAGCACTTTTCCAATTTTTGAATACTCCAAGCGAACAATTACAGAGAAGAGTTTACAATGTCACTGCTATGAGCTTTACACCCGAAGAACTGTTCAGTGAACTTAAGAAGCACGTTCCGGATTTGAAAATCTCGTATAAACCGGATGGAAGACAATACATCGGTTGGTGAATAATATTTATATATTGGCATTTATTAAACGCACGTATAAAAAAAATACTGTTCCAATTTTAGCTGAAAGCTGGCCCCAAGTTTTTGACGACAGTGAAGCCCGAAGAGACTGGGGATGGCAACATAAGTATAACTTGGAAAGACTTGTGGAGTCAATGCTACGTGACGTACAGAACAATTTTGTAAGCAAAACATCATTGAAGGAGGTCAACAGCTACGTATAATGTAATGCCATTTAGGGAATAATTAATACGAACTAGACAAGTTATCAAAATATTATTTATTTTACAATAAACCCAATATTAATAATTTTTAAATACAGTTCTTGCAACCTACATCTCTATGTCGCCACTCATTAATTCGGCGATTTCATCATCGTTAAGATGGTTCTCTATTCTTTTTGGAGTTGCTTTAGACGCTCTACTCGGAGTCATGCTTGTTCTCTCTGTTAGTCTTGATGGTGTACTAGCACCGTCCATGCTTCTCGAAGGCGTAGCAGCATTTCTTACAGGTGTACCGATGCTTCTATCCATTCTTTTAGGAGTACCTACTTTCTCATTTAACCGTACACTTTGTGAAAGCTTTTCTTTGCTTTCTGACTCTATAGAACGAAAAAAAATCAAATACTTTTATGAAATAAAATAAACCCTACCGTTTTTTTCTTACGAAACACTATTACCTGGAGGATTGTCTTTAGCCAATATGGCTCGACTTTCCGCAAAGTATGTGTTTGGATTATTGATTGGCCTATTCGGTAAACGATTGTGTACAACTTTAAAATATGATTGACAAGCAAGAAGATAATGCCCTCCCTTGGCTAGGTCTGCTATTTCATTAATACCTGAAGTATAGAAAATAATATGTAATATACACGTATATACATATATCGTTCTATATAAATCAGGAACAGAGAAATTAGTAATCTTACTTATCACAGGTATGCCAGAATTAAGTAGTTTTTGTTTCAATGACTCGTAATCCATGTGTTTGTATGGACAACCATGATATTCGCCGGGCCCTACGTTACTAGATATAATTTTTCCGCATCCGAGGGGGGTATAGTTTGTCTGTTTGCCTTCTTTACCAAAAATATGTCTTATAGAATAGGCATATTCTTTATCAAATTTCGTTGTATCGATTTTCTTTGTAAACTCTGACTTCCAGAAGTGCAGAGCGTCTTCTAACGTTACCCCTATACCTTTCATGAATAAACCATATTGAATACGACCACTATTCCTGAGATGGTGAGTGGTCTTAAGAGCATCATGCAATGTTCTCATACACAAGGGATACGATGTTTTTGACAGCTAAAAATTATATGATATAGTATGGAGTGCAAATTTACGAGAAATAAGTGATTTACCTCATCCAGTTTTTCTATAGGTGTAGCAGTAGTGGACCAAGTAACGCGTGTCTGACTAGAAAATGTGTCAGTTAAACTGAAGAGGAAAGATAATCTTTCATCATGAGATACGTTGGAAAAATTGGATCTTGCGTCCTGTATAATAAAAATACATTTGACATAATTGTACATTAAATAATTGGTCGAATAATCACTAAAAAATCGGTAAAAAAAATAGAACTCACCGGTATACCGATATCGCATATATTTTTCCTGAAATAAGTAACAAATAAGGACATCAAGTCCGATTGCGGTATGTATGCCATACCTCCAGAAACGTAAACCTTGCGCGATTTAATTAAATCCGTAACCTTTTGAAAAGGCACTTTATAAAATTCCATTGCCTCAATATTTGAAACTTTGAATGTAGACGAACGGAGTTCCTCTCTTATTTCATCCTTCTCTTCTTGGGCAAGCTTGGAAAAATTGAAATACGTAAAGAGTGATTGTCTAGTAGTATTCAATGCATACATATTTAATTCTATTCGTTACCTGTTGACAATCAAGTGTATGCATGCTAAGCAATTTTTCTATTCCTTCTTTGTCTAGAGAGCTAAACCTTAACTTAAAATACTCGATTTCTTGATTAATGTACCACATTTGGTTCTCTTGATCAAGACAATACGCAAATCGTAATATAAAGTGCGATATGTGGTCCATTCTTCTATATTGCAATTCTGTTTCCGTAGATGATTTGCATCCCTTCGCGTACAAAAGGTGCGCAAAATGCTTGAGTCCATCTTGTATCAAACTTGTATTTAGATTTTGCTTACGTTCATCGAACGTTTTAGAGTCTGTTCTCAACCCATTGCTCTCAATGTGTTTTAATACTGAAAAAATTAGACACTCATTTAGTTCTGGCTTATACGCATAAAAGAATATTCGGATGATATACTGGCCATTTTTTAAAAAATACAAACGTTTCAGTCTCTCTAAACACAGTCGTTCAAATTCAACAAGTGGAATTTCCCCGCTTGGAGGAAAATCATACATTTGTAAGTCATGTTGATAAATGTCTTGGAGATTAGTTTCAAGATTAACTGTGTATCTTCGCCGTTTGGTGTATTCCATTATTTGGAAATAAATGAATTGGATCTTCTTACTGTATTAAATGCATTACAATGATAGTGTCCGACGTGAATATAATTAACAGTAAAGTGAAAAATGTTGTATAAAACTTACAATTAACAAGGCACATAAAAGTCAGCGCGTATTCACCTAAAAGTAATTTATACACTGCGTACAATCAGTCTTGCTTACTGTACACTGGCTTCTCCTAAGGCACATAAGCAGCCATTGCTATACCGACTCGTTTCCCGCGCTTTTTTCCCGCCGTTATTTGAAGAAAATGTTTCTTACAGCTCGGAATATAACGGGGTGAAAATGAAAAAATTGTCAAGTATTTAAAATAGTTTTAACATATTTATTTAAGATTATTATATAATTATTAACATTTTAATACACTTCAATGTTTTCGTAGTTCTAATACGCTGCACAATAAAATGACAAATTGAAAATATACTGTACACTTTTTAGTAAATCCACTAGGATTTAGAAATTTTACGAGTCGTTGCGACTGATATATTTCTGAACGCCATTGGAGCTATATGACCATCGGTACCGTCGAAATTTTGAACATAAAGCTCTTTCACTTGTAGGTTAAAAAATTCCATCCTGTTTGTCACCGCAGATATGTCCCGAAATTCACGGATAGTAATACCAGTTTTGTCAATAACTTGCTTATCAAGCAAATTCACATGTTTTGGATACATCGAGTCCCCTGGTAAAACGTATACCATCCCATCTTGCAATTCTACCTTTACCTAATAGAAAACATATCATTAATATTGTTCTACCAACGTTAACATAAACTTGAAAGCTTCGTTGTTTTAACTTACTGGCAAATTTAATAATATCCCCATTCTACTACGATCGATTGCAAAGTCTAATAAGTTATCTATGCTTTCGAATTTTGCTATTCTTGCTACTTCATATTGCTGTGGAGGCAGCAATGCAGCGGCAGTGGACGAAAACAACATTTTCCCGGGCGTATCCCACTATATTGTGGATGAAGTATTAATAATTTATACAAATAGCATAATTAATGTATTCAAAAATATAATCTTACTATTAAATCTTCTATTTCTGTAAGTTCACAATTCGTATTCGGTGTATCTTGGATACAAACCAAATAAAATACGGTGTCGTAACGTTTTCCAACAAAATATGTTGGTGTTAACCAGTTGCTCCATTCATAAAGGGACCATAAGTCTGGATAACATTGGAAATTCTCACACAATGTATAAAATTCTGTAGCATCATTATGCACCCTCGTTTGCCAGCTCTCTAATTCTTTTTCGGACACTACAAATTAATACGAAATAATCATTTTACATTATTTCAGGAAAATACATTTTATTTTCCAAGAAGAAATAGTTACGTTTTATGTGTCCGGCCCATCCAAAATTCGAGGCATCTTTTTGTGATTGCTTACAAATTAATATGCCGCATTCTTCGAATGTCTCGCGAATGGCAGTGATTCGTAATGAAATTTCTCTTGGCAACTCATTAGGTCTAAATTTGAAAATCGACGGACGAACAGGGGTGTTTGGAGTTAAAGATGTAAAATTGTAGGCATCAAAGCCGAAGGTGGAAAAAAGATTATGCCACTTTAAATCAGCATCAGACGGATGCACTACTCCTCCAGGAAATACATACCTGCGAGGCATGAATCTCGAATTCTGATGCCGCTTTAGGCACAGTAAATTGTAATTGTACTGAAACTGAATTTTATCTTTTTAAAAATTCAATTAGTATTTAATATTCGTCACTTTTATACAAAATCTTGTCGTAATACTATTTAAGCTTTCGCGCCTCTTTGATGTACCGTACGTAAATTTAAAGAGTCATGAGATAACTTAAGTTTGGTTATACTTGTTGAATAATTTCGTTTCATTATTAGTAACAGTAAATCAATTAATTATTAAATTATAAACATTCTTGTCTTATATAATATTTTAATTAATTACTTACATTTGAGGCCGTTGATGGGACATATCTTTGTATATGACGAGCTGTTAATATTAAACTAGCGGATTCTTTCCAAACTGTCATTTTTATAAAGAAAGATACACGTTTTACGTTACAGTAATACCAATAATTTTGTGAAATCGCAAAATAAAGAAATCATAAGGTTATGGGTCCGTAAAGTACATTTGTAACCTGAGTATCTGCATGTAAATAATTGGTATGATTATATGTGAACAATCGTGGATCATAAATATCAAAATGGACGGATAATTATCGATATCTTTCTGTTTTTAAAAAAAAATTCCAATCGATATTTTGTACACCACGATGAATTTTATAGAATGCACAACAATAAAATTGATAATCAGTTACAAAATAAACATTACAGCTAATAATTTCGTGTAGTAGAATAATTGCTACATAAATAGTTTTTTTATTTTTAATATTTACTACAATATTACATGTATATGGCAGTCCATTAGATTAATACTTAGTAAGTTTAGACACATAAGTTTCTTACAAATTAATGTTAAGCATCAATATGATAGTACTTTCTGTTAAAGTTGCAGTTTTTGTAGACACAGTCTATGTGCATACAAATGTACAGTAATTTTATGTACATTACACCAATTAATTATACCAATAAAACACATATGATGCATTACATTAATAACTATACAACATTAACAATCTATGAAGACTGGACTATGTATCTTTTATAGGTTTATCGGGCTTGCTAGTCGCTGCAACCATAAGTTCATACAATTGATATACTTGTTCGTCTCTAAATTTGTCAAAATCTTCTTGGTTTAAACTTTGGCCAAGCGGTTTAGCTGTATGGGGTCCTTTCAATCCAAGTTGCTTAACCAGCATTATTGTATATTCCTACAAATTATAAGAATGAAATTAAATGACGTAATAAAGTTATACTGTAAACCTGAGCGGAAAGCGTTTGAATATAAAAACAAAATATATTAGTTCATTTCTTATGTGTTGGTAAATCTATGCTGTAACAAAACATGATGAATATGGATTAGTTATATAGGAACATATGTTAGGTTAATTTAATATCACTTACTGTCCATTCATGTAAGAATACAATTGCTGTCGATTCATCACAATTTTTGTGCCTCTTAAATTCATCCCTGACATAATTAGTTCCTAAAGACTGAATTTCAATTGGTAAACCACGATGTAACCTTAAAATTGTTTTGTACAGCATTCTGACACGCTGTACGTGAGATAAACTAGGCATGATTTATTTTTAAAAAGAATGCCATCTATGCATGCTAACTATTCGTATATGTATAATATTGTTTCAACACGGCTATAATTCTATTCTAAAAATTTAAATAAATAAAAAATCAATGGAGGCTCGCGCCAAATATCATGCAGAAGGCACACGTGTTTATGTCAGCCGTCAGTGTGCATAATTCTGATTACAGATATCTAAGTACTTATTTAATTATTAATACATATAATGTAAACAATTATATTTAATTGTTTCATAATAAACAAATTGTTTCGTTTAATCTTAAAAAAAGAAGGAACGACATGCATATACTATATCATGCATAATACCAATATACATTATATTAATATATACAATGTGCGCCTTCATATAAAAATATTACAAAATTGTCACAATAAAAAATTCATATATTAAGCATATTGTCTTCTATTATTTAATAAAGTTATATGCGATGTATTTGCATGGATTTATATTGGAGAGCAAAGATAATGCAGTTATTTAAATTATAGCAGCATAATTTCTTGTAAATATATGTCCTACAGCTGATCAAAATATTGAAAATATGATTATAATATAAATTTTACGTATGTGATAATACTTCGAGAATTAAATAAATAATGTAGTACGGTTAATAATAAGAAATAATACTAGCTAATATAAGAACCGTACAATATGTGTTTACGTGGTCTTTCTGTAATAGTAAAAATTAATTTGTAACGCGCTATATTATAATCAATATAATAGTAGAATAATCTGCATCATGACGACATCACAAGTTTTGTAACGGTAAAAAGTATGTTAAAATAGATCCAGATTAGTGTATCCTTCCGCCGAAATGCAGTTTCTTCCTCAATTTCACGAACAAAGACCCCCCACTGAGATTTCCACCAATAGCGATCATTAAACTTTGCTTCCAATCGTTTTTCCTCTTACATTCGATTCATCGCGTACTGCATTTATATTATTTTATAAAATCAGCGCTTAGAACAAAGAATTATAATAAAAACTGTATACATACTACTGCCAAAATTGTATTTGAATTTTTTCTATCAAAAGCCACTTATTTAGTTTCTTTATAACATGAAAAAGAATAATTCTATCCTAAATCGCGATCTATTTCGCGAGGGTGAGATCTCTCTTCACGGCGATCTTTCGTCCAATCACAGCCACTTGTTTCCTACTTTCAATAATTAGCAATAGTTGATGCTGGCGAGCCATTCGGCTTCGCGCCCTCGTCCTGTTGACACGCTGTGTAATTAGTCCGCGATTATCATATTAATTTTATAATTTCTTCGAGTATTTTGTGCTCCGAAAGGTGTTTAGTGAAGAACAAAGCCACTTGAAAACCTGGGTAAAGTATTTTCCAATACTCTTTTCTCTAAAATTAGTTTTTTCTACTTTGTCGTAAACGAGCGATGTTCGCGTAGCGTTCTCCTATATTCTTATCCGGTACCACAGCATTTGAGCAATTTCTCGAATTTTCTGAAAATAATATATATCGCAATTACAGTCGATTCATATTTTGCATCAAAAGCCACTTATTTAGATTCTTTATAACATGAAAAAGAATAATTCTATCCTAAATCGCGATCTATTTCGCGAGGGTGAGATCTCTCTTCACGGCGATCTCTCATCCAATCACAGCCACTTGTTTCCTACTTTCAATAATTAGCAATAGTTGATGCTGGCGAGCCATTCGTCTTCGCGCCCTCGTCCTGTTGCCACGCTGTGTAATTAGTCCGCGATTATCATATTAATTTTATAATTTCTTCGAGTATTTTGTGCTCCGAAAGGTGTTTAGTGAAGAACAAAGCCACTTGAAAACCTGGGTAAAATATTTTCCAATACTCTTTTCTCTAAAATTAGTTTTTTCTACTTTGTCGTAAACGAGCGATGTCGCGTAGCGTTCTCCTATATTCTTATCCGGTACCACAGCATTTGAGCAATTTCTCGAATTTTCTGAAAATAATATATATCGCAATCACAGTCGATTCATATTTTGCATCAAAAGCCACTTATTTAGATTCTTTATAACATGAAAAAGAATAATTCTATCCTAAATCGCGATCTATTTCGCGAGGGTGAGATCTCTCTTCACCGCGATCTCTCGTCCAATCACAGCCACTTGTTTCCTACTTTCAATAATTAGCAATAGTTGATGCTGGCGAGCCATTCGTCTTCGCGCCCTCGTCCTGTTGCCACGCTGTGTAATTAGTCCGCGATTATCATATTAATTTTATAATTTCTTCGAGTATTTTGTGCTCCGAAAGGTGTTTAGTGAAGAACAAAGCCACTTGAAAACCTGGGTAAAATATTTTTCAATACTCTTTTGTCTAAAATTAGTTTTTTCTACTTTGTCGTAAACGAGCGAAATTCGCGTAGCGTTCTCCAATATTCTTATCCGGTACCACAGCATTTGAGCAATTTCTCGAATTTTCTGAAAATAATATATATCGCAATCACAGTCGATTCATATTTTGCATCAAAATGAGTGCTTAAAATAGTTTAATGGCAATATTAATTCTTGTAAAAACGGTTTTTTTCTAACGGACGCCTACGGGGTTCAAAGTACCTTTTGCACGGAAAGATGATTCTGCGCATATTGTTGCGCATATTAATTTTCGAACGGTTAATACATTTTGGCTTCCATCTTGTAAGCGTCTCTTTCTGTTGGCGAACTCGAACTTTCTTTCGGAGAGAATATTTTACTTTACGATATAAAATACCGGAAAATATAACTGATATTTCTAGGAAGAATGTTTCATATACACATAGTTCGAATTTTGCGTGTTTTTTGTTACAGAATACAATTATTTGAAAACCGGATGCAGATCTGTTGCACATAATCGTACCAGAGTCGTAATGTATCTGATACCATATTTTTTAAATTTCTACGAATACGTGAGTAAATAAAACTGTACTCATGATTTAATTTAATAATTTTGAAAGTTCTACCAATACATCTTTATGGTCATCGATATTTATTTTGCAATATATTAATTCTTGTAAACTTGAAGGATTTTTCATACCGTACTGAATAATTAATTTATTAATGCAATGAATATATTGCTCATATGGAATATTTAAATGTTATTCATATAATTAATAAGCCGTTTGGTTATTTGACGCACTTTATAAATATTAGTTTGTTGCAATGATGATTTTCTACATGTTCCGATAAACATTTCGACAAGCGTATATGTGCAAAAAAAACCCAGAATTACTTTGAACAAGTGCACATTAAACAATTTGTTTCCTCGTCGGCCGCCTAATAAGAATTTCTTTCAGCAAATTTTGTGGTCGCGCGCAATGCGATCGTAGAGTCAGTGTTTGCCTGGCAGGTATTGAATTTTTCTATTGCCATCGGGGCTCATTTTTTTAAATGAATAGTACCGCCATAGCAGAGTCTGTGTTTGTTCGTTTCTCGGTATCCTAATTTCGACGTAAAGTCGCAAATTTTTCTGTTGTCCGCGAAATTAGAGTCAGACAACACCGCCAAAGGGCTCGCCGCCGCCCTACAGGAAACACGTAAGTTTTCGAAGCGTTCTTAAAATTTTTAATACACGTTCGATTTCTGTATTGTCAATTAAACGTTTGTGTTGAATGTGTTTGTTTCAGATGTAATCGGACAGAAAAGTCTGAACGGATGTACACACGTCCACGATCTATGTTTAAACAAGCAATAAAGTTTAAAAATGTAAGTTCATTTTTCATCCCACATGCTTCGATTTATTTTCGCAGAGGCGTAAAGTGTATTCTCCAACCAGCTTTTTTCCCCATTTCAGTTGCAGCTTTGTTTACTATTTACCAATGCGAGCGAGTATCGTATTACGTCCTCGGCTGCTCCACAGTGCAGACAAACATCATGTATTGTACGTAAGCATATTCAGCGGCCGGTGAGTCGATCCAAAACAAAATTGACTATATTTCGTTTGTGAGCATAGTGATCACGAGAATACGATGTTCATCTCGTGTATAAACGTTTCTTTTATTTGCTTCGCACTATTTCATGCAATGTACTTTAGTTCAGGCTAGGGTCTTCTTGTTCTTGCAAATTAAATTTTAGAGCAGAAGTCGGATGACCCTCCGATTTCGTCCAAAATATTAATTCCTTTTTTTTGCTTTTTAATATTTCATGCTTTGCCTATTCTTTTGCGTATAAAGTTCAAACGAGCATATACGCGAATGCTACGTGCAATTGAAATAATATTCAGAACTGAGAATGTTTATTAACATGTTATTAACATGTTTGTTTAAATAGAAAATATAGTTTACAAGTAAATAAATAGTCTTAAATACGCTATGGTATCGAAACGAGCAAGAAGACAATTCGCGTTGGTCAGATTCTAACATTGGAGTAATAAAATTAATGTTTTTAGTACGATTCGAATTATTTACTTCGATGCAGAATCTACCGAGGGTTTAATATAATTAATTGCTATTGAATAAACTTTCAATTTTCACTTAGATATCTTTAAAAGTTTTAATATATATTTATTATTTAATTATTATTATATATATTTAATATATTCCAAATATATTTGCTAAAGTTTCTTATTATTATTATTTAATTTTAATTAAATAAATTTTAAATTTAATCTTATTATTATTATAAATATTTTGAACAAAGATTATATCGAAATTCGTTTAGAAATTTTACTAATTAATTTTTTAGTTCAGGATTTTCAGCATAAAACAAGGTATGTCCAATTTCTCGTGCCCGTGTACATTTTTGTTCTGAACTTGTCAGTGAGCTCAGGTGCTTCTCTGATAAGTGCAGACGGTGTACACGGTTTAATTTTATAAGATTTTCATGTTTAGCGACTGACAATGTTTAGCGACTGTGCACGATGCAGGTTCCATTTTTGTGTGTGTGTGTGTAATTAGGCAAATGGAATATGCATCGAATAAAGCAATAAATAATGCAAAATAATTCTTAACATTAAATAAAATTCGAATATGTACATATACATATGGCATAATGATGATAGAAATACGAATAGTATTATCGAACAATTTAATTAATTATATACTATATGCAAATATAATCATAATTATATATCAAATATAATTGATATACGATTGAGCAAATGTGTGTTGGTAAATGAATAAATATATGATAACTGAAAATGCAAATAAGCAAAAGGTATAGTTAGAAACAAATGAATGAAAAGACGAGAAGGATGTCTATGAATGTAATGAATATTTAACGCAATAGTCGCTATAGTTGTCAGTCGATTTCAGCAATGGGTACGTACATTTTAGAGTATGAAAGGTTGTGTGATATAAGCTCGGGTGACGGAGGCGTCCCGGGACGTACCTCTCTAGTTTAGGCTTTTGCACCCGAGTGTTGTGTGAGAGAATCGTGGAGTGAACGCTTTTTATGAATGTGTTTTGCCATATTTTTAAATATAGGGTTTAGGTAGGTAGGTAGTATATCTTCTGGTATGTTTGTGTGAACTTAATTTTAAGTAGGAAGGGCCAGGGAACGCAGGCAATCACATTTCTCACTCGGGTAGGCTTTTGAATCGCGTGATAAGTCTGCTCCTGGGAAATAATTATAACCAATTAATTCACAATTATTTGGTTCTAATTTGCTGTATAATGGTTCATACCTACTTTATAAGAGCGCCCGTGGTTCTAGACCCGGACGAAAAATGAGGTGCAAAATTGATTCTGTTTGAGGTTTCAAGTTAAAGTACGTGTTCTACACCGAACAGCTATTACTGTAATGGTTGGTCGTGGTACAATGCCTCATTTAACTCGGTGTTTATTTATTCTTTTTTTTATCGAAATTTCGAAGACTCAAATAGAAATCAGTGGTGTTTGTGATAAAAAATCCCGAAGAGAGAAGAGGCCAGAGGCTGAAGATTTTAAAGAATGGTTTTCCATCGTATGATGGACAACCATTCTTAATTTATTTATTTATAATTGCTTCTTATTTGCTTGAATATCACTATGCTCACAATATCGGTATATATATGTATGTTATGTAAACGACGGGGAAACAATTAACAGTATTTAACATAAAGTCACTCGTGACGGGTATAGATGTTTTCGCGATTTTTACAGTTTCTTTTTTTAATTGTTTAATAAGAACACAAGAATATGCACGCCTACGTATGTATCAATTTGTTTCTCTTTGCTGCAAATGAAAATAAATGTACAAACGATTTAAAATATAATACGCTTAGTTTGTCGACAACGCGACCCTGTATATTTTTCAATGTATACGGTACTGGAACATGTAATATGAAAATCATCATTGCATTTATAATTGAATTATCAAATTTCTGACATTGATAATTTTGTAATGTTTTCATTACAGTTGAATATCTTATGGATATTATGCATATAAATGTACTGCATTAAAATCACACAGCGCTACTTTATCATTTTACTGTTTTTACTATTTTGGAGGATAATGATCAAGTAATCCACCAATTGCAGAATTTATATTTTTTTAATATTGTATAATTCTATCATTTATGGAAGAAGTAAGCTTCTTCCATGTAACTTTAATCCTAAACAGCTTAAAAAATGATACGGGAATCAAAAATCTTTCATTTATTTTTAAATGTTATTTGTAACACTTGTCGAGTCACAATTAACCACCTTATATTGAGTACAGTTTTTGATTTTAATAATTTTGAACATTTCACAAATGTAATTATCTTAAATTTCAGATACTCATTTAAAGGTATTACTATTTCCTTATTTTAATCAAATTAATTTTTAATCACTTGTAGGTCTTAAAAATTGAATTTGTTAAGGAACATTTCTTTAATTCTACTTGCAAAGGTTGCTTTTTGTTTCAGATATAATTATCGAACATTCCAGATACAGATTTAAAGGTATTATCATTTTCTTATTTTAATCAAATTGATTTTCAAACACTTGCAGGTCATCAAAATTTCAATGCTTTTGTGATTTCATTTGTTATCGAATTTTTATTTATTTCTAATTGCAAAGTATGCTTTTTGTTACAGATATTTTACGCCGAACATTTCAGATACACGTTTGAAGATATTATTATTTCATTACTTTAATAAAATAAATTTCCAATCAATTACAGGTCTTCAAAATTTCAATGCTTTTGTGATTTCATTTGTTATCGAATTTTTATTTGTTTCTAATTTCAAAGTATGCTTTTTGTTACAGATATTTTACGCCGAACATTTCAGATACACGTTTGAAGATATTATTATTTCATGACTTTAATAAAATAAATTTCCAATCAATTACAGGTCTTCAAAATTTCAATGCTTTTGTGATTTCATTTGTTATCGAATTTTTATTTGTTTCTAATTTCAAAGTATGCTTTTTGTTACAGGTATTTTACGCCGAACATTTCAGATACACGTTTGAAGATATTATTATTTCATTACTTTAATAAAATAAATTTCCAATCAATTACAGGTCTTCAAAATTTCAATGCTTTTGTGATTTCATTTGTTATCGAATTTTTATTTGTTTCTAATTTCAAAGTATGCTTTTTGTTACAGATATTTTACGCCGAACATTTCAGATACACGTTTGAAGATATTATTATTTCATTACTATAATAAAATTAATTTCCAATCAATTACAGGTCTTCAAAATTTCAATGCTTTTGTGATTTCATTTGTTATCGAATTTTTATTTGTTTCTAATTTCAAAGTATGCTTTTTGTTACAGATATTTTACGCCGAACATTTCAGATACACGTTTGAAGATATTATTATTTCATTACTTTAATAAAATAAATTTCCAATCAATTACAGGTCTTCAAAATTTGGATGCTTCTATGATTTCATTTGTTATTGAATTCTAATTTATTTATAATGGCAAAGTATGCTTTTTGTTACAGATATTTTACGCCGAAGATTTGAGATATACATTTGAAGACTATTTTGTTATTGTAATGAAGTGTTCTTGAATTTATTTTATATGTTATTGGTTCATGTGTTTTCTTTCGCATATTTTTATTTATTTGTCCTGATGCTAGTATTAATTTTGGGTATGGTGTAACATTTACTTGTAATATTAGTAAGGCCTTACAGATAGGTAGGTCGTTAGATATTGGTTAGGCAGGTGTCAATTATTTTTTAAGCAGGTCCTTGGCACTTTTAGTTAGGTAGGGTCTTGTATTCTTTGGTATATGTATATATACATTTCATACAGGAGTATATACTTCTATATTAATAAATGGTTATATATTTTGTTGTAATTTGTATGTGATTTTAATATTTTCTGTTCTTTTCAGCCATTATAATTTCAGCTTTAATCTAGGCCGGTCTAGGTTTTATATAGACAGGTTTTCAATAAGAATTTTAATGCTATGTTATGTTTTGAGAAGCCCTTTGCCCTAAGATGTGTTGCCATACCCTATGAAACTCATCGGCATTCCCCAAAAAATCTGTTCCCACGAATCGACAAAAAATTGGTTACCATGCCCTAACAAATTTATTGCCCTACCTTATGACCTATGAAATCCCTGGTATCCCCCCAATAATCTGTTGCCAAGAACCTATACAAAATTAGTTCCGATGCCCTAAGGAATGATTTATTAAACTGAAACTCAAGCAGGTTGTTTATAGATATTATTGATAGGTAGGATTGTATAATTTGTATTTGGTTTCTTTCAGATGGGTCTCTATGCGCAGCAACCTCCTCGTGGTGAGACCTGGGCAATCGTTATTATTGAGAAGTAATTAATAAGTATATCTTAAATACTTAAGATATAATTACTAATTACGTCTGAAATAATAGTGAGCTAATAGCTGCTCTCGCGTATGTTGTTCCATAATAAATTAAAACGGGGCGCAAAATTTGAAGTTGCATCTTAATTATTGAGCATAATTACAAAAGTAAAATTAAAGTTACAATATTTAGTTAAGATAATATATATTTAAGTACTTAAACACTTTATACACATATGCAATACGTATCATACATATTAATCCTTTAAAATTTATATCCTTTTATCTATATCCTCGTTCCACTTAACTTACAACATTTTTCAACAACACTTTATTAAGTTTACTTTTAACGCATTAATTGTCCTCAGGGCATCGCGAGTCTTGAATCTCCTATTAATTGAAATGATGCAATTAAACTTAGTTTCAATTTATAAATACTCTCGATAAAAGAAGGCATATCTTACCCGATTCCTTTTCTCTCCGTACTTCGACCAGAATGTAACATTACACGATGTCCTTTGACCCGTTTGCTTATTGAAAACGGAACACGAGGAGAATGGTGGCGAGTATAAATGCAATGAAACGGCAGGATTCACGGCACTTGGATTTTCAACACGGTGAAGTCCAAGGGAATCTAAATAAGTTCTTATTAAATTACATAGAACTTTAATTGGATATTAAGCGATATGTAGGTTTCAAAATTATACCATTAATGTAACATATTTTATTGAGTCCCAGGGTGGTCTTCTCTAATTCCATAAGCTCCTTCGATTCTTTTGTATCATTTTCACACTTTTCGGGCCACGCATACCGTGTCTACGAAAACGGAAGACGTAGAAAAATGTACAAAAATTAAATGAACAATAAGTTTTATAAGTACCTCGCAAAGTTCGCCTTGGAGTATTTTCATTATACAGTGTGCATCTGCATGGTCGTGAATGGCCGAACCATGACCTTCTCCCCAACATAAAACCATTAAATTGAACCTTCCATTTCCTTCATCGACCAAATTCCTTGTATACCTGACATAGTACAATGATTCATTTAGCTCGCCTGTTTAAGGCATTTGTTTTACTTAATTAATCCAAATTCGCAATAGTGATTCGCATTGAACTGTGCCGAAGGATAATGAATTATTCTTATTGGAGGGGCAATTAATCATTATCACGTCGGGTCTGTAGCTATTGTTTCCTAACGCGCAAGAACAATTTTGTTGTATGTTGCTTTCGACCCAACGAGTGTCGCGCGTCAAAGAGCCGATATTCTCAATCAAGTGTAAGTTAAGAGAAGGGGACATACGTGGAAAGTGTGCGTAACCAGCCATTCACCGTACGAACACTACTGATTTATGCACAATACACATAGATATTGAAATGTTCCGCATACTTAGCTTTGGGTTGCACTCGTGTCGAACCATTTTGGTCATTCACTTTTTCTAGGTTGCATATTATAATAATTAATGATGGAGAGGAAAAAATTCTGATAGCCATTTTCGAAAGGTGAAGAAATCTAATTCGTCACGGTAGTTTAGTGTGAAGTCGATTAGTTGAAACGTTTGAAACCGGTGAAATATTTTGATGACCGTTTTCGTTATTTTTATGACCCAGAGAATTGCTTTTCTTCTATTTTATATAACTCGTTCTACTTTGTAGAACGCAGTTTCCATGCTTTCGCATATTATGTGGAAATCGGTCATGTTAGCAATCATATGCTGCAATTCTACTTGTATTCAACCAAGTCGTCATTAACTATGTGATTTATACAATGATTTTTGTTTCCGATCAGTATATGCTTTGTACGAAAGCGAGAGAAAGTCGGCGTAAACTCGTTTATTTCTTAAATTCGAACACTCGTTTGTTCTTAAAATTTTCTTTAAGAATTACGAAAAGTAATTTTTAATTAATGAGGTCTTTCGGTTATAGAGAAATTAATAGTAAATTTAATTAACCCGTAGAGGAGAAAATAACGTATTAGTGTCTAACACTATTTACACTATTTGACACATCATTAATATCGTCTCTTACTTGAACAAGTACACATACTTATCAAAGAATTCTGCAATCCTCGCTCTTATTGTTCATATTTATGGCTTTCAAACATTCGCATTATATCATGCATTATGTTAGAGTAGCTTAAATAACGATTCCATGAAACTTCACAATATATGTTTCCTTCTGATAAGAATATTGGTGTTTTCCACGATTCTTAACATTTTGGTATCGCTATTAGCCAGTTGATGACGTCTTGTTACTATTTTTCTTAACGTCACTTATTTCACGTTAATGTGTAAGATTGTTAAATTCTTCATTACTTAGGATTGATTATGTTTTGAATGAAGTATATTATTTATGGGGCGGCGAGGGTAGGAGAAATAGCGACGAGCGATAACCTATCATGAACTTCATCACATTAATTTTATTTCTCAATTCGACGTAGTTTTGACGCGTTCTGCTCATACTCCGATCGACAATTATTTACTGAGAAATTCGATTATTAGTTGATTATTGGTTACACGCGTACAGCGTGGACCCAATTAACAGAAGCAAATAATTTCTACGATAACCGTAATTATTGAAATTAATTAAACAGTAACGTATTGTAATTTAATTAGCATACTTTGAAAAGAAATCATAGACCGTGTTTTTCAATCAACAGAAAGAATCAAGCCTACACTTTCTCGGATCATTCTAATAATACGTCCAATATGTGTAATTCTTTGATTTACCTGCATCGATCAAATTTTGCATATCTTTTCCATTCGAACGGGTTACTTCTATAGGATGCCATTAAGTCTTGCACGACGTCAATGTTGACGTGGTCAGTCTTAAAAGCTTCATGTAAAGCGTCAATAAGCTCCCGAAGTGTTAAAGAGGCATTTTCTTGATGAATATTCTTCTCGTTTAATTTTCCACGGGAAACACAAAATAACTTAGGGTCCTCACTACAGACCTGCATTTTTCGTTCAATCCTTCACTTGCTATTCCTCTTCGGTTTGTTGAACTTTGGTTTTTATAATTACTATCGCCCGTATTCGATAAGGCTTAACGAATAATATGAAGGAGTTGAATGGCGCGAAATGAGAGCAACAAAAAATGTGCTGTAGATAAACTGGAAACAATTTGCAAAGGAAAAGAAAGAACTCAAGAGTTCGAATCGAAACCAAACCAAGAGCACGTTTAGCGCAGGAAGAACACGTTGCCGGTCTACGGTTTGTACCGATCTAGTAAAACAGGGGAGACCGTGTCTTGTACGAAGCCTAAGATACCCCCTACTCCTGGCGACTCTTACTTGTTAGTAGTAGCCTCAAATATATATGTATACATTGTACATAGTTTACGTGGTAACTCTACCGAAGCTACGATTATTTTTTACTTCACCAAAAAACTGGTACCGTGTTGCACATTTTATAGAATCAGAATTTTGAGAATTTGATAAGAAAATCTTGCCTTTTATTTACGGCTGTAAAGTTCTTTTTATTGCGGTACGGGGGATTAACGAAATTGGAATTATGTATTGTAAATTATATCGCAATGTATTATTTCCGATGTTTTGATGTGTTTGTAATGGGTCCCTTATCGCAACAACGTTAATGGGAGCTCGTGTTAATTTGTTTTTCATTCCTTTTTTTTCTCTTAGGATGGACTAACTTTTGATTCTTTTTTTATCGTGCATGTTTATCTTTGGTATTACGAGCAATAAACGTTGTGAAAGGAGCAATGCCGTAATTGAAGTTTTTCGTAATCAGGGCATTTGTTAAAATTTCGAGTACTTCACGGTAATTAATGCAATCAATTTCTTTGGTTCACTTTTTTTATACACTTCGTTAAGTAATTTGTCAAAAATAATATCGGCCAATTTGCAATAGGTCTCTGCGGAGGAAAGAACGGAGGATTAAAGTATTAGTTACGGGCAACAAAAGATCAAGAGCGCATTTATTATTACAGTTCTTTTAGAATAACTTAACAAACAGTCGTGGTTCTTTTTTCTACCACCAAAGCAATAATACTATGAAAAAATTGAACATGTACTGCCTTATGATTAAAAATTAAAAATTTCTTTTCCTGCTGTTTACAAAACTCTCAAAGTGGTGTACTTTCACGGGTATTATACTCCTAAATCCAATAATCGCACGTGTCACATTACCGCACACAAATTGTCTTTTCGTCATTGTTCTTTGGTTTCGTGGATGTTTTTCCACACTGTATGCTTTCCTTTTCTTTCGTACGACAAGGTGAATCAGTGCACCTGCATGGCCTCGGCTTGTTGCGTTCTCTGGATGTAATGCAGCTGTGGTAAAGAATGTAATAAAAAATCACCAACTGGAAGTACCAGGTCTACGTTCAGAGCAATTGAACAAGGAAGTTGTTTCTCTTGATGTGAAATTTCTGTCTAGCTTTTTTTTAGGGTACATTGGTACTTACACGCACGGTGAAGTTTTGCAATAATAACATTTTGCCCTAGGCTTTTTTTGATGCGATTTGGACTTTCTGCACTTGCAGGGCACTGTCTTGCAAGCACAATAGACGGGTATAATTATTTTATTCGGCTTATCGCTTTTCACTTGAGCAGAGTCGCATTTACAGTTATTGGACCCTTTATTCTTCGACTTATCCACGCATACTGCTATTATCTTCCGCCGCGTTTTGGGACTGCAACAATCGTGCAAATATTAGAAAGTCCTCGTTAACAGGTAGCTCTAACATTATGATGGTGGTAAACGGATTCTACCTGACACAGTGTTTCATTTTCCTTTCTTCTCTGCCCTCGTCCCTCTCAGATTTAATGCTACAGCAGCACGGTATTTTTCTGCAGCGAGTACAGCAAGCAGACTCACTGATCTTGTGTTGTAACTCGTCCATCACGTCAGAGAAAACACTTAGTCGTTGATAAGGGAGATCGTCAGAGTTGTGTGATTTGGGGTTTTCACAGCAACAGCATTCATTCATAGAATCAGTTTGAAGATCAGTAAAGTTTCTGGAAAAGTAACGTCGTACTTCTTCCCTGGGCTTCCAAGCCGTAACGTACATAATGTGATCGTTATCAGGCTCAGTCAAGACCGGTCTTCCATCGCAAATCGTTTTCTGATCCTTACACACACACAAGTCTACAGACAATTCACAGCATGCACACTTCTGTACCGGCGCCCTGCATTTACATTTATCACGGGGGTTGTCGCAGTAAAGACAAAACATAGACTTTATACATCCGAAAGAATTATTTTGTTCACAAACTGATTTGCAGTTGCATTTATTTTTCGGTTTATAACAGTTTGCGCGCGGTATTGGCAATCTGCAACTGCGTCGATTCCAATAAAATTTTGGTTTGTCAATAAGACAAACCAAAAAATTTAAACAGACCTTGGGGATAAAGATAAAATTTTTACCTGCACTCGTTCCTCGGCCTACAGCAAGTGTTGCACAGTGGTAATCTTCTACAAGCACACTTTTTTAGATAGGAAATTGCGCAATTGTTTTCTTGAGGCTCAACATGGCAGCATTGTTTTTCTTTTTTGAGACATCCCTTGGGGTAATTTGCAGGCTTATTGTCGCATTGAGATATCGGTATACAGCAGCAATTGCATAGGCTTTCTTTATTGGGAAAATGTTCCTTCATATTTGGATACTTTGGATATACTGAATTTATGCATATCGTGCGAAGATCAGATTCCTGAGGTTCTGAACTAAATTTTGCACAGACCGTGATAGATTCTTTATCAGAGTCTACATCAAGCTGCATTTTTCTATCTTGATTGTCACATTGCGTTCTACCTTGTTCAAATTCATTTTCATTCATTTCTTGACTGTTGCGCAACCCTCTTGATGATTTGCGATCTTCGTGCTTTTTCATGGCATCTCCAGATTCAGATATGTTTGAGAACCTTTCAGATCGCACTTTACTCGTTAATTCTGTATCTGGCGTATTCATTTTCTCATATAACTTCACTTGTTCTGAAGAATTGCCAGAATTAACCAAATTACCGGAGTTGCCATAATTACCATAATTGCTGGGATTTCCGGAAATTTTAAAATTACCAAAACTGTCGCGATTATTTTTTATATTGACTTCTTGATTTTCTTTATCGTTCAGTTGATTACTCGAGGGAGCAGGGTTCGGTTCAGATTTATTTGTTTTATTTTCCATTAAATTATTTGGATTCGTTTTAGAAGGAATAGAGTTATTATTCCCTTGATTGGTTTCATTCATTTCAATTTTTGGCTGTTCCAGTAACTGATTTTCATCTTCTGTTCTTGGCGTTTCAACATTCTTATCAGCAGTAGTATCAGTCAATGGGGTTTCTGGCGTGTTATCTTTTTCAGTGAATTCTTCAGATTTTGCTTCTGAATCTTTTGATCTACCTAAAATTTTCGACAAGCGTTTAAACCGAGACGTTGTCCCCTTCAGCCATTCCTGGAAGCCGGTTGTTTCTTTGCCTTTCTCAATTTCCTTATCTGCTGGTGCTTGCTCTTCTTCTTTTTCTTGCTGAACTGCTTCCTTCTCTACAGTCACCGATTGTCTTCGATATTTATATTGGTCGCGCAAATTGAATTTTTTTAAAATATCTGGCAAGACTTGTGCTCGTATTCTTGAATTAGATCCATTTAGACTGGGATCTTCATCTAGCTCTTTAACAGGAATTGTTGCACCGCTGTTTTGATCTGTAACTTGCCTAGGTGATCGTTGTTGCTGCAAAGCATTTTTAAGTAATATTGCTTCAGGCCTTCGTTTTCTTCCTCTCTCCCCTTTTGTTATTCTTTCTTGTCCATTCACATCTAATGCCTCTGTGTCTTCAGGGGTATTCGCTTCTGATTTTCGTGGACTTCCATTCACATTTGTCCATTCTTTTAAATCGGAGAATGCCGGACAAAGTGTTACTCTCTCTTTTCTTTCTTCAATTGTTTTTTCGGAGTTTTCAGATTTACCATCAACACACACATCTTCCTCTTCTTCCTCTGTTATACAGTCACATGTTGACCACGGTTGCATAGAGTTCCCTTTCTCCATTGACTTAGAATATCTTTTGCTTCTACATTTGCATCGTGTATTATGCTTTCCTGATATTTCTCGATCCCTCTTACAACATTTACAAGAACCCCCCAGATTTCTTTTGATTGTTTTTTGACTGTCCCCTTCGCTATTATAGTCATTTACATTCGGCTCCAGTGACCAATTATCACACGGGACAGTATCCGTACGCCGACTGCTGTTACTCGACCATCCTTCACTCCCTGAATTTGATAAACTTCTGGTAGTATAAATTGTGGAGCATGGCGTCTCTATTTTATCACATATTATAAACTTCGGCCTTTCACTTCCATTGTCGTCATTTATATCTACGCATTTGCAGTCAGTCAAAATAGATGATGTTTCCTTTATGCAGATAATTTCATTAAAAGAGCCGCAGACGTCGATAGCACTACTGCCCTGCAATTTTCCTGTGCACTTAGAAGAGCAGGTAGTGCTGTCGTCACTTCCTTCTTCTCCCTTTGATAGATAATCAGAGGACTCTTGCTCATTACATTTCCTACGTTTATTTCGAATACAAGTTACAAGTTTGCTCTCTGAAATACCAGACTGTTCTGTCGTTGTCTCTGAACTCGATTCAGTACACGGGTCAGGCTTTTTTGGTTTAGTTACCGCCTACAAACAATATAACAAATTGAAGAACTCTTGAAAGAAAAAGCTGCAGAGGAGAAAATAATAAAATTACTTGTGCATTTTCAGTGGCTTCCGAACAGATGTAAATGTTCACATTTCCAGTCATTCGACGATTATCGGTCTTCCCATTGCACGCAGATTTTGAGCACTTTTTTTTCTTTCGCTGTTCGCACACACTTCCCTTCTTGCTGCAAGGTTTTGCAACCTTTTCGTGCAACTTTTTAGAATGCACGCGGTAATTTTTGCATTTCTTTGGAAGCCGAACCGACCTCGAAGTTCTTAAACGATTATTTGCTTCTAGAATCGGACACGGGTGACACTCGCGTTTAACTTGTATTGGGGTAATTTTCTTACTACTGCAGCAGACCGATTTAATGTGTTCTTCGCTCGGCTTTTTATCAATATCTTTTTCTTCGTCCTGCTGTTTTAGCACAAAGCGAATAATTGTCATATTAATAGAAATAAAATAAGTTCCACGAGAAATTCGAGTATCTTGGATACTTGCATCATAGATACCATTTTACATTGCTTCACAATAGTTTCCATTGCTTCTTTAATCGAAGTGTTTATCATTGCTGTTAATTTTGTTGGACTAATTTTATTCTCCGCATCATGTTGCGATGATACTTTTGAGGAAGTCACGCAAGTCTGAGGAACCAATTTTTCCTTCCGGCAAGTTTGTACATCACAAGTTTCTTTCATAAATAAATCTGTTGCCTTATCATCTTCAGTGTCATCTTTAATAACATCCTTGGTTTCATCCCCTTTCTTTATTTCATCGCTTTCTTGTACTTTTTTTTCCTTCTGGGGATCAGTGGATACCGCGGCATCGGGTGGGAGTGGGAGAGGGATGCTAGTTGCTTTTGTATTGTTCAATGGATGAACTACATCCGTATCAGTATGCACTGGAGGTTCCTCTGTTACTTTCGTTGTAGATGGTGCATTGTCGGTATCTTCTAATTTCTCTTCTTTTGGCTGTACCACTTCTGTCTGTTTGTTACGCTCGAATAATTTTCTAAGAAACATTTTCGTTTGATAAAAGCACGATATTTTTGTATCACTTTTTCCTTCTACCTCTGTCTGTATTAAATTTCATGCCCTCCTCAAAATATATTTTTCTTTTTTTTTTAAGATACTTTTGCACCTGTTTCGACATCGCCAAACTTCGTTCTTGCATCCGAAAATACCGATTCTATTTCATCTTAATTAATTATTGTGAATTTTGTTCTCACATAATTATGTTATACAGGTTATACATTCTGATGACATGACAAATTTAAAACAGCTGAAATTCTTCTTGTGTCCGTTCATATTATGAAGTGTGTTGAACTATACAGACAAAGTATTCTTTAAATGATTTACCTTTCTTTTTTAATTGATTCGTTGTCTGTTCATTCGTCGGCAGATGTTGAAGGTTCAAATTTGTCTACCTCTTTAGCACAACTGCAAGTAGAGCATACATCGCTCATAATTTCTGGACTGTATGGGCAGTCGTAGCATACTGTTCTTATTCGTTCGGTCCTTATATTTTCTGGGTCGCCTTTACATTTGTATTTTTTAAAAGGCTAAAAATATAATCAAAGTATTGCATGCAATTTCAGTAATCTAAATACATTCTAAATTTGTATATTACTTTAAATGGCGCTATTATTTTATGACTTAGTCGTTTCATTAAACCGCACTTCATCCCACTGTGATCTTGGCGTGGATATAATTGCTTTACATTTTTACTCTTGTCTGCTTCTTTGGACAATCGTATTAAGGGTACATGCTCTTTCTCATTTTTATAATTTTTCTGATTTCCAGTTCTCTTTTGTAGTTTGCACAATTCATTTTTATAAGTGTGGGTCTCTTGATAAGGAAATCTGTCATCTTCCATCGGCGAATTAATCTTGAAACGAGGCAGATTTTTTTTAATGCAGTGGAAAATATATAATATATAATATAAATATATAATAATTTGTAAACAAGTATAACTTTGATTAGTACATACTGAAATTGAATCTGGAGATCGAGGTGCGTGCTCGAATTTACGCCTTTTTGCTTCTTTCTCTTGTATTAATCTCATTCTATCATGCCTTTTCAATTCGTCAATTAATTCTGGACTCTGATACATAGGTAAATATTTTTTGATCACAGGCATTTCAAATGTTTCTTTCATTATCTCTGGGTGACCACTCCTGTGCACTCCGCAAGATGTTTCAACAACAGAACTTGTACGATAATCGGTGTTATAATTTCGTGGAGAATATCTATTCTCGTATGGTTCACACTCTTCTGTATCCCATTCTGATCTTTTTTGCTTGGATCTGTGTGTATGAAAATAACATTCTTCGTCATCTGTAAACGTTGATTTGTCTGAGCAACTGCATTTTCTTTTCTTTGACGTGCGACATTTATCGCATTTAGTTTTGTACCTGAAAAATATTAATTATTCAATGACAACAATTGTTTGAATACTCAGCAATACGTCAATACCGACCTGTCTTGGAGTTTCCTCTTTTCACGACATCGTTTTTTTCTTTTCTTATCTCTGTACAATTTCTTTGCAGCTTTGCCAGATTTTTTTACGCCCGACATTTTAGCATCTTGTTCAGTATCTTTAATCCGTGGTCCACGTTTATGGAATTTCGTTTGAGTGGATCTACTTCTATCGGGTGGATCAGTAGCTTTATCAATTTTTGTTCTTTTAGTGGGAGAACCAAGTTCTATAGGTTCTTCTGCTGGTAATTTAGTCTCATCTTCTTCCACGTTTTTTAGTGGGACCACAAATTTTTCTTTTGAGATTGAGGTATTTACTTCTGAGGGTTTTGGTTCGTGCTCCGAGGTCTTAGGTTCTTCTTGCGACTTAACTTCTTCCTCTAATACTTCGGATTTTTCTGGCGAGTCTTTGGATTTTTCTTTTGTACTCAATGCCTCGGTGTCTGCAACTTTCTCTTGAAAAGTACCTTCCTGTTCCACAGGTCTGCGTCTTTTCCTTCTCGGACCATAGCCAGCACCAAATATTTCTAAACCTGGCGATGGATCGGGTTCGCGGGAGATTTCTGTATCTGTATGAAGTGTTATTTTTTCTGCAGGCTTTGTTTCGTCTTTTACTTCTTTCGTGGGAGCAACAACTTCTTGTATTTCTTCAGGAACAATCGATAGTTTTACTCCCTTTTTTTGTGTAAATTCTTTCTGATCACCTTTCGCAGTTTCTGTTTGTTCTAAATCTTTCGACTCCTCGTATTCAGAGGATTCGTCTTTTGTATGCTTTTGTTGCTTCAAGGGTTTTATCGGCAATTCTCTTTCTTTCGAATAATCCGTTTCGCTCTTAGTGGTGGCTTCAGTTTCTGTTTCTGAAGTAAGTTTCGACGTGCTGTCAGTTTGCTCTGAAATAGTTCTCATTCTCGAGGAATATTCATCTGTAGCTTCAGTCGGTCCTAATGTGATCTCTGAACTGTATGGGCCCTACGAAAAATATTTTTTTTTATCAAGTCTGTTTTGCGACCACATAATTTATATTTAAATATATAATATTATTACTAATTTATCGTGTCTTCTTGTATCTCTTTCATCTCCCCTTCTACCATGCGTAGGTGCTCTGACGCCAGACAGATCATTGATATCCTCCACTTGTCGCACACATTTTTGTGTTTGCGAATCCTCAGTTTCGTCTACTTCATAATAGCACGTTCCCTTCACAGTAGATTCCAAATGCCTATTTTATCATAAATTTATTGAAACTAGCTCGAGTTCATTTTTCTTCGTTGTATAAAAGTTTACCTTGGTAATTGTTTCGTGACGAATCCCTTTTTACACGGGAGCCTCTTTAAATCTTCGATTTCGTCGAAATCGTCTTCGGTTGTGGTCTTCCTACTTTTTCGTCTAGTTAAATATGTACACCTTTTATCACGCATTTTTAATAAATCGTCTTTCTCGTCGTCGCACGAACACGAAGAGGACGACGAAGAATCCTTCAACTTCCTGGTTCTTCTATAGGATTGCACTGGCATTGATTGCTTCGTGTGAAGCATACTAACAATTCTATTCATAAGAGAGGGTCGCCTTTCTTGTAATCCTCTACATTCCCTCCCGTTATCCTATTAATATAATCAATATTTCCTTTTTGACACCTTCACTTCGAAAATATATGAAGCTCTAGAAAATATAACGATGGGCCAGAAATATCGAAGAATTACGAGGGTTTAGGATGGTTCATACTTCTCCTTTACCGAGCCAAGGAATTCTCGCAACTGCATCGACGATTCTATTTATACGACCTCGTTTTGCCTTATCCGTTCGATCCTTCGGGAGTAATTCTTCCGAGCTGTCGTCTACTTCTATGTGCACTACTTCTTCCTCGTCGACTTCTTCGGTCGACCAGGATTCCGTGTCGGCAATCGAAGTTGATGAATCGGAATCTTTCCCTCGGCAAACCCTGCCGCCCGGCCGTTTTTTTAATTTGGCACAAACCTTTCTTCGTGCTCTCACAACGAAACAGGATGTCGGTGGTTCGCTGCTCGAGCATGACTCCCTTGCCAGTGGATCATTAAATATCTGGATAACAAATAATCTTTTAAGATGTATCGGATAAAAGCGTGGTGCTTAAACTTGAATCGCACTTGAATCGTTACGTCGTCCCTAATTTTTTGTGCTTCCACGTCCTTGAATGGTTCTCTGCCCTTTTCAGTCTCCACCTCCACTGGAGATTCGTCTTGGTACGCTGAGGCAATCAAAGTTACAAGTTAATTTATTTGCATTAACTCGTAAATCCGATTCTTACTGTAACTGTAATCGGAATCGGAAGTTCGATCTAAATCCTCCGCGTATCTATCATCCGTTTGATTAGCTACATCTTTTTCTTTTTCCGCTTTTGTCGCCGCTATGTGTCCGTCCTCTTCTTCATCGGCAGCCGAAGGGTCCGTTTCGTCCGGCACCTCTTTATCTCTCTCTTCATCCTCCTTCAATAATGGCTCTTCTTCATCTTTCAATTCTGCCACTTGTTCATCCTTGAACTCTGGTTCTCCTTCGTCCTTCGATTCAGATTCTTCCTCCTTTTCTTCAGGCGTTTGTAATATTTTCTTGGGCATCTCAAATTGATCCTCCGAAGAATCTCTAGCGTCGAACGTGTTACAATTGCTCTCGATTCGTGTTAAAAATCTTGTTACCAATTCAACTTACTTCTCCTCGCTCATGTCGGTCAAGTCACCGTACTCGATCGGTGATCGACAAATGGTACATAAATTCTGCAGATCCGCGAAGCACTGCACGCAAAATAGCCCGATACAACCAGGGGTCGGGCACTTGATGTGCGAATTATCGTCGGGGCGTTCAACTGCGCCGCACAAAAGGCACATTTTTTGCTTCAGCGGGAATAAAATATTCAGGCACGGAATCACAGCCCACAGTCTCTCTCTGAATGTTACTTTGTCGATCTGTTCTCCGTTCAGACCGAATTTCCGACGAAGCTGACGCCGAGCAAACTTCAAAAAGCTACCCCTCGACCTGATTGCATTTAAACGCGTAAACGATGACAAATCATTCGACGTAATTATAAATTGAACATTGCATTGTGCTACCTGATTATGTGATTGTACAGCCATGCTGCTCTTTGCTTAGCTCTGTCAGGATAGTACTGACACAGAACCACGTGTCTCAGTCGCAGGCCATACGGTTCAAAAAATACTATAAGCCAGCAGAAGAATATCAGGGCGATTATTTGAATATATTTATCTAGATTAGGAGGCAGGGGATCTGGAAGACAGAGTATCGTGTCGACTTCTGCTTCCTTGCCGTGCGGCGTAAATGCTTTCGCGATGCTTCTGTAAAGTTCAGCTAAATATCCATTTCCCGATACGTGAATCGTCACGACGCTTGGTTGTTCGACCTAAGAAATTGTTTCTCGCATCATTTATATGAATTACATAAAGTAAGTGTTGACCCGGCGGTTTACCTTGCTGTGAAATCGACCATAAAGTTGAATAGTGTTCAACACCCAGTGGAGGCTATAATCTAACGACATGTATGCTACAAGTTTCATCGTGGCCATGCCTAAAAAGACTAGAGATCTCGTTAACTTAATCCTCTCGGATTTGATCAATATCATAGAAGTCAACGGGACATATCTATTTCGTTCTCGTGGATTGAGCGGCAAAACTGTTTCCTTGTCCTGCCGCGTTCTAATTAAATCGATTGTACGTAGATCGTTGGTTATGTATCGATTGTCGAAACGGTCGCTGGTTAACCATTTATAACGGTAACGTAATGCCCTGAAAACACTTTTACATTCGATGACCATTCTTAGTAATTCGGCACTCGCGCAAATTTACCTGAGTAGTATAAACATAAAGAGAAAGGAAGTGACAAAGCTCATCCAGTCGAAGAACTCAAATAGCTTGTCAGTTCTAGAGCGTACTTCTTTGGCAATGCTCGTCGACACTTCCTGTATAGTTTTACTTTGATTTGCCTCGTAATGAAACGAATGAGAGAACTTCACTTTAACGTAAAACATTGCCTTCATGTGCGTTGTGAATTTCTTAATCTCTGCAAACCGCGACGATGTACAGGTTGAAAGCACAGAATCATATTTTATTTGAAGATACCCACTTTTACGCACAGCACCGACCACAGTATCAGCAATGTAAGAGACCAACATGCAAATGAAGTCCAGCGGTTTCACTATGTAACAAAGGGAACTGACTACATAAGTTATGTTGCAAACAAAGCCAAAAATCGGCCCCAGTTTCGCTTTACAGTCCGCCACTGCTCCCTCGAATACGCGTTGACACCTGTCGAAAGGTGTGCCTAATTTCTTGTTACATATATTTATAATACTTCCGAGCCATTGAAATACTGATGTGATAACCCTTACTAGAAGGCGAACGTTTGTGCTGAAGATATACGGTTTAGAAAATGTTTGAGGCATTAAATATTGAACGAATACTAACGTATACTGAGGACCAGTCTCTTAATCGCAATAAGAGTCTGCTTAATTCTTTTTACGATAACCTTGATCGTTTTTATAACTTTCGATATTGCATCTCGTAGGGCGTAAAATGGTTGTTTCGCTAAATCTATGATGGCCTTTACAGCTTCCTTTAACTGTCCCTAAGAGATCAAATAGTTTCGTTAATACCATAACTATACGTTCGATAATCGCGAGTGCAGAATTTCAGGGTACAAAACGATAGCGTACTTGTGCGCAGGCCAGTGATTCGGAAAGCACAGCAGTATTGTGCAAAATATTTTTCACCGGCCCAGTTAAAGCTAAAATAAACGCGTATGCCATTAAGGCTTGCCTCCCTCGCTTTGAAAAGAATTGTGGCAATATTAAGAACACAATACATCTGAAAAGCGATAGAAAATAAACAGGTGTTCGGGATGATATGTAGGAAAATATTATTTTTGGCATTTAGACGTGTACACACCGAATTTTAAGCGAAAAAGCAAGACCAATAGTGAGGATCACTCCTAGTATCGTGCAGACGAACGTAGCAGACGAAAGCTTAAAATTCAGTTGGAAGACGAAAAATATGAAAAAGATATACGTCAAGAATATTCCCCCAACAAATCCGAAAAAGCTTTTCGCTACGTAATTTTCTAAAGTACCATCGGTAGTAATTGCAACATATTTTCTGTACAGCCAAGTGCTTTTCGGGATAACTAAGATTTTATTGCACGCGTTCTTAACCTTCTTCTTCAACCTGTCTCGATGTTTCAAGTATTTAGTTCACCATCTTCGAAGTAAGAATTTTGCAGTAATTGCAAGTTCGCAGCTAACCATAGTTTTCTTCGACGAATACGCTGTCTGATGGTGTATGGATATTTGGCACCTTTTGAGATCGAGATCGATGTCAGCTTTTCATCTTCGTAGCTTCGCCGAGCTTTTTCAATCTTCCTGGCTTTCAGAACCAATTGGAAAAATGCCATGATCGAGCTGTCCGTCTGTCTCTAATGTATCATACTTCTAAGTATAACTGAAATTAATTTTTCCGCGATATTTCTATCGCATAATTTATTATTGATTACATGTAGAAAAAAAAATTGTGCACCATTCGAAAAAATGATACAGAGATTGGCGATGCAAAATTACCGCGTGCAAAATGACCGTACCTACGGTACCGTTTGTCGATTTACCTGTTAGATGGCGTTAAACACGTAGTTCGATCGTAGAAGAGTGACAACGTAACATTAATGGAAAGGACGAAGAGAGGGAAGGTCGCTTCGGCTCTCGAGCCGAAGTCTAGTCGTGCAAGTTGTCGAAGAGGGGCGCCGAATCTAAACCCGATAACGAACCAGCTGGTGGCAGTGCCGTCGTACGACGTTTACGTGGAAGTACGACTTTCGTGAAAATCCACTTTCCGCTGGTCCACAATCGATGATCTGAACGGAAGAATTGAAAAAGCAACATAGATAACGTCACAGAGCTGGGGGCAATTGACACGGTGCTCTGACTTTTGGTATTTTATTGGTGATCCTCGATTGAAACGGAGCAAAAGCAAGGGGCTAGAGAATAAGGGGTAAAAAAAAAGAAAATAAAAACAGAAACATGCCGTGACCGTAGCTCAGATGACATCAGGATGTATTGTACAGTCGAAGGAAAATCACGGTGCTCGTAGCGTGTACATCTTTTGATTGGACGACAAATGTCGTAGGTATTCTTATCTGTGCTCAGGTGTGTGCGTGTGTGCGTGAAATCGTGTGTGACTGTGGGTGCTGTTCTCCTTGCTCGTACCTGACCTGACCCAGGTGAGCACCTGGACCAACAACGATGACTACGAGGGAGTTATACGTTAAGGTACGAAGCAGTCCAGATTCTCAGGTCTCCGTAGGTACTCGAAGCCAGTTTCACGATGGCAACTGGCTTACTATGATAGCATCGTGACGAGCTTATCTGTTGACATTTGTAATTGATATTGTTTAAAAATCTTCTCTTGAGCCGGAGTGTAAAGGTCTCTTCCATTGTTGAACAGTGCGTGAATGATAATCTTAATTTGCGATTTTGCGCGAAATAGGCAAGTGTGATAGATCTGTTGCGTTATTATCGGGCTACAGAGATAATTCTAGTCTGCAATCCTTTGTGAATATTTCTTACCATTTGCTCATACTTCTGTATTGTTTCATAAATGTGACATGAAAACGTCCGCTGTATTGTTAGGCAGCGGGAAAGATCCTTGAGAGCTAGTATGTTAAAGAAGAGTTCGTACCTAAGCATATGCATAATTTTTCTGAGAATTACCAGCGCTCTAAGAGAGCCAGACGAATATATCTTTTTTTTTATCTTTTTACCTAAAAAGGACCTTTGTATTTGCAAGTGTATATCTGTTGTATGGGAACTGATGGATACCCTATCGATTTTTAGCTTGTTCTCCATATTATGCTTATGTTTCGAATTAAACGAGATTTCCAGAGTTTTCGTGCCTAGAAACGTGATATTGATTACAGTTTTTAAGTCCGGAGAGACTAAAAGCACGTCGTTAAATTCTGAAACAGAGCGAGGGAGGGTGGGCATTATTTTGTAAAATTGAATGCAAGTTTCTATTTTCCCGTCGCTGATGCGTGACCCGCAAGGCTAATTATTTGAGAAAATGGGATGTATAACATATTACTCCAATTAGTTCTGAAGTATGCATCATCGGTTCGAGTGAAGGTGTCTTTCTCAGGCTGTGCTTAGGAACAACTTTCACGAATGGTGGTAGTTTCGTTGAACTTCTTTAATTCGCGACGTTCATAAGATGTAATTAATATTTAATATATATACAAATTTGTAAATGATTTCTAATTATTTATTCAACATGGAATGTATACATATATTCGAGTTGATGACGGAAAATGATTGTGAACGTGGAAGGGACAAAATTTGAAAGGACTTCATTTTAAAACAAAAAATCAATAATAACCGTGAGGCATAAGCTTGAAAGCACCAGACCTAAATACCGCTTTAAAACTAGATGGTACAATTGCGAGTAGGTTGACGCACACGATAATATTTGTTGTGTACGAAGTGCCACTTGACAGAAGATTCGTTTATTTGGTGTCCCTGAGAATGGAACACAAATGATGGTGTCTCGTGGCTTGATCGCAAACATTTAACGATATTTCAATTACTCATTAAACTTGGTAGCTAATGAAAATATCATGTTAAAATTAATGAATGGAAAAGGAGAGTCCCGATCGGATCGACTTAATATTTGTTCTATGGAGAAACTTTGCGTAGAAAGTAAGATTCAATTTAAAGAATTATAGCGAGGCAATTATTTAGCCTATGATATTAGCCATTGAAATATTGCCTACAAAATACATATACCATAAATATAGGAAAACGATACCGCAGCAATATTTGCATATGAAGACAGAGTTTAATTCACTTGGAACCTGTCCCTTTAAGATCGTGCTGTAGCTCTCCATCTTGTCTGATTTATTGCCTTGGTCAGGTGAACTGCGAGGGTTGTCCGAGGTCGTATCGGAATTTTTGTCGTGCCTTCGGCGTTATTCATTTTTCAGTAACACAAACTATGAGGGGACAGTGGACGTGGTATAAGAGTTACAATCACATTTATTAAGAAACATTGCATCTGGGGTAGGTACTGCTAAAGTCAGGGACAGCTATTGCACGTACAGAACGCGCGTATTGATCTAGTCATCTTGGAAGTGTTCTTGCAGTTTTGAAACTTGTACATAGAAGAAAGCCAGGAAACGTGAATTTTACATAATTTTTCTTTTCCTCGTGGGAACTGGTTGTAAGAAATTAATTATGTAATGCGATTTATTTGGAACAAATCCGTACGCGATAGGCCGTGCCATAATAAAACAGGATCTCGTCTGGCTACGGTGCTAGCCGGTTTAAGTCATTAGGAAACAACACAATTATATTATGTAACGAATCGAGACTCGAACCAGAGTCCTGATCGCACCTTTACATTTAAAGGCAAGCTAACCCCATTCGAAACTGTTGCTCGCACGATCAGTTCGAGGAACGTGATCGCTAGACTTCTTTCGCGAGCAAACAGTTCCCTTTCTCTCAGAACAGAAAAGCAAAACGTCTTGGAATAGGTCGTTCTCCTTGCTCCTTCTTGCTTCGTCACGGGGAGACGTTACTACACCATCGCAGATATTATTTCGTGTTCTGCGAGATTGTATCGTAAAGGTCAAGGAAGATTTCTCTTAATATTCGCCATGCAACGTCGAAGAATTAATTCCGCGTATGGCAATTTTTCCAAGGAAACACTGCAACATGGAAAATGAAATTTGAGTAAAGTTGATCGATTCTTGGTGGAACCACTTTAGCGTAAAAGCGCGCCTTTTGTTTTCCTAATTGTGATGTTCACCCTTTTGTGCAGCCTCCGTGAAAGAGGAGGATTCCTTGCAGCAATCTCCCACGAAGGCATCCCGTTTCGCGATCTTGCTCAACAAGGATACCGTTGAAAGCATACAATCTCGCGTTCTCACGCCCCTAAACTTCGTGTCCGAGGAAAATTATTATGCATCAGAATTTACATTTATAGTTCCATTTAGCACTGTCCTTTACACTTCGCATGATACGGTATCACTATCTGCTTCATAATTGAACTCGATAATACCGCCAGAAATAGAGTGCACAGTCTAGCACGACACGTGGCAAAAAAAAAAATGTAATACATCGCGAGGAATACGTTTATTGAAACATTTCCTAAGGATATCGAAATTGTCTTAATTTTTTCAAAAGGTTCAAAACTGAAAGGAAGAAGTATTTCTTGCTGGAATAATTTTTCCAATCGATCCAAACCCTTTATAGATGACTCTCTATCTCCAATGCACATTTATTATTAGTCCAATCGAAAGGGAAACTTCTGGGTGCACCGAGTGCAAATCACATGGTAGCAAGTTACTGGTGTCAATGATGCCAATTTCAACGCACGTGGTGAAAAATGTACGTGGGCGGGAAACTTGACCTGGTTATTCTCGCCAACGTAGAACCAGGCACCTTTCTCAGGAGCAACGATGCCGTGCTACAACGATCGATCTTGCAGCGACAAATACGACGTCAAACGGTTTCCAAGTGCGGCATGATGTTCTAAATGTACGTACACACTGTGAATTCAGTGTCCGCCGTGGAAAGAACAAAAAAAGAAAACGACCGATAACAATTTCAATAGTAAAATATAAGATTCACGTGGCCCGTCGACGGTTCTAGGATCGAAATCGCCGTACGCCGCGATAACAATGATCATAAATGTTATGCATACCGCGGGGAACAATGAACAAGTGCACCTATTTCAATTTTCAAGAGCAAGGTTTCAGCCTCTATGGCGTTCACTTTAATAATCCATAAACAAGTAGTACAGTATTAAAAGCGCGTCGAGTAGATTCCGTGTTTGATTGGTTCGTGAAATTGTACCTTCTTGTCACGACCATCATAACTGTTTGTATTTTGTGGGTGGAATCAGTAGCGAAATGATTCATTCTCGAATGGCTTCGCGGTTACAGATAAGATTATAGCATTTATCTTTCCCTTCCTACTTTGATGCGCACTTTATAAAAAAAATTCGACGTCTATGAAATCGAGTGTTCGTCGGAATTTAATTTTTAATATTATTGTTATACTATATAAATAAATAATTGTAGATGCCAAGATGTACGCTGCATCCTTTGAGAAATCGTCAGATTGCTACTTGATGTCGGAGAGCAATAAATCTTTTTAGTTCTTTTTAGTAAGTAAATGATTCAATGCAATTGATCCCTAGAATAATAGGAAATAACGAAGTTTCAATGCTGTAAAACGTGGTAAAAAATTGCGTAGTTTCAATACTGAAACGAGTCGTGGGTGGAACGCGACAGAAGCCGTAGATCGGTGGCCGATTGGAAAAGCTCAGACAAAACATATGAGTTGACTGCATTTGCACAGGCGCCGAAGCTCCTCTTATATTTATACAATATAATGTACACGAAAAGATTCATATTCATTTCCGATATTGGCCAAGTAGGGCTCGAATTGTTCATCAATGGAAGCTAGAGATTTGCGTATCTAATTATGAGTTATATAACTTACGAGGGTCGTGGGAGAAGTCGGGATTGAGAGAACACTAATTAATTCAAAAAAAACTGTAGAAAGCCAAGCGTTCTCATCTTTGAATTTACCGATTGTCACGTGTAAATTCAGGTACGCGCAGTTCACTCTCATTCTGACCACCTTTTCAATTAACAAGCTGCGTGGGAACCCGGTAGGATTCGGCTTTTTCTATGCCTTCCCGCGAGTAAGACTTACGAGAGTAATCGTTATTTAGTACGTAACGTAGAAAGCATGGGAACTATTTCTGCGGTAGAATTTAACTACCAAAGTCAACCATTGCATATTCATCGCACGAGAAATAGAGGAACTGCGGTGATTAAAATGATACGAACTTTTGCGACTCGTCGATTATTTATCTTCTAATCATTTCTATGGACGCGTGAATAAATCTTGGGATCAAGAAAAACAGTTATCATCCATTATCAACGAAATATTTTATAACATTCATTCTCCGATGATGCTGTGGCGAGTTAAAATTGTTAACTATTTTTGCCGTTTCATTTCCTCGTGTGACACATGATTATACCGAAACGAAAGTCGTGCCACGTTACAAAATTCCTTAATTCGACGAGATAGTCTACTGACGAATTCACAATTGTGCAATTTTCAGATTGCAAAGTCAGCAATCAACTAACGAAACGTTCACCTCGAAACGTAGTACTAAAATGACGGTGGTTGAATTTAGTCTTCGCTGCATAGTTTAATTAACGGTCCCTTTCATTTTTTGTTCTTTCTGCCCTTCGAGCGACAACTTGCATAATGGTTGACTGGCAAGATCGTACCGTGAGAGTTCACGGTTACATTTCATTTTTTTTCTAAACAGAGTCGACACGCGTGTGCGATACTGTATTCGTAAAAAATAATACATTAATCGCTTCGCTCTTTCCAATTGTATTTTTAAACAGTTTTCTGTCGCAATGGTAATACCGTGGACAGCCATGCATCCAGGAAGAACCGTTGCTCGATATTTTTTTCAGATCACGTACTGCTTCTTTTGCTCGTACATTGCACGTGATAACAGTATATTTTGGTGTTTGGTGTCTCCTTTGCATAATCGTGAGATACGTTCGATCGCAATATTGCCGATACCGTTAAGGATGTTTTTTCTCGTGGGAAAATTCTACTATCAGCGTACTTTCGTTACTATCATTCCGTGACTGTACTTATGGAAGAATGCCTTGGTGTTTGCGGTGAAAAAGTAATAACAGCTCTAACGCGATAACCAATCCCGATTTGGCGCACTCGGCGTCGAAATCGATATGCCGGATTGCCGACCCCGTTTTCCTACGTACTACTCGCTAAAAGGAAAAGCAGGTCATCTTTTCAAAAGAAAGGAAAATTAGACCCTAAGTAATTAACTCGTACAAGCTCGTTCGTGCAGTTGAAAGGTTCCTACACGAGACCATATCTGCAGGCGATTTCTCGCAGTTAAAGCTACGAGTTTCGCCTGCAAAACTGTGGCCATGAGCTGAAACAATTTTCGAGTTTCCATTTTTAACGTTTGCCATCGTGACGAACTGCAGGGTACCGCCTATGATATAAAACATTTAATATAAGAATTGTGTTGAAGAAGAATCTGTGTTCTTCAGGGCGGTAGGGTATGGGTGCCACATCCAGAAAAGGTGTGGGAAGGCGCAGCGCTTGTGGAAGATTACAAATTAAATCAGCCAACATTAAAGGTCCAAACGGATATTTCGAAACAGACCAAAGTCCTGGATATAAAATCGGACACCGATTTACCACCGTTGAGGAATCCTGATATACTTATAGGGGAGAATAATTTGACATCGTTGTCGTTTCTACATGAACCAGCTGTCCTATATAATCTTCAGATTCGTTTCCAACGGCACTGTATATACACGTATTGTGGTATCGTTTTGGTCGCCTTTAACCCGTACAATGAACTGCCGATTTACGGAAACGACACGATATGGGCCTACAGAGGGCAGGCGATGGGTGATTTGGAACCTCATGTATTCGCAGTTGCAGAGGAAGCGTACACGAAATTGGAAAGGTTGGCAGCTTTGTTCTCATGTATTGCAAATTGCTTAAAGTATTAAAAAAAAAAATAATGACCAGGATTGTTAAATGTTGCGTGATAAATCTAGGGAAGGTCACGATCAATCTATTATCGTTTCTGGAGAGTCTGGAGCGGGGAAAACCGTCTCTGCGAAGTATACTATGCGATACTTCGCAACTGTCGGCGGTTCAACGACCGAAACTCAAGTTGAAAAAAAGGTTCTTGCATCTCTACCAATTATGGAGGCTATTGGTAACGCGAAGACAACGAGAAACGATAATTCCTCGAGATTTGGAAAATTTATCGAGATACAATTCAACAAACAGTATCACATCACAGGGGCCAGTATGAGAACTTATCTTCTTGAAAAATCACGGGTCGTGTTTCAGGTATAACAATCGGCAGGCTTGAATTATTATTCGCGCAAGTAGGTAAATCAAATGCATAAACGAATGAAATCTCCAGGCACACGAGGAAAGAAATTACCACATATTTTACCAAATGTGTGCGGCCGCGAAACGTCTTCCGCACTTGCATTTGGGACATCAGAATGGGTTTCATTATTTAAATCAGGGAAATAATCCCATGATAAACGGCGTAGACGACTTGGCGTGTTTCGACGAGACAGTGAACGCGTTAACTATGCTTGGATTTTCACCCAAACAGCAGGACGATATGCTTCGTATTTTAGCGGCCATAATGCACTTAGGAAACGTAAATATAGGAAATGTAGATAGAGAGAATTCAGGCAAGGAGAATGATACAGAAGCCAGCTATATTCCTGTAAATATATGATTCTACTTTTCCGGCGATGAGAAAAATGTATACTGACGTTCGGTGTGTATGTATAGCTTTTCTTTGCCTTTTTGTTCAGCCGTCAGACAAACACCTCTTAACCATCAGCGAGTTATTAGGAACTGATGTAAATGCTATGAGAAAATGGCTGTGCCATAGGAAAATTGTGTCCATGAGGGAAGTCTTTCTGAAACCGATGAATGTGGAACAAGCGATTGGCGCCAGAGATGCGCTCGCGAAGCACATTTACGCTGAACTGTTCAACTGGATTGTAGCTGGTATTAACAATTCTTTGCAATCTCAGAACAAACCCCAGTGTTTCATTGGTGTTCTTGACATTTATGGATTCGAGACCTTTGAAATCAATTCCTTCGAACAGTTCTGTATAAATTATGCGAATGAAAAGCTTCAGCAGCAGTTCAATCAACACGTGTTCAAGCTAGAGCAGGAAGAGTATTTTCGTGAGGAAATCGAATGGACTTTCATAGATTTCTATGATAACCAACCCTGTATCGATCTTATCGAAACGAAGCTGGGTATCCTCGACCTATTGGACGAGGAGTGCAGGGTCGGTAAAAATAAAATTATTTATACGAATTTCAATGTGTAATTCTGTAAAATATGTGATTGTTAAGATAGCGATTTTGTACAGATGCCAAAGGGTTCAGATAGTTCGTGGGCGGAGAAGCTTTACGCAAAGTGTGGTAAATCGAAGCACTTTGAAAAGCCACGATTTGGCACGTCTGCCTTCTTAATTCACCATTTTGCCGACTTGGTGCAATACGAAACGACTGGGTTTTTAGAAAAAAACAGAGACACCGTTATCGAGGAACAGGTTGACGTACTACGAAATGGAAATGTACGTAGAAATACATGTTCACCTGAGTACATACTGAGTTTGTACTTTGGAAATCTTTCTCATATCGTTTGATGTTTCAGAATAAATTATTGAAAAAATTGTTCAGCGAAGAGGACGCGAAGCTTGTAGTACCGTCGAACGTGAGAGTAAAAGTATCTGCTCAAAAGCCAGTATTAAGTACGCCCAGGCAAAATAAGAAAACGGTACTTTTCACTGGGAGAAAAATGTTAATACCGATGTCTGTTTCAATTTTTCATAAATAAACGAACGATTTTTTAATAAAATTTTATAGGTAGGTTCGCAGTTTCGTGACTCGTTGAACATGTTGATGTCGACATTAAACGCGACTACTCCGCATTACGTGCGTTGCATCAAACCAAACGATACAAAGGAAGCTTTCGAATATAACCCAGTTCGCGCGGTACAACAATTACGAGCTTGCGGTGTTTTGGAAACAATCAGAATATCTGCGGCTGGTTTCCCCAGTCAGAGAACGTATAGCGAATTCTTTCTTAGATACAGGAGCCTGTGTAAATTCCAGGATATACGACGGGATGATCTTAAGCAAACATGTCGACGTATATTGGAGAGGTCTGTCTATTTACCTGTTCACAAATGTTCCGAGAATAGTACAATCTTTTTTCGTATTGATGACGAATAAATTAATAACACCTCTAGGTATATTAAAGATGAAGATAAATTTAAATTCGGAAAAACAAAAGTACTTTTTCGTGCTGGTCAAGTAGCCTATTTAGAGAAACTGCGAGGAGAACGGCAACGAGATGCTTGTATTATGATACAAAAATCGGTACGCGGCTTTATTTACCGTAGTAGGTACAAGAAAATTCGACACGCTATACTTGGTCTTCAAAGATACGGCAGGGGTTACATTGCAAGGCAAAAAGCTCAGGCTGTAAGGGAAGAAAGGGCCGCGATAAAAATTCAGGCTCGTGTCAAAGGTTGGCTCAAGAGGAGTTGGTACCTGCAGCTGAAACGCACAATTCTGGGTATTCAGACGTACGGCAGGGGCAAACTGGCGAGACAGAGATACGAACTGATGAAAGACAATGCTGCCGCGACAGTAATACAGAGATTCGCGAGAGGATACCTTGTACGAATGGCCTGCAAGAAAAAATTAAAGGATATTGTTACCGTCCAGTCTTGTATCAGAAGGCACCAGGCGAGAAAAGTATTTAGACGATTGAAGGCCGAAGCCAGAAGCGTGGAACACGTGAAATCTTTAAACAAGGGATTAGAAAAGAAGATCTTTACGTTACAGCAGAAGATCACAGAACTTGTATGGTTCAATTTATTTATCGTTTAACGTTAACGCATTGGTCATTATAGGTTTCGTTTTAAAATTGAATACTTGCATCTTTGCCTTTGTTTTTTTAGACAAAAGAGAATCAAGTATCGAAGAACGCTCAAAACGATGTAATAGATTTGAAGCATAAGTTGGACGGACTGAAATCCGTAGACGCGGAGAATAAAAAATTGAACGCGATATTGATTGAGAAGGAAAGGGAATTAGAAAAACTGCAGGGTCTAGTGAAAGCTGAGAGAGATGAAAAAATGGATATTCTGCAGGTACTGGTTGTTGATCATTTTTTAGAAGAAAAATTAATAAGATTACGAAAAAATATTGTGAAAAATACGATGCTGTGTGTTTTTGACTAGGACAAAGAAAGGCATGCTCGGGAAAAAGAACAGGAGAACATAAAGCTCCAAGATGAGATCGAGAAGTTGCGAAAGGCGCTTTCGTCGGCTAATGAGAAATTGAAGAACAATCAACGGGGTGCGGAGGAGAACTTGAAGCACCGGTTAGAACAAGAGAAAGATCTACTCTTGCTGGATCAAGATCAAGATCGTGGCGCTTATCAGAAATTATTGAAAGAGTATCACGAATTGGAGCAACACGCCGAATTGTTAGAACAAAAACTTGCTATGCATGCTCCTGCACATTCTCGTTCTCTTAGCAATGCTTCCAGTAGTAGCGGGCAAATAGTATCCACAGAGCTTCCACAGGATGAGCAAAATATCGTAAGATTGTCTTTTGCATATTGTAATTTAGATTTATCCTATTCCTGTGGCATATCCCAATTTTTGTTTGTTTAATTTCCAAGGATCTCGGCTATGGATCTGTAAGATCTACAGCTTCTTCTTCGACTCCTTATTCACGGGTAGAAACGATCGACTGGAATCATCACAGATCAGACAGTCCACCGGATGGAGAAGCACAATTGCAAAAATCACATTCTGAAACAAATGGGCCGGCACACGCGCCGGTAGATATCGGGCTGGTCTTAAAACTGCAACAAAAATTAAAAGATGTTGAGAAAGAGAAGGGAAGATTGATCAGGATGGTAGAAGATTTAGAACGCGATAGCCCCGAGGAAGCATCGAGAATGCAAGATTCGTTTAGGGTAATTTTACTCTTTGGCTTATAATTTAAGAAAAGCGGATTAATATTAAAATCGGTGTTGTTTGATTTTGCAGCTGCAGGAATTGGAAATGGAAAATACACAGTTGAAGAAAGATTTAGGTTCCCTGAGAAAAAGTGTGTCCTCGGCAGGGCTAACAGGCGCACAGCAAAATATTATGGGTAATTTGTTAATTTGCATGGCTCATGAATTCTTTCATTTCTTGCTTTATCGACTACTCTAGCTTGCTTTTATCGGGTTCTTCTTCTGCTTCGCTTGTGATTATTTTGTAGCACTTTTTCAGTGTATGATATATTTATTTCTCTCATTTTTCAACTATGGTATCAACCAAAGTTTGCCTTAGATTTTTTGTAAATATATTGCGTATTTATAAATTCTTTCTCCTACGGTCTTGCTTTTCATCTACTTGATGTATGCATGTTAACGCCAATAAAGAAAATTCCTTCGCTTAATGCACGATGCTTTATTCCCGAATGATTATTTTATATTGCTGTTTCTTCTTTTTTATATTGTTTTATACAAAATAAATGGTTCTGCGCAAAACTTTGTTCGCTTCTTTCTTTCGCTCTCTCATATTAAATCATACAATCATCCTGTAAATTAAATACTATAGACGAACTGGAATGCGATAAATTATTTCGATTGTAGGACAATTCGATGCGCTGCAAGAAGAGCTTGAACGACGACGAGAAGAATGTATTCAGTTGCACAGCGTGTTGGCTGATAATACGCGAAGAATGAAGAGTATAGGTTCGAACTATGGCCGTGATGTGGACATCATAAATGAAGACGGAGAATTGGTGCTCGCTTTTGAAACGCAGAAGAAGATCAACAGGTAATACAATATTTCCCGAACGATCCAATGTTTTTGATTCTCAGGAAAAGAAAGCACCGTGTCTAATTGTGTTTTGTCGTTTGTGCATGCACTTCGATTTTCAGTAGACTTAAGACAAAGCCAAAGACATCAAGAGAGTGAGTTGAGAAGATATTTTGCCGCGAATAGCCAGAGATACATTTAGAGAGTTTCATACTGTTCAATCGGGAAAAATCATAAAATTTTGCCGACGTAATATTCATTGCTAACAATGCATTCATTCGTTATTATTTAGTGCTAGTTTCTCCAGTTTCTTTCGACTGAGCAAGTTTAACCAGAGCATATCTGATTGATAGATTAATTGATTTCTTTATTTCTTCCTCGAAGACAATTAGAAGACGAGATTCAGACGAAGGAGAAAGGCTGGCGAGCACAGAGGGACGAATGGAGGGCAGAAATCGACAGATTGCAGGAGGAAATTGAGAAGCAACAGAAATTGCTTTCTGTAAATTTAAGCAAATCCCCCCAGACTCAAACTGAGGCATATTTGCAGCACGAAATTGGCAGGCTAGCATCTGAGAACTTGGTAAAATTCGTACCAATTGCACTACGAGATACAATACTTAATACTTAATAACAAGATTCATTTAAATACAGGAACTTCAAGAAAAGTATGATAAAATGGCAGAGGAATGCAGGAGGTTCAAAAAACAATGCAAAATTTTTGCGAAACGACTAAAGGATGCAGGCTGTAAGTATAACTTCCTTAAACGACGGGAGATTTATTTTCTGAGGTTTTCAAACCACAATATGAACTCGGGTGTAAGTAGTAGATATTTCTATTAAAAATGAAAAACGTTCCTATTAAAATACTGCGATATTTAAATGCTTGCGAAGATGAGGGGGACGACACTAAGGAACAAAAGGATCGCCCTTTTATTTCGAAGGGCGCTGGTGAGTTGCGTGGTCCACTGTTCATTTTTATTACATTTCGCGAAGGCCATTGACTCACCTCTGCACCACCCATCGATCAGCAGTCTATCGTTCACAATAAAGTTCAACATTTTTCTTCACGCTTACATAATATATGTAGTAATAAACGTTCAATGTCTATCTTATAGTGCCAGACACTATGGAATCTGGAAACGACTCCGCGATAATGCCTTCGACTAATCACTCGGGAGATAACGGAAGTAATTTGCCAGCTATACGAAAGAAGGAGAGAGACTATGATGGCATGTTCATGTTTAGGAAAGAGGATATTAACGTGATAATACGTCATCTGATTATCGGTAAATTATGAAGCTGTCAAATCTAAGTGCGTACAGCACCGCTGGAACTGTAATAATTTTTGTTTCCAGACTTGAAACCTAGGGTTGCGGTGACGTTACTTCCTGGTCTACCAGCGTATATTCTTTTCATGTGTGTAAGGCACACAGATTGTATAGACGATGATGAAAAAGTGAGATTGTTATTGACTGGCTACCTCAATGCCGTGAAACGCGTAGTTAAAAAACGGGAGGACTTTGATTGTAGTGTACTCTGGCTCAGTAATACCTTAAGGTTATTGCACTGTATGAAACAGTATTCCGGCGATAAACCATTCCAAATTGAAAACACTCCGAGGCAGAATGAGCAGTGTTTGAAGAATTTCGATCTGAGCGAGTATCGTGTTGTGTTGAGTAACGTGGCGCTCTGGATTTTCAATAATATTATAACAAATCTTAAAGAGAGAATTCAGGCTCTGACGGTCCCCGCGCTCCTCGAGCACGAAGCCATATCGGGCTTGGATTCGAATAAACACGGACGACCACGGTGCTCCCTTGGGGCAGAAGAAGAGATAGAATCTACCCAACAAAAGCTCAACAAACTTCTGGCCGAATTCACTTTAGTGTACAAAATACTTCAGTACCATGCTGTTGATAATGAAATAGTTGTGCAACTTTTCAAGCAACTCTTTTACTTCATGTGCGCCAGCGCTCTGAATAATTTGCTCCTGAGAAATGAACTCTGTCACTGGACAAAGGGCATGCAAATAAGGTTCGTGGATGTTGCCTGTGCGCTTAGTATAATTGTTTAATCGTCTAACATTGGGCCCACTTTTCAGGTATAATTTGAGCCATTTGGAACAATGGGGAAGGGACCGAGGATTAGAGCCGGCATCCGAGGCGCTTCAACCGCTTGTACAAGCGGCACACCTTTTGCAAGCTCGTAAAACTGACGAGGATGTGAATTCTGTATGCGAAATGTGCAACAAATTAACCGCGAATCAAATAGTAAAAATTCTAAATTTGTACACACCCGCTGACGATTTTGAAACGCGTGTACCAGTTTCGTTTATCGAGAAAGTGCAGGCGAAGTTGAGTGAACGCGGGGAGAACAACGAACAAGTAAGTCTGAATTTCGTTTTGCACATCAGTCGCATTTGTGTTGAGGAAAGAACGATTGAACCAGACTGTTTTATTTTTTCCAGCTGTTGATGGATCTAATGTATTCCTATCCAATAAGATTTCCATTCAATCCATCGGATATTCGATTGGAAGATATTGAAATACCAGAAGTACTTCACTTACCCATGCTCATGAAACTATAATCATAGCAACAGAAAAAGTTAGAGACCCCTCTGCGTATATACCTTTTAGTTGAGTAACCGTCTAACAAGTAATCAAATTCGTATAATCTATTTATTAAAAAAAAAGAAAGAAAAATGGAAAAAATTAGATTACTTTGGCCAAGTTAGGTAACGCATCGAGCAGGTCATCGATACTGCGTTTTGTATATTTTTTTTTACTCAAGTAATTTGTATTTTAGGAAACGTCACTCCTTTCACATATTATCAGCGTAAAAATATTGATTTATACAATTTGCTGTAACGAAAACATTTTTCGTTGTTCTTAATATATATATAGCAGTCAGATGGAATCTTGAGAACGGTGTCCATATAAGGCTCTGCTGGAGCTTGCAATTTGTATATCTGAATTGGATGGAAGTGCTAGACAGTGGTGAGGGAGAATAGTGAAAAATGAGGATGAATGTAAGTAAGATGAAACGAAGTGCCGAATTCTGTATCGTGGGGTACAGAAATGTTGTTATCAAGATTAAAGAGGTTTAAGGAATATTCTCGATATTGTTAGTCTATCGAAAATTGTTATGGCAAAATATTGCAACTCCAAGCAAGAACTTTATGTATGTAATATCGAAATTTTGTTGGAGGTGATGTACTTAACGTGTAAAAAAGAAAACTGAAGGAGATATAATGTTACGGTGGGATAGATTGTATATTTTGTGATACGAGAAAGACTATAAAAGTTCGTTCCCGCGGATCGAATTCAGATGATGCCAGAGAAAGGAGGAGAGAGAAAGACAGTGGTATATATTGTTGATATAATATAATTTATAAATATGTACAAGCGATTGTATTTTGTGCCATTTTATTAGTAGAATGTAACCAAATTCTGTTTCCTATGTTGGCCAATTTGCATTTAGGTTTACGCTGTATCAATGCATTCTATAAGGAAATTCTTCGGAAACGAAATTCCCTTAATCCTTAGTGTAGACACAAAACTCTGTTTACACGATTATACCTTGACTCGATGTGACAAATTTATTTGTTCCTACGATGAAAATAAAAAAAAATCGTTGATGGAAAGATATACCCCACTCAATCAACGCGTTCTACGTACTACTAATAGCAAGGTCAAGACAAAAAAACACCATGGATTTTGGTAAAAGTAATACGATTTATTGATTTTGTATCGCAATGCTATTCATATAAGTTATCGTTGTTACACTGACGACAAAAAAGATAATTAAATGCAATGTAATTGTCAATTAGAAATGTGAATGAAGCTCGAAGAAGCAAATAAGGTGAAGTATAGAAAAATTCAGTAATACAAATATTCAAGCAAAAAATACGCAACTTTAAGCAATATCGCCAGCATCATTTGGTGAACGAATGTCATCAATTTTCAGTATCATCTTCACCAACTGCGTGGCCAATAAAATTTGTTGCGATTTACTTGTCAATGTTTCGACAACATTTTGCATTCGCATATCTGCAACAAAGAACAAATCTTTTATGGTTAACTAGTTATTTAGAAGGGAAAAAGAGGATCAAAAATTCGGTACATACCGCAAGTGCCAATGTTCAGACAGTCGACTCCAAGAGTTGGATTATTTTCGGCCAATTGCCGTGATTTAATATCAGCTATGGTATTTACAGGCGAAAGACCAGAATTTTCAGCAAGTGCCATTGGAATAGCTTCCAAAGCTTCCGCGAATGCTCGGAAAGCGTACTGTTCCAAGGTGCTGATTTTATCGACCTTAGCTGCACATGCGAGCGAGCAAGAAATTTCGGCAGCTCCGCCGCCATACAAAATTTTTTGATTTTGTATTACATTACGCACCGTGCACAGAGCATCGTGAATAGCTCGTTTTGCTTCTTCAATGATCTGTGAACCGAAAGAAAAATCTATAAACCTGGAAACTTTTATGGGATAAAAGTTCATATAATTGTAGCACTGGGCAGAGAATTCAATTTATTTAAATTGAATAATAAAAAGAATGCCTAATGCTTTGCTCTTGCATGGTGTCTGGTCAGTTAGGTATATTGTGAATACCGCTGAAATTCTCCTTGCTTAAATCTTTCGTTAGAAACATTAAGTTCTATTACCATTTTATTTCCGCCACGAATGAAAATAGTTACTGCTCGGGAGTTCTTACATTCTTCGATGACGAGCATTCGATCCTTAGTAGTGCCGAATGTCAGTTCTCTAACAACACCAGCATGGCCAAGTTTCTCTGGTGTTAATTCCTCGAAACGTGGAACAATACGGCCACCTGTGGCAATCGCTATTAGCTGAAATAAATTCGTGTGTGTTTCATGACAGTTTTCTTCACCATATTTTTGGAGTACACGGGAAAAGAAAAATTTATATATATAATGCCCTCAGATCTCATAATCTATTGGTCATTAGAGCCACTACAAAAGAGAAATATCTCTCTACTGCATTTAAAGGATCTTTATCTTTCGCCTCGTAAAGAGACGAGAACGGAAAACAAGATTCCTAGAACTTCAGTAGTTTGTTATCGTCTCCTTTGCACCCTCTTCCATAGCGCTCTGTCGTCATTGGGCAAGCAAAACGAACGCGAGGTGGACAAAATACTTACTTCAATTTCAGGACCACCAACCCACCTGACTGCTGGTAATTGGTTTTGCAGGAGGAGATGATTGGCTTCATCATCGAATCCCCATTGACAAATAGCCAGTGTTGTGCCAGCATCTTTAACCCTTTTCACCATCTCGGTGAATTTTTCTCGCTCGTATTCACGCAACGCCCTATAATCATCGACAGAAGTAACATCCAACTTATGCTTTGTTTTGGGTTTGGGTGGTTCGAACGGGCATGTTAAAATAGCCAACTTGACGTCCTCAAGCCTCTGTAATAGTGAAGGTTCTGTTTTATTAAAACCGGGTTTACTTTGAAAAAGAAATGTATTTATCGTCGGTGTAAAAATATTTCGAGAACGGGAAAATAAGCCTTCAGCTCTCATAATCTGTTGATCATTGAAGCCACTGTAATGGTCAAGTCATTGAATAGTTACTTGAATATTAGCCTTTGACTCTTTCAAAGGACACCAAAAATTATCCAAAGAAAGTTTCTAGGCCAATGTAAGCTAAACAAATTTTGTCGACCCTTACCCTTCTCTGTTTGTTTTGTCATCATTAGGCAAAATGAAATATATGCACTGAACATGATATAAAGACTTATTATATTGGGTATTAATTATACCTTAGGCATTTGTGGGTGGCTAAAGTCTTTGTCAATGACAACACCACGAACAAGGACAGTATCTTCCAATCTGCCACCAACTTTTCCCTCTACTTTTATCAGTTCAAAGTTCACATCACGTGCAACCGGATCTAAAACTGCAAATACAGCATTTACTGCTATTTCTGCCATTTGCCTATGGCACTTGTTGATACTGGAAAAAATTAAATATGATATTGCTGTGTCTTCTCATATTAAATCCAAGTAATCATAAGATATGATTATTACATTTTTGAGCCAAGACTGGTCATGGCAATTTTAATGTAAGGTTCCAAATTATCTGGGGTCCCATCAAAGTCGTCCACTATTTTCTTAAGGTGGTCTGTTGCACATTTTGCTGCCATTTCAAAACCATCTGCAATTCTAATTGGGTGAATTCCTTTGTCTATCAGTTGTTCAGCTTGGTCCAAAAGAGCACCAGCTAAAACAACTACTCCAGTTGTACCATCACCAATTTCATCGTCTTGGGATTGGGATAATTGAACCATTAACTTTGCAATTTCATGGTCCACATCCATGTTCTTCAGGATTGTTGCACCATCATTGGTTACCATAATATCACCATCAGAGCTCACCATTAGTTTATCAAGTCCCTTGGGACCCAATGAGGTTTTCAAAATATTGGCTACATTGCGGGCTGCCATAATATGAGACTGCAATTAAAAAAATCATTTATTATAATTATTATACATATATATTTGTAACATTCGGCTGTATCGGTAATAGATCGAAATTTCAGGGCTCCACTGGATGACTGACTGTATAGAACCATTTATGTCCTTATATGGGCAAGAAATAGTAGCAGCATAAATTATTTAATTCGAGGAATTATTCCGGCGTCAATTAAAAATGCAAAGAAAATGAAATCCTTTTGAGTGTCAAGCATAAGTGAAGATACATGGATCATATTAGTCGGATGACAATTTTTTAAGTATCGTTTTGGGAATTAACTGCCAAGCCCCAAACGTCGCCATTGCTCAATTCACGTGGTCGATCGAAAGAGAAGCTAGCGATCGTTCTAAATTGGTTTAATCCAGTCGAATCATGAAAAGTGTAAGACAAAAATTTCTACGATATTCGAGGCTTAAAATATTAAGTAAACTTAAAGAAATATAAAGTAAGTTTACCTTGATGGCATCATTGCCGGTTAGGCGTTTTTGCCTTTCTTGATCACGAAGGATAAGAAATGGCCGACCGTATTCATCAAAACTCACCGAACCAGGTATAGCGTTCATTTTGATCGCCAAATTAACGCGGACACTTTATGTCTGCAATAATTTTACTTACAAGAGCACCCGATTTTAGAAAGCAACGTATCTTCGTTTCCAGAACTACCCGACCATCTTAGTGGCTTCAACGGATGTTCGAGAATGAGTATCCGTAGTGCCCTCTATTCTGGAATGTTCCCATTAGGTCGACATGGATTGGTGGAGCTCCACGTGGAGGGAATTCAAAGTTGTTTTTAAAGTAGTAACAACCAAATTTTCCAAAGGGGTAATTGGAAAATAAACGATGGAAGATAAGTATCTAATTTAATTACCTTCATTTATTCAAATCGTATACAAAAAAAATAGTAAACGAGATTTTTTGTATCTTTTCTAAAAAAAAGATCTCTATAGCCAAAAATAGAATAATGAAAAACTTATGGGGTGGTTGGAAAAATCAACGAGTAGGAGGTTTTACTCTTTTGTATGCACCATAATTTATTTCACATGAAACTATTGTAACTTTGTATTATAACTTGAACATTACATATACATAGTTATACACATATAATTATCTTGATAGAGGTACTTTTGACTCAAGGCCGCAATGGCCGCTGATCCCCCAATGAGTCGTACGTTCAAATAATATCCACAAAGATTTTGTCACTTCATACTAATTTTCAATTTCGCACAAATACCAATACAATAAATAATTAAATTATATGAAAATAATAAAGTAAACAAAGATAATACTATGACAGAAAGAAAATTGTTTTTTACAGCAAATTGCTTATCACAAGTTCCAATTGAACTTGCAAGTGCAATCCATTCTTCGCGGCTAAAATAATTAATGACCCCCGTGACGACGTACGCACGACGCACTAGAGGGTAGTTACAGTATATTATAGGTATATGTCTCCGGAAAATATATGAATACTATGTAAATATATAGCGTTTGGGTATACGTATCGATCAAAGGTAAAAATATAATTTCAATAAGATATATCTCATAGTAACATTCACAGTTAAAACTTTCTTAATGGTTTAGGCATTCACATGATATGTTGGAGTTTCCGTACACAATAAAACGTCAACGTTAGAAGTTTCATATCGTTTAACTAGAAATACATATGTTCTCTTTATGTATTCGGTCTTTCGATTACTAATATCAGAGGCGTAGAACCGAGGGGTTGTTCAGATTTTGCAACAGGTACTTTACGCATCAGAAAGTATATATTCCCCGATAGTGTTTTAAAAAAATACCACTGCGATTCCTTGTGATTAAAATTGTAACGTTTACATCATTCTTTTTCTGTAAGATTATAATCGTAAGTAACGTGTCCCTTCGTCATAGATATTCCCGTAAAATCACAAATCTAATGAACATTTAACGTAACGATTTCCACATATATATTCTTTTAATTACATTGTATTTAACGTTAGGATTTTAATAACACTTAACGAAGCGACTTCCGAGGTTTCAATGTGTAATAGAGCGATTCCCACGATTTTAGTGCTTAGTAGAGCGATTTCCGCATTAAAATATTTAGTCGAGAAGATTCTATATTCAAATAAATCTTCCTACTAAAACGTCTACGTACATGCGTATATATTTAATTATATGGAATATACGCTAGGCAACGCAAAATTTCATTGATATGTTTTCAAATCAGTTTCTGGGCCTTTTAATAATATAATAATGCATCAGTTGCATTTATTAGACACCGACGAAGATTCTTTAAACTTTTCCTTTCATACCGCGATTCACGGTTATCTATCCTATAACTTATGCCACTTCAATGTTTTAACTCTTTTCCATGAAAAATATTTCTTTACCCCTGATAGAAAGAATGTCCGCGGTCTCTTTTTGAGAGCCGGAAGAATGAAAATATATTTTATTCTGTGTGCGTTTGAGTAACTCGAGTAGATACCTTAAGAGTACATAAATTTAGGAATCTCGAGCTGAGGATCCTTCGAGATCGTACATTTTGACAATCATCGAAAACAGAAGTATACTGTTGTATTCGTGTACAGGGTGAAGAAGGTGGAATTATCTATCCCTTTCAAAAACATAAAATACGAAAACATTTTATCAAAATCTTTCAGTATTAATTCATAATTTAATCACTAACTAACCATTAATTAACAAATAGAACATTATTTTAACACTATCTATTTGATATGTTTTTTGTTTGTTCAAATTCTAAGCTCCAACACACTTCAAAAAAAGGATCAGAATAATATACAGCAATAACAACAACAATAACGAAACAATATAACAGTAACAAAATAATGATCTTCCACGTGAACACCCTGTACAGGTTAGCAACCAAAATAAACTTCTGAAAATACTCCACATAAATCTTTCTATTAACTATATAATATATTTCACCTTACGATCCTATAAGACGGGTTATTCTGATATGTATCGTTTTTGTCAGTCGTAATGTCTGAAGGATAACAATTGAAAAACGCGTTTATGGTGTTCGCAAATTCTTCTCTCCTTCACCATTGCAGAGGAGAATTGTAGAACATCGAACCAATTGTGGGGATTTCCAAATAACAGACTTATCTTAGACTTTCGGTATAATGACAAGGATGGTTTGATTTGCGTAGGTACCTCTTCCATTCGCACCGATTCGTGAGGAACGACAAAGATCTTAGGCAAAGGGAACCCGCTTATAGCCTCGATTTCCCTGTCCGGTGATTCGCTTTTCACCGGAAGTATACTGTACCACAGACTTTATTTGGTCTGTTGCAACTGGTCCAATGCACACCAGAGGATCTTTGAAGTACGAACAAACCTAGTGCAAAAAAAAATTGATAATTTTATCATTTTATAACTTTTCCACCTCAAAATGCAAGTACCTTTCTGGGTGTTTGCCGATGGCGCCTTTGAAGTTGACAGCATAAACCACGACTAATATCGCATTCCCCAGACATGCTGCACTCCTCGTCTACAAAAATTAATAATAATACGATGTGTGCCGTATATATATTGACCTTTAGCGATTAATTTTAAATTCATTTCAAGCAGAAATATTTGCTGGTGTCGGCGCATCAATAACATCACTTACTATATAGTTTGTTTGAAGTTACTGGTGGCTGACATGAACGAGTCTCGGTGCCGGCCATTTCAGCGCACATCAAACCAGTTTCACAATCGTTATCATATCTGCACAATTCTCCCTGCTTTTGTCCCACATTGTACTGGCAAACACCAATTACTGAAATGGATGGGCAAGATTTGTTATTGAGGTTTTTCATCTGCATCGTGCTCAGTAAAGCAGAATAAAAGATACCTCCGTCAGCATCAACGCAAACAGAGCCGGGGCAGCACTGCTCGGTAAGAGCACATATCCTGTCGTAACATGGGTCTTCCAACGAGTCGCCATAAGAATTTCCATAACTGGCAGATAATGGCCGCTAGAAACGAAACGTGTGAAATTAGAAAATCAGTGCAAAACCTACATGCAATCAAACATTATTATGTGGCAGCAAAGAAAATGGAGCAGGTCATATCTTCAGCAATCATAAATTAACGCTTAATGGATAACGTACTCGTTTACATGATTATGTGTTGGTAACTTATACAGTTCTGAAATATTTGGGACATCGTCCCTTATCTGAATGATTAGGAAGATTCATTACTTAATAAACGTCAGTTTTATTTCTATTAGAGGCTCAACTGTTTGGGGAGGAGCTTAATCGCTCTGGCAAACTTTTCCATACCTGGTACAATCCTGGTTTACTCATATAGTCACCATGGCTACCGTACCCAAGGTTCGATAACATTTCAGGACTGAAACGATTAAAAAGACCGCCCCATGCCTGGACTCCAAATTGCATTGTGCTCGCCAAAGCGACAAGGGTGAGTGTAACACACGTGTTCATTTTCTGGCTCGTGCAAAAACTCTGCTATCTGAACCCCTGAAATGCAATTGATGTTTGACGATTTTTTTTAATGAAATGTCAAAGGAATAAGGATTAATTCCTGAATGGTGAATTTAAATGAATGGGATAACGCTGAAATTGCGGTATATATTGGCGGTATTGCTGTAAATCGAGAGATGTTCTGACTGAAAAGGATTAAAACAGAAATAGAGAAAAGAATAGTAATAGTTTCTCGGTGATTTACATGATATTACGATCTTTCTGATCATACTGTGCGTTCGCCAGGAGCACTGGCGTAGCCTCAGGAAATCATTAAATTTCTTAATGCATAGTTGACACTTTGCTCTACAGTCATCATTCTATCTCACTTTGTCTCGATAGTCGTCGTCGTCCTTTGTCACTGGCCATAGCCAATAACGACAATGCGTGTGATAGCAGCAGAGCGAGAACGCAATATACCCCGACTAGGCCATCTCCTGGAGAACGCACTGTACGTCGCGACCGGGCAAACAATTTACAGAAGAGCCAAGGAAGGAATAGTTTGTTAATGATTTAAATGGAAACATTGAACTTACAAAATCGTTGCCAGTTCCTGTGGCCCCACTTGCACAGTGTTTCTTCGTAAGTTGACCAGAAAGGATCAGCTGGTTTCTTGCTTATTCTTGGGATCAACAAGTCCTCTGTGGAGTTTGCTGGAGGACTGAGTCCGTACCGGACTTGCATTAACAATCTATACTCCTACATCGTTCCGGTTTCCCTTCTACAAGCTCATGCAGAAAGCCGCGCAAGCGCGACCATTTGGTTTTTCACGTACACGACCTAGGTGACATTTTATTCATTCAGATATTTAATTCGTGCATCCAAGATTTTCAGATTTCTTTTTCCTGCATCGAAAATGGGATAAATCGATTTGTAACTTTCACCACTACGAATCCTCGTATGATACAACCCCTAGATTTAAGACGTGAACAACGTAGGCACATATCTTGTTTCTAGATTAATCAGAGTCTGTTTGCTTGATCCGAACCTTCCTGGGAAAGTTTGCTTTGCTAATGCAATTTATGTCGAATTCGCAATTGCGTATATAGATACAATGGGTTACACTTAATTTGTTTTTGTTTGGCATCCTATATGAATGGTCTTGAATCTAGAAGGACTTCAAATATAGTGTATAAGTATTTTCGTAAATTAATTTCAAAGTGCAAAACTATGTAGTGTCATGCAGCACCTGATTGAAAAACTTTATTCCAAGATATAATTGTTTCTATTAAAATGGTAAATAGTAGTCTGTCCGAGATTTGCATTCTATCGCAGGATACAGTAGCGCCATTCATCGCGCACACTTTTGTGTAGGTGTTTAGCTCCTTCTTTGTTATACCACCTGACCACCATTATTTCCATCTCTCTTGGGCGTATTGATCCAGAGTGTCCTGATGCTCTACCAGACGGTCGATCCTGCTCCATATATTTCCTAGGTGGCTTATGAATACTACCTGCATGCGAATGTGAGGCAGTAAAGGGGATGCTCCTCGTTAAGGTAGAGCGATAAAGTTGTGTCATCCCATTTTTGAAAATGAAATCTTTAGAACGAAGATTATCATTTTTCGATCACAAATCGTTGAGAGTAATGTGAAGATAAATTGTATCTGAAATTCTTCCCACGAAGATTTTATATATTACGTGAATCGTATTTGTGTGCACGAAACACGATTCAAGTGCTCTGGACACGCATATGTTCGTGGAGATTTCTTGTAAATGCTCCTATCCCTATCCTAAGTACACAACCACCTGTCTGTTGAAATGCCAAAGTGTGTAATGTACGTTACATGTGTATCAAGTTGATACTATCAACTATTTATAACGGGGTACGATGCAAAACTTGTGTTCTTCATTTTTTCACAGAGAATATCGATGCGAAAAATAAGATTTAATGCGCTTGAGGTAGAAAATAGGATATGCGTATAAAACGCAATGGATTTATTTGTTTTAGCATCTCTATTTTTAACACCGTTACGTAGGAAGCATCCGTTTCCTTGGTATCTTTCGTTATGCCCTTATTTGATAATCGAGAGTGCATGCAGTCGACCCACCCCTTCCGCGATAACGCAATGACAGCCCCTTCAGAAGAACCTTTAGACTCCCCTGGAAGATCACGTGCGCCACCATCTTTTTAGACCAATTTTTCAGTATAAAAAGGGCAGGAAAACTACTCTCGGTTCGTAACAACACTTTAATTAATTTCATTGTTTGTGTATATTGGCATAAATGCTATATATATATATATTAATTTGTCAAAGTATTTGTGTTGGGTGAAAACTTTACGCAGGATTAACTGTCGCGTGTTGATAGAAGTAACAGGTTCTAGACTTCCAAGAAACTTTGTCCACGACGACTGAAGTTCCTACAGTTAACACGCACAGGTTACTCATTAATAAAACTTTTATTATTAAGTTTATTTTTTGGATGATTCTAATTTTTATTTTGTAATTTTCGTTCTACTTAAATTCAAAACAAATGTTAGTTTTGCGTTTGCGTGTCATGGGGGAGCAAAGTAAACACTGTTATGTCGTATAAAAATGAGTTTAATAAATAACAGCTAACAACGAAATAAATAAGGCTCGCAACACGTAATTGCATACATATGGTACGTGTAACACGTACTCATGCATATGTATGTACATAAATAGAACACACAACAAGATCAACGTTGGATACACATAAATACGCGATAATTTCTCGTACGCTAAAGAAAATGTTTCGAAATAGTCGCCAAAGCGTATCGATTCATATATCATTCCAATATTCAACAATTTTAATAAAAGGCATTTCAATTTGGAGATAGAACATGAAACGTATTCGTTTTCGTTTAGTTCTTAATCGATACTCTCCAATCTATTCCGAAGGAAATAAATTAATCTTTTTTTGTACATTTATACAAGTGGCACAGAATCGTCAGTGCCCGTCGCTTCGACCAGAAAATTCACGATTTCCTGGCTCTCAGACTCCAGTGATACTGTGCAGCCAGGGTTTGAAGTAGTTGGTTCTCATGTATACACCTGGAAGGTAGGGTGCGGCACACGTTATTCCATGGGACACAGTGCCCACTAAAAACCATCTTCCATCTGGTCGTTGCATTACTAGTGGCCCACCACTGTCGCCCTAAACAATAATCGACGATAGAAAAAATTAATTATACGATTGAATAATTTCGAAACTTCGGGGGACGAGTGAACTCGTCTGAAAATACCTCGCAAGAATCCTTTTGTCCAGTGGCGTATCCAGCGCAGAGAAAACTATCAAGGATTAACTTCGGATGCCCACCAGTTACAAACATTTCGTGACACACGGAATTCTTTATTATTGGCACTTGAACTTCTTGTAAAATCGAGGGAACGCCGCCATCTGCAAATGAAAATTATACATGAGCGCGGGACTAAAATAAAAATATGAAATAATTGATGAGTCGAGGAGGACAGTTCACTCACTGTATTTCAATCGTCCCCAGCCCGTGACGGTAGCCATTCTACCGGTGAAATCGACACCATCCTCGGGCATGCAAATTGGAACAATGTGAACGTCAAATTGTACAGGTGATTCTAATTCCAAGAGGGCCAAGTCACTTTCAAACGTTGTTGGATTGTAGCCTCTGTTAACAACTACTCGTCGAACGTTTCTTGTTATGCTGCGTTTCGGTTCCAATTCGCCAGATAAATCGGATTCCCCAAAAACGGCCACCAGAGTTGCTAAGAATCTGCACGAAATTAATCAGAACATATATTTCCCTACCTTCAACGTGAAAGAAAATCATTGCAGAAAAATATGAAACCATTCTTACCCCGGTTGACAATGAGCTGCAGTGATTACATATTTGTCTGTAATCAGAACACCTCCACATTTGTTTTTCGTAAAAAGACCAAGCCAAGTGGCTTCTCGAACTAACACTTGCCACGGCCAGTCACCGAAAGTCGCTGCCTTTCCCCCGACAATTCTTCCTGATTTGGCCAAAGGTCTTCTTCCACATTCTAGATAATCGATGGGCATTAATAACGATACTTAATCGAACAAAGTTTGCATAGTTAATAAATACTTACGAGAACGAAAATCATTTGAGGATGCGATCTGCTGGGTCGCAGTAAGCTGGACAGCATTAGAAGTACTGCTTTCTTCTTCTTCGACCACTACAGGTTCCGTACTTGATGCCGGAATCGTAGTAGGTTTTCTAGTTGGTCTAGGACGCTTCGTTGTAACCTGGGGTTTCTTCGTGGTTGCACCAGACACAGTAGTTGGTTTCGGTTTCAAAGTTGTCGGTTTCGAAGGACGGACTGGTTTCTCTGACACCAATGGTTTCGCAGATGTTGGACGATTGGTTGGTCTCTTCGTGGTCGCCGGTTTCTTGGTGGTAGTGAATAAAGGCCTCGCCGTTGACGTTGGTTTTCGTACTGGTTTTCTTGTTGTCGTAGTTGGCCTTTTTGTTGCGGTGGATGGGGCAGCTGTTGTCACGTTCACACGATTGTATACAATGTCTTTGAGATCCTGGAAAAATTGGCAGGAATTATTTTTGATCCGTTGATTAAGCTAAATTTGGAATCAAGACGAAAGTTTACCTGGAAGTTCCCTTGCAAGGACTGGACGATTTTATTTACGAATGTATCGACTTTATTAGTCAAAACATCATCCTCGACAAATGTCGGCGTTGGAATATCATTTTCACTGATAATTTCGATATCTGGATAGCCGGTGTTATTAAATGTTTCGATGATAGTTGGTTTCTCTTGTTGCGAAATCGGTGACGATATATTGAGATTCGGATTTCGTACAGGTGGGAAATTAATTAAGTCGTCCGGTGCCGCGGTTTCCTCGTCACAATGTGGCGGAAGAGTTGTCGATTTCCATTCTATCGTCGTTGAAACAGTAGGATCTTTAAAGATCACCGTGTTAAGGGGTGCTAAATTTTCGTCCGGGAAAACTATCGATGTAGATGGTTTTAAATTGAAACTTGGCTTGTTGGGCCTCGTGGCAAGGGGAGTCCAGGTCGTAGGTCTTCTTGTTGCAAACTCGGTAATTTTTTCAGGCTCAGCCTCGGCAATGATAGGTACTGTGCTGAAGTTATTATTCACCAATGGTTTCGATGTTGTTCCATCCTTTACGTTAACGCTGAAGAAGCTCGTCGAAACCACGTTATTAGTAGCAACGTTGGAAATCACTGTGCTGATATTGTGCGTTATAGTTGTGGAAACACTGGGTTTTCTGGTGGTAAGTGGATTCGGTCTTATAGATCCAGTTGCAGGTCTGAAAATTGTTGTAGGTTTGGCACCCTCCGTACCTGCTGGTTTTCTTGTGATAATTTTCTCAGTAGTGTCTGTGGTGAATTCTGTACCAAGTGGACCTAAAACTATTACCGTGGGCGCAGGAGGATTTGTCGTGGTTGTTTTCGAAGAGTAATCGGAGGTACTAATGCCAGAGAAAGTCGATTGAGTCGATGGTCTCGATGAGTAAGAATTGGACGTCGAGAACGAAGAATAAGTTGTCTCTGTCGGGACTGTCTGGTAGTTATAATAATTTGTCGATTGTATTGGCTTGTAAAATGTGTACGGGAAAGACTGAGCAGTGGTAGGGCTAGGAACGGGCGGAGGTCTCGTAGAAATTCGCACCAGCGATGGTTTCGATGTTTCATCGATGCTGACCCATTTATTAATAGATGAATTAGGTGTCTGAATAGTTGTTCCAGAACCTGGTTTCGTATTATTGAGAATTGAGATTATGTGATTGATTGCCAATTCCTCTTTATCTATTATATCATCTTTTTTGTTTCCCGATGGCGCATCGTATGTAATCGTCGGTACTTTGACCAGGCCGTCCTTTTTATCGGCTACAGTAGTCATTGGTGTAGTTGCTTTTTCATTGATGAAGCTTACAGCATCTATGTTCTTCGTTGACACCCTTTCTTCTATCGTGCTGGCCTGTTCAAACTTATCGACTTCTGTTCTCAAAGGAAAAGCAGTAGTTGTGAGCCTTTGCGTGTTGGCGTACATTTGTGTGATCACCGGCAATTTTGTCATCGATTGTGTATTGAATATTTGATCGTTCGAAGACGGAGACAGTGTGTCGTGTATGGAAGATGCAGATTGATCGGAGAACTTGACCCACTGAGTGGTCAAAGTGCTTTCGTAAGTGGCATCGTGCTTCTTATTTTCTGTAGCTGTTATACTTTCGGTTACTCTCGGTTTCTGCGTGGTACTCATAGTTTCAGTTACCCTGCTTTCCTCGGTGCCCGTTTCGATATTCGGTTGAAATAAATCATCCGGATTGTTCGTCTCGTTTAGCATAGTACCGTTCTCGTTTAACAGTATGGTATCGGGCGAGTTGTGATCGTTCTGACCCAATCCCTGCGAAAACAGGGCGGGGAGTTGGTCAACCGGATCAGCTATCTGAAGTATCTGATCTGGACTGAGCAAAGTGGTAACTGGATTGACGTCAGTATTGTCCTGGTGATTCTGAATATCATTATTCGAATCCGAATGACTCAACAGTCCCGGTAGACCTAGATCGTCTAAGATATTTTGCTGGCCCAACAGTGCTGGGAAATCCTCCTCAAGCTGGCTGATATCCGCTTGAGTTGGTAACTGTGGTTTTTCTGCGTTCTGTACGCTATCTATGATCTGCCAAATGCCGGACGCTGGTTTCGTCGTTGTGGACGGCGCGTCGAATGTAGAAATTTTTGTGTACGTAGCTCCAGCATTGTTCAAATGATTGGACGTATCGAGAGTTTCGGTCTTGACTGTACTGTCCTGGGATATCGTCATTCCGAGCGGTGTCCCGTCTGAATTTAACAAGATAGGAATATCCGGAACGTGATCGATTTCATGCACGTTGAATATTTCATCGTTGTTTGGAACGCTTTCGACGTTGCTGTTAGCTAAAGTTTTCGGTGGCAGCTGACAGCATGCGCCAAAAAGGAAGCCGTCCATACACGCGCCGACGACTTGTCCATTTCGACGGGAACACTCGTAATTGAACATGCATATCGCCGGCTCGTTTGACTTCACCCGAGAAGGAATTGTTGGTTGACACGCTTTCGGCACTATCCTATATCCGCCGAACAATCTTCTGCCTGCGAAGAAAAAAAAGGAAGGAAAGAAGTACCGTAAAATATTCCATTTGATGTATCGAGGCTAAGAAATGTTCGAACGCATAATTTATTCTACTCTCTAGCTGTTCGTGCGAGACACGAGGTTTTACTATTCCGGCTAGGATTTGCTGTTGTAATTAGCCGCGAGACTACAACGGTTTCTGATAAACGAGTTGAAAACGAAACTAACTGGACTCATTAGGTATTCGGGTTGTTAGCGTGGTATAGGCATGCAAAGTAGAAACTGTTGTCCCGAATTCGGCCAGTACTTTAGTGGATGAATCGGTTATTCGTCCAAATCATCAATTCTGTTGAATTCGTTCCTTAATCGGATCCAACGGGCCAAGTATTTATAGGTCGTTCTTCCAATAAAAAAGGAGCACGAAGAATCCACGTCCTCAAATATTTCTATGTGTCTTTATATTCGTAAAAGTCAGTATTTAGTGTGATCGGTTATGCTCAGGTGACTAAGATATAGGCGAGCAAGCATGTAGGCTTTGTACATGCCTCCTTATATGCCTTCATACTACCGATATAATGACCTACTCCGTGGAATCGTCGGCAGTGCTTGTCAGAATCCTTCCGGCGTTCCAGATTTTTTTTATTTTTTACGGACTTTCGTTTCGTGCTGAACTATGTCACGAATAACATGAATTCGGAACGTTGAGAATTTATGTTTCGAGCGTACAGTAGTCGCAATACGTATTCGTTCGCAATTTGCCAATACTGAGAACGCATTCTCCCCGGAGGCGGGAAAGAAAATAACTTTTAATTAAAAAATAAAGTTGTTTTATACGAAACTGATGGGAACAGGCGATACGTTAATTTTAACGCACGGGAAAATAAAACACAGTCCGAGATTTTTCTTGGGCACAATGAATATTGGAAGCGAATGTTATCCTACGTGCTCGCAAGAAACGTAATTAGCAGCTTTAATTAATGGTCAAAAGGGAGCCTCGTCATCGACCCAGTGTGTACGCACGCCGTATCGATTATGTAGCACGTTAGTTAATCTAGACAGTAGTATGAACGAGATAATAACACCTTCGCGTGTTACTTGATTAACGACTTGAAATTCCAGCACGCAGCATAATCGCCCTTTTTGCCGAGCGTTAAATATAAAATGTTTGCCCGGAGAAATGAAAACGTGAAAGTGGTGACTACCACGTCCAAGATAAGTGTTCATATTGGCCAATAAACCCAGAAACGTTTCTCCGTTCAGGAAATCGCTAGACAATTTTTTTTCCGCTTCATAAAAGCCGTTCCCATTTAATGATACCGCGTTCAACTGGTTTTGCGAAGCCCATCGCGCATCATTGATACATCGGCTGTCTGTTTTAAATTCCAAATGTAAACGGCTGGTATGTGTGTCACTTTGTAGCAATATACTTGAAACTTCTGTCATCTATTGAGAACGCTCGAGCGTAATATTTGGAATGAAATACGCGCACGTATAAATACGCGGCCCGTGGAATTCGTGACTTTCGAAAGGAAGTGAGATGTAAGTAGAATTCGGTGTCAGTGTTGGTACGTGCGATTCTAAAAAGCGGCGAACTTGTGTGCATAAGTGTGCACGCGTAAGCAGATGCCGGTTATACAAATGTGAAACTCCAACGACCCGTGCATAATTGGTAATGATTGCAATTGAAAAATTCTGGGAACATTCAGTTGGAAAGCACGCGTGGGAAGATGCGTTTGTTTAACCGTGTTGACATATGCAATTACGGCGTTGCAAACAATTCACGCGTGAGCCGCGTTCCCGGTTCGAATACTTCAACGAATGTATGTATGCTTTGAGCCGAGGTAGGCTCCGGATTATGGGATTCCGCGTGACTGAAACTTTTCATTGACCCCCGACATTTTCTTTGTTTCACAAAGACGAGAAGCGTGGTGGGTTCTGGTATTATTGATTCGTTGTACTATGGAAGGTTAATCCGTTTGTGCATACGATCGCGTAATAGTGAAACGTAATCTCCTCTCTGGTTCATCTCGCACGGTTTCCTCAGGGGAAATAAAAATGTATTGTATTTTGTTCTTGGTAAAAGAAAAAAAAGAAATCATTTGATAACAACGTTCACTGTGGGTGGCGAACATCGATGGAAAAAGTTCATTTAAATACAAAGAGAAAGCTAAGTAAAATTCTGCAAAACCTTAAAAGTCAGAGGTGACTATTTGCGTGTTCCATGAGTTTTATACCCCTTGACTACAGTTTAATCGGAGGACGCAGTTAAGCAAAAAATAATATCGCGTTTTAAATATTTATGCACCGCGATTAATTCCATGGCAATTGCCACTTGTAATATAATGTAATTGTTACCTGTTGCCTGGGAAGTGTAGGAATGCGATATGACGAATATCGAAGAAAGGATGGCGAGAAATAAATGGATATTCTTCCCGACAGCCATCTGCAACAAAAAATGATATTTCTTCCTTCAATCAAATTATGATTAATATAAAAAAAATTGCGTGGTACTTTTAATTTGACTTTCGAACCACGAATGTTCAACTTTGCAACAGCTGTGAGAAGTATATTAATCGTCCATTCAGATCTGCTCATATTAAATATACGGTCTCCCATAACGGCACAAGTAATTAGTATAGTGCGTGCGCCGCAAATATTATAAATTACCAACGTGCTTGCATTTTATTTTAATTCGCGAACTAGTTTTTGAACTAAGAAACAGATATAAACCGGTGGTGAAAATATTTCTTCAAAACGAAAATCCAAATCATATTCATCATTAACGAGATAACTGAACTTACATATTGTGACTCAGCGATAAGACATATCTCGTTCTATGTTCAAAGAAGTGATCAAGGAATTCAATCACTTCGAGTGTCTAGCTATTCCTAATCTTACGATATTTTTTCAGATTTACATGCTCAGGTGCACGTGGGTCTCGACGAAGGTGAATACAGACGGTATCCCTTCGTGTCCCGATATCCCGTTATACAGTTGAGAGGTGTACAGTGGAGTTCTACGGATCACAGCTGTACCACGTTGAACAGAGAAGCAGGATCGATGACGAGGAAGTATGAAGAAAATAAGGGACGGACATTGCACGTGATCCTACGGCGATTCGAAGAGTGGAATGGAGCCACGAAGAAAGACAAGGAGAGCGAAGAAGCTGATCGCTTTAATGTTGCTTCACCGAGCCACCGGTAACCTAGTTACCAATTTCCCCTCGCTGTACCATTCTTCAGCGTTCTTCTGACCCCAAGAACGAGATGTCCGAGCCTACAGCTTATCAGGGTAAATTCATTCGTCGATTGAAGATACAGTACGATGCAAAGCTTCTCCAAGAGGTGAATGAACCTTATCTCCCGACGAAATTCCGTGACACTGTTTGGTACATTTAAAGAGTATCGCAGTACGAAAGTTTACGCTCGGCAAATGATTTTTTCGCGCGTGTCCAATGCTAATGTGCTCCCCTTTTAATGATTGCTCAGACGAGGCAACAGGTATGCGACTGTGGAGGGAGTAAGATACCGGTACTATCAATTATCAATTCTTCGTGTTGTGAATTGATGTATTTTCTTTTTTTTTCCGTAGCAAGACGTCATTACGAGCACGCAATGCGAGGTTCCGTCCTGGAGCGACAATTTATTGGAGCAGTAAAATGAAATTCGCTTTAAGTTCGTTTTCCGTTGGTCGCAAGTCACGAACATCACGCGATATATGCACAGGGTTCACTCTTTTCTAGTATCAGTGGCATAAATCAGATTACGGTTCTGCGCCTTTCATTAATATTGCTGCAGCGAACTATTCGATCCTGCGTTTCCAGAGAAAGTATTCTTTCGCATTCTAATCCCGATAACATCGATCACAACGTGTTCGCTAGACACTCTGAATAATTATACGTTGTAGCGTCCGCGCCGTGAGAGTATTTCACGTTGATAACGTGACAATGCTTCCCTTTCGTTTGTCGTTTATTCACGTGCTATGCAAGTGAGCTCCACACGCGGAAGTCACTTTCCTTCGAACCGTTCCGTTCCTCGCTCTTCGGTTTCAAGCAGTTTCGATCGGGACAAAAACGAGCCGAGAGAAGATGAGGGTAATTATCGTTAACGATCCTCTCATTCCTGTAGGATAGTTAACAGTTACTCTTCGGACGAGATCGCTGCTGCGAAAGTGCAGCAAGAGATTTAACGATTCTGCTACTTGCTACTGCTACAAGATTATTTCACCGGACAAATCTGCTATTGATTTTTCCACGCATCGATTTATTCCCATTCGAATTTCTTTTAAATCAGTCAGAATTCAGGAATGTTAACCGCGGCAATGATTTAAATTTCAAGCCAATTACGGATACACGACCTGCGATTCAGGCATCTAAATGTAACCTAACTACGAGGATCGAGAGGAATATTTTAAATGTTTCTGTTGCTCCCTTCGGAAACGACACCCATCTGGTATGGTTGAGCACGGCACGGGGACACCCTGTATGCACACGAAGGCACGTACATAGTCACGATCTTGGCCTCTTCTTAGCTTGTGCAGGGTAGGAGTTCATGTGTATACTTGAGTGCCTCGAAAATTCTTCGGCGTTCATTGGCCGTCCGTCAGTATGTGAGGAGAGACTCGTACAAGTGCGTGAGCACAGGTATGCATAGGATTCTGCGCACACGCGTGCAGGTAAACCTGGGAGAAAGCTCAGTTCGACTCTTCTTCATTATTGGATCTGGGTGACCCGATTGGCTTGCCCTCGCCGACCAACCGAGAGACTCTTCCTCGTCGTGAACATTGTCATTGTCGTCCTCGTCGGTTCTTTTTTTCGCAACAGCGACGAGTCGAAACATGTAGTTCGAAGACCTTCATCAAGGATGTGAGCCACCGCATCTAATTATCCTCTGCTATTTAAAAGGACTAAATAATCTAAACATAGCTGTTGTACAGGTATGCATAATTCGCTTACTGTTAGATTGGAAGTAAACCGAAGAAAAATGTGGGAACAAAAGAGAACTGCAACGATATTATAAACATTTCCTGCTTTCACTTGGAAATTTCAGACACTTTGTACCTGAGCATTGGTGCAGGACCGATCGCTCCTTCGTTCGGTTCGACTTGAATAACTTGGAAGATCTCACACCCGACGAATTGAAGAAAGTGACAGTTTGCCCATGCTCCACGTTCATACAGCGTGTACATAATCTGACAAACGTTTTATAGCGAGACAATGTAAAACAACACCTGATAACGGCGTAATAGAATGGAGCACAAGGATAATGTTCGACAACTACTTTCTACCGGTGCCACTTAATGTGTACGTCAAAATCAACGCCCTGCTTTCAGCACCAAGAAAGGGACAGTACATCGTCTGTATTTTAAGAGGTTAAATTAGTCCTAGAATGTAGGGCAGCAAAGGCAACACGGTCCGACATTTACCTGGCTAATCTACACTAGTCACGCTGTGGGTAGCCGATTATTATGTAGTCGTACCTCGTTGATGCGACATTAATTAAAGGGAACACGACAAGCGCGTTAAATTACGTTTCACGCAGCATGTCACGGGTCTATGATTTCGCTCTCCTATTTCGCATTGTTCTTGCAATTTAGATGGTCACTTCGACCAGTGCTGCACTGCAAACGTAGCAAGCATATAATTACCCAGCAAGCTGCTGGAGCCGCTGCTTATCAATGACAATTTTTTTGTTTCATTATCCGGCTAGAGATCTACTAGATTCGTTGCCCCGTTAAAATGGGGCGACAGGAAGAGTTGCGAATAAGTGTTAAACGCACAAATCAACGAGAAGGATTGAAAAGAGTGACACGAGCCGTGTGTGTGCTGACAACCGTTACCAACTTACCACTACTTGGTACCGTGGCATACCTAACTTAGGTTGCACACGCTCAATCGTGAGCGTATACTACACGTACCGATGTGTCAGACTCCGCTCGGGGTCAATCCGAGGAATCTTATTCTCTGCGGTGGCATCTCTTTCATCTACCCACGGCTCCGGGAGCATTCGGAATATTTGATCGACGGGTAATACTACAGATCAGATGGAAACCAGTCGCGTCAATAAATTAACCAACAGGTGAATAAGCCGTGTGTATTATATTGAATATAAATGGCCGAAGCACCGTTGAAATTCATTGTGGTAAAAGTTTCATCGAGGATTAACCAGTGAAACTTAAAGACCAGCGATTCAGCATGAGCAACGGTATCTGTGGCATTCTTGAACTTTCAATAGAAGTGCAGCCACGGATGAATTTACTCTTGATGCGTATTTAAGAGCGTAATTATGAAAAAGAAACGCAACGTAATTACGCGTGACTTCGCGTCTCGTTTATCAAGAAAAATAATGGAACTTTGAGAATGTTGAACGTGTGGGCAACGACGCGTTGATGGAATCGTCTAGGATCGAGCATTAGAATGAAGGAGAGGAGAGAGAAAAAAAAGGAAGAAGGATGCGGTGAAGCAGCGGAGCATGCCAAATGATCTTCTATGTATATCGCCTCGTTTATTGCGGGCCAAAGTCGGAAACCCAGCTTTCTCCTGCATCCACGGTCAGATTACCTTCCGTACGATCGCACTGATTCCTGATCACGTCCTGGTTCCGATAAACGATCGTACGTCTCATACTGACCGATTTTTTCGTCCTCTCCATTATCAAACTTTCTACATTAATATTCATCGCAATGTTTCCGTTCTATCGGCGTGGAATGGAAAGCACGTTTGACGTACGAAAGTGTCACTGTAACGTAGCCACGTGAAACGGGACCGAACTGCCCTGATACAACATCGACGAACAGTTTATTAAAATCCTGGATGATATATCGTCGTGTTGTCTCAACTTTCAATGGCCACAGTGGATTTATTAATTTATATTCCTCAATGACAGTTCGCCAGCAACTTATAATTACAATCAGCTGAAGCAAGAGTATCATAAAAACAATCGTCACTTGCTGCCGACCATCAATATTTAAATGGACACTTACCATGGAACGTAATAACCGTGATACGTTTGCCGATTCGTTAAGATCGTGTCATAACGTTGCCTTAAAATCCCCCAGTGAATCCTCGCCGGGCCGTTCTCCAGAAGAAAACACGACCTTCCTCACGGCACACGAACGTTTCCTTTACCAAGTTCACACGTTGTCACCCCTGTTCCTGTAAGCGTCGCACACTTCTTCACTAAACTTCCTCCACTTCCCTTTGCCTTGATCGTGATTTCGACTGACGAATTATAATAGCAGCCAACCGAATGGCGTTTAAAGGGTATGCAGAGTTTCCGCACGATTGACAACGAGGGGGATAACGTGCACTGATCTATCGAGATCCAGACGAGTACTGCCTAGGACACACTATTGACACCAATCGCAGTGCTGACCGTGAAATCTCGCCCGATGGCAATCCGATGCTGTTAGGGCCAGGTCGAGAGTCGACAGCCGTGGACACTCGGTGCTACAATCGGCAAATCTTTCAACCCGATCGAACTTTTCACGCGAATCTAATACCGATCTTTTCCGCGCACCGTTCGTCCATCCGGTTAGTCAACTGGATAGTACCTGTCTGCCAGTTGTACCTCGTGCCACGGCATGTGCTGGAATCGCATGGCTAAGTCATAAGCGGCGCCTTCGAACAGGAATCGTGGTGGTGGTCGAAGAACGATCAGTGGTGGCGGTCGTTTATGGTGGAGGTAGCGTGGCCGGGAAGACTGATCGGTGATCGGAGAAGTGGGGACCGTCTTCGAAGGTAGAAACGACCAAGTACCATCGGGGAAGAAAAGGAGACAGGTGTGCAAGAGAAAGAACGCACCAGGAGAAATCAAAGTGGGCCAGTGACCAGGTCACGTGGAGAGGAACGAGGCCCAACGCGCACGACAGCGACACACTGTCCTACTCATCGGCATCGTCGTTGCTCCTGCTTCTATCTGTCCATTGAGTAAAGGTACACTCTATGCGTTCAGCCTCCACTCACTTGTCTGCCTACCGTTCAGATGGGGACAAGAGTAGTTTTCCAAGAAGAGATGTTGAATTACGAGCTTCGATACTTGTTCTATAGTCTACGAAGTGAAGAAGGCAACCTGGGCCTGAGTGGTCTCGATGGAAAAGTGATTCACGTTGTTTTCCCTTTTCCGATTTAAGGTAACGCGATGGTACCGTGTAATTGTACCGGTGTCGAGTTTTCAGCACATGTTATTCACTGCCCCCTGAACCGTATGAAAATGTAGGGAAATTATTTATAAAAGTAAGGCCGCCGGGACCAAAAGTTGAGTTAGATTGAATTAGCTGGCACCACAAAAGGGTGATTGATCCCTCGGCCAGTTTCCTGGATGTCGATAATAAATCTTGCCGGACAGGCCGGAAATTATGGGACAAAACGGCTAAATATAACCGGGTTTACCGAGGTGAATATTTAAATAACTGGTTTTCTTTGTTTGAGCGTTTATGGCGAATGCAAAATTACTCTTATGGGTCATTCGGCGAAAGAAAATTTAGAGAATTCGTTTCCGGTTCCCCGGCCAATCTGGTCTTGTTTATTTACATTAACTTGTATGAATTTAATTAAATTAAATTTTACGATAATTATCATTGAGGCTAATGAGTTTCGCTAATGTAAACTAGTTTGAAATTACTGCTGCTCGTTATCATAAGTTTGTAAGCCACTCCTACTAAATACAGAAACTTGATGCTGAGTGTGGCGCATTGACAAATTTGTTCATGTAACTGGATCAAAAGGAACATTGGCATAAAAAAATAGGGGAACAGCGCGACGGAGAATCTCAATCGATCGAATTTCACTTCATTTCAGAGTCAGTACAGCAACCTATGTCAGCTGCTTATGACAAATCGTATCGTGCATATTTACCACTTAAAACTATCTGTAATTGTAATCTAATGGCATCGCTTGCTGAGCATTAAAAAGTACAAGATACCGGGAGAGTTTTCTAACTCTGATGTGATGTACCGATGCTATGATTAGCGTCACTACTTGGTTGTAACATAAGTAATTGCTGATATCACCGTATTACCGAGCACTTGTCACGAGCGCACCTAGTAATTCTCCCTATATAATCGTGCAGAAATCTTCCTGAAATTTGTGCACTGTTTAAATGCATCCGTGGCCTCATTACGTACATCCTACAGAGACAATAATTACTTAAAGAAAGCTAACGCGTCGTGCTATCTTTATTGAAACGAAATTTGCATTCCAAGTATCTCGATAAATTCAAGGCTCGAAATTTCACTCGAGGTCAAAGACGCTAAGTGTGTCAAACTTCGCCAAGCGATCTTTTACGGTACCCTTGCGACTAAGAATTCCAGATAAGATCTCATCTAACATTTTTGCCCTGCCATTACAGCACACGACATTCGTAGATGCACAGTAGTAGATCTTTCGGAATAATTATGCGTTCAGGCGCTGTTACAGCTGTGTATACCTTTAGAGAGTGGATAAAGTTCAATCCTTGATCGCGAGCGTGACTCGTTCTAAGTAGGCCGGGACCTGTACCTTTCAGCACTCACAGTCTTGTCTTCGATGCCGCAGTGGCATCCCATTTATTTAGAAATACCCCAACCCAGAGTATAATTGACTGGCGAATACCCGCCGGATGAAATTACTGTTCGAAACGAGCGAACGTAGAATGGCTGTACGGCAGAAAATTTATGAACAAAGGTGGTGTATCTTTGTGCCAGCTCTTATTAAGTATCGGTGTTATACCGAGATACTGTGAGATTGTACGTATACTTGCTGGTCAGTACAGTTACTCTGGCAATGCTTAAATTGATTGCTGGAAAGAAACGATGAATGTTCCGGATAAGAAATTAATCTCTCAGACGGCACAAATAAGCCATTTTTCTTCTTTATTTTTTTCTTTTTGTCCTTTAGGACATGACGCACGTTAGAGGAACGTAAAAATATTTAACCGTGATCGTGACTTTCGTTAAGTAGGTTAGAACCTGACCGTCTTCAAATGGATTTTACACCTTCGCGAATCTACAAAGAGTACCGTCACTATTACGAGACTTCCTTACATTTATCAAGTTTCTCTTAATTAACGTCATTACAGCAACTAACTGTCTGCAGCGTAACGATCGTCGAGTAGAACGTTTCTATTACCGCACAAAATCGCGGAGCGGTGAAAGAAACTACGATTGTTACGTAAAAATAATACACCGATGAAATTTCAGTAGGCGAAACAGATTCTGTCTAAAGAAAGAAAGAAAATACTTCATCCGAGTGCATCTTCACGGGTACTGGAGGATAAAATGTAAACTGTAGCCGGGGGTGTTTGGGTATGAAAAAAAGTTGGAACACGAGCTTAAGCGATAGACAAGAAAGATGGTGAAACATTTTCCAGCTGAACACCTTTGTATCATAAACTTCCATTTGCTGCAGCAGCCCCTAATCCTAAATACGCATCCCCATAACATTTGGCTCGTGACCCCATATCCATGGCAAGGCACCCGCGAGAAGGAACGAGGAGAAACAATCGATGGTCATGACCCAGGACACGCTTGACAAAACTAGGTCAGAATTTAGCTGTGTCTTTACACGTTCCGCGCATCATTTTTCTTTACCGTTGCTCATACGAATTCACGAGATACAAGTGCGCGGGATAACCTTTCTCTTTTCTCCCCCTACGTTTTAATCGATTTCTTTCTTTTTTTTTGCCAAAGGGTTTGGTACAGATTTCACTTTGTTTTTGTCAAATGGCTCGGTAGCGTTAACACACGATAAAAAGATTCGTCCCGTGCAAAGGAAACAGGTCATCCTGGTAATAATAATCGTCAAATATTGCTTCGCAGTTGCATAACTAAATCGTCGGTACAGTGGTTACATAGGTCCGAGTGCTACGGCGTCAACGAGGTGCTCGTGACGTCATTCCAGACATACTAAGGTCAGACCATGACCCTGCTCGAGCCTGATGGTGATTCGAATAAAATCTGTTGATCGATCAGGGCGCAGCAGCGTGTTAGCGCCGACGCACCTCGTTCCCAACGTAGTGCCTCGCTCGTTCCAGCCGGGACGGGATCCTTGCAACGTACCACCTCGTATCACTCTATTTTCATGCTACATTATAATATCGCGCCATACGTACTGCTGCTCGTTCCATTTTGCCAAACTGGACTGAATATATAATTAAAAGGAAAAGCTAGAATAACTACATCGCGTTCTGCCAAGTATCGTACGTTTCTACGGTTCAAAGTTGCCCGGGACGAACATGCCTATTTAGCTTGAAATTTGCATGGTTTGTGACATGACCGACGGGTGAAGGCCGTCAATGACTTCCTACCTGTTACCCGCGCCGTTTCGTGACTTCATAAGGAAAAGGCGGAGGTAGCTGGCTTTCTCCAGAGCCACTTAACCCGGTCCAGTAACATCCATCCATGAACCGTCACGCCTGTGACATTTTCGATTGCAATTTTATATTGGGCATAGCCCGGAAATCTCCCACGATTACGTTTTCGTTCGCGCCCCCTTGGAATGCAAGGAGCCGGCATAAACACGCAATTTTACGATCGACTTCTAGCTCCCCAGGATACATAAATTGCACAGAGGAATTGCCAACGATTATTGTTTATTATTGTTCCTCGAGACACCAGCGATACTTCACGCGGTTTCTAACAGTTACATTCTATTACCCGTTCCAATTAGAGGCTGCACGATACAAGTCGGGACCACACACTTCAATCTCACACTTTTCCATGGAATTAAAATAAATTACTTTGCGCTGAACAACGGAACGCTGTACGCGGGATAATGATAAGAGGCAAGTTCCATTGGTAGCGTTGGACTTGCACATGGTGCACTTATGAACGAAGCATCTCGTGAAAATAGGTCTTGACCAGTGGTCCTTTCTTTTTCTCTTTCCGTGCAGCGACTACCCTAAAGGCACGGATGCGATGCAAACACTTGCAGAGCACTTGCTTTTCCAGTCGCTCTGAATTGCACGGAGTGTCATTATCAGACCAGTGGTCGAAGGCATTCGCGGAATTCGCCCCTTTTATCAGGCATCGCGGCGTGGAATTTAAATTGGATATAATAGGAATGCGACGAAACAGAACGGTGCTATCGCGATCTAGAAAAGTCATCGCTCCGTTGCTGCACGTTCGAAACGTACAATCAAAATTGACATGCCTATGAAATCGCGTGAAAGGAGAGAGAGTTACATTCTGAACACGACGGCACAATTGGGCGCGACACTCTGTTTGCCCTATTCAACAGAGACTAAAAACCGCGATACTTTCTAGGCCAGCAGCCTATCTTTCTGTGAGAAAACGAGCGTAGATCAACTGTGTTTTTATGATTGTCTGGAAGCAAACCACGCTTACAAGTTAGTTTCACTACCTCACTGATAACTATAAAAACCGAGCAATTGACCTGATTATTTGGTAACCGCAACAGATAGATCACACGGCGGGATGATATTTTACTTTACAAGGATCAATCGTAACGTGTTCCAGTGTGTGTTCGTATCGATGTTATGTGTATATATTTCAATACAGCATTTGTCAGTCCTCTAAAGCAAAAAGGGTAGAGGACTAATTAAATCATTTGCACCGGCACGAGATGGGGGAATAATTTATAGTTGACTTAATAGAGAGTGATACACGGCGATAGAGAATATTCCCTGGAATGAAGTTTTCTATTTGCTTTATATTTAGTTCCACGTGGTTCCACCTCAGTAGTCAATTAATACGCAAACAACTGGCAAAAAGAACACTTGTATCTGTTTCAATTTCAATTAGAAGTAGATCACGTTTACTCTGTGTGCTTGTTTTACATTATGGTCGCAGATCGCAGCAAGTTGTTTTATGTAAATATTGAAGCGATAATAATATACTACTGAAAATAGTCTTCAAATTTTATTGGTATTTCCACAGCTCGATATCCTTGCAATAGAAATTTTTAGAAAATCGTTCCGCATCATGAACGTTTTTATAAAAAGTACAGGTAGTATCTTCGTAGCCTAATCACTAAGAAGATCCGCATCTTGAATGCCTCTTCAACGCCATATTACAGCTTTTCCTTCCCACTTCACCTGTGTAATTGTCTTGGCGAAAAATCCAACCCGATATTTACAAATTTCGCAACGTAGAATTTACTTATTGACGATAAAGTAGCGGGTTAGAGTCGGCGTAGTTAGGACGGTCGATACATATGTACTGCTTCGCAAATATCAATCACCACGTTTATTGGTTGCGATCACAAAAAGAAATGAGGATCGGGGAATTGCATTTGACACACAGGTAATCAGTGAGCTTTTTCCTGATAAGGGACAATGTTTTTTTTCTTTTTAATGCTCGACTGGTAAATACAAAAACACCGAGGGAAAAACGGTAGTAGAACAGTAAAAAATAACAGAGTGTAATAAAGTACAACACGCACCACCAATCGATCCAGTATTTACAAACTTGGGGTTTTGTATTTTCGCAGCCCCAACTGCAGCGTACACTAATAAATTATTTTTCTTCGATATGTATATGTATACATATAATTTTTTCCTATAAATTAAATTAAATAATTGTTTTAGGCAACGTCATCTGTAAAACAGGAAATGTGTTCACACATTCTTTTCGTTGCTTATCAGAAAATTCCATTGATATTTCTACGCATTTCTACGCATAATCTATATCATTACTTACTTATCAAGCGTATCACAATGCCCGATTGCGTGTACAAAACGAAAGAGATAGTGAACACATTCTTTCCTGTTATCGCTAATTTGCTCTTGCTCGAGATTGATCTGATCGATTAAAGCCATTAAGCGATATTTTCAGGAAGATTTTTTCGCACAAATTAGTACGAACAGCACCGAGTTCGCCGTCTAGTGTGAACGTACATTAAAACCAGGAATCGTTTTTGTTTCGATTTCGCAATAAATAATATTGCGACAGCCTTCTTCGTGATTGATTGTCTTTTGCGTGTGTTCTTTTTTGTGCTTTTAAAACGGAATTCATGTTCTTATCTGCTGAGAAAAATAAAAGTATATCGAAAAAATGAACTCAAGCTTATAGCACAGGTATTTACAGTCACTATAGATCAGCTAAAATATTTTAACGCCGTGTTACTGCAACATTACTGTGTGATATTTGTAATTCAATAATGCGAAAAGGAAAGATGCAGCTACCTCTCGATGCTGCTTGCTTAACGTTGATTTACAGATATCTATCAAAACCTGTCGTGCATAGTGATCCAAAGTGAAAAGAAAAATATAATATTATAGATCACGTTGCACATAGCCAGCGTCTTACACCAGAAATGTTGGAAGACGTGAAAATGATCTTGCAAAAGACCGGAAGCTACTGAATATATTTCTTCCGTCAATCCGTTGCGCTTCATTCCTTTCCATTATACAGACACTGAGTTGTTTGGCAAGGAATATAAAATCCAGATGCCGTTATACTTAATTGCATCTAGTTTGGCAATATTTCTCAGTCAAATAAGAGCATTGCAACGAGTTCATTATCGTCAGTCGGTCTGAGCAACTTGTTCGAGTAATATTTTTTTACTAAACAACGCAACGCGAATCGAGTCCATCGAAAAGCGTTAATAACATTGACATAGGCTGGGTATTCAACTAACATTACTGCTAACGCACATTGTTTTTCTTTAACATTTGTGATAACAGTAAGACACAGCTGATAGAGTAGAACACTAGTCTGTCGACTCGTAGCTCATTTAAACTGCAGCTACAATGTGAACGAAAGGTGGCATTGGTTACCTGTGAACTATTGTGCATAGTACTTAGAAAAAAAATAATATACAGCGCACAAGTGTAATAAGTCACTGACACGATAATGTGAAGTTCACTACGCACGGTTGATACCGGTGCCACTTAATAATATACGCGTACGTACATGTGCGTATACGTTACGCAATACAAAACGCTAATCTTATTAGATATAGTATTTGATAAAATTTCGTGAAACGTATTCCACGTAAAATACAGAGTCTCGTCCAATATTCCTAATATGCAAAGTTTTCGTTAAGAAAACCTTTCATTGCATATCATTCGCATAGTCTATATTATATACACGAGCAGACTTCACTATATTTTTGTCTTGTCACGAATTATCAGTTCAGCAGATATACGATCCGTTTCCTGGAACTTGTACTTAAAATTGAAGAATTTGATTAATCCATTCACGAAATTCGGAGATGCGTGTGTAGACACCGGGTTGATTGGGCACTGCACAACCGATTCCCCAACTGATTACTCCAGCGAGGATCCATCTCTTATCGCGTGCTCTTTGGATAACCATTGGTCCTCCACTGTCACCCTGAAAAAGTATCAAGTTTATTTTAATTTATGCACGTGCTGACAAAATTCGAGGGACATATGAAACTATATTATATCAGTTCCCTCCTGTTCGTGAATACTACGGTGAAAATTTAGCGATCCTTTAATTTCGCGAAGTGTATTTGCAATGAATAGAAATACATACCTCGCATGAATCGAATCCTCCATTCTTCCAACCGGCACAGATGAAAATATGTGGAATATGTTCAATGTATCCGGCGTTTCTGTACATGCCCTCGCACATAGTATTGTTAATTACTGGCACCGCCACCTCTTGAAGAGTGGATGGCAAAGGTCCCTCTAAATATTAAAGTTCAGTCAGTACACACTTGAAATAAAGACGATATGACTTGAGTCCAAATGTGAATATATCAATACCGTCATAAAGTCGGCCCCAGCCAGTGACATAAGCAGTGCGACCAACGTATGATTCATCATCATCAGGCAGGCAGATAGGTAGAACGTTCGGTTGAAATGGTAACAACGGCTCGTAGAATCTTAGCAGAGCCAGATCGTATTCGAAAGTTCGTGGATCGAATTGAGGATGACTAGCCACGATTTGAACCCGTCTCTCTTGATAGCCGTAGGGTTCATCTTCGTTTGCGAGATCGTGTTCGCCGATCCTTAGCAATAAATCGCTAGGTGGCACGCTGTAGACAAAAATCATAATAATGCTGTAATTAATTAATCGAAACACAAGAACGATATGAAACGAAATTGCTGCGACGCGGGTTGTATTATCGATCGAAAGTCATCACGATAACAAACACGATACCTACTTTTCGACGCAATGAGCTGCGGTTATAGCCCAATTCTCGTTGAGCAAAGCCGCGCCACACTTGTGCAGATACGTCGACGTTCTCCATTGTCGTAACGAGATCTGAAAAGACAACATACATCTTGTTTAACGAAGTACGATGCTGGGCTGTGTGCGACCCTGTGTTTCAATTACGAAGAAACGCCTCGAGACACGCGTGGAAATTCAAGTATTACGTACAGAACGTGATCATTTTTCTATAATCCAATTGCAATAGAAAACAACATACTACGGATATTTGAGGAACAAAAATTTAAGCGTCAAATATTAAAGAGAGAAGGAGATGTCTTCTATTCGTAATTATTATATTATAACAGGTTTTGTAGGGCTGATGGAATTTAACTTACCTGCCACGGCCATTTTCCAAACGAACTGCGATTACCACCGACAATTCGCGATTCCGGGAACAATCGTCTTCCGCACACTGCAAGAACAAACATTGTCGAATTTAAACCCTTGAGAAACTTCGCGAATCCCATTGACATAACCATGTTGGAGAACCAGCCTTCTATATTCGTTCAACTGGATGAACCGGTATCATACCAAGTGCTCCTTTCGAGGATACTTTTTTTTCCTCATGGATATAATTATATGTATGCACGTATTCTCCCTCACGTTCAATGTGTTAAAACAGCATCAAGTATTTCAACAAGTAATTCGTGTTCCAACGAGATAGTGAATGGAAACGTACCGTCAGCGCAACTGTATACGATTCGTTTCCATTTACGTAATTGTACTTGACTGTTGATTTTTCATCGTTGCTTCGTAATCGTGCAATGAAGATTTCTTTAATCGAATTGCATAATATCCAGTTTTCTATATTATCGACCATGGGTTCTGGAATATTGCGGCACTCAGGACAATGAAATTTAAGCGTCTTCTACTCCCGATCGCCGTCAATTAATTTGTAACCGTAAAAAGATTAAATTGATCCTGACCCAAAAATTATGAAACACTGTCCTTATCCGCGGAATTATTGATCGTGTAAAAGGATTAAACAGATTCGTTATCTCTACTCACCGTGCTTGTAATCGGACATGTTCAGAGTTTCCATTGGTACTGGAAGTTCTGAATCTATTGTTACACTCGCAATGGTTGACAGAGTAGTCAAAATGCTGGGTCCTTTTGTCACATGCTCTGTGGTGGTCGTCACGGTTGGTTTGACTAACGAATCATAAATTATTAATAAAAAAACATCATATAAAATATCATGCAAGAAATAGTTTAAATATAAAGCACAAGTATTTCTTCATCATCGTACCAGAAATTGGCGTTTCCGTGGTGGATTCCAAAATCGGTTTCTCACTCGTTTCTTCCAATTGTTGAATGGGTTTTTTAGTGGTAGGTGATTGAATCATAATCCATCCATCTGGAGTTGTTATAGGTGCCCAATCGCTTTCGGTTTGATCTGTAGGAAGGTTTCAAATCCGTCAATGATAAACGAGAAAGATAACTATCCAGAATCCGGCCGATTTTCTTACTCATCGTGATACAAACAAAATAATAAGTGGCGCATTGCCCGCGAAAACTGGAGCAGAGTGCAGTTATTGGAAAATAATTCGAGTCGTTTAAATTACAACGGGAACGAGGAGAGTGAAGGGGGTAGGGTGGATGCTGCTCGTGAAGCATTCGAGAGGAAAGATTACGGTGGACGCTTTAAACCGTTACAGCGTTCTGGCGCAACAGAATTTCATCTCCTATCGATACACGGAGATTGCGACCTTTGATTCATTAACGATTAACGCGTTGTACAGAGAAATCCAATTTTCCCCGTATATTTCGCAGTAATCATGATTGGCATAAAGAATTCAACGAGTATCGTACGCGAAAGTTGCAAAATATAAGAACGTCTTAATAATCTTTTCATAATTAATACACGAATAAATGCCCTCAGAAAACAATTATCTTTCAAGCAGCTGGTTTAATCCCGTCAAACTAGGACATTTATTATCGCATCATTCCGCGTTATAAATAAATTGTACGAATTTCTTTGTAATTTAACAAATTTCTCTTAAGATAGCATTTATTGTTCGACGACACTATTTGCTGATAAAGCAAGGGTGACAGAATTCCGATGAATTTATTAAGAGCGGGAATGAAAGGAGCAACACACTGGATATTTGCGTGTAATCAATCAAATTGACGAAGCTCTCACGGTTTTCTTGATGCTACTTAATGCAAGAGGCGTGCGGCTCGACGTGAATTGCTACCTAGATGATTTCCTATTGGCGACAAAAGCGTGACATTACACAATGGATATCCGTTTTCTTCGATTTCACCGATCCACGGGAACAGTTCTCGTTTAGCATGCGAATGGGAAATGCAAATGAACTCGCTGCCCAGGTTGCAAGTAATCATATACATGCATGTACGGCGCGATTACTTGCGAATTATATAAATATGTATTGCTCAATTACATGAGTTGTTAATTGAATTGAATTATGCATAGCATATCCGGCACCGTTATAAAAAAACTGTTTCAGTATATCACTTTGATAAAACGTTGCTTTTAACTATCTACTCACCCACTTGCGTAGTCGTTGAAAGAATGTCCGTAGCCTTCGTAGTTGTATCGTCTGAACTCGATGTCCAGGTAACGAGACCAGGTGAATACGTTGTCTGAGATGTTTCGTCGAAAGTTTGATTGGCAACCGATTCTTTCGTCGAGGCAATATAGGCTGGCGTGGTGGTAATAATTGTGCCGGTAGAAGTTAAGGGTGCAAAACTGGTCGCGGTTGTGGTAGAGCTTAGAACAATTGATGGTATCGTCGAGGAAGGCCTGCTGGTAGGCTTGATCAACGGTTTCGTAGGTTTCGTCGACTCTACCGTTGGTTTAGGTTTCGTAATAGCAACAGTGGAAACGTCAATCGATGATAAGGGTCCCGTTTTTTCGGTGGTCGTCGCGTATTCTGGTTTGGATACCGTTTTCGTGGTGGTCGTACTAATTTTTGTTGGCTTCGGTCTTGAGGAAGTTGTCGACGGCCTCGAAGTGGTTGTTCTAATCGTAGTGGGTTTAACTTTGTGGGTGGGCTTTGTTGTTGTCGTTGTAACCTTCTGGACGACCACGGTCTCCGTGGCAAAAGTTAAGGGTCGCGCCTCTGTCGAGGTAGACACTCTCTCAGTAGTCGTCAGAGGAGTTGTTCGATCCTTGACGGACGTCAAAAGAGGTTTTGTGGTTGTTGTTGAAGACGGCGTACTGAAACTAGTACTTGTGGGTGGATTTACAGTTGTGATGGGCTTCTTGGAGGGTGTACTCGGTTTCTTCGTGGCAGTTGTGGGCCTCTTTGTACTTGTACCGATTACTGGTCTCTTGGAACCAGTAGTAGGTCTTCTAGTTGTAGCTGGGGTCAATGGTTTGGTGGTCGTTGCATTTCTCGGTGGAAACCTGGTGATCGGGGCAGTCCTTTGAGTAGTTGTAATTGTAAGTCTCGACGTTGTTGCTTCGGTCGTTCGATCGGTGGACGATTGAAGTGGTTTAGGAGTAGTTGCTTCGGCAGGCCTATGGAGAGTGGAATGTGTAGGTTTGTGTGTTGTTGTCTGCGTTGGTTTATGAGTCGTGGAAGATAGAATCGGTCTTTTGCTAATGGGTTTAGTTGTTTGAGTGAACGTTTCCGTGGTCGATGGTGCTTTTGTCGCGATTTGCAATGTCGTCGGCCTCTGAGTGATCGACGCGATTAACGACGATGGTTTATTCGTTGTGGTCGTGGTTGTCACGATCGTGCTAGACGGTTTCTGTGGCTCCTCCACAGTACTGCTCGTGATTCTCGGTGGATATTTTGTGGTTGAATCTTCCTTCGAATAGTTCTGTACGGTTTGGAAGGTTGACAATCGAACCGGTTGCATGGTCGTTTCGACAGTCGTGAGTATTGGCTTCTTCGTTACCAGCTTTGTTCTTTCTTTGACAGTTGTTGGCGAGGTGTTTGTATTTTGCGTAGTGTACGCAGTTGTCGTCTCCTGAAAACGTATAAAAAAAATCTAGCACTTCATTTGAAGATTAAATTGTAGTGCGCGCAGCATCATTCACTGTACTTGCCTCTGTGGAGTACGTCGCCGGCGTGCTTTTCTCGTTGATCAGGTTTGGCCTGGAAAAATACGCAGGTATATCGTTACTCTCGATGGGCCCATGGGTTGTGACGAACGGTCTTGCTGGCGGCCCATCGTCGATACTGTTGTCCTGGGGATAAATTCCAGGCTCCTCGTCGATTTTGCAGCAACTACCGAAGTAGAAACGGTCGATGCAGGTGCCAAGATGCGTGCCATTTGCCTTCGCACACGTGAATGCAAACATGCAAACTCCGGTCTCGCCGGTTCTTCGCGACACGCATGGTAAATGCCTGATATTTCTGCCTGTACCTACAAACAGCGAAAACTTCAAAATAAGACGGGGAAATTTCAAGAGAAAATATTATCCATAGAGAATTAAACAATGGTTCTATTGTCATTGAACTTTAAATCGAGGAGATCAGCATCCACGTTTTGCAACCTCTTGTCAAATTAGTGCCAACCTTCCCTCGGCACCTATAACCGTACATTCGCTCTATGCGTTCGAAATTCTCCCCGCATTACTTCAACCAAGTAACGTCATCGTTTATAATTCCCCTTAATCGTTCCACTATGTGCAGGCGCGATCCTGTCACAGATAATGAACGACATGCAGTACTGTAATCGATTAATAATGGCGTCGAAAGAAGCTGTAAATCTCTAGACAGAAGCATGTACGCTGCTTCTGGTTTCTAATTGCTTCCGCTGGCTGGCTATTATTATGGAACAGCGGACGCATTTACTTTAATAGAATTGAAAATATCTGTTAAGGAGGAGGATTTACATCGTCCATAAAAATGCAACGATATTACGCATGGATAACGGAATAATGAGGGAAACGTGTAAAGATATGTTGTCTAGCTTATCAAACGCTCCACTGTGTTCCCTGGGCTGCTTCCATTGGAACAATCGCGTGATAATGATACATAAATTGCTAAATCGAGTATTAGCGCAGAAATTATACGAAACGACGATTATCACGTTCGATATTATCATCCGACCGATAACTATCGATTAGATTCCTATTGATTATGGATAAGAAATGATGCATATGGCATACTGAGCGTTATCGACTAACGAATTGATGTCAGGCAAGGCGAAGCATCTTGGTACCGTTACGTTTCGATGTATGAGCTAGTTGCCCGACCCAAAAGTGTGTCACAGTCATAGCCTAATGTAACAGCTCGTTTCCCTCTAAGACACCTTACAATCTCGACTTCTCCTTCTCATCCTTCCTTGTGGTCGCTACCTAACGAAACCCTCGCGTGCATTCCAAGGTTCTTTGACTCAGCCTGATTAAATCGACATACCTGACCTGAACTATCTTGCCAGATCAGAAACACCTGTGTGGTGGTGCTTACCCTTCGACGAACGCACTAAAGGGATTTCATTAAAAAAAAAATTAGAATCCCCTTCTTTGCATAGCTTATTCTCGAAAGAACGATGTCGAGGGGCGATTAATGAAATTTCTCTCCCAGTTTTTACACTGAGAAATCCAAATGACAGACACAGAAGACTGTCGGTGTTAAAATGATGTTAATTGAAATTGCGGTACAGAAAATTAAATCGGTTTTGTTACCAATAACCGTAACGCATTTTTTCTTGGAATATTTACTTTCCTATTGGCAGCCGGGGTTAACGGCCGTGACGAATGAAAATCGACCGTAAAATTATATACAAATCCAGCGCCCTACATTTCGGGTCAGTCGGTCAGTTCCCTTGTCCAAGATATTCTACGCGTTCGGTGTCCTTCCGCGTATAGAATGTATGCTAGCGGAAGTGCCGTCTGAGTCACAGTCGTGAAAGAAAGTTGCCGATTCTATTACGCGCTTGTTGGAATTTCATTTCTGGCCATATCGAGCATATATGTACATACGTGCCAATGTATACACCCACGCAAATTCGGATCAACGTCCGAAAGGATTTCACTGACGGCATGAAAGCATTTCTCTGACAATGGGTATCGAAAGGCGATCGAAATGAAACGTTAAAAACAATGGATCGTAGAGCGATGAATTTTGCCAAATGAAATTACGGTAGAACAGCGAGAACGGTTTCACTTATCGAACAAGCAATCTGTTAGTTTTAATAGGACATGCTGTTGAAGCGTTCGGAGTGTTAGGTGTCGTTGCCGATTTCACACCAACACTGAAACGATAGTTTGAATGGAACGATAGGAATACCGATTAGAAGGAAGATGATGGGAGAGAAAAAATCAGTGTAAGTCGTGTGCGCAGCGATGACCGAAGCTGACCTACTTGTATAGAAAACTGACCAGTCCGCCTACGTTCCGTTCGAACTCCAATCCAAGGTAGGTTCAATGCCGTCCTGCAACGCAGACAGGTACTGCACACGTACGTATACGCACGTGTGCACGCGTGTGCGCTCGTATACGTTCGGGAATATGTATATACGTACAGGTTTAGCCCTGCCCATTGCGAGTATTTGCGTACCGATCCGTTATTCAGCTGACACGCCAGGAAAATCCAGGAATCGTCAGTGAGGAATCAATGTGTACGCAGAAAGGGGAAAATTTGTGAGCATCGTGTGATATCGGAGGTCGCTCTTGCATATCCGAATTAGTGATTTTACGATGAGATAAGTGGACGGCAGGTTAATGATTGGACGCAGGCATTGTTAATTTGAGAATTCCTCTACAGTTGAAAACATTTTTAAGTGAAACCGAGACTAGATGTAACTTACTTCCTGGGATAAACTGCGGGACATAGATTGGGGAGGCGATCACAGTGTTCATCAGCACGTTGCCTAAGAAGACGATGGCCCAGACTTTTCTTTCTCGATCCCACATCTAAAAAAAAAGGAAAAGAAAATTAGCTTTGTATCTCCGCATCAAGTAATTCGTATCGAAAGTTAGTCTTTTCGTGAGCCTGCCAGAGTGCCATTCTTTTCACAACAGAGCTGAGAACATTCTCATGAAATAAAGAAGGCAGGGTCTTTGTTTCCAGCCAGCAATTGTACAATTTTGAAATTAATATTCGTTATAATAGCATCTAATACGATATATATTATGTACATAAATTTCGAGCCATTAACGCAATTTTCATACGCGAACGGAAGTAAAAGATTAACTAAGCAAATACCATTATGCTGATAAACATTTTGGATTATTAACAAAAATTTGTTTCAAGCATAAATAAGATAAAAATAAACGCTGCCATAATTTGATAAGCTTGTGACCAGGAAATTCATTTGGATAAGATACGAACAAGTGTTGTATCAGGATTAATTATTTGCCAGGTGAATTATTTTCTTTTACTGCTTGCGCCACGTAAGGCTATTTGAGTGTGGTTTGTTAAAGACAAAAAAAAGGCAGAGATACTAGCAGTCATAGTCCCATTGCAAGAATGGAAAGGATCGAGTGAACGACCTGGCACATGAGAACAGACGCTCGTTTTCAGCAAGAGTACAGTATTACGCGAAAGCAACAATAGAATGGAAAAACAGATTGTTTATGTCATATACTTTCCATGTGTCTTTCCCTTCTGATTGTTTCGCCTACAGTCTACACCAATGTCGTTGACGAAGCTGACACGACTTCAAGTCATGGTTACCCGATATCCATCGTGCAAGAACAAAGTTACAGTTATTCAGAAGCAAGAATTCGGGTGTAACGTTATATCCTGCCCAGTTGAACCTTGGTTGGCCATAAACTTGTGAATCGCCAGGTCAATTCAATGAATTTGTGTACCCCTTTTCGTTTCTTTCTCAATATTCCTATTTTTTTTATCTTAAGGGAAATACAGTGAGCGAAATTCGTATAAACGCAGCTAAAGAAATATCTATAGCACATCAATATATCTTTACTATTCTGTTCTTATTATATTCGCCTCATGTGAATTTAAAACTTTTAGCCCCAAAAATCGTATTTCTTTAGGTGCGTTTATACGAATTTCGCTCACTGTATGTGCTGTATTGAAATGAGAAAAAGGGGTGTGATTTATTCGCTGAAGCTTGATTTTTCGTTGAAATTCAGGTAATTCTTGTTTTCCTCCGAACTGTCCGAAGAAATGCAGTAATCTCATTCAGTGTGCACTCGCTCCTCCTCTTTGAGGAAGTGATAAAAACCGTTACAGTTACCCAGAGGCAGGAATTTGGGTGGATGAAGCAACAAATGTCGACGTGAGTTGTGTTGGCTTGTCGATGGTCAGGTTACTGGTTTCCTGCTTCTGATTAGTTAGGCGACAGTTATCTTCCTTGTCCCGATTTGGAACAGCCTACTTCTCCTGCCTTTTATTTTTTATGTAATTGACGACACCTTATTGCAACGTCTCGAAGAGAATGTGCTAGCATTTCTTTTAATAAAGAAAAATTATTTCCCTAGCTGGTAATGGATAGTCTGCAGTAAATTGCCATTGATTACTAGGAGCTGTCCCTTTAAACATTCACCGATCCTTATTTAATATCTGTACCATGTAATCAGCAATTTTTGTTTCCTATTACATTTATCTATGATCGTGTACGCACTTATCTAAAGGGAAATACGCAATGTGCAATCGATGTTTTCCTGGGAATTAAATACGACATCCTTGGCCTGTCATCTCCAAAGTATCGATTTGAGCGTCTTGAATCAGTCACGAAATTCAATAATTAGAATATTCGAATACGCGGATACGCCATACACGCGTGCCCACAAGAATATACCTATATAAAAAGCTTTTGTTGTAGCGTAGCGCGTATGTTGTAACGGTACAAGCCACTTTCATTTGTACGCACGTATCTAATACGAGACGCACATGTGGGTTGGCGCCGAAGTACGGTTCGACAGAGCAAAGTCGTAATTTATATAATTATAGTTGAAAAGAGATGATCTGAATTAATCCGAGTTTATTAGAAGACTAATCGCAAATATTTTTATTTTATCAAAGAATATTATTATTGTCAAAGTAATAAACAACTGATAAATCTATAATAAATCTGTCCAAAATTTGCTCCAAATTTTATTCAAGTCTTCATTGGTCATTGTTAAAATTTATTCGTGGCGATCGATTAGTGTAGTCTTAATGTACTGATAATTATCATTTATAATGCGATATATCGATTAGATATGGTTCATTATTAAGCGATATTTAACATCTATTGGAAGACAAGTATCTTGCCAAGAGTTTTATTGATTTCTTCCGGTACGTTCGTGAATAACATACGAAGCGGCGTGATATCATCGAAAGAATGACACTCATACTAAAATCACACTGTTCGTGAAAGTTTGAATTCTGCTTAAAGGAATGAGTGGTACCGCTATTCGTGAACGACATACGGTTCTCTTTGCCAGACCTGTGCGATTGAATTCTAAAACATTTTTCACACAACTATACGTCGAATAGCCATTCGTTACAAACATTATCACGAATGAATAATAATATTGTTAACACAAATAATATTATTCATTGGGAGTATTTAGTTATTAAGAAAGAAAATGCATGATGCCAATTCGTTGAATTGACACGAAGAAGAAGGAATGCTCTTTTGATAAATCGTGCGCTTCTTTCCCGAAGACCTTGAGTCGGAGTGATAACCTTACCTTTACTGATACCGGCGAGCAAGTGCAACGATGAAGATTACTCCGACGTCAGACTTCCAGAGGCATCATCCCCTTGCAAATTCGGAATTCTCACCCTGCCGAAATATTTTCGTAGCTGTTGAACTTTTTGCACCGAACAAACGTCACCTGGAACCCCTTTGCAACACGTTTCCCCCCCACGAACACGCAAAGTTCGATCAGGTTTCGATGGATTCCTGTTTCGCGCGGAGGGTCACTGGTTCTTACGGATCAACGAACGTGCAAGCTTAAAGAGAACAACTTCTTTCCCGAAATCTAATCGAACTCACTAAATCGTCAGACTGATCGAAACGAAACTCTATTATTGTCGGGCCCTTCCGCGAGATCGGGTGAAGATCGTCTGTCAAGTAACGAACAAATACGATCTGCTCACCGCAGCTCGCACCGATCGAACTGGTTTGTCGGTGATCTTAGCTTGGTTCACGACTTCTGGATCACAGATCCAGGTGCTCTCGGGTGCGCTCCGCATGCACGAATCCCAGCACGACGCATCGTTGTACCTGAAGGCCCCACCACGACCCATAGAACGAAGCCAAGCTAAACTACAGGGCAATTCCGCACAGTAGACCGTTCCAGGGTCGAGGATATTTCTTCAGTTGGGGACTTTAGCACCGGCTCGAGGTGAGGTGGTGGCAATGACCGTTCTCCTCCGTTGCTTCTCTTTTTCTAAATGGACGATTGTCCTTCTTTCTCTGCGTACCGACCACCTTCGTGCTTCTTCTTTTCGAGGGCCTGTTGGTCGCCACTCTTCTGGCCTTTTCAGCCTCCCCACTTCGACCTGGTTGTCGTCGCAGGTCGCCGTATAGTCGGAGGAAAGGCATAGCCTCTTCAAGGCATTATCCTTACCCCTTTTTTCCATTCCTTCTTCCTGATCTTAATCTCTCCGCATTTTTTTCAATCTGGGATACAGGCATGGTTCGTAAATTGCATACCATTGGCTGCTATCTTCTATTTCGCCTATAATGAGCTTCCCACGATGTTTCTTCGATTGGTCAGTTGGCTGGAATTGTTCGCGGGATTGAAGGTTGCTGTTTGATTCATTGAACGGGTGCAGATGTTTGGCTAGGAAGCATATTGATACCTAAAATTAATATTCGTGTAACGCGTATGGTCATTTCTTGACCAAAAATTTCGTGTACTTTGGAGGCAAACAATCATTATGCATATTTGTGACTTATCTTTGGAAGGTAAGCCTTTCCACCTGTCCAACCGGCACCTTGTCAAGCGCTGGTGATTAGGGCGCCCTCATGAATTTTTAGAACCCCCAGCAGATGGGACTTAAAATCTAGGAACTATATACGCTTAAAAAAGGCATACTTTGGAAAAAAGATGTGCTGATCCTTTCAATTAATCGGCGGCAATATGATTTGTCATACGTAACGGAATTATTTTAAAGTGCATTAAATTTATTGCAAATCGACGTGAAATGTATTTTTTCAAAATGTCGTTATACCTGAGCAAGGTAATCAGCGCGACATTTTAATTGTCCGTCAGAGCAAATGTACAAGAGGGTGAAAGTTGTAAATCGAACGATAAAGCTAGGAAACGAATGTAAAATCCATGTGAAAACTGCCTAAAGATAAGGATTGATGGTGAGCTTAAAATGGATTTATATAAATCTTTCTGTTATCTCAGTGCCTCTCAAATTACAAATTTAATTATTTTTATGCATCAAATGCAGACCTCGTGCAAATTTAACCGAAGATATTAAAACAAACCAATTGTCTTTATTTTGTTTTATCGTGCACGACAAACAACCAAATACTCAAATACTTACGCAGAAAATATTGAAATCAGTATAACAGCTATTGACGAGCACTGCGGCCGATCGAAATTCATTAAACAGTTAAATCCGGAATTCTAGTTAAGACCGACAAGTACGGACATATGTTCGCTTTTGTCAATTCAAGGGAACAGTTATCGGAATGACATTTAATTTTTGGTCAATGAAGGAAAATGGGTGACAACGGTTATCTATCAAAGATTTCTTTAGTAATGATCGGTAAAATTCACAATGAAAATCGGTATCGCCAACTGATCAAATTGCCGATAGGACAAATTAAATGATATCGGAAGAGGAAAGAAAGATCTGTGGATTAATGAGTGTACTTCGAACATTTTCCTATATCCCTGATTCAGTGATGATGAACTCTCGAAGCCTGTAGGGTGTCTTTTTATTAATAGAGTTCCTTTTTCGTTGACTGCGCAAAAATCATCCGGCTTGCGAACGTGCCTGCAATCTCATTTAACGCATTTATCAATATGTCCATCACGATTCCATTGAGCTTACGTGTGAAAAGTATTACGCCCTCGTGGATCTAGTTTCGGCGCTTATAGCTCTTGTCTTCTTATCAACATTCCTAAGTTTCGAAAGTTCTCTTTCAGGTTTAACGAACTTAAGATTGACGCACGTATCATTCGGATATCTCCCTCTTAAAGTTTCAAGAGTGGATATATCCGTTCAACCTATATACGTACGAATATGTACACCTGCTGATGCAACGAGAAGAGTGATAAAGCGGGCCAAGTTTTATTTTAAATGTACGATTAATGGGGAAACCAGAATGATTTCGTGGGGATTGACAAAACTCGACTCTGCGAAAGCACCTCGAAAAAGAGAAGAGAAAAACAATAAATCGATTTTAAGATACTGACCAGAATTTTTCTAAAGAGAACGGCGGATTTACCCGAATTGTTTCTCAGAAACTGTCATTCAATCTTTATCAAAGGATCGGTTAATACGTGTGCAAAAGGATATTTAATTCTTCGCGAAAGTAATATCGGTCTTTACATCCTAGAGATATCTTGCTTGGGAGGACGTTTCATAAAATCCGGGCGGTAAGTCCACGTTTCAAACGATTCAGATTACTCTTTTCCGGGACTTTATTGCTCGCAAAGAAAAAGCTGCAAGGGAAGAACATCTGCCATAAAATTCGTTTAACGCAACCACCTTTCTTACGACTGCTTGGCATATATCCTATCTTCGGATGTGTTACAAAAATAATAATTGCATACGAACAATTTTTTCTTGTAAATGGCCCCCGTATCTGCGACAAATCGACCCTCCAAACCGAATTATTAAGTGTAATCCTCTGGCACGACAACAAGGATCGAAGGAAAAGGATCCACGAAAGAATAGTGGGGGGAATGGGTAGTGGGGTTAAACCTTGTGGATTGGTTGCGCACCATACGCAGTTTGTTGTCGAGGGGATGCGCCAGGGGGTGCGTTCCCAGGTATATATACTCCTGTCCTGCGACAGGAGCGGCCGATTCGATTTCATCTTCCTGAATCATTCGTCAGGATATAGGAAACTTTCTGTCGTACCATCTTAATTTCTTTCCATCGAACGTGGTTGCAAATCGATTACACAATTGATCGGTGAGTAAGTGTTCACGATGATTTTATTCTCACCTAAGCAAACTGTAATTTGTTTCCATCGAAAGGATTCGGATCTTACAGAAATTGATAGCAAATGTAAATTCTAATATTGGATTATTTCTCTGTACGATAATGTAATTTTGGACAGCGTGGCTGTAAAGATTTCAAACTGGTCGTGTTAGTGCCGAAATTATTCGTCACTTTATCTGTAATAATATTAACTTGTCATTATTACATCCGACTGTGAACAAGCACCGTTAATAGTGCGATTATTTGTGGTGTTATGAGCAAACACGTTATACATATGTTATGGCGATCAATTTTACATATTCAGATTGAGAATTATCCTGTGAACTCGTGCCATTATGCTTTCCATGAATATTAATGTTATTCTTTAATCAAGATTCATGCAAATGGATTATTTCTAAGTGTTCGAATGATTTAAGTAATTTAAATTGTTATTGTTGTTGTTTTGTGTAACGACCATAACGATACGAATCCTCCCTTTTGGAGTTAAAAATGGATTAGTGCTTTTAATTAAGTAGTCCTTCACATTTATAAGCCCGTCGATATGAAAGCATTACAAAAAAGTCCTTTCGAAATTTTCGTCTTCTTTGCAACCATCTTTGCACAAGGATTATCAAGCTTTCCATAGTAGTCCATAGCTTTTATGTAGCTGTTTACACTTCACAATGTGTATTCTATGAATCCACGTGTGCCCATAGTGCGTGTTAAACCATTAGGAAAACTGTGCATTTGTTATATTTATGACTCATGAACGTCAAAGTAACAAGCATTTTTTATTCTGGTGTTGCTTAATAATACAGTAGATATTGCAACTTGTTAAATAAAAAGTGAGCAAATTGATAAAATAATTGAGTTCGTTGATAGTTTGATGGAATTGCGAAAATTTCTAAATACGTGCGTCACTTTTGAAATATAATACTTCGAGTGTACTGAACATCCAATCAATTGCATTTCGATACTCAATTTTAAACGATCAACTAGTCCCCATGGAAAGGCTTCATTATCGATGAAGTTGTACTAAACGAGCACGATGCAACAGGTAACTTAACTTCAGGATCGGACTCTATGTATTTTGCAATATAAACTTTTTCACGATTCATATTTTGTGACACAGCGATGGTTGCGTTAATTTTTGAACTCATTTGCGTCGCTTGAATTATTAAATTTGAAACACGTGTAAAGCAATCCGGACTTTATACTTTATATAAGACTTTGTTTAATTAATGTATTGACATTCCGGCTGCCACGATTTCATTGGAGGATTGAATTGATTTATGATAATTCAATAAATCTAATATTGGATAAGTAAACCAAAAGTGATATTTGTTGAAACAACTGTGCCTTGCTAAACTGGCGAATTTAAACAGGGTATTAGAAATTAATTACAAATATAGAAACTTCCTTTTATTTCAGGCAGGAACAAAATTCTAATGACACTGTTGCTTAAATGATTTGGGCATTTATTTTTTTCAGTAGAAGATTTTCAATGGTAAGAATGCAATCATATTTGAGCACTATCTCTTTATGCCTCATGCTCTTCACTTTTGGATCTATAATCGTCCATGGTGAACCGGAACCGATGGCTAGACCAACTCGACCGGAAGTATTTACAAATCCGGAGGAATTACGGAGATATCTCGATCATATCAGTGATTATTATTCGCTTAGTGGAAAAGCGAGGTAACAGTAACTATATTAATACATTATAGTATTTCGTATCAAAGACAGGCAAAGCCATTTGTATCACAGACAGACAAAGCAGAAAAATATCTGTCCAAATCTTCACATTCAAATTTTAAATAAATGTTGAAATAATTACGGATTATATTTCAATTGTGATTAAGATCCAGTAAAAGAATTCGAATATTTGCCAAATACAAATGCGTTTTTCATGTATATAATATAAATAATACGTAAACAGGTATGGAAAAAGGGGGAACGTTCTGTCTTCTGCGTCAGATGTTAATCATATTTTGGATACGATGAAAGCAATGGTGGAGAATTCTGAACAACCGCGCCGTTCGAAATTCGAGAAACAGAAGGAAGAGGAAAGACGATTCTTTAATGAGCTTGAAAGTCCCGATAATCAAAATTACGGTTCTCGAGGCGGTGCCCGGCCTTGTCACGTGCTTGACATAATTTAAAAATATAATACTATGGCCGTTTACAATAAAATGATCTGTATGTCTCTCTCCATTTAGAACATGTACACCGTCGTATCAGTTAAACGTACTTGTGTTTTTCAATATTTAATTGCTTGTCGACATTAATCATTACCAATGATTTTGTTTCTACAAAGTTAACAGAAACTTTCAATTAATAACTCATTTGGTTAATTAATTTCTCCACGAGTTAAGAGGTTGTAATAAAAAAATAAATAACAATTAACGAGATACAGTTTTTAGTATTTTATTGATAATTAAATTCTTCCACTAAGCATTCTAGTTTGATATTACAGTTTCCTTAAAATACGTATATCAAACAAGAGTTCCTTCAATTGGATTAGTTGTTTAATTATTTTCGGAATATTCGCAAAGGTCAGGGGACTCTTGTCCCTATCAGAAATCTTAAATTTTGTTGGAAGAATAAAACGATGAGCGGGTATGTCGAAAACGAGAATATTTTTCTAGTCCGCAGCTCAAAACGATCTATGCTTTACCCATTTAAAATTGCATTACAATCCACATTAGCTTGAACATCACACTCTTCTATGTACGGATTGAAGACATGGCCCTGTGCACAATTATATGGCCCTGTTCGCTTCCCACTTTTGCACTTGTAGTAGGCATTACAGTCACTCTCATGCGACACTTTTGCTTTGCCAGTTTGTGGGCACTGTCCAGGTGGATGTGGTATTGGCTGTCCTGGAGATGTCGATGTGGTAGTAGATGTGGAAGAAGTCGTTGTTGATTCTGTGGTAGTAGATGTGGAAGAAGGCGTTGATGGTTCTGTGGTAGTAGATGTTGAAGAAGGCGTTGATGGTTCTGTGGTAGTAGATGTTGAAGAAGGCGTTGATGGTTCTGTGGTAGTAGATGTTGAAGAAGGCGTTGATGGTTCTGTGGTAGTAGATGTTGAAGAAGGCGTTGATGGTTCTGTGGTAGTAGATGTGGAAGAAGGCGTTGATGGTTCTGTGGTAGTAGATGTTGAAGAAGGCGTTGATGGTTCTGTGGTAGTAGATGTGGAAGAAGGCGTTGATGGTTCTGTGGTAGTAGTTGTTGATGGTGTGCTGGTTGTTGGCGTTGTATCCTGGCAGTTTGCATCTGGAACATTGTCCGGCCAATCGCAAACCTGTAGATCTGGATTAAAAACTAGGTGGAGTTCACCATCTTGTGAGTATGGACACTCCATTTCACATCCATGTCCAGCAGAACATTTGTAAAATTTGTGACAATCTCCCGGGTAAGGAAGGTGAACAGTGAAATCTGGGCTGTCTTGTTTTGGACAACCTGAATTTACAGGGCAATTCCTGGCGTTTACTACAGGTCTTATAATATACGCTGTCGAAGCGGTGACAGCAAGAAGCAATAAGCACAATCCTGAAATTTAAAATAGAATGGTATTATTGAGATTTAACGAAGATTCTTTTTGTTTTTAGTCTTATTAAACTAGCGATGTGTTTTCGTATTTGTATGTTCTTATACTATTGTATATTATTTATACGAAATCGTTCAAATACTACATGTCCCTTACCTTTCATTTTGAATAGTAACGCGAATCCAAGAAATAACTCGTATCACTATCACTAATCTCAGAGGTACTGACGAATTTAATTTATATGAACCGACTTTTATACTTGATTAAACCTTATCGTTGGCTCATTATTTATCTTATCACAGCTAATACTTACATTCTATTCAACCTAGGATTAACTACCGAAATCGTATTTATTTGACACCATTCTTTCATTTCTTTCAATTTCTATGGTTTATTTCCCAGAATTTGATTTATTGTTGATTAATTCGAAATAAGTGTTTTTTTACCTAACAGGTCGTTACTTGTGGCTTTTTAAGTGCAAAGGACGATTAATTGAAGAACAGAAGAGATAGCAAGATATTTCCCCAACAATACATAGACTGTTTCAGTTGCACTTTTTTTGTTAATCTTATATTTTTCCAATGACGGCTAATATGCCAGGAGTTGCATACTCCTAAACGTAGGCAGTAATTGATACACTTCATGATGTAATAATTCTATTGTTGAAATGAACTACATACCTTTCTTCGAATAGGGTATTTCGAAATCAATTTGGGCGTATTGATCGATAACATTTATCCTGAGCTGTAATCAGAGATAGTAAAAATATTTGTCAATGGTGAAACTATTCTTCAAGATAGAAAAAAATAAGAAGAATGTTAGTTACCAAAATTTGTTGTAAATTCGTTTGAAATAGAGAAAATCCAAGCCCATTTTTAAAAAAACGGAGCAACAAATAACGGAAAAGCGTAATTGGAAAACACAGCTTTCACCAAATATTGCACAATTTATACTGAGCGAAAGTAATCCTCAAAAATAAGGAGGAAGTAGGTAGCGATTATAATAACCTGTGAATTTTGTGAACCGCCCATTTAATCGATTAAACCCACATTTTGGTTTTTCAATAATATTAGAATTATAAAAGTTAAAAATTAATACTTTCCAATTGAACCGATCATCGTATCGATAATGTTGATCTTTGTTAGCCTTTATCAAATTGGGCTGGAACATAATGATACGAACCACCACATGAATAGTAAAGACAAGTGAAGCGAAGAAGTAATGGAGCTTTGCATCTGTTACAACAAATTCATCAAAAAGTTAATAGAGTTCACGTGAAATTTAAATGTCTCCATTGAAAGGTGAAACATTATTTTATTCATATCCTACATTTACATATGTCCCACAAAAAACTTCACCGAACAAAATGAACAAAAAGTTTTCATTTCAGCAGTTTCAGAAAATTATTTGAACAGTGAATACATACATATATAATACTCGTGAGCTGAATGTAGAGATTACTATAAAACTTGTTTCTCAGAGTTCAAAGTTGGCACTGTAAAATTTTATTCTCGTAGAACGAAACTTTATCAATTCTGAATTATACAAATTTTCGTATGGCAGGCATTCAGAATGCATATTTTAGTATTTAATTTTGAACCACGATACATCCATACATCATCTACTTTAAAAAAGTTCTATTATTGCAAAAATTATAATATTTATCATCGTTATACATTACTTATTGGTTATTACGCCTGCTCTTTCCTACTTTCTTTGCTCCTAAAATAATCATACATTGCGAAAAATAAAATAGTGTCAATAATAAGTAGTCGGACAATTTTTGGTTGCACGCAGGATCGACTTTTGTAATAAAAGTAAAATATTATTGTTTTAATCATTTATTTTACTATAATTAAAATGGTCTGCAATATGACATTGTTGCGAATATTTTATTATTACAGTAGTGAGTTACAACATTGAAATTTAATATGGTTAAATGAAGTACGGTTTCTACGATTTAAAAGAATTCTGTATGAAGTTTTAGGAAAGTGCATAGAATATGCGCCAGCTCCTTTATCTTATCATTTGAAATATGTACATAAAATGACCTTCGATAAAAATAATTAAATGCATAATTTATCTTATCTCTACAATTTACTTTCTATATTTTGAAAAAAGTTCACTAGGCAAACGGAGAATTGTACAAAGTTGCCACTTTCCCTGCAGTGTCTGATGCTTGACACTGGGCTCCTCCAGCTTTGTACACATCTGTCGTATTTCACTAAAGTGATAGCCTTGTGAACACGACAAAACGTAATTACAAACAATCTCCATAAGACAAATCAGAAGGCTTTTTATAACAATGAGCTTTTCCAGATTCGACACAGGCTTGTTCTACGTAGTCGAAACTAAAACCATCGTGACAGGATTCACGAGATTTTGTTCCGTCGCTACAAATATAGTAAAGACTGCAATTACATTCGTGAGGTAGTGCCGTAATTCTTGAAGAACCTTGAGTACAGGGGAATGGATCGCACCCCAAATTTTGTATGTTCTCGGGCCAGTCGCACTTTTCTTTCTCCGGATCGTAGAAGAGATCTTTGGGACATTTGTATACGTTTCGCCTTCCGCCAGTGCATTTGCAGTACTTCTTGCAGTCTTTGTGAGGAAACACGCTTGCAGAATCATTTGGCGAGCAAGTACCGCTGCATTGCTTTTGATCCTCGGTTTCGGGGATAGGTTCGTTCGCAAAGCAATGGGCTTTCTCTGCCATGATGCACGACTGCGTTTCATAGTCAAAGTACAATCCGTTTCCACAGTTCTTTAGTTTCTTCGCTCCATTTCGACACACGTAATATTTGTCGCAGTAACATTCGTGCGGTAAATTCTGTCCCGGGGAATTAGAGCTGCACGGGAAAGGATCGCACTTCAAGTTTGCCACATTTTCCGGCCAATCACATTTTTGTTTGGCCGGATCGTAATACTTGTTCCTCGGACACTCAGTAACATGGCCAACTCCTTTACTGCATTCACAATACTTGGTACAATCTTCATGAGGTAATATCTCCGTGGAATCTCCTGTCTTACAACTACCGATACATTCGTTTGTAACTTCTTTACCGGGGAAGCAGATGACATTATCCTTGGTATCGCAGACCTTCCTTTTGTAATCAAAGTATTTTTCTTCTGGACACGTTCGAAGGATTTGCAGTCCATCTCTACATTCGTAATATAAATTGCATTGACATTCGTGGTTCACCCTATCCCCCGTTACGCACACCTTCTTTGGTACACATTTCACATTTTCCGGCCAATCGCAAATCTCCTCCGCAGGGTCGAAATAGAGGTCCTTGGGGCATTCTTTTTCCACTTTCCTGCCGTTTTCACACTTATAATACAAGGAACAACTCTCTGTATTAGGAAGACGAACGATACCCTCGCAACCAGTCGCAGGACATTCGTTTGGAACTTTTGGCGTTGTAGTCGACTCTGTTCCATCAACGCAATTTGTATTTACCGGCAAGTCGCATGACTCAATTATTTCGTTAAAATAATGTCCCTCGTAACACGATTGCTGATGCTTCTTACCTCTTATGCACTGATAATACAATCTACAATTAAATTCGTGGGGCAAGCGTTCATTGCCCCTTGCTGAACATTCCCTTGCGCGTGTACCACTCGTCAACGATGCGAGCGCAGATTTCGAATTCTGATGTTTGCAAACAGCGTTCCCTGGATGATCACAGACTTGCCTTATGTAATCGAATTCCATATCGTTCGGGCAATTTCGGAGGACCTTCTCTCCACCCATGCAAGCGTAATACTTGGTACAAGAGCAGTGATGCGGCGAGTATAAGTCTTTCGATCCGTTCGCCGGGCATTCAAAGGCTGGAAGCACCTCGATTTCGGCAAATCCTGAAGCCGCGATTAATGGACCGTCGCCTTTCGATGAGCAATCGCTGCTCGGCGGCCAAGTACACATGCATTTCGTTTCATCGAAAGACAATCCGTGGTCGCATTTCTTCTCACTTTGAACGCCATCGATACACTCGTAATATAAACTGCAGTCCGATCCGTGCGGAATATTTTTAATACCGGATGCAGGACAAGAAACTGTGACTGGTAACTGATTCGAGCCGGTGTTGCACGTTGCATCTTTAGCCGCAATACATTCCCTGCGCACGACATCGAACCCTTCACCAGATGGGCACATCTTTTCCATCAATTCCCCGTTCACGCATTTATAATAGAGCCCGCATTTGCATTCGTGCGGTAAGTACACTGCGCCGAGAAATCCATCCGGTGGGCAGGTATCCAAATAAGTGTTGCAATTCGCTTCAGCTTTTGACATACACGCCATAAGCGTCGAATCGAATAAGTCTCCTTCGCGGCAACTTTTTAACGCTCTCTCGCCGTTCACGCATTCGTAATAGAAACTGCAGTCGTAAGGGTAAGGCTGCAGAGACTGATTTGCATTGCATTCCTTCCGTTCGGTCCAGCACGTTACGTCCCATGGCCAATTGCAAACTTCAAGTTCCGGGTCGTAGTACAGTCTATAGTTTTTGTCATACAGTGGACAATCTTGAATGAATTTCTTTCCATTGGAGCACTTGTAAAACTTGGTGCAATCGGATTGGTGAGGTAGGTGTACAGCTCCGCCGACTGGATCAATTGACGGGCACTCGGTACGAATATTGTACGGTCCAGACGCAAGGCTGCCTGTCACTGCCATAATGGCAATAACTGGTAATAATGTTCCTGAAATTCGTAAGAGACGTAATTAATCATTTCACATCATTTTACTGAGAGCTTTCATTTTTTGTCTTTTTTTGCCTCTCTGCTTCAAACCTGCGAACACTTATCCGTCGACAATGAATGAACTTGATTTCGTCACGATCGAATTAAATCGCTTACTGAGTATCGATAAGCAAAAGATTTTTGGTGTGGCGCTGGTAGACCGAAATATCGTATCAATTCTTTGTTTGGTTTTACGTAAGTACATGGCAAACACGAAGTAGAAAGACTTATTTTGCCGGGCGAAAGTTTTTCCTTTCATGACATACAACGTACTCACCATTCATTACGAAGTAGAGATAATCTTCAGTTTTCCTAAAACAATGTCCTACGTTATTGTCGGTTTCTTACAAAGGACTGACAGATGTAAGATACACAAACCGACTTTTATAACCGTATAACGTTATCACTGGTAAATGATTTGGATTATAGATATCCACCTACAATATTTCTCATATATTACTTTGGACCCGCGACTCGTATATTCGATATGCGCTTATGATGCAATTACTTTCCATTGGAATAATATTGGTAGAAAGATGCTAATTGAGATTAATTGTAGCCGATAATTTCCTTTCCTCGCAACATTTCGCCGAATCAACGACAATTGTGTTATCACAACCTTCACCTCGTTTAATATCGATAATTTTGTATCAGAGTTGAATTTGAGAAATGGCAATGCTTGAATTCATTACGAAGTGCAACGATGAAAAAACCTATTGTTTAGTGCATCGTCTCCAGAGGGAAAGGGGGAGTATAAAGGGGAGGAATAATAAGGTGTAACGGGGGTTGAAAACAGCAGCCAACAATGGGCAAGTAAAGTGAGCTAATATAGTGTGCACGTACATATTATGGTATAGCAGAAAGGAGTTGTTTGATTGTATCGATAAGGAATCAATTTACAGATTTCTAAAATTCTTAACAGGTTACACGATAAGAAAAGAAATATGATTATGATTCCGTTTTATTGCGAAATACATTTTTCACCCAGAGTCGATTTTACTGATACATACTAAAACGTTATATTTTACGATAACATCATGGAACGCTTTCTTGCATTAAGGAATTTGTTCGTTTTATCGGTACATTTGTATAACATGGGCTTTCCGAAAGTATTTTGTGTAATGCTTAAAAATGAAATAAACCATACGTCGATTTCGTCGAATTATGTTACTACTTCCACCTTCGACGGTAAGTCTGTATTTACCCCTTATCATCTACTGTAATATATCTTATTTGTGCTATGGAACTGGTTCCCAAACATATCGTACCGCCTTGTTCCGATATAGAATGCCGCCGACACGAAGCTAGAAGAAAGTCCACTTATTGCCAACGATAAAAACAAGTTCCGTCTGCGTCTGACATATGGTTAATCTACTGCAATGTACAATCGAGCTGCAGCACGTACGCTAGCTCTTGAGTTGTTCGACGAGAAATATCGTCGTTATCGGTAGTCGATAAAAGCGCTGCCGCCGGACGACAATTTCCACGTGGGAAGGCAACAGTCAATCGTGTAGTTGCATTTGCAACGCGTCTCCTGAATGCAACGCTGGTGCCTCTGGTATCGTTGCATCGGTGGTGCGCGTCTCGTCGTGCTCTCTCAAAAATAACGATCCAATGAGAAGCGTGTAAACAATGGTTGAAAGGTACAGGATTGGTGGCGTTGTCGCCAAGTCGGGTTAGAGTGGCCAATGAAGCTAGGGAAATTTCGATCCAAGGGAAAATGCATCGGTCGTCCTTTACCCCCACCAGATACGGCGGCACGGCTCATATTCAGTAGACTCGGCCATTTCTCTCGCGAAGCGTAGCAACTCGCCCAGTCGCGACATTTTTTCCCGAAAAATCGTGCGGGTACTCCCGTAAACTTTGCAAAATAACGCGACGCAAAAGGATGATACACTCCGGGCGCACCAGGCTCGAGGTAAGTCAATGCATTGTCTGACAGTAAACGGGCTGACTGTGAAACGCGCGTCAAAGTCACCACGGGGGGGTCGTGCGTGTGTCCAATGTTGTCATTGCTGAGGCGAACAGCTGATCCGCTCCCCTGGCCTCTGTAGCGCCTGGCAACGTTTTCTACGTCGATTCTCGGCCTCTTAGCGTGACGACGAGCCACGAAAATCAACGGTGAAGAATATTCCGACGTAACTATCGTTCGTGGACAGTTAAAGGCTTTCTTACTTTTTTCATCGCTACCATTTCGCGTATGTTTCCCTCTCGCTCTCCTTCCTTCTGCCTGCCTCTCTATCACCGCGCGCTCTTCCTCTCCCTCCCCCTTCTCCACGTATCTCTCTTGCGCTCTTATACTCTCTCTTACTTCCCTCTCCCTTCTTCGCTATCTCTGTTTCTCTGATCGACCAACCAACAACCAGCCAACTCCATCCTTTGTTCTTCTTTCTTTCTGTACCTTCGTTCGTTGCCTTTCGGTTTCTTCGTCTTTACTAGGTCCGTCGTCATCGTCGTCATCGCGGTTGTGTCGCAGCGACAGCGTTGCACTCGAGTGGTGTTGTGTTCCCGCATTTTGCGTGTTGTCGTTGCCGTTGTTTCTCTTTGTTCCCTGTCGTAGACGTCGTCGTTAATCTGTTGGAACGCGCAAAGTCCGGGCAACTGTCTCGAAGAGTGCTGTCCTGGTAGTTTACGTGGATACTTCGACCCATCTTCGATGGATGCTTCGTATACAAACTCGAGGAATACCGTCGTTGTCAACGAGGTCTCTCTCTCTCTCTCCCTCTCTTTCTTTCGTTCGCTCTGCTTTATCTATCATTCTTTCTCACTTAGACCTGATTTATCTTTCCATACCAGTCTCTCTCGTACTCTGCTTCTCTTTCCTTTGTCTACATCCATTCCATCTTACTCTGTCGCTCGTATCGTATTCTCCCTTTTTCATTCGACGATCGTTACGCGCTATTAGAATGTCAATGAGCGTTGTCCTTCTCACCGGTTCACGAGTCCAATGGTCTTCACGAAAAATCGACACTTTCTTGTTCAACTCGTTTTCTGTCCTTTGTCTCTTCTTTGCCTTTGTCAGCTCTATCCTTCTTTATCCCGCTCATACACCCCTTCCCCCCTCTTTGTCGCGTCAGCAAACTCCCCCTTCCCGCTCCCCTGTACATCGTCTCACTTGTGCGGGTGCCTTCACGTCCATGGATCCTTGTTCCGCTTCGAAGTCCCGCGAATTCGCCTCCCTGTTCAACGAATCGAAACATCGACTCCAGTCGTGTGGTCATCGTCTGAGAAAACCTTCAAACGTGGTGTCCACGCCGCCAGTCCAATTGCCAGAGCATGTTGCGGGGGATACACGAATTTGGAGGGAAATCTGGTCGGCTGAAAGGAGGACTCGTGGTTCCGTGAACGTCTGTAAACAAAAGTACCGCGTGCCACGGATCAAAGATCTCTTGTCACGCGATTTTTCGTACAGCCGATCACGTTTCTCCCGTTCGACAATGCTGCCAGTGCTACTCCATTTCTCCTCGTCGAACGTTCCCCGGAGCAGAATGATCGCGATACGGTCCGTGCCGATTTCCATGGGCCGACACGCGTTTGCATACCGGCCTGGTTATATCCGACCGAGATATTTTGGACGAGCAGGAGTACTGCCCGCGGTAATTAGGGAACCATCAATTTCAAACGCAATGCCTGACGGCGCTTGCGTTTGACTATTCGAGTACACGTTGCGCGAACGTGCAATTTCTTATTGGTATGTCCCGCGATCCGTGGCACGAATTATCGCGACGGAGCGAAATTTATAGGTAAAAGACGTACAGCGGTATGGGGAGGTTTGAGCGAGCCAGTGGAAGGTTTGACTGATACAATCAGATCGAACGATTTACTTCGCGATAATAAACAGCGGCGTTCAGGCGCGATTATTAATCCGGCTTTATTGCGCGCGTTTCGACGTCCCGATCGAATTAAATAGCGCCAATCTCGGGCACACGTGCCGTGTCGTAGAAGTCATCTGTAGACGAAATCGAACCACGTGGAGTTCCGTGCTCGACTTTATTTCCAGAAATAGAAAAGAGAAATCTGAATATGTAATCTGCCTGTTCATGTAAATACCGTGATAATCGATAAGGCCTCTTACGCAACCAGCTTCGTGACGAGGCGATGAATACGCATAAGAATCGTATCGGACAGGTGTAATCGTGAATTATTCCGGATGAAAGTTCCGCGGAGGAAAAAAAGAACGATTTATACAAATAGAGTCGCTCATCAGATCTTACGGCCGAGGCAAGTTCAATGACCTGCCCGGCAAGGTCACTCAAGGTCATGCGTAGCAGATTTATTTTAAACGATACAGCGCGACAGGTGAGCGAACTTTGAAGAATCGATGCAAAATGAGCATATTCCCTGCTGTTATACATAGAGCGGTTACCCTCCACGCGTAACAGCTTTAAAAAAAAACGCACGATTCTTTAGCTCGTTTGAAAATTACTCAGCCGTGCCGCACCATGGTTGCTCCCTTCTCTTGCTGTTCGAGTGATTTTACGAGACAGCGTCGCGTGTTACTAAACTTTGTAACCCCGTCGACGATGAATGCCGGATACGCGACCGCTTGATCGTCAGCGTCGAGACTACCCATGGAAATCCACGGGAAATTCAATGAGGAACGTATCAATTTTTCGAGAGAATCCACAGTGGCCGCGGGGAAAACGACGTGGATGCATCGAAAAACTGTTGCGCCCACGCCTTTTGAATGCGCGGATCGATTTTTTCCCACCGTTTAAGTTATTACCGTGTCAAGAACAAGATCGTTCCAGGAACGATATCCATTCAACCGAGGCAATTGATTTGTACCCTCGTCAAAAGAAAATTCGACGCTGCGATACAGTATTTATATGCAGAGGGATCGATGCAGCAGGGATCCTGTATTGATTCCGTGAACGTTCTACTTTCCCCGCACGTATATTTAGAACTGCCCATAGAAACAGTAATTCAAATGTAATTGTCGGGTTAATTAACTGCCTATTAATTATGCCTAGAAAATCGATCGACGAACAGTTCGTTGCACCACATTGATTCGTACTTGACTGTATGCGCTCGGCCGACTGGAAATTACTGGCCAGGAATTTATCACGCACGTGATTAGGAGGTGAACAAATTAGAATAGAACAAAGCTTCCTCGTTTCTGGCACAGAAAATAATTGGACGAGTATATTGTATGCACACTTGTGTTCAAAGGCCGTAAAGTTTCGGTCAAGTAGACGATACGTTTAAAGGGTTAAGAAATAGGAAAATATATGAACGCAGGGGAACGTAGATGTATGTGTATTGCCTATCAAAGGGTGACAGACTTTCTTCGCCTTTCGCAGAGAAAATTTTAGAAGCACCTGTTCAATTATGGGTAGCAGTCGGTTAATAAAACACATAAATTATTCGCGTGACCGATGACGATGATGACCGTTGTTTTAGAAAAAAGTAAGTCGCGTGGGCGTAGGAGGAGGGGGCCAGGTCGGGCAAGGGGTACAAGCAGTCGAGGATTCCGGTGCAAGCGGTCAATGGTGGAGGCAACAGCATCCATCGTATCATCATCATCATCATCATCATCACCAACATCATCACCATTATCATCATCAGGCCGGTTATTACACGTCGCAATCGCACACTCACAACAATCCTGTCACTACCATGAAGCAGTCTTACATGCAGGTTGGTCAACTTGTAATGTCATGCATGCCACTTTGGTCTCGCTTTGCAGTCGATGTTATCATCGACTAAATGTCCCATCATTTGAACATTTAATCGTGTTCATGCCTGATACGCACGTTGTTTCGTTGGCTTCACCAAAATAATTTTAATTGCAACTCTGCCTCCAGGGAAATTTATTGTAGTCTGTCTGTTTGTTTTTTGGTTGCAGCTAACATGGGTGTTTCATGACGACGAGGCGCAGATTAATAAGAAACTGCCAAAAGAATTGCTGCTTAGGTATCGTAACTCGTGTACAACCATTTTAGTTTCTTTTCTTGTTTTTTTTTTCTTTCAAATCTCTATGACGTTCCCGTGCAGACTTGTTCTTTTTTTTTTTTAAATGCATTTCCTTTTTTCTTGGTTTTTTATTCGAGGAATTATGTGATATGTAATTGTCAGATGGGAAAGGTGTGTAACATAATTGCCATACTATTGGTAGAATTCTGTCGTATCTCGACGTGGTATCGCTATGCCGGTGCGCGCAAGTAAGCAAAGCCTGGAACGTGTTGGCGCTCGATGGATCCAATTGGCAGAGGATCGATCTCTTTGATTTTCAACGAGACGTGGAGGTAAATCGAATCCCTAACGCGTTGCTTACCACACGGCGAGCTGCCTCAATTCCAACGGATTAAAATGTTCGACGATGCTATCGAAACGTATACACATACATACATACTCCATACTTAATTTTCCCCAGCAGTGTTCGGTTCGTTTGAGTATTTAATTACAGTTCACCGCGCAAAGTCGAATAGCCCGTGATCCAGACGAATTTTATAGGTGGTAAGCAATGTGTCCGTCCCGAAGGAAATCACGGTTCTCATCGAACGATGATAAATTCAAATCTAACGACGAACGTTCGAAACGCAGGGACCAGTTATAGAAAATATCTCGAGACGATGCGGAGGTTTCCTTCGACAGCTATCTCTCAGGGGATGTCAGAGCATCGGGAACAATTCCATGCGCACGTTGGCTCAGTCCTGTCCCAACATCGAGGAGCTGAACCTGAGCCAATGCAAAAAGATCTCAGACGCTACATGCGCGGCACTCAGCAGTCACTGTCCGAAACTTCAACGACTGAACTTGGACTCGTGTCCCGAGATAACGGATATTTCCCTCAAGGATCTCTCGGATGGCTGCCCCCTTCTGACTCACATCAATCTGTCCTGGTGTGAGTTACTTACAGATAACGGAGTCGAAGCATTGGCAAGAGGTTGCCCCGAACTCCGTAGCTTTCTATGCAAAGGTTGCCGCCAATTGACGGACAGGGCTGTGAAATGTCTGGCCCGCTACTGTCCCAATTTGGAGGCGATCAATCTACACGAATGCAGGGTACTTGCGAATACAATTAACGTGGCTTCGATCTTTTTTTGCGCTCGTATGATTGACTGAGAGAAAATTTGAAATTTTCTAGAAGTTAAGTTGTGGAATGAACAAGCCTGTTGTTTCTGTCTTGTAGTTCCTGTGACTAACAAGCATAAGAGTGCAAAGTACAGACTCCACACAAACTCTCCCTCTACCAGAGCATGATTTGTGAAAGCAAATTCATTACAGAACATCACGGACGACGCAGTGAGAGAACTCAGCGAACGGTGTCCACGATTGCATTACGTTTGCCTATCGAATTGTCCGAATTTAACAGACTCGTCTTTGGTCACGCTGGCGCAGCACTGTCCACTCCTTAGCGTTCTCGAATGCGTGGCTTGCACTCATTTCACCGACGCGGGCTTCCAGGCCCTCGCCAAAGTAAGTCGATCGTACAAGAATCCACTATAAATCCCCCCGTTGATAATTGGACGACACGTTTCTTCGAATGTTCAGAATTGCAGACTACTCGAGAAGATGGATTTGGAGGAGTGCCTTTTAATAACAGACACCACCCTTATTCACTTAGCCATGGGCTGTCCCAGATTGGAGAAGCTGGTACGTCGATTTATTAAAGATAGAACAATCGAGGGGCTATTTTTACTAGCAAAAGACGAATTAATGAAGTTTGTAAATCTGTGCCGTTCAAAAATAGAGTCTGTCCCATTGTGAACTGATCACCGATGAGGGTATCCGACAGCTGGCTCTATCGCCGTGTGCGGCGGAACATCTGGCGGTCCTGGAATTGGACAACTGCCCCCTCATCACAGATGCTAGCCTAGATCACCTCCTACAGGCCTGCCACAATCTCGAGCGTATCGAGCTTTACGACTGTCAACTGATCACCAGAGCTGGCATACGTAGACTCAGGGTACCGTATCTTGAAACTTTTCACTCCGCATCGATGCGCATTACCCGGAATACACATAATCATCGTTCTAACACACAGACGAACATCCAACCCGATCGATCGCTCTGACTCTTTCAATTAACAAATCACTCCACTGATTTGTTCTAGACGCATTTGCCAAACATTAAAGTCCACGCATATTTCGCGCCAGTGACACCACCGCCGAGCGCAGGGGCATCCCGGCAACGATACTGCCGATGCTGTGTCATTCTGTGATTCCGCATAAAAGTGATTCTGATGCAAATCGTCCGATGTACCACGCAACCGGTGGACTTTTAATTTCAATGATCACCGGGCAACACGGTGATCGATGGGACCTCCTCTCTTTCGGCTGCCAGACCGAGAATCTGACTGCCTGTCGTCAATAGTGAGAACGGGCCCCGTCGTCAAGTAATCGCGGACCCCTCGACTCGCATACAGGCAACGGGTACGAAACACCAGTACGTCACTGTCACCTATACACACACGCAAAGCTACAGCCTGCTACTGCGATTATTGCTAACGTGTCGCTGCTACTGCTCACTAACTACTTTGTCACCGTTAAGACACTGTCGCGGTGTACACGATCGTCTCTACTGGGGCTCTATTGATTTTTGATAGTACGTGCATCGCTACAATCGCCGTCGTACCGCCAGAAGCGTAAGTAGTCCTTTTACGATGGAAAGAAATTCTCGGGTTCGTTAGCGATCGCTTCGTTTTCGATCACGCACTCGTTGCGCCGATTTTTCGAAAGGGGAACGACAAAGACTGCGACGACTACGTAGACAATGACGATTACGATGAGTACCATTATCTCCGGCGAGAACGTACGATTAAGAGTGTATCTTTTTTTTTCTTTTAAACACAATTCGCTCGTACGGGCCAATGCGATCGTACGTATCGATCGCGAGCCCGAAATTCTCGCGGTTGTATGTTCCACGTGAAACAAAACGATTAGAATATATACATACATATATATTACGTATATATATATATATATATATATATACATATATTTTTTTAGTACGACGCATTCTCTCTTCTGCTAAACGTAAAGGTAGTCGCCAAAGGAAAAATCGTGCGGTCCATTCCGTGCGATGACGGCACACTGGTATGCGTCCAATGGTCACAATTTTCTCGAACTTAGAGGGGGATGTCAAAAGGAAAAAAATAATTATTATTATGATTACTGTTATAAGGATAATGATAACGTCGCCGTTAAACTCGTTTACAGCCTACGTAAACGTCGTGCTGCGTTCTAAACATTCAATTTCTATCGAAGTTTCATTGCGTGCGTGTGTGTATGAGTGTGGCTGCGCTCGCGTGTCTCTGTGTATGCGTGCGTTCCATTAGCAGTTTCTCAACGAACACTGCCTATTCTAATGTTATTAGCAACTAAAAAGAAGCGAAGAAAGAAAACGGCGAAAAATAGAAAGGGGCGGGGGAAAAAAAGGAAGAGAGAAAAGAGAAGGAAAAAATACGCGCGTCGTAGAGATAGTCGCAAATCTATCGAATGTCCTCGTGAAATCGTAGAGACGCACGCGCCGTTCGTTCGTTTAGATTAATTATACATACATCTTCGTGTATTCGAGCTGAAGTTTCAGATGCGTTTTCCTCTGGGCGTTCAAACACGAATTTCTCGATCTCACGCGCGGCCAATGATGCGACCCCTACGAATTTCTTTCCTTTAATGTGACGCGAAAGTCGCGGGCAACGCACTTAACGTGAACGGGAACACGAGTATGTTAAGAAAGAATTCATTCAGCGCGTTTATTGACTTCTCTTCTCGAGTAAACCCGAAGGGAAAAGAGGAAGTAGAAGAAAAAAGAAAAGAAAGTGAGACAAAGGACACCGACAAGCCTATGCCTGCCTCTGTCGTATTTTAAATCCCCGTTTAATTGCTACTGGCGTTTGACGGTGGCACACTTATGATGCATTTTACGACGATTCGGGGACAGACGACGGATACTGTTCACGAATCACGCTTATCGAAAAGCCCAAGCGTACCATATTCCACCTCTCGATGGCCCGGACACCTATATATTTAAATATACATATTTTTTCTTTCCTTTTCTTTTCGTGCCTTTTTGCTCCGTTTTGTTGTTGATTTTCTTTTCTTTTTTAACTCGTCATGGACTAGGAGAGCACAGACTGAAAACAAAACGAATCAAAGCGTTGATACGTTGAATAACCGATTACCCTTGGATCCAGCGATCAGACTCACTGGCCACTTTTTACTTTTTAAGCCTAGGTTACGGAATGGTGGCAGTGCGAGAATCGTGGACGTGATTCGACAATTCAGCACCGAAAGATCATGTTTGATGGTCGTTACGCGATCGGGTGTATCGATATATCTTTGTCATTGGATAACTACACGTTGTGGACGAGACAGCACCGGGGAATTCGTTCGTTTCGTGATCCTCAGAACTGGGTGTATAGCGATGCGCAAAAGAGAGAAATAATCGGGCGGATTGGAAGGGAATGGATTGGTGCACGAGATCGGGATGCATAGCGCCGAATTGCAGTTGGTAAAGAGATAGGAAAATAAATATCGTCATTAGAATTCGACGCGATGTTTGTTGGAAAATATATAATCGAGTCATTTGGAATTTTGCATTCCGGGATGGCAGGGCGTGCATAATAATAATCGAAGAGAAAGCCCTTTCTGTCGGGCGCGTTAGAGGGAACGACAATTTGAAAATAATCTTGCACTGTGAGAAAGTTCTCATGACAGAACGTTCGGGTTCGCGATCGATATTTTATTTAATCGGAAAACGCGTCGGGACAACGTTTATATTTCTCTTGCCGTGGCTGGGATAGCTCGAATATGATGAGAAGATTCGGACGTCGCCTTGCCGCGGCAAAATTAGTTGAACGATCGAGACCAGACTAAAGTTTAGGAAAAAAAAATGAAGAAAGGCGGTCCATCCCAAAGTGCAATAGATGAATCACCGCGTGACGCGCTTTGTTTCTTTCCCTTTCGTTGTTTCGATGAATTTTAAGAAGCCAACCACGTGTGTCAATCGCGTGTCATTGGAAACGAGTGAAAGAGTATCGATTATTAATCCTTGCTAGCGCGTAAGAATATCGTACACCGCGTATATATTTAATATATAACGTGCAAACAGAATACCGGATAAAGCAACTAGATATATATATATATATATATATATATAAAAATATATGAATATAAATGAAAATATATAAAAAGTATATATTAACAAAAAAAAAGGAAAAAAAAACAGTAAAAAAATAAATATATGATAGATAAAATATGTTTTATACGCTGCATGTAAACCTTAGAAAGAATATCGTGATCATCGTAAAGTATCGTTCGAAGTTGAGTCATCTCTTTTTTTTATTTTTGTAAACGCTTATATTAGCGAGTAAGCGATACGCGAAATGGAAACAGCAAGTGTTTTAGAACAGATTTTAACGCGATGGGACAAACGAACAATAAACGCCACACAATCCACCTGGTAGTGAAACAGTTTCTGACCTATCGCGAGTCTCGTTAAAGGAACCTGTTCTGTTGTTTCGTCCACGCTCTTCCTTTTTAGAATTTCTTTTGTCGCTCGAAATCGTGAAATAGAACCGCGGGCGTAAATATGGATATTGTATATTCGCACGACTGTCGTTTGGCGCCTCGTTCGATCAATTTCGACACAAAATATGAAGTCAATCGCAGTGCCTGAATCGTCGCAGAACTAGTAAATTATATATAATTACGTAGTCGAAATTTCCTGACTAAATTACGGTGTGGCGGGGGATGTACAAGATTTAAAAAGAATAATAATAATAATAATGAAACAAAGACTCTCATATGCCAACACGCGACAGTCGTGCATCCACATTCAATTACCGTTTAGCGATGGACATTCAATACCCCTTCGAATATTATTCGAATTTTAAGAAATTTCATTCATGGTAGAATTAAATCCATAGACGCTCTGCGCCCTGGCAGTCTTTTTAACACTTGCAAATTTTTCTTCGGGATCCAAACTTTTTTAGAACGTCAAATTGATAATTGTCGACGTTTTGAGATATTCAGGTAATAATATCCACTCAAGGTTGACGCCGAGTTAACATTAATTTATATTTTGGCTGCTGTATACAAGTATAATTATGAGTATAACATGAATCGCGCATCTACGAGGGAACAGGGGCGATAGGTTTGAATGTCCATCGCTATTATACGTTTTCCAATACTCTTTGAACATTGGGAACCTGTTCAAATCGTCCGTTGGATAAATTAAATAAGGAAGGAGAAGGTATCGAGAAGATCTACAGTTTCTTAATTTTCATAATAATTCGTAAAAAACAAATTTGATTTTAATAAACGCGTCGATAATCGATGATCAAAGTTAGCTCTGCGAGTTCACGGTAACGGATTGCTTTGATGATCGATCACAAACGAATCGTGAATTGGCGTGATCGTTGGTAAAACAAATTTGTATGTCGAATATAATAGAATCGAGTCCCGTTACGTCGAAATCTAAGAGACGCAAGAGCCTGTCTGGAATCCCGTTGATCGGACATTAGGAAATCGCGACCGATTTACGAAAGCGATGTATGTATGTAAGTTGGAATTCATTTACGATTTAAATGGAGCATTACCGTAATAATTATGATCGAACACTTTTAACAATCGAGAAATAGAGGAAACAAAGTAAAATGAACACGAGAAATAGAAAGCAATTGTTCATCGATCGCAATGTTGTAATATATTGGTATAATAATACACAATACTTTGCTGTAAAAAAATGAGATCGCGCCGTTATAATGTTTGAAAGCATCGGTTAGTGGCGATCGGAAGGGAAAGAAATGGGTGAAAAAGATAAGTCGAAGCTTTCAAAGCCGAGTGATCGAATAAGTGTTTGGCTGTGCAAGTAGAATAGAAAAGAGACAAAGCAGGAACGATATGTAGAGGGAACGTGAGAATCGAGAGAAAGAATGAGAGAAAGAGAGAGACAAAGAATCAGATGTTAATCGAAGCCAGCGAATGTATAAAATATTACATTGTTAATCCCGGTTTTGCGTTTTACCATCGCACCTACATCTGCGTATATATATTACTTTTATTTCGAAAATGTATCCAAAACATAAAAGAAAACAAAAACTCGATCATGATCGAGATCCACTCCATTAACGGTTCGAAATGGAAATCTTGAAACAAATATGTTCATACATACGTTTAATGGTCTACAATGCGTCGGCCTATACGTACCTCCCGGTATCACGACAATATCTCTGCTTCTAATTAGCGAAAAGAATAAGAGATTTGTCGCGAAATGGAAGAGAATAATAAAGCAAAGTTTACACACAGGTTCGTGTACGAATACTGTGGCTGAATTTTACATTGACATTTCGCTGCTTCGACAAGCTACAGTCTACCATGTATATATTTTCATTAATGTATGTACAATAAATGGTATATTCGAAACAACTATCTTCTTCTTTCGCATAAACACCATTTTCCTCAAAACAACAAGGTCTTAAACAACGTCTCGGGAAAACGCAACAAAATTACATTCAAATTCCTCTACCCAGGATTATATGTTTCCCGACCATTAAATTGTTAAGTATGTACTTTTAAATCACAAACGCCATATTATAGAAACCAACAGACATATATCAAAGATACGAGCCTAAGATACCATCTCCAACAGGTGCTAACATTATTTCAAGTGAAGTTCATTTGTTATAATCAATTAAACAATTCAAATTGTTAGGACGGCTAACTGCATATAAATGCAGCAACCGGGCTATTTTTCGTATGGCCGATTCTTGTCCCTCTCGTTTGAGACATCGCTGATTACAATTGGCCCAGCAGAAGGCGAGATAATTGAATTTGTATAAATTAATTATAAACAAAGGCGATTAATTCGACAAGCGGGCGAGCTACATCAATGATCGGAGAACATAAATTAAAGCTAGCAGTATAAGGTACCATCTCCAATAGGTGTGAACATTATTCCACGTGTAGTTCATTTGTTATAAACAATTAAACAATTAAAATTGTTATTACGGTCAACTGGATATATTTACAGCAACGGGGTATCTTTATCGTGTAGCAACATCGTTTACCTTCATTTTAAGCACCCGATCATTAATCTAGCGTTTTCAGAAGCCGAGATAATTGCAGTGACCCGTAGTACATTTTTGCCGATTTTTCAATTATTAATAACTTTTAAACCACAAATGCCATTTTGTTGAAACTGTTGGAGGAGATAGCTATGGTCCGCAGCTTTAATTTAAGACAAGGCCGGTTACAAAGTACGAACTAGAAGCCGAGAAAACCGCAATTGTTTAAATGAAAGATGTAGTCCAGATATTTGGTTTTGGCGGTGCGGAAAACTGCGAAAAAGACCGCAAACGCGAGATGGCGCCACATGTCCGATTATCGACTGCTATCACCACCGACGAGATATAAGAAGACTTTTGTGGCCCAACGTGACTGTCATACCGACTCAGAAATCCCACGCTGATTTGAGCGTCCTCTGCTCATGGACAGTGATCATTTGAAGAACTATTCTTTACTGAAGTAGCGGGTACGGGATTCATGCGATTGTTGAATATATGTAAATGCTTTGGGGGGATCAGGAAAGCTATTTCTCAAGCAACGTTTCGGTAGAAAAATTGAGCTACGATGCCTGGTCGCGCGATGCGCTTCGGCTCGGCTCGAGTTGGGTCGAAACAACATCGCGATGCATTGGGCGATGAAATTGACAGTGTCACGTCAAGCGTCCCGCCTGTGCTGTCCCGCATTCAATGCGCGGCAAAGAACAAAAGAATTCTTTAACGAGGATCGTAGGTCCAGCTAAAAGTTGGTCAGAAACAGTAGAAATCCACTGGGCACGACCCTAGAGTCGTAGGTCCGGCTAAAAGTTGGCCAGAAACCGTAGAAGTCCGACAGGTATGCTCCAAAGGTCGTAGGTCCAGCTAAAAGTTGGCCAGAGACAGTGGAAGTCCAGTAGGTATGGTCTAAGGGTCGTAAGTCCAGCTAAAAGTTGGCCAGAAACAGTAGAAGTCCAGTAGGTATGGCCCAAGGGTCGTAGTCCAGCTAAAGGTTGGTCAGAAACAGTAGAAGACGAATAGGTGACCCAAGGATAGTAGACCGCACGGTCGCGGTCGGAAACCTTGAAAGATTTTCGGAAATTGCGAATAGGACCGAGCGCGAGCGAGCGCTACCGACGCGACGGCGCGGAGTGGGGAGGTTCGGGACGCGACGCGACGCGACGTCATTATCAGTTCAAGCGTCGCAGCGTAAGGGTCGTCTATGTTGTCGAAGGTTAGCGATGTACATCACCCTACAATTCAATCACATTTCGAGTTTTAGTTTACCACCGCATACGCTTGACTATTAGCTTCTATTAATTAATACGCGTTTATCTAACAATCGATTTCCTATCGCGAGAGTACATTAAAGTCTTTCTCAAGCCTCTTTCCCTGGACCCTTGACCGGTCCACCGGTTGAGTATCGACGCGTCTTCTTCCGGTAACATCGGTTCTTTGATACGCGATTAACTTCTCGTTTGTTGTAACATCGTGTTAACTAACTTATTAGTTTGAACGGTTCTTCGCATCTTTATTATATTTTATTCAGTCACTTACACACTGCTTTTGCGACTTCGAATTCGATTCTGATTTTAGCACAGGTCTATCACAGCTCCATTCTTTTTGTTGCAGGAATAATGGATGATTAGCTGGCAAAGAATAATATGTTGAGGCTGCAGGAATGGAGTATTGAGATACGATGCATAACAATCAGTCCGATGCCGTATGATGAAGGATTGGTAACATTTAACTTATTATCCCAACGATTTACGTATATTTCTTGTTATCTGGCGATTGGATTTTGGCTCAAGTTCTTTTCTTTCGGTTGAAAGTTATTGAGCAGTTTAAACATTTTAAGTAGGACTTACAACATGCCACTCGCGATTGAAACTAGAGTCAGTAAATGTCATTAATTCTAAACGAAAAATTGAAATACTTTCATGTTTCGCTGCATATCGGCCGCGATTTCTATTATAGCTTCACTAGTATTTATTAAAAACTTTTATTATCTCTGTGACTTGGCACAAGTACGGTCAAATTGTATTTTCGATGCAGCATTGTCCGCGTACTTACGTACTGGTTGCCATGCACTTGAAGCATGATAAATAGTTTCGAGTCTTGATTTCTACAAGCAGCTACGAGAACTTATAAATGCGCGATATTGCTTACTAACTAAGATCATGATCACCTTTAAAACTCGGACAAAGAACAGTCACAGTATGCTTTTGATAAATCATTTATATTAATCTATAATAGTATATCTTGAATAGACAATTAACAGTAATTAAATCAGAATAATAATACGGTAGTACTTTATTAAAACAAAGCAGTATTTCCTCAACAGACGTTTGACAGGATGAAGAAATAAGAAAGAGATAAATAAAATCAAATGTGTATTGCTTCAATTTCTACCTCCTCACCCTATTTACTAACTTGTACAGATTCTCTTTCAGAAAATTTTGATGACCGCGCGCAATGCGGTCAGTAGAGTCAGTGCTTGCTCCGTCAAAGTTCTTTTTATTGTTTTTAGAGCGAAACCGCTCATAATAATTATAACTAAATATAAATAACAGTAGAGATACGCGAAAGTAGAGTCAGTGTTTGCTTCGAAATATTGCTCTCGCGAAATTAGAGTCACTTTGTTCGTCGATCACAATTGACGTGCGCGATAGTAGTCTTTTATTTTATTTTTTTTTCTTTCGCAATAAGTATTCCGGTATTAGAGTCAGCACCGATGCAGTTCGGCGAGTTCGGGCACTCATCCATCAACTCGAAGAGTAAGTATCTCTGTATTTCTTTAATCTTATTTTACAATGGTCTTTGATGATTATCATGATCGAAAAGTACTCAAAACGCAAAGATTTCAATGTTGTCTGTTCTTTTGAATGTTTCAGAAGCTGCCATGGGCTCAATTGTATCACCATAACGATATTGTTGGCCGCGCGCAATGCGGTTGGTAGAGTCAGTGCTTGTTCCGTCAAAGTTCTTTTTATTATTTTTTGAGCGCAGCCGCTCTTAATAATAATTCAACACAAATAACAGTAAAGAGACGCGAAATTAGAGTCAGTGTTTGCTCCGAAATAATACTCTCGCGAAAAATAGAGTCACTTTGTTCGTCGATCACAATTATTCCGTTTCCTTTTCCGTTCTCGGCTCGGAGGACTGATGGTTAGGGACTTAGTGTCAGCGAGTTACGATGTGTGGGGGCGTGATTGTGGTTCTGGACCCTGGTCACGAGGCCCTCTGTTAGACCACATATAATCTCTAATTTGGGTAGGTCATCCACCATTCTGGAATCGTGGTCGCGGTTCTTGCAATATCCGGGTTGCAGTGTCATCGGGGGGCGGTGTGTGGGGCTGTGATTGCTTTTCTGGACACTTTGGCCCGCCTAGTAGGAAATTCCTATGTGTTAGACCACGCCAAGCACACCTTGGGGTGGCAGAAGGCATACGGGTCATAATCTAGATTCGTGGTTGTGGTTTTGCATATCCGTGCCTTAATGATTTCTGTGGCTCGGAATCGAAACTGGTCTCGATGCTAAGTCGTTTTACTGTCCAGACTCTGAGCCGAGGACTCGCGGGCTGCTCGGTAGCAGTCACAAAAACAGTAGAAATACTGTCGCGAAATTAGAATCACTTTGTTCGTCAATCATAAGTGTTCCATTAGAGTCAGTGTCCTGTTCGGCGAGTTCGGGCTTTCAGCCATCAATTTGACGAGTAAGTATCTCCTTCGTTCTTTAATCTTGTATTGCAATAATCATTGATAATTAGCACATTCCAAAAGTACTGAAAATACATAGATTTTAATGTTGTTTGCTCTTTTTGAATGTTTCAGCAGCTTCCATGGCTTCGATGGCGACGAGCTTGACCGCACACCTGGTGAGTCTGCAACCGGTGAGTGGCATGCTTTAAAGTTCCTCTGGTCACTCAATCATGTCGCAGGACGAAAGGTCCGAACCGACACGGGTGACTGGTTGTAATTACGTAGATTTTTCTGGCAAGCACTGTGACCATGGGTATATGGAAATATACTCATGAGTAGTAACTTCTTTACTGCTTTATATTATGTGAGGATAGGTCTTCTTGTACAACGCGTTTTTAAATAGCTTGATAATTTTAAAACAGATCATATTTAGTACAAAATATATCACTATATATCTTTTTATAATAGAGTATTTAATTGAATACCTATGAAACGATATTTAAATAGTTATTAATTATTGAATGAATATAAAGTAACGTCCAGTATTCTACGTGCATTAGTTTGTAGTGGAGAAGTCGAATACCATTCGACTTCGTTTACTTGTCAATTGCAATGACTGCACAGTTAGAATAAATTGCATAATTATTGCTGTTAGTAAGAGTGTAGTATTTCATCTTTTTCTACTTTGATAATATATAAAGTGAAGGTACTCATTTACCTTATCAATTTGTTGGAACTATCGAATAATTTTATTATTCGATATCCATATTAGTCTTTAGCGTTTAAAGATATCGATACGTTCATTGTTTCCGTACAAAATGTTAATTAAACCTGAATGTACAAGAAGACAATACGCGAACGGGTAGTTTTCGAAATCAAGGCAATCAACTTTTAAAGCAATCTTGCGTTTTAGAATCGATGCTTTGATAACGGGAACGCCCGAGGATGTTTCAATTTAATTCAAAGTATATTAAAGTAGAGTCGTTGAATAATTTCTCTATTAACGTAGAGTCTTTGAATAATTTTTCTAATAAAGTAGAGTCACTGCATAATTTTTCTAATATAGTAGAGTCATTGCACAATTTTTCTAATAAAGTAGAGTCATTTAATTTTCTCTTCAATAAAATAGAATCATATATAGATCTGTTGTACATATATATGTATTTTAGCCCGTTAGAAAATCAGTATGTCCTTATCATCTTTTTAGACGAGGATTTTCAGGTTTAACCCTTTCCGTGTTCACTGCCCGGATCCCACTCACGTGCCCCGGTGCTACTTGGGTGGGAAAACGGTGGTAGAGCACGATGATATTTTTTAGTTTATAAGCCATAAAATGATTTATTGTTGGCGACTGACAGTGCGTTGGTGTATCGTGCACGACGTAATATCCGCATTGTGTGTGTGGTTAGGCTGTGGATTTGCGTCGTTCCGTATTAAAATGTAGCTATTATGACCAAGATAAGATGTCCATCAATTTAAAACAGAGACATCATTTTTAGTATTATTTGCTTCAATAATTCCTACTATACTTGGGCACGAAGTTTTTGTCATTTAAGATGACAGAGGCCAAATGCCAAAAAGAATTGAATATACTTATCAATTGCTATCAAGTACCTCTTGTATCGGTGCTATTTAATTATTTTATTAAATATCTATTAAATATCTCAACCGCGACGTGGTTTTTTCCACGTGAACGCAGAGATCCCAGCCACTGTCAGTCGATTTCAGAAAAATGGTACGTACATTAGAGTGTGCAAGTTGTGTGACAGCACTTGGGTGTCGGGGTGTCCCGGGACGCCTCCCTAGTGTAGGCTTCTGCGCCCAAGTGTTTGACTGAGAACCGTGGAGTGTCGTGTGTTGGTGTGTTTGTTTGCCATTTTTTAAATATAGGTCCAGGTAGGATAGGTAGCATACTTTCTGGTGTGATTGATAGACATAAGTAGGTAGGGCCGGGCAGGTTGACACAGTCTCCGATCGGGTAGGCACTATTTCGCGTGTTCAACCTGTTTCAGGAAATCTGATTTGAAAAGTCGACGGTGAAGCTGTGGCGCGAACGAAAATGCGTTCGCCTCTGGCTTTGCCTATCGATTTTTCGAATCCTTCGCGGTCGTGGTCGCGATTTAGGCTCCGAAACGAAACGCGTTACATTATGCTCGAGGCTGCACGTGTGAACGAAGAACGATTACAATTTTAATCGTAATCTATGTGATTTTCCGTAATCACAATTTTACGATTTTATTTGATCGCCATTCGGCCACGTATGTTCCATTTAGCTCCGCGATTCAAACTCTTTATTTCACCTTTATAAGTTTTTCCTTGGTTTCCGATTAGAGTCTCGAGCCTAGTTTAAGTTTCAGCTGACCCTTGGGTCCGACGAAATGGAGAGGCTATATGCCGAAGAGGCCCGACAAACTGTCACTCAAGAGGGCAACTACTAATGGCTCCCCATTCTTTTTAAGAATGGGGAATCATTCTGTGTTACTACTTTGTCACTGTGCTTGCATTTTCATTTGTAGAATTTTTATTTGTACTTGGCCGATGCACATTCCGGCCCAACGATACAGCCCTCCCAAAAATATCGCGTTGCTTTAGAGTTGCGAAAAACTTGCGAACGGGTCGAGTTGGAGTTGCGTTGAATGCCACTTATTGCTATTCTTATTGCTAGTTAAATTGTAGTATTTTATAATACACTTTACATTTGAGCTTCTAGTGTTGCGGAAACTGTTTTCGCGTATTGGAACTTTCAGTTCATTTTTCAGAGGATCTTCAATTTGCTTAATTTTGGATAGTACATATAATTTACTGTTTGCTTTCTATTAGTCTTAATAAATAGTGTTGCGAAATGATTGTATCGCGAGTTCCAGTTAGCGTTGCATTGATTAAAGATCGCGTTTTTAAGTAGAGTTGCGACTACTAGTCCCCATCTGCTTCCAATTGGAAGCCTGTTCCTGAACCAGGAACTTTTTCTTTTCAGCGTTTTATATTTGCCTTTCTTTTTATTTTATTTTTCTTAATAATTATACTACCTGGAATGTCTGTTGATGGAAGTACTGCTAAAAATTTGCATACATATTAGTAAATTACTGTGTGAACGAAATGAAAAGAAATGAAAAAGAAAATAAATGAAAGAGAAAGGAAAGAAAAAAGAAAAGAAAAGAAAAAGAACAAAGAAAAGAAAAGAAAAGAAAAGAAAAGAAAAGAAAAAGAGCAAAGTAAAAAACAGATATAATTTGCAGAATCTTTGATAAATTTATAATAATTCTAGATAGTAGATTTAAATTAGAGTTAATACTAGTGACTGTTCATTATTGGAGTTTAACTCTTAAATATTTCCTCTTAATTGTTGCAATTCTATCTTAGCCTTTTTTTTAGTAGAGCCAATTTTTATAACTTTTCGAGCTTGCTTTGTAGAAATTGAAATTCACTCGCGATATCCGTAAATGTTTAAACAAAAATCCTTGCACGAAAAACGTTATTGGCAGTAGTTGGGTCTCGGCATGGTGATAGTTGAAGTTTGATATTTTTCTTCCGAATAATCGTTTGTCGCTTCTTTGTTGAAGCAAAATAGAATCAATTGTAGTGAAATGTGACTACTTCATTTTTGAGTTTTTAATGAACGTGATACCACCATTCAGTTTGATCTAGAACGTACAAAAGAATATATCACTTTGGCCGAAATCCAATTAACTATTGTTAACAAAAAATAGCAGCATTTTTCATATCAATTCTGATTTATTAACTGCGCTAAAATTCAGTTATTACGAATTAAAAGCAGCTTCATTTCGATATAAAATGGGGAGGCTTGGGGATGTCACTAATCCAATGCTTGAGATTGTTACAGATTCACAGATGAACCCAAATATGCTATATTAAACAAACATAAGTACATACGTCAGAGGCTCAAGAGTGGAATATATAGAATACAGATCCAGAAATATTATCAAAGACACGATTGGAAACTTTAAAATTAAAGAGCCAGCCTCGTCGATTCAATTTGTGAGTTTAAGAATTCATTCTTATAATGCTTTACTAATTATTTCGAGTTTGTGCATGTTTCAGAAGCATTGAAAAGAAGAGGATTCATGAAACAATGTATAATACGAACACACCCTCACCCCATCCCTGCCCCAAACCCCTGTCCTTATTAACTAATTACAGGTGTTAGACAATTAATTAGGCAGGCCCAAATATAAATCGAACAATACATTTAGCTCTTTATGTAGGTAGGATTTGTCTCAACACACAATCTTAGATCTTTATACTGGCAGGTTTTACACGAATTGAAATTATTAGACTTTTAATTAGGCAGGGTTTATAAAACCAAATATTGTTGGCAGGTACTGCAATTTTTTGGTTCGGGTTTCTGTCTGTTCTAGGACACCATGGACCACGAGAGATTAATACGGACTAACCGAAGAGGATTTAAGTATATGTATACTCATACCTACATGAGTATGGGATAGTATCTATTACAGTCCTATGTAGATAGGATATTATTGAAATTGTTCTTATATTCGATCTGTTAGATGTTATACTAGGTAGGGTGATTCTAGTCTTAAGTTAGCTCTTTAGTCAGGCAGGGCGTATTCGAATCTAATCTAAAATTTAAGAAAGTAGGGTTTATTTTTAAGTTATGTCTTAGCTTTTAAGCCCGCAGTGTTCACCACTGCAATAATATTTCGTTGTCTAGTTTTTAAGATCATAGGATATATTTTTAAGACAGTTTTATTTCAGGAACGTGAATTCTCTTGCAGATTTTCTTTCAGGTTTCCTTCTGATATTCCATTTAGCTTTCGGTCGTGAATTTTCCAACTACTCCTCTTGTTGTCTTACTTGTACTACGATCAATTACTGAACGTTCTACAAATTGACAATAATAGGAGATTTTTCTTTGTCACATGTTATATTAGAATTAGTTTTCGCGTAATTGGAGGGTGGAAGGGCCGTGGCTAGGGTGGGTCTCCATGCGCAGTAACCTCCACGTGGTGAGACCCGGGTAATCAATTATTTATCGTATAATTATTAAACGTTTAACCGACGTTTGATAATTATGCGGAAAATAATTCGAGCGAATTGACTGCGCATTGCACTTTCCCCTCTCATTCCCTTTTTTGCTTCATTCTCTTATTTGCTTGATTCCCTTATTAGCTTCATTCCCTTTTCCGTTCTCGGCCCGGGGGACGGATGGTAAGGCGCTTTTGGCACCTGTGGCGGTATTTGGGTTGCAGTGTCATCGTGGAGCAGTGTGTGAGGCTGTGACTGTGGTTCTGGACAGGTGACCCGCCAAGTAGGATACTTCTCCCCGTTAGACCACGCCAAGCACACCTTGGGATGGCAGAAGGCATATGGGACCTAATCTGGAATCGTGGTTGCGGTTTTGCATATCCGTGCCTCAATGATTGCTGTGGCTCGGTATCGAAACTGGTGTCGATTGTAAGTCGTTCTACTGTCCAGGTTCTGGGCCGAGGGCTCGCGGACTGCTCGGTAGCAGTCACTTTCGTTATTTGCCTCCCATTTGATCCCACTTGTGAGTTGAAGATTTTTATAATGCTTTACTAATTACATCCACTTTGTCTTTGTTTCAGAAGGATTGGAAGGACTCAGCTGAAGAAGGGGATTTATTAAAATATGTATAATATGACCACACTCTCACCCTGCCCCTGCCCCTGCCCCTGCCCGTGCCCAGCCCCTGCCCAGTTGCCAGTTGTCTGTTCTAGGAAGGCATGGACCACGAAATTAATATGGACTAATTGAAGAGGAATTAAGAATATGCATACTTATACCTACAATAATATGATAAAGTATCTGTTACATTCCTATTTAGGTAGCATATCATTGAAATTGTTCTTTTAATTGAACTCTTAGATATTATATTAGGTAGGGTGATTTTAGGTTTAAGTTAGATCTTTAATCAGGCAGGGCGCATTTGAATTTAATCTAGTATTTAAGAAAGGAGAATTTATTTTTAAACTGTGCCTTGGTTTTTAAGACAGCAGTGTACACTGCTGTGATAATATTTCGTTGTCTAGTTTCTATGATCATAGGATATATTATTAAGAAAGTTTTATTTCAGGAAATTGGACTTCCTTGCAGATTTTCTTTCAGGTTTCCATTTGATATTCAATTTAGCTTTCGGCCGTGAATATTCCAAGTACTCCTCTTGTTGTCTTACTTGTACTACGATCAATTAATGAACGTTCTACAAATTGACAATAATAGGAGGTTTTCCTTTCTCACAAGCTATATTAGAATTAGTTTTCGCGTAATTGGAGGGTGGAAGGGCCGTGGCTAGGGTGGGTCTCCATGCGCAGTAACCTCCACGTGGTGAGGCCCGGGCAATCAATTATTTATCGTATAATTATTAAACGTTTAAGAGACCTTTGGTAATTATGTGGAAAATAATTCGAGCTAATTGACTGCGTATTGCACTTAGGATACAATGTACAATAATGGCCGCTTAATGTTCGTTTTTTTCCACAATTAATGTTCGCGGACTCATCCCTACCGATTTTTGAACCTGCTCCGATGTATCGAGGATGTAGGTTGCGTCCGAGTTATCTCCACTTGTCATCAGCAATGGCCCTTAGCACATTGAGTGCCACGCCGGTTTTGCCACGCTTTCCGTTTAGGCCACACGGCGCGACATGCGCGACGGCGCGCCGCGGCGTAGCTTAACACTGGGATACCCCGACGCCTGAACGGAAAGTTGATTGTCAGTCACCGATGACTGACGCGGCCTGGACGGAAAGTTTAGTGTCGGTCACTGAACGGAAAGTTGATTGTCAGTCACCGATGACTGACGCGGCCTGGCCGGAAAGTTTAGTGTCGGTCACTGAACGGAAAGTTGATTGTCAGTCACCGATGACTGACGCGGCCTGGACGGAAAGTTTAGTGTCGGTCACTGAACGGAAAGTTGATTGTCAGTCACCGATGACTGACGCGGCCTGAACGGAAAGTTTAGTGTCGGTCACTGAACGGAAAGTTGATTGTCAGTCACCGATGACTGACGCGGCCTGGACGGAAAGTTTAGTGTCAGACACCGATGCCTGACGTGGCACTCAACGTGTTAAATATATCTCACGCTGGTTCTCAGTACATCTCAATCCACTCCCAACACAGCCTAAACCGAGAGTGCCGAAAAGTGATAAGCATGAACAATTCCTTATAAATCACATCCCTGGATAGTGTTCGCTAGGCAGATTCGAAGCGGCGAACATTAAGTGGCCATTACTGTCCACTGTAGTTATTTGAGCGGAGAGAATCTTAAGTTCTTATTGCAATTACTTTTGAGTTCTCGTTTCTATCGTTGTATCTATCTGCAGCTCTAAATATTGTGTATTATTTGTTGCCCTGCTTCTTATGTAGACTCTTCTGTTTTCTAACGCTTTCGAGATAATTCATTAGTAACATAAATCATATATGTTTCGCCTAGAGAATTACATTTTCTTATTTCTCAAGAAGCCTTCTTTTTTATAATTGATATACCCGTGTATATATCATTTAATTCATAAATTAATTAATATCTGCAAAGATATACTTGAATCTACGCGGGTCTCTGCCATATCTACAGTGCCTGCTATGGTTTCGCCATCTATACAGAACTCCTTGAAACCACTCGCGCTTGCTATGGTAGTTCCATCTATGCAGATGGCATTGGAACTACTCACACCCCTTACTTACCATAAGTGTAGATATGGCAGAGGCCCGAGTAGTTTGAGTCACGTCTGTATAGATGGCGATACTAATGACTCTTAGATAAAGCAGACATATATACAGTTTCGAGCAGTTCTGTATAGATGGCGAAATTAAAGCCCACTTCGAGTGTAGGTAAGACAGGGATGCGCGTGGTACGTAAATTCAGACACTTGTTTATAAGTAGCGGTGCGATAATGTTCATAAAATTTGGTTATTTATGTCTCCATTCATCAAATTGAGTTAATAATTCTCAAAAACCGTATTGTACACTCATTTACAGATCAATAAAGAGTTAGCAAACACTGTGTTACAGTCTACATAAAAATTAATATGTACGGTAACATTGCAAGTTCCATTGTTCATTTTATTCTACAACAATCAAGCTCTTTAGCACAGGTAAATGCATTTGTGAAAATTTATTCCTTTAAATAAATTTTCCGGCACGTAATAAATACATACTAATAGTAGTAGTATTCTTAATTTCGGTCTCGAAGCAGTGAAAGTTTGGTTAGTTTACATATAACCTATCTTTGCAATACTATATGGACTCTTGTACTCTCATCTTCCGTTTCGCTGTTCCTTTTAAAACCTTCTCTACCTTACGTATCACATTATTCTTATCTCTTTATCGCACATGTATTATACATCTTTCCATTTCCTCTCTGTTTCATTTCAAATTCCTAAGTCATTTCTGCGCTATTAATTGCCGACACTTTCCTGTTCTCTCTTTACTGTGGTACTGTCGTCTGGCTCCCGTTTTAATACATTTAAACCTTTCATTATATCTTGCTTCTTGTATTTTTCTTTGAAGGCTCTCCGTTAGATCCTTTAGTTCCGTTCTTATCAAATTTAGTATTCTCGCACTCGTTCCATTCGTTCTAAAAGTACCTTTCTCTTATACTTCTAGTTTGGCCCGCTCTACTTTCTTTTTCGACTAAATATCATTTAACAATCTTTCTATCTCCTGTCATGTACTTACTAACATATTTTTTGTGTGCGTAGGTCTCGTAGGCAAAGGATAAGGAGCATTGACTGCCAATTCTCATTGTGCATAAACAGAAGGAAGAGGAAAGAATAACTCTCGCCATATACATACTTCAGTTATATTAAATTGGTTTTGTGGGATTGGAAGGTGTATGCAACAAAGGCTGATGTAAGTGTAATACGTGTCTAAATATCTTTTTCTTATACTAACAATAGTATTCCTTTTTATGTCGGCCTCGCAGCTATGAAATTTTGATTTAGTGTACATATAGCCTTACTTTTGATTACTATCTTAGCTTACGCATTCTTCTTCTCCACTCTTTCTTGCAAACCTTATGTACATTATCCCATTACTTATCCCCTTATTTCATTTTGATTATACATTTAGGCTTTAAGGCTCATCATCACTTTCTTTACTCCCCTTCTCGTCAAATTTATTCATGTTGGATTCTTTCCATTCCTTTTTAAATTACCCCCCCCCCCCCCCCCGTTTTCTTATACTTCTGGTGTGATCTTTCCCTATTTCGTTTTCTTCTAACTATCCCTTAACAATGTTTCTTTCGCCTGTTACATGCTTACTAATATATTCTTTGTGTGTGCAGGTTTCGCATCCAAAGCGTGAGGAACATTGCCCGGTGCATCTCATCATGCATAAAAGCAAGAAAGAAGAAAGAATACAGAATAACTCCTGCTACATACTTTAGTTAAAGTAAATTGGTTTATAAAAATAGTTTGTAACTATTAGAGCATAAGATTAATTTAGGACAATTGTGTAATTAACTGTTACGTTATCTATTATATGCTTTATTTTATATTCAGTTTATTCGGTAGATCTTATATGAACTTTCATATTACTTATATAACCATTACAAGTTCTACTGAATGTGCTAAATGTAAAACGAAAGATATAATAAATAATTGACATATTCACAAGTTACACAATTGCTGTAATTTAAATTTTATATGCTTCTACATATGAAGTACGTAAATTTTAGTGTATGATTTATCTGTAAGATATATTGTAAATTAACTTCAAAGAATAGTTTATAAGTATTAGATTATTTATGTTTATAGTGTTAGTTATATTACATAAATGTTGGTTTAGAATTGATACAAGATTTAGTTGTACGATGTAATGTAAATAGATATAAAAGAATAGTTAATAAGTATCTGTTTGTAAATTTAATTACAACATTTTTGTAACTTGTATATTCATTGATTAATTTAAATAAATTTGCAATGAAAAGAATTCCAGTGCTCTTTTTACTTTCATACCTTACCAATCCTTGAAAGAACCTAATTCCGATTCCTTATACAAGAGGTACCGTGGACGAACTTTAAATGCAAAGTCCTAAAGCGGGAAACTTGTCAAAATGGCCCTATACGTTATTAAAATAAGCGCTGAGAAATTCCTGGAACGTGACGTCATTTCCAAGAACTGATGCTATGAAATACCTCCTCGCATATCATATTCTCCTGATACAAATCCACGATTTTCAGTAGAAATTTAAGTGCCGAAAATCTTGGATTTGTATCAGGAGAATATGATATGCAAGGAGGTATTCGTTGAGCTGAAATTTCCGAGTTTCTGCCAAAAATATCTCGCTGAAAATCTTGGATTTGTATCAGGAGAATATGATATGCAAGGAGGTATTCGTTGAGCTGAAATTTCCGAGTTTCTGCCAAAAATATCTCGCTGAAAATCTTGGATTTGTATCAGGAGAATATGATATGCAAGGAGGTATTCGTTGAGCTGAAATTTCCGAGTTTCTGCCAAAAATATCTCGCTGAAAATCGTGGATTTGTATTAGGAGAATATGATATGCGAGGAGGTCTTTCATCGCAGAAATTCTTGGAAATGACGTCACGTTCCAGGAATTTTCGAGCGCTTAAATTTCCGAGTTCTTGGCAAAAATATGTCGCTGAAAATCGTGGATTTGTATCAGGAGAATATGATGTGCAAGGAGGTCTTTCATCGCAGCAATTCTTGGAAATGACGTCACGTTCCAGGAATTTCCGAGCGTCAAATTTCTGGGTTTTTGGTAAAAATATTTCGCTGAAAATCGTGGATTTGTATCAGGAGAATATGATATGCGAGGAGGTATTTCATAGCATCAGTTCTTGGAAATGACGTCACGTTCCAGGAATTTCTCAGCGCTTATTTTAATAACGTATAGGGCCATTTTGACAAGTTTCCCGCTTTAGGACTTTGCATTTAAAGTTCGTCCACGGTACCTCTTGTATAAGGAATCGGAATTAGGTTCTTTCAAGGATTGGTAAGGTATGAAAGTAAAAAGAGCACTGGAATTCTTTTCATTGCAAATTTATTTAAATTAATCAATGAATATACAAGTTACAAAAATGTTGTAATTAAATTTACAAACAGATACTTATTAACTATTCTTTTATATCTATTTACATTACATCGTACAACTAAATCTTGTATCAATTCTAAACCAACATTTATGTAATATAACTAACACTATAAACATAAATAATCTAATACTTATAAACTATTCTTTGAAGTTAATTTACAATATATCTTACAGATAAATCATACACTAAAATTTACGTACTTCATATGTAGAAGCATATAAAATTTAAATTACAGCAATTGTGTAACTTGTGAATATGTCAATTATTTATTATATCTTTCGTTTTACATTTAGCACATTCAGTAGAACTTGTAATGGTTATATAAGTAATATGAAAGTTCATATAAGATCTACCGAATAAACTGAATATAAAATAAAGCATATAATAGATAACGTAACAGTTAATTACACAATTGTCCTAAATTAATCTTATGCTCTAATAGTTACAAACTATTTTTATAAACCAATTTACTTTAACTAAAGTATGTAGCAGGAGTTATTCTGTATTCTTTCTTCTTTCTTGCTTTTATGCATGATGAGATGCACCGGGCAATGTTCCTCACGCTTTGGATGCGAAACCTGCACACACAAAGAATATATTAGTAAGCATGTAACAGGCGAAAGAAACATTGTTAAGGGATAGTTAGAAGAAAACGAAATAGGGAAAGATCACACCAGAAGTATAAGAAAACGGGGGGGGGGGGGGTAATTTAAAAAGGAATGGAAAGAATCCAACATGAATAAATTTGACGAGAAGGGGAGTAAAGAAAGTGATGATGAGCCTTAAAGCCTAAATGTATAATCAAAATGAAATAAGGGGATAAGTAATGGGATAATGTACATAAGGTTTGCAAGAAAGAGTGGAGAAGAAGAATGCGTAAGCTAAGATAGTAATCAAAAGTAAGGCTATATGTACACTAAATCAAAATTTCATAGCTGCGAGGCCGACATAAAAAGGAATACTATTGTTAGTATAAGAAAAAGATATTTAGACACGTATTACACTTACATCAGCCTTTGTTGCATACACCTTCCAATCCCACAAAACCAATTTAATATAACTGAAGTATGTATATGGCGAGAGTTATTCTTTCCTCTTCCTTCTGTTTATGCACAATGAGAATTGGCAGTCAATGCTCCTTATCCTTTGCCTACGAGACCTACGCACACAAAAAATATGTTAGTAAGTACATGACAGGAGATAGAAAGATTGTTAAATGATATTTAGTCGAAAAAGAAAGTAGAGCGGGCCAAACTAGAAGTATAAGAGAAAGGTACTTTTAGAACGAATGGAACGAGTGCGAGAATACTAAATTTGATAAGAACGGAACTAAAGGATCTAACGGAGAGCCTTCAAAGAAAAATACAAGAAGCAAGATATAATGAAAGGTTTAAATGTATTAAAACGGGAGCCAGACGACAGTACCACAGTAAAGAGAGAACAGGAAAGTGTCGGCAATTAATAGCGCAGAAATGACTTAGGAATTTGAAATGAAACAGAGAGGAAATGGAAAGATGTATAATACATGTGCGATAAAGAGATAAGAATAATGTGATACGTAAGGTAGAGAAGGTTTTAAAAGGAACAGCGAAACGGAAGATGAGAGTACAAGAGTCCATATAGTATTGCAAAGATAGGTTATATGTAAACTAACCAAACTTTCACTGCTTCGAGACCGAAATTAAGAATACTACTACTATTAGTATGTATTTATTACGTGCCGGAAAATTTATTTAAAGGAATAAATTTTCACAAATGCATTTACCTGTGCTAAAGAGCTTGATTGTTGTAGAATAAAATGAACAATGGAACTTGCAATGTTACCGTACATATTAATTTTTATGTAGACTGTAACACAGTGTTTGCTAACTCTTTATTGATCTGTAAATGAGTGTACAATACGGTTTTTGAGAATTATTAACTCAATTTGATGAATGGAGACATAAATAACCAAATTTTATGAACATTATCGCACCGCTACTTATAAACAAGTGTCTGAATTTACGTACCACGCGCATCCCTGTCTTACCTACACTCGAAGTGGGCTTTAATTTCGCCATCTATACAGAACTGCTCGAAACTGTATATATGTCTGCTTTATCTAAGAGTCATTAGTATCGCCATCTATACAGACGTGACTCAAACTACTCGGGCCTCTGCCATATCTACACTTATGGTAAGTAAGGGGTGTGAGTAGTTCCAATGCCATCTGCATAGATGGAACTACCATAGCAAGCGCGAGTGGTTTCAAGGAGTTCTGTATAGATGGCGAAACCATAGCAGGCACTGTAGATATGGCAGAGACCCGCGTAGATTCAAGTATATCTTTGCAGATATTAATTAATTTATGAATTAAATGATATATACACGGGTATATCAATTATAAAAAAGAAGGCTTCTTGAGAAATAAGAAAATGTAATTCTCTAGGCGAAACATATATGATTTATGTTACTAATGAATTATCTCGAAAGCGTTAGAAAACAGAAGAGTCTACATAAGAAGCAGGGCAACAAATAATACACAATATTTAGAGCTGCAGATAGATACAACGATAGAAACGAGAACTCAAAAGTAATTGCAATAAGAACTTAAGATTCTCTCCGCTCAAATAACTACAGTGGACAGTAATGGCCACTTAATGTTCGCCGCTTCGAATCTGCCTAGCGAACACTATCCAGGGATGTGATTTATAAGGAATTGTTCATGCTTATCACTTTTCGGCACTCTCGGTTTAGGCTGTGTTGGGAGTGGATTGAGATGTACTGAGAACCAGCGTGAGATATATTTAACACGTTGAGTGCCACGTCAGGCATCGGTGTCTGACACTAAACTTTCCGTCCAGGCCGCGTCAGTCATCGGTGACTGACAATCAACTTTCCGTTCAGTGACCGACACTAAACTTTCCGTTCAGGCCGCGTCAGTCATCGGTGACTGACAATCAACTTTCCGTTCAGTGACCGACACTAAACTTTCCGTCCAGGCCGCGTCAGTCATCGGTGACTGACAATCAACTTTCCGTTCAGTGACCGACACTAAACTTTCCGGCCAGGCCGCGTCAGTCATCGGTGACTGACAATCAACTTTCCGTTCAGTGACCGACACTAAACTTTCCGTCCAGGCCGCGTCAGTCATCGGTGACTGACAATCAACTTTCCGTTCAGGCGTCGGGGTATCCCAGTGTTAACCTACGCCGCGGCGCGCCGTCGCGCATGTCGCGCCGTGTGGCCTAAACGGAAAGCGTGGCAAAACCGGCGTGGCACTCAATGTGCTAAGGGCCATTGCTGATGACAAGTGGAGATAACTCGGACGCAACCTACATCCTCGATACATCGGAGCAGGTTCAAAAATCGGTAGGGATGAGTCCGCGAACATTAATTGTGGAAAAAAACGAACATTAAGCGGCCATTATTGTACATTGTATCCTAAGTGCAATACGCAGTCAATTAGCTCGAATTATTTTCCACATAATTACCAAAGGTCTCTTAAACGTTTAATAATTATACGATAAATAATTGATTGCCCGGGCCTCACCACGTGGAGGTTACTGCGCATGGAGACCCACCCTAGCCACGGCCCTTCCACCCTCCAATTACGCGAAAACTAATTCTAATATAGCTTGTGAGAAAGGAAAACCTCCTATTATTGTCAATTTGTAGAACGTTCATTAATTGATCGTAGTACAAGTAAGACAACAAGAGGAGTACTTGGAATATTCACGGCCGAAAGCTAAATTGAATATCAAATGGAAACCTGAAAGAAAATCTGCAAGGAAGTCCAATTTCCTGAAATAAAACTTTCTTAATAATATATCCTATGATCATAGAAACTAGACAACGAAATATTATCACAGCAGTGTACACTGCTGTCTTAAAAACCAAGGCACAGTTTAAAAATAAATTCTCCTTTCTTAAATACTAGATTAAATTCAAATGCGCCCTGCCTGATTAAAGATCTAACTTAAACCTAAAATCACCCTACCTAATATAATATCTAAGAGTTCAATTAAAAGAACAATTTCAATGATATGCTACCTAAATAGGAATGTAACAGATACTTTATCATATTATTGTAGGTATAAGTATGCATATTCTTAATTCCTCTTCAATTAGTCCATATTAATTTCGTGGTCCATGCCTTCCTAGAACAGACAACTGGCAACTGGGCAGGGGCTGGGCACGGGCAGGGGCAGGGGCAGGGGCAGGGTGAGAGTGTGGTCATATTATACATATTTTAATAAATCCCCTTCTTCAGCTGAGTCCTTCCAATCCTTCTGAAACAAAGACAAAGTGGATGTAATTAGTAAAGCATTATAAAAATCTTCAACTCACAAGTGGGATCAAATGGGAGGCAAATAACGAAAGTGACTGCTACCGAGCAGTCCGCGAGCCCTCGGCCCAGAACCTGGACAGTAGAACGACTTACAATCGACACCAGTTTCGATACCGAGCCACAGCAATCATTGAGGCACGGATATGCAAAACCGCAACCACGATTCCAGATTAGGTCCCATATGCCTTCTGCCATCCCAAGGTGTGCTTGGCGTGGTCTAACGGGGAGAAGTATCCTACTTGGCGGGTCACCTGTCCAGAACCACAGTCACAGCCTCACACACTGCTCCACGATGACACTGCAACCCAAATACCGCCACAGGTGCCAAAAGCGCCTTACCATCCGTCCCCCGGGCCGAGAACGGAAAAGGGAATGAAGCTAATAAGGGAATCAAGCAAATAAGAGAATGAAGCAAAAAAGGGAATGAGAGGGGAAAGTGCAATGCGCAGTCAATTCGCTCGAATTATTTTCCGCATAATTATCAAACGTCGGTTAAACGTTTAATAATTATACGATAAATAATTGATTACCCGGGTCTCACCACGTGGAGGTTACTGCGCATGGAGACCCACCCTAGCCACGGCCCTTCCACCCTCCAATTACGCGAAAACTAATTCTAATATAACATGTGACAAAGAAAAATCTCCTATTATTGTCAATTTGTAGAACGTTCAGTAATTGATCGTAGTACAAGTAAGACAACAAGAGGAGTAGTTGGAAAATTCACGACCGAAAGCTAAATGGAATATCAGAAGGAAACCTGAAAGAAAATCTGCAAGAGAATTCACGTTCCTGAAATAAAACTGTCTTAAAAATATATCCTATGATCTTAAAAACTAGACAACGAAATATTATTGCAGTGGTGAACACTGCGGGCTTAAAAGCTAAGACATAACTTAAAAATAAACCCTACTTTCTTAAATTTTAGATTAGATTCGAATACGCCCTGCCTGACTAAAGAGCTAACTTAAGACTAGAATCACCCTACCTAGTATAACATCTAACAGATCGAATATAAGAACAATTTCAATAATATCCTATCTACATAGGACTGTAATAGATACTATCCCATACTCATGTAGGTATGAGTATACATATACTTAAATCCTCTTCGGTTAGTCCGTATTAATCTCTCGTGGTCCATGGTGTCCTAGAACAGACAGAAACCCGAACCAAAAAATTGCAGTACCTGCCAACAATATTTGGTTTTATAAACCCTGCCTAATTAAAAGTCTAATAATTTCAATTCGTGTAAAACCTGCCAGTATAAAGATCTAAGATTGTGTGTTGAGACAAATCCTACCTACATAAAGAGCTAAATGTATTGTTCGATTTATATTTGGGCCTGCCTAATTAATTGTCTAACACCTGTAATTAGTTAATAAGGACAGGGGTTTGGGGCAGGGATGGGGTGAGGGTGTGTTCGTATTATACATTGTTTCATGAATCCTCTTCTTTTCAATGCTTCTGAAACATGCACAAACTCGAAATAATTAGTAAAGCATTATAAGAATGAATTCTTAAACTCACAAATTGAATCGACGAGGCTGGCTCTTTAATTTTAAAGTTTCCAATCGTGTCTTTGATAATATTTCTGGATCTGTATTCTATATATTCCACTCTTGAGCCTCTGACGTATGTACTTATGTTTGTTTAATATAGCATATTTGGGTTCATCTGTGAATCTGTAACAATCTCAAGCATTGGATTAGTGACATCCCCAAGCCTCCCCATTTTATATCGAAATGAAGCTGCTTTTAATTCGTAATAACTGAATTTTAGCGCAGTTAATAAATCAGAATTGATATGAAAAATGCTGCTATTTTTTGTTAACAATAGTTAATTGGATTTCGGCCAAAGTGATATATTCTTTTGTACGTTCTAGATCAAACTGAATGGTGGTATCACGTTCATTAAAAACTCAAAAATGAAGTAGTCACATTTCACTACAATTGATTCTATTTTGCTTCAACAAAGAAGCGACAAACGATTATTCGGAAGAAAAATATCAAACTTCAACTATCACCATGCCGAGACCCAACTACTGCCAATAACGTTTTTCGTGCAAGGATTTTTGTTTAAACATTTACGGATATCGCGAGTGAATTTCAATTTCTACAAAGCAAGCTCGAAAAGTTATAAAAATTGGCTCTACTAAAAAAAAGGCTAAGATAGAATTGCAACAATTAAGAGGAAATATTTAAGAGTTAAACTCCAATAATGAACAGTCACTAGTATTAACTCTAATTTAAATCTACTATCTAGAATTATTATAAATTTATCAAAGATTCTGCAAATTATATCTGTTTTTTACTTTGCTCTTTTTCTTTTCTTTTCTTTTCTTTTCTTTTCTTTTCTTTGTTCTTTTTCTTTTCTTTTCTTTTTTCTTTCCTTTCTCTTTCATTTATTTTCTTTTTCATTTCTTTTCATTTCGTTCACACAGTAATTTACTAATATGTATGCAAATTTTTAGCAGTACTTCCATCAACAGACATTCCAGGTAGTATAATTATTAAGAAAAATAAAATAAAAAGAAAGGCAAATATAAAACGCTGAAAAGAAAAAGTTCCTGGTTCAGGAACAGGCTTCCAATTGGAAGCAGATGGGGACTAGTAGTCGCAACTCTACTTAAAAACGCGATCTTTAATCAATGCAACGCTAACTGGAACTCGCGATACAATCATTTCGCAACACTATTTATTAAGACTAATAGAAAGCAAACAGTAAATTATATGTACTATCCAAAATTAAGCAAATTGAAGATCCTCTGAAAAATGAACTGAAAGTTCCAATACGCGAAAACAGTTTCCGCAACACTAGAAGCTCAAATGTAAAGTGTATTATAAAATACTACAATTTAACTAGCAATAAGAATAGCAATAAGTGGCATTCAACGCAACTCCAACTCGACCCGTTCGCAAGTTTTTCGCAACTCTAAAGCAACGCGATATTTTTGGGAGGGCTGTATCGTTGGGCCGGAATGTGCATCGGCCAAGTACAAATAAAAATTCTACAAATGAAAATGCAAGCACAGTGACAAAGTAGTAACACAGAATGATTCCCCATTCTTAAAAAGAATGGGGAGCCATTAGTAGTTGCCCTCTTGAGTGACAGTTTGTCGGGCCTCTTCGGCATATAGCCTCTCCATTTCGTCGGACCCAAGGGTCAGCTGAAACTTAAACTAGGCTCGAGACTCTAATCGGAAACCAAGGAAAAACTTATAAAGGTGAAATAAAGAGTTTGAATCGCGGAGCTAAATGGAACATACGTGGCCGAATGGCGATCAAATAAAATCGTAAAATTGTGATTACGGAAAATCACATAGATTACGATTAAAATTGTAATCGTTCTTCGTTCACACGTGCAGCCTCGAGCATAATGTAACGCGTTTCGTTTCGGAGCCTAAATCGCGACCACGACCGCGAAGGATTCGAAAAATCGATAGGCAAAGCCAGAGGCGAACGCATTTTCGTTCGCGCCACAGCTTCACCGTCGACTTTTCAAATCAGATTTCCTGAAACAGGTTGAACACGCGAAATAGTGCCTACCCGATCGGAGACTGTGTCAACCTGCCCGGCCCTACCTACTTATGTCTATCAATCACACCAGAAAGTATGCTACCTATCCTACCTGGACCTATATTTAAAAAATGGCAAACAAACACACCAACACACGACACTCCACGGTTCTCAGTCAAACACTTGGGCGCAGAAGCCTACACTAGGGAGGCGTCCCGGGACACCCCGACACCCAAGTGCTGTCACACAACTTGCACACTCTAATGTACGTACCATTTTTCTGAAATCGACTGACAGTGGCTGGGATCTCTGCGTTCACGTGGAAAAAACCACGTCGCGGTTGAGATATTTAATAGATATTTAATAAAATAATTAAATAGCACCGATACAAGAGGTACTTGATAGCAATTGATAAGTATATTCAATTCTTTTTGGCATTTGGCCTCTGTCATCTTAAATGACAAAAACTTCGTGCCCAAGTATAGTAGGAATTATTGAAGCAAATAATACTAAAAATGATGTCTCTGTTTTAAATTGATGGACATCTTATCTTGGTCATAATAGCTACATTTTAATACGGAACGACGCAAATCCACAGCCTAACCACACACACAATGCGGATATTACGTCGTGCACGATACACCAACGCACTGTCAGTCGCCAACAATAAATCATTTTATGGCTTATAAACTAAAAAATATCATCGTGCTCTACCACCGTTTTCCCACCCAAGTAGCACCGGGGCACGTGAGTGGGATCCGGGCAGTGAACACGGAAAGGGTTAAACCTGAAAATCCTCGTCTAAAAAGATGATAAGGACATACTGATTTTCTAACGGGCTAAAATACATATATATGTACAACAGATCTATATATGATTCTATTTTATTGAAGAGAAAATTAAATGACTCTACTTTATTAGAAAAATTGTGCAATGACTCTACTATATTAGAAAAATTATGCAGTGACTCTACTTTATTAGAAAAATTATTCAAAGACTCTACGTTAATAGAGAAATTATTCAACGACTCTACTTTAATATACTTTGAATTAAATTGAAACATCCTCGGGCGTTCCCGTTATCAAAGCATCGATTCTAAAACGCAAGATTGCTTTAAAAGTTGATTGCCTTGATTTCGAAAACTACCCGTTCGCGTATTGTCTTCTTGTACATTCAGGTTTAATTAACATTTTGTACGGAAACAATGAACGTATCGATATCTTTAAACGCTAAAGACTAATATGGATATCGAATAATAAAATTATTCGATAGTTCCAACAAATTGATAAGGTAAATGAGTACCTTCACTTTATATATTATCAAAGTAGAAAAAGATGAAATACTACACTCTTACTAACAGCAATAATTATGCAATTTATTCTAACTGTGCAGTCATTGCAATTGACAAGTAAACGAAGTCGAATGGTATTCGACTTCTCCACTACAAACTAATGCACGTAGAATACTGGACGTTACTTTATATTCATTCAATAATTAATAACTATTTAAATATCGTTTCATAGGTATTCAATTAAATACTCTATTATAAAAAGATATATAGTGATATATTTTGTACTAAATATGATCTGTTTTAAAATTATCAAGCTATTTAAAAACGCGTTGTACAAGAAGACCTATCCTCACATAATATAAAGCAGTAAAGAAGTTACTACTCATGAGTATATTTCCATATACCCATGGTCACAGTGCTTGCCAGAAAAATCTACGTAATTACAACCAGTCACCCGTGTCGGTTCGGACCTTTCGTCCTGCGACATGATTGAGTGACCAGAGGAACTTTAAAGCATGCCACTCACCGGTTGCAGACTCACCAGGTGTGCGGTCAAGCTCGTCGCCATCGAAGCCATGGAAGCTGCTGAAACATTCAAAAAGAGCAAACAACATTAAAATCTATGTATTTTCAGTACTTTTGGAATGTGCTAATTATCAATGATTATTGCAATACAAGATTAAAGAACGAAGGAGATACTTACTCGTCAAATTGATGGCTGAAAGCCCGAACTCGCCGAACAGGACACTGACTCTAATGGAACACTTATGATTGACGAACAAAGTGATTCTAATTTCGCGACAGTATTTCTACTGTTTTTGTGACTGCTACCGAGCAGCCCGCGAGTCCTCGGCTCAGAGTCTGGACAGTAAAACGACTTAGCATCGAGACCAGTTTCGATTCCGAGCCACAGAAATCATTAAGGCACGGATATGCAAAACCACAACCACGAATCTAGATTATGACCCGTATGCCTTCTGCCACCCCAAGGTGTGCTTGGCGTGGTCTAACACATAGGAATTTCCTACTAGGCGGGCCAAAGTGTCCAGAAAAGCAATCACAGCCCCACACACCGCCCCCCGATGACACTGCAACCCGGATATTGCAAGAACCGCGACCACGATTCCAGAATGGTGGATGACCTACCCAAATTAGAGATTATATGTGGTCTAACAGAGGGCCTCGTGACCAGGGTCCAGAACCACAATCACGCCCCCACACATCGTAACTCGCTGACACTAAGTCCCTAACCATCAGTCCTCCGAGCCGAGAACGGAAAAGGAAACGGAATAATTGTGATCGACGAACAAAGTGACTCTATTTTTCGCGAGAGTATTATTTCGGAGCAAACACTGACTCTAATTTCGCGTCTCTTTACTGTTATTTGTGTTGAATTATTATTAAGAGCGGCTGCGCTCAAAAAATAATAAAAAGAACTTTGACGGAACAAGCACTGACTCTACCAACCGCATTGCGCGCGGCCAACAATATCGTTATGGTGATACAATTGAGCCCATGGCAGCTTCTGAAACATTCAAAAGAACAGACAACATTGAAATCTTTGCGTTTTGAGTACTTTTCGATCATGATAATCATCAAAGACCATTGTAAAATAAGATTAAAGAAATACAGAGATACTTACTCTTCGAGTTGATGGATGAGTGCCCGAACTCGCCGAACTGCATCGGTGCTGACTCTAATACCGGAATACTTATTGCGAAAGAAAAAAAAATAAAATAAAAGACTACTATCGCGCACGTCAATTGTGATCGACGAACAAAGTGACTCTAATTTCGCGAGAGCAATATTTCGAAGCAAACACTGACTCTACTTTCGCGTATCTCTACTGTTATTTATATTTAGTTATAATTATTATGAGCGGTTTCGCTCTAAAAACAATAAAAAGAACTTTGACGGAGCAAGCACTGACTCTACTGACCGCATTGCGCGCGGTCATCAAAATTTTCTGAAAGAGAATCTGTACAAGTTAGTAAATAGGGTGAGGAGGTAGAAATTGAAGCAATACACATTTGATTTTATTTATCTCTTTCTTATTTCTTCATCCTGTCAAACGTCTGTTGAGGAAATACTGCTTTGTTTTAATAAAGTACTACCGTATTATTATTCTGATTTAATTACTGTTAATTGTCTATTCAAGATATACTATTATAGATTAATATAAATGATTTATCAAAAGCATACTGTGACTGTTCTTTGTCCGAGTTTTAAAGGTGATCATGATCTTAGTTAGTAAGCAATATCGCGCATTTATAAGTTCTCGTAGCTGCTTGTAGAAATCAAGACTCGAAACTATTTATCATGCTTCAAGTGCATGGCAACCAGTACGTAAGTACGCGGACAATGCTGCATCGAAAATACAATTTGACCGTACTTGTGCCAAGTCACAGAGATAATAAAAGTTTTTAATAAATACTAGTGAAGCTATAATAGAAATCGCGGCCGATATGCAGCGAAACATGAAAGTATTTCAATTTTTCGTTTAGAATTAATGACATTTACTGACTCTAGTTTCAATCGCGAGTGGCATGTTGTAAGTCCTACTTAAAATGTTTAAACTGCTCAATAACTTTCAACCGAAAGAAAAGAACTTGAGCCAAAATCCAATCGCCAGATAACAAGAAATATACGTAAATCGTTGGGATAATAAGTTAAATGTTACCAATCCTTCATCATACGGCATCGGACTGATTGTTATGCATCGTATCTCAATACTCCATTCCTGCAGCCTCAACATATTATTCTTTGCCAGCTAATCATCCATTATTCCTGCAACAAAAAGAATGGAGCTGTGATAGACCTGTGCTAAAATCAGAATCGAATTCGAAGTCGCAAAAGCAGTGTGTAAGTGACTGAATAAAATATAATAAAGATGCGAAGAACCGTTCAAACTAATAAGTTAGTTAACACGATGTTACAACAAACGAGAAGTTAATCGCGTATCAAAGAACCGATGTTACCGGAAGAAGACGCGTCGATACTCAACCGGTGGACCGGTCAAGGGTCCAGGGAAAGAGGCTTGAGAAAGACTTTAATGTACTCTCGCGATAGGAAATCGATTGTTAGATAAACGCGTATTAATAATAAGCTAATAATAGAAGCTAATAGTCAAGCGTATGCGGTGTAAACTAAAACTCGAAATGTGATTGAATTGTAGGGTGATGTACATCGCTAACCTTCGACAACATAGACGACCCTTACGCTGCGACGCTTGAACTTATAATGACGTCGCGTCGCGTCGCGTCCCGAACCTCCCCACTCCGCGCCGTCGCGTCGGTAGCGCTCGCTCGTGCTCGGTCCTATTCGCAATTTCCGAAAATCTTTCAAGGTTTCCGACCGCGACCGTGCGGTCTACTATCCTTGGGTCACCTATTCGTCTTCTACTGTTTCTGACCAACCTTTAGCTGGACCTACGACCCTTGGGCCATACCTACTGGACTTCTACTGTCTCTGGCCAACTTTTAGCTGGACCAACGACCGTTGGAGCATACCTGTCGGACTTTTACGGTTTCTGGCCAACTTTTAGTTCGACCTACGACGCTTGGGCCATACCTACTGGACTTCTACTGTTGCTGACCAACTTTTACCTGGCCCTACGATCCTTTGACAATACCTACTGGACTTCTACTGTTTCTGACCAATTTTTAGCTGGGCTTACAACCCTTGGACCATACCTACTGGACTTTTACTGTCTCTGGCCAACTTTTAGCTGGAAACAGAAAACGGAGTGAAGCAAAAACGGAATGAAGCAAAAAAGGGAACGAGAGGGGAAAGTGCAATGCGCAGTCAATTCGCTCGAATTATTTTCCACATAATTATCAAACGTCTGTTAAACGTTTAATAATTATACGATAAATAATTGATTGCCCGGGTCTCACCACGTGGAGGTTACTGCGCATGGAGACCCACCCTAGCCACGGCCCTTCCACCCTCCAATTACGCGAAAACTAATTCTAATATAGCTTGTGAGAAAGATTTTATTGATTTTTCCTATTATTGTCAATTTGTAGAACGTTCATTAATTGATCGTAATACAAATAAGACAACAAGAGGAGTATTTGGAAAATTCACGACCGAAAGCTAAATTGAATATCAAATGGAAACCTGAAAGAAAATCTGCAAGGAAGTCCAATTTCCTGAAATAAAACTTTCTTAATAATATATCCTATGATCATAGAAACTAGACAACGAAATATTATCACAGCAGTGTACACTGCTGTCTTAAAAACCAAGGCACAGTTTAAAAATAAATTCTCCTTTCTTAAATACTAGATTAAATTCAAATGCGCCCTGCCTGACTAAAGATCTAACTTAAACCTAAAATCACCCTACCTAATATAATATCTAAGAGTTCAATTAAAAGAACAATTTCAATGATATGCTACCTAAATAGGAATGTAACAGATACTTTATCATATTATTGTAGGTATAAGTATGCATATTCTTAATTCCTCTTCAATTAGTCCATATTAATTTCGTGGTCCATGCCTTCCTAGAACAGACAACTGGCAACTGGGCAGGGGCAGGGTGAGAGTGTGGTCATATTATACATATTTTAATAAATCCCCTTCTTCAGCTGAGTCCTTCCAATCCTTCTGAAACAAAGACAAAGTGGATGTAATTAGTAAAGCATTATAAAAATCTTCAACTCACAAGTGGGATCAAATGGGAGGCAAATAACGAAAGTGACTGCTACCGAGCAGTCCGCGAGCCCTCGGCCCAGAACCTGGACAGTAGAACGACTTACAATCGACACCAGTTTCGATACCGAGCCACAGCAATCATTGAGGCACGGATATGCAAAACCGCAACCACGATTCCAGATTAGGTCCCATATGCCTTCTGCCATCCCAAGGTGTGCTTGGCGTGGTCTAACGGGGAGAAGTATCCTACTTGGCGGGTCACCTGTCCAGAACCACAGTCACAGCCTCACACACTGCTCCACGATGACACTGCAACCCAAATACCGCCACAGGTGCCAAAAGCGCCTTACCATCCGTCCCCCGGGCCGAGAACGGAAAAGGGAATGAAGCTAATAAGGGAATCAAGCAAATAAGAGAATGAAGCAAAAAAGGGAATGAGAGGGGAAAGTGCAATGCGCAGTCAATTCGCTCGAATTATTTTCCGCATAATTATCACACGTCGGTTAAACGTTTAATAATTATACGATAAATAATTGATTACCCGGGTCTCACCACGTGGAGGTTACTGCGCATGGAGACCCACCCTAGCCACGGCCCTTCCACCCTCCAATTACGCGAAAACTAATTCTAATATAACATGTGACAAAGAAAAATCTCCTATTATTGTCAATTTGTAGAACGTTCAGTAATTGATCGTAGTACAAGTAAGACAACAAGAGGAGTAGTTGGAAAATTCACGACCGAAAGCTAAATGGAATATCAGAAGGAAACCTGAAAGAAAATCTGCAAGAGAATTCAATTTCCTGAAATAAAACTTTCTTAAAAATATATCCTGTGATCTTAAAAATTAGACAGCGAAATATTATTGCAACAGTGTATGCTGCTGTCTTAAAAACTAAGACACAGATTAAAAATAAATCCTCCCTTCTTAAATACTAGATTAGATTCAAATGCGCCCTACCTGACTAAAGATCTAACTTAAAACTAGAATCGCCCTACCTAGTATAACATCTAACAGTTCGAATAAAAGAACAATTTCAATAATATAAATCTTACCAATCCTTCATCATAAGTCATCGGACTTATTGTTATGCATCGCAGTAATTGTATCTCAATACTCCATTCTTGCAGCTTCAATATATTATTCTTTACCAACCAATCATCCATTGTACTTGCAACAAAAAGAAAAGCAACGTGATAAACCTGTGCTAAAATCAGAATGGAATGCAAAGTTGCGAAAGGACATATGTAACTGGGTATGTAAGTGACATTGCAAAAAAAATAAACGCAACCTTAACACCGCATCGAATCCGAATAATCGTGTAATAAAATATAATAAAGATTCGAAGAACCGTTCAAACTGATAAATTAGTTAACGCGATGTTACAACAAACGACTAGTTAATCTCATATTCGTTCAGCAAAGGAAACTCAAGAAAGATTATAATCATTAATGTTTAATGTACTGTTGCGATAGTAGAACGATTGTTAGTTAAACGCGTATTAATTAATAGAGGCTAATAATGAAGCGAACACAATAGTAAAGTAAAGCCTGAGGGGCTATTGCGTTGTAGAGTGAGGTATGTCGCTAACCATCAACACCGTAGACGACCTTACGCTGCGACACTTCAATTGAGAAAGAAGGGTCACGCGCCGCGCGACGGTCGACCACACTCCGCGAGCCTCCCCACTCCGCTACGCGCCGGCACGTCAGCTGCGCTCGGCGGTATTCGCTATTTCCGAAAATCTTCGACGGTCGCCGACGGCGACCGCGGCGGTCTACTACCCCAGGGTCATACCTACTGGACTTCTACTATTTCTGATCATCTTTTAGCCGGACCTACGACTCTAGGGTCGTGCCGACTGGACTTCTACTGTTTCTGACCGACTTTTAGCCGGATCTATGACTCCTAGGGTCGTGCCAACTGGACTTCTAATGTTTCTGCCCAACTTTTAGCCGGACCTACGACTCTAGGGTCGTGCCGACTGGACTTCTACTATTCCTGACCAACTTTTAGCCGGACCTACGACTGTAGGGTCGAGCCTATTGGACTTCTACTATTTCTGACCAACTTTTAGCTGGACCTACGATCCTCGTTAAAGAATTCTTTTGTTCTTTGCCGCGCAATGAAAGCGGGACAGCACAGGCGGGACGCTTGACGTGACACTGTCAATTTCATCGCCCCGATGCATCGCGATGTGGTTTCGACTCAACTCGAGCCGAGCCGAAGTGCATCGCGTGACCAGGCACCGTAGCACAATTTTTCTACCGAAACGTTGCTCGAGAAATAGCTGTCCTGATCCCCCCAAAGCATTTACATATATTCAACAATCGCATGAATCCCGTACCCGCTACTTCAGTAAAGAATAGTTCTTCAAATGATCACTGTCCATGAGCAGAGGACGCTCAAATCAGTGTCGGATTCCTGAGTCGGTATGGCCGTCACGGTGGGCCACGAAAGTCCATACAATGTCACACACAACGTTACCGATAAAATTGTTTAAAATTGTGATCTCGGCTCTTGGTGGTTATTTTTTAATAAATGGAGTGTCAAATGAAAGTGACACGAATTAGCTATACAGAGAAAATATCCTAGCTATCCTAAGACAGTACTTACTAAAGAACATTATTAATTAAGACAGATTATGAAATGTACATGCGTCAGTCTTCGCCAAGAGATAGCGCTGGTAATAAAGACTAGCCACAGCACATGTAATCTCGGGCATGGTCTGCATTGAAAGAAATAAATAAATAAATTAGTAGCAGAGAGGTTAAATAAAGCTAACCTTTAACAACATTTGTACTACCTGTGTTTTTAGTGCCTACTTTGAAATCAAATAATATATATATTATTATCAGTGCTTTTATGATGCCCCACGATTTTATTTTTCAAAGAAAGAAATAGTACATATTGCGATTTGTATATGCTCCCTTCTGTAGCATAACCTAATTTCGATACTAATAGCAGTATGAGTAAGTATAGGAGGAACGAATCCTCCAGTGAGGATAGCGACAGCGAAGAGGAAAGACGGAAAAAAGATATTAAGGAGAGAGATGAATTTGCTAATCGACTCAAAGCAAAGGATGAGAGCAAAATACGGAGGATGGCTATGCCCGCTGGTTCTGGAGCAGGTAAACTCGAAAATTTCTCAAATGTTACATTTATACAAAATATAATTTATAATTTTTTCAACAGCGGAGGCAGCCAAAAGACTCAAACTCATTGAAACAGATATGCGAGAAAAACTTGTACCAAAATTGCGAGTCGAATCTCGTCGGAAGTACTTGGAGAAACGTAAAGAAGATAAGGTGGCTGAATTGGAGGCTGATATAATTGACGACGAATATTTATTCGAGGAAGGAATGTAAATAACAACCAAAGAAAATGATTGAAAAAGTTATGAAACGAATTTAAGATAATTAACACGTTCAATTATTAATTATCAGATTAACTGATCGTGAGAAGAAAGAACGGACACATAAAAAACAATTGCTACAGCTGGCGAAAGAACATGAGAAAGCTAGAGAACTGGAAAGGGTTCAACGTTACCATATGCCCTTAGAAAAGGGGAAATTGGAACCAGAACTAGAACACGACAATGAACCACCGCAATCCGAACAAAGTAAATGGGAATCCGATCAGATGTCTTCTGCTGTGTTTCGGTTTGGTGCCAAAGACAGAAAAGGTACTCTACCCTGCATCTGGAGATGATCCATAAATATCCATTATTAAATTTCATTATGCAAAATAGCTTCCACTTCTTGCAGCGCAACAGGATTACGATCTTCTGCTGGAGGATGAGGTAGAATTTGTCCAGGCACTTCGTATGCCTGGCAGTGGGAAAAATAAAAGACGAGAAGAAAGTCCACCACCACAACTAAAAGCGTTGCAAACAATTCAAGAAACAAAAAAAAGTCTGCCAATCTATCCTTTCAAAAACGATCTCATCCAAGCCATCAGAGACCACCAGGTATTTTATTAGCGAGTGCTTACTGGCTCTTTCTATTTGACATGTCAATATAATTTTTATGTAATTGTACATTCTCTATTAAAACAATTAATCTTTCATTAGCTGTCCGTTTGTGGCCAATAAAGACATATTTAAAATCCTGTAATTTACATCGGCATAGGTGCTCATCATCGAGGGAGAAACGGGTTCAGGAAAAACCACACAAATCCCTCAATACTTATACGACGCGGGGTTCGCGGAAAATAATAAAATAATTGGCTGTACGCAACCACGTAGAGTTGCTGCCATGTCCGTGGCAGCTAGGGTGGCTCACGAAATGGCTGTTAAATTGGGCAACGAGGTCGGCTACGCGATTCGTTTCGAGGATTGTACTTCCCATCGCACACGTATCAAATACATGACTGATGGTACACTGCATCGTGAATTTCTCAGCGAACCGGACTTGGCATCATACAGGTATCGAGACTGACAACATTCACTTGATGTTTTCAAAAGTTTCCAAATTCATTTGCCTCTACCCTCTGCGCAGCGAAACGAACTAAAAATTCTTTTCAGTGTTATGATCATTGACGAGGCCCACGAGCGCACGCTCCACACAGATATTCTATTTGGACTAGTAAAAGATATCACAAGGTTCCGGACAGACTTGAAACTGTTAATTTCCTCGGCTACGTTAGACGCAACGAAGTTCAGCGAATTTTTCGACGAGGCTCCAATATTTCGTATACCTGGTCGACGTTTCCCCGTTGACATTTATTATACAAAGGCGCCAGAGGCGGATTACATCGACGCCAGTGTTGTATCTATTCTTCAGATACACGCCACGCAACCGCACGGTGATATACTTGTGTTCTTAACAGGTAAATCGATTAATTTTTCTGTTCAATCAGTTTGATGGGGCTGGTTAAATATTGATTATTTTTATGCAGGTCAAGATGAAATAGAAACGTGTCAAGAAATGTTGCAAGAGAGGGTGAGGAGATTAGGCTCAAAATTGGCAGAACTTTTAATTCTGCCTGTCTATGCGAATCTTCCAAGCGACATGCAGGCGAAGATTTTTCAGCCAACCCCTCCTGGAGCAAGAAAAGTGCTAACAATAAATTTCTTATTCTTCTTCCTTTTTTTCTTTTATTAAGCTCGACAATTCTCTAGTTTCTTATACATACACATATTTTTTAAAATACATTTTCTCCCATAGGTAGTTCTTGCTACCAATATAGCAGAGACGTCTTTAACTATAGATAACATAGTGTACGTGATAGACCCGGGCTTCGCGAAACAGAATAACTTTAATTCACGAACGGGCATGGAAAGTTTAATGGTGGTGCCAATTAGTAAAGCCTCTGCTAATCAAAGAGCTGGCAGAGCCGGAAGAGTAGCCCCAGGGAAATGTTTCCGACTGTACACAGCTTGGGCCTATCAACACGAACTCGAAGACAACACCGTTCCCGAAATTCAGAGAATCAACCTGGGTAATTCTATAGACGAGCAATCTTCTTTCCTTTGGGAAGAATCCTTTTGGTCTAACTGAATATTATGTAATCACAGGAAACGCGGTTCTTACTTTAAAGGCTCTAGGAATAAACGATCTAGTCCATTTCGATTTTCTGGATCCACCACCGCACGAAACGCTGGTTCTAGCCTTGGAACAATTGTACGCTCTAGGAGCATTGAATCATCGTGGTGAATTGACAAAACTAGGACGAAGAATGGCAGAGTTTCCATTAGATCCCATGATGGCGAAGATGTTGATTGCCAGTGAACAGTATCGTTGCTCGGAAGAAATAGCTACAATTGCTGCCATGTTGTCGGTGAACGGAGCTATTTTCTACAGGCCGAAAGACAAGATTATCCATGCGGACACGGCCCGTAAAAATTTTCACGCGCCTGGTGGTGATCATTTAACGTTATTGAATGTATACAATCAGTGGCAGCAAAGCGACTTCAGTACGCATTGGTGCTATGAAAATTTTATCCAGCACCGATCGATGAAAAGGGCCAGAGACGTGAGGGAACAATTGGTCGGACTTATGCAGCGAGTCGAAATGGAACTCGTTTCGGGTATTACGGAAACAGTGAATATTAGAAAGGTGAGTTTAATCAAGTGAACGATTTATAGAATAAAATGTATGTCCTATAATTTATTTATACGTTCAATAATTTACTCGACGAAGTATATAATTAAAGTTCATTTTAATTGCAGGCAATTACGGCTGGGTATTTTTATCACGTCGCACGATTATCGAAAGGGGGACACTACAAAACCGCAAAACATAATCAGACAGTTTCGATTCATCCCAATAGTTCATTGTTTCAAGAACTGCCGCGATGGTTACTTTATCACGAGTTGGTTTTCACCACAAAGGAATTTATGCGACAGGTGCGATATATCAGTTATTTTTTCTCTCTTCTTTTTGTACATATTCGGTTTGAAATATATATTCTCCATATTTTAAGTAGGTTTGAAAATAATTACGACTCTGCTTCATGTTACAGGTAACTGAGATCGAAAGCAAGTGGCTTTTAGAAGTAGCCCCTCATTATTACAAACCGAAAGAATTGGAAGACTCTACCAATAAGAAAATGCCGAAAGTTGCAGGAAGATCACGACCAGATGGTACAAACTAATTATATGATCGGCATAGAAAAGTAATTACTTATACGACTTGTGATTTGTAAAAAGTGTATAATGCAAGAAAGTATAACTTTTGTATTATTTATGTTTCAAATAAAAGTGTAAGCAAAGACCATCGAACATAGAATAGAATATATAGTGCTAAGATATTTGTACATCGCAACGTAAAAAATAACATGCGTGACTACGAAATATATTAAGTTTATTATTCTCTTTTGTAAAGTGCATTTTATTTTCATTAAAAAAAAACAGAAATAGAATATCATTCATAATAATCAACTCACTTCCTTCCCTTCATTTTTTATGATATGTATATTAACGTCGTTTAAGGCCACTTCAAAGTGAAGTCAATTCTTCCTACTTACTCGATTTTTGGCGTAACTTTAACTTGACCTAGAGAGCGCGAAGAATTTAAGTAGTAGCGATCAACCGCACAGTCAGGCTTGCGTTCTAAGTAGTGCAGGTCAATGAAGCGGGCAACGCTGCTTTAAGTAGTATAAGACAACGGAATCAAAAAGCACGATAATCGCGTCCTACGGAATCTAGAGCAATTTGCTACGTCTAATACAAAAAAGATCACAGTGCAACGAGACCTCAGGACTATGTAATGTGTGGCGAAATCGGAGCACATGTAACTGGTGGAAACTCATTGCTACGCTGCGTATATCGATATCGGCGCACTCTTTTAAAATGACTGGGAACATGAGAATAGAGTAGGAATATGTGGCAAAACAAATTATTTTCTTGCAATTTGTTTTTTTATGACAAAAATATCAGTTGACATGGGGTTTAGCTCAGCTGTCATGGAATATAATGAAATATAAAAATGTCGTGCCTCGAGTTAAAGGGCTACGCAAAGAGAATCATAAAAATGTAACTCTGTAAATCGCCCTGTAACACACTAGATATTAAGGTAATGATACGCCGTGTGCATACAAGATCAAGAGGAACGTAGACAATGTCTTTCGCGTACTACTAGGTCTCTGTGGATAGTGTTTCGTAAAGATATAGTCTATCTGTAATGTCCAGTGTGTTAGAAAATTTTACTGAGATCTCTATCCGCGAGTGAAATTCCATCGCGATAAGAAATATATTTTATTTGCCTCGTAAATTATTTTAATTGCTATTCTTTTATTACCCGATAATAGAAAGAACGAATAAAAAGTAGAAAGATTAAAATAAATACTTGCATACCTTCTTTGCCCGGCCGCAATAGTGTGCACGGATTGTCCGTGTCTTTCTTGTCGAAGATGACCATCTTGCAACCAGCTTTCAATATATTAATAATCTGTGGTTGCTGGACACCAGCCTCGTGTCGAACAGTTTACAGCAAAGTGGTATACATTTTATATACGATCTTCGTGTTGATTCTGCTGTACAGTTTCTGCATCTCGCAGTTTCTCAACGTGATACTGAACGTGAGAACGGCGGATGAACTCAGCGAGAGTTTGTACATGTTTATCGCGTCTGTTCTTGCTTGCTGCAAAATCATCACGCTTCTGATTAATCATAGAAGTATTAAAGTTCTAATCAGAAAGCTCGAGGAAGAACCCTGTAAACCAATGAACGCCGAGGAGATCGCCATTCAAAATGAATTTGACAAGAGCATCGGGTAAAGGATGGATTTGAAACAAAATTCGTAATGGTATTAAAAAGATGCACTGCTGTTAATTCGTTTATTTATTCTTAAATATTGAGTAGCATTCAACCTCGATGTCCTTATATGTATAGTTCATTAAAAAATACGAAGGAGCTTTTTGGTTTGGTTCAACTTTATTAGAGGGCATGTTTAACAGAAGTAACAAAGATGATAAATCGACTGACAAACGTTTGTTAACCCTTTACAGGACCATTACAATTTTCTATACGATTCTGGTGGAGGCTACAGTTCTCTGTATGATTCTATCTTCCATCCTTACCGACTTTTCTGATAAGAAATTAGCTTACAGAGCGTGGCTACCATTTAATTGCTCTGTAGCAAATTACTATTACATCGCGTACGCGCATCAAATTGTTGCTCTAATTGGCACGTCCCTCGCAAACGTTGCCTGTGATGTCATCGTTTGCGGATTATTCGTACACATGTGCAGCCAGCAAGAGATTTTAAAATACAGATTAAGTGGCATCACACAAGATGAGAGGCCGAATATTGGAAAGATCGTGCGTTTCCACGACTATTTATACGGGTTCGTATAGTTATATGAAGTAATAATTTTAAGCGCTCGCGAAGTTTAGAAGCGTATATCAAAAATAAATTTAAGTAATTTGATATATTTTAAGAACCACTTCATTCGTCCGTTTCAGTAGAAACTTCTTTAAATCTACTTTGCATTTAAACATAGATACGTTTCCATGGTACAAGTGAACTTTAGAAGAGTAATAGGTGTTCAATTTTTATCCAGCGCTATGGTGGTGTGCTTTATCCTGTACCAATTGACAAGCACGCCTCCAATGAACTCTAAATATTTGCAGTTCGTTTTGTATTTGCTCTGTATGATGACGCAAATTTTTTCCTACTGTTGGTATGGAAATCAATTGAAAATGAAGGTATATCATTAGATCGCATTTGTACAATTAAAAATGTTCAAACGAATAATACAATTCCACTTTTATTCATTATACGAATACACAAATGTAGAGCGTCGAAGTTGTAAATACTATCTTTGAACTGGATTGGACATCTCTGAATAATAGCACTAAAAAGAGTTTAATAACTATAATGAGCAGAGCTATGAATCCGATCGAATTATCGTGTGCATATACGTTTACAGTGGATTTGAATACATTTGTGGCTGTTAGTAACGAAATAAGAACGATATACAATTAAGCTAAACATTAACATATTTTTTACCTTGCATATCTTCTTTTTACAGATACTGAAAATGTCGTACTCGACATACAATTTGCTTCAAACAAATAAAACAGATAAATGAAACTTATCTTTAAATAAGGAACTTGAAATTCTTACTGTCAGGGCTTAAAGTTACATTAAACGGTATTTAATTGCGCATTCTACGTGAAATGCACTAGACCATACTAAATAATATAAAAGTGACATCAATAACACCAAACTCTAACTTACCATCTAACACAGACGTTTACATATAAGTAATGCACTTTCCATCATCCTCACTTTTCCTTGAAGAAGAGAATATCCGTCGATGTCGAACAACGCAAACTATGTACAAACGCATGAAGTACACAACATATTGTACTTAGTATTTCCCCTTGTCCCTTAGAAACATTCACCGACTGTTTTATTTATCCAATAATTTAATATATCGAGAGAAGCCGTTTGTATCTTTTTCTTCGCAAAACTTGACCCACCTGAGTAGGAAGTATTACAAATGAAAGGCTTAAAATAATAAATAGCAAAGGGTTCTCTTTATCAAGAAACCGTACTTTTACATGTCGTGTTCTTTGAAAGCCCGATAATAATATAGCTAGTGCTCTGAAAGGGGAAGTTCTGTGAACGACAATTTTTGCAGGGGTGCCTGCTTACTAATTTCGCCGGACGGAAATATTTATGTCCTATGCCCATTTATATGCTCGCCTATTTCGTTCACGTTTCTCTTTCCCGTCTCTGTAGTTCAGTATCATTCCGATTGTTGTAGCATATAAATCACTCTCAAAGATGTTTCAATGTAGAAAGAATTGATAATATTGGAAGAATAACAGTAGTGAAAGACACATTTAAATTTTATCAAATAATGCTTATGACGCTGTTTAATTCCCATTGAAATAAAATAAGGGTGACAAACGAAAAAATTATCGAATGATTTCTTAGACAATTAAGAAGAAAATGATGCACCTAATGCGTATGGTGTATCGATTGTTTGTGATTTGTGGATATTGGCGACCATCTGGGTCCACGGCATTAAAAAAAATCGCGTACACTGTCTACTACTTATATGTGTTTTCTGTTATGTACATTGTGACGTTCTGTCAATTTCTGGACATAGTACTGAATGTGGAAACTCAGGACCAGTTCAGCGAAGCGTTTTACCTATTAGTGACGATGCTGGTAGCTTGCTACAAAATGTATACTATGTGGAATAGCCGTGAAAAAATATTCGTTATGATGAACATCCTGCAAAGCGAGCCTTTCCAACCAGAAAGCAAGGAAGAATTTCGAATTCGAAACAAGTGCATCAAGCGCATCGAGTAAGCATTCTAAAGTGCATATTTATCTCCCACGGCATTGTGATTAGTATCTAACTTCCTTAATTTATTTTCTTTACCTTTATTTTATCTCACACGTAATAACTCTAATATTTTCCAAACGAGTGAAAAAGAAATCATTGCAGATCTAACGTGACATGTTACGTAGTTTTTGTTGAATTGTCAGCGGTGTTTTTCTTATGTGGTGGACTGATCAGCGCAGAAACTCGAAAGCTACCGTTCCGAATATGGCAACCGTACAACTATACTTCGTTACTTGCATATATTTTTATTTATGCTCAGCAAGTTATAAGTTTTATCGTTGGCTCCCTAATGCATGTAACGTCCGATTGCTTGATTTGTGGTCTACTGGTATATACACATAGTCAGATCGAAATTCTTGACTGTCGCCTGAAAATGATTAAAGAAAAAGGCAATGAGGCCACAGAGATGTGTGTTCGTTACCATGATCTTGTTTATCGGTACGATAGTTACATATTTTCTAATTCCCGAACTGGACTAACTATTTCCATTAGAAATTTGGGGGACAATTTTTAAATTCATTTCATTGTTAAGGAATTAATGCAAATATTTTTTATAAATGTATTAAGTAACATGAGTATACAACGATTGCAGATTTGCCGCAATGATAAATGAGGAATTTAAAATGGCAATTTTCGTTCAGTTTACGATGAGTACATTAGTAATATGCTTTAGCCTTTATGTATTAACAGGAACTGAAACTACTAACGCGAAACTCTTGCAAGTATTAGTATTCACTTCTTGCATCTTCACGGAAATATATATCCTTTGCTGGTACGGAAACGAAGTTAAACTAAAGGTTCGTTCGCTGTGTTGCCAACATTTATTTACTCTAACATATCACTTATTCAATTTTTTTGTCTAGAGCCTCGATATTCCAAATTTTATTTTTGAGCTTGATTGGACACCGTTTTGCAAAAATACCAAACGGGATTTATTAATAATCATGATGCGTGCGACAGTCCCTATTGAATTCACTAGTATCCACGTTGTGACTATGAATCTTGATTCATTTGCAGCAGTCAGTAAATACAAACGAATATAATACATTTTCTAATGCATTGTTGCTCGAAAGCAAATTATTTTCAAAGCATTCTAGTATAGGCGCAGTTTGAAGACCAATTTTCACGCTTTCAGCTTCCTTTATTTTTTTTATTTCACAATTTTTATTTACACATTTTATATATTTTTATTACATATGTCCTATTATTCGACAATTCTTCTATTCACTATTTACCGCAGTTGCTGAAAACTTCTTACTCGGCGTACAACGTGCTTCAACAAGGGAAAAAAGGGTAGCGCATCGAACCATGAATGGTACCAAGCCACCCTGTATTGCCACGGAGTGAAAACGAAATTACAGCTGGGAAGCCGATAAAAGAAGGACTCTGTGACGCACACAGACGTACAATGCAATGAAGAACATGTAGACTACGTTACAATAAATTGTACATTCAGAATGCTGAGTCTATAATATTACAGTAATAGGAATTTGCATGTCATGCCATTTCGTCTTTCTATCCTCTCCCTATTCAAAGGAAAAATTGTTGGAAGACACTGGCCCTGTTTTAAATATTTATCCGTGGCTAGCTATGCAAAACGTTTACGGTGCTCCGTTCTATGCGTTGACCATTTATATTTCAAGGAAACTGCGGTCAATAATCTCCGCTAGGAAAACGGCACGTAAAAGAAAGTTTAAGGTGAAAGCGGGCAAATAAAATAGTTCTGAAAAATTATAATTACGTGATCACGTGCTTTGTAATCAGGGTAATTAATATAATGAAGGTATTCTGCTGAATGTGAGCTAGAGACACTTTGTATCTTTCAGTGTCTATTAGTAAAGATCGCTTTGCATTTAGCTGTGTGGATAAATTCTATCATTTTTTTTTAGAATGATCTTTTTTAGAGCTTGCAATGAACATTTTATCTTCTTACTTTGTTTGGTTGTATGTGACCGTATTGATGGATATCTTTATCGAAAAGAATTTTATGCAACGTCTATACTAACGTTATGTTGCTAATACTCTATAGATTGGAAAGTTTCTTCATTTTGGACATTGTCTTTAACGTGGCCAATCAAGATGATTTCAGCGATAATTTGTACGTGACGTTCGTGTTGTTATCTAGCTGTTATAAAACTTGCAAGCTGCTAATTCATCGAGGAAGAATTGAACATCTAATCGACATTCTTAAAGATCCTTTCTTACCATTGAATAACGAAGAAACTGAGGTTTCAACAAAGATTCGAGGAACAAATCGGGTAAGTTAGTTTAAAATCACATCTACGCAATTTTTTATAAGCACTGAAGCCGTTTGCTTGAATCTCTATAGGTTGTCACAGATAAATTATGCCTCGGAATTCGTAGAAACAGCCACCTACACTTTCTGTCTGCTCACACAGATATTTTACTACTGTTTGTACGGCAACGAAGTCACACTGAAAGTACGTTCCACCACTATAGCGAGTCTCAGTTATCGATGAAATTCTCGGCGTTGAAAATAATACACATCTGTTTTGGAAGAGTCTTAAAGTTTCAGATATAGTAGTGGAAAGCAATTTGGTTTCACTGGACGAAAATTCGAAGAAAATTCTTTTAACGATTATGAGACGTGCAAACGAACCAATTGAATTCACTTTCATGTAATTTCCATGAACCTCGAATCTTTTATGAGAGTTGGTAGAAAAGAAATTATTTTTTAAGAAGAATAATTACAACTTTATACATTACTTTCTTTATCGCAGTTGCTGAAAACTTCCTGCTCGGCGTTCAACGTACTCGAACAGAGCAATGCACAACAATACGAATGAATAATCATTGTCATTATTTTTTTCCAATTTTAAATGTGCCGAAAAACGATAATATACCTACGGCATTAAGCACGACGACCTATACGGTGTACGACTACGACATTTTTTAAAGCACGCAATAATAAAATACCGTAGTAATGCTTCCTCTTTTCCTTCTTCTTTATGCTTAACAGAAACAAGAAGGGACATTCCGTAAACTGATATCTTTCCCCTAGCAGTAAAATGATGGCCTCAATGGTATTTCGTTCGCGGCTAATTTATATTTCAGGGTAATGTCAAACGAAATTGACGTGGCAGTAAAGATAGGTTGATAAAAATGCAAGGCAACACAAAGGAAAGGGTGTACTACGAGTCGCGACGTTGCAAAATTAACAAAAGTAATGATACAGTGCATCGCAAGAGGGGTAAGTTTTCCAGGAGAAAAAAGGCTAGGTCGGGAGGGTAGAGAATTCTTCGATATTCTGCAATAAGTCAGTCGCATCGAAAACTTCGCAGAGTACTTTTTCTATTCGGATAAATACAATTATTTTACTGTACTATTTTTAAGAGTTACCACATTATTTCAGTCCAAGGAATAATTATTTTGGATAATATATTTTATTGAGACTTTTCCTTTGTTCCTATCAATGTATTCTACTGAATCCTAATCAAGCGGGAAGATTAGTAAGTTATTTCTACTCCGTGGATTTTCAAGAGAAGCATACATGCATACGCTGCAATGGACATTTACGTTTCTTACAATTTGTGGCTGTATGCCGCCATCATCGTGGACAACGACTCCAAGAAAACTTTTATATCATTTTTATACGTTACTCGCGTGGCTGTTTATACACACTCTCATGTGCACACAGATTCTGGATATAGTTTTTAACGTGGACAACACGGACGATTTCAGCGATAATGTGTACATGACGCTAGTGACATTACTTAGCGCTTGTAAAATTACCATACTGTTGATGCGTCGTAAAAGTATTTTATCATTGTTCGAAACCCTTCACAAGGAACCATTTATAACACTCAACGAGGAAGAGAAGAAAATTCAAACGAGGTACAACAACACGATCGAGTAAGCGCGCCTTCAATTATTCTTCCAACAATTGTTATCGGGACAGAATTTCCCGAATCGTTGAAAGCCCCGTAAGAATGAAAAGTATTATGTTTATAGATGGTCTGCGATTGTTTATATGACGTTAGTCGAGTTGAGCGCTAGTTGGATGTATGTGAGATCGTACTTTACGGACTTTAAAAGCAGAACATTAACATTTCGAGCTTGGCTACCGTACGATTATTCCGTGTTCCTACCGTACATGTTCACTTATGCTTGCCAAGTTATCAGTTCGATATTGTGCGCCTTTTTAAACGTCGGTTGCGACTCCCTGTTCAGTGGCATGTTAATTCATATTTATTGCCAGTTCGAGATATTCGAGGAACGACTGAAAAATACACAAGGAGACAAAAGTTACACGGTGAAACAATGTGCCAATCATCATTTCCACATATACAAGTTTGTTCGAATTTCGATCTTGTGTAAAAGATTTCAAGTCGCATGCATATATTTTATTGCTATATCTGTTGATTCAGTGTACTCGTAATTATTATAGGTTCGCTAAAATGGTGAACGAAGAATTCAAAGTAATTATGCTGTGCCAATTTTGCATTAGCACAGCCGTGGTGTGTTTCAATCTATATCGAATGACACATGTGACGTTGATTTCCAAATTGATAGAGGCAGCACTTTATGCTGCCTGTGTGCTGACAGAAATATTATATTATTGCTGGTACAGCAACGAGGTTAAATTGAAGGTTCGTCATCACGATAGAAGAAAAGATATAACAAAAATGTATGATCCATATTTTTTTTTTTATTAAACATCATGTTACGATAGAGTCTCGAGGTACCTAGCATTATATTTAGAAGCAATTGGGAGACGTGGGATAACAAAGCGAAGAAAATGGTACTAATGATCATGAAACGAGCCGCGGATCCTATTGAATTTTCCAGTATATATTTGGTGTCTTTCAATCTCAACTCTTTTATGGCTGTCCGTACTAAATACTACATTCCACAGAGAGTGTCCGACTGACAAAAATATGATAAAATAATTTTATTCCAGCTAATGAAAACATCATATTCAGTATTCAATCTAATGCAACAACCGAGAAAATAATAAGAGGATCGAGGGGGGCCTACCTGTCGTGGACATAACAACAATTACCTCGGCCTTTCCCGGAGAAATATACTATGGAGATGCATTGGTACCTGTAGAATGCGATGCAATACATTTTAGTGACACCATATACTTCGCAACGTTAAATTTTTAATTGTTTCCCAGCTACTTGTTGTCCTTCCCTGATCAATCGTCAAGATTCTCCACTCGATACGTTCACGATATTCAGGTGTTAACAAATAACACAAGGAAAAGAAGGCACCGAATAGAAACCTTATGAAATGCACCAGAGTATGTAGAGTGCATTAAACGAAATTAACTCTTGTAGACAATAGCTTGCCTTACACGTGGCTTTCATTTCTGCTTTCACTTCTCTCGTCAACGAAATATACTCAAATGTCCCCCTTGGAATATAGACCATAACAGCGCCGAATGGATTTGAAACATTTATTCCCCCACAGTCATTTATATTTAAATAGTAACATTCGTCCCTTGAAATATAAACATAAACACAGGGCAATGCAGTTCGATTTTGCGACAGAAAGGGTTCCACTGATGATTACAACAAAAATGCACCTCTATAAGACATATTGCAACGGTTGTCATACTGCAATTACGATAATTATGCATAGGGAAATATTGCCGGTAGGGAGATACGATATTCAAGAGAGCATGACCAACATCGATAGCCTATAGTTGTTAGTGGTGTGCGATACATCGAAGAGTTTAGTCCGGTTATAGCATTATCGTTCCTTAGTCTTGGTGAGAGTCTTTTGAAGAAAATTTCTAATGCATACGTTATAATGGACGTATGATGCATACCTCTCGTATAATGCATATACACAACCACGTGGATATTGTGCGTGTACATTTGTACAGTCACGCAAGTTTTAGAGCCTGTCTATAACGCGAAGACTCAGGAAGATCTCAGCGAAATTTTTTTTTTATGCCCACGTTGTTCGACGGTGGCTGTAAGCTAAGTAGTATGGTACCAAGTGGAGAAGCTGTTAGAAATCAAATCGACACGCTTCAGAAGGGTTCCTTTCAATCAATTAACAAAGAGGTGATACAAATTCAAATGAAATTGATGTTTATCAAGTGAGTCTAACTGTACTATTATAATTTCGTTGTCGTTTGAACATTTTTGTTGCAGAAGGCTCTCGATAGCCTGTACAATTCCTGTTGAACTCCGCCTGGCTGCATTGTGCATCGCTTTTCACAAACATTAAGATAACAAAAATTTTTCAGTGACCAACACCACGATATGCTTCTTTATCATCTGACTGAGATGAAAAGAGACATTCAATTTCTGTCATATGTGATAGTGTTGTGCTGCACGTTTACGGAAATATTTGGCTACTGTTGGAGTGGACATGAAGCTAATTTAAAGGTACGGCCAGATAATATTAATTGACGGACGAAATGTTTACGTTTATGTAATATTATGTTTGAAAGTAATTGGACGTCTTTAAACAAGAGCGGAGAAATGGTGCTTTTGACAGGAATGACACGCGCTATAGTACCAATTGAGTTTGTCTGTTGTGCTATCTATGAACTTGCGCAAACAACGCAAATGCCACCCTATTCACCTCTGCCTCCTCCCAACAATCGGAAATATTTTCTTTCGATTCTTCGTTATACAATAAACTGATCGTAATTAAAATCGCAGCAAATTATGTAATTAAAGTTTAATAAATTAAAGATGTTCAAACGTGTGCCAAACAATTACCAGAAATTCTTTAAATAAATTAATATACCGGAACACTAACAACATGGTTAATAGAAAATCGTAAAATAATTTTTCTTTTCATGTAATATATTGATGAAATAAATCTGATTGACATAAAGAGCTCTCTTATGATCACGTTTTATAACAACATTATGTGGAAAACAATGAATTTGACAACTCACTAACAATATTGTTCTATTACTTACATATCCTACGTCCCTTTAAACGCCGCCAAACACACGACAACCCTTCTATATCCTACGACCGATGAGAGCAGACTGATGGTGCTTCGTGTCCTCCAGTTTATTGTTTATTAATTTTCGTGCAGGGGGAAAGTAATAGTGCATGAGTCATTGCCTATTTCCCATTGAACTTCTACCCTTCTTGGCTTACTAACTTCTATGTTGGAACGCTGTTCCTTTACGAAAGAACAAAGAAATATGGCACGTTTTATGATAGGGTAGCAGGTAACGATTTTCCAGCCAATAAAATACACCCATCAGTTATTCAACGTTAGACAACTACGCTACAGAATGCAATTCTACCTGAACGGAAATTGCTACCAGAAAGAAAAGATTATTCTCTGTGTAGTCGAACAAAAATGACAGGGTATAAGGTAATAATATTATAATTGCAATATACCTGCGGAAAGAATAAATCGCTCAGAATTGGTAGTGCACAAGGAAGACAGTCAAACACAGGATCTTCGTAGCGCAACTATCAACGAGTTGCCATAAAGTTGATAAAGTGCCATGTGCAATTGAACGTTATTTTCGCGTAAACAAATTTTTTACATTTCTGTAAATCTACTCTTCCAATTAAAGAAAAGAATAAGTGAAATATTTCTTTGCTTGTACAAGAAATTTTTATAGAAAATATTTTAAGATCACTCAGCATTATTAAAAATCGTGTCGGCAGAAATACATAGTAGAAAGGAAAGGAAATGCATAAACTTTCTCTATCGTTTGCTCTTTTAACGTGCTGCGGATATTGGAGACCAACGAAGTGGTCAGCTCGCTCGCTGAAATACTGGTTGTACAATATTTATTCAGCATCGATGATCTGTTTACTATATTTTGTCACGTTTTGCACTTTCATCGACGCGTTGATCAGCAAAGATCTCAAGACCATGAGCGAAAAGTCCTCTCTGCTAATTTCGGTATTTGGTGTTTGTTTGAAAGTAACAAATTTGTTTCTCCGACGGGGAAGGATCGTAAGCGTAATGAACATTTTGCTGAATGAGAATTGTGTACCAAAGAACGAGCAGGAAAAGATTATTCAGCGAAGGAATGATAATTATGCGAGGTTCTCTATTAAATAAATTGGTTTCAAACATTCTAATCTTTTAGTTAAAATATTCCGTGCAGTGTTCTACCATTGCATTGTTCTTTTTAATTTTTTCTGAATGGCTACGAATTATTACTCATAACTTTCTTACAGAAAACTAACGATATACTGCGAAATCCTAAACGAATCTGCAGTATTCTTTGCAACCGTGGCACAGTACAATAAATTCATAAGTACAATGACGTTACCTGTGTCCGATTGGGTTCCATACGATATATCTTCTAAAAAATTGTTCATAATAACTCTTATTCAACAAACAATCGGCCTGATGATCTGCGCAAACACTAGTGTGGCGAACGAAACTTTAATATCAGGATTAATGATACAAGGTGGCGCACAGTTTGAAATATTTTGCCATCGAGCTAAAAATCTGTCCTCTTTGTTCGAAGATGCTAAAAGAAATAGCGAATCTAGGGAGGATTTTAAAATTAAATGTAAGGTGATCATCGGGAACTTGGTCGAATATCATCTTGAAGTTTACAAGTAAAAAATCATACGTTCTTAAAATAAAGCTCAATTCGAAGATTGTGATATCTGAATTCTTGAATCGTTTTTCTTTTTGTTGTAACTTAATTACAGATTCATAGAAACAGTCAATACTGTATTCACGTACATGATTTTTCTACAATTCTCCATAAGTTCGACGGTGCTGTGTCTAAGTATCTACAAAATGTCAACGATGGATCCATTCAGTGTGAACTTCGTTTGGAGCTTCTCCTATTTATGCTGTATGCTTATGCAAGTGTATTTATACTGCTGGTTTGGGAACGAGGTGACGTTGAAGGTTGGCATAGTCTTTCATTTCTATACAATTATTTTATCGCTGAGTACATTAACACGAAAAGAAACTATAGAACGAAATCTCCCTCAAGCGTAAAATATATTTATTTTCGGCTACTCGTTAAATTATTTACCATGATTGGGGAACATTGTATAATTTGTACGTGGAAATATTGATAATATTTGCAGAGCAACAAAGTGTGCGATGCTATCTATGAAATGGATTGGTCGATACTACCTGTTGATACAACGAAGGATTTATTGTTAATCATGGCAAGATCTGGGAAACCTGTTAAAATGACAAGTGCGCATATTGTCGTTTTATCCGTGGAATCTTTTACGACCGTAAGTAGAATGAAACTATTTCAATATGTTACAGCCGAAGAATTTAATAATTTCTATACTTGTGTATTATAGATCATGAAACTGACATATTCGTCGTACAACCTTTTGGCAAATTCCACTGGCAAATAGGAGACTTTATTGACTGAATGATCGATAGCTGTAATACTTTTTATAATTTATCGTAAGAATATTTCTATACCCTTTTTCATTGTTGAACATGACCATACAACACTTCCACTAATGTACACATCACAAACACGAATGACGAATTAAAATACGAAACTCATTACTAGAAATTTAGTATACCATTATATGTATTATATTGCCCTTAGTCCTTTTCTTCATAAAAAAAAGTGCCTTTCGTTTTGTATGTCGAAAATCGGAATAACGGGTTTAAAAAAAATTACAAATATTCTTATCAACAAGATTTTCCATCTAGTAACCAAGAAAAATGTTTCTGCAGGAAAAATACTTCTCTGATACATAGTGTTGATTGAGTTCATGGTCTCCATTACTATTTTCAGCTCGTCGCTGACCAACTTTCGACAAGATAGACTAATTTACAAAGCCTGGATACCTTATGATAACACGACTATGATTCTTCATTCCCTTCTCTTCACTGATACACGTTGGTAACCAATGTTCCCTTCTTCGGGATGCTGATACAGATATGTTACCGATACGAAATTTTACTATCACGTCGGAAACGCATAAAGAAGAATAGCAAGACTATTTTAAGAAGATACGTCCACCGGCACAACTGTATTTACCAGTAACACAATTCCATTACATCGGCGTGCAAGCAACAATGTGCAAACGTTTAAAGATGCAAGAATATTTTCATTGCAGATCAGCTGGAATTTTAAACCACGGATTATATTTAATTCCAACACTTGCCCAATTTTTTCGAAACGGTTTAGTAGATACGCTGCCTAAGAATGACTGAGTTATTAAAAGCAACGATTTCTTCACGACGATATTCTTTCCCGTCTCGATAATACAGCAGAGCTTTCTTCACTCGTTGGTACGAGAATGAATTCAAACTACTGCTTCTTCCTCGGAATTTCGACGAACGATGTAGCACCATTTAAATACAGAATTAATACTTCTGATCACGATGTAACGAACTTCATTGTTCATAGAATTCTTAAATGTCCAAGTGATCGTGGTGAACATAACATTTTTCGTTATTCTCAACAACATTGTATTGATGTTTTTCAAGGCTGCTTACGTGAACGTCGAACTAAACGTTTATTGTTCTTGCCTGTCTGATTATAGCTAGTTAAAAGCTCCTATTCGATCTGTAACGTTGTACAAAACACTCGAAAATAGCAACGACCGAGGTGATGGGGCATGGTCAAATTATAGACGAACTTTACCGCGTGCCTTCGTTCCAATCCTCACGGATCAGGGCAAAATGACACCAAAGTAACGTTACAATTGCAACCTTGCAGGATTGATTTCCAATGATTTCATTGAAATGCTGTCATCGACCATGACGATATAAATGTTATATTATTAATGTTCTGTAAAACTATTAAATACTAGATAGCGCATAAACACTTGTTCCATTCTGATATATTTGATGATATACATATATTCGGTTATCGAAAATTGATCTGTATACAATCTGGAATCGTTGGATCGCTGGATCCAACAGTGTCTCCCAATTAGAAGGTGAGAGAAATTTTCGAGGAGGCACGAGCAGAAAATAAACGTACCGGGCCCCACCCCCGTACAACTTTCCGTGGCGGTCCATTTTTGGGCTCCCCACCTTCAGCTTCTCGCGATTACCGCCGTTCTCGTTGAAGAAGAAGCTTTTCGAGGCACCCTCGACACACTCGACTCGTGCCACTCTGCTCGCTCGGGTTAGGTAAGTGAATTAGCACGAACTTCATCCGGACGAACGCTTTTTTTTCTCTACTCTGGTTGTTTCTACGCTTCGACTTCGATGCCTGATCAGCGTGTGGAAATCGGTGATCGCGACGCGAGTGTGAAAGAAAGGAAAGGAAGGATGTGGATGAACGTGTGCGTGGATTTTCTGGTGGAAATAACTTTTTCGTGGACGGAACGAAACTTCAGGATGTTAAATACTTCGATCTTCGACAACGGAGCGACGTGAAAGAAGAGTAGTTCGATTAATCGCTAACCTTTACTACTGTACGAAGGAGAATTGATTCTACTAATGGAGCTGCCGCTTCGTCGACTAACAAGCTTTGGCTGCGAGAAAGCTCTCGTTCGAAAGTCTTAGATTTTCGTCGTGACTGTGCTATGGCTCAGATAATCCAGGAGCCGCATAATCTGGCTTGGCTTCGGGGAGCTCTCAGCTAGAAGGTTTTATACAAAGTACTGCTTGACGATGCTTGTAAGTAGCATTAATCCTTTAACACTGCTTGCCGTTAACAAACGTAATTCTGGAAATTTAACAAGGAGCGCCATTGCGGGGGATATTTTCGACGCCGAAGATTAATATTAAAATGTCGAATATAGAAAAGTGTCGCGGACGTGAGAATTTAACAGCAGAAATATTAGTAGTCCACTTTGCGACAAAAATAAACCGGTTGCCATCATCGAAACGTTCCGTTTATGTAAGCTATTTTCAACCACGAACGTTCGCGTATTAAATCCGTCGAACTGCGCGTTGAAAAAAGCTTCATCAATTTATCTAAGTTAAAAAAAGACTTAATCTATTTAAGTTGTGGAGGCACAGCAGATATTTGAATGTTTGCAGGATGATCAGCAGTATCGTGGGCAGGGACGCTTTAGCAACATATTCTAACCGCTGTCAATTAATAACTGCACTTCTAACGCTTCAAGAATTTGCTTTCGGGCTTAACTGTAACGCAATGTCGTAAGTAGCATTTCGATAAGATTTACCCCAACTGTTCCAAGCACCACTAATCACAGCGCCAAACTTTCCCTAACATAAGCCTAAGTGTATCCCCGATTAAATAATAGTTCAAAGAACCTGCTATTGTTGTTAACCATCGTAGATGTATTGTCTGATGTCATTTTGGCACCGATGGGTAACCAGACGCCAAAGTCTTCCAGGCGCTATAAATATCTGGCAAGAGAGTCGAACATCGCCATTCACTTGCCGAACGATCGATTTAATGAATCGAGATATTTCCGGTCCCCTGTAATTCTATATTGTTTGCATTCCGCGATGACTGTGACGTTGTACCCGTCGTTAATCCGTCGGCACTTTACGACCTATTTTTCCCGCGGCCAGTATAAACGTCGTCAATCGGGATTAAACCGGAGCATCACCCTCGAACCATCGCGCCCTCGTCGCTTGACAAATCCCAAGAGCCGGGTATACGCAGGATTGAACCGCGAGATCGCGAGGTGGTGACGATGATTTCGTAAATGCTATTAATACGCGGCAGTTAGATCGAATGTCGGTCGTCGGTGGCGGCCAAGTAAAGCCCGTTCTTCTGGGTTACGCTCGTGCTTTTTGGCCTCCTCGTCGCGCGGCCTCACCAACGACGGCCGCCGTCCTCTCTTCGTCGTTCCGCGCATATTTATAGAGTCTGCCTATGGATGCTATTTCCGTCGGACGCACCGATATGCCTCGCTCTTCATCGCAACGAAACCGCACGGTATCATCCACCGGATTATGACTCGCAGAATTCACGGGGAACGTGAAAATATGCAAGCCGCTCTGTACGCCCTCGTAATTTATCCGCGCACCGTTCCGCCCATTTTCAGGGTTGAAACGATCGCAAGACGTCCACTCAACGTCTGCCCACTTTCACGCGTGCCCTAATGGATATTTATACGCGACAATTATCGCGCTGTTGAAAAATAACAGGCCCCGCCCGTTGCCCGACGTTTATAACGTATCGCCGCCGTTCATTTGGATTCGTTTGTTAGAAAAACAGAACTCGCTTGCCGGGGAAATGCGTACTATTAATACACGATTTCCGCTAACATCGTGAAAAAGGGAGCTTGTGCTTGTTCCATTGAAGTGTCAACGATTGATCGCCACGTCCGCTAGATCCCTGATTTGTACTAACGCTTAAAGAAAAAGAGGCCGCTAGCAAATGATGCGAGTTCCGTGGTTAAACGAGAGGTAAATGGACAATTTCAGCGGACTCGATAGTTTCTTCAAGGAAGGAGGCAAGAGAAAAAAGCCGCCACCATGGACGCGATCAAGAAGAAGATGCAAGCGATGAAGCTTGAGAAGGACAATGCGATGGACAAGGCCGATGCCTGTGAGGGACAGGCAAAGGATGCGAACATGCGCGCGGATAAGGTCCTTGAGGAAGTTAGCGAGCTGCAGAAGAAGCTTTCTCAGGTTGAGGGTGATCTCGTGGCCAACAAACATGCCCTGGATCAGGCCAACAAGGACCTCGAGGAGAAAGAGAAGGCCCTGACTAATGTGAGTGACCCTTCTGAAATGTCGTCTATTCTGATAAAAAAAAAAAGAACCACTCCAACTGCCATTGCTCCAATTTGTCTTGGACCGGATCCAAAAGAGTATTTTCCTTTTTTTTATGGGGAAGTTTTATTTATATTTCACCGTGGTATCCTTCGTTTTAAGATCGGTGACTCAGTGTGACGCAGTTTTACGCTGTTAACGGCGCCCCGTAAACTTTCAAGATCATCTGTTTTACCATGTTTTCTTTGCATCTACTTTTTTAAAGGAACGGAGGGTCGATGAGTCACGTAACGTTTCTAATTTCAGGCCGAATCTGAGGTCGCTGCTTTGAACAGAAAAGTGCAACTGATTGAAGAGGACTTGGAAAGATCTGAAGAGCGACTGAACACTGCCTCCTCTAAATTGGCTGAAGCTTCTCAAGCTGCTGATGAATCCAGCCGGTAATTATTACAAAAATCAGCAGCGTATTAATCGTACGGTACGATTTACGGTGGAATTAAATTATCGATCGAAATTCCAGTATGTGCAAAGTATTGGAGAATCGCGCACAACAAGACGAGGAAAGGATGGATCAGCTGACGAACCAGCTGAAAGAAGCACGTCTGCTTGCTGAAGACGCTGATGGGAAATCAGACGAAGTATCACGAAAGCTCGCCTTCGTTGAAGACGAGCTAGAAGTTGCTGAGGATCGGGTCAAGTCTGGTGAAGCGTAAGTTGCCACATTTCTCGGGGAGTTTTCTTTGCGAGGAATGATTTAAATTATAAAGTGTGCGTTTGCAAAATATTACAGTAAGATCATGGAGCTGGAGGAAGAACTTAAAGTCGTCGGTAACAGCTTGAAATCATTGGAAGTATCGGAAGAGAAGGTGAGTTTGTTGTATAGTTTATCGTTGCACGCGGACAAATTTCGTCGAGCTAATTTGTTTGAACGAATTAATTTAGGCCAACCAAAGAGTCGAGGAATTCAAGCGCCAACTCAAAACCTTGACGGTGAAACTAAAGGAGGCTGAAGCCCGTGCCGAATTCGCGGAGAAAACTGTCAAGAAGCTCCAGAAGGAGGTCGACAGGCTCGAAGGTAAATTCGCAATATTTTCAACTTGCTTTGACATTTTTTTCTTATCATTTTTTATTGTGACGCACACATTGTGTTTGCCACTTTGTTGCTACAGAATGCTCTCAGAGTATTTTTCACAGAGAATTTAAACAACTCTGACGTAGCTTGGCAAAATGACAACGGTGCTTCCGTTATCCGGTTACGTTGGAATGGAATCAAACATTCGTTGTCAATTTGCCAACCGTGAACAGTGTCAGAAAAATTGTTGTAAACGATGAAACCTCGCTAAGATACTACGTATTTAAGATTCCATCGGTTTACGGATTTTCGGGTGAAGGATATTTAAAAGATTGATGTGTATGAAAAAAAAAATATCCACTTTTACTCGTAATAATTGCTTTATAGTTACAGAGATTGCGAAGGTAGTGTTCGTTAATAGATATCCGCGTTTACGAACGACACTTTATCGTGCAACACAACTGATTTTCTTTGCAGACGTATTGCACCAGCAGAAGGAGAAACGCAAAACGATTTGCGAAGAATTGGACAAGACATTCTCTGAGCTTTCTGGCTATTAAAAAAGAAAAAAATATCACTCATATTCGTTTCAAAGTTTCGCGTTTATTCCTCTACACGAAATATTCGTCTCTATCTCGTTATCTTGTTTGTTTCAAAGAATCTTTTCTGCTTTAGCTGTCTTTTTTCCTTTTTCGCTGCAATAGCTTCCAAAATTGGGCGTACCTTTTTGCCACCGTTGTAACCAATTTTCTTTACAAAAGAAAAAAAGAATAGACGAATAAGAATGAAGAAGAAATGCACTGGATGTTCTTCTGCTTTTTCTCACGTTTTCATTCTCACATAAGATCAACACTCTGTCACGCCATATATTTTTTTCTATCGATCATAGATCATATGGAAAATTCTGTTCGTTCGAGACCTAAAGATTGATTCGAGTTTTCTATTCGTTGCCCAATCGTCCGTGTTTTGTTCGTCCGATTTGGGAGCGCTTTGCTTAGTTTTTTTGTAAGAACAGATTAATTATTACTTATTGTTTACGTTGAGCGTTGTCTATTAATACATCCATATACGCGTATAAGAATACACGAGCACACAAGGCGCTTAACAGAATAAAAAATAAAATAAAATAAGCTTCGCACGTTTATGTGGGCCGTCGTACGTCAGGTACATTTGCCGACCCCTCGCAAACTGTTTGCCTTACACTCGTGCAAAGGTATACTACACCTCACGATTCTTGCATGGTTCGAGCAAAGTAATTACCAGACGAAGAAAATTACGTCGAACTCGTGGAAACTTGAAAGTCATATAGAAAGCCATAAGAAAAGGGAGCAACATGTAATTTTCTTCGCGTGAATATAGAATATTGATGCTTCGTTTAACGTTTGCTTTTACATGATGCTTTTTGTGTACAATTTTGTATCGTACAAAAACACCAACATACACAACATTGTACGACGTACTTATTAGATTTTTAAAAAGCCAAGTGCGCTTTTCGTAGGACGAATGTCATTGCACCTGAACATTTTCACGTAATTAAATTTCCTTTTTCTTTTTTTGCATAGGGTTAACATTCCTTTTATAGCAAACGAAAGATGAGCTCTAGGTTCATGTTAATTTTAAATCGTGACTTAGGTTTATTAAATTACGTAGTGTATCGATCCGTGATTGACCGGTAAATGAAAGGTCGGAAAAGAAAAATGATATAACTTGATCATTTTTAATTTAGTACCATTTACCGGGCAAACGCATAAAAATCGAGTAGATATTACGTAGGACTATTTATTTGTCTAGATGTTAAAAGAGTCGTGATAACGTGCAACGGCTAGTATAAAAAAATGTTACAATAACTGACTCTCCAATGAAATTTTTCAGACGAATTGGGCATCAACAAGGACAGATACAAGTCCCTTGCCGACGAGATGGACTCCACGTTCGCCGAATTGGCTGGATACTAAGTTATTTCGTCCGTTTATGCTTCCTATAATAATTACAAACTCATGCGTGGGGATGGAACTACGATGTTTTGCATAATGGACTTTAAAATACAACCTATCGTTGCATGATCAGCGAAAGAAGCACGAGCTGAGGATAGATCGCAGAGGATCAGATATTATTTATCTAATTGTAAGAAGTTATCGCGACGAAGATGGTCAATGTATGGAAATCCGTAAGGAATTTTACTCTGTTACACTGTTGTACGAAATATTACACAAGACCCAATAAACTGCTGTAATGTGGTATGCGTTACTAATTACCAAAGGCTTTTAGTAGATTTCGATTGGAAAACTATTTCTACCTTTAACACGGGTCGCTTCTTTTCTAAAAATCTTGTCACCGCTTTTCAATGAAATTAGGTGAGTATTAAAAATGGTGTAATTATGAAATGCGCGATAAGAAGAGGAAGAATGTTAATGTCTCTTATCTTTAGATGACGGGAATAGACGTGGTATTTTTTTTACTGTACTTCCTTTTGATCTTTAATGCAAAAAGTGTAATAACACATTCTCCTGTAGAGGCACAGTTATATGAGATGTTTATTAGTCACCAAGGTACTTATTAAATGTACACTGAACGTATAAATGTACACCGAATGGCATATCAATTCAGGAGTGCTGTCTTGTACTATATTCTCGAAAGTAATAATTAGTTATATGCACGATTCCTTATCTATTATTTACAGTTGACAATCGTACGGAAACGTCATTTCGCGTAATTGTGCATAATATTTACGGAACAATAGTCTATTTCGAGATGCACCTGTATAGACACGTACGGCACCCCACACAAATTTAACAATTAAAACTCAAGCATACAACAATAAAAAAAAAAAATATACAATGGTCTCTGCAAAACATGAGTACTATCTACAAAACAAAAAAGAAAAAGAAAAATAGCACACGCATAAAAACACGGTCATTGTATATCTACACATACATATACCAAAAATTTATAACAATCAAAAACAACAGATAGGACAATGTAAACGTTCTACTAGAAAATATCTTTCACCATGATTTTCGTTGCTAAAACTGCGTATCACGTTGTAACATATTCATTATTCCAATGATAGGATGATAAAGATCAGAGTATTTTGCGACATCCGTTATATTGTAGGCCACTCGAACAGTGATATTTAAAACCTCAGTTGATTACGCGATCAAATAAAATTATGTTCTACGTGAAACAACGTGTAAACTCTCGAGATTTGTTTAACAAAGGATTTGGTAAAAATTTCTGGTTCGAATGACCGATTAAAATTGACTAATTAACAACAATTAAACGATGTACCAATGATTCGGGTCTAACAATTATCCTGCGGTTTCTAATAATGCCCTTGCTCTAAAAAAATTTCTTCCATTTATAGTATACTCTCTGACAAATGAAAAAATTGAAAAAATAAAGTGAAAATAAACTTGTATGAGATGATTTTATAGTTACAGTATAAATTGAAAAGACTTTGAATTTATACTACTTTCACGAATGGTGACTCAGTTCCATTCCTCGAAGAACCGTCTTATTGGCCTCGAATTTTCTTTTTCATCACGATTTGTTGCTTGTAACATTAAAATATTAATGTTACTACAGTTTTGGCAACGCGTCGTCCGAGTGTTGAAAAAACCAGCATTGAAAAACGTAGTTCAATAGATGTCATGCAGTGTGAAGCTCATCGAAATACTTGCTCGTTTAATCGACATTCAGGACGTTGCTTCTTTTTTCTAATATAATAAATAATGCACTGCAAAACTGTACAAACTACCACAGTACTTATCTAATGTACAATAGTCATTATCTATAGATAATGTTATCAAAACCATTAGACTATTTGGTGTATCAATTGCACGCAACATCATGACCGCCCTGTGACATATTACTATAGTGAAAAGAATGACAGCACGATAAACGAAAACTTTTTACAACATTCCATACATTCACACAGTTCGAAACGAATATGTCGGTGTAAATTGCGCGATACATGTATCGGACAAGACGATAAGACGTGACACAGGTACGTGCTATATTCGTCGTGAAACGAAATATCATTTTCTAATCGAATCAAACACAGTTCGAAAGTATCGAGACAGTAGAGGGATAAAACATTGACGCGTAACGAAATTCGTGGCCCAGAATTTAAAAATAAGTATAAAAATTTTCAGAATATTTCCAGTAACGTGTTAATGTTGCTTACCCCTCGCCAACTTATATCTAATCCAGCTTAATACTTATAAAATACTCTGTACAACGTGTAAATGAGAAACTTGTCATCGAATGTACTATCACCACGAGTCAAATATTTTTTTTTGGGACCACGGGGATTCGATGAAACGATTTAATCGCGATTCCGATGTACTACGTACAATAAAAAGAAAGATGTGTATATGAATGTATACGTCGACGATTACCAACAAATATAAATTACCAAATAATCGTTCCGTTCACTCTTATATTAATCTGGACGCGTATGAAAATATCAATAAATATAATAGGTGTTCTCGGTTCGGGCAGATGAACCTACGATAAACTCTCCGCGAGATATCAAGAATATATCTATATTACAAGGCAATTTAATGCACAAAACCGTCGAACGACCTCGATTACCATAAATGTCAACATAATCTTTTATATTTATAGTACAGAAAATCAGATATATTATGTCTGAGTCTACATAACGTGAATAAATGCATTGTAGACGATATTCCAATGTTCCCCAGAGAAACGGTAAAAATTCTATGTTACGCGATGATAGAATATACAATTCCCTATCTGTGCTTTTTACAGGGTATACAATTACCTTTGTACAAAGTAATGTAAACGTGGCAATTATTGGAAACGTGTAAAAAAAATGTAAGAAAATAAGTGGATCTCGTGAACGATGAAAGATCTGGAGTTATAAATAATATTTTTGTCTCTTTACTCTAAGTGATTAGAAGTTTTTGTTTCGTGCATACTGTATGCACGTACTCGTAAAAAAGTCGGAAATATGCAATCGATAAGTTAAGATGAAAATTGATGAGATTTGAGTCGCATACCCAGATAATAATTCCTCTGCCTTTCTCGAGGATTTCGATACCTACAAAACTCTCCTGGGGGCCTCCTTTTATGCATTACTTTCTTCTTCTTTTTATATTAATATGAAAGAATCTCTCTCGCAAGCTCAAATAACTTAATATGACTTAATACATAGAATAATAATATGTAATAAAGGATGTCACGATTTATGCTAGAGACGGTCACGATGCAAAGAATTGTTGTAGACGTTGCACTGTTCTACGATCCAAAGCACACAGATCGAAATCAAATGTCTTCTTCGTGATTTCGTATTGACCTGTCTCAGCGATCACCTGTACAACTCTTTGCAACTCTTGATTATCTTGCAGTGTCATTATTTTTTGTTGCAAGTCCTTTAATTGCGACACGTAATCTTCCGAAAACACTGGCGGCTCCCCCATGTCGGAATCAACCAAGGTACTGTTCGTAGAATCGGGGGCCACTTGTTCCGCTTCCGGCTCGACACTTTTCTCGACGATTTGTTCGGTGGCCGTGCGATCATCCTTGTCCTTTATATGAACCGTTTCTTGATCTACGAGAACCGGCGATTGACTCGAAGAAACAGGTTCCAACGGCGGGGACGTGGAATGACCCCTGCTGTCCTTTTCTCGTTTTACCACGTGCTCATCGTCGCCTTTACTATCGCTTCTTCGTTTTCTCTTACGCGTTTCCTTCTCCTCTCCTTTGCTACCCTTCGGTCTCTCCCTTTTATTTCGATCTATTTTATCTTTTCTAATATCCGCAGGAATTGCTGGCGACAGAGGCTTCGCCATTTCCGTAGGGGGTGTAGATATCGCGAGGTTGTCTACCTCTTTTTTAACTGTAGGCACTGATTTTGATTCGGAGAAGGAATCGTCATCCACGGATGGCGCTGAATCACTGCTATCCCTTTCTGGCATCTCTGCCAACAGGGTAGACAAGGGGTTTGCTACAGGAACATTAGGCACATTATTTTGTTTCTCCGTCGACGATTTTATCCTGTCGCGTTTTTCCTTTTTGTCCCTATCTTTACTACTGTCGCGTTTCTCCTTTTTATCCCTCTTTTTGTGCTTATGCTTCTGCCTATCCTTCTCACTTTTTCCGTCTTTCGTTTTATCAGACTTCTCGTTCTTGTCCGATTTTTCGATCTTCGACAACTTCTCTTCCTTTGGTTTTTCACTCTCCTTCTGAGGTTTCGGCGATTTCCGTCCGTCTTTCATCGATTTGTACTCTTGAGTCTTCTCCTTCTCGGATTTCTCCGATCTTTCGGGCTTGTCGCTCTTTTTCTCGGGAATTTTCACGATTTCCTTCGAAACCGATCGTTCACCCTCCTTATACTTGTCCTTTCGTTCTTTATCCCGATCCTCCTTGTGCTTCTTTTTATCCTTTTTCTTCTCGCCCTTCGAGGTGTCGATAACATTTTTCGACGCATCTTTCACTTTCTCCTTCTCCTTACTCTTATCTTTCTCTTTCTCCAGTGCAATCTTTTTAAATTCCTTCTCCTTGGATTTGGGAGAAGTTGGTCTCTTTGTTGACAGGACAGAAGGACTGGGAGGTCTTTTTAAAGGGAGCACAGGTGGAGATGGGGGTCTTTTATTGAAGGGGCTCGAATGGCTTTTACTTCCGGGACTAGGAGGCCTTTTTGATTTCTCTTTACTCCGATTTTTATCTTTAGATGGGTCTTTAATTTTTTTATCCTTCTTCTCATCTAATTTCTCCTTTTTACTGTCCTTGTGTGGGCTATCTTTGAGCTTAGCTTTGTCCACCTTGTCAGACTTTTCTGTGGTAACTAATGACTTGGATGTAGATGATTTCTCTGGCAGTGCAGGTTTCTTTGCGTCCTGAGAAACTTTTGTTGGTTTCAGAGGTGTTCCAAATAATTCGGCAAACGAATTAGAAGTTTTGGACTCCACATTTTTGTGCTTCTTTGAATCACTTCCACTTAATTTTGGCTTTCCAACCATAATTGGAGTTTTGGTCTCACTCTTTTCGGCTGAATTTTCTGAATTTGCAACAAGTACCTAATGATAAAATATTTATTATGATCTAGATAATATAGTAAGGATTTATTTAAAAGCGATTAGGCTTCGATATACTCACCCCCCCACCCTTCAATAATTTTCTCCTGAATTCATCAGAGGGATTATTTATTATTTCGGTATGTTTTATCACATTTGTGATCGCAGGGCCACTTGATTGTAAATTAAGGTCATATAAGATTTCTATCTTTTTGGTACCTTCATCCTTATTTTTTAAATAAATATGAATTGGAATCTCAAAACCAGCATAACCAGATTCTTTTATCACAAATGGTGGATCTTTTAAGACCCTCTTTGGTTTTGAGAATGTTTCATGTAATTGGAAAACCACTAAAATTCATAGTACAATATAGCAGAAATGAGTCATGATATATCCACGAAGAAACAGAGTCCCTCCAGAATTGTATTTACCTTTTTCCACATAATGATGAATATCAGCATTATCTATACCCCGCACAAATACTTCCCAATCATGAGTATAACCCTGAGGGGTGGTACGCACACGTAACATTGATGCGTGTCCACATTCTAACGTTATACGAATTGCCATTCTCTCATACGAAATTTTTGAAACACTCTTTTTTAAAGAAAAAATAGAGGAAGCTAATTATGCGGGTAAATACGCGAATTAAATTACATTTTTATTTATCTCGATACACGTGAATGAAAACTCTGATGAACCTTCAACTATCAGGCCTTTCACAAAGCATCTATAACGTTGTAAACCATTGTCCAGCAACTTATGCTAGATATATAAATAATGACAACACTTCTTTCCTAATTTTCGTACCCTTGAGATTCTGGTACATCGTTTGGTTACACTTATTTTGTATGAAAGTGTTAACCACCTCATTAGAGCAAAGTGTTGTGTTAAACGAGGAGTTTGCTGGAGGCTGATCGCCTCGTTATAGTTACGTTAATTCTATAATTTTCTTTAAGCCAAATACGATTCGATTATCAACAGGTAAACTTCACACTAACCAGAACTAGTCGCCATACTGGTTATTCCGTATACTAGCCTTAAAAAAGCTCCAATATACTGCCCTCTGCTGAGAAACACTAGTCCTCGTTCAGGTATGCCAACCTAAATACTTGTTTTTGTACAATTTTGTCCAATCGTCGAATTGGACAGATGATACTTTGTTTATTATTAGAACGTAGTAATACATATTTGATAATGGTTTATTGATTGACACCTTCCAAGCATATCCATTCCTAGTGCATATATGGTTGAAACACTAAATGGCGGTATAGTGTTTTAAACAGTATACGCAAGGAATCTTAACAGGCTGTGATTGAATTTTGTTAAAGATCAATAAATATACTAATATAAAACAATTAATCGTGGGTCAGCTTCTTGGGAGCAACTTAAATCGTATGTAATAGATATAAGTCCTTTTCACGAAATATAATTTATGAATATATGAATTTATGAAGCAGGATAAATTTGATATTTAATGTAGCTACAATAACCTGTAGATACCATATATTTATTAGGTGTTATTGTTGTTAAACAAGAATGTTATCTGCTATTGTCAAAGAGCATCAAAGCAAGCAGGCAGCAAGGAAAGAAAGACAAGGTAAAATAAATATTTTTGTTGACCGCCTCTAAATTTTGTTGAGGTCCCTGCTAATTATATTAACAATATTTTACCAGAACAAAAACGGAAAGAGGCTGTGCAAGCTGCAAGTAATTTGACACAGGCTTTGGTTGATCATTTAAATGTGGGGTACGTACTAAATGTTCTTCAAGCGAAATAAATAATAGTAATACCGCATAGTATTAAGCAAATGATTTATAATCTAGGGTAGCTCAGGCTTATCTAAATCAAAAGAAACTGGATGCAGAAGCGAAGCAGTTGCAACACAGTGCAACCAATTTTGCAAAGCAAACACAATCGTGGTTAAATTTAGTTGAGGCATTTTCCAGTGCATTAAAAGAAATTGGTGATGCGGAAAATTGGGCACGTAGCATTGAGGGAGACATGAGGACTATTGCAACTGCTTTGGAATATTCTTATAAAGGTGGAAGATCGATTTTTAATTTATTAATTATATCGTACGTATAAAACAATCGTAAATCATATTTATTTCAGCGACTCAAGAGGCTCAAGGATCTACCAGTGCAACCTAGGTGTTCTGATATACACACTAAATTTACCTCCTTGCCTCAACGGTCATGGGAATATAGCGTTACTAAACACTGTTATATATTCTCATGTTATTTTAAGTTACTATTATTATGTGGTAAAATAAATACCATCACCGTGTTTTCATATGCTCTGCATTCATTTACTTAAACTAGTATTTCGTAATAATTGACGACAGTACTGCTAGGATAACAAGCCTAGTGATATTTTCGGATATCAGGGTTACCACACAATTCGAACTCAAAATATGGCCGCGCCGTAAGATTAGTAAATTAAGTGGCAATTATGGCAGCCGGACCTATAGCTGAACGCAATCAAGGTACATATCTAATTAAAATACAGTTTCATAATGGTTTAACATTACTTTCGATTTATATTACACGATAAAACTAATACTTTTGTCTTCCGATTTTCTTTTTATACACTAAGACTCAAAATACTGTTGTGTCTAAGGTTATGTGAACATAAACACTATTTTCTAAAATAAATTCCTTTAAAATAGTTGTTATATATTTACGAAATATTTAATATTTTCAGATGCTACGATTTACGTGGGTGGGTTGGATGACAAAGTTACAGAGTCCCTCATGTGGGAACTATTTGTCCAATCAGGGCCAGTGGGTACGTATTGTTGCACTGTTAATTATTTTGATTTTACATGCCGAAGTTAATTAAGTATCATTTTTTTCAGTCAATGTTCATATGCCTAAAGATAGGGTGACCCAAATGCACCAAGGTTATGGGTTTGTTGAATTTATGGGAGAGGAAGATGCAGACTATGCTATTAAAATTATGAACATGATAAAATTATATGGCAAACCAATAAGAGTAAATAAAGCAAGTGCCCATCAGAAGAATTTAGATGTTGGAGCTAATATATTTATTGGAAATCTTGATCCAGAGGTTGATGAAAAATTGTTATATGATACCTTCAGTGCGTTTGGAGTGATTCTTCAAACACCAAAGGTGATATACATCCATTCAATATAATATTAATCCCCATGAAAAATATATTTCCGCATGAATTACAACAGAAAATTTATATTCCAGATAATGCGAGATCCCGAGACCGGAAATTCAAAGGGCTTCGCGTTCATTAACTTCGCCTCGTTTGATGCATCTGATGCAAGTATAGAAGCAATGAATGGCCAATATCTCTGCAATAGACCGATCTCTGTATCGTATGCGTTTAAACGCGATGCTAAAGGAGAACGCCACGGTAGCGCGGCCGAAAGACTACTAGCCGCTCAAAACCCGCTAAGTCAAGCAGATAGGCCTCATCAGTTGTTCGCTGATGCTCCACCGTTAGCTGCACCACCGATGCCAAATTCAAATGCAGGATCTCATCAAGCAGTTCACCATCCTCAGCATCACGTGATGCATCATGGAATGGTTGTACCACCTCCTCCGCCACCATCTACACCAGGACCACCAATGGGTCACCCTCCACCGCCACCCGTTCCACCGCCTCCATCGAGTGGTTTTCCTCCATCAAGTATACCTCCACCACCTTTACCTCCGATGTCCATGGCATCACATCCTCCCTTACCGCCTGGTATGCCACCTCCGTTGCCGCCAATGCCCGTACCGTCGTCTCAATCGCAACAGGGAGCTCCAAGAATGATGGCCCCACCTCCTCATTGGAGTGTGAGTGGACCACCTCAGGGTCAATTTCCTCCGCCGCCACCGCCTTCTTCCACAGGCGCTCCGCCACCCCCGCAATTTGGACAATTTCAACCTCCACCGCCACGACCACCTCCAACCTGGAGGCATCCACCGCCACCTCCTGTATCGCAAGGGGGTCCTCCACCACCGCCGCCTCCACAATTTCGTCCACCATTCCCACCCAGAGGACCACCTCCACCACCACCACCTCACGATTCGAATCAATATTAATTTTCTTTTCCCTTACTTTTCCACGGCATTTAGTTGTTTCGTAAGGTAACAACATATTTAACTGCGTTCACAATTGTTCAATATGAATGGACGTATTACTGACTGTATAAATATGTATTCCATAGAATAATTTTGGAGTAAATAATTGAGATTTATATCATGAGTTCGATGTTACTTCCACAACCTTTAAATTGTAATGGGTTGGTTAAAAGAGTTGCCAGGACTCGTCATTAATTTTTCAAACTTCCGTCGTCGGTTATTTAATTTATCGATTAGGAGTCAGTGTGTGAATAAGGACATGCCAAGCAAGTACTATCGATTATTTCAACCCTGTCCAGTCCAGTCAGTGATAACGCTGGACGGACAAATGAGAGGTAAAACAGTTGTCCCCGTGTACGCCGTCGCGTTGAAAGGATTCACTGCGAATTCGTGTACGAAAAGGGTGTTAAATAGAGCAACTAGTAAATGAGAATTACGTTTCGCGTGTTTGCCGCGTGTCACCAACACAGTAAGTAAGGGGAGCAGGTGTCTGGAGTGGTAAATTAAGCGGCGCCGGCGGCGCTTGCATTCTGAATATAACGAGATTTTTTTAGATCTCTCGTGACTCAATGTGGTTTCATCGATCTGTACGACTCCTCGCTTGTTCGAATGCTTTTCAATGAAATTGAAACGCTCCCAACAAACTCTGGGTATAGTTTGAAGTAGTAATTCGACGTTTGAAGAGGAAGAATCATGTTTGTCCTGTGACATGGCACGACTTTATTACGAATGTAGCGGAGATTTAAGAAATAGTACGGATGATATTGACACGGTTAAACCGTACGCGTGTACACCGGACAAATATTGCCTTTACTGTTGTTGCAACTCGCAGTGTTGCTTGCTGGTACAAAGACGGCCTCCACGACACTTTTGGGAAGCCTGGTACTTTTGGCTAGGCATTGCTTTACTCGCTGTTTTTATCATATCTTCGGTAAGTGATCCTCGATGATCTCTGATCTCATATACGCCTGCATCAGCGAGATTGTCTCGCAGTCAATTTGTCTTCGATGTCGTCCCTTTGGAATCGATGTAGTTTAATTTCTTTACGATCGTGCATTTTTTAAGGGACTTTTTGATTCCTTTTGAAACTAGGTGAGCAGCTACATAGTCAGTAATTGCAGACATAATATTCAAGGTGTACCACTAAGACACGGCACACACGACAATCGACGAAACGATCACGCCAGCCAACCGGGAAGCAACCAGAATGAGATATCGATAAGTATAATTCCGACGTCGGAAGTTTTCCCGTCCCATAGAAAAGTATTCGTGATTGCGTCTCATCCAGCCGCCAGTCACTTAAGTAAGTACAACTTCGACATTACAAAAACTTCGTAACCACACGTACATTAAAACGTTCGCGTACTTATGTCTACTTCGCTGCACTGCATAATTATATATGATAAACCAGAGATGATGTAGCGCAAATGCGATTCGTGTACCAGCAATTATGCTTAGAGAGAAGGGCAGAAACGAGATAACGATATTAAAAGGAAAAGCTTGAGTATATAAGTTCCATGGCTTCGTTAAGAAGGGAGCAGCTGTCTTAATCTTTCCAAGATTCGATTAAAGTTCAAGATGCCCGCGGCATACAAGTAATTCGTGCAATTTCGAGCAATAATAATCTTGAGCATGCATTGATTTATATTGCAGCTCCTGTCGTTGCGTGAGGCCGTCTCGTTTTAACGGGCCGATTATGTCGGCGAGGCGGGACCGGCATGAAGAGTTGGAAGACCATCCCCTGACATTTTGCACGGTAATACCTTTAAAAAGAAACCGTGTCGCTTCGAGAGCTTTGATCGACCAGAACAGCGTGACCCGTCCCATTACGTTGCGCGGAACATTTACGTTAAATGCGTCTTTTTACTTAGCCCCCCGATCATAATAACTGGTCGCGATTCAAACGCCCTGATCACCAGCAACATTCTGTACAAATGAGGACCGATTCGGCCCAAGATTACAGGCATCGTCCGTGGACCTGCTTCGTAGAGATCCATTTGACACTGGAGCTATTTAGATCGTGATCTAGTTCCTCCCCCTTGGTTCTTAGTTTGCCACATAAGATGCACAATATTAACATGAAAACTTCCGAAGGATCTCTTGCGATTAAGCGATTCATCGTTCTCCAATCCAATGTAGAGCGTGACGGAGAAGAAAGTACATACACGTACCATCAAACAGTACGTATATATATGTACATATGGTAGAACGATGATAATTAATCGACGGGGGCCACGGTGAAATTGTTGGGATTAGGGAAGGGTGATTTAGGATAATGTCCCTCGAGTACAAATCGCAGATCGGAATTGATTAGGTTTAAGTCGTTTTGGCACTTCTGAACATCGGTTAAGCATTTAGGATCCTCTATCCGTGGTCCTTTGCTTCCATTTCGCCGAGCACGGGCTGCAGCCAGCACGATCAAACTCGTTCTCGAGGCCTCGAATGGGCGTAACTCCCATTAACAATTAAGAAGACACGCTCCAGAGCTTGGTCGGCGTACCTGACTGGATACCAAGAGATCGGGGGCTAATTAAAAAGGACAATCGAGCGAATGCAACTCAAGGCGACGTGCACACTTTATCTTTTCGCGTATCTCACTCAATCTCTCTTACTCCTTCCTTCGCTGAATTTTAATCTTCCTCTTTATCCAGCCGATACCTCGTCTTCCTTTTTCCTCTGGCTTGCTCCTGCTGCTACTCTGTCCCGAGATCGATCCTGCGATAACGTTAAATCGCGGTAATCTTCGCCGAAGAGAGAAATGGAGAAAAACTTTGGAGTTTGTCGAGTCGGACGAACGAACTTGATGACACACGATAAAGCCGAGATGTTCGTGGTTATCGAAGGTGGTCGAAAAATGCACAGGTCCAACAGGTTTTGTGCAATTTCCGAATCATTTTATAAAAAAGATTTATTAGTAGTAGTTATTTCCGTGTACGTCGTTATCGTCGTTCCTTAATTACTGGCTGTGATCATGTCAATTCGAAACATCTGCGTAGAAAATGAACTTTTCTGGTACTTATTTAGTGTAACGTAGGTAGCGAAAATTTATTACGGCTCCTTTATAAAATTATATTGAGCCGATCGCGGCACTTCGCACGATATATTAGCTTAATTAGTATGCCACGCAAGAAAAACAGATACACGCTTGACATTTTGCACAAGTGTGATTGTAATTAGCTGCGTAGGTTGGGATTGGAAACTGCTGTCTAGTTATCATAAGTGGTCGTAGCAATGAAAAATTCTATAAATAAACGATTTCAATGTGTCGCGTTCAATAATACTGCTGGCCTTCTTTCCCATTTTTCCTTAATCCCACGCCAGGATACCTTTGCTCCACTTGGGAAATTTCAGTTCGCACGATACAATTACGTTCCCATAGTTCACGATTCATCTCGATCAATCTCGAGGAAAGACGAAATTTCGACGTGTACGCGGGGGAGTGTTTAAATTGCCAGATCCCCGCATCGTTGGGATCGGTCTAATTGAACGATCCGTTTGCGATACATTTTAATAAATTGCTCGCGTGAAAGAAATCCTTGTACTCTCTGCAAATCTTTTTACACCGAACACTTGATCCGCTCGCGCAATAAGAAGCAGCAAGGGAGCAGAGTACCAGCGACCTCGTTCGACTATAACGAAGTGTCATTCCGATAACCCAGGCCAGCTTTTACTGTCACTGGACGGATGACGATAAAGAAATGTGCCACCAGCAGGGCTCTGCTTAATGTTGCATGGACAGGAAACCAACCGGGGAATTAAACTCTCGTCTGCCTTCCAGTTGGATGCCAATGACTGCGATTGAAACGTTCAAACGTTGCCTGACTGCGAGCCATCTACGACCGCGAATAATTTTTTTTTATCCTATTTAACCCCCGTCGAGGGGCTGTGCTATTTCAATCGTTGTACTTAGCGCATGGGAGTAACAAAGATGAATGTATGAAATCAAGCGAGACTCTTTATTTCTTAGCGTCGCTTGCCAGTTAACGAAGACTCTGTTCCTTCAAAGACTGGTTGCATCTGGATCGTCAGAAATATATCAGTGAAAGATACGAACGTGTGTATAGTCTAGACATTATTGTTCCAATAAATCGGCCGAATTTAGAGGACTTTTCCAAGGCAGCGAGGAGTCGTGTAAACGAAAAAAAGTCACCGAAATTCTTTCAGTACGGCTGTACACTTTTGCGCCGCGTGAACAGGACGGGCAAAACTTTGTTGAAAATTGAAATTAGACAAAGACTCACCGGTTAATTATAGACGAATACTTTGAATAACGATTGTGCAATGATTGCGGCAGCTAAGTAGAACGCGTTGTCGACAAAAGCTCTAATTCAACATTGTAAACGCGCGTGGTTTCATGGCTGGTTGCGTGCAAAGAAGAGGCTCGCTCCTTCATCTGGAAGTCGTCTGTGAAACGCGTACTGTGGCTGCGTAAACGTGTACATGAACCTGTGGTGTTGTTCCAATAAATCGGACGGCTTTAAAAGAGACCGCAGCCAACAAAAAGGCCGGCAAAATACAGCAAGAGAGCGAATAAATTGCGAACACGTAGGGGGCTGGCAGAAATTATGCTGCCTGAAGCGAGAGAACGTAAAAAGTCATCGGAGGAACCGATGCACTGTAGACGGGATGCACAAAGGCAATTAGTTCCTTTAATAACGGCAGCCAAATCCGCCCTTTGATTTTCATTCCATTCAATATTCCTATTCTTATTTCAAGGATAATGTCACGGGTAACACCGCAAGCGTTTGATATAGTTAGCTATCTGAAATTATTAGCTATTTATGGGACCCCGTTCTCGTGGCGGTTAAGAAAAGAGGCCGGTCGCACCGAAAAAGAAATCTTCACGACGACATAGCTATGGGAGCGAAGTAATGTCACCGATGACGGAATTAAAATAGATATAGAAGTAAATTCGTGAAGTGGTACCGATGCGAAGAAGAGGGAAACTAGAGACAGAGAGGTGGAGACTATAGCGTAGCTGGCGTGCAAAGCAAAAGAAAGAGAAGGACGCATCTCTCTTCCAGTGGGAGGTACTAAAATTAGAGGAGCCCACACGGGTAACAGTTTCTTCTTGAAGCTTCCTTCAGACATTTTCAAATAGTCCTTTACGCCGATAACACAGCGTGTTTTCGCGACGTCTCGCTGTCAGTCGCGTCCCGGCGCCGTGATTCTGCGTTCGATTCGATTGGCTTACGAGTGACTTCCTTGGGAGACACGGTTTCCTCCTTGGAACCCATTCAACGTTCCAAGTGACTCGAGATATTCCAACTGGCAGCGCACTTTGTATAATCGTACTTTTCCTTTTTCCCAGCGGTAATTATCGTACTCGATGACACGGCCGATCGACGAGAAATAAAAACGAACGGGACGCTGATTTCATTGCTGTCGCTTAATTTCAATCCGTCCAGTGATTCCGAATAATTCCACGGCAATAACAAGTCAAGTGCGCCGGTTTTCTTTGCCGTGTGATCGTGTCGTCTTTATCGGGATCGTCTCTGCATGTATTTGGTACAGGCTGTCCATTCAAGATGATAATATATATGCCTGTCTGCTGCATACGTTCCAAGTGGCCCTCGTACAGATAGCAGACCGTACCTACTTCACTGTCAATTTCCTTATCAATGAAACTGTCCCTAAATCGTCGCCGCATCCGAGTGTTCTTCAACGATTCTTTTCATTATTGAAACATTCGTGATACTTGGGGTTTCTCGATTCCGCTGCGGCCACGGCATGTATCTCAATCGATCGAGAATCGAGCCGCCAGTCTGCATATATTTCTTCCTGCTATTCCTGATCGTTCTGTCCACCAGCGTCCAGCGAATCGAAGGTAAGTTGGCTGGTCGTGTATGATGCATCGGGTATGTCGGTATCGATTGTTTTTTTATTTTATGCAAGCAATCGTTCTAGTGCACGACATATCTGATACACGTACTATCGCGCGACCTATCAACGCTTCTATATCCGTAATGAGCCACGTGCAAAACGATGCAACGTGAAACAAGCAAGATGAACTGATCCATGGCACGCGTACGTGTCGCCGCAGCTGGTTTGCGTTGAATGCCAAGATATTTGTCGATGTTCGTAGGTAGAAAATGCGTTTGCACCAGCAAGGCGTGTAAGGAAGCCGGTGTGGAGACGTGCAAAACCAAATTCTCCTGTTACACCGAACTGATACTGACTGGGAATCAAGAATTCGAGAACAGCACGACCAGAGGATGCACCGAGTTCGTATAATTTTTATTACTAAGTAATTACTTCTCTGTTCACATTTCCACTGGCGATATTTTTCGAATAAAATAACTGGTTCGAAGATTCACGCAATTTCGATGTTCCAATGTTCTTTTACGAAAATAAAGTTCCGCGTAAGAAAACAGGAAACCAGTGTTCTAAACTCGTTCGACTGATCACATAGTGGCAAAAACCTGGTAAAAAGTAATACACTCCGACCTCTAACCTTTTCTTCTTATTGGACAATAAATTCCAACGGTATACAAGTCGACTTGCCTCGAAAACGATTTAATTTGCTTGGACGCCGCGATTGACGTTTCGCTATAAATTCACCAACATTCTATGGCAAGCAGATAACCTTGACGGGATAATTGACTCGAGTGTTTTTTTTTACAAATTCTTCCTCAGCTGTATACTAAAACGACGAGATGTCGAAATCACGTCGACACGAGACATCGAAATCACTGACGAATTTTTATTACTCCTAATTAAATCCCCCGGCAGTTATCGAGAGATAGCTCGATATCAATTACCGGACGAGTACGAAGGGTGGGGGAGAAAAAATTAATTTTTACACTAGATAACGCAATTGGCAAACAACTGGACCTGACCCCCTTTTCCATCGAATTCCACGCGATATAGATACCCGGTACGGGGCAATCGATTCTTCTCGTAGCGTGGCAAACACGATACGCGTCGAATATTGAAACCGCGCGGCGTAAATCGTGCAATATGGTTATTTAAATCCCGACTATCACTGGGGTCACGGAACTTTATCGGGCTGCGGCCATTTTATCAGAATATTGTGCGTTGCCATTGCCCAGGGGTGCCACGCCATTGTTGTGCGAGACAAAGTCCTGGGTCACGAGGTCGAAGTCGAGCGACAACGTGGACCGATCGTCGACTGCCTGGATCCGTATGCCCTGGCCCAGATTGAAATGTTGCGACAGCCACGACTACTGTAACGCCGATCACCACGTAAACGTGTCCACGTGGATCCACGGCATAGAGAGCTCTGAACCCGTGGGGCCCACTTTAGACTATGCCGGTAAATAATTCACTGCTATCTGCTTTCGTAACACGACGATCTACAACCATTAAAGGTGTCCGAGCATTCCGAACATTCGGCTCCTCCCTTTGCTCGGGGCAAACAGAGATTTTCTCCACATTTTCGAATACATAGATATATAGCTCGTTTAATTATTTTGGCGAGTCGCGTTTCATGAGGTGCAATTAAATATTTAATTGATAATTTATTGGATGAATGATATTCAGGACAAATCACGTATTTTTTATACAGATTCTTTCAACGGGTTGTCCCCGAGCCCAGACATAATGGAATCGATTCGACCAGATCCAAGGCCGATCACCGGAGGACCAGAATCGCCGGATCAGTTTCTTCAGAATCGCGTTAAACCGCTCCACGTAGCAGCCCTGGTTTTGGCGATCGCTGCTCTGATATCGGTTCTCGCGGCTTGCTACGTTATTACGAGGTTTGCAAAATTTTATTATCTTGTCTACCGTAAAGTTTCTCGCCAGGAATCGTGTATGCCACTTGGAAAGGTGTCGGATCTCACGTAACGACTTTTTACCGCCTCTCTTTTGCTGCGAAGGGAAACAGCGCTGGCAAGATACCTCAGTAAAACGTGTATTTTACGATGCCAAGCACGTTCACGTGAGCATGGTCTCCGGGATGAACTTTGACGTACTGCCAGAAATGTTTAAAAAATTCTCTCCTCTTTTCTTCCCCGCGGCTGCTGTTGTTTATGAACATGCGATCTTTAATCGTTCGTCCCTTTCGTTTGTTTTCTCCACCGTTTCCCTTTATTTCAATTCGCCGCATTCGACAAATATTCTTGTATTTTCGCCACGGTTCTTGACACGCTGCCAAAAATTTGCCCGCTTCTTTGTTAAGGAAATAACATTCATATGTAAGTTCGTAATTGTAATTGCTTGGCATTGCTCGCTGGCATACTGGACTGGCAGAGGACTCCCCGGTGAATCGATTCACGGCGCGACCCGACGCTTCGAAATTCGTAATCGAGGCAAACGATTCGATTCGTTCGAAGATGAAACAACGGATGCGCCCCCGCCCCTCCCCCAAAAAGACGATCCGATGAAAGCGCACGCGGAAAGTCGACTACCTTTACCAGCCGGCGCGTTTCCACGAGTTATGCGACGTTTGAAAGTGCTTGAAAAGTCCCAATGGAAAGCACAGCGCGACGAAAAACCTTGTGCTAATATTAACTCCGCGACCCGTTAACAATCGCCGTTCACGACGTTACAAACTGCAACTGCCTCTCGATAGTCGTCGACGCTACAGCCAATTGAATACTCACACGTCGAAGATCGTTGCCGCGTGTGTTAACCAAGATTATCGGCTTTGCCGGCCAGTTCAGACTTGAAATATTACCGATATTAATACCTCGTACAAGGAGTCCTCTCATTGCCGATCCGATAGGCCTGTCACGTGCGACGTGTTTTGGCTTGCCGTCGATACTACCGGATAAACAATCGTTACGGTGCACAGCTAGTAGCAGAAACATTGTATCACGCGAGGATCAAGCAACCGGCGCGCTTTTCGACAACGACTATAGAATGCCCTCTCGATATAAAAAAAAGGAATAATTAATCCAAGTTAAAAGTTGCCTTCGTCGGCCACTTAATGTTTCACGCATCCTGTCAGCGCTTCCTCGCCGATGCACTTTTTGTTATCTGCTTAGGCTTTCCTCTTCCTTTTCTGAGGTGGCCGATTTCAGCGGGCTCCGTCCGGTCAGTTTTGTCGCGGCGCACTAAAAGCCACAAAACTGCCTTCTTATCAGGCCTCTACTTTCGAAGGATCCTTCGAAAGAGATAGCGGAGGCCCGAAGACTCACAGGGGACTACCCTCTAATCTTTTGGCCCCCGAACAGTTAAGTGGGTTTTCGAGTTCGGGAATGACCCGGCCTTCGGCTCGCGTACGCCTTCTTGGACGTGTTGCTTCCTTTCGTCCTTCTTTATCTCACCTTCGGCGCGGTGTCTCGCGCGCCGGGGACCCGGAGGGGCCGCGTACCTTTCCTGATTTCTTCGTGTTTCACGCAGTTGGGCCTTAACGTGGGCGGCTTCCTATCTGCGTGTAATGACGTTGCCTTGTCACCGGGATAACGCGCCGTTCCCTGAATCGGTAGGGACCTCTCTTTATCGCGGAGGCACGGCGCTTCGAGTGCAGGGAAAATAGAGGCGAATTAGGATAAGGGGCGCTGATAAGGAACGGAGTGTACATTTTGGTGAACGCGTTTCTGCTTCGCCTGCTGTTTATCGCGGGATATTTTTGGAACGTCTCGGCCGAGCACCGTGTCGAGCGCCACGGATACTTTATAGATTTATAAATTTCTATAGCCTTTAAAGGTTTCACGATATTACTTTGCTCGTTTGCAGGATTCTGAAGACGAACCCGTACACCGCAGGCAGTGTAGAATAGGGACACCATTAAGCTCAAGATACGAGATGAAAGTTCTACGTGGAAGAGGTTTCTCGTCCACGCGTTGCGGGTCTAAACGATCTAGGTAAGCATTGATTTCGCGAACGGCCGAAGCTTCCTCATTAGTCATACTTTATCTTATGACTCGAAGCATCGAATCTTATCGTTTATACATATAATACATTGCCGGGTCGTTGCGCGAGTAGAAATTGTTCAGGTTGAAAGAAAATCGGCTGGAACAGGCGCCCGTATATGTATACGTACGCGGATACTTTCTGCCTTAATCGTATGTCCCTGATCGACTAACGAACGTAAAATATAAATAGAAGCTGTCGCGCAAGAGATAACTGCTAGCAACAGACCGAACGAGTCTGTACTGAAGACATTTTTCTCGTGCATAATGCTGAGCGGCTTTTAGAGTCGTGCTACCAGAAGATTGCTGACAATAATACAGCTGAACAATTTGATCGATAACGATCCACTGCTGGCAGTAGCGGTTCACGTATTCGTAATTGTTTCATTTGCCTTTGCTCCGCTTTACACCAGTTCTAAGATTCCTCAACAACGTTCTTCGTGTTTGTTCAGGGTGATGGGTGCATTTTGCTGAATAGATGTCAGGAAACGTGGGATGCCAAGTGGTCTCGAGAGTCATCGAATGCATGACGAAGCTCGACGAGGGACAGTTTCGGGCAAACAACCCGCTTGAAACCTTTGTTTCGACCTATGTACATGACTAACATTGGGCTGTGTCTGTTATACGAATTCCGTCCTCCCGGTCACACGGGTCTAAAACCAGGTGCATCGGTTGTTTCGATGTAATTAGTCATCGCCGGAACACACATGTAGCGGGACGAAAGAAGCAAATAATCGTGTGCAAAGAATGGAAGGCCCAAGAGCCAGGTTCGAACACTTTTGGACGGGTCAACAAGCTAGGCATAAGTGTGCGACTGCGACTGTAAAGTAAATTTAACGGTAGCTAGGAAGTGTCGTAGCCGGTGTGTATATATGCGTTGAACGTGATAAGATAATTTATTATGCGCACAGCAAACTGCATCCCCGTTTTACATTTTGTGTACTTCGATTGTATAGAATCTCTTTGATTCGCGTGCGTGCATGTAAGAATTGTAAAAATATGTAAATCCCGGTTTTATTTGCGTTTCGTATTCTACAAAGATTGTGCACAATCCGTAGGATTAATTAGCGTGTACATAAAGATTGAATACAATCTTTGGGGAAAAATAACAAGGCAACAAGCTGTTTGCACCGTTAAATTGTTTCGCAATCGACATATTATCGGTAGAAAGTTATTTCAGAGTCTTCAATCATAGACCGACCGACAGTCTTAGTCATGCCGTTTAGAATCATGACAAACAATACCGTATTCCATTAGGTCTGCCCTGAGAACTAACCAGCCAACCGCAGCCAGGTGCTCATCGGATCCAACTTTGGATCTATCTCGACCGCCTGACCACCGCATTCGTTGCGCCCGACGAGAATCAATCACTCCGCTAAACATGTGGGCTCGATTCGGAGGTAGATATACATCCCTCCGGGCATCCTCCAATGACCAAATATCTCGGATAGATATCTTCAGCTTGTCTAACTGGTTCATCCACGAGCCAAACTAGCAAGACATGTTTCTTTTCCACTTGCACTTCTTTTTCTATCGACGATATACATCGAGCAATTTCGATCCCCTTCTATACATACGCACGTGAAACGATTTACATTTGAAACTCTTTATCGCGAACGCAATTAGCAAGCGGTCTTTTCGTTCATTCGATCTAAAATAAAATAGGTAGCATTTGTATCGCGGATGGTGTCAACGAACCGCACGGTACTTCTCGTTGAACATGCCTTTGTCTTCGTAGTTATCTGCTGGTTAACAATGAAACGCTTTGAACTCCTGGTGAACGAAGCTGATGGACAAGCTGAACTTGTCGTTCCGACTTGCCAGTGGCTAGACGAATACTCGATGGATCACTCTCGAGAATAATATCGGCACCGCGATCATGCCAAAAGCATATTTTATTTGGCAAAGTGTTCACCAGTGGCACTTAACGTCGTGCACGTCATTGCGGATCGTGCTATGCCGAAGATTCGGAAGAGGGCAACGATGCATTACTCGTGTAAGGAATAAGCAAAAATAGTAGCAGCGCCGTGGCGCCAACGAGTTAATAGTTAATTGGCTAATGCCTGGCTAAAAATAAGTATCGCACCGCCGACTTCGCGGTGCTTATATTCAAAGTATCGAACCGGCGGCTCTTAGTCCCTGAAAAGGAAACCGATAAATGGCTTTTTTCCGCCCAATTCACAGTCGGAATTTTCCGCAAGACAAATATTGTCCGGGAATAAAATAAAAAGGTTCCACGCGCACGACGAAAGACTATTCTATTTCCGAACGAAACAAAAAGCGACTCTTTCCTAGGAAACCACTAAAAATAAAAAGTTGACCGAGCGAACTAAATGTATATACATACATGTATATGCATAAGTCTTCGGCGCTGTCCTATTCGCATGGTTGCAACCGGTCGGTCCAGGTGGTAATTTCTACCTGTCGACGATCGAGCCGACCTGAAACGAAGAAGATCTCGGGTAAAGTGAAAAGGACCATCGTGGAGCACGCGTATGCATAATGTAAGCTGAAACGGAGACCGATTAAAGGGAACAAAGGCTGACGATTTATCTCGTTCATCGAATACTGTCACGTGGAACGACTTCACTTAGCTGTCGACGCTTCCAAGCACTGAATGAACCTTTCAAATATAGATATCTGATATTTAATTACGACAACTTCCTTGTTTTTTTCCCCTGCCAACGTTACACCATCGCAACTAACGAACTCCAAAATCTGCACGACGTAAACAGACGCGTTCTTTCATTGAAGAACACCAGTCTATCTGGACAATGATTTCCACGAGCGATCGCAGCATGTTTAAAAGCCCCCGCGACGGCGGCAATCGCGTACGTATACTTTTATTCGTAAGAAGAGAATAGCAGTAGCCGAAGGCGACATAGCGCACGACAAAGGCTAAAAAAGAGGCCGGCTGTCAGGAGGAGGGCTGACGATCTACAACAGAAGTGAGCTGCCGCTCTTTGCATCGTCCCTCTTCCGTTCAGGACGTATGTACATACGAAACCGTGCGCCCGCGAGAACGACATATCAGAGTGTACGTTCGTATCGCGAGCTTCACAGACACTCACCCACACGATAGAATCGTGGCGTCTCTGCCTCGGGGCTCAGGCGCCACTGTCTCCCTTCTCCTGGTCCCTCGTTTCCCTCACCGACCGACCATTTCCCGGCGTCGAACCACACCACTCAACCTTCTACCAACACACGAGTCTGCCAGGCTGTCCGCATGTACGTATTACGCTCTGGTACAGTGGCTGCCATTAACGTAAGTGGCATGGGCCATGTGCGCTCTTGGTCGTCGCAACCGATCGAATTGTTTCGATGAGGATCTATGATGATTGACGATGCCCTACGAAGAAATCGATAGACAACGAACGTCTAGCACGTGTTCAACTCCGATTCTTATAAATTGACATGCATGCTTCGAAACGATTCTCTCTTGGAGCCACGGAAAAAATGAAAATTTCCAGCAAATTGGTGAAAGGACCGACCGATCTGTCGAGGCCCGTTTAAACAGCTCCGAATACGAAATTCGTAATTGACCGTAGATCGACAGATGCGCGTACGGTCGTTGAAGGTGCGTATTATACCCGTTCCCGGTGCGTGCTTCACCGACAAGGGGCACACTATCGCAGTCGGAGGCGGGACTCGTTTAAAAACTATCTGGCGAGTGTTCTTCGCCGGGTGCCCCTGGTGCGCGCCAGCCGCAGCGGAGTCGTCCGGCTGCACGGCGTTTGCTTTTCGAGACCGAAGTGAGTCAGTCAGTCAAGCGTCGGCCAGCGAAGGGATCGGTTGTTTGTGAACGTTTGCCGATCCAACGATCTGCCCGTGGCAGTCGAGCAGTTTCACAGTTAGTTATGAATCTCTCGACGAGCATCATAAAGATCGATCAATCGTGACTGCGGTATGGCTTAATCGAGAACGGTTCGATGGAGTTCAATCGTTATTCTTGTTTCATCGTTTCGCCGTGATCGTTCGCCTCGTGGTGTGCATACGTTGATCGGTAATTAACGCGGTCGTCGATCCTTTTAATTCGAAGCGAGGGCAGTGTGTGGAAATTCTTCAGAAATGTTGTCGCGGGACTTGTTGACTTTTGCGACGATGGTGTCCAGCCTGTCTGTGGTCGCTGGTGCATCCGTGGATCTCGACTCTGGGGACTACGAGGTGCTAGCCGAAAACGATGGAAAGCCCGATGACGACGGTAACGTTTCATTTTCAGTGTATGATTTCATGGGAAAGTCACGGGGGGGGGAAACGTTCTGTGACACGAGCCGAAACGAGCGCGTGAACGCGTACACGTGGGTGGCGCCAGATATCGAGACGAAATCGATGAGAACAGTGGAATTGCCATTGTATTTGTCGGGCAGCTAGCAATTTTATTCAGGAATAATGTAATCGATTCGAAGGCTGCCTCGATTCGCATTGATGCATGCTGTTTCGTTGTGCGGCTGTTAAAATTTACTACTACACGTGGTATGCGTTATTGAATTTCGTTTTTCCGATACGTTTTCCATTCCGAGAACACCGATTGTTTTGTTCAAAATGAATGTGCTCGACTCCTTTTCATGCTGTCGTAGCACATCATTGTACTCGTGGTTTGCATGCAACGTTTAGCATGCACCGAATTTGCATTCGATGATTTATAAATTGCAAAGGAATGGTACTATATTTGCGTAAGATTTTCCTGTGAACGTGGGCACTGAAAGCTTTTCGACTGTTTGCCGTTCGACTTTGACGCCAAGGCAATAAAAGTCGGGAAACGCTGCTCTCTAAATTAAGACCACTGAAGTCACTGAAGTACATTAATTGACTCGGCCTTTTCTGCATGCTCCGCGACGCTCCGATTCGCGGAACGGCTCTCGAAAATTCCTGCCACTTTGTCAAATCGCTTCGAAAACGACGACTAGTTGGAAATACATACCGTGTACGCGTTCGAGATTCCTAATCGGTAGGCTAATAAAAGGCTCCGCTCTGTGAGTTTATCATCGGTCGATGTGATCAAGGAAATAGCAGAGGCACAGGGTGCATAGTGGGGATCGTTTGAATGCAGCAAGTGCCCAAAGATAAAAGGAAACGCGAGATAAGAGCGCAGCAGATGCAGACGAGCTGGCTACGTCACCCGGCGCAGCCACGGTAATTGCAAAATTGTACGTTCCACGCGAAAAAAAGAAAGGTACAAGCCTCGCACCGATATGTTTAATCTCGTCTTCCGTTTTTTGCTTCGCTCGCGGAGCTGAGGGTAATTACGGGCGCGTGCAATTTCAACGTTTTATCGATACACGTGAGTACTCGGCGAGAGGCAACAAAAAAAACCGTCCAGAACTGTAGTTTCTTTCTGTCACACAGTCTGGGCGGTCCAGCTTTTTCTCTTTCGCTGCTTTTAAACAGGAAAAGCCAAGCTAATATACGACGGTGGACGAATCGAGGAAGTCGGAGAGGGAATCTCGATAGAAATTGAGTTGGGTACCACGATGCTGGTATTCGCAGAGGGGTAGACGAAAGAACGAGAAAATTATTCGGGAAGGGAACCCTGGATCGTCGGTCCAGTTCAAGTGATTCACGATCGATCGATAGATTCACGTATACGACCGGCGCCACCTGGGTTACACATGCAGGTCCCGCGGGATTAGCCGGGACACACATCCGAGCCACGAATTCCGGTCAAACGCGGAGCGCTTGCGAAATAATAAATATTTAAATTTTACCGTTCGCACGATACCGAGTCTAGAAAGACGATAAAGTATGTGTCGGGCGCCAGCTAGGCGCGCGGATAGCGGAGTACATAATATAATGCCTAAGTGCACGATATCTACCTTCCGACACGCTTGTCTTGCGCGGTTCTCGTTTACGCGAGTACACCACAAGTTTCCATCGTGCATCGCGAATTGCACGGGCATCGCGAGTACCCGTGTCAAAAAACGCGAACGGGCCTCCCGCTATCAGCAATTGCGGCGCACGAAGAAAATGAAAATGTGGGAAAGGTTGTACGAAACGAAACGACCGGACACAGACCGGCGCGCACGTTGATAAATAGTAACCCAATTTTTGTTTAATCTCGTAGATAATGAAAGGGGAGAATCTTCTTGCGCAACCGACCGATACAACAAATCACAGCTTATGCAGATTACATAGAGCCGTCCGACGAATTACCTAATCTCCGTCTTCATTGATTTTTCCATTGTGTGCTGAAATTTTCTATCGCGAGAATTCCATCCGAGATTTTCTATTCGACAAATCGATCCCACGCAACGTTACTCTTTGTACTCCGTTCTCTTGGAATCTTCTTTGCTTGCATACATAGGCCTGTTTATGCGCCAAACAGAAATTCTATGTATACAGAGATGAGATTCGGTTCATGGAACCATTCCGCTGGCGTTATAGTTTCCCAGACATGCGGCACATCGCATTCTTCGGCGAGGAAAAAAAATGCCTGCTCTACTCTGCCTCTTGGACGGTCGACGATCGCGAAGGAGCCGTTAATCTAACGCATCCGACGAATCCGACCGTTTATCTGCAAACCACGTCAATCTTCTGGCTTCGAGGAAGGCCGATCGTGCAGAATTTTATATTTATACTGCAGGCAGATTAGAAGGTTTCTCGCGTTTCCCGGAATCATTAATCCGATTGGCTCGCAGAGTGTATCGGTGAACACTCGACCTCATCGATCGGTCAGAACGACAATGCATGTCAGGTTAATGATGTGCACTCTGCAACTCGTGTTACGGAAACATTGTACTTTCAAAGGTTCATTAAAAATGACGCAAGGCGCCGAGGTTCGAGTTCCTTATCTAGGCGATACAAACAAGTTATAGAATTATGATATGTCTCTTTCGATTCGTATAATTGGTCGCATATTTATAGAATAGAGAGGTCGGTTTTATAATGTGAGTCATTCGTTTCGTCACACGAGCGTGCAATTGTAATTTTCTAAGTGCTGCTTAACGATGAAAAGAGAACTGAATACAGCGAAACGCAAATTTATTTTTCGCTCATGCTGGTAATATCGGAGCGTGTACATTCGTAGCTACACGGTGCTCCACTTTCGCAATTAATTTGAAATAATTAATTGCAATCAATGTACCAGGCGCCACTTTCAATGAAACGAGACACTTCAATTCCCCCTTCTTCTTTTTTTTAATTAAAAAAAATAAATAAAACTCCGGCGAACGCGCCAGTCTTGCCTCGACCAGTACGTACAACCGAGTCGAAAAATGCGTGCTCATCCGCACGCCACCGACAAACGTAACGCATGCACGCACACGCAAGTGCAGCCGGTGTTTCACGTGTTCACACTCGGCCGAGTAGCAGCTGGTGTTACGTGCATTTGTCTACACAGACACAGAACGAACACAGAACCGGCACAGTGGCGCCTGTCGGCCACACAAATGTGCATGCGTGCATGACGAGTTTATGCCTCTTTGTCTTGCGCACGTCACGCGTGCGTAAATACTACACATACACGGGACGTGCCTCTCCGTACTCGAGCACACGTGTGTGTGTATACGTTTGCTCGTTTGGAGTGATTTCATGCGCGTGGGCGTTCCGGCGGTCTTGTTTCGATTTGACAAAGTACTTAGGTAGGATCAAAAAGGTATCGCCAACTTTGCAGGGACACTTTCGTTGAGAATTACGGCGAAAGAAAATGAGCAGCGTTCGGAGTGCATCCTTGTTCCATCGGTGTTGTGCAGAGAAATTTTTTGCTAGTCGCCCCCTCGTCGTATGGAATGTAGACGCACTATGGCTATCTTATATTTCATGTGCGGATACATATCTGCATGCGGACAGCACCCACCCGGAAGTGACTGTTGTCCCGTATAGCTTCGGATATTATTACGTTGCAGCGGACACGGTGCACGCATTCGGCGGATAAGAGTTAAGACATTTTTCTTGGCGCCCTCGCGCTCCATACAAACCACCCACGTATCTCTGCTATCTGCTTCCGAATCGTGGACCGGATTGTTATTTACGACCGCCTTGCTATCGTTCGAATCGAATGCTTAAATTAAATTCGATCGGGTTACACGATTGCAATAAAAGCCGTGTCGTGTTATCGGACGAGGCGCACAATTGTCGATGGATCAAAAATAGCGTACTGAATTGTGAATGGGCGCAACCGGTGGATACTTAACGTCGATTGATCGAAAAATCATTGTCAATTGATCGGGGACCAAGGCGTGCGGTTCCACTTTCGTAAACTTTAGGAATATCAACGGGAGGAGAAAGTTTTACCCAAAGAATGCTTATTTATGAGCGTGCGTTGCACGATTATTCATGCAACCGCCCACTTCTCCCCAGGTATTCGACTCTTCCGTTATTAATTAAATTTAGAGGGGGCATTAATCAAAGTGGCCACGTTAGATAAAAAATCGTAGATAAAGGACAAGTTGCGTTACGAGCTAATGGACATATGTATGTACTTTCCCCACATGATTTTATCATCACCGTCCACAGTCGCGTGGAAGACTCCTTTCGATGCGGATACTTTAATAAGTTTCATTGGTTTTGATATAAACAAGAGATTTAATATCTTTTCCTTACCAAATCGACTGTTTAACGTTCAATTGGATGAATGGTGAACGAGTTTGTTGAACTTTCTTTTACCTTGTTCATACCCATCCACACCTGTGGACGCTAAAACGGAGAAGGAAAAAATAGTAGCTAGAGGGACAAATATAACTTGACTGCTTGAAACTCGTGTCCCGTCCTATCGAACTTGTTGTAATTCAACAATGGTAGCATTACCCCCCCTGACAAGTTGATGTCTGACGTACATGCACACGATACGCAACGTGCATTACTGCACTGCGGTATTTACATGACTCTGCTTCATTCTAATAAGTGAACAAAACTCTGCAGCTGCAATGCATTTCAATTAATGCAACCATAAGAAACAAACAAAAAAGAGCAAAGAAATACAATCTTTGCACGTGTCGCAATATTTCTCGACAGTAAATATTCATTGTAAAACGTTTGATAAATATAGCAAAGCTACCAACTCGTCGCCAGACGGTCACGTAAGTAATTTTTTTTTCTTGAACGGCGCCAAACCGCCATAATTCTTCTTTCGTCTCATCATAAATGCAAGACATGTCGCGCCTCGAGTCACAAGTCTACGCTTCGATCCACCGCGATATAGATTAGCCTTGGGCAACACTTAAATTCAATTAATCCTTTCAGGTCTCTCATGGTATAATTCCAGTATACGCATGCACAAATAATACAGCGTTCGATGATGTAAGTTTCGGCCGAATTTCTATTTAAAATAGACCGCAATAGTTCCGGAAGCCTTCGCACCTTTGGGAACACCGTCGACCCCATTAACCGGCGCTTTTCCTTTTCCCCTTTTGCATTCGTGATCGACACTCGTCGATACGTGCTCGCTTGGAGACGCTTGATATTCAACGGAGGTAGTTCGGAATTTGATTTCTTGACGGGACGCGTCGAGCACAATAGGATTCCTCGAGTCGGTGGCGCCTAAAGAGTCATAATCTTCGTACCAACCGATCGAAAATGCACGGCGGTGCTCATCGTCGGATAATATCGTGCGACGCACGACGCCGTGCGTCGCTCTGGCCCGCATATACCTGCGTCCGCTCGTTCCCTATTTACTATCGACTATCGATCAGATGTGGGAACCATATTCGTGGCATTCGATAGAGAAGAGTGTCGTTCGAATCCGCGCGAGGGTTCGTGGCTCAAACCGCGTTATGTTAATTCGGTGCTTCGTATGCACCATGATAAACCGTGCTGGCACGCATGCATGCGACACGCATGCATCCAGTGCAATCGAAGATGCGTCGAATTCAAATGAACGGGCATAGCCACTACTACGACACCTGCGTTCATTGGCTTCTTTCTGCTTTTGCGTGTGTAATAATCGTGAAACTTGGGGAGGAATGATCGCGCAACGCGTGGTAAATTTATCTCAGATGATCACGATAAAGTGCACTACTCAACGAAATTAGGGGATCGCTAAATTGTGACCGAAGAATTGACGATACTTGAAGGCTTGTAACTTTATGGGAAAACGTCGTGGAGAATTCTACTTGCACTCATTGTGAAGGGTAAAGTCTCTACTTTAACGACCCTGAGCTCATTTTTGTGCAAGATTTTTTTTCGCATCGTGCGGGAGAGGGCCAAGTACTCTTTTCTCGTTTGTGCAAATTCAAACGTCTGCACGGGCATTGAGAAATCTTTTTCATGACTTAAATTACGCTTAATTGATTGTGGTGAGCAGTGTATGATATTGAAGATTTAATTTGGAAAGGGGGTGGAAAAGCAACACGAGTCATTACAATCCGGTATTACTAATCGGAGGGTTAATAATTATTCTGTGGCCACCTCAGAAGCGCAATCGTGAATTGTATAATCGCTAATGTGTCGTGTGACAAATGCACACGATAATGTTGAATAAGTGCTGTATTATGCTTCCCTGTTATTCAGACACCGCTGCTGAAACGTTTTGTTCCCAATATCGTTGGTATCGTTTTGCTGAGATAACACGAGATATTCAAACGACTGAGTCACGGCAAATAGCGATAGCTATTACGTATGTTTTACTTTAATATTGACAGTAAACACGAGTGTTAAAAGTTCTATTCCTATCTCGATATGAATGAATATTTGCGCTATGCATTTGTCCTTCATAAATCCAGAGTATTTCATAAATCCATTAGAGAATCTGAATTAAGTAATGAGCCAGTAATGAACCAGTTATTTCCCTTCTTGGATAATGCCACGTGTTGCCGTTGGATCGGAATTTCTCACTTGGATCGGGTTGTCTCGGGCATTGAAATCACATGCTTCCAACACTCGAGATGATCGCCATTAACGGCATACTCATTCTTGTTCAATTAGCTTAGGGGCAAGCTTCCTCCTTCGGTATACGAAACTTTTTGCCCCTCGTTGTCAATCACGATTCCGATCGGGACGAAGGAAAATTTTCTCGAACCGCAGGCACATACCCCGGAGGTTGGTGAAACGTTCGACTTCCTACATCTAATTAGTCGAAATTGAAATCGTTAAGCGTTTCGAAATTTTCGTAGAAGTTATTTGACCGCTCAGTAAATTATGGGGGATGATATTCCTTCCCATTAAATCAATTGGAAATTGTCATTTCCATTTTATCAATCACTGATAGAAAAAGGATAAGGTGTCGCAAACGGCGAGCAAATCCTAGCCGCATTTTTATCGTCGAAAAGAATGTACATAGTTACGTGGGAGTCTTTTTATCTTGCACGCACGATCGCGATTTCCTTTTCTCGAGTGATTTGCTGCCAAATTGCGCCCGATGGAGGGCACGGCGCTTGTGACTACAATTTCTTTACCTGTAACCAGTGGCTCGTAAACCCTCTCAGTCGATCGTATTACATCATTACTACTTGCACCAGAATGAAAAAAGAAGGCGAGCTTATAATTCTTTCTCTCGTTTTTGCACCCGAGTTTAAATACCTTGCATTAAGTTTGCAAAATTTTTAATTACGATTTTCATTAGGCAGCGATTTTAATCAGCGGAAACTATTATATCCCTAAACTTTTATTAAACCGACTGCAAATATTAACCCTCTTTTTCATTTCTTAATTAACGCATTTGCTCGACCGTCGATAGAAATCTGAGATAATGGCAAAAAATGGTGGTCACTCGTTGAGACGAAGGCGCAGATACGATCCGAACACGTAGGATCTATTTTACCGGGCAATTATTCAAATTAAGCAAGCAGCTTGCCTTTGTAATTACAGAAATTACATGGAACGGCACTCGAAGCTTTCGATAGGCCCGGTTACACAAGATCTCAGGGAATCGATCTTCGTTCAAATATTTCATATTGTTCATTTCCTATTTTAACATAATCGAAGCAGCTCTAATGGTATGATTTTCTAGTAGACACGAGTTTACGGAATTACATCGATCGCCGTCTTAATTTCATTTAAATGATCGCCATTTGCATATCCCAGGCAACAATCTAAGTAAGATAGAGTAATTATCCAACTCCTTGACTATTAAATAACGCCAGGAGTCGTTTCTACAGACTATCCTAGCGCTCGATTCATTAGCTATGCTTAATAGCGCATTCCTACCTCGTTGTAATTACAATGAGCCTCTATATATAGCGGACGTCGTGACAGATTTGCGAAATCAATGTTAACCATTCCAAGGAGGCGTCTCTATAAATACCTGCCTCCGCGAATTCACCTATGTGCACAGGTGTAAATACAAATCGATCTATTTCTACATAATCGGGCAACAACGATTCGCGATTCAATGCAGACACGAATTGATCAATCATTTCTATTCGATGCCAATAAAGTTTCAGCCCCGTTATTTTCCTCGCGCATTCCGGTTGCTTAAACAATGTTTGTCAATCTCGACAATGTTTAACAATCTCATGAATACAGAAGAGTGGAACGTTGCGTGATACATATTTGAAAGGTCGCAAGAATGAAAGAGGTTACACGCTACTTGTCACGCGACTTATCAGAACCGAATTCCTTCGTACTTGATACGAATCACGAACATTTCAGGCGATAAACGATAAAAACCATGAAGCACATTTCCCTTCGGGCTAATAATTGGCAGCGAGAATTGCTCGAACAAATCGAACGTCTGCGGGGTAAATAAAAAAATCTGTCCCGTCCCATAAACATTACGGCTGCGCTATGTTCATCGACAGCAGGTTGTTTAACAAGTTTAATGATCGTTCCACGGCTCTTTTACATCGTACAATTTCGAACGAGATGTTCCGCCCCCTTCTTCCCGATCTATTCGAGATTCCACGCGTTTCATGGAAACGCGGCTTGTCGTGTATTCACCTAGACGTGGCGTGTAACAACCGAGGCGAAAGGGAAAAAGAAAACCGTTGAAAAATTTCCGACGACTCTCCCTGAGCCGCGTACATGCACGTGAAGTGCCTAACATACGTGCCGCGTAAAACAAATTGCTCGAAGGACAGAATGCCTGGAAAGCATGCGACAAAACGTGGAATTATGATGATAGGTATACCGTTGCTCCCTTCTTTTTTACCGGGCCACGATTAGCCTGGTAATACACCAGGGGTCGCGGTGCCTTATTTGTTTCAACATTCTATTCGAAAAAGGGACCATTTCGATTACCAAATCCGTTTCATCCTAAGAGACTTCCGAACAAGGCTGCTTGCCTGTCGATTGGTAATACATTATTATATACAATTAATACAATTAAGAGGAAACTACGTATCACAGTTTCGTCTTATACTCCAATCGGTGATACATTCCTACTGTATGTTTACCAACCGCTGGTGCAATTAGTCGTATGCGCAGCTAGCAATTTGCTTATGGTCTCGCAACGTTTCCCGATTGTTACGATTGATTGCAATTTTGCCCGAGGTCTCGCCATACGGTTCTCTGATTATTGCCCGTACTCGCAAACTAAATGCAACAACTTGGAAATGGATGGGAAACTATGACGAATCACGTATGTATGTATGTATATTAGACTTGAATGCGCGAGCAATCAGCTGACGCGATAAATTAGGACGCGCATCCCAACGTAATGATCAGCATGCTTTCGTTAGGGAACATAAAAAGTTGTTAAAAACCTAGTTAAGACGTTCCGGGACTTTTTTATATGACGCTGCCTAATTGACTTTGCTCACCTGCGGATTAAGTTAACGTAACTATAGATGCTCACTTGCCAGACGGGGCCAGTAGGAACGTTGAAATCCGAGAGAGAAAGGTTTCACTTCCTTCGGCTCGCAACGAGGAAGACCTGTTCCAAACGATTGAGCTGCACTTCCTTCAGGGTGGCCGGCGGACTCTTTGTTCCTGCAGTAAATCATCGGATACTTTAGTAGATGGCGAAAAAATGTCCCCCCGAATTGGATGACCGCGACAATTTTTTGCGTACCATTTTAAAAGTCTTAAATAGGAAGAAACGATAGGTGGAATTTCTTCCTTCTAATTTGTTTTGTCAACGAAATATTATTATCTAAACGTTGAAATGATTACTTTCTGAGCTCTGGTAAGAGGCAAAATTAATCCGCGACTAATGTATCGATGCGCGAAACCAGTTTCTGCAAGCAATCCGCCGGTATTTACTCACGTCAACGCACTTGAAGAACCGTCATCCTCGTCTCGCTGGTCAATTGTACTTTAGCTGTACACACGAAGGAGCGATGAACAAAGACTTAAGGGGACATTATTCCACAAGGCGTGACAAGCTATCGAGAGAGTTTACTTTATGCAACTCCCAAAGTCATGTCGTAAAACACAATTTCCTTTACGACACATCGAACAAATTTTAACGAACAATATTATGAACTTAATACTTGTTCCGGGTACATATTTCGCCAGAATGTTCTCGCGAAATCTTTCATCGCCTAACTCATTTATTCGAAGGGAATGCTACCGCTCCAGACGACTCGGTTTGTTTTATCCAATTACGTTGGCATTATTCGAAATCGTAGCGTCGGAGTAGCGATAATTAAAGGTGGCTCTTGTACCCGAGCAGGTAAAACGACGATGAAAGTATTATCATAAAAGGTCCGCGGTCCACGCATGTAATTTGGAGCAATTTGGCAATTGCATATAATTGATGAGGATGCCTTTTACTTGACGATGCCCGCACCGCGTCCACGCAGCCGAGTTAAGTAGGGCTAATCACTGGTTTGCCTCTTCCGAAAACATCAAGAACCTGCCTTCTAGCGCCGAAATACCAAGGCTCGCGTACACAAACACACACGCGCCCAGGACACTGGATTATATTCTAAAATACATATACCTGGCCCCTGGTATGGCAGGACCCAGAGGGACCCTCCTACTTCTCAGAAATAAGGGCCTCCAAGTCCCTATTGTTCTTGCTAATTGCCACCCCGCATAACCACCCGTCGTCTGCTTGCCTCGCTACGTTCGCTGGCCCTCTTCTTTAATGGCCAGGTACTCGGGGATGATAGTTACAGGTCTCAACGCAAATACCGGCTTCGTACGTACCCTTTGTGAAACGAAAATTAGCCGAAAGCCGGAGGTAGCCTTGGACGAGGACAATTTTTCGACCAAAGTATCCGTTTCGAAGCGAGCTGCCGTGGGCCATAACCTTCGGTGAAAAATTTTCTACAGGTTTATGGCCCGTCTATAAAATTCGGTGGAGGATAGAAAGTCCAACTAGAAGCCTGTAATATGCCACTTGCGCCGATACTTTCCATCCCTTTGTCCTCCTTCGAGCACTGCGAAGTAATTCCCCGATACTTCGACGAGCTTTCAAGATATCAATTCGACTTTATTGCATCTGTTTGATTTACGAACCTTTATTCCGACCGGTAGAAGCCATAAATTTCTTCGTTTGCGTTCGAGATACAATCGGTGAAATTAGTCTCCCCCCGTGGGGAACGAATGAAATGACCAAGTAAAGCTTTCTCTTATTTAATTGACTTAAATCGATCCGCGTAACCGTACGTACAGTAGGTTTCTGTCACGCTCGAAGATCGTATCGTTGATTTACATGGCGATTTAAAGCCGTACGTCCACAGTAGAGTACTATGTGTGTATACCTTCCAGGTAATTCAGCTTTCTTGTAGGTGTCTGCTAATCGATAAACAGATCCGTACTGAGCATAGAAATACAGAACGGTTCCTTTACACCTTCCTACCATACTAATTGCCTTCGCGTAGCTCGTGTTCCTGTAATTTTTATGAGAGCCGTCGAAACAAGGTGTTCGTACGCATTAAACGAAACGTTTTATCAACAATCTACATTGCATTCAGTTGTCCAGATCGCAATCATTAATCCCTTTACTTTATAACAAAAGATCCACGTATCTTTTTACAACTTAGCACAGCCAGAAGTTGATGGGATCGTTAAAAACTATCGCAGTTTCCTTCGGAATTTCTCTCTTAATATCTTCGCGATTCATCCGATCTGATCGTAAACGTTCAGCATTCGGATTTGGCCACTGTGCAAACAAATTATTCGCCCCGTACGATCAATTATCGTGTCTGATGCTTGCACGGTGGAAAAGAAAGAAATACTTGGAGTATAAAAGAGACTTCAAGTTAACCAAAGAACATTTCGACACCTGAGAAAGCAGGCACTCGCGAAATTGATTTGGCTCGTGTCACCGTCAATAAAGAACTTAAGCAGCCCTTTCTTCGATTCGACGCGGAATCCGGTCAGACTCCTATCTCCGACGAAGGAAGCGGAGATCTTCGGAGCAACACGAAAGGCAAAAGTTTTATTGAGCCCGGGTTCCTGGTCAGTTGTCCGCCTGAGAATGGAGGAAGGGAGAAAAACCGGCCCATTATGCGGGTGCACTTGTTGTCCCTTCGGCGAAACGCTTTGCATCGTTGCGTCTCCCATAGAAATTACTCCACCCCGTTACCGTGCTTTATATTTTATGGCTCCGTATTGCAATCACACATGCTTCATATTCAATCAAATGTATTCTACGTGATGCGAGAGTTCTAATCGCCTGGTAAATTGGAGGATCCGTGGATATTATTGATTCGAAAAGCACACCGACCATATTCCATTCAAACTTGCTTGGCGAGGAAATTCATTTTAATTTTATTTGCCGAACAGAAAAAATGATTACGGTTACCTTCTCTTTTTTTCGTTCAACGAGGAATCCTCCCGAGAGGAGAAAAAGTTTAATCGGTGTCTTGTTCTTGGCCAGTTATGCCTATTAAAAAGGAGAAAAGAAGGAAGTCGGGCCCCATTAAACGGATGCACTGTTGTCTCTCAAGATTATATATAATGCTGTCATATCCGAATATGTACCTTGATAATCCAAGACCGTCCGGCCGGGTCAAAATATCCACGCAGCTGCAATAAAACCAATCGTAGGCCTCCCGGGGAGAGACACGGGGGCCGTCTTTCGTTGCAAGTCAATGAAGAATCGACTAAATTCGTGCTGTATCCAGCCTCGTTTAATGGGGATCATTAGTTACGGCTTTTATCGGCTGTCTGTCCACTGTCCCGATCAGAGCAGTCGTAATAAAATATCTCTGACAAAAAAATATATGTATACATATATATGTCCAAGCCTAACGAGCCAATTAGCCGGTCCACTACTAATCCCTGCTAATCTCGACATTTAGTAACATGTCTGTTGCGTGTTCCGGAGCATACTTTTGTCAAAATATCTCCGTATCTTAGACGGAACCGTCGATAATTAATTTCCAACGTTTCGCGCATTATGCCGAAAATTCTTCAGCATTTATATCCCTATAATTAATGCCCCGTCGCCGTGGAATTTCAACTGTCGCTCAAAGAATATCCAGCGATAAACGATACCGGTGGATGCCAATAAAAGGTACGGCAAATTTGTTCTGTATCCGATCTCATTCATCGTGGATCGTTGCTTAACCTTCTTGCCTGGCCATCGATCCGGCGACCTGCGTATTCGAATACATACCACGAACAGAGCGTGCCGCTCGACGAAAGTTTCTCACGAATCTTTCGAAGAACTCTGCAAAGGACCGGTCCTTCTGTTGTCGTTCTCTTTCCTTCCTTTACTTTCTCTATCTTCCCTTTCATTCTTCCCGTCTTCTGCTTCGCCTTCTTCCACCGGTGGTCACTCCTTTTCGGCTCGGCGTCGATGAGGAACCCTCGTTCCTGAGGGCCTTTTTGTTTTCGCATAACTCCACAGGTTCATAGCCCACTCGCGCGGTCAGGGTACGAACAGGTGTCCCGCGGTGGGTCGTAGGACGTGACTCGCTTCAGGACCTTTTTGTCTTCTTTTTCGTCGTTTTAAAAACCGTTTATAATTCCCACCGCTACCTTAATACTCTCGCCACTCGCTCCGCTCGTTTCTAGCTTCAACCGCGTGTCCTTCGGTCCACGTGGTAGCGAACGATTATGGTCGGGGCGTCGATCAAAATGATTTAGACAATAGCCATTATGCGCGCTAATCTTTTAATGAAAAGCGATTCGATTTGCGCTGCGAGTCTAATTGAAGATCAGGGGTTACATGGATCATTTGGAATTCTATAGTCGCTGTGTATTATCAGTGAACGATCGTTTAGTCGGCAAGTCGGTAAACCTGCTGCCGTTCAGACACGCACAAAAGTTGGCGCGTACATGTGCCATTGACAAGATTGAGAAACGACTCTTTCCTCGCACGCCATTCGTCTTTCATGCACGTGAAATCGTTGTTGCGGTTTTAGAGAGTTCGTAATGTCGGAAGTATCGTAATCTCTGATTGTTGTCTCTACGAATGTCTTTTCCCATCGAGACAACGACAACTTTCTTTTCCACGGCTGCAGAAGCGAAACGAATTCATCACCATGGGCGTGCTCCCGTGAAATTCACCGCTGCTATCGTGACGCTCGGCCACCAACGCGTTTTATGTCGCAGTGGAATACTAATTGCGGCAATTTAGAACGGTGGATGCTACTAATTAGAAATGAAGATAGCCGAGTCGCTCTGTGTTTTACAATTACCTCGCAACGCGGTTACGGGAATGAACAATTGAGCGCAAACAACGTCTAAACTTTCTCTCGCCTCTGTTTCATTGGCAACATTAAACCATTAAATAAAGAAAAGAAAAATAGGGAGAGACGCATCCGAATGAATCAGCATTCGTGATACCCTCCCCTTGTCGAGGGTTCAGAAATCGCTCAATGCGCTACTTGTATTCAATTATAATCCAAACGAACGAAATAAATACCACCGCGATTAAATGAAACGAATGGCCCCGATAATGCATGCTATTCGTACGTGAACACTAATTGCCATTACATAACGCGTTAACGCTGTCCCTATTAATTAGAAAATCCAATATTCGTAGCTACGACTACGTTCAACTCGACTCGTAATTGGCCGACTAATGTCATTAGCGTCGTGCTGCCCTCATCCCCATAGCTCTTTTCTAACAAAATAAAATTCATACGATTTAAATAAATGTTGCGCGTACATACGAGCGTCGTTGTTACGCAATGTACGTGCATTACGGATACACTCGAGGGAACAGAGAGAAACTCATTAGTTTCATCATTCACGACGGTGGTGTACGTTCATCTACAACGCGACCCATGCGTGTATATACATGGGTCGTCGCTCCTCTAATTGCATATACAACGGGGCTCGTTCAAATCAAGTTTCCGTCGAACACGGCTTTCTATCCTCGGGCATGTTGCTCGAGTCGTTTGGATAAACGAATCGTAACCCTTCGGAGAGCGCTTTTAGCGACTCGTTATCGACGCGAGTATCGATTATCTTTTTGCTCGTCGAATTCCACGTCGATCGAGCTTCGCTTTTACCAGAGAGCTTCTTATTACCGAGCGAAATTCTTACGAGGTAGAACGGGAATATGTATATATTTTTTTATAGAACGTTGTGGCGAAATTTTATATACTTGACAGGGCTGATTAGCGATAGAATATTTAACGATTTAAATTCATTGATTGGGCAAGGCGACTAGATGAAATTAATTAGGCTGGGTACTAAGGAGAATGCACAGCGGGATAAGACCGCTATATGCGTGAATATTTCATTCGAGATAAAAGCAACGAGTGAAATGAACCCTTAGCCTGTTGTTGTAGTGTTAACAAATAAACAAGTTTATCGGAGAGTTACAAGTATTAACAGCACGTGTATCTCGTTAGATATATCCGATGTCCCAGCAAGTAGCATGTACATACATATAGTATATATACATGTACATGTAGATATATCTAACGTCAGTAAGTTAAAGGTTAAGCTCCATCTGGAGCATACTCGCGTAGTGTGCGTCGCTAAAACCTTTTATCGAGAGATACGAATACGAGAAGAATTTGCCGATCATGCCCGAAGAAATCGGACAGTTTTACGAGCGCAAAACATACAGAGAGAACGTTCGTCAAGCATTTCAGACCTGTCTACCTTTTTGCCCGCGGGGATCGCAATATAATATATTTTTTTCCCATTCTTTTTTTCTGCTTCCTCCTCTGGATCTTTATTCGATTCGCTACACGCCCGCGAATTTACATGCATTACGCGTTGCAGCGTTATTAAATTGAAGCAATTTAACGAATGTCGGACAAGTTTTGCAACGTTCTACTGCTCGGCAGAGATATACGCTCTGGGGGCAGAAAAAGTTTGTCCATTATCAAACTGAACGAATTCACTCCGATTTCGAGCGAGCACATTTCACAGAAAGTTACGCGGGCACGCCGCGCAGCCTCGGGCTCCACCAAAGATAATGCAATAAGAAGAATCGAAGGACCTTAACATCGATTCACGTGCTCCAACGAACCTGTAATCGTTTGGCAACCGGCGAAAAAAATGTAAGAGAACAAAAAAATACGAGCAGTATGGGTAGAGAGGGAGAGAAAGAGAGGGAGCGAGAGAGACCAGGGGAGAGCCCGTCGGGAAATAATTAATATGCCATGGACGCATAACGAACGACCCCGCGAAGCAGTCTGTTTGTTTTCGGACGGGTCTTCTTCGGCTCCAGGCATGTCGGCCGTATCTCTCTTTTGCCCGGGCCTTCTGGACCTCCTGCTGCTTCCCCTCTTCCCTTTTTATTTTAGACGCACACGAGGCCCTTCTCTCAAGCTGCCTCTATCTATCCTTTTCTACCTTTTATTCAACACAGTACCGTACACTCTAATGTCTCTTTATCGTGCTCCGAAATAGCGCAGATACCATTAAAATGTCGTTTAGAGAAAGATCATACTGCCACGTCACGCGGTGGTAAAGTAACGTAAATTGCAGCGATGGGTATCGAGGATAGGAAAGCTTTTCGATCTAAATGAGCGATTGCTCCGGGGAATGAGCATTCATAATTCTCAACGCGACCAGATGGATCAATGAATTTTGCATTTAATTGGAACTTCAGGCAAGAAGTTTGTACACGTAGTATGGAGAACTGCGAGGAGGGATTTTCCTAAAAACCCTCTTACGAGGCACTGATGTCCTCCCTTTCTCTCTGGAGGCTCCTGAGAGCCGACCAACTGAGCGAGCAGCCGCACAGCAGCGGTGCACACAACGAGGGCCGCATGCCTCTCTCCATATATTCTCTCTACTTTAATCTTTCTTTTGTGACTCGGCTGTTTTAACGTTTTTTATTCCCCGATGAGCCGGGCCTCGTGAACGAGACAGAGGAAGATGTGCAATGCAGAGAGAGAAGAAGAGAGGTTGCGGAGAAAGGAAAGAAGAAGAGAAGATGGAACAGAGGGAGGGCACTGCTGCAGGCTTATTAGCAAGAAGTCCGTAGAGAAAGAGGAAATCGTATATAAGAAGTTCTGTCGAGGGAAAAAGTATCGTTTAATGGGAAAAAGGCGGAAAGAAGTGGAGGGTGAAATGTCGCGGATAAAAATGGCCCCGCGTCACTATAATAAAGAACTGCGCTGTCGCTAATCGTTGTAAAATTAAAGTTCTTTGTTTCGTCGACGATTCGCGGTTGCCTCGGACTTGACGAGAATAATCGAGACTGTGTTCAATCATGCTAACGAATTGTTTCGTTAAGTTGGAGCGGAGTTCGTTGCAGCTTGCACTGCAAAATAAATTATTCCGCGGGATGCAATGCGAGGAGAGAGGCTGAGAGACGGATAAGGGAGCAAGAAGAGTACGGTCGCGGATAAAGATGGCTTCGCATTATCATAATAAACTAGCGGCACGATGGTTAGTCACCGCGAACTGCTCCATGTCTCCCTGTTTATTTCGTGTGGCTCTCATTAACACACTCTGTGTGGGATGTATATTTGCACTATGTCAAGCACGGTCCTAGTTGTATCGAGTATGTTTCTCGAGGTCGATTTCTTCCAGATCCTTTCCAGAAACCTCTCCAACCAAGAGATATCAAACATTTTCTTTTTTGCCCAAATTTTTGCCCCCGCACCATTTATTTGGAGAAACTTGTTTCACAAATATACCTCAGACGAATGAATATTCTGCTCCACTTTTTTTCTCTCAAACTATGCGTTACGAGCTGTATACGAGTCCAGAGGAAACTGCAAGTCGGCGTACTATAAGAAGGAGGGCTTGGTAGCCGGCAGGTAAATGAAAGTGAGCTCCGTATACCTGTTGCGACGAGCAAGGTATAATCTTTTATGACTTTCAGTCGGCTACTCATTAGGGGAGGCCGCCAAGTATGAGAGCTGTTATGCTTTGGATGCCTGAACTCTGAACGTGAAAATCCACGACGTCCGTGGAATTATATTGCATGACCCCCGAACGGTCTTATCCAGCACACAGCCTTATAAATAAAGATGAGCTGTAATCAATTAGGGAACCGAGGAGAATATTGCTTCACTCGTATAAATTCAGCGATATATTCGAGATGGTACAACAAAGACAAGTGCTGGAGAACTTGTTGCGTGTATATAGACCACCCGCGATATTGCGTTATTAATCAGCATGAGTCATTTATTATCAATCATGACTGCTACTATCAAGAACAGTAATTACAAAAAGGAGGGACGAGATTCCCTTCCACGAGTAATGTTGTTGCTTTCTTCTATCGCACTTTCAGTATTATTCCAGTACGGAAAGGAGTTCATTGCCCTCAGTCTTGAGATTTTCTTCAAGATTTCGAACATTCGTACTTATACCTCGAAGGATAATTGGTAGCGGGGATCTTGTAATTTTATTTTACAAATTATCGATTCGGTATCATTGCACGGAGTTTGCACGGCCGATAAGCAAGAAATGTTTAATCTTATTCGACTTCGATTTCATTTATAACAACGAAAATATTTGTCTACTTTCAGATTCGCCATACGTTCGTGAAGTAAGGTGCTATTGCAATCAACGGGAATGCGTGCCTCAAGGATACATGTGCCGTGGCAGGGGCTGTTTCACCGAATTACCATCCAATGCAAATCCATCGTTATTAAGAGCAGAGCATAGCGCTTACAGCGGCTGTCTTGACAAGAGCTTCAAAGAACGGCAATGTCCCACGGGATACCTCTGTTGCGAGCAGGATCTCTGCAACCACGTAGATAGCCCAGCCATGAGAAACAGGCTCAACAAGACTCTTCAAGGTTAAATGAATGTTCTCGTTGCAAGATCATTAAAATTGTGCAGACTTAAGTCGATGCAACGCCATCGAGATTGGCATTTTCATGTTTCTCTGTGTATGCTATTTTCGTACGCATCTCGGCGTTTATTTTGCAATGAATTCTTTTTAATACAAGTCACGCTTCGCTTGCTTTGCATCGACATTGTACGATAGCAATTTCGTTCGCTTCGCTTTTAATTCGATTATTCAAATTTATGCCTCGTGCATTGCGTAGAACCTTGAGCCAGACAATTTCCACTTCTTTTAATATACCTACATACGTATGTACAGACATATGAGGCTTCAACGAAGAGACTTGAACCGTTGATTTGAAACAATAGTGAAAGTTGAAGGCTGTGCGAATTTATGAATAATGAAACCTATTGTACAATTTATTTAAAACAACCTGACATACAACGAACGATTTTTCTTTGTTACAGTATTGGTGGGTGACCAGCGACCTTTTCTCGGCCCGGTACAGCCGATCAATCATGGGGGTCAGACGACGGATGGATGGTTCAAGACTGCCACGATTGCTGTACCGATTTGCGGGCTGATAGTTCTACTGATACTGGCCAGCCTCGCCATTAGATTACTACAGCCTGTACCAACGCAAAACGACAAGCTAGGGCCACATCGGATGCCCGATAATGGACCGCCGTTATTGGGACCACCAAAAGTGCCTCTTGTTTAATTACCTTGAAATCCAAAGGCGTTTGATAAAGTGTTCTAGCGGATAGACATTAGTAAGACTATCTAGAAAGCTAGCGGGCTTACATAGCTCCACTTGGCTGTGAATTTTGTGAAAAAGCGACTGCTGTAAATTATAACATAGCGTGTTGTGCATCGATTGCTGCAATTCCTCCGAACAACGATGTTAATATGTCGTTCTTACATTGAAGAGTGAGAAAGGGCCAATGAAATAGGACCTTTGTACATGACGTTAATTACATGAAGAAACGAAAAACAGAGGAAGAAGCGGAAAAAACATAAAATGAAACAACGCATGATATCGCCTTTATTGTAGCATTGTAAATAGATTATGTATTTTGTATCGTGTATTAGATGATATCGCTTATTTAGGCGGCGTACAAATTGTAATGTAATCGCGTTCCACGATGTCGTCGATCCTCGATGTATAATTAAAGACAGATCTAACCACAAGACGTTAGTAATGTTACAATATAATCTCAAGAGGATACACGTATAATCCTGCAATAAAGAATAAACGATTTCCTATCGAGGAATAATGTTGATGAGAAATGAACGAATGAAGAACTGAAACCTAAAAGCATAATGAAGTCTGATAACTGTTTTCTAATCGTTTAGAATACCTTGTTTCGGAAATCAGTTATACTAGTACTCCTCACATAGTAATCGTATTCCATATAAATATTATTATATTGTGATAATATGACATAACTGTATGATAATTATATTATTAAATATGTACCACGACTTTGTTTTACAACACGTGCTACTCATGAGGGATAAATCGACACGAAAATCGATTTGAAATACATTGAAATAATTTTTCAGTAATCGGTCTCTATTTATTTGCTCCTTTTATCAATTACATACACATACCATATCGATACCCGATATATAGGAAGGGTATGTCATTATTCCGTAAAATAGGTAATCCATTTGATCAGCTCAGAAAATTTGTTTCGTTCCGTTTCGAAATAGTAACCATAAAATGTTCGTATAATATAAATGTTTTGGCATCACAGTTTAAAATCGTACAATTTTCACGTTTCTCCTCCTATTCCCATTTTGCAATTTTCTCTTCGCGCATACCTTGTTACGCTTTCGCCATCCGTCTCGTCTCCTTCCACGGGAAAAAAGTGTATTAGCTTATAAAAATACTGCTTAAGGTATGTATCTTCATTTGTATCTATGCTTTGTTCTTCCCAAAAATTGGGCTACCAGTCAAGTTCAATTGAAATTCGAGCAGGACATTGTGTTCCATCTATGTACACGTAACATAGGGATACCAGGTTTCGCTCGATGCTATAATCAGTCGACCGTCACAACCCGCATGACAGGTTTTAGTTATACCAGTTAACAAGTCGGTAGTTTTAGGACAATATTTCGCCGAACGATTTAACATAAGCTTCATGAAGTTTGTTGATAAAATCCGGATCACTTCTCAGTAGATAATTAAAAGCTTGAAGAAGCTGATTTCTCGTTAATGGTTCTACGGGTCTTGTTAATGGTTCGGGTGGACTTGGCGCAGCGAACATTACGGGTGGTATTAGCGCTGGTGCCGATCCTCTTCCTGATAAAGTTGGTGCCGTGATAATGTCCTCTGATGCCTAATTGAATTAAAAATGAAAAATTTACAATCCCCCGAATTACGCGATCTGTAACGTTCTGCAGCATTTGAAGCGGAACCCGCCGACACGTCCACTCACCGTTGTTGCAGATGCATGTCCAAATAAAGATACTAATGGATTAGTGTTATTAGAGCCAATTATATCAGTGGCTTGATTATTTGTTGAATTAGAAGACGGTGTGTTTGTGGGTGATTGTATCCTAAAGAATCCAGTTGTGCCATTTGTATCGGTAGTGCTTTGATTCACAGATGGCGGAGCTTCTTGAGTTACAGATGCAGGGGTAGATATTATTGAGTCTGGTTGAATAATCTTACTTCGTCTCTTAGATCTGTTTGTAGCCGTGATACTACCAGCATTAGTAGCAGTCATTATAGCAGTCGGAGTTGTTTGTGATTGGTGTTGAGATACTGGTTGGGGAGTTATAGACCTGTGTTGTTTTTCAATATGCTCTACCGTATGCGCAGCTGGGTGTGACATTAATCGTGCAAGTAATGGTTTACTTTCGTTTACAACAGTACCTGGAGTAGGCTGATCTCCAGCCTTAAAATGTCCAGTATTAACCTGAAAACATTTTAAGAACCTTCATATCTCCAGCCCCTAACATCAAACCAATAATTACCATTCATTGCGAGACAATTACTAACTTTTGCCTTTGCAAAAAAGTCCATCACGCTTTGCGAAGTAACATCTGGGCCTAATGGAGCAGCCAAAGGCCCAGTTATATTCTCTGTTGTAGGAGTACCCAAGGGAGATTTAGCGATAAACCCTTCTTTCACACTTCCTCCTCCGCTGCCACTATGATTTTTGTTGGTATTAAAATCTTCTTGAGCTTTGCTTAGCATACTGAATATATCAACATTGTTTACACTTGGTACAGAATCCTTTTTCACGCTAGCAACAGGTTTATTAGAAGCCTTACGGCTGTCATCTGTCTCCTTGACAAGTTTGTTTAACATTGCACCAATGCGTACACACTCCTCTTTATCATAAAACCAAATGCCATAGATATTGCATCTGGAATTTCTATACAGTAAGAAGGGTTCTTGGAGCTGTAAATCCAAGCCCTGTGTAACTGGCTCCACTAAATTATTCGTATTTAATCTGCAAGAATATTATAGGAACCGATTGGTATGTACTTTTATTGTGCACAGTGGCAATCATTAACCTTTAGTCAGACTGTTAGATACCACATGGTATATACTGTTGCAACTCATAAAGTAAAGCATGTCTAAATACAATAGAATTAGTATCTCTCATGAGGTTGATAAAATACTTAAAAATATTAGCAAATATTTGTAACGCAAAAATGTATGCATAACAATATGCATATATACATATACATATATATATTACCTATTCATGATAAGAACACTGTTATAGGGCTCGCCATTACGCGAGTATACGAATAAAGCACCTTCGATATCGGTTTTTTCCCACTCATTATTGACTGCGTTAAAAGTATAAAGTGCTACGTGCGTTGCGGTCTCCAGAATATCTTTAACATAGGGATCTACTCGTTTTAGAGCGGCCACGTTCATTCGTAACCCTGTTAGATCCGTCATCGTGTTTCTTACAACTTGATGGTATAGTTTGAGAAATACGATAAATGTGGCTCCTCTTATAAATCTGTTGAACTTTAGCTTTGTTGCCCGAGCCGATCACTGAGAGCACTGTATTTCGATATAACGCAAGCAACTGCTTCTACAATAAACGTCATACTAAATTTTAAGGTTGATACCGTTGTTACATCTACGAGTTAGTAACATCACAGAATGCCCACGCTTCCTTTCGTTTTGCCTCGACGCCCGTTTTCTATTGGTGTAAAGGCAAGCAATAAGGTACGTTAAAATGGACGCGCTAACTAAAATGGAGGGACCCAAACCGATTCAACCAATGGAACTTTGAGAAATTTTGAAAATGCAAACCAGTATGGCAATAATATAATTATAATCTTGTTCATATATGCATCTCTAAATGTATATAATGCAATTTACAGGTCCCACAAAAAGTTATTTTTACATTTTCACGTTTACGGTAAGTTTTGTTGGTCCAAGAGGAAGATGAGGTAAAAACGTATGTCAACATTTTTCTTAGATTTTTGCCAAACAAAAATTTGTGTTGCGTAACATTACTTATAATGTTGTAACAAATGGAAACATAAATTGATAAAGTTCTAATAAGTATTAGTAATATTACTCGTTTAACTTCTTCAAGAAAGACACGGAAATAAAAAAGGACAAAATATTACGCCCTCTTCATTGAAAAAAGGGGTAAACCGCATGGTTTACCTTTTGGCCACAATAAAAACTACACTCATTGCTTAACTACTAATTTAATACGAATGTAATTAACATCATTTCACCTAGCAAAAAACGGAAAAGATAACACTGACTCGTGATGACTTTTATCTGTTGAACTGCAATTGAGAACTATTAGTGGATACAACATGCAACTCGTTAAACACCGTCAATCTTTGTGGCATGTTGTTTTAATTATTTACTTGCAGTAAATTATTTCGCCATTACCGACTTGTGCAACTTTAAAATCGGGATTATTTCATTGGGGTCAACATTTTCGGATTTGAATGTTTGAATAATCGATTAACATTTAACCACCAGCTTTATCCAGTTCCATTGTGCAACGTTTGTGATTAACTTGGCCGCTATATCTCTTGATTTTCTCTATTGTGCAATGGGTTTGATGGAAATCCAAATTGCGTGTAGTGCTACATAAAATAGAATTTTCGGAACATCATGCGCGCTAGCGTAGCGCACAGAAAAATTGGGTCGATGTGTGAAAGATGGCGGCTACTGCGTGGTGTGTGTGAAAAATTTCTTGCGTAGATATTGTCCGTAAATTTTGCCAAAACATGACAAGATATGGAAAAGCCAATTCGCACGTGTACGGCGCTACTATACGCGGAAGGTTCGTAATGCTAATGAATATTTAGATTCCATGTTTCCTGTTCGCGTAAGGGACGTTTGTTTACGAAAAAGTTTGTATAATACTTCGACGTGAAGTGGAGCGTTGTAAGGGAAAAACGGATCCTAACATAGACGAGCCTGGAGATAAAGTGTTGCCGGACTTCGGCCCGGTGAGAAGATCGGTAGAGATGCTGAAGCAATTGCAGATGGGGATGAGGGCTTTTCTCTTGATGGCCTCCCGTGTGTGGACATGCGTCTTCTTTCTCCTGAAGAAGCAGGTTAGAGCCGTAAGTAGGTGCTTCGCGCCTCTATCAGCTTTTCCTATCACGATTTTAATTCTAATATAACATCTCCTCAGCTGCTGCGTTCATTTTTTCCATTTTCCAAATGTATTGTACCATACTTTTTAACTTGCAGAAAATTTTTCCCGGTTCCAGGGAATATTTATCTTAATCGGTTTGTGACAATACATACATACAGCGCGTCCAATGATGCGCCTCTGATTGCACTGAAATATTCCGCCGGATAATTCAATCTTGTTCTTTTATCCCTGATCTTTCAACGCGTAATAATATAATAACTATGTTTTGTTTTAAATCTTGAAAATTGCCAGCAATTTCACATATTTATGTGGTGCTGCATTGTTGTTAATCGATGTCTTAATTAATAAGCGATGTATATAGCAAATCCTCCGAATGTAATGTAAATAATAATTGTTTACCATGGAATAGATTATTTTAAATAATCTTTTAATATTTTTTCTCTCATTCCTGAATATTCCATGTACCATATTTAATTACTACAAATATATTTCATCTGCATCAAATATTCATTTTTCGCATTCCTGCTGCTTTTTCGTGCGCATAATAGATGTGTTATTTTAAGTAGAATAAATAATTCATAGCTCTATACAATTATTTAACTTTTCAGATATCACAAATGCAACCTGTTAAATATGAGATCTTCCCACTATCTCCATTATCAAGGCACAGACTTAGTAAGTATTGCTGATATTTAATAATGTTTTTACACGTTGTAGTAAAATCTATTATTGTTTGTATGTAACAAAGGTATATTGCAGGTATAGTTAAGAGGAAAATATTAGTTCTGGATTTAGATGAAACATTAATTCATTCTCATCATGATGGAGTGGCAAGGCCAACAGTTAGATTTGGTACACCACCAGATTTTATTCTTAAAGTGACGATAGACAGACATCCAGTCAGATTTTTTGTCCACAAAAGACCACATGTAGATTTCTTTTTAGATATTGTTAGTCAGTGGTAAGTTATAGTTATATTGGGATTCAGACCTTGTATGTACTTAGGTTTTAGACAATATGAATTTAATGATAATCAGTATTTTGAATGCAAAAATGTATTATTTTCTAGGTATGAACTAGTGGTCTTCACTGCTTCCATGGAAATTTATGGAGCAGCTGTTGTAGAAAAGTTAGACAACAACAGGGGTATCCTAGGAAGAAGATATTATAGACAACATTGTACACCAGAAATGGGTTCCTATACTAAAGATCTATCTGCAATTTGTTCAGATCTAGCGTCGGTCTTTATACTTGATAATAGCCCTGGAGCCTACAGAGCTTATCCTCGTAAGTACAAATATACTAAATACATATAATAATCATTAATATTATTTAAAAAAAATTTTTTTCCAATTTTCCATTCGATTTAAAGATAATCGCGTGTCTAATTTTTTATTTAACTTTTATCGTCTGCATGATACAGCAATACTTGTATGTAAATTCTTTTGAATATAAAAGTTATTAATAATATACGAAAGAGAAATTATCACAAATGTATTTAGTGCACATATTCATGGTATTGTCTTAATCATTCTAATGCTATTGCGGTATCATGCATTGTATATCACGAGTCATGATTCATGATCTGTAGTCAGAACTTGCTTACATGTGTGCAACTATGAATAGTGGAATAAACAAGTTTCAATTTCATTGAAAAACATTGAATAAACTATGCCATAATAATTCAGAGATAATTTATCCTAACTTTCACAACGAAACTGTATCCTTCAATTACATCGTGGGTATACATCGTGATGTTCGTACGCTTTCATAATGGTCATAATTTATAGGGATTCAGATACCTGTTTTTTTTCATTTAATCAATACGGAATTATGTACTATATAACATTTACGTCACCTGCACTATCGGTGATACTAAATTATTCGATCGCTCCTAATTAAGACGATTTAGTTACAATTTAAAATCTTTTTCAAAATGTTTCATTTCATTTGTAAAATTTGCTTTTATTGTTGCTGTTATCGTAATTATTTTAAATAAACGACACTGCGTTAGGGACCAAAAAATATCAATATCATTTAGTTATTAGAACTACATTTTATATAGTTTGGCTGGTTAGCGAAATAATAAGATTCAAAACCCACATAAATCTTATTGAAAATCGTATCTATTTACAGCTATCAGCGTTGATGCTCTGTAAGCAAGCACTGAATACAGACCTATGGATAAATGTAAAATATGCTCAATTGCCAATGCTCTTCCACTTGAATAAGCACTGGATACTGCGCAGAATTTAATATATTTTTTTCAATAAATCCTGGGTATCAGGTATTAGTGTAAGGAATTAGAAAAAAAGTTTTTCAATTTGCAGCATCCAAGAAAATCATTAATTTCAACGAAGAGAAAGTACTATGTTACTTTGAATACAGCGAGAATACAATTACTTTTCTTGGATGTTTCATTGGACAATTGTAGTTTCTATATACTTGTTTTTTTACCCATATACATATTATTATTGTCCAAGGCGCAATTTTATAACAATGTTTTACGTTTGTTCCTCCTTTTTGTTATCGCAGATAATGCAATACCAATAAAATCGTGGTTTAGCGACGCGGGAGATACTGCACTATTAAGTTTACTTCCAATTTTGGATGCACTTCGATTTACACAGGACGTACGATCCGTTCTTTCAAGGAATTTACATTTACATCGTACTTGGTAGCATAGTCTGGATTAATTGATAAATTAGATTTATTAGAGATCGAGCTGCAAACCCGTTTAGCGTGTTTAATCTAGGGTTATGATTGTTACTGGTAATAGATATTAGGATGCTGTCTGAATAATGAGACAATGATCCTTTGACCCTGTCCTCATTTTCTACGCTCGTTCAAAAACGGAATTATAGCGAGTAAGTTTAAAAGGAAATGGGACCTTCAACCAAATTAGTTACATCAGCACAAAATATCCTGGTATATTTTCATTATGTTCACGTGTGCGCAATAATATATACATATAGATATATATATACACACACACACACGTATATATATAATGTTTTCTTAAAAAGATGTATGATTTGCCAAAGATCGAGATTTTGACGTAGCATAGATTTATATATTTCGCTCGGAATAATTTTGTTCTAAGTAAAGATATTATGCGGACATTTTAAGTATTTTTGCCACACATGATAAAAAAGCTGTTATATTTTTTAAACGAATTATTTCTGTTATATATAATATTACGAAACCTAAGGTGTAGTTTAAAGAAAACGAAAAAAATACTAAGTCACACTTTCAATGGACTATGCTGTAACTCACTGTATCAGTGAGGCAGTTATCCTAAATATATGTAATAATAAAACGAAGTATTAATGAACTATGAAGAGGCGATGTTTGATTTCATCAGATTTTCCAAAAGATTAGAATTACTTAAGGCGCATTGTACGATGTTAATACGTCGAAAAAGAGAAGAAAATAATAATAGACGAATAAAGTAACAGTGAACGGATATAATCATAACTATGCTGTATACTTTGTTCCATTGTTTAATCATCCAAAAGTAATATTAAATATTATATGGTTTGTACATACTATGTTGAAGGAGTGTATTTGTTCCAGAATGATTGGTTTGAGTGAATGAACAGTGTAATCAAGCCATTAAACGAAACATTTTGCAGGATATTTATATATGGATATACACGTAGCTGTATATACATATATATGTATAAGTGTTAGTTTTACTTAATCATAAAACTTTCTCTGAACAAAAAAAATGCCCATGTGCACAAGATTGAAACAATAATTTGTTCACAAATAAATTGTGTGCAATTGAGAACATTTGTTTATTTATTGACATATATCAAACGAATTGCTCACATGAATTTATATTATTAACTCTAATTTGTTCCAATGTAAGAACAGCCATGGGTAGTATAGATATAAGATAAAACGTAAAGCAGGATTACACCACACTCAGTAAAATAATGTCTTTCTGTACATAATATACTTGTATGTACACATGAATGTATGTTCTGTTCCCACATACATGCAACTATATGTATATGTCGAGAAAATAATAATTTTTTAATTTTAAATATACAGTGCAAAAATAATTTGTTGTATAAATGTAAACCATGGCTTAGAATGATTCTATAATTATGATTGTCTTTTTAAATTTACATACGGATTAAAATGTACATATTTAGTTTGTAAAAGTAGTTTGTACGTTTGATTTTTACACCTTTCCCATTTCATTGTTAAGTTTCTTTTAAACAGATTGTGTTAAAACGACGAGGGATACGGAACAGAAAGGTGTTCTTTCATCATGAATAGAATTTAATAAGAAAGCATCCTTATTTCTCAATTTAGTTGTCATTTTATTTTCGTAAAAAGTGTTAAACAATATGTGAGGCCTTTAAAAGCAGGGATAAAACATCGATGCTAATACCCGAGGGAGAACAGATTAATTCTTCTGGATTTTTCCAGAAAGATTAAGTAACAACCACCATTCATAAAATTGAATATTGCGCAAGAAATGATGCATTACATATCCTTTTGTTTTGTAAACAAATATCCCTCAAACGCCCTTCGTAAATAAACAATAAACGATTTTAATTTGATCTTGCAGTGCATAGACAAAATAAAATTTGGACCAAATGAAGGTTTTGAATCGTAATAAATACAATAATTGTAAAAAAATTCCACACCCTTGAGGCATGTTACGCGTGATCAAAATGATCGATGTCGTTTAATAGAAATCACAGAATATTCTGCACATCGAAGACTGTTATGATGGAAGTGAATACTTCATGTACTATCCTAATTTCACACCTTAGGTGGATCTTCGCGAATCATTTCCAGTGAACTATCTGAATTATTAGTACTACTACCACTTCCAGCATCATCTTCTCGTTCACTTGGCTTTTCCGGATTTGTGCCTGCAGCATCTAATTGCCACGACGGTATAGATATTGACGGTATAGCTGCCGGTGCACTTGGAAATTGTTTTCTGTTTGAAATGTAAGGTCTCAGTGAATATGGATATGTTTAAACTTCCTGACTTTGCTATGTACAAATTTTACACTACACTCTATCACGTTTCGCGGAGATGCTAATTGCGATATAATTCGAGAACGCTAAACATAGAATGTGTTTTTTTTTTAATACTTTTTTGTAATCATTCAAAAATAGAGTAGTGCAGATTTTGCAGATATTTTTTTTGTTTTTTTTCTTCCAAAAAAATGTTTGCTTTTCTATTCTGAACTGAATGTAACCGACTGATTGCATCCAAAAAGATATACATACATATATCCTTGTATGCGCGCGCGAGTCAGCATAAATAATGGAGTAAAACTTTTGTAAAATAAAAACGAAATATATCTTAAGGTGAATGGATAAGCTTAAAAATGATATAGTGAATGATATGTAAAACAAAATAATTATCTTATAAAGCAATAAATGTTACTAATCAAATTGTTGGTTACATACCGTATTCTAATAAGGATCTATAAAGTCTAATTATATACATAAATGTATATTATACCTTGATAAAAGTAAAGACTTCAGACTAGCTAAATCTTGTTTTAATTCTTGTACCAACTGAGGTATCATTGGATCCATAGATTGATTCTGTGACAACTTCTTTACATCGCCTTCAACTTTTGAAATTGACTGTTTCACCTCGTTCATAGAATTTTGTATAGTCTTATCTAACTCTGTTACGGAATCTTTTATACTATCTTTCTTTTTCCGGCCAAACAAGAAGGGTTCAATAAATTTCTAGAATACAACGAACAGCATTCTAATTAGTTTGATGTTCGATTCGAAGAAAAGTATTGTATCATGTACACAGAATAATACCTTGTAGAACCAATAAACGCAATATACAGTAGCTCCAATTAAAGCGGTAGCATTGAAGAATTCTTTAATTCTTTGGAAGAGAGTTATTTGGTATTGTTGGGAATGAAGATATGGATATAACGGACGACTTGGCGGAATAGGGATCACTGTATAGTCACTTGAACTACGAACATTTTGATCTGTTGTTATATCAACGGAGGCTAATTTAAATGCTGCTTTAATTTCCTCCTCTGTTAAACCCTTTTTCCTAAGAAATTCCTGTTTACGTCCTACAGGACTACTTTGTACCTTTGGATTTTGTAAAAATTCCGCAGCAGTTTTTACCTTGAAGAAAAAATCTTGGTCAATTTAACTTATTCCATTTTTAATACTTAGATAATTGATCGATGTACTATTCTGTATTATCAATTTTCTTAACATATCCGAAAATATTATAAGCTGTTAAATGTATGATATGTGCCTATGTGTATGTATATATCTAGATGTATATATATATAACCTCAGCAACAAAAACTTACTACATTCTCCCTCAATGAAAAGCTATTATTGTTTGAATCTTGGTCGGCCATTGTTATAGTTACAAATATGTTCACGAATTAAAATTTCATAACTACGAAGTGTTCAGATTTTTTACATGCAAATCATTTTGTAATCCTTCGTACACATGCATCTAAAAGTATTGCAACGCGCAGGCGTTGATATAAATGCTCGATATACTATCTTTCGAGTAGAAGGAAATTTTCGAATATGAATAAAGCAAGTTACTGAACTTTGAATTTTGCCTGATTAAGTGGATTATCTGTATGACAAGCACGAAACTATACAGAGATCTGCAAGAGTATTAAAGGTACTTATATGAATTAATGATATATATTCATTCACTGTTCAATAAGAGCAAAGAAATGACAGTGTGTATAAACAAAAAATTCTTCTGCGTACATGAACAAAGAGTCTAATTGGCATACAATTTTTAAATACGATTCTATGTTTCCTTTACATTTTTGACAGAGTCATTATGCATGTAGATAAATGTGCAACTACCGGTTTTGAAATCAATACAACAACCCCATTTGCCCCATAAATATAGAATTAAATTATTTGCGAAAGTAGCGACGAATAAACGAATCTAAACTCAATGGTCGCATATTACTATGTAGTAGACCAAATAATTCATATTCTGTGGATATCTGATTATTATAGTATATGTTTCTGAGATACGTAGTACAAAGAAGTGGGTGTTGCTTTCGTCATTTGATAGTTCGTACTTGTATCAGTAGGTTGGTACTGTTACCATACTTTTCGGAGGCTGATACAAATTAGTATCGCTTATTTTTATTAATCGCAGTGAGAGTCATGCGTAAGTGATCATTCATTATTCTAAAATTCCAGTTTATGATTATTGCATCCTATTATTCGCAGAGAATTCTCGATGAAGATGATACGTACGGGTATAGGCCATTCATTTCCGATCAATAATACTAACCGTTTGCAGGACATGTTAGAAAGAACCTTAAATGTCATTTAATGAAAGGGGCGTTATCTTTTCTATACTACTTTTCTACCTTACTGCTTAAATAATTTCGAGATGTAAGACGTTAGTATTAATTGTTCAGTAAATCGTATCGTCCAACTTGTTCAAGTTTTAATAGAAGGTGATTGCCCTAAGTGTTAACAAGTATTGTTTTAACATCATATTCCATCATTTATTGCCGTATATAATTTATTTTAAAGGCCACAAAAATGTGTCACGATGTAAAGCACACTTATATGCTTGATAACTTTTATAATAATTTGATATAGTGCTGTAATTATAAGATACCAAGGTCTTTGTGCTCTATGAAAATAATATATACTTTACTTAAAAAAAGGAAAAAAAATACAATTTATAAGCATTGTTTTAGTCATCCCAAATTTTAATAAAAAATAAATATTCTGTTATAGATTGGTTGTAGTTGAAACAATAAAAGGTACCCTCTGTCAAAATGATAGGGGGTTTATTTGTGTACAACCACAAGGGAGAGGTACTCATCTCTAGGGTGTACAGAGATGACATTGGTCGAAATGCAGTCGATGCATTTCGTGTCAATGTTATCCATGCAAGGCAGCAAGTTCGTTCTCCAGTTACCAATATCGCAAGAACATCGTTTTTTCATATAAAACGTGCTAACATTTGGTTGGCCGCTGTTACCAAGCAGAATGTTAACGCAGCGATGGTATTCGAGTTCTTGTTGAAGATTATCGATGTTATGCAGTCATATTTTGGCAAGATCTCGGAGGAGAACATTAAGAACAACTTTGTTCTGATTTATGAATTATTGGATGGTCGGTATCCTAATATGAATTTCCAATAATGCAATACATTTTAGCTGTAATATTAGATAAACTGTTGAACTTCTTGTCCAGAAATCTTGGACTTTGGCTACCCACAGAACTGTGATACCGGGGTATTAAAAACTTTCATTACTCAGCAAGGAGTCAAATCGGCAACGAAGGAGGAACAGGCTCAAATAACATCGCAAGTAACCGGTCAAATAGGATGGAGAAGGGAGGGCCTTAAATATAGACGCAATGAATTATTCCTCGATGTACTTGAATACGTGAATCTCTTAATGAGCCCCCAGGGCCAGGTGCTAAGTGCGCACGTTGCTGGAAAGGTGGCTATCTTTAACGAATAAAAGTAGAAAGAAAGGTGAAGTATTTGTAGTGCCAATGTTCATAATATCTTTATTCCATTTAGGTTGTGATGAAATCTTATTTGTCCGGAATGCCGGAATGCAAATTTGGAATCAATGACAAAATTGTTATGGAAGCTAAAGGTATTAAGGGTGGAAATGGTTTGGGGGGCGCTGGAGACGACCCTACCGGCGCTAGATCTGGAAAACCTGTTGTTGTTATCGACGACTGCCAATTTCATCAATGCGTTAAGCTTAGCAAATTCGAAACTGAGCATGCTATCAGTTTCATACCCCCCGATGGAGAGTTTGAGTTGATGAGGTAACAATTGTTATAGAATATGGAGACTGCTAGATTATTCAATATGTTCAAACTATTTCTTTTCTTATTATAGATACCGTACCACCAAGGATATATCATTACCATTCCGCGTAATTCCTTTAGTTCGCGAAGTAGGACGTACAAAGATGGAAGTAAAGGCAGTACTAAAATCGAACTTTAAACCATCTTTGTTGGGACAGAAGATTGAAGTGCGTGTACCGACTCCTTTGAATACTGCGGGTGTACAACTGATTTGCTTGAAAGGGAAAGCGAAATACAAGGCATCCGAGAACGCGATCGTATGGAAAATTAAACGCATGGCCGGTATGAAAGAAACTCAGCTATCAGCCGAGATTGACTTGCTTGAAACTGATACTAAGAAAAAATGGACCCGACCGCCGATTTCAATGAATTTCGAAGTACCGTTCGCACCGTCTGGATTTAAAGTGCGTTACTTGAAAGTATTCGAATCCAAACTAAATTACTCTGATCATGATGTTATAAAGTGGGTGAGATACATAGGTCGAAGTGGTCTATACGAGACAAGATGTTAATAACATCTAACCGCATTAATTGTAAATGTGTAATCTCAAACGCATAAATACGATCTTCTGAAAATTTATCTCTTTGCGGCGCATGTATAAATAAATCAGAGTAACTGATCAAAATGTTAAGAAGCAAAGGAATGGGGTACCAAGAGGGAAACGGTTTTGTGCCAATGTTCTTTTGTCATCCGATTTTTGTGTTCTATTTTATCGTAGCGTATGCGTATTCTATTTAAAAAAAGTTTTTGTACATTTTATTCTGTCCGGTTTTTAGTAAAATGTATAGTTCTGCGAAATTCTAATGTCTGTAATTTCATGCATAGAATTAGATTTTAATCTTGAATGTACACGTATTACATCGCGTACCTCATTAAACATTAAGTTAATAGCAATTTCCATTTTGTTTTATAAAAGGGGGGAAAAAAATCGCGAACTCTTTGGTATCTGATACGACGAGAAAATTCTGTAAATGTAATTGCTAAACATCGTGAATGGTTCCAAAATGCGCTCAATGAATTTTAGTTTATTGAAGATGTCTGTTGTCACATATAAAAATGAATAGAGAATGTCTTGATTCATTGTAAAGGAGTAATTTTGTCTCTCTATGTTAATATTCATATGCATAATAAAGTATGTATGTAATTTAAATATGTCAATAATTTTTCTATAATTGTAATTGTTATATGATTGTTTTCTAAACCATGGTACAAGATGTTCACGTATAATTCGTTTTTAGAGCGATTCGAATTTTGAATAGGCAAGATGGATGCCATAGAACGTGTTGTAACGGTCACTTTCGATCGATATATATTTCGAAAGAATTTGATTCTTGCATAGATCATTTTTGCGACAATTATGTACAAACATAATCTTGAACTTTTTAAAGTTTTGGGACAAAATAATTATTCCACGTATCATTGATGAGGTGTTTACGAGGTAATTAGGAAATCAATCATAAGTTGCAATGGAGCAGCATCCTGCTGCTCCATTACTTCTCTATTTATTATTACATTTTTTTGTAATAATGCATAATAATTGCGTACTCACCGTTCGCAGATATTCTTGCAGCGATAGGGGTCAGAATTGTGATGTTAATCCATATTTTAGATCCTTTTTCCAGAAAAATTGCACTACCACTTGCACAACGACACTCGCGAGATTTCGCGGGATAACGAACTGACGTCAAACCGTTCAAATTTCAAGCAGCATCAATCTGCGCATGTCCAATTATCAATATGCATTGATGGTGGTCGATATCGATCAAATGCATAATTATTGAAATATATACATATATACACATGTTTCTTAATTTATTTACAAGTATTCTAGAGCCGATTAAGATTGCTACGTTCTGTTAATATTTAAAATGTGAAATTAATAATTATAAGAAATTTTTGATACCGGAAGTTGCTTTTATTAATTTGTTATTGCTGCTTAATATTTTACCATTATATTACTCTATCCATAGAGAAAGTTGCAACTATACAATGATTATAAAATAAATTAGAAATTTATTCAACCTTGTCTACTATTATTTTCAATGGAAAACGCCTTTTCTCTATGATCGAACGGGTAATTGATTTGACGAGCAACAAACTGAACACCGTTACGAACGCTTTTACGTGAAGTGAGTGGCGAAAAGGGCGCGCGTTAATTAGTATTTAATCCTGTCATATTAATTAAGGTTTTAAGGAAAGATTCAATCCGCGTGAGACTTGGAGTAGAAATTTGAATTTGACGCGAGTTTCTCATCTATATGTCGGTCGCTTACTTGGTGGCAGAGCGTGATAACTTCTGCTGTTAGCGCATGCGGTTCTCGGCCATACCCGTGCTCGTACCTGTCATGGATTCCAAGGATCGACCGCGGGCGCAGGCACGCGTGATCATACGATTTTATGCGTGAAAATCAACAGTACATCGAGAGATCTGTGTACGAAAGTAATGCACGATTATGAGGCGGTTGATAAAGTGGTGATTTTTCATTGATCCAAGTGTCGGCGAAGCGTAAACAATCGTCTCAAGATGAGCCCTTTCACCACGGGTTACGGGCCTTCTGTCATACGGTGCACAGATATCGTAAGTATTTGTTATACCGAACCATTTTACTTAATAAAATAGATGTACACTATCGATAAGCGACGTGCGTTCCGTGACACGGTTTACGTTCGTCCTCTATGCCATTCACGACCCAGACTGATCCGAGTATTACGCGAAAATTCGTCGAATGTCACGACAGTTTTTCTAGCCCTATACTACTATTCACCTCGGCAAATTTTTGTTGAATCAACATCTTTGGAATTCAGTGCTGCGTACCAATGTTTAGGTTACACCGCGGTTACGAATTGTATACGCCACGTCCTCGAAGTCTCGTGGCAATTCTCACCGAGCAGTTTTATGGGTACCGCTATTTTTAGTGCATACCGTAAACCTGCTGCTCTGGCATAAACGAAGCTATCGAGAATTTTACAATTTTCATTATTTACTGACACATATTGTTTGTCATATTGTTGCCTATCGGTTGCCAAAAAATGCTGGTCCCTAAATGCGCGATTACGACTGCACGCGTTTGAGTCGTCCCTGTGAAATGCCTGGAAAATATCAACGGAATATTTGATAGAATGCCACTCGTTTTATTAAATGACAGCTCGACATGGACAAACAATTAGTATCGTCGGAGTATCGTATTTGGCGGGAAAACGGAGGAAGTGCCAATAATAATAATATTCTTTGTATCGAAATGTCAGAGCGCAACGTGATTCATTAAACGCCGACCATTGTCTGGGCGAGCTCATCGTAATCAGCTGTTATCAAGAACATTGCTATACGTGTTTCCTGCCACTTGTGGTACTACATACTAGCCATTCTGTCGTAACCGATGCAAGACACCTTTACGGCTTCATTGTGCATCGAATTGTTACTATTAAACGTGCACAGTAGGGTGCTACACCTCTTTTTCTCCCCCCCCCCCCGGGGGGGTTATTTCATCGTTCATCTTATCGCGGTATATTGGAAACGATAATCGATATTCGGCCAGTGGGGCGGCGGTGAAATTTCAAGTTTCAGCAGGGACTATTAAAAGACAAAACGGACAGTGGTGCCTTAGGGACGAAAAGCTGGTCGATTCATAGTAGTATACTTAGAAGCCAAGTTTGTAATCTTCTGTTTAAGGAAACCTTGCGCTTGACGCGCGCATCGTACAATAAAGGAAGGGCTGAATATTCTAGAGGGAAAGCGAAAGCTACCATCAGTTAAAGTGTCCAACACATTTTATATTACGTTCGTTATCATTTTTCACGGATCAATCACGCGAATGTTGTTGTTTCCTACGATCCAACGTGGATAGATTGGACGTGCACCTGTTTCGTCAGTGTGTTTAGGTATTTATACACGATGTTGGGCCAGTATATTATAAATAAGCTGTGCCACAACTTAGGCGAACCGCTCCGATATTCGATAATCTGAGTATGCATTTAGTTAATTGCGTTAATTGCTTCCCTTATTTTCCCTATATTTCCGCTAACAATCGTAGTTATATATTGGACTTCTTGGCACGGGTGATGCAAGTAAAAGTAGACACAGACTTCTTTGGACTTGTTGAGTCCAACACATGACCGGCATCATATCTGGCACCGTGTGGTACCCTTAGAAATTGTATACAATATCAGGATTATACAGCTATGACTACACGATAGTTGCACCCGTACTCCTACTATGTGCATATAAATTACTATGAATGTTTAGCGCACATGTGTAGCATTAAAAAAAGCAAATAAATATGATAGTCTATTATGTATGAGGCGACGATCGAACGTGTATAGCGGTTATCTGCCGATAGAGCGGCACGTGCAACGATAATAATAGAACTGTCGGTGCATTCACATACGGGGGATACCTGTTGTGTAGTATGTTAAAGAGACACAAAGTTTCACGCTCAGGCTCACTTCAATCATCCGCGGGATTAGAACCGGTTAAATCGATAAATCGAAACGAGCTACGGCGTTGGAAATACAGTTCAATCTTTCATTAATATCTTTCATAGATATATTAATGGACGTCTATAATATTTAACGCTATATTTCATCGTTTCATAGCTTAAAGCTTAAACGATCGGGTAAATATTGGAATGAACAATCGTCCTTCTGTGTAATATTTTCTTTTTTAAGTGCGTGAAAATTAGGTCAATGCATCGTCCACGAGGCATTAAATTTTATCTCTTGTGTGTACTTTTATTATTTCCATACTAATGACTGGTACCTTCTTAATTTCGGATGTGTAATGAATTAATCATTTCTTTGACGTCATTTCGGCGTTTGTCAACTGGTTTCGTGCTCAAGGTTGTTCATACAGTGATAGCCAAATTCCATTCCACTCGGAAGACGCGTATGGGATGAAAAAGTAATATATTTACATTTGTAGTCACGTGTCAGGAACATTTAGTTATTAAAAAAAAAGTGGGTGGCATAAAATGGTTCAAAGATCAGTAAAGATTACCTTTTTTTCATAGCATTATTCACGTTCCCTTTAACTACACGTTTCACTACAGTTTTATCCTGAATTATCTTAATCGTTTGCCTACCAACCTAGTCATTTATATCGATCGGTGGACGCTAAGTCTTCCATAACATTTTTTCTCGGCCAACCACCTCTATTGTACCCGGGTAGTCAAGGTATCAGATGTTACACCTAAAATCCATGATTCCTCGGGCACGTACGTTGGATCAATGATAGGGAAGGTTGCGTTGCTAATCACGTGGTGTTGAGGCAGAAGATAATTAGGGGATGGGAATACGGCTCACAAATTACGAATCCAGATATGGGGTAATATTTTTTCCCCATTTTCCATTATACGTTTGATACATTCCCTGAATATTAACACAACTTTCCTATCTTACAACACGGAAGCGTTTATAGTTGTTATCATTTCCTGCCTCATTATAGAACGGATAACGGCGAATCTCTATCTACGAGAAATACTGTTCGCAACACTTTTCATGCCGTTCATAGAACTAAAGATAAGGCTGATTTTTTTTTCGACGTCGCTTAAATTTATGTTCTCTCTATTAAAAAAATATAAACGTTAGAGGGAATTTATTTGAACCGGTGCACTCAATGCTTCTCTGAAAATTTCTCTATTCAACGCAAGCATATTTATACAACATACTGCTTCACGTAGCCTCGACGTTTTCGAGAAAACTGAGATTTACTGGTTCGCTCGAACTTTTATTTACATACTACCATGCACAATGCACTTCTCCGACGTGAGTAACGCCCAGCCAACTCGATCAATTTTCTCAACTGCCGTTTATATGTTGGCTACACGTTTTTGGATGTACCTACATATTATACGTACTTGCTTGTTGACGACATACACCACTCGAATGTACATACTTCCTTCACTTTCTCGGCTGGCCGCCTTGTCACCTCCTGTCTCACTGACACGAGGTCGCTGGTGAACGATTCACCTTGCTCTTGAAAGTATTGCTCCTGGAAGTTATTGCCGGCTTTGAAAAAGGGGATTCTGCATTCAGTTCTATCGAATTGCATGTGTATACTGTTATCATCGCAGTACACGATCGGTTGTTTCATCCTTTGCTTTTTTCATCTTCTTGTATTCAAGTTCTTGTTCGCCAAGAATCTCGGGGGAAAGCGGTTATTCAGGAAATCAGGCTGCGACCACGCGAGCAATAAACTCGGAAAGTTGTTGCAGTTTCCAGTAATAATCTTTTGGGCTGAAAATGCGTCGGAGATGGTCGTGATGTTGTGTGGATTTCTGCAGGATATTAATGTTAGACAAACTGAAATGTGTGGCAGGCATGGCATCGTGGCAAACTTAAAGCAAACAAGTTTTGGACCGGTTAAAATGTTTCACCCTTTTGCATGAACTTCGTTTAGGCATGCTGCTTGTTTAGGAAAACACCGCAAAAACAGGGAACGTTTTTGCACCATTAAAGTTGCCTTCTCGTTGCTTCTAGAAAAGTAATATACGTAAATTGCGTTGCCTTTTGCGTTGCCTAACGAGCTGTATTAACGCGTACGCGAAATACTAATTCTGCCGGGGTGTATTATTAATTGTGTAACGCAGTTAAATTATTGATTGCCACGGTGGAACAAGTGCATACTGTGTGTAAGAATATCTTCTATGGAGGTAAAGATAAAAAGAGCTTGGTGACTTTGGACATTCAGAATTAGTTCACTCTAAATTCAACTTATTCCATGTAAATTATTTTTGTGTACAATGTATAACTTTTGCCTGTACCGGTTACGGATAAAACAAAAACATATACATACATATTTCACGGAAATAAGAGTAAAATCCTTTGTAGATATACGTGCCCGACCAGAAATTCTTTTCCAAAATTCAAGCCCGCCATTCCCCGTTCCCTGGTTGTATGTTCTCGTATATAGAAAGTAGGTCGGCATCTCTCGAAGGTAGAATAAACAAATAATGGAAGGAATATAAAGCCGAACGTTGCATCTCAACCGAAAGCAACGGAACGCACTTTGCTGACAATTTGGTGTACGCGTGGGAGCTCACTTGTTTTCTATGTAGAGAAATAAGCTTCCGCCCGATTTTCCTATGCAAGGGTCTATGAAATTCCTGTTCGAATCGTGACCAAACGTGTTTCTTTTTACCTTTTCTGTCTTCTGCGGAACGACATCGAGTTTATAATACGCATGGAAATTTCACGAAAAATTTCTTGTTCAGCTTGTTCACACTCGTCAGCTGTTGTATTTTAACTGACACGCGACACGTGGAGTTGATCGGCATTCCACACGTGCAACAAAAGCGTGTCAGGTGTTTGTAACCCAGCGTTTGCGTGCGAAAGTATATCTTGTTTACCAGAATTCTGAACAGCGTTGCGTAACCCACCTAATTAAAGCTTCCGGATGACTACTTTGAAACCATGTCCATTTAAAACACGTACGTACGTAATCGAAATATCTTGCGCAATTGCAGTGCTGTTTACTTTTCCGAGGGCCATCGATTGGGTGTCGTTTCGTTTCAAAGTTTCAGTCCCACGTAGCAAAATGTTCACTGTGCAGAGTGAAAATGTTGAATCGACTTATTGCTTGTTTGACACGATTGAAAAGGTATCTTTGCAGATTTCATTAGTCATTCGATGGCTGTAGCGATGTCGCGAGAAGCGCTCGTAAACTGGTTACAAGCTGTCGTAGGAGTCTTTTTTCAAAATTCATGCCTTGAATTTACCGATTCATGGGGAGAAGGGAACTGGGTCAGTGCGTCTCAAAGGAAGGGTGGTTGGCTCCAAGGTGAATCGCAAAGTTAAAGCGAGCAAGAGAGATATTAAGAGGATAAAGGGGTGTTGGGTGGGTGTAACAGGCCGGAAGGGCGTGGAGGATGGTTGAACGATCGGGAAGCCATGACGAAATTCCAAGTAGATTGTGTCCCTTTGTGAAACACGTGTCTGTCGTAGACGATTGGCATACCTTTTGTCGCGGAATAATCGTTGCACAATCATCCATCAAATTGGTTAATTTGTGATCAATGAAGTAGGAAGATAAATATAACTTTTCTTCGCCTTACAAGTTTGGATATTATTCTGAACTTTATTTCTCCTAATTCCTCGAGAAAACTATGCATTCAATTTACTAAAACAATTGAGAGTTTATTATACTGCGTGGAGAACTTCGATGATCCCGTAATATTTAATTAATGTTTAATTAACGCGCAATAGTCTTGGAGTAACGAGAGTCTCGCAGTAATGTTTTCGTGTGGGATCATATTTTATGAGGGTTGAAATGCATTGGGGAATTAGGTCTCGCCTCTCAAAGTGGAGGGCAAGAGGGTAACTGTCTCCAAGGTGAGTCCCAAACTTTGAAGTGCAGTAAAGATAGAGAGAGCAAACAGGGTGAGAGAAAGGGAGAGTGAGAGAGAGAGAGAGAGAGGATGAGAGGCCAGGAGGGCGTGGAGAATGATGAAATTCTGAGTAGACAAGTCTCTTCTCTCAAGCACTTACCGGTCGTTATGGACTTTGTTGTAAGTGAGAAGGGAAATTTTGCAGGGAGTACGATCTAGGCTTGCATTGTTTCATTCATAGCTTGGACTCTGGAGGGTGGATGAAACGCGCTTAATTAATTCTCCTTTGATTGTACTTCAATTTTATGAATTTGAATTACGTCCAAAGTATTCAAAGTGAAATTGCAGAAGTGTTTTGATAAAAATCGAGAACTAGACCGATGGCAATAAATGCTACTGCACTCTGAAAATTAAGCCTGTTTCCCTCAAAGGAAGAGTAATTGTCGTCAAGGGGAATCGAGGGATGAAAATGTAAAAGGGGATGGGGTGTGTAGAAACTGAAGGGGCGTGGAGGATGACGGAATTCTGAGTAGACGGTGCTCCCTTGTGAATTATCGGTTCCTCCTCGATTGGTGAAGGAGAGGAACGACTATGTACTAGCAGGAAACTCGGAGTAATTTCGAAAGTTTTCAGTAATTTGCTGTTGAAACAATGGAGAATGTATTGAGCCAATCGATACCATTACGAGACAACGTTTGCCTTACAATTAGGATACGACACTTTATTTGAAAATCTTTGAATTAAAAATAAAGCTGCTGAAAGTGGTTTATCATCAATTACCAAGAGTACAGAGTAATTTGTTTGACAATATTCCGCGTTGTGCTTCCGATTTCATCAAGGAACTGGCAACGTTTCTACCCCTATTGTTATTACGAATAATTTCAAATCTCTCATGCGTCTATGATGGAACCGCTTTTCGGAAGACTTTGACTCAGTTTTACTGGCTAAATCTATGATAATAGCTGCCAAGAATCCCATGTTTGATAATGGCTGCCAACTAGAATCAACTTCGGAAAGCCAACTTGCTATAAAGTCATAAAAAAATAGAATTGTAGGTACTTCCACGGATTTGTGTATGCAGCGCTTTGATTACTCGTGAATTTAGGCTAAACCGGGGTAAATGGTTTGGTTGTCTTTCAAGTGGTTACTTTCCTTACACCGGTACCAATAAAGAAATCAAATCCTTTCTAGACACGAAGATTAATTTCAGAAGATATACCTCCTCCAGACGTGATTTTGGATACGTCCAACACCCTCGCGTGCTTCTGATCCAAGAAGTTAATATCTCTACGTTATTTGGAGCGGTTTCAAATGGTCGAGCTCGCGTATATTCATTTCTTATTTCTGTAGGCAATCCGTCATGAGTAGTCCACGAAATCCTCCGTGACAACTAGCCATTAATGTATTTCAAGCTCCTACGTCTTTTTACAATTCTTCCCGTTCCGTGCACTTTAATTGTCGCAATACAATTATTATTAGCCCAAACATTCGGAAGTAATTCCGGGCGCGCGAAGTCATTGCAGAAACGTTTCCCTTGGAAACTAGATTCGATCTCGCAATCCATATCCCCGGTCTTGGAGCTCCCAGCATGAGATGTTTACAAGCCATCGTATACGACCGGATTTAAAATCAAGCACTAGTGCTCGCGTTAAGCGCTACTACTCATACCTTAGTAAAACGGGCTGTAAAAATCTATCGGCAAAGGTAGACACAGAGGGCCGGCGAAATAATCTCATCGATTCGCCTTTCGAAAGAAGCCACTCTGGTACACGCTCGGATGACACGTTCATAAGAGAGCGAGAAGGCCGTGACATGGAATAGGATGGAAGTAGGATCATCCTTTAAGACGACAGCTTTAATATCAGGTGTCTTGGTGTACGTGTGTACAGGAGGAGCAGGTGGCAGCAATCGTGCTGGAGCTTTAAGAACCAGGAGGCGGAGGCTGGAGAACGCGTTTCTCGTCGGATACTTGGATCAGCCGAAGAAGGAGGATCGTTTCCAAGGAGGCTTTCGTGCAACCTGTGCACGTTCTCCTTCTTCGTCAGTAACAGCAAGGAGGACCAAAAAGGGACGGCGACGATGAGGCAAGTGGTCGTGCTGGAGCCGGCTGGCAGCGTTCTGGTGATCAGGCAGACTTCTCTCGGTGGTAATGTCACTACCAGTAACACCAATTCCAATGCTGGATCCAATAACGCTCACGAGACCCATGGGCTCGCCAATCACGCTGCCGTGTCCACGATTGCCTCCAATGATCACAATCAGAATCGTATCGTCGTCGTGCGCTCATCCTCCTCGACCTGCATGACCACCACGGTGAGTCGATTAATTCATTGTGTGGTTGGACCAAATGAAATTGGATTTTCCTATTGGGTAACTTTCGTGGCATTATATAGGAACTTTTGCTGGGAGGCTTTCTCGAAGAAACTAAGCTGACTTTCTTACGTAGCCGTATTAATATTAGCAGGAATTCGTTGTTTCTTTCGTGTATATTTTTTTGTAAATGTTTCATTGTGATGACTAGAAAAGTTCTTGCGATGTAACGACAAGGTTCCACAGAAGACGTCCGACATTTTTCACCAGGCCGACAATCATTCATCCACGAATGGTAACAACATCAACGTTAACGCCAACCTGAACAGAAACTCTGGCGCAATTGGTAACAAAACATCGACGAAGGTCGGGGTTGGCGGCGGAGTCTCCAAGTCGAACGAGAGAAACGATCACCTTAGGAACGATCACAAGAGCCAAGAAGGGATCGGTACTGGTGAACCGAACTCTGGATGTCGTCCAAGGACGAGCAAGGAAGCTGCTCACGAGAATGTCTCCTTAGACAGGAAGCTCGATGGCGCGGATCCCATCTCCGGTAAGTACTTCCGCCATTACTTGCCTTTACCTTTGACAGGCCAGCCGATCCTGCCGTGAATTATTTATTCCCTTATCGGCCGTACTTCTTAGGAGCCAATAATTTACCTTGCTGTTTATGCACTGAATGGAAACTACCTAGCGACTCTGTACTGTTACGATCGACGGTTTACAGTCGATCGAAACGTTGGTCAAGTTACGGCTTTATGTTCTTGTTCTGCTATTGGAGCTATGCTCGTCCCACGAATCGCTTTGTTTCTTATCGATGGAAAGGGGGAACGGCCGGTCGTGATTTTCGTTTTGGCCGATCGGCGAAATTCGCTGTAAAAACGCGTCGATTTCCGACTAAAATGGGATAGAATGTTTCCATTCGGCAAGCGTTTCTTTGCGCAAGGAAACGAGTTCGATAAATGGAGCCACGTGCACGCGAAACGATAATTTTTTCGTTTATTACCCTTTCCGCGACTAGCAGTGACTCTTTTTCGTTTCCCTCTGTCGATATTAGCGGGCGGTACGATGATCTAAAAGAATATTTCCCACAGCTTTTCGCACACGTAAAGCAAAGTACTGCAATAAAAGTTTCTCGCAAATTGGATGCGACACGGCGACGGTCCCTTATTCGACGTATTGGTAGATTAATTGAGGAGATAAAACAAAGCAAAAGTTTGATGCGTCCCGAAGACACGATATAAAAAGATATATGCCGTATTAGAGTTGTGTAAACCGCATTGTGAACAGTTTAATGTGTGTATGAATATTTTTTAACGACTCACCGTGCCACTTAAATTTGTCGCAATTTTTCCAATTAAAAGAAACGTGAACATATATTACTGTAGAAGAATTTCAAATTCTGCGCATAACATCGTTGGATTTTAGTGCGCCCTTTAATTCGTCCCCTTTAAGTCTCGCATTTGAATTTCAAATGAAGCTTATCGATCGAATTTCGCTCGGAATCAAAACTATTTAAGCCCGCATGAATTATACATAGTTTATATTAACTTCTACGACAGGGGAAACAATTACTACGAGCTTCGTATTAATGAATTTTTAACATCGCGACGCGACGGGGGGAGGGAGGGTGGTGCGTGATAAGGTGATAAGTATTGCATATACAACGTCCTGGCGAAACGCGTGTATCGCCACGATAATAATAGTTTAGCGGCGTTTAATTACGTTCAAAGTTATTTTTCACCTGTCGATTTGCATTAGAGACGGAGTATTAAACCGAGGGGGGCGGGGGTTGGATCTTTCTGCTTTTATCACGTCAAGGTTGACTCACTTGAAGCAGGAATCTGGTCAAACTTTTGAGAAAAAAAAGATCCCTTACCGAGACCTCGTTGAAACTCCTTTTTTCAAATGTACTTACGAGAGACAGCGCTATCATGGCCGTATAATTTTTCTTCTCTTTTTCATACGGAACTTCGACGTCACGTGTCCCATTCTTTCATCGTCAAAGACCTCCCTCTTTATCGTTCTCTGAAGTGACTTGCTTGTCCCACGTTTCCAGAATTGAATATATGCACTCTGCATGCATATGCAGCCTGTAGTTACACGCAGACCCCGGAGTGTACGTAGCGTGACAGAAATACGCGTGTACGTTCGTGTTCAATTCTTCTCGAAACATTTACCACGATATGTGTGCATGTATCGCGAAGCTGATTGTTAGTAAACGATAATCAAATAGAATTACATTATTGGGAAATGCACGGCATTGTTGTAAAGTTTGCGGGCAAAAGAATTGAAACGGTTTTTTCCTGCGATGGATACGGGAGCATGGGTGGGTGGTCTCGTGAAACGACTAGGAGCTATTTTGATTTTTTAGTCACGCTGGTGTAGTGGAAAGGGTGGGTGAAAAAATGTTTTGCTTCGAATCCACGCATGTATGTAGGTCCGTATAATGCTTTTACTGAAAGTAGGACAGCCGTTTCGATCTTGAAACCACCCTCTTCTCGACTGGCTGGAATTTCACGATCCGATGCGTTTTTGAAACGTTTCGACGTCGCCTATATACTGCTGTCGTGTTCGTTTTGTAAAATATCCAATATAAAACAAAGGTTCTTTCGCCCCCCCGACGCGAAAAGGGAACGAGATAAATGAGAAATAAATAGGAATGTAAAAGTCGATACCTAGTACAGTGTAACTTTCTATGGCATCTGTGTGTTTCGTTATAGTTCGAAACTTGTCGGCAAAGTTCACCCCCTTAGATATAAGTAGACTTGGATATAAGTTCCCTGGAACACTATCTGGACAAGCAATATAAATAAAAGATTAGATCAAGCTATATTGGAAGTAGTATGTAGATTCGAATTTTAACAACCTTTTTCCCTGACTATATTAAGTTCAATCGCATTGCTTTGCTTCACCTTCAATGATTTTCCTGAAGTACGGTCTATATTTGCCTCTATGACAGAACTATATATTTCTTCCCCGGAAACCATTGTTAAACGGGTTGTCTTCCTTATCGACTGGTGTCACGGCCCAGTTTGAACGTTCTAGGATTTCTGCTTGCAACGCTCCATTGAAACACCGCTGAAAGAAGTGCACCCTGGCGGGTAAGCCCCGATGGGGATAATTCGTAGTTCCGGTAACATCCGCCAGAGCGGCGGGCCTTCCACCCCTTTATACCTTTGCCTCATCTACATGGGCAGGGCAGTCTTAGAATTTGTCTTCCCTCAAGCTCAAAGTTCTTTCTATCATTACTACTTCTACCCCATCTATCGATTTTCCTGGGATTTCCTTTCTGCCCGAAGGTCGAACCAGCCAGGCAATCGCGAAGATCTTAGATCGTAATTTGCCCACTGCTAGACGATGGCTGATCGTTTGAATTTAGTGGTTGGTATCCAGAAATTACTATCCTCGTGCAAGCGTTGGAATGTACCCCCAAACGGGTCGTCGCTGGTTGGCTGTTCCCTATACATATATGCCCTCTGCTATCCTGGCGTAACCGATCGCTGTTGACTGGAGTACGTATCGACCTCCTCGAGGCACCAACTTTTCTTTTCCCCGCGTTACTATTTAACCCTCTCCCTAACGCCATATCCGCCTCTCGTCTTTGTATTCTTCTTTCCTTTCATACGATCCCGTCGGTGTCCTTCTTAATTCTCCGGCTTCCTGTACTTTTAGTTTTCCCCATTCGTATCTCTCTTTGCGGCGTTTCCGAGGTGTCCAGCCTTCATTCCTCTCTTGTCCGTGTTCCCGAGGGGATCCTAATTCGGGACGTTGCGTTTAACGACGATGGACTGAGACTTAGCTGTTAAACGCGAGTCTCGTGGTCCCCGGCAGGAAGTAGTGAAGCAACTCGACGAATCCGAGCACGAGCTCCTTCGGACCCGGCGATCTTATTGATTGTCTTAGCTTTCCTGCCGCTACGCTCTCTCTCTCTTTCTCTTTCTCCCGCGCGCACCCTTTCTCCCTCTTTCGCTTCTCCTGGCCTGCACGGGGAACTCTTCTACACGGAGACGACGTTCTCGTTCTCCTTAGTCTGTCTCTGTTTGGCCCACACTGGAATAGGTACACAGGAATTTTCTTTTTCCCCCCTCCTCCCACCCGTTCCTTCCCTTCTTCTATTTCTCCCTCTCTCTTCCTCTCTTTGTTCCCAAATACTCTCATTCTCAGTGTTCCTCTCGTTTCTCTTGTTTTCTTCTCGTGGTAGCTCGACGAGCTATCGTCGTCGGCAACTAACGACCGGCGACTTACGTGTCCGGTTAACTTTGCCCCGTGTTCGACGAAACGAAGAGCGATCTACGTGATAAAGGAACAAGAGTGCCCCGGCCGCGGGACAAAGGGGAAGCTTTAGGCAGAGTGGAAAGGAGAAAGCAAAGGATTGAAGGATGACCGAGAGACCGGGAGGGAGATAGACAGATAGAGAAAGGGGCGGAGGGAAGGGAGAGATAGTTGGACAGAAGCCTCTGCCAACGTTCTATTTAAAGCCGTGGGGGTAGCAGCAACTAGCTGACTGGTAATTTACGAGCTTATACCAAAAAGTTGGACACCTTGGGGATGGCTCCGCACTTTGACACGTGACCCAGTTTTATCGAGTTACGTAATTGATCGTCTCGCGCCTGCCCGGTTTGCACCGCGAAATCTGCGAGGTCGACTCCCCTTTCTCTTTCTTTCTACCTACCTTTGTAATTTCCCCCTTCGTCACTTGTTTTCATTTCACCCCCATTTCGTAATCGTTACCTTGCCCCTTCTACTTCGTTACTCTTCCGATCCCCTCTGTCCGAACAACTTTTCCTTTTCTTCGAGAAATCCCTGTTGTTCTGCCTCTCGATTGTTCCCAGGAACTTTCTCGCATATGTATCGTTTATGTGCTGATTATCCTGTGATATATAGTTGATGGAGATACGAGCGCTCTGCTGCAAAGTTTTTACACATTTTTATTTTAGTAATTTAAACCACGACAAAGGTCTCATTTGCGAGAAAAATTCAACAAGGTGCACACGATTTTAATTCCAATTACATGTTCATTCTGTAAGGCCGCTAGACAAAGCGACGGGGATGAACGTGGGACAGGGGTCTATTTATACCGTATTTAACACACGAGGAAACCTTTGGGTTATTAGCCCTTTTAGCTTTGCGTGCTGACCTAAATGACGTAATATTTAAAATTTGCGGAGCATATTGATCTCCAAAATGTTACCCCTCGTTCCCGTTTCACGGCGGTTTAATTCATTTCATTTACGTGGCTGGTGGCTATCCAAGGGCCGCGATGATTTATAACTGTTGATTGTTCCCTTCTGTAGGCTTGCTATCAAAACAATCGAATGCGATTCTCAAAGCATCGTGTACGCCGCGTTCTTCTATGGCCAGGCCGATAAATCTGTCGCAAACGAATTCAGCTATGTGTAACGTTCTATTTCGACGGTTAGTCAGAAATTATGGAGCCACAAAGCATACGAGTAAACTCGGCGCGATACCAAAAATTAGTTGGCGGTCCAGCTCCGGGAAACAATAGCGATCATTTCTGACCATACGCTGGTACGTAAGCTAGGAATCGTGCACCTTATGTGCTCCACTTTTGTCCCCGTACTTATCCAAAAATAAGTTCCCATTTCTATTTCCCTCGTTCTCCTCAATCTTCCAATTACCTTCCCGCTACGTGGAACATGAACACCGAATGTAGGAGCACGTGCAAGTGCACGCGACCCCTCGCGATGAAAGAGGCGCGATAAAACGGTGGGCGTGGGATGAAAAAAGGAAGAAAAAAGAAGGTGAAAGGGTGGAACATTTTTATCCTATTAACGGTGACATTAATATTGGAGACAGAAATGTCCGCTCGTCGCGTACACCAGGTGACATGCAGGGCTTGCCGAGAAATCGACACTGCATATAGGGGTAGGTTTGGCAGTGTCGCGGCTCAGAGATAACCCTAGCTTATTTTATTTCCTCGGCGTACTGCTCGTTACGAGATTCGCTCAATTACGAGTTCCTGGATAAATTACGAGCTTATGCGAGTAAAATCTACGACCCCACCGTGCAAGAGCCACCCCACCGGTGCTCGACTGCACATGCTCCACACGTGTATCTGTGTACGCAGACCACACACGTTACCAAAAGCCTAGTTCAGACCTGACGTGTTATATACGCGAATTCACACGCACAGTGTCCCCTGTGTGTGCGCGCGTAAAAGCGCCGCTTAAATCCATATAAATACGTGCCCATGAATCCATCCATTAATCAGTTTCGCGAGAGAGCGGGCTCGGGACTCGACGCCCGAGTGATTTCAACCCCCGTCCCCTGTCGACTTTTTCTCCGCTTTTTTTTCTCTCTTCTTTTTTTCATCGATACCTATAAAGGCACGTTCGCAGGGGTCACTGGGAGATGGCAGCACTTCCATTAAAATTCGACGCGAACCTTCTGCGAGAATTCGATGTGTGCTGTGTCATACCCTGCTTATAGCTCCGTGTAGCCTACCTTGCAAGTCTGCAAGGCGTACGGCTGTCACTGTACGTGTAGAAACTACATGTATAGGCGCGAAGGCAGTCGGTTATAACCTGCGACGAGCTCTGGGTTGTGAGTAGAATATGGTTTAGGGGGTGGAAAGCCAAAGGCTGCCTCTATATGTCCCCGAACGGGTGAATCTGCTCAACATTTCTCTCCTCTGTCCTTTTCATTCTCTCCGGAGAATTCGTTTTTTTCGTCACCCCACCGCCCGTTCCTTTTTCACTCTAAACTGTCCCCGATTTGTTAACCGGCAACGCTGTTCGATTCGTCGTTTCTTTTTCGCTTTATCCGGTGAAAATTTCCACGCCGGGTGCAAATACTGATGGCGGCTCAAGGAAACTTTCCCGTTGGCAGTAGGTAGGATGTCAGGTGTTCGATAAATGCTGAATCACTGCAATTCTGCATTTTTAAAGTCCTACCCCTTTCTGTCCGAGCCCATTTCTCGCGGACCTCACTGGAAATTCACCCCGAAAAAGAAATGTGGGTTGCCGTTTTCATTTTTTTGTTTTGTTTCACGTGCAAAGCCGATTTATCGTCGAATTTGGGGAAACGTTTTCTCCCTTGTCCCAGTTAAACTAGCTCGCCTAATTAAAAAAAAAAAACGAAAAGGAAAGGGAAAAATAGAGGAGTTGCTTTTCGCAGTCTGGTGTTCGCTCTCCTTTTTCCCATTCCCGGATACTTTGCGCCGAGCGGTTCTCGAGGGTTCCCACGGCGAAAAGTAAAGCCTCGTAAATCCGACAGAGAGAAACCGCCACGTGGAGGTCCACGAACGAAGGGGATTCGTTAAACGTTCATACAGAAATTATCCTGCATGGCGTTCTAAATGCCGCAGAAGGTCGGATAACAATCGATTATCGCGGCTCGACATAGAGCAACACTGCACCTTTCCAGCATGCAGGATGATCCTGCTGCGAAACGGAAGGGTAGTAGGTAGAAATGTACGTTTAGGCATTAATTTGCATCCTCGGTAATCCTTAATTTACAACTCCGCCAGAGTTTTCCAGAGGGTAGCATCGGCGAGTTCTCCGCGGAATTGCCTCGGTGTGCACCCACACCTTTCTAAGTAGAAACATGCAGAAGGGAGAGGAAGAGAGGGATAGGTGGTATGGTGGGGTTATAAAATAAGGGGTAGAGGTAGGTAGTGAAGTGGGGATTGGATGTTAAAGGTGCAGCAGACGAGAAGGGCAAGGGGCTAAGGGGGGTAAAGGAAAAGGGATTCGGCAGACAGGGGCTGTGGCTGGGGCTGGATAGTTGGACTGGTCTCTTTGGTGGGGGGTTGGGGCTATGAAATGGCGGAATAGGAAAGGGGTAGGGAACAGTCGTGGAAGGACGAAAAGAGGGGCGATGGACGGAGGTCGAGAGTCGCGGGTTGGCTCACTCTGCGGCTCCCGCCGCTCGGGAGCAGACACGCGGGGCCAAAGACTAATTTGAACCTATTTTATTAACAAAACAAAAACATACATATTTGTAAATAACACTAAATAACACGAAATACACACGTCTCCTAAAGTCTCTTACCTACTCTAAAGAAACTCTTAGACCTCTGTAAAAAAAAAAGATAAAACAAACGAACACGGAACGCAAGCGACAAAGTAACTATTTCCAGTCCCTAAGCATTCGTTACGAAGCCTATAACGCAACAGAAAGGATACGTGGAGGATAACAGCGTGGGTAAAGAGAAAGAGAAGGTCTATTTTCTGAAGCTCTACCATTGCGCTGGTGTTGGCAAGAGAAAGGCGCGCTTGCGAGAAGGAGAGAGAGAGGGAGTGATAGAGAGAATTAAGGGTGGAAAGAAGGGAAGGAAGAAAGGGGTGCAAGTAAGGAAAACAAAGAGGAAGTAAAGGATTGTACGCGGTAAAGGCGATCGTAATACGCGTCGGCTGCGGGCGAATCTCTTTTTAAGTTCTCTCTGTACTGTGTGACCCTTACATTATTTTGTCCCTCCGATAGGGACAGGTTCAGTGTTGTAACTTAGGATATAAGAAGAATAAAAGCTCCTGGAACGCACAACGAAAAGAAGGAGAAAGAGAGAGAGAGAACACGAAAAGGAGTGTGTGTGTCTGCGAGAGAGATTCGAGGAAGGACCGAGGGAAAGGATCGCAGCGAGAAGGAACAAGCAAGATCGAAGAGGTAAAGAGTAGAGAAGAGGACACACTAGGAGATATAGTAGACGACGTGGAGAGAAAGGAGGAAGAAAAGTTCGCGAGAGAATTATTTCGGGTTATCCACGAATACAAAATACATCGGGGCTCCACTTTTTATACTAGTACGAAGAAGTATAAAAGAAACGAACAGAAGAGAAGAGGCTAAAGAAAGGCTGTCAGCGAGCAGAAGAAAACGGAGTTCGATTTTAATCGCGATATCATTTCGATGCGTCTACCTCCACGTGTGCTGTCCATCGTACGTCACGCCGAGAAACGTCTGCAACGTCTGTTGTGAATATCTCACTGTGACTCTTGATCTATTTTTTTTCTCCCCCCTCCAAGCAGCAGGCTAAATAATCTTCCGAGGCTTCCGTATCAAAGGTAGACAAATTTCAACGAACAACCTGGCTCGCGTGAACGATTCTTTGGGGGATATGTCCTGCCGTTCTAAGGGGAATCACCACCCACGTGCACGAGCCTCACGCAGAGGGCAACAACGTGAAGCGAGTCGTGTTTCCATCCTAGAACCAGGTAGCAAGCTATCCTGACAAAAAGAGTGCCGTCGTAACTTGTCACAATCCACGATCGCGAACACAGATCATTGCCGAGGCGCCGTATCAGCTGCACGCTCATCGAAATACACGAGGAGCCTGGGGATGCCTGCGAGAGCACAGAAACGGTCGCGGTTTGCGTATGTTCAGGGACGATGACGATCGGCCACGATCGGTAAGATCCAAGAAGCCGTCGCTCTGGCGAGCGCCACGGAAATGGCGGGCTACAATCATTCGAATCCACAGCGTGTCGTCTATCACGCGACCTACCCGACGCCTCTCGCACCAAGTGAGTCCTCATTTTCGTCTCGCGGGACGAGGATTATAGAATTATCCTATGCAGATTATTTTATTGCACGGCAAGGGCGTAAGGGATCCTCACTGAGATTCGATACTTATGCTATTTTATTATTTTTACAATGGGGAAATCGAGTAGATTTACTTTACGGCTTCTGCTTGGAGATATTACTCTTCACATCGGTTTATGAAATATTATTCTATGCACGAGGTCCGCGGATGGTTGTGAGGGGCTCTCGAAAATTCATAGCACCCGTTAGGTAGTATTGGTAATATAAATTACCAGGGAAACGAGAAAAGTGCAGCTGCACCATTGATAATATGAATAACCTGGTAGGCAAACTTTGGGGTGGCAAACGAAAATATTTCATACGACGAACGGCTGTTTCCTTGATGCATTGAAACGTCGATACGCGTAATTTATTGGGATAATTTGCAAAGCGGTTACTTGCGCAGTTCTGTTCTTTTTATCGCATATTAGTATACCAATGAATCGCGCCACGTGACCTAAAAATTAAATCATTCGATCCAGGTCCTCGTTCTAAAGCATGGTTCAAGCTTTTAAATACTCTCTTGAAAAGAAAGGGGGCAGACTTTCTTTGAGTGTGCTCTTTTTCCCTTTGGATAAATTATGTTTGAATTCTCAGAGAAGGTAGCATTATGCACTTCAAAAGTGCATTACTTTTAGAAATGTTGTTTTCTTGCCCTTGCATACGAGTTGTGTTACGATCGATAACAACCTCGATCCGCCGTGTATAAACATAACTAATGATGTGTTACGCAAACTTCTGAACTTTCGTTGCAAGGAATGCGTGAGTACGAATTACGGTGACTCGCGTGACACAGAAATAATCATGCTAGTAATTATTTGATTAACGACAGAGTTATGTAAAACCGATGCGAGTGAAACAATAACGATATGAAATTTCTCTAAATTTCAATAGTTGCTTTCTCGCCGGAAAAAAATTCAAGCCCGTTCGGAGACTTTTATCGTTATATTCTGTATGGTTTGTTTAGATGGGGATCCGATCAAACTTCCGGAAAATTTGGAGACCCTGCCACGAGCTGAACACTTTCCAACCCAGAGGCACCGATGGAACACCAACGAGGTGAGTTGATGATCAACGTGTAAAATGCAACGCAAACCCCGATTCCCAATTGCACAGATGCTCTTCTATTTCGTTCATTCAATCGTTGATCCCTCGGTTCCTAATTATAAAGAAGCTCAACGATGCTCTTGACGGAAAAAAAGAGAACAGGTTAAAAAAGTAATGTCTCGGTTGAGTTTCAACAAAAGAGCATACGGTTTCCAGTGGCACCGACTGGATATACATTTACACGAACATTCCAGTAGGCACAACTGGAAAGTAAATAGCGACGTCGCAACGCCGTTGGTGGCTCGTACGTAGCAGCGTCGGTGGTTAGAGAGGATAGATGCTGTCCGTTCGTGTGCAGGCTTGCATCGGTGTGCAGGGGTGCACATACCAACACGTGGAGCACCGTGCACTCGTAGGTGTACCGATGTAGTCCACTGCTACTCTGACCCCGGTCGGCCTCCGATCAATAGCTGGAGCCAGCTAGAGAGCTCAGCCGAGCCGAGTTGAGTTTTCAGTTCCGTCGAGTCGAACCCAATTGCGAGAGCCTATGCTTGCCCCATTGCTGTCTTTTGTGAAGGATAACCCTCTTTTCATATGCCGTTTTCCCCCCCTTTTGGCCATTTTCTTCCACCCGTGTTTCTATCTTTCCCCCTTACCATCTAGAAAGCCACCCCTTAAATGATATCGAGAATTAAAGATACCAGGATCCGGAGGAATTCCTTTTACCCTTACAGTGGGAGAGGAGCTGACGTCAATTTTTTCTTCCCCTACTAGTTCTTTGTATTATTGTCCCTGGGCTTGATCTCATGGTTCGGGGAATGCTCCGATGCGATCCCGTTCGAGGATTGCGTTATCTGGTAGTTTGATTCGTTCGTTCGAAACGATTTCTGGCTTGTCTTTAATTGATCGTCAGGGGGCGACGCTGAAGTGGAAAGTCGCACCTTGCTTCGCTTATCTATTGTCGTGTAATATGCATCGCTAATGAGGTCAACCTGGAACTCGGGCGCTGCATCATCTTTTATATTCTGTATCGTGTAAGTTTTCGCGTTGACGTTACTTCGACGTGGAATTAGCAGGATCATAAATATGAATGAACTTACCATTATCGGGTTCTTAGAAATTCGTGGGGTGGTGCAGAATGTACCTATGAATATTACGTAAATTTATTTTTCCCTCTGCTTTCTTTTTTCTCATTTACCCCGAACAACCATGGGACCGATGAAAGACCTACGCATCAGGGATTCATGCCCGCCAAACTATTCATAGGATGAAGTTCTTAGGAAGTTAACGGAGCAACTTTTTGTGGCACGAGGAAGTTTAAACTTTTCTGTATGCAGTCGAAATCCTTTGCTAGGCTCCTCTCGCTGTGATCTTGTTTTCTCGCCGGCTTTCTTTGCCCTTCTTTACCCGAGCCTCGCCGTGTCACTCGTTCCCCTTCAACGCCATTTCTCTTCAGCTTTCTGACAGCATATATGAGTACATCATCACAAGACTTTGAGTCTTCTCATCCTTCGCGGCTGGCTATGGAAATGTCTCGAACAACTATGCAACAGCAAGATAAATGGAGCGCGAGAAACTTTGATTCCGCGTTTGATTGTACTCAATCTTCCTGATGCTTAAGCAACCAACGGGTCAGCTAGTTGAGAATGGAAATTCGGTTTATTCGATTGACGTAGCGAAGAGTCTATTCTACAGACGTTGCCGTGGTTGAATTTTTATTGAGCTGATGCCAAATTCTAAGTTGTTATTGGAGACAGGTCGCAATCAAGTCTCAACTTCAAACGAGCTCAAAGTTGCTCAATGTTCTGTTCTGTACCGAAGCAAATCAATTCCGTTGCCGCTCGTAGAATTCTTTCGTGGAAACTTTTCCTATTAACCTTTTTAATAGCCTCGATTATACGGAACTAGAATTTATTGGCCAGAAAAAAAACAATGTACATAGCCTCAAGTTGTTTTACCCATTTTTTGTTCTCCCCGAACAATATTGCTGAATTTCTTATATACTTGTTTTTCTTCTTTCACATCCAAACTGATGCCCGATAACCAGCCAAGATTTCGCCGTGCCCTTTTTCGCTGTTAATACCATTGCCTGATAGAATCCCATTTGTAAGGAGATAGAACAGTGGATATATACCTGCAGAGGAATTGTAGTAATCATTTTTAGCATATACCTAGCGAAGGCATATCGTTTGTCTTGCACCCTTAGCATCGGTAATGAGGTTTAATGACGTTGATTTATTAACCGGTAACTCACTGTAATGACGAATAAGTGTTTCAAACTGGATCACGTAATATCACGTAGATCTGTTATCGGTTATGCAATAAAGTTGCGTACGGCCGTTCAACGGTGTCTGCTTTTCGTTCATTTCATTTTCATGGTGTGTCCCGATTACAGTGAGATTCTCTATTTGACATAGACGCAGACCTCTTCGTTAGTTTTCCGCGATAACATTTCGTTTAATTGATGAGCACACGAAGCCGCGAGGCCTATCTGTAAGCGGAAATCGATCTGAAAACAATGTTTCTGTTTGCTTCTTGATTTCCGATTGCAGCAGAGTATAAATGAAGTGAATAGCTACAGTTTACCCGGGCACACAATGAATAGCGACGCAATTAAACGTTAGTTTGCACTGTCAGTAATGCAATTTCCGATTCGACCGTTTTTCAGCAAATTGTATTTGAACGTAACACCGAAATCGATTTCGGCAAATGCATACGTCTGTTATTATTACGGAGTCAACATTTGTTTATTTCTGACTGCGTTAATTTTTTAGACGATTTAGAGTGTCAACGCGTTTGGCGTAAATTTAAAAAAGAATTTGTTGGTGGAATAGTAGTAATACCCATCTTTTTCATGGAAAAAATTGTTTAAATTATAGCGCGACCACAATTTCGGTTAATGCAATTTGTATTAAAATTTGAAGTTTTTTAATATTACTAATGTTCTTCTATTTTAATATTTGTGTACACGTTTCTGAAGATAATTCATTCTGAAAGTTTGACCCATAGTTTTATTAAGAGGATCAGCTACTCCGAGATTTGAGGTACTTGGAAGGGGAACAACTTGAATGGCTTAATGTCACCAGTCATCAAGTGTTCCTAGTTCCTCAAGAAACTTTCAAGTAGGTTTTGACATTGTTGGAAAGAGTTTTCAGCTTGACGTTGACATTCTTGTATTGCGTGTTCTTGTCGCACCTCCTCGTCTGACTATGCACCGACTCGTTCTACTGAAGCCCAATACGCCTTCACCCAAACACTTGCAATTTACGGATATTTCTTCGCAAAGTATTCTTGTAGGTACGACACATTTTTATAGCATTTATATCCTGCTGACACAATTTATTATTCGACTATAAACAGAATTATTTTATTATCCGTTCGTTAATATTTTACTCTACATGGATGTAATTCCATCAAGAGGTGAAGTTTCCCGTCAACCCCAAAATTTCTATAATTTATTCTCCCCTTTTTATATCGATCACCAATTTCCAATGAAATTCCTTAGATAGGTATTCGTAAACAGGAAACGTGGAAAGGATGTAGCATCTTCGTTTTGGATGTCGGAAGGAGGGTCGATTTATCGGTCCTTTTGCATTCGTAAATCAAGGAGAATACATCCTTTCCGGTAACACACGGGACAGAAGGCGTATCGTTTACGTATCCGCCTAACCGAATACAGGAATCTATGGGCTCCTTCATTGTATCTTGAAAGGTCTATACGTTCCCTGTTCAAAGAGTACGTCGATTGACCTTCTTCTACGTGGCTGCGTTGCGAAAGGGGATTTGCACGTGCGATCTTCGCAAATTCGTGCCTCAAATAAACCGTGGAAAGGTGGGGAAAAAAGAGTTCAAGTAACACGATGTAGAATATTATGTACGCAATTAACGTTCGTACCGCGGCAGAATTTTCGTAAGTCTGACTGGCGTTGCATGGAAGCCGACCTTGCACGCAACATAACGATATGCACTGTCAGACGCCGTCTTTCAAGTTAAACTATTCTCCACGTTGCCTGACCCATTTCATGTCTGGCACGTTGCAAAATACGGCAACGCATAGAAAATCAATTTACGTGGGAGCCTCGCGTGGAGAAGATTTCGTTGCACACGGTGTTTCCAGGCTGATTAAACAAGATACAGGGAAGCTATTAATATGCCAGTCGAATAGAATATTTCCGTTTGTCTGGTGTTTCTTACGTAACCATTATCGCGAAGTGGAAAACGATTTCGCTTGGAATGAAAAACGAGCAACGATCGTTACGATGGTATCCAAGCTGTTCCGTTTCGAGCTTTTCTACAATTGATCGGTGGACTTGTAATTCTAGAATTAGTAATCGAAGAAGGGGAAAAGTGTTTTGTAAATTCACGGCGAAAATTAGGATGTGTTCCTTGTAGAATATAAATGATCAATTAACCAGTTATAAATCAATGCAACGTAGCGGGCAGGCTTTATCTAGCTACGTAAGCTGTCAGTACTTGGCTGGTCTAATGGCTGGCTGTAGAGTCTACGTCTGGCTTTTATTCCATTTCCCCTTCTACAAACCACTCCACCGTTACCCATCCCGTTCATTCTCATGCATTCCTCGTTAGGAATATTTATATCCAGGCCACGTTCACTGGAGAACCTCTGGAAACTTGAAGGTCCACGAATCGGCGCAAAGATATCAAGTACTCTGAACCACACTTTGGCCCTCCTTCTTCTCAACAATTACCACTTTTACAATCAGACAAAGATTCTTGGTAATTGCAACGTCTACTCCTTCTTCTAGATTACGTACTTCCAACGTGACCAGTTTACACCCATTTTGTTGTTACATAATTTAACAGAATAACGAGGGGACAGTTGCATCCCCAAGCGTCACATTGTACTCGTGTAGCTCTACTGTACCGCGGTAAATGCGATCTTGTCATACCTCATTTGAAATGTACGATTTGTGGGTTCTGCTTGCCGAGCAAGCAACCCCAATCAGTATCTATCTGTCGTTACAAAATGTACGCCAAAATTCCTCGACCATTGCGGTCGCGTAGCTTCAATTACCACCCTCCAACCCCCATCCCCCGCCCCGCGGTATCTACTCTATTCTCGATATTACGCCGAAGACATTTGCAGAATCTCGCACGGGGATCTCTGACTCGTGGAAATCGTTGTGCCACGCTGAATTGATCGCGAGCAGTTTTCGACGGAGAGTGACACGCGAAGCGCCGCTGGCTGAACTTTATATCAACACCGAGCATTTTATTGCCAGCCACGTTTCAACGGTTAGACGAATCAGCTGCAGTTTGGCGTTCGATTTGCATTTCCTCACGTCAGATCGCGTGCCGCACACTCTCTGGCCACGTACTTATTTCAGCTCGGAGTGTTCAATTTTTTTGCACGGAGAGGCAGCTTTCCTCCGCTCTGTCGTCGGCCGGTGGAAATTGCGGATAACCATCGCTGCTGTTCGTCGAATATTTATGGGATCAAATTCCTTCGAATAATTGACGTGCCCCTTTTTTTTTATTTCCCTTCCCTTGTACGTGTCCCGTATCGTTTCCTTCCCGACGATTGCATGTCGACTCGCGGCAGCATACGAGGCGGAAAACGACGTGTCATGATTAACCATGCAAAATTCGCGAGACGGTAATTACAGTTTTTTTTTATTCTCTTTGCCAGGTCGGTTCTCACTTTATGCGTTTTGTTTCGAGAGTCATACTCGTTGGTTCTTCGCGCGGAAAATCAATAAAGAACTGTATAATAACCAGGCTGCTATTATTAGTGTAGCATAAATACGGAGGAAACAAACGCAAGCATTGCTTTTCATTCCCCCGGTCATAACTGTAAACCTTGCTCTTTTCTTCACGCATGTGGCGGTGGAAAGTTCTGTATTCAAAGCACTCACGAACTTTCTACGGGTCGAAGAAAAGCTTGGAGGAAATAAGAAAAATGATACGCAGCCATGATTTCTTTTGGATGGATGGATGGATGGAATTACCATTCATATTTCTCCGTGCACGTTTCACGGCTTTGCGAATTTCAACGTGGAAAATCCCTTAGCGGCAGCCGAGAAATATATGCGAATATTTTGCTCGGGCCGTCCTCCCTTGCAGTGCCTGTGCACTCGCGAAGATGAGAATTGGAGGGAGATTGGAGATGCATCAGAGCGATTTGCAAAAGTAAGCGAAATCCTTGGAAGAGGCAGATGTCAGCAAGGCTGACTGAGGAATGTCTATACGTTTCATCGAATCCGCATATCCTACTTTTCTCGAGGTTGCCTTATCCTCGTCATCTTGAGGACTTTCCAGTTGCACTTTCAAACTATGTCGTGACATAAAAGAAACCTAGAAAAGAGACAAAAAAAAAAGAAGTAGAAGAGGTGTTTGAAATTGAAATGGTTCACGGTTTGTTATCAGGAAATTGCTGCAATCCTGATCAGTTTCCAAAGACACGCGGAATGGCAAAGTCGAGAGGTAAAGGTACGGCCACGAAGTGGTTCGATGTTACTGTATTCGAGAAAGAAAGTTCGCTACCGGCGGGACGGTTATTGCTGGAAGAAACGGAAAGATGGCAAAACTACACGAGAGGATCACATGAAACTGAAGGTAGTTTCTCATTTATGGAGGAAATTGTGTGGATCAACACGAGGTCGTCAATGTGAGATGTTTCTTTTTTCTACGATCGAATAACAGGTTCAGGGTGTCGAGTGCATCTACGGCTGTTACGTGCACTCGGCGATCCTCCCGACGTTTCATCGGCGATGTTACTGGCTACTACAAAATCCAGACGTCGTCCTTGTTCACTACTTAAACGTTCCTTATCCGGACGGTGATGCAAAGCTAGCGGCCCTGCCACCGTGTCTCGCACTGCCGCCAGACAAGAAGGAGTGGACGCGGGACGAGTTGGCTTCTCAACTTAGGCCCATGTTCCTCGGTGGAGATGACGATCCTAACAATCCCCATCTTACACAACACTCGAATCATCCCGTCGACATGATAGTTTCTCAGCTGTTGGACAGACAGAGAGCGTCGGCCACTTCTTCTACCGCCAGCACTCAACTTGCACCTAGGAGATTAACACCGGACAATCAGGTATTACAAACATATTCTGCCTCGTGCAGTCGAATACCTTTTCCCAAATCGTCCTTCGGGTTCACTACCTGATTCATTGATACAGGTATCATCGACTACCGGAGGTCAACAATCGTCAACGACAGCCTCACCGGCTCCTCGCGTATACTCAAGACATTCCCACACGACTCAAAGCCAACAGCCGGCTCCTCTAGTTTTAAGTTTGCAACAAATCCAAGGTGGCGGCGGTCTTCTGATACTCAACAGCCAACCCTATCATCATCAACAACAGCAGCAGCAGCAACAACAACAGCAACAACAGCAGCAGCAGCAGCAACAACAACAGCAGCAACAGCAGCAGCAGCAGCAGCAGCAAAGTCAACAAGTAGAAATGCAACAGGTCACGGAGCAACAAATTGTACAGCAGACGAGCGTGGACAGAGAACAGCAGACCCAACAGGAAATCGACGCCCAAGAAAGCATGGATCGCTCTGCAGTACAAACGTTATCAATAGGTGGCACAGGCACCGAGGTTACCGATTTCGCTGAGACACTGGATCTGAGTCAGGAGGATATTCAGAGAACGCTGTCCGCGAACATGGTACCACCGTCTCCGTCTCCTTCTCCGGCAGACAACAGCATGATAAATCCAATGGATTTTATCGATTCGTCGGACGACGTTCTGGTGAATCTAGACGCGTTCGATGTTTTCGGTGATTTGCCGGAACTTCACGACTTCGAGGCTGAGCAGACTAAGGCTGAAGAGAGGGGTGGGTCCGATAACGACGTGGGATGTCATCCTGGAACAACCGTCCATATTGCTGAATATAGTCCGGAGTGGAGTTACACCGAAGGTGGAGTAAAGGTGAGGACCGAATAATAGTGAATACTAATATTTATGTAACAGATGATAGAGAGAAAATTTATTCATTCAACTTGGACACTGCTACTAGGACGGGACAATAGAAATTTAATTCTTGTTCCAGGTATTGGTCGCTGGACCTTGGACTGGCGGAAGCAATTCTCAATCTTATTCGGTACTGTTCGATTCTGAACCGGTCGAGGCGTGCTTGGTGCAGCCAGGAGTATTGCGTTGTCGTTGCCCAGCTCATGCTCCAGGAATAGCATCTCTCCAGGTCGCCTGTGACGGTTTCGTTGTTTCTGATAGCGTTGCTTTCGAATATCGTCGAGCACCAACATCCGAACCTAGTCCTGAACGAGCCCTTCTGGATCGTTTGGCAGACGTGGAGTCTCGTTTACAAGGACCTGGTCCTCCATCTCCCGCAGCCCATTTGGAAGAGCGATTAGTCGCGTATTGTCAAGTGAGTATCCCTTTTAGATTTCTATCAACAGCCGTCGAACTTAATTCTTCACTAAACCGTTTTCATTGTGTGCATTTCAGGATGCTGTTGTCCGTCCGTGGCGAGCCGGAGCGGAACCATTACAATCCGGCGGCCCAACTCTGTTACATTTGGCCGCTGGATTGGGCTACTCCAGGTTAGCCTGCGCACTCCTTCATTGGAGAGCGGAAAATCCTAGTAGCGTGTTAGATGCCGAAGTGGATGCACTGAGGCAGGATAGTGCTGGTCTGACACCGCTTGCTTGGGCCTGTGCTGCGGGACACGCGGATACTGCAAGGATCCTTTATAGGTTTGTATTTTGTTTCTATTTTGAATTATATGCTGGGCACGTGTAGGTACAACGATCCGTCTGGCAAAAATACCCGTATGTTTGCACAGATGGAACGCGGTGGCGCTTCGCGTGAGGGATTGTCAGAACAGAACTGCAACCGAGTTAGCAGCAGAGAATGGCCATTCGGCGATTACAGAAGAATTGAATCGGCTCGAAGCCAGAAGGCAAGACGAGAGGTTTTTCTTGCGACCTGCCAGCCCTAGTCCTAGGAGGCCCTCTCAAGATAGCGGTCTCGATCTGGCGTTGTGTTAGTCTCGTTTGCTATTATACTGCCCTCTTCCGTATATACACGCACATACATTCACGTCCAACACGTAAATCACAGTTCCTTTTCCTATAATAACCCGCGTCATAAATCTACCCCCGTAAGATTTAGAGTACAAGGTCGTAAGTCATGCGAGCGTAAATTAATCAGGAAACGTAGCATTAAGGGGTTTATCGAAAAACACAGGTGGCTCGCCGCTGCTGGACAACATGGAATTGTTGCAAGAGGATGACTCGTCATTAGCCCTCAGCGAGCAGGGAATGGAAAGCGCTCCGACCCCTCAGGAGAGTGTAGGTCCGTACCTTCCTCGTTTCCCCTTCTATTTGTCTGTCTGTCTGCCTGTCTATCTGTAACTATATATATGTATATATATATCGTAACTCTGTCTGTTTTCTAATACTACACTTATAGATTCATCGGCCTAGATTAAACAGTACTGCGCGGGCTGTGATCCGTAGTATTCCTAGCTAAAACTGCGTCCCCATACTCTCTTTCTCTCTCTCTCTATCTCTGTTTCTCACACACTACATTACACACACGTACACGAACAATGTTCTTTTTTTCTGTCTCTCTGTCTATGCGTACGAGACGACCGGATGGTCCGGGCTCGCTGTCCTCTAACTCCTCTGAACTCTTGCAGCTTAAAGCAGTATTGGTGTTGCTTGGCCTTCGTAACTGCTGGTGTTGGATGATTGCTGTGTAACGTCTAAAAACTTTCTTAGCCGCCTATTATCGGCCGCCGACCAATTCTTCTGAGAGATAGACAGTCCCAGTCTCTGGGCTATGCCGACGAATTTTAAGCGGAGATCGGTGAAAAAATAAATAAATTGGAAGCTAAGCGACAATTTACACGAGAACACGTGATCTGTACAGCTGACTAAATCCGGAACACACACTGTCTATACCACGGGCTGCGTCAGATCACCCGTAGAGCAGAACTTTCAACAAGCAGAGAAAAAACATCTACGCTCGTCATCTGATTTGACTGTTCAAAGACATTCGATTCTTACCGTGTAGAAATCTCCGCAATTTTTGGTGTCACGCGTTTTGTTAACCGTCCAATTTGGTTCATCGGAAAAAGTAATTACGTTCACGGCTTTAAAACAAAGAAACTAACAAAAAAAAAAACATAAAAAGCAAACAAAAACCTCGATGTTGTGATCAATGTGATTTCGGCGGTCCTGTAACAGGTTTTTCGAGTTTGGCTAGGGTGGTGATTCCTTTTTATAGGGGAAGAAGACGCGAGGGTGCTGACATTGGCTGAGCAAATTATAGCAGCGCTACCGGAAAGGATCAAGAGAGCGGAAGGTGATTCTCCGTCTTCTTCCTCGCCTCCTCCTCCGGTACCGCCCTTGTCATCTCTAGAGGACGCTTTGATGGAACAAATGGTAACTGTTTTTAATATACCTTGCCTCTTGTCTACACACGAAGTATCGTACGAGTATAAGCAAGGATTCCAGTGTTCTATTATCTATAAAAACAAATTCTATTCGCGTGATGATCGTAATTCTTATAGCCGCTCGATTCTGGAGAATTGTTCGACTCGTATCGTGAGTGCAGTGGAGGAGCGGCATCAGTCTCGGATGCTGACGCAGATGCTAGTCCTTCAAGTCCATCTAGCAGCTGCCTCACGCCAGACTCGCCATCTCCACCGCCTACGACGGCCGACTTCTGCGAATTCTTACAGCTGCAGTTGCAGCTTGACGGTAGTAACGGCCACAATGGTCAATACTATTCGACTGGTGGAGATCGGAAGTTTGGTAACGTGATTGGCTCTGGACTTTGCGGAACTGTAACAGGTGGAGGTAACGGGAACGGCGACGGGAACGAAGCGGATCTGAGCAGGCTCACTCTGTCCGATCGGGAGCAGAGAGAACTTTATCATGCCGCCATAATGATCCAGAAAGCCTACAGAAATTACAAGGGACGTCAAAGGCAGGAGGAAGCCAAGAGACACGCTGCCGTACTCATCCAACAATATTATCGTCGACATAAACAATACGCTTATTTTAGGTAATCCCATTTTATTTAACACTCGTTTCATCTCTATTCCCTCGCTCGCATGGGTATCAAATATCATTGCTAGAGCACAGACGACATCGCCGCGAAGCTTTCTATCGATTCGTTCCTAAGACGTGCAATCCCCGTTGGTATTTCGCGAGTTGGAACGTTAGTTTTAATCAGCGGCAATTAATAAAGGGGGAGGACAAGGCGCAGCATTGTGGGGCCAATTTAACGATCCAGTTGAATCGGACTGATTTCGCCAAAGTTCATTCTATCTGCCTCCTGGCGAGGTGGGGGGGTCGAACTTTTAATTGGCATCGTAAATAATTCGAAAACTTTAGAAACTTCCTTACCTTCGCCGCGGTGCTCCGAATACAAAATTAACCTGGCATTAAATTAATACGACTTTTACTTGAGATGAAAGCATACTCTCTTTCGCTTCTTTCGCTCTTGCCCATTATGTATCAATTATTTTATATACGTACATAGCGCATTCCCAGTGCGTGCCTTTCGTAGCTCTTATTTCACGGCGTTCCACTTTTTCCATTCGCAGACAAGCTACGAAGGCAGCTCTGGTGATACAAAGTAACTACCGGAATTATCGGTCACGTCCAGGCTCGGCCAGCTCGAGGCAGCAGGCTGCGCATCAGCAGGCTGCTCATCAGGCCGCGATGAAGATACAACAATTCATGCGGCAGTCGAAGATCAAGTTAGTATCCGTCGGTGCACATAATTGCATTTCCTGTTGCAACGATGTGCACGCATTATTAGTTATGTAGACTTCTTGTTAGCACACGAAAGGCTTATCGTACGAAAGACATCTAAAGTTCTAAAGTCTCCCTCTTCTGTGTGTACTAATGCAGCTTGTGGGACGATTCACAACCGGTAAGTAACGAAAACAAGTAGGGCGATTGTCGCGCGGCAAACACTGCTCGTTTATCGCTCCCGTGACTCTTTGAAGGATTCTCGCTCTTTCGCTTTCACCAGGACGATCAGTGCACCCTGTTTCACGACACCGAATAACGATCTATTGTTTCCGAAACGAATCATCTTTGATTAGCTTCTGTGTTATTACTGAATGTAATCGGCGCTTTGTGTTCATTTGTGTTTTATATGTCTCTTATTAATCGTGTTTTCTTTTTTTCTTAACGGAGTAACCAGTCCATGCAACGGTCTTCATAACGGAGCATCTCGTAGAGACAAGAAGAAACTTTTTTTTTCACAATTATCACTTTGCTCGCTCGTTGCAGAATAATAATGATGAACATTTTTAATCATTCTCAATCCACGCCCAATGCTTTCAAAGGTATATTCTATGTGGCCGAGCAAAGTGTTAATTGCTACTTCATCGAGTTAGATGCGCTCGTTTGTTTCGTAGTTGACGTGTACCTCAGAGTGCTTGATCATTCAGTGTCATGTATGCACATTCGTAGTTTATTAGCGAGGGTAAATACTTTCTACATGAACGGATACATTTCTCGAACTAGGCTGCAGAACGCCAGGGCCGCCGCAAACGGGAACGGGAGGCCGCCAGCGGGCATTTTACGAGCGGTTGCTGCCCCCCAAAGCTCGCCCTCATCTAGCCCAGGGGCCAGTCTAGTAGCCGCCAACCCAGAGGTCACTTAATTGACTGTCGATCGAACAACACGCAGAATGGCAATGATACACCGGAAACAAAGTAACAGAGCCTAGTCATCCATCGTATGGTCGTCATGGTACGCTGCGACGGATAATTTCGTCGTGGTTCAGGAGGGTACCGAGGAAAATTGTCGACGATGCTTTTTTATGACGATCAACCTGACACGGACACGCTTTGCTCTCTACATCCCTGATTAATCATGTACCTGCCTTTGATCTTACAAAATCTTTCCACCTTTCGCATCTTTGTCCCACAGTTCAGCTGATGGATCGTGCTTCGTCCAGATCGACTACCATTTCGTTTCGCTTCACATCATTCGATGCTGCCGTTTTTATCTGATATCGCCTGCATTTTGTTACCTCGGTCGACGTGACGCTAAGTGGTATCAGAGGTAGGTGGTCACACATGGTCTCGACACGTGTACACGTGTGTTGTACGCGTGCAAGGTGATTCAAGCATAATAGATAATGCATTAAGTATTTAAGATCGGATTTTGGATCGGTTTGATCGACGCATGTTCGTAGAATGCAACGTTGCCCTCCGCTTGAGGCATCAATTATCGACTACTTTTTTACGACTGAGAGTACAAAAGAGGCTATGTTTTTGCTGAAATCTTTTTGAGAACGGCCACATTTGCATTGATTTGTTACACTGTGTAGAAGATAGTTTTCCACCATTCTTTCGTTTACTTATCCTTTGGACGAGCCGTTCTCTAGGTCCATATTTTTTTTGGTTCTCGTCGCGTGTTCGTCGAAGCGTGTTTCCCGCGAAAATATAGTTGATACGTTGCTGTTCGTATTTTTTTCGTCCTTTTTTTACTTTACGCGATATTACGTAAGCAGTGCAATACTCGATGCAGACAGCGACGAAGTAAGAACAGTATTGATAAGACTTATAGAATCGTCGGTCAAAGCGAATATTTTTTTTTCCTCTTCATTCTTCACTCTTTTTTCCTTGTTTTCTTTTTTTGGTACGATTTCACTATTTGTGAATTTTAATTTATGTTTTTACGTATTAATCTCGGAGTGAGAAAGAACGTATTGAGTATTTATATTACGTGTTATTTACGTTAAACGAGAACGAAAGACGCTCGATTTGCTTGCTTCTTAATCTTTAACTAACTTAACGTTGAAGAACGAGAAGCGATCAAGACGCGACGTGTGAGTATTTATTTGTAGCTGTCGTATCGAACGCTTTTCTCGATTAAATTTTCACTATGATAGCTTCACCCGAAATGGAACTTCTCGAATCGAAATGATTCGAAGCGTGCGTGTCGTTCTTCTCTTTTTTTACCTTTTATTCTTTTTTTCTACCACCGAGCATGACGCGCGTGTTTTATCGCCGTGATAATACGGTGCAATATCTGTTGTACGTGAACGTCCGGGAGATATTGATACTGCATAATATACTATTAGGTGGCAGCAATGATCTCTTCCTTGCACGATACAATTTCTTTGTTGCTTTAAACAAAACAAAACAAAAGAAAGAAAGAAAGGCAATACGATTCAGGTCGATGAATAAGAAGCATCTTATTTTCGAAGAAGTCTGGTATATCTGAGATCTTGGAATCGAGAGAGAAAGAGAGCATGGACGAATGAGCGTGTGAACAAGAAGGCTGCTAGAGAAAAGAGAGAACTTGGGTGAGTTTAAGCAGAGAGTAAAAAGTAAAAGTAACAAAAAAGCATAAAAAAATTAAGAGCCCTTTCTCCATTTAAACGGGAGGGCACTTCATCCACGGGCTGTGCTTAAAGTCACAGTATAATCAACTTTGTAGAATTACATTAGGATAAGATAGTCGATTACATTGTTACAAACTACCTACCGTTTCTCTCTCCAGTAGGGGATTTTTTTAAAGGTTCTTTAGATAAAAAATAACAAAAAAAAAATAGAGATAAAGTAAGGTGTAGAAGGAGCGGAATATATGCACACGGGGGCACAGCCGTGGTACCCGCGTTCTAATTGATTTAAGAAGACAAAAATCTATTGTGATAAATTAATGGTGATCCAAGAAAGTATTTCCGCAGAAAATACTAAAGAAAAAAAATGTTACGAAAAAATCCATCGTCTCGGCGCCCAATGGGGACACGAGGCGGGACACAGACAGACAGACAAATTGAGTATGATGAGTGGATATTACGCCGTCAGATCTGTCGGGAGAATCTGTCGATATGAAGGGCCGATTGATCCTCGTCTTCGATAAAAAAGAAAAAATCCTGTGTTGATCCTTCGGTGTTTAAGACAAGCTACGAGATCTTTGTAGTAAGGTAAAATATTGTGCGGAGCGCGAATGGGAAAGAGAAGAAAAATGAATAATGATAAACTGTACACACGAGTCAATTCCAACGAGCATTTTCATGCCACTAAGCTTAAAGAATTATTAGTTAATAATGACAAAAAAAAAAAATGATGGGAGGGAAGGATGCGAATAGAAGAAGAGCAAGACAGAGAATAACAAATTCTTACACTCTTTTAATCATTGTTAATTAATTAATTAATCACGATCCTATCGATACTTAAAATGAGATGAGTAAAATAATAATTATTATTATATACACAAAACTATTATTATATTCATATTTTTGCTTATTACATATTTAAGAAACTATTAAACGAGGGCTAGCGAGTATAGTACATTACAAAACAAAAAAAAGAAAATAAATGATTAAAAACAAAAAAAGGGGGGAGCGCGGCCGATGGCGAAAAGGAAGTCTCACCTTTGGAATATTTTTAGTCTGTCGGGCTTGTACAACTTTGTGCGTGGCAATCAACTTTTGAATTTTACGATAAAAAATATTAACTTTTTGAGTGGGGAGCGAAAAAAAAAGAAGACGAAGAATTAATAGGAATGACAGAAATTGTAGTCCCGTACACGCCGAAATAAACGGGTTTCTTTCGAGAGTTTCCGTGACAGTGGTCCGATCTCTAATTACAGCGGTTACGTCGCTTTTCCGAGATTCGAGAAAACAAAAGAAAAATGTATAAGACATTTGCACGCAGTATTTTTCAGTCGCGATAGATGAACGTATCCAGATGGAAAAGTCGACGCCGCGGGCAAAATATTTCAGATGTCCCCATTATTACTCTAGAATCGCATTGAATTACCACGTACAGCAAAATTATCGAGGTATGGAGATCAGCAGGGGGATAAAAGGAGAAAAAGATGAGAAAATGCTAAAAAATAATATTAATTAAAAGACATCGCTAGGGTAGGCGCTTCGAGGATACATAAACTTTAAAAGTCACTTAATACAAATTATTCTCAAAATATAAAAGTTTAATAAGTAAACAAATTTTTAAATCTACGTAAGAAAGCCAAGAGTCAAAGACGACTAGATGATAGGAGCCGCATGGCCTAACTGCTGCCACTTTAATTAATTAACTAATTAATTATAACTTTATTACTACTTAATTAAACTCGATACAGATGAGAAAATATGTCATGCCACTTTTCAAACTAAACTTTCTAGATGCAGAGACGAATCAGTAGGTATAGTGGACTATTAAAAACTTCTCTTCTAATTGGGAACGATTGATTCGCGCTATAGATTCGAATATATCCAATTGTCCAGTCTCCAGAAAATCGCACGAGATATATACGCGTGTAAGATGCCTCGTTATAAACCAGCACGAGAAATTGGCATTGATAGAGATACAAATTCGTTTTTTCGATGAATGAAAAGGAAACATTATCAGCATCATTCAAATTGTACTACCGAACCATCGGAGGAAGAGTGAAAGGAAAAAGATACTTCACGATAGAAAGAAAATTTTTTTTACATGAAAATATACATTCATTCGACATTGATGTCGTGTTGGTCTATCACGGGACATCCTGTAGGACGTTTGTATCACGATGTCGAAAAGGTCGAAACGATCGGATATCGGTGCCTAGCTCATGTTCTACTCACTGTTCCTTGATTAAGACGGTCACTTTGTACCTGCTTGCTGCCTGCCTGGCCCGTGCGTTACATAAACATATTTCTAGTCTTATCGAGATATCAATGCTCTGTATTTTACTCAATAATAACGTCCAAGCATGTCGCGTACTTTCGTTGTGATAATCCGACGGCGTGGCGTCCCGACGTTCCACGCCGTCCGTGCGGTTTTTCTACACGATATCGAGGAAGCGTAACGCCGATTAATTATTTGTCAAATCCCATTCGATTTCGCGAAGAGCGACTATCCCGGAAGGTTGATGGTTTCGACAGCTGTTTCGACATCTACATCCAGCCGACGTAATCACGTTCGAAAATTCACGAAGGTCCAATTTCCCTGGACGTTTCCTTTATCAACGAGCGAAATGCTTCATTCGAACGAGCCGATTACGCGAACCACGTGATCGATGTGCTCCCAGGGGGATTTATTACGTTGACGTGAATTTTTGAACGATGGCGGCAACAATTTACAACAGATTCGTGCTACTTTTAGTGGAAACGAATAATGGTAAAGGCTCCATCTCTTGTAATATTTTTATTATCGCAAACGTAATATTACATTATTAAATTATATTAAATAAAGGATTACGCCACTGTTTATTATTTATTGACTAACGTTCAACTAATATTGTAAATAATAACGAAAATATTTTATCTATATTTCCGATCCGGGGGTGCTGGGCGGGGCAGCGTATTACCTCTTGTCCGCCCTTATGGCGATCCTAATTCGCCATACGCCCACCCCCTATTGTTACACCATTTCATCATTGCATTTAATAAATTATATATTTATTGACTCACTTACCTTTTGACTTACCCCGCTTATTTGTCTATTCTAGCTCTAGGCACTCTTCCAAGACACACTATCGAAACGTCCTAATTTCCGGGAGTGGTTTTTTAAGAACGAGGTCACCAATCGACTGTATGAAAGGTGAGACTTATACCTTTTGTTTCTCCTTCAACTGACTTCTTTTTTTAGGTCGAGGATTGTTTAAGCCAACAAGACATCTCCTTTTGCCCCATTTATTATTACCGCAACAATTTATTTAAAGCATACAAACGGTACAAACTTTATTGTTGTCACTTCGAGTATAAATTAAATTAAGTTACGCGAATATGATGTGCGTACGATGAAGATGGTTGAATGAGGGTAGGGGTAAGACGAGAGTGAAGAAAAGATAAATCGTATTTTTTTTTTCCTTTTGCTTTTTGTTTCTCTTTAAGATGAAATCTGCAAGTCAATCGACGCGTCGTCCAAGAGCTTTGCGTATATGATTATCGATTCATCTCGGTTATTACTATAAGTAACGAAAAATTTCCAATCAACCAATCAAATAATTTCCCCTCCGAAAGAAAAAGAAAACAAATGGAAGCTTCCATGGTCTGTACCAAAAGGGCTTCTCCGCGCGAATATTAGCTCAAAACAACACGGCTGTTATGTTAATTCTTAATTAACGAAGCAAGCGGTTAAAGCGACATCTCATTTATCCGATACGAAACCGATCGAATCGTTTGAAGCGCGCTTTTCGTTCTGTTTCCCCCTCTGCACAAAGTACGGACCACAGCGCTGCTCGTTTCAATTATATCCATTAAAATAGAAACAAAAAAAACAAAAACTGAGAGATTCCGTATCGATTTTACCAAAGTATTTTCCCATTGAATTCGTTCGACGTGCCCCCTCGACGAATTATACGTCCGTAAAATAACAAATAATGAAAATAAAATCAAAACACTTGGACGCGGTGATTTTCGCGATCGCAGACAACGATGTTACCGGTCGACGTGACAGCAACACCCTCCAGGCCCTTAAATTCACCGTCACCGCTGCCCCAGCCACCGAAGGACTTGAGAAACGCCCCCTCTGGGCTGAATATCTGTATCCTGTTGTTACCAGAGTCGGCGACAACGATGTAGCCTTGATCGTCGACAGCGACACCCCTTGGAAACTTGAACTGACCTTCGTCGGAGCCCTCGGAACCGAAGGAGGTCAGCACACGGCCGTTCACGTCGAAAATTTGGATACGATGATTGTTGCCGTCGCTGACGATCACGCGGTTCGTGTTGCTCACCGCGATGTAATGAGGGTGTTCCAATTGGCCGCGTCCGTTCCCGCAGGAACCGAATTTACCCACAAACGTACCGTCTGATTGAAACACCTGCGAAAAGAGATGCACCTGTAGCGGTTACAAAGAACGACAGACTCGTATAGTTTTATTGTATACGTGGTTAATTGTATCGTGTTAGATGTTTCATTGCAGTTCCTGGATACAGTTCCTACGACACTCCATCCAGATACCTTTACACACAGATCAACGCTTTTCACACAAAACCTACGCTTCCTTCACAAACCTATCGGGTTCCAAAAAACGTAAGGGGACTGAAAGTAAGTCGAGGGATCACGTGTTCGATTATCGCCGCCGTAGAATAACTCACGGTCCGTCCATTGTTGAACGATGTGGCTCAAGTACTAGGCACTAGTCCCTTCGTAACAATTATATCTGAACTCTGATGTTCTCTCGCAGCCGGGTTCGTTTCGATGCTCAGGGATTTCAAACAGAGAATCACTCGAAATGAAATTTTTATTTGCAGAAAAACTTGAAGGCTTTTTATTCAGGATTAACTTATACACAGTCTAGGTACACATAGTAAGGATTTGAAGGGGGCTAACGAACACTGAAAAACCATCATACCTATATCATTATCGTATGTTCATAGTACAATACAGGTGAAGAAATCTCACCGAGTTCAGTTTCCTTAAGGGACGATTGCGTACCGTCCGATTGACGTTGCAATATCCGTTGTTGTTCTTTGTTCATACGATCTCCCGAATAATTGACAACAGAAAGAAAAATAAACAGCAATATCGCGTAGACACGTACCTGTACGCGATGGTTTTCTTTATCGCACACATAAATAAATCCAAGAGCGTCCGTGGTGATTCCCCAAGGATAATTAAACCGACCGTCGGCGGTTCCTTGGGAGCCGAAGGCTCTCAGAAAACGACCAGAAGGATCGAGGACCTGAATTCTGTGGTTGTAACGATCCGCGATGATGTATTGCCCGATCCTATTCACGGCCACCCCGGCGAGGCAATCGAATTCACCCTCGCCGCTTCCGTACGTTCCGAACTCCTTCATGAAGTTTCCATTGCAGTCAAATACCTGGAAACATCCGCGAAAACATAAGCAAATGAATTCCCGCTCGAAACTATCGGCCGTACAGATTATTCGTCAATTACTTGAACACGATGGTTAGAGCTGTCAGCCACGACGATGGAGTTGTCAGGGCCAACCGCGAGGCCTCTCGGCCATGTGAAGCATCCGGCTTCGCTCCCCCGCATCCCAAACTTGAACAGCTGCCGCCGCTTCAGCAAGTAGTGACTCCTCCGTCCATTACTATTGCGACACATTTTTTTTCAGTAAACATAAACATCTGCATCGAGAGCGCACGATTTTGTTGTTGTTACTATAATTATTCCAAACTCACCTAGTGGAGGAACCTGCTGCCGCGGGTATATCGGGAGCTGCTGTAGGGGACGTGGGGGAGCCTGACGGGTTTTTTTGATCGTCGTCAGAAGATTCGAAAGATGTCTGGCCGGTGTGCCTCAGAGGTAGTCCCAGTGATAATCTCCTCGAGGTTGCACTTCCACTGTAAGCATCGTTCAATCTCGCGCGTTTCAATCTACACTTCGATGCACGGTACATAGGAAGAGAACAGGTACTCCAGACTTACCTCGATGATGGAATTGTCGAGGTAGAAGACGAGGGCTCCTTGTCCTTGGTGGTACGATTGCCATACTTGTTCTTCAGGTACCTTGCCCAGGAGCTCAGAGCAGCGCCGTCCTTTTCTGCACCTGCTCGATCGCGTTCTGGACTCGGCTCCCTCGACTTCAGAGCGTGTGTGCTCCGGCTTCTGGCCAGCTCGGAACCGGCTCCGTATTTGGCTGCCAAATAAGCGTTCGGCGATTGGGTCGTCGGTGAGGGCGGCTCCTCGTCTAGGTCGAGGTCATCTCCGCCGAAATTGTGCGAGCTTCTGGAACGGGCCAGACGTTGTCTTCTGTCTTTCAACGCGGCATAGCGGGACCTCGTTGACAGGGGCGATTCTACATCGTTGTCCGCGTCCCGTTCGCGTTCTCGCTCTCTCTCCCGTTCTCTTTCTCTTTCCCGGTCTCGTTCTCGTTCTCTTTCGCGTTCCCGTTCCCGTTCGCGTTCGCGTTCGCGATCCCGAGTCGCCATCATCGCTGCCTGACTTCTGCTCTTGTTTAGAAACCTGCAACATTGTGGAATACGAAGGTTGGCTCGTTCAGATGTTCCTGTTAATCGGCTGGGCGTTAAATGATGGATTTTAATGGGGAAAACGTAGTCTATCGATTGGTGCCGGGGGTTATCGGTCATTTGGGAGATTGTTGGCTCTATTTTGTTTCGTTTTTTAATTAGGAGCGGCCGATTCGCACTTCGTCGGATTATCGAGCCCGCGTTCATAGAAAAAGTTTCAGTTATTTGGTTATATTGAGCGTACGGCGCAAAGCTTGAACTCTCCAATTTCCTTAACTATTTAACTCGGGGGTGTATGATTTAGTATTATTACTGATAGTATGCTTGAGTGAAATTGTCGTTGATTAATGATACAGTTTGTGGGGCGATGTATGTCCAGTTGAGAAAGTTCCATTTTTGTTTACCAATTGATAACCATACGTACGTTGCATAATATTGTTTTTTTTTTCTTCATTGGCGTTAGTTATCGTTTTATTGTGCAATCCATGGCAATTAGTCACAACTTTGCGCTGCCGAAAGCAATTCGGTTCGAGGGGAAGCATATTTTCGTTACCTTTAATTAATCGCTTTTTTTTCATGGAATGTTCGTTCGTGCCCCACGTAGGGTGAAGTTTGTTATTGCGTTTCAACTTGAGATCAAACAACTAATTGCGCAACGGAACGCATAAAAGAGTGTATTGCACGTGCAACAAGGAATTTCCAATCTCCTTTTCAATCGAATATTCGCTTGGCGATCACCACGTATCTGCGAGTGGCGGCGTCTTTTCTGTTGGAACATTTCGAAGGTGGATTCACTTTGCATAGAAAGTACTTATTGTTTCCTGTAGGAATGCCTCCGTTCGAATTCTCTCAAATACGATAAGCATACTTTTTTCTTCTTCTTAATATACTCGTGGGTAAATATGTATGGCAGAAGAGTTACTGCATATGGTGGCCGTAAAATTTTAGTGCTGCTTTCAACCTATATTTCCCTGGTTTTCTCGTAAACTGTGAGCAGTGTCGATACTTGAGTTGCATCGAATTTTTTGAAAGTTCTTGTTCACGGTGGTCGGGGGATGGGATGAAATTTAGGTAACTCGTAACGTTCAAAGGGTACATCGGGAATAGTAGTTTAGATGAGATGTCTGTACCACTTCCTTTGAAATTCCGAATAATTCGCGAGCTACCACGTGTAATAGATGTTGAACGGTGAAACGTATTGGAATAACATCCGCGTTTCCAGTCAAGTAGATTACAGACAAATATAGCTCGACTGACTACCTGAGCTGCAGCGGATATTTAAAGTAGCAAACGAGTTATATTTAAACCTTTTACTGCATGCCACAGGGCTTTCCGTATCGTGCACAATGCGGTCACATTAGTTCCGTCTGTAATATTTCCCGCGAATTCGGAATTCGGCGTGTTTAGTACCAAGCTAATAGCACAACGTATCGTTGAGTTAATTAATTAGAAGAAGCTTCAGAGAAAGGAAAAAAGAACAACGCGAGAGCAATCTAATCAAAACGATTGGACGAAGCGGCGTAATTTTCAGTGCTTAATTTCAGAACAAATAGATAATTTGGTTAAATTAAAATCCGCGTTAATATATTTGCAAGCGATTGTTTCGTCTGCTCGACAATTTACTCGGTAAGAAGCTTCGAGCACGTTTCAAGTCAATCGCGATCCTTCCAAGTATCGAAAAGAATTGTTCGCTTAACATGTATGATACCTTCATCGTGGCTGAACCTCGTCGTACGCGCAGATCGATTTTTTTTTACCTTCTCCTCGGGGCTATACTTTCGTCGAGTACTATAAATTCGTCGTGTGAGCGTGCGTGCATCTTGAGGTAGTACAACAGAGGTCGGGGGTATCTTAATACTAAAATGAAGCCGAGCGCCTTCGTAGAAATTCTCGCCGGGGGTGTGCGTGTAACGAGCAACGAAGATGGAACGATTGTTGTATGATCGATTCTGGCGAACGTTCAATTTGTTAGTGTAATAAATAAAGATGCATTCTTCTTCTCCTCCATTCTGTATAATACAGGTATTTTTTAATAACAAAATTAGGGCCACGTACAAACAAGTGAGAAAAAGTGAATAACAAAGAGATTTAAAAGAACTGGGACGAAAAGAAGATAAAAAAAAAGTACGTTTAATCGTGAGACACTTTAGCGAGACAAATAAAACAGAGTCGAATTACAACTGCGTAGGAAAAGAAAGAGACGAGAAAAAAAGAACAGATAAATCGTGATTTGAGGGCGGGATACGACATTTCTCTGTTTCGTTGTACTGTTATATACTTATATGAACTGAGGACAAGTTGAGAAGGGAAATAAATAATACGAGTTATCACAAAGAAATGCAGTTTATTTACCACACCAACAAACTGACGCAAAAGCCTATTCACTAGGAAAGAGAGTACAAAAATTTGCAATGATATGAAAACATGAGGGCAGCAGGAATGGCTTGTCACGCGTTACCATCGCGTCCCATCTCTCGATCAACGAGAATCGTAGCAAGTGACAAGCCATCGACGCCGCCATTTTCAATGGGAACGATTTAAGAAGCGTTTACTTTAGCATGGACTTTGCAAGCTGCTTTATAGGAGGACGGTATCTTTTCCAACTACGCTTAGCTTTGCCGACTAGAGACGCGATTCTCTTCTTCTTTTTTTTCTAAAGCCTACGAAGCTACACGTACTTTGAGCAATGCGGGAATACGTATATATCGCGGGTGATCAATATAGGAACAAAAAGTTACACTTACGATCGTACGTACGATTATCACAATGTATAAAATGCAAGATTTCACCATACAATAATTGCGTGAATTAGCAAGTTCCACCGATTAGTCTTCGTTCTTTCTTTTTTCCCTTAAATTTTCTTTTTTACGTTAACGTGTACGTGTGGAAGGCGATAACGATTTGGAAGACGTTAGAGGACGAAAGATTCCGGGCAGCAGTTTCGCGTGGCGAGGCGGTAGGTAAATAACGCTAAAGCTTCGACCAAATGTAGGTGAACGAAGAGTTTACGGAGCAAGGGACCAAAGGAATTCTATTCTCTCGATCGGATATTTCTTGTCGGGCGCGTTTCTCTCTGGCGCTTTAAAACAAACGTTCCGCTGGCCAGCGTTCTTCCACGGCAAACAATGAACCCGAAGAAAACACGAGAACCGAGAGAATCTGCGAACGAACGAACGAACGTACGAACGTACGAACGTACGAACGTACGAACGTACGTAGAAGATAAAAATAACGAACAGGAAAAGAAGAAACTGCTGCATCGGATCTTGCTATCGAGGCAGTCTCGTCCGTATTCGTGAGAGTAGTCAGCAGTCTTTTACGACTAACACCAACGAGCAAGTAAAGTAAGAAAAAAAACAAACGAAGGTGAGAACGTAAATACGTGAGAATGAGGGGCAACGGGGCACGTATAAGACGGGTTACAGGAACAGATTGATTAGAACGCTGTAACACAGTACGGACACACAGAAAACGGTGGTTACCATTTGCATCGGTATAGTGATATCGACACCAGACGTGTCCTCGTGCTCGTTGGAACTTTCTGTCTCTTTGGATTGGGTAGCGTTCGCGACTAATGCACCGTTCTCAATGTTAGGTCTCACTACGAGGTCGGTCGTTTGGGAACGAATCGTGCTCGTCTCGTCTGTGCTTTGGCCCTCAACGTTTTTGCCGGCAGACACGTTGTTCATCTTGTTTAGAATCACCCACCCGTTTTCGTCGGCGTTCCAACCGTTCTCGGGAACGATTTTCCCACTTGCGGCAAGATCTCTCTCGTACATCGCGCTCGATACTGGTGTCGGTAGATCATCTCGATTCATTCTCTCATCCTCGCCATTGCAACTGGGGTTCGATGTATGTTTCATTCGCCTGGACACCCCGGCCGTATTGTTCCCGGTGAATTCTTGATTCGTCGAATGGTCCACAGGGGATATGGCTCTGTCCGACTCTGTCTCCGATTCGTCGGAGACCAGCCAGCCATTCTTGCCGATACTACTTTGCCTGTACACTCGACTCCTCGATAAACTGTCAGACGATTCTGACGCGTTTAGCGTTTCACCGTTTTCCACGGCGCGCTCGTTCTCCATCTCGTTCGCGCGATTAATCTCGTATTTCGTTTCGATAATATTGTTTGAATCGCGTTTATCCTCGTTCGAGGACGATTCGGTGCTCCCGTTACACGGTTCGATATCTCCGGAGATTTTCTGAGGGTTTTCTGCCTGCAGATCCTGATCAGTAATCACCCATCCGTTATCGTCGAACATCTCCTCGATACTTTTGTCCTCGAGTATCGAGGAACTTCGTCGCTTTACATTAGCATCGTCGTATCGTTCCAGTACACTGTAATTATTTTCGGAATGCGAGTTGGACGGCACGCTCAAGACAGTTGTCGGATCGTCGGTCTCTGAGTCGGTCGACTCGCCCTCGTTGGGATCATCGTGGTTCACCTCATTCCCCGGGAAACGACGATCGTCTTTCTCCAGATTCTCAGTCTTTTTATTTGTTATATTACTGTTCTCGTCCCTGGCCTCGTCTTCATCTTCCTCTCCCGATTCGGAGCCACTCTCGCTACCACTTTCCGACTCACTCTCCGATTCACCGTTCGAATGATTTTCCACGCTGATGGAATCGCTGCGGCATTCATTCCGACGTATCCCCCGGTCATTATCGATGACCTTTCCTTGCCCATCGCACGACGGTTTCGTCGAGTTCGCAATCTTGTCGCCGGCTGTCAGATATCCGTTCTCTTGGATAGTAGCGAGCCGAGACAGCGATGCGCGTTCGTCGGTCCTAGCGGATAACGAAGAGTTCACGTCGTTCACCGAACGACCTTCCGCCAGCGGGTCATCGTTGACCACGCTGCGGTTCTCTACTCGATTATGATTACCGCTACATTCGAGACTTTTGAATCTAGTCGTGGAGGAGGGGGAGGATGAGGTGATCGTTTCGTCGGTGTCCGTACTATCGTCCGTGTGGGTACGTTTATTCGACTGCGGTTTAACCATCGATCCGTCTGCACCGTCAATATCGTTATCCGCGTTCTTAGCCGCGATTTCGTAATCCTCGACACGATCGGTTGACGGTTCATCGTGTTCGTCACTAAACGTCCTAAAACGATTACGGTCGTGGGGGTTATTGGAATTAGAAATGGCCTGATGAGTCTGACCGTGATCTGCGTGTGCTACGAACCTGCTGGTGTAGCCGGCGGGCGCCGTCGACGTCGCGGTGCTGCTCGTTGTCGTCGGAGTCGACGTGGTCGTCGGGCTCGTCACCGAATGCGCGGGACTTCCTCTCGGCGACGAATACCTGAGACACGAGTTGATCGCTCGACATTCCAGTTCAATCTGCCCTTCTTACGTTGCCGCGCGCGACTCCCGCGAACGTTTCACTCGACCGATTCTACCGTTCTAATTGCACGAAACGTCCGAGTGGTTTTCCGACGTTGCTCCGCGATACGATTCGGAATTCGTACGATATCGAATTGTTAAAATTACGGACAGCACCTATAATCATGTGCTACGCCGACCCTCGTATTTTTTCTAAAGCTCTCCCGTCGCGCTTTTTATTTGCTAACCGCGACACCGGGACGCACGCGAGAACGCATCATTCGTCTTCCGTATTGAACGTAAAAAGTGAAAGAAGATTTACGCACGGCTTATCTCCCGTTTCATCTGTGTTACTTGTTAATGGTAACCCTTCGATTGGTAAATCGCGAATGGATGTATACTTGCCTGGTCGTAGGCGAATCTTCCTTGCTTCCACGTCTGGCCTCCGCGCTACGTGCGAGCAGAGGTCCGATATCCGTCCTTGCCATCGCGGATTCGTTCCTCTGACGATCCTGTGCGGTGGCAGAAGGCGCCGCCGAGGTCGGCGTACTCGAGGGATGAGCATCGGTTTCCGATTCCTCTTCGGTCTCGGATTCCGTCTCCTCCGAGGAACTACTCGTTTCCTCGTCTTCGTCCTCCTCTTCCTCCTTCTTCTTTGTAGCTGCGTCTTCTCGTGCTGCTGGTGGTTGCGTGGGTGGAGGCGGGGCTGCACGATTACCTTTAGGAATATGAGGAAATTGGGTACACAGTCAAATAAATAGCAGTCTCCCATCGTTTTACTTTTGGGGTGAAGCTACGGTAGCTGAGCTTGTGCTGTTTGAACGGTGGTCGATTCGTTAACGATTCACTTAAACGATATTATAGAATAGTGTATTATATTTAACCCACCCTCATTTAACCCTGCGTCTTTGTAAAAGAATTTTGTTGTCGTGTTCACGCTCAAAGGCGATCCGTGCAATTAACAATTGGGAATCTTATAGAAACTCACCTGCGGCTAAAAAACGACTCTGAAAGGGTCGCGTTGCGGGCGTAGCATTGGCGTTGTCCTTAGCAGCCGGTGGTGTGGTGCTCGGTGGCGACGAGACCGCGGACGTTGCGTTCGACGTTGGCGCCCTGGCCAAATATTTCTGCTTCATTTCTTCGGCAGAGAATGGTGCACCGGTGCTACGAATTCCTGATCCCCCGGAGCTCTCAGAGCCCGTGCTCGAGTCTGATGAAGCGCTTCTCGTTGCTGGAGCGTGGGTATCCGTCGAAGTTCTCCTGCGAGCAACGATATTTCAATTAACGACTTCCGTAAGTCGGTAAACTCGATGGAGCGGCATGCATTCATACACCGCAATTTGCGCGGCCGATATTAGTTTGCTTCGTGGCTCACTGTTCGTTCCCACCCTGTAACGAATTATCCGCGCGATTCATCTATTTTCCTCGCGGCGTGTACCGAAACTATTCCGGAGGTTTTCGGTTACACGACGGGAACGGGGGAGGCGCGGAATTGTTGGGGCCGAAATCGCATTTGCGTGCATTGAGTATATGTGCTTTTTTCCGAGCGAAAGAGCTGCCCGTTAATTCACCAGGGGAAACTGGCTGTTTGTTCGTCAGGGGAGGGGAAAAAAACGAGGTGTAATTTTACTCTGGCGGGATGCCGGCGCGGTACTCTTGGACGCAATGGAATTCTGGTATTAAACGAGGCCGTTTGCTGTTTTCCCTTGTCCACGTTGGGTGTATTCGAATTTTTCATCGTTAAAATATTCCGCATAGCGTAATAGACATGTAATAATTCCTGGGAGAAATTCTTAATATAAAAGAAAATAGACTGTTACGCTTCGAAGCAGAAAAATTTGACCCATTTAAATTTTCGCGAGCGGAGGAAAGAATTTACATCAGCGGCTGACCACGGACCTATCGAATTCCTTCGCCACCGTTGGAAGAACAACCGTTTCAAATATCGGAAACGTTTAGTGTCTCTGCAAAGAACTTCCGCACTGTCGCGTGGCCTGAAAACGAACGAACATGAAATGGGTGACTCTTTTTTTCGCCCAGTGCTTTTTCATTTTCACGCCGCTGTCGATTCAGCAATTAAATTGTAATAGTACATCACGAGAGTAAATTGAACGGAGCTACAGAGCTTGGTGTATCCGATCCGAACGATCCGGTTTAACTGAACGGGCGTAAATCAGCCTGTCTGGCTATGTATGCTCTACTACTACTGAAACGTGTACGCGGCAAGATCCCTGTGACTTAATGTTAACACGACTGCGACCGAATTCGACCTGGCTGTACAGTTTGCTATCAGTTATAGAAACGTACTTTATCACAGAAAATTTATTACATTAATAAAGGGAGATTCGATACTACCAGATGCATGCCGTGGATATGAAATATATCAATGACTAATTTATTCCAACGAAATATCGTTTTAGATACGCACCTCGCGGGCATCGGTCTTCTCGCAGATTCTTCTGGTTCTCTTTCCGTAGGTGTTTCCCTTGGGGGTGGATGTGCAGGTGTAGTCGTAGGTGTTGGCGCTGGCGGACGTTCCTCCACTGTTTCCGTCGTAGGTGTGGCTGCTGTTTTGTTCTGCTTTTTAATCCTTGAAATTTCATCGTCGTCGCTAGTTTGTCTCGCCATTGCTGTCGGTAACTTTCTGACTTGCACCTATGCGATAAACAGACACATTTAACGAGGTTGATGCAGTAACCTGTTCAAATATCCTTGTTGAATTTTTTCAATGAGTTATTTGGTTTTATCGCGAAACATATCCATATAGTGGTCGTAGGTGATTAAAAACTTTTCAACGTGTTAGGACCTTTTTTCTTTTTACGCCGATTTTGTATTAAGGTACGTGTGCTATGTCGCGCACACGTTGTATTAATATTCTAGTCCATATTTTATGTTCGTTTAAAAATGCATTAGCGAATGAATAGACTCCTGGTTGTAGGACAAAGGTTGGGTCTGTCGTAAATGAATGCGTGGGAAAGAGATGAATATTTTGTTGATGAGCAGAATATATTCGTGTATTCATGTTTCATTTGTATTATAATAGAACTTGGTACAAAAGTACACGGGCTAACTACAAACTAAATTTATCCACTGCTGTCTCGAATTATTTACATATTTATGAATCGAGATCAGATATACATTTGATATTGTGCCATACTTCTGTGTTCCGTGTAAAATATTCAATTATTTTAAATCCGTCGAGATTTATTCCCTTTACGTGCCCACAGAAGGAACGGCACGGTTCACGCGTGACTGTGTATGCCTGTACACGTATACTATACATTGACCGAACAAAAATTTAATCCCCCTTGAATCGCATCCAAGGAATATAACGCGAGATTTTGAAGCTACTATCGTCGTGCTCGCCATCGAACTGCCACATCACAATCCATTCTGGTATTTCGCCTGGCATAATAAGGGAATCCGTGTGAAAATTCTGTGCTGTGGATTCACTGTCAAAAACAAATACCACCGTGTCAAATGAACGAAAAGAAAAATCAATCCTGTCAGCGTTTCAATGTATATGTATAAATGGAATTAATTGCGAAGCGTGCCGCGGATTCGAGTGAATGCAAGCTCGTATCGGTGAATGGAAAACGTATGCTTTAAACTTGGGAGCGTACAATCGTAAGTGTAATTATTTTCGTTCCAAACGGACCGTGTCGTTTTCTCTAGACGTGAAATCTATGAAAGCGGAGAAAATGTTTCGAGAGGTCGGGGCGAAGCCGGATAATCGATAACCACTGTTGGAATTGAACAAAGTGAGTGGCATCGGTTAAATAGAAACGCGCTGTTTTGTTCCTTTTAATTAAACGCAACAACTCGCGTGCAATAAAATGTAATTACGAGCGACGTATTTTTTTAAGTTGAACACAGCGAAACGAACGAATAAATTTCATCGAAACGAACGGTTTATCGCTGGAACATTCGTTACGCCGAAATAATAGTTATGAGCGAGATAAGACAGGGGGAAATAAAGTTCAATTAACCTGAGGCTTTGGCGGTTGAGGTTGAGGTTGTTGAGCAGGGTGGGGTGCTGGCTCCTCCTTTTTTCTTTTGTCGGCCCTCTCGTAGTCTTGGAGCTTTTTCATGACACGCGGAGAGTCAGTGAGGCGAAAAATTCCAGAAAGTGGTCCACGTGCCGCGTCTTCTGTGTCCAGGACACGTTCACGAAGCCCCGAGGGTTCCTGTGGCGTCGACGTGAATCTGACAGTCGACCTCGAGTCCCCATCAGAATCGTCTCCATCCCGATGTCGCATGAATCGACTTCTGTACCTCGATTTGTTCCTTGGTGCTTCATATTCCGGCGCGTCGTACCTATGCCCATAAGAATTTTCATTTGAAAGATTTTTCTCTAAACGATTTTTCGCCTGGTGATATATGTATTCTTTTATTTTACTTTTTCATGGTGTCTGATTTATTGTATCTGACGTGTGTACGATTGAAAATATTAGCGACAGTGGTTGCAATCTATATTGTAGCTGTGGACAAACGATGGAGAAGAAAACAGAGATCCTCTAATAATATTCGCCCCTGTCACTAGCAATTCTGCGGGAATGTCCACTCAAATGGAACTGAGGTAATCTGACAATAAAGGGTCTACCACTGTACAGCGATCAGCTATCAAATGCCTGATCCCCCATTTGTACGATGCGATCAGAATTTGTATCGGGCGTAATGTAATGATTAATTAATATCTAATACTAGTCGGTCAATTAATCGCTTTCAATTCATCTGTAAAGATTCATCTCTTCGAGTGGAATTCCAAGCTCGAATGAAAATGGTGCATTTCGTTTCACACGATTTTCTGGAACTGGGTTATCTGCTTTTCAAGGCAGTGCACAACGATAGATCCGTCGGGTTTACCCGAGTGTTGCTTAATTATCTCTTTACGGACACAAGGATGGCTTCGTATAATGAGAGAAGATCGGGGATGAGAATGATGGAGTATAGTGACGGCAACTATTCTCGCATGAAATCTTCAATTATTCGAAGACGTTAGCTTAAAGATGAACTTTCCTAAATGTTATTCCACGTTTATTTCGCCGTGGTGCTTTCCTTCATGCAAATGCCCACCGAACGAAACGTGGTGAAGCGAGAACAAAATTTTCAATTACTTTTACTCCGTTGTTGAGATGCCACGCGGATTGAGTTTCGTCATTGTTATCAAAATTGCTGGGCTAATCGAAATCTCAGTTTCAGATTTTCGGTACCCCCACCCCGCGAAGCTGTACCGTTCTGAACGCAAGAGAAATTCACTTGTCCTGCGAGTTAATTGCGCGAAACAAATAAAGCTCGAATAGTTTCTGCAACAAATTTCGACAGGAACGTGAACGCCCCTGAGAAATTTGCATGCTGCCGGCTCACATAATTACTTCAGATTATAAGCCAGAACGTTCCCGAATTAACGAAGATAGTCGTGCAACGTGCAGTCCTTAATTGCCGCTTCTTGCTTTTGTATCGAGGACACGGAGGAACGTGGCCCGTAGTTTGTGCGCTCCGTTAATTACTGTTTATTACGCGGCGTATTATATCAAAAGCTTTTCATTTACATTTTGACGAGGTAGCCTAATAAAACGTACCGGCCGTGCGCGTATTACACCCGACGGTAATTAAACCTGACCGTACCTATTTCGGCCTCGAGGAAGTTGTTCGCGGCCCACGCCAGGAAAAAGATACAGGGAAAGGAGCCACGTGTATTTATAACGTTTGCTAGAATAGATATGTGGGACATCCTGAAAAATGTATGCCCACCGCGGGTGCCGCTTGGCAATACTCCAAAGTAATCTGCGTCCACGGTCAAACACGTTTTTACTGGTCTAGCTAGATGCTCACGAAAAGCCGCTTTTCTTTCCTGTCTTCATTTTCTCTGAGAAAGACACACGTGTATATTTTTTCATTGGGCGAACACACTCGGCGCCAGTCTATTCAACGACGTTTCTTTGCTCCCCGCTCTGCCACGCTGCTGGTTCGGGGTTCAAGAAACATGGTTCCGTTCGAAACTACCTCTTACGCATCGCGAAGATAAATTGTGTCTGTGCCTTGACGAAATAAACCCTCTCTGTTTGCCTCGTATCGTACACTAGTCCATAAACTGTAGGCTTGCTCTCATTCTACTGTATGAAACAGCCATAACCCACGCAATACATTTACCCTTAATCTCCGCGAATATTCGCATAACTCTCTTCCACTTATCCCTAGCCCGAGTATCGTCCCAGGGAGAAAAAGATTCCGCTGGAATGAGGGCCAAAAAGTATTCCACCCTGTATGGTTTCTATTTATAAAAATCGCGTACCATTATGCAAAGAAGCTGAACCAGGGAGAGCAATTTTCCTAGATGGACCAGAATCGTGCACCAGCATTTTTCGTTTCGTTCCAAATGAAACTATAGTAAATAAATGTAAATAAATAAACGGATAAGATAGTTACTCGTATTCTGGCAGGTATCGATTCCTCGACAATCGATCATCCTCCTGCTGCCGGTATTGAGAGGCCAAACGATGATCGCTTTTGCTTCTCATGAGGCCAGGTGATCCTCCTGGAGGTGCTAGACTGCTGGAACTACCCAGCAACCCTCCACTTCCGGTCTCCGGCTTAATGCTCAATTCACCGTAACCGGCCACATGAAGGACCAGCTGGTTCGGATCGTGAGCCATCACGAAACGTACTCGCCGACTGTAATCCCCGGCTTCGTACTCGAAGTTCCTGCAAGTAGGGTCATGAATTAACGGCGGCGTAACTAAATTTTTACCTTTATCGCCGAGTTACATCATTATGGCCACCCACAGCTCCCGGATTTAGCGAAACTTTCGTCTAACGATGCAAGCTTATGGGTTTCTTTTCGCACTTTTTGCAACTCCGAGTCACTGCGAGGGTAATTCTTATCAAATTGCTTGCTAATCCCCGAGAGAGACGAACGCTTCGTTCCGCCGTAAAGATAGATCCTTTCTTAAGGCAGTCAAAATTTAAGTAATTCTCACGGGACGTGTCCCCTATATTTTATGTACGAAACTATTTCGTTCAATTTATTGCAGCAACTCAGAGGAGAAACCTCTTAAATATTTCGTATCATTTTTTGTTTTACACCACTTTCCTTATTACACTTTACACGGCATTCTTTCTAGTACTAGATATAAAAACCGCGGAGGGCAGGGAATTTTTCGAATTGAAACAATGTTTTCAATTTATATTATGCGGTGCTTAGAATCGGGCGTAAATTTTTGTTGAATCTTTGCGCACCCTCCTTGGAAGTAGACATTCTTCATTTTCCACGATGTAATGCGTAAAGTTTCATGGAATATCGTGGAAGTAATTTGCAAAAATGTTCCCGTGCAAACGGCACGAAGTTATAAACTTGCAAGGGGACTTTTATCATTTTTTGACCGCTCGTCACGGTCTGACTAGTGCCGGGCATATTCTCCTTTGGGAATGAAACGGTGGCTTTTAACTCTCGGAGGGAAGCAGCTCGCCAAATTGGATGATTCATGGCGTTACATGGTATTTGGTGGGATTTTACCAGCTTACACTGATCTATATATTGCTTGGTTAAAAATGGAAAGGATATTGTTACGTGCAAGGAATTCGCGAAGTTTCTCCGGGGATGGTTGGAACGCGAAACGATTATTTTTAATTTAGACTGTTTCTGTGACTAATAACCTTCTACTTTGTTTCACTTCATCTTTCCCTAACTTTCTTTCACAATATACACTCATTCAGGGAATAATAAATACTCTTTTACTACCAATGCGTACGCATGCAGCGTGAAAATAGTAAACAATTCGCTGTTGGGTGAATGAAAAATGAAAAAAATGGTAGCTTGGATAAGACGTATTTCCCTTGGTGTACGGCAAGAATGATTTATCGTGCATTGTCTGAATTATGTTTCATGCCCCATATAACGCGGCTACTTTTGTTTCGTGAAAATTTATGAAAGTGGAACACGTACGCGTGAGAGCATAAAGTGTTGAATATTTATCTTTTATCCGCCAAATTTGCTGATTCTCAATCAAACAAAGATACAGTAGGCACGACCTTTTGTGAAAAATAAAGCAAAAGTTAAGAAAAGGTCCTCGTAATATTAACAAACGTGTGGACCGTTTTGACACTGAATTTGATGCTCGATAAAGCATGGGAAACGAGGTATGCGCTTGCGAAATTGCCTTCACGGCGGATAAAATTCAATGTACTTTATATTTCACAACGATCTCTATACCTTCGGGAGCCTAAAATGAATTTTTCTTAGATCCTTCGTTTAATAATAATAATAGAAGAATTCTAAAGTCGGTCTTGTAGTATACATATTAAATATGCTACAATAGATAATCTCCATCCCTCGATTAAACGTTTCGCAGACACGATTAAAACACAATTTTGCATTAGTTAAGTTTAATAGCCTTAAATTTCGATTGCCTTGGTAACCAATGAAAAAAAAGAGAGGAAGATTATGAGTGACGAACCTGATGAATTCCACCGTACGCAAGAAAAGCTCTTTTGTGTCGAGCAGTTCCGAATCGTCCCATGGTACGTTTTCATTGATGTGAGCCTCCGCCAAGTCGCAGTTGCTCTGGATATTCGCGATTTCCAATTCGAGATTCTCTTTGAGCTGAATCAGGCCTCTGAGCTCCGTGCTCAGGTATCGATCGACCTCGTTACGCAGATGTTCCGTACGGTCTTTCAAAGCCTTGCTCAGCCTCCGATAAATCTCGTCCACCTCTTCCGCGACCGAGGAACAGTTTGTTTGCAGACCCAATGTGTTTTTCTCCACTAAAGCCAGCGCGTCCTGCAACCTGTGTAACCCTCTGCGAATCTGCAAAGAGGATTATCATTGAATTGATCAAAATCGCTGGAGAAACATGCCAAACTTTTCCGCGGACTCTTTCTAGTACATTTTCTTCTGGTGGATTTCTATAAACGTTTTGTATACATTTCTAAGACTATTCTTGTGGAATATTTTTTGTTTTTTTCTCAATTTTCTTTGGACGCGAGGAGTATTTTCTTTTGTTACACTTCGCATTCTGCTTAGAAACAAAATTCGCATAGCTAAAGGGAGGTTTGTTTTGCATACATTAGGGGCGAACAAATATACCGCGCATCTATTTTTGGAGTGCACGTATGTATGTACATAGAATGTAGTTGCACGTACGTGCTTATGTTGACCTGAATTTGCGGTATTCATTCCGGTCTAGTCGAATCGTCTGATACGCATCTTCATTTCAATGGTTCCGGGTATATTTATAATTTCACGTTACTCTATCGCGAATCCAGGGAAGATTTGAACGCTGCTTATCCAAACCGATATTGTTTTGTTATTAATAATGCAATTCACTTCGTAGTGAAAGTGGTGGCGTAAAACTTTTTTGTTTGGCTGCTGTTTGCCTGACATGACGTCTATAACCAAAAGCTTCTATAACTCAACTCAATAACTCAACCTCAAACATGTAGCCGAATATTTGAATTTTTCACCTTAAATCCACAAGCAATCCGTGGACCATAGCTGCCAAATTCTCAACACGACAAAAATATTAACATGCCGCCTGCCTCTTAAAAATATATAATTAAAAAAAAACAAAAATGGAGTGAGCAGTTAATTACGTCCCTATAAATATTTGTTAAATTCCTTTTCACACAGGTATTAACTGTGGAATGGTTTCTGTTGCAGGTCTGTGGAGGACTTCACTGAAGAATTTCTGCTGCTACATAATGAATACCGCGCCATTCATCATTCTCCACCATTAGTAATCGATGATCAGGTATATACTGAATTCCTCTTATTTATCGCAACAATATTTTTAGTTTGCTCTATAGGGTTGCAGCGAAATATTGAACGAAGGCGTTTTGCAGCGAATCGTCGCCCACATTCTTATTAACGCGACAACATCGCGATTCGTTCGTGATCAATTTCCACAATGTTGAAATACAATTCTATGTTAACCATTATAATTCATTTCAAGTTGAGGAACAGTGCACAAGACTGGGCAGACACATTGGCAGATAACAATGTTCTCGAGTACAAATCGGACCCGGAATACGGTGAAAATATATTCGTAGCTCCATCGGGGATACAGACTGATGGGATAAGCCCGAATGATCCATTGGAAGCTTGGTAAGTTGCCAACAGACGCGAATCAACATTCATTTATACTTGTTAATTTAATTTTGCTAATTTACAAATTCATTTTCACAATTGAATTAATAATTGAAGTTGGATTAAAGGAATTAATCTGCAAATATAGTAGCTGTTTTATAATAATAATGACAAATATTTGTGTTCAACTGTTAGGTATCGAGAAGCCAGATATTTCAAATATGGAGAAGAGAATGTGGCAGATTTAGAGTACGTACAGAATTTTACGCAATTAGTATGGAAAGAAACGAAGACAATAGGCATCGGAGTCTCTGCTCCCGATGATGACGGTAAAATCTATTTGGTCTGTCTGTACAAACCGCCTGGCAATGTTGCAGGCGCATTCGCGGAAAATGTTTTAGCACCGGACGTGGTAAGCTTCCAATACTTTATTTTTTAGCTTAATTGTTGAATTTTCAGTTCCGCGATACCAACATCTATCGTTGATAAATTCAAAAATATTTCTTCCACGGTATCGTCTCTTTTTCGCCAATTTACCGCGAACACTTTAGCACTCTCGGATAGATGGGGAGGGAAGAGGTGGAAATGGGAATCGACCGTGAAATCAGTCGGTGTTGCAACCCGATAGAAAAACGAATGAAAGTCACACGTGGAAAACGTACGGTCCAGCACGTTTTTCGAACGACCAGGGAAAATCGAATCGTGAATGGCGCCAGGAACTTTGATCGTTCGAAACGATCTTGAATTTCGGGCGCAGCCGCTCTCTCTTTCTCTCTATTCTTTTTCTCGCACGACCAATATCCATACTCGGTCGATGCTCGACGGCAGATTTTTTTGTCACAAAGGCTGCACGATCGTTTATTCATCAACCGTAAAGAGACACGAATCATTCCCGGCGTGGACCGTTTGCAGATAAAATACGTTTATCTATACGTCGAGAAATTTTCTTTTCATTTCGCCTGTCTTCTTTTTCCCCGTTCGACAAATTGGTTTTTAGGAATGCGCTGTACTCTTAAAACTGTTTTCGCGTGAACACACGAGCTTCATAGCGTACCTGGGAATTGATGCGCGTAATTTCACGCCTGAGTATATCCATGTGAGCATCCTTGCATTCAGGGCAACACTTTTTCTCGCAGTGGACACAGAGGGAACAGTAGCTTTTCTCCGAACAAACGCCGCAACGCTCCATTGTCTGGCCGCTGGTCGGGTCCGGTAGCTCTCCCGTGATCTCGATGTGCAATTCCAGGAATCGTTGCAGGGTCACGTTGGTTGGAAAGGCCTGCACGCCCTGGAGATAACATGATACAAGTTAGAATCGAGCCACTCCCAGATCCTCTAATTGAATAACCATGATTCTTTTTCGGAATGGAACGGAGCAATTTCCAAACAGGGAGATAACTCTGATCGTGAAACGTATTGCCGGCTTTTACCTGAAATTGAATTTCATAAGCGAACGAAATGAAAGCCAAACGATTCTCTACGCTTCGTCCCCCCCCGAGGTGTTTTCTTTTTCTGTTCCTACAGTTTAGTTATTTTTGCCGTTTCCGTTTGCATCTGTTCGAGCTTGTGATTAAAGGTAACCGAGCCACGTTCAATGTTCAACTGTTACGCGTTTAGGGAGGAGAGAAAGTAAGACAAATGGTCCGCGAGAAGTGTCACAACGAATCGCGCAACTTCATCCAATTTCATGAGAGGTCCCTTGCAGCTGCAGATTCGTCGTTGAATAAAGATGAGACCACGCATTGTACCCGGTTAAGCCAAACCTTGTTCAGGTATATTTAATTTGAGGAACCTACGTACGTACGTACTCGATTTTATTCTCAAGCGTCAGCTTGCAATTCATCCTCGAACAAGCGCACACGCCAAAGCTTCCTTCGTTTATCGCGGCGCAAATGAATTTTAATTCTTGAAAATGATATTTCATTCTCTCCCTCTCCCTAGAGATTGAAATGGAACCAATTCGAAATCTTACTGTACCCTTTATATAATTGCTTTTGTTCCCACGAACTTTTATCAAACGACAGAACTCTAGGATGTCGGTGGCAGAAACGCGTTCAAAGAAGTAATAACTTCTGCAAGACCGTGGAAAGTTTGCAGGCAAGTCAAATATCCGCGGCATCCGCTCGTTGCATCGTTGAAAAGTTTGCCCCTTAACGCTTCCGGAATTGATTGCTTACCTGGTAAGGTATACGATGTTCCGCACGGCATTCTGGACATTTCACCTGTCGACGCACGTAGTCAACGAGGCCATCCATGCAGGGTTCCATGCAAAAGCTGTGCTGGCATGGCAATAGTTTCGGGTTCCTGTATCGGTCCAGGCATATCGCGCACGTTAGCAGTTGCTCGAACTGCTCCATGCCTGCAAAAACATAAGAAATATCTGTTATTCCTTCGTTCAATATCGTTTATCACTGAAGAATCGTTGAACATAGAAGAGGGCGTCTGGTTATGTATTAAAACGAAAATTCGTTTTGAACCCTGAGAAATAACCACGAATCATACACCGCTACGTGAAATACGAAGTCGCTGTCGTCATGCTTAATAAATAGTTCAAACGTGTAATCCCTAAGCCTGTTGCAATTGGAGATCTCTATTTTGCCAAGTCATTATTCATCGTGACGTGCGTTATCCTTGGGAATATTATATTTTTCGTGCAGTATTCTTCTGCCTCGATTGAACGAGTATTCGGACTGGAAGGAAAATCGTTGCTTCTTTCTATTCAACTCCACTGGCTTTAGTATCTTTTTAATCAACGCCCCTATATATATTTTTTTCGTATCCATCGGCGAAGATACAGAGGATGCATCGTGGCCAATGTCAAGTTCTTTTAGCAGAGTCATTGCTCTTCTATTTCGAGACACCGTGTATCATCGACGAGAAAGTTGCAGCCCGCGAGATGGGTGAACTCAGAGGTTGTCCCTGCGAGGTTTACTGCGTTACAAATTGGCCTTGCAATTAGACGTGGGCTTGGCAGTAAGCTCACGGTTTCGCATTCTACTTCATCGGATCGTTACAAAACTTCTGGTCAATTTATGATTGGAATAGTGGCCCAATATCTAGCGTAGGAAATACAAATCTTCAGTTTGAATATCTTAATTTCGACGCGACGCTATCCTGTCGCGAGCCAAACGAAATAACTCGCCCTTGTTCCGTCTGGCCTAGAGATTTTTCAATGACAGAATTCTATTAATAATTTTTTTTTCACCCCCACTTGTAACAATTTTAAAATAATTTCCGGCCAACATAATTAAAAATCGTCGATTTAAAAAATGTATTTATCTGCAAATTTTTCATCTTCGCAATCAATCAAAGTATCTAGCAACCACGCCTCAGGTTTGATCACAATCGTTTCTCTCGCGTGTCTGGTTTAGTCGTCTTTCAATCGACTCCTGAAAGACATCGATGAACGTGGGTGGGTTAAATTTAAAACCCATCCACACGCGTATAGATTCGCGAACGAAGAGTATCGGAGATTATTTCAAAGCGTTCTCTCAGACACGTAGCCGGTAGTCAGAGCCAAATACATTCTGTCTTTCGCAACTTTGGAATACGTGGACGATGCTGAAGGCCGGAGCAAGGACCAATCATGCCTCGTAGAAGTAGTTGCACCGGGAGCAAGAGGCACATTAGAAAGCATTGTTGCTCTTAGACGAACCACTTGTTGATCTTAAAGTGAATTCTAGGGTGCAACAGGCGGCTAGGTGCTATAATATTAGCAACCTTCCGAATCGCTCGACCAGGACCGAGTAGAATGGTAATCTCAATGCATCTAATCGGAAGTTTCAGTTCAGAATAAACCACGTATCGAGGATTTCCGTTTACGTTGACGCGGAATCGTGTCACAAAATCTTGCTCATTCAACAATATGGAGGGTTCAGAAGCCAATCAGTGTAAGTCCATTACCAAACAAACCGAGATAAATAAGGTTTTTACAAATTACTTGGAAAAAGATAACAATCTTAGTACCCACATCTATTGCTTACGTATGAAAATACTGACTTAATTGATTTATCAACGGAAACTTTGAACAATAAAGAGGTTTCCCAACTACGAAACTCATGTTCAGGGAAAGTTGGACTTAGACTGATTGGCTTCCGTACCCTCCACATGTACTTGGAGGTGTATGAATAAGAAAGCGGGTGGATGCAATAAAATAAAACGATTCATTGTTTTCGCAAATGATTCCTCGCTACGCGGAATCTGCATGGAGATCCAAAACGAACGATATTTTCGGCAATCGTATTTTCTTCGGGAGTTAACAAAGGCCATACGTTGAGCTGTTCTTATTCGCGGGATAATTCGACGAGCAACCATTATTCTCCCAGAATGTTTTTATTAGCAATGGAAACTTTATAAAGTTTCCGCGTTCGGTCTCCTTTTTTTCTCCTAATTGCATTCCTCGAAGGCCGGGGATGTCTACGTCGTAAAAGTAAATTAAGCACAAAGCTCGGAGTTCTTTGAATTCTTCCCGATGACGCGTGCAAAGACGCAGATGCACGTGGCGAGTCATTATTTTCGCGCCAAGCGATCGAATGGCGTCGCGGGCTGATTCAGCTTTTTCCTTTGTCCGCCTGCAACCCTCCGAAAATTGTGGGCGTTGTTTCAACAGGCTACAGCGTCCAAATCGTCGTTCGCGTGATGCATTTTGTCCGATCGCTTGGCACAATGCGCCCAGCTGTGAAACGCGATATTTCTGCCCTATCTTCGCGATACTTTGAACCCTGTACATTTTTTCCTCGTTTTTCGGAAATTCTTTTGAATCACGGCGAGACAAATTGAATAGCTGAAACGCAGAACCTTTTACTCATCTTCGACGCAGTTTTGGCTTAATAGGAATAGAAAAGGAGAACCGCGTTTGTAAAATTCAATTCTCTCTGGTCCGTTGGTTGTTCGAGGTTCCCTTCTGAATTTAATAAAACTGCACGACAACTTCTCGAAAATTATTGCCTTTTTAGCACGGATGCCGGGGAACGAAAGAATCCCCTTATAACAGCAAACAGAACCCCTTCCGACGGCACAGAGAATTCGGTTTATTCCATATTCGCGATGCTCGCATACGTACCCAGAGAATTATGTATTAAACTCTCTCTCTCTCTCCCTCGTCCACGGGAACTTCAAAGCGACGGCATAAAATAAATCCAGAGTCCCTTTCTTCGACTCCGGGGATAAAATAGATTGAAGAAAGATGGGGGAAAAATAGAGAAACGAAACGACGTCTCTGTTATCGACGGAACTTCGTTGGCTGAAGGGGAAGAACTTTTCCCTCCAGATATCCCTTCTCTTCTCGCGACGAACAAACGAAGTTCGATAAAAAAACGTGCACGAAATTTTCAATTCACACCTGACACTCCCTTAAATCCCTGTATCGTTCAACGAAACACGACCTTTGCTTTGTAGCAATCGAAGGACAAAAAAAGAAGAATTAAAAAAGAACTGTCCAACGTCTGTACAGAGGCGAGCAATGAAAGTGAAGTTGCACGATTGGTTCCCAAGATACTGAGACGGATCAGCGTGCTTCTGGAACCGGTCGGTCCAGGGGTATACTGACACTTTTCGACGTCAGTGGCCAGACTTACGCTAGCGAGTGGCGTGCTAAACTTAGATGGAGACCTTCGATTTCCGGCGGCTCGTTTTCGACGAAAGGATCCACGCAAGAAACACGCAGGGTCTTTTAGAATTTACGCACGCGTGAGGCTCGACGGGCAGACACGCGCGTGTGGACGGAAACTTCTGACTGAACTTCGGCTGGCCGCGAAGTTGAAAATTCATTTTCGATCCCGGGACAGAGACAGGGAAAGGGGGAGACAAATTTGCTTACGCGGACAGCCGAGAAGGGAGAAAGGAGACCTTGGTGTAAATTTAACGTTTCTTTGGAACCGTCTTTCAAGAGATTCGCGACGATTTTTCGATTTGTAATGTCGTCGTAAAATGAGCGTGGAATTTCATCGCGCAGGTATATGATGCATTGAATGGGAAGGATGGTTTCAATTTAGTTCATCAATGATTAGTAATTCCCTAGACGAAGCTGCTGACAGCGGCATGTCTGAATTCACTGGTCGAACGTCGTCCATTCTAAATGGCCCGTGGCAATGCCGGATTTCATTTCTAATTTCCAATTGTCCGTTTTGTTAGCCGGGGATTGACGAGACCGGCGTAACAATCACCATTTAATAAAGCCTTCTGTTTAACGCCAGCATTAATATGCATTTTGTCATTTCGCTTGGATCGATGGATATTCCTATTCAATTTCCTGCCACGGCCTCGCGTGGATGATCAATAGGGAACGGTGAAAGTGGATCATCAGTCTGGCCATTGTTAATTTTACATGTCTTTAATTATCGCTTCCGTATTTAAAATGCATTCGAATGGCTATTATTATTCGTTGCCTCGTGATGCGTGATTTATTTGTTAATGCGTCAACTGGGCCCGATAAATTTAGACGATTGAACGGTATCTTGTAATAGACGAATTTCGAGACTTCATTCCCTTCTGTTGGAATATTGTGGACAAATGTTTTTTATACAGCCTTGGAATCGGAGCTCCAATAGCCATATTCAACTTACCCCTGCGTGGATATCAAAGACACAAGAGAATTCGCGAGAAATTGTGTTGCACTCAGCTTGTACAACGCCGGCAACAACGAGCTCAACGTTAATTGGAAATTATAAGTTAACCCGTTTATTGTAATTAAAATTAAAACGACGCAGCGACGTGTTACGGCGTCAGCCGCGAATCGATATCAATTATATTCAATCTGGCGGCACGCCAAGCACCGAGGCCAATATTAAAGGCTAATCCAGATGATCGGATACAGTTGCGCCAGGAAAATTTTCGAGGATTGCCTTCCCAGCGAATTCACTTTTCCATCCGTGTGTACGATCAACTGGAAAAAAACCATTATGATACCGACATCGCGATAGTATTCCGTAGTGGACGATATCGAAGCGCTGCCATAACTTTCTTCTCCTATTGATTTTCTGCTTCTATGAATCCTTCGTGTTCTTGTTATTGGAGTCCGCCAACCAGATATAATGCCGCGAGGGAGAAAACGAAATAAATGGCGAAGGGTTAAGGTAGCCTAAGCATTAAAGGAAGAAAGGGATGAAAGGAATTGAATGTCCCTAGAGGAATGAAGGTACTTCCAGGGCGAATGTAACGAAGTTTCAGCCAGAGTATAAAAGGTTTACGTCCAGGAATAGTGACACTCGTGTGAACGGGTTTGCCGATCGCGGTTCTGTGCTCCTATTAGCGTTCTAGCATTCGGCACGAAAATTCGGGCTAAAGTTAGCCGAGGCGATTCGGTTCTCCAGCGCTGCGTATTCTCAGGGAGGGCTCTCAGAATAGCCTGGCTGAACGCTTTTCTTATCGACCCGAGCTTTTCCCTCGTCGGCAAGAAAGCTTTCCGTGCCAGAATTTACCGGGTGGCTGTTTTAAGTCGGCGAAACTCGGTCGGAGTTAGACCGCTCGAAGTCGATAACCGGGAATTTTCTTACCTAGCGGTGTCACACTTGTCACAGCGATTTGCTTTAATTAAATTCGCCGTGGCTTTTCATTGTAACGACGAATGCTATATTCCTTTTATATCTGGGTTAATATTCAGGGACTCCCGAACAGTAAGGGAACTTTCAACGAAGTGCAAGACTTTTGATGAAGGAATATAAAAACGTTGCCGATCGTTTTAGCATATCAGATAGTTTCACAGTTGCTTCGGGACGAACGGGAATTCACGATCAGCGCATTCCCAAATGAACACGATCGTTGAATGAAAATTGTTCATAACGCGGTAGGAATTTCATTTGATCCGGTGAAAAATTTATGGAACGTCTCTGGTGTCGTTTATCGCGCGACATCGCAATAATAGATGCATTATTGGGCGTGAAAGGGTTGCCGCGGTATTAAATTCATTGTGTCCACAGTCCGTTTTGCGGCTCCCGCGGTTATATTTAATCGTGCCCCGATACGCTTATGAATTTGATTGGCGTGTCAGAAATTTGTTAAAGTGCTCGGCTGTGAATTGAATTTGAAATCGATTCGCAAGCACGCTGCTCCCCCGCTTTCGCTTCTTCGTAAATCGCCGTTCAAATGAATTTCTTTCCGATTATACCGCCGTGCTCTGTTACCAGCCAACCGAACCAAGATACAACTATTAGGCTCGAACAAATCGAGCACATTGTGTCCGACCGGTTTCGTATTTTCGCAATAACTGCGGCCATTGTGTGTCGTTAAATATTCCACGGAGCGCGTGACGTGAAAAGCTATTGAAATTCCGAGGAATTGAAACTGTAGTTGAACGTTGCGTCCAACCTCTATTTAACGCCACAAAGCTAGTACATTTATCGACGAAACTATTGTTCCTTGGCCGCCCATTTTAGCCAGTCCCCCTATCGATTCTCCGGCCGTAGGAAAAAAAATATTCTTCACGCGCCCCGTATTTCGTAGCCCTTTCGAGCTTTCTAATTGACAAATGCCCGGCCCGAATGCGGTCGCTACCAGGATAAATTTATAGGAATTTTTCCGCTGTCGGTCGACAGGCTGAAAATTCTCTCGCAACTAGCTTCGACCCTCTTTCCTCCTCGTTCATACGTTTTTTTCCCCCGTGGGATACCTGCCTATTCCTTATTTTTTTCACCAATTTTTCTTTCCCACATTTACGAGCTTCTGTCTCGCGCGCCTTCCTAAACCACCCTAATCCTCGATGTTTGTCTTCCCTGTATGCCACGCGCGTACAGCGATAATGGGGAATTGTGCGTCGCGTCTTTTCGCCGTGCGTTCTATACCTCATTGACAATGGAGGAATTTGTAGCCATGGACCAGCGATGCTATCGTTATTCGTTAACTCGAAATCTTCGATCTCGATCAGAGCGTAGTACACGTTTGCACAGTCAGTGCAATGCGCCGTCTCGGCACCTCTGTGGATTCAGGCTGCCGGCTGTCCCAGGAATGTTTCCTCAAGGAAGTTGGGCATTAAAATCGCCATAAAAGTGGCCGATAAGGGATCTGGTTCAGTAAAGGCAAATGGTCCTGCAGTTTCCACGGAAGCAAGATAAACACGAGTTCCCCGCTGTTTGTTTCTTCTTCAGTCACGTGAATCCATTGAGTTTTTGGACGAATAAGAAAGCTTTTCACGGTGCTCAGGAGCAGGAAGTCCATTTACCTCGGGGAAAAGTGGACGTTAACCGAACGAATTGCTCGGGGCGCGGAACATTATCATCGTGCAACAGTCATGCGACCGGCAAGTATTTTATTGTGGAACGTAGTCCAGCGGGAAGGAAAAGCTCCATTAAAGAGGGTTGGCGCGATGGATTAGTTTAAAAAAATGTCGTTTCGAAACGCGGAGAGAATTGCTTTAAGCTATTCTCTCTTCGGCAAACATTTTCTTTTGTTCAATGAATATTTATAGAGGGATACGTTTGCGTTTCGCTCGCTCTAAGCAAAGGGAACTCGTCGCAGGATCGTCTTGGGAAACAATTTGTGGAAAGTACTTGTTTCAATCCTGCTTTTCTTTGCCTCTCCTTGTCGACTAAGAAAGTGATTTACTGGCTCCAGGAGTAACGCGTTTTCCAATGAAAGAATCGAGGCAGGGCGGCGAGGAAACGATGCCCGGGCAGAAAAATGAGCAACAAGATCGCCAGGATTTCATTCAGGTGAGGATTTACCCGCCTTGGATATCTCGTCCATGTGAACCCGCAGGGCACGTTTATTTGCGATAAAATTGTCTGGATTCGTCTTTCTCTCTTGATGAATAACTTCGAAATAATTCTTTAACTAGCCCAACACAGGCGTTGGTGCGGCAAAAAATGGGCTAATATTTGGCAAAAATGTTCTGGGCGAACAATGGTTGAAAAACAGCAGCGGGGTTGATTTACGTATCACCTCGATGTTGCTGCAATAAGGGTCTTCTTCTCTCGTTGTTACTCATGTTGTCTTTTTTTCGTTTTAGTTTTTATGATAACAGAGCTCGTGCAATATTTTCAGGCACGTCGTAGCATTTTGCGCGTCGGCTCACCGAAGTCACGTTAATTTAAAAATTCTGCTCCCTTCCTTTTCCTCTGGCCTTATATACTTTGCCCTCCATTGTTTCTTTCGCTTTTCCACGTCCATTCTCTTGCAAGCGCAGAGACACGGCACATGCATGCGTGCTGCATATCCTGAAACCGCGACACCGTTGCAAAAATATTCTTCGATCCCTTCTCCTGACCACGAAAATTCCGACGCCTGCAGAAACAGAGAAATTCAAGACTCCATTGACCATATTGTTTATCGCGTTCAACCGCGACTCGTTTTGCCTGCGATTCAACACGGTTTTATTTATCTGCTTCTCAGAGGGTTGCTTGAATAAATAGAAACAAAAGTTACCGTCTTGCCTGCACGGTGCTGTTGTTTGCACTTCGACTAAAAGATAATTTCATTTCGGCTGGCCGAGACAACAGGGACGTGTTTGGAGTTAGTTAAGGTGCATTCTTAATGCGTAATTAGAATTCACGTCAGGCGCTCCGTAATATTTCACCTGCTGTGTTTCAGATTCGGCCAGACTGAGATTTATCGTGATTTCTCGGGCCGAAACGGCGTCTCAGCCGAAAGGATTTATGCGTTGCTCTAGTCGTGAGGACTCTATGTATCAAACTCGCGGGGCTTGGTTTTGTTATCGACGGAGAAAAGGTCTGATAATTTATTGCGTAACCTAGTTCTGCATTAATGACGTCACTCTAATCGACCGTCGAGTAAATTACAACCAGCCGTATTCTTGTGCTAATCTCATACTTCTTTTTTTCTCGCGACATTCTTTGTCAATTGAAACCTTCTCTATCCTTGAATGTTTAATGTTGGAAAGATATCCTATTATTGACGTCCGACTTGGCCGAGGTTCGACGAGTTTCCAACAAAGAGAAGTAATAACGTTCGCGTATAATTTCTATGAAAATCTGAAATTTCAGACAATGGGGCACAAAAGTTGCGGAACGATATTTCGAAGTAATATGCCACCTGTAGAGAACTTCTCATTTTCTGACCGCATGATCTATAAGCCAACCTTTATATTCGGTCTGCTAAACGACGTTAAGCAGCTTGTTAATAAAGCTGCAAGAAATTAAATTTTCCACCATCAATGAAACACTGTGTTCCCTTTGGATAAGATATTCAACGCGGATATATAGTCGGAAATGTCGATTGATCGTTGGTTACGCGACGCAACTTCGCGAGCATGGAATTTAATTAACTCTGGGAGTTCAAGGAGTCAATTAAAAATTTCTTAGAGCTTATAATTTCGTGTCGCTATGGAAAAACTTTTAAATACTTTCTGAATGGGTTTATACGACGGACAGTTAATTCATTTCATAGCTGCGACCGCGGACCTCCGACTTTCAAATGCGCACGATTAATCGAAGGTTCTTAATTGTAATCGTAGATAAGCACGGGCTTCTCGAACCTCTGCTTGTGCCCTTTTTGGTCGAATATTTCTCTTTCATTCGCCTCCCCGCCCAGTCCACTTGTCAATTAGAAGCGAGTAAATATTTCACCGATTAAGCGGAATGGAAATGGAAGAAAACGCCGGTTCATTTATTTTAATTTTCGGGTCGTCGTTTCTTGATGCGATCGTTAAGATGTCCCACGGGCGTAGGAAGTTTCCAGGCAAAGTATGCGGTAATTCTCGATTTATATTTGACTCGGGACCACATTACCCCGGACTTTTTCAATTAATTCGATGCCATTATGCAGCGGCTCTTTATTCAGGCCTGGGGAAGTGGGTCGTAGGTTGGTACCCAACAATACAGGACTGCCAGAATCAGAACTATGCCGAGTCAACAAAGAGATAATCATCGTGCTTCGCATTGTTAATCTTAATTAACGCGCCGGCGTAGATGAGGAATACAATATCGTAAGAAGCTCCCACGTTTTATTCCAGCGAAATTACGGGACAGGGCCGGATTTAATTGGACGCAGAACCCCGTTCGCGAGCCACCTCGAAACTCGCGGCACTCTCGAATAAAATGAATCTTTTTATTTTCGTCCGGGGGGCAGAGCGAATGGAATGGCAGCAGGGACAATAACCGACGACAAAGACGTTGCTTCACCCCATTTTCCTTGCCGCGCCGCGCCGTCGACCCTTTTGTTTTAATCGATTCACCGGTCGCCATTAGGGTGCCTCAGTTGGCGACCCGATTGATCTTCGTTGGAGTGTCTGTTGATCGCGGCAGCGAAAGTTAAATGACGAGCAAATAACCTTTAATTATTAACCTCGTAATGCTTCCGTTTTATACAGTCATCTCATAAATTTGTTCCCCATCTCCGCTTGAGAAAGTTGCACGGCAGCGCGGTTTTCGTTATTGGTAATGGCAAGAACTCGACTACTGCTCAGGTTATTCTGGACAGATTTGCATAATGCATAAGCAAGCTACACGGGAGAATCTTTGCCCGCGATAGTTCTACAAAACGCTTTGGATGAGCTGCTTGCCTCTCTCCCAGCCGGTTCTTACGGTAGACTAATTAAGCAATGTTTGTATACCCGCCTTAATTCATGCTGATAAAGGTAAAATGGTATTCTGTGTTTCATAAAATTTCTCTGGGAGATACGCTTGTGATTTCTTAAACGTCTCGCAATTTGAGAGAGTGCATTTTTCAGCGTGCTAAAGTCTTCTGTGTAAAGAAACGTTTAAAGGGTGAATCCCATCGGGGGAGAGGTGTGGGGGGGTGTCAGAGAAATAAGAGGAGGGAGGCTCCATTCTTTGGGATATTCGTGTTAAGTGAATGCACGCTTTGTACGAAGCGACAATCTATTATTCCGAAGCATTTTTATGGAAACCCTTGTAACAACCGAGGATGTGCAGTGAGTTTCAAAGAATAATGGGATGAATAAAACAGGCTGCACATCGGGTCGTGGCTCGTCTTCGCCTGACATGAATACATACTGCCTTTATCATGCTTGTGGAAAATAAGAGACGGTTGGCGGAACAAAACTCTTGTTGCCAGTTCACGTGAGAACGGATAGAGACGTCGACGTAGGCCACGTCGCGTCACCCCGACAGGATTATTATACTACATTTTACGTCACAGTTACGCGCACCGTGTCACGTTGAACACCGTAATACTTCCTCTTCTTAACGCGCCGCTGGAATATCGATTTTCTACTTTTCAACGAGGATGCTGGCGGGCATCTGTCTTCAGCTTCCTATTCGGTGTTTAAAATATACGAAAATAATCTTGCCGTCTCCTGTAAGTAAATTCTGTTCGATACTGTTCTTATCTAAAGTGTGGGCGGCCTGGTTGATTTGGCAAGGGTTGTAACGAAAGCACCGACGCGAGATACAATTGCACGGAGGAAATGAACTGCTGAGAGAAAAATTGATTTAAAGAGAATGGACAATGGGAACTTTCTACAGTCTCCGTTATCTCGGCTGCGTGGTCAATTGAATGATTTAAAACGATTTCGAAGGGCTATGGAAAACGTCGTTGGTGGTTCCTTTGTTAGAAGCCGTAGGTAGTATGCGACTCTCGATACCGCCGAAATTTCGCACGACGCGGTTAATCAGCTGATTCATTGTCCCAATTGACCAATTAACTATCATACTAATTGGCGGCTCAGCACGGTTTTGGGAGAATAATGGAATGAATGAAACGCGCCGCAGCGATACGAGGCTCGCTCCCTGAATATTCTCTGTGTGATTTGCATGAGAAACGGAAGTAAAGGAGACACAGTCCACGTAAAGGTATTCAAGAGGAAGCAGATATTCCATTAGCCTGAATAGATTTTCATTCTGCCTTTCATTTTTCGTTCCCCTATGATTTTATTAATTTTTTCTCCCAAGGATTAAAGATTCTCCTTCAGATTTTCAATTCCTCCTCCCCTGTCGCTCTACAGTTTTTAGGGAATGGAGCAGCGTATAATTGGGACTGCGAAAAAAATATTACGCCCCGATAAGTGAGACTCGCGTAACAATCGGCGCACTATCAGGTTGTACGGTGTTGTAATGCGAACTTAGCTACGGGCAATTCGTTATAGGGCTGCCGGGTCGCTTGTCCGCGATCGAATCCGTGGACGGCCGAATTGTAATAGCGGATAATCGTTGAATTTACGGACGCCCCGGTCATTTGCATCCTGCCGCGACGCTAATGGGATTTACGGGATCGGTTTTGCACACTTTCACCGTGTGATTGGCAATCGTCACTTATTTCACGGCTCGGCGGAAACTACACCGGTGCAGGAAAATTTGCTTGCGGCAGTATTTATTTGACTTTTGATATGTTCATCTTGCATCGGGACCAATTATTTTTTCACGCTTAAATGAAACATCTTCGACTGACATCACGAAGCATTGAAGTTGTACAGCTGAATCGAAGGTTCAAAGTGCGGCCACGTTGGATGTACGAAAAGCCAATTGGCGCAACACGTTCTTGAGACTAAATCCACGTCTAACGGTGTACAAGACTAGCTTAAATCGGCCAGGCCACCCAAAATTGGATCACTCCACCGACAAGGAGCGAGTGGATAAGCTCTCGCAGTATTCACCGCTTTAGTGCTCTTTTAACGCTTTACTCCTCGTCCGTTCTTCTACCGTCTTCGTTCTTTTTTCCTCTTCTTTTTCTTCTTTTGCTTTCCGGCGGCGTTGCGCAACTGAAAGGGTACATCGTCGACTAACGAGGCACAAAGTGCATCTGGGCATATAATAAATGTCGTACGCTAAAGAAGAGCAACTTTTCACCTCTGACGACAGGGAGAAAAAAGAATTTTGGATAACCGGTATATTGTCGAAGATGAGCGCAAGACGGGCGCGAATTAATACGCGTTGCGTAGAATTAATTCCAGTATTGCACAATTCCATTTTCTTCATTCGTATTGACTCGGAGCTTTCGGAGTAGATACTGTGCTTCACACAGCCGGGCGCGTTCTGCTATTTCTGTTATTGAAATAATTCATTCCCTCCCGCGGCATGAACGAAGTGTTTTTAGTTAATTAAACGACACGTCGAACGAATATGAAACTGATTGATTAAAGATACCAAAATGTCGAGAGGTGAACCAACGGTGCAAAGTATGCGAGAGTTAAATGGGCATTCTCGGTACTGAATATCGCGTGGAAAAAGGCAGAAGGTGATTGGAGCGACCGGCGATAAAGCTAATTAAACGGGTCTGTTAACAATTTACTGCCGGTCAATTTCCAGATAGAACGTGGCAAACAACCGCGTAAACGATGAAATTGATGTAAAGTTACGCGACGTTAAACAGTACAAATGGTGGGTAATCATTTAAATTGTTCCTGTGAGACGCATGGAAAACGTATTTAATTATTGAACGGGTGGATTGGCAAATGAGGATAATATTTCGCCGTAGCAATGCAAAAATATATACATACATCTTGCGTATATCAATGATAATACGACTAGAAAAAATATTATAAAGATGGAGGAACGAAGAACGCAAAGTGGGTAGTAACTCCATACAATTTCTGAGTTACATCGTTCCCGCTAGATGGATGGACTGTCTCTGTGATAAAATTCTACAGGAAACTATCTTGATATAAATTGCCCACACGACGCCAACTTTTCGGATATTACCGCGGCATCCATAAAAAGACGTCGAAAATCAACGTCAGCCGAAACTATTTTTCGACCTCGTTTTGGATGCGGCCCATTACTCTTCACGATGATTTACCCTTTGATATGAAAGGAATCACGACACATTTATGTAATCCCAGTGACGAAATAAGTATCTAGATTACCATCACAAAGAATACGTTTCGCAGGAGGGGGATAGAATTTGAAAGTCAATCCTTCCGACGCGTCCGATTTCTGTTCGCGTGCAGAACTTTTGCCCGGCGCACAGATTTATTGCCATGTTAGTCAAATTTCTCGATCGTTCAAAAGTCTCTTAAATTGCTAAGCGTATCATAAATGATCAATGATCTATCCTGCTACCAGGAACAACTGTCGTCCGTAAAAATCACTGAATTCGCTGAAAGGGATTGTTCGTCGGAGATAGTATCGGTGATTGAACGGCGGAGTGAATAAGAGGATTTCATTCATCAGCAGAGATCTCGTAATTATTAAACGGATGCCATCGGGGAGGCCCTTTAACAATTTAAATGAACGCACTCCAACTTCGTTCAGGGGGGTTTAGTTTTTGGTGTGGAGAATGCCCCATGTTCTGTGATAATGAAAATCAAAGGAGCACTCGAAATTATTTCTGTCGACGCTCTCCTCGTCGCCGTAAGGGGGCTTGCCCTTACAGAAACACTCTGTTATTTAAGTGTAAGCTCATTAGAATGTAATTATTCCAAAGTACTCGCGTACTTCGCTGGAGCAACGACGTTGTTCGCGGCCTGCTTGTTTCCTCGAGAAACGGAAAATTATATTGCCGACGCGAATTCTTCGTCCACTTCGAGGTACGAGGTTTGCGAGTGAAAAATATTAGGGTCTTGTCGTAAGGGTTGAAGAGTTGTCGAACGCGGCACGACGAAGTCGTCGAAGGATTGTCGACGGGGAGCCCGTGTGTCTTTCTTGATGAAAAATGGATTTCCACTTTCTAGGGTGAGCGTCACACGTGTCCGCCATGAGCACTGGATACAAGGGATCCATTTTTCTTCCGTCGTTGACTTTTACCTTGTCGCGTCGTGGATCAATTTAATTTTTCCCGATCCGATCTCTCTTTCTTCTTTCTGTCCGCTGTTCCGACCGGATCATTGAATAAAGATTTAGAGTAAAAGAAGGGTTCTTGACGTAATGCTTAATAGGTGTTGCCGTGCAAATTTATTTCATCCTTCGAGCGATAAATTTTTATGTTTCGTCCCTTGTTCGTGACCCGCCAACAGTTGGATTCAGCACGGACGTGTGACGAACGATAATCGTCGGAAGTATTGTAACGGGGGATGTAATATGATTCAAGACTTAACTGAACGATTCATTACTACCAGGTGGTGTCACGGCCAGGTATTACTCGCTCTACATACTTCGAGCACTGTGCATTTCGACGGGAGGTTTGCAGTCGTGTCTCTTGGGTACGGTCCTATTTCACGGAGCGTTTCTCGTTTAGCACGAAGCAGTACGTCGCTGCACTCACTTATTTCCGGCTTACGAAACCGTTAAAAATTGCTCAACGAAAAGAACGAGCATAGATGTTGGGGGAAAAGAATGCGCCAGCAATTTTGTCCAATGAACGCCGGGTGGAGGGCGGCAAGAAATACGGGGCAGGGCAAAGATTGAAATAAATGTGCAATTTGCAATAAGTGCGGGGGTAACAATGGTTTGGAATTAAATTTGAAGCATGGCTCGGACCGTCCAATTTGTTAAATGCAACGCGAAGCGGGCCGCGGTGTATCATTGAAAATGATCAAGAGGAGAAAATACCAGGGGAGATAAATCTGCTGCCGGTAACAAAGATTTCGAGGAACGTAGATCTGAAAAGAGTGAACGGAATATATCGCGTCGAAAGTGGTGCCCGTAGAAATCTAATTCAAAGGATTCTTCAAACGCGTGCAGAATTTATTTCACCGAGAGCGGCGCACCGATCATACGTGACTCCTGACGTATCGGTCCGATTATCAGTTCAGAATTTATTCTTATCGGAGAACGGCTAGCTTCGATATAAAGTGCGCCTGCCACGGCAAGGATAACGAATGTGTGTCATTGTTTAAATTCGAATTGTAGATTCCTGTCGGTCGGGTGACGTTTGTCTTTGCAGTGAATTTATACCCTACGCACGTTATCTCCTGCAGTTTCTGCCCATGGATGCATTACCCAACCGATAGAAAATATTCGACCAAACGTATAACTTTGGAATAGTAACAATTGTTCCGGTTCTATTCTTTTTAATCCCTTCAAGCCGTAATATGTCTGATTGAAAAATCGCCTCATCATATCGCTGACCTATACTACTTAAAAGAACACCTGAAACCTGAGGATCATTTTTCTCTAAATTGGAATTTCCATTCGATGCGGACCAGTGGCAGCAGAGCGTAGGTTCGCTCCGCGAGACCGGACATTAATTAGTAAAATGAAACGCGCCACGTTCAACCGCGCTAATTCCCGAATAGTTTCGCCCGAAGCACGACATTTCATGCCCACTTTTTGTCAAGCTCTTTCGTTAATGGCAAACTCCAAATTAAACGCTCACTTGAACCACGTTCTTCTCATATCATTTTTCTACTTTTTCACTCCCCACTTTCCCCCCCTCGTTCCCTTCACGCATCGCACACCTGGACGGCGAACCAAAATTTGTTCACCATTCACTGCGGGACATCGTCTCGTATCGGCGAGGTTTTCCCCATCTTTCGAAATTGCGGCTCGTTGATTCGACGCGAACCAACAGCACCGTAAAGTGATTTACTGGTCTGCCTTGGCAAACTTTTTGACGAGGGAAGGGCCTTCGCCGACGATTCGCTGGAAATTACAGTTTCACGCGGCGATGGGATTTGAATGCGTGCCAGTGAAAAGAAGTAATTAGAGGTATTTCGTTTCACCGAGCTGGATAGAAAAGATGGTGCTTAAAGCGCGAGAAAATTAATTAGCTGCTCATTTCGAACAAATGGTTGTCGGGTTAAATGGAAAAAAATAAACAAAAGGGCATAATTATTCAATAAAAGAATCGAATAACTTTTCCCCCCAGTTAAGTACAAGTTCAAACGGTGCACAGCTGGTTTCAAGTGCTACCGAAAATAATTTCAATCTTCAGATAAAAATGGTTGCGCTCAAAGTATCGAATTTAAATTAAAAAATTGGCAAACAAAAGCGATCGTATTTCAATGGACATTCCTTTTTCACTTTTTCCCCTTTCAATAGATTCCCATCGATGCGAGGAAGCAAACCAAGCGATCGTCTCGTTTCCCACGTTCAATAGAGCTTTTTAAATGGAGAAACCTATGCAACAAGCTTCATGAGAGCGCCGATCGATATCGCGATCGAACGATGATTTTGCAAACTGCAGAAACGAAGTTATAACACGGTGATTAATCTTGAAACGAGCTCTTGGCTGAAATGTTATTTCGCCGGGGGATCAGCTAGGTAGGAACGCGCGATTCATTTAAACGCGTGGAAATAATTTCCGGTCGTAGGTCTAACGCGATTTATTGTCCAGCACGTATTCAAAGAACGCAAATTCCGTGACCGTACGATAATTGAATCCGTTCGAAAAACACAGTTTTTGCCAGTTTAATTTCGCAGACCGTGTACGCGTCTGCAGCTCCCCGATAATGTTTTTAATCCAACGTTCTCTGCTTTCGCGAAGCTGACCAGCTTTTTCGTCATTTCGTATTCGCGTTTCCTATTTGCTCAAGCGTTACTCTCTATTTTCTAAGCGATCGTCTAATTACGCGCGTCCATGAACGCGTGGCTGATAGTTCAAAAGATTTGCGACCGACGTTCTAATTTCCATCGAGCCTTTCTACAAGCAGAAAAAAAGGGGAAGGGAAAAATCGGTGTACTGTAAGGAATAACTTGGTGGCAGGAATTTAGTACTCCAGACGATCCTAAGCCCCGAGGACGAAGATTGATTGGGCGGCATTCATTTATTCGCCAGCCTAGTCTTGATAACACGTTGAAAGCAACCCGTATACTATTATCCCGCTAAACTTGCGGACGTTTCTTTCGCCGAGGAACGACTGCTGATAACGATCTAACGAGAGATTACACTCGTAACAGGGACTCATCAATAATCTTAGAATTTTCCACGGCATCGATCATCGGGCCGGACGAAATTTTCACGGCAAACGGAACGGAAAATCTGCAATTCTTCACTGACTCTAATAAAGCTTCGTTAAAATTTCATTTTAGTTGGGCAAATGTTTCTCTACCGTGGAATCCCCTCTCATGCAATTTTTAATTCGCAATCATTCGTGCAAACCAGTCGTGTATGGTTTGGGAAGAAGTTGAATTAAAGTTTTGGTAATCAGGTTGGAAAATACGTGTGCACTTACTTGATCGATCAACCGCCTTGCGGCGGCCTCTTCCGGTTGGGGGCCCTCTTTATGGGGCCCCGAGATGTTCCACTTTTCGATCACCAGTATCCAGCGCTGTGATAGCTGGAAATTGATCCACCACCGTTAAACGATCCGTCGCGTGTACACGAGCCGACGACGATCACGTAAGAACAGATTCGGCACGCGACGAAAATTGGGAAACCGTGCTTTCTTTTCCCTGTACAATACTTGACAAGGAAGCTCCTTTGTCGAGGAAATATTTGTGCCATTACGGGCAATTAATTTAACCTGCTTTCCCGATTGTCCGTAAATGCTCGGGGTATCAGCTCTAAGTAGATTGAACCCACCCTTGGTCAGACACGACCGACCACAAAGTTCTACGCACTCCTACGGTCTATTCCTTAACGCCATTAACACTAGAACTAGAACTGCCGATAGATTTTGGTACTATTCAGATAGCATACTAAAGTCATTGAATGGACGAAAGAGATGAATAGAGATACATAATTATCATTCAGTCTTATTAAAACTCATCATAAATTGCTACAACGATACCTATATATTAATAATTCTAAAGCAACATCTCTGAAACAAGTGATCCCGACTTGCTTGCCAGTTCTAGTGTTAAACGCCTACTGAAATTATCCACGATTTCAAGTACCCGTGCCGCGACGAAATAAAAAGAAGAACGCTCGGCTGCGTGGCCAGATCATTCCACGCGAAAATCACTTTGCCAGTCGGATTACCGGTAATCCAGGAATCATTAATATCCTTGACTATAGAGCGGGAAGAACAATCACCACGTGGGGGATATCTCATCTTCCTTTTCCCTTTTTTTTCTCCCAGCCGGCTTTAATCGCGCCTCTTCGCCCCGCTCCTCAACCCCGACGATATTCATTGCATCATTCGCCGCCCTCCCGTGGCGTATATATTTTTAATCGCACCTTTTTTCCCTCCTACCCCCTATTTCTCACCGATGCCGGCTGTTCGGGGCGGGGGCGCCAGCAGCCGTGCAAACGGCACGGTTTCCCAATTTAAATCGCACGCCGGATCGATTCCGTCTCGCGGGAGATCTTCGACACGGTCGTTCGGAAAAAAGGCACGGTGAACGGCGAACGATGAGGTGGAACGGTGTCCCGGGGGGTGGGGGTGGGATCGGTGTGAAATAGAATGAAAAGAGAGATAGGGTACGAGAGGGACGAACGAGGGGGTATCAGAGGGGATGAATGAGGGAGCGCGACGAGGAAGAAGGAGCAGAAAATGGAACGTCGTGTCGCGACGCTTGATGAGGATCTTTTCTTCGTTGCCACGGCTTTCGTGGAGAGTGTGGAAAAACTGTAGCTAGAACGAAGCGAGTAATTGGACACCGGCCGGCCATATTAGAGCACGGCGAGACAGACGAAGATAGTGGGATCGAAGGACGGGACGAGAGAAACGCGGAGAAGGAGTAGAAGCTGCGCGAACAGGGAGGAAATAGCGACGGGAAACCGAGAATATAGACGGAGAGAAAGAGAAAGAGGAAGAGCGAGATAGAGAGAGAGAAATAGAGTGTGTGTGTGTGGGAGTAGAGGAGGGGAGCGGGGCACAAAAGCGGAAAAGACGAAAGGTGCACTGGGGGAAAAAAATGATGAAGAAGACGGGGTTGGATACTGGGCCGGCGGGGGTAGCAGAAAAAAGGAGGAGAGACACAGAAGGGAAAAGGAGGAAACGAGCAAAAAGAAACCATTGTGTGTGAGAAACGGCGGCGGATGAGGATAAATCGTAATTAAGCGCACGGGCACAAATGAAAACTGAGTCGTTTGTGATGTAGTTAATTTGACAAACGATATAGAAAAAAATCAAGCCTCCAGGTGGTAAAGTATACGTGAGACTGCCGTGGAAAGATGAGAAGCGAGAGGAAAGGCTTAGCGGAGGTGTGAAAAATGAGACGACCAAAAGAGCGTGGACCGCTTGGGTTAAGATCTGTTAGAAAGAAAAGCTTCTTCTTTTTCCAAAAATGTCTAGCTGTCTCTGTCTACCGAATTTTCGACTCGAGCGTATATACTTAGAAGAAGGGGGATATTAATAAGCTGGCTCTAGGCATAGAGAAGAGGTTGCCCAAAATAATAAACAGCGTGAAGCGTGAGACACTCCGAACCTGAGTCTTAGCTTAAAAAATGGAGAAGAAAAAAAGCCAAGGCTGTGAAAGTCCCCTGGGAAGAAGGAGAGCCTGGCTTCCGAGACGTTTAAAATCCTCTAAATTCCCAGGCTTCTCGGTGCCGGTCTCCAACTGGATTTGTTAAAGAAATCAGGAGCGTAGCTTCGCAGGAGCATCACAATCGTGCACGCTTCCACAGTGTCACTCTTTTTCTCTACGTTTGAGGCAAGGTGAATCGAGGCAGAGACACGCGAAAAGCGTTTCCACGCCAATGGCTAACGCGTGAACGAGCGTGTGCATCGCCGGCGTTGTACCGTTTTAGTAACGGAGCGCACCGGTGCGCACCGGTGTGCATTATCTAACACTTAAAATTAGACGGCCGATGTTGGACGTCGAAAAGGGAGATCCTCTCCCGCTTTTCGAGCCTCGTCCAATCGCGGATATTCGTCGACTCTCTCACCGTGCACAAATCACAGGATACTAGGGAGCAAGTAGAAGTAGCGTACCGATACACACGGGCGAGGATCCCATTCACTTAGCACTAATAGATATTAAATCACACGTGATATACTTGGCCGTTTTTCCGTTTCGTTTTCCCTCTGTTCCACTCTCTTTCTCTCTCATTTTCATTGAATCCTTTTTGCCCGGCGACACGTCCGTTTAATATTAACCGATAATAAAGTGTACGGAGGGGCAAGGTACAGCAATAGCAGTAGCAAGCACTTTGCAGAAACTGGGACACCAGAGATGGGATAATGATACGCGACTAGCTTTCCACGGCACTGTGTGTATAGGCGTGTTTAGATATTTTCCACCGGCGTCACGGTGCCACGTTTCTCGCCACCGTTGTTTCGCGGATACGAACGGTGTGTGTAGCTGTGTGCGTGTGTGTTGTGTTATCTCGCGACGAAGGGGTGGTAAGATGCCGATTACGAGGTTACGAGACGCACCGCGTTCGTCCGGGCAGGCTGGTCGCCCGTCTCAGAGTGAATGTCTTATTAGTTATTTCTGGCCAGCTACTTCGTCGCTCTGTTCCACCACGCTCTTCCTTCTCCTCGTTCTTCGTCTTGTCTTGATCTTATGCCTGAGCTTTCGCACCCCACCCTCCTCTGACTGAACCCGTTCCTTCCTCGTCGCCTGTACGGGCCATCGTCGCGTCGGGAACGATCCCCGTGAACCCCAATGGCGAGTTCCCCGCAGTCAGCTCTGCCCTCCTGTCCGCTCGCTTAGCCATTAGACTTTTCCGTCGATCGCTGTCCTTGAACTCGTGCGACGCGATTGTTTTTCGCGGTGCATTTCGAAACCCGCATGCCGCTCGGCGATGTCGTTCGCAGAATACAGAGGATAAAAATGGATCGGATATAGGATCGAATGGAATGGCCATGTCGAAAGTGTTTCGGATGTTTCGTATCTGGTTTCCTGTTTTCTATTTTCACACGGTTTCGTTTTTGGGCCGTTCAGGACCGATAAGTGATCTCTCCACCGCGTAGCTGCTTTCGTTTTCCTTCTCCTGGAAGTGTTCCGTCGACGTTGAAGCGGATCAGAGTTAAAGGGTTAAAGAGTCGGGTACCTTGATCGCCGCTTCACTGTTGGCACTCTGGCTGCAGGGAGATTTTCTTCTCGCTCGAATTTTTCGTGAAGCCCGCGAGCTCTACAAAAAAATCTGTGGATTAGCTGGAAATCATCGACGGCTCCCGTTGGCTCGTTCCAGATTTAGTAACAAGCCTCGTGGCTCGCACGTTCGAGTTCATTAGCTTACAAACAAACGCAGAAATTTTACGATTGTTTCCCCTCTTCTAAAATCACCATCGACGTTACAGAATCTCGCTTTATTCTTACTCGTCCGAAACATTGGCTTCGCGGTAATCGTAGCGAACTTTTCCTTCGATTATAGTCGTCGAGATTTATCATTTCTCCAGGGATAAGCCAGCGTTCCCCTCTTTTAATATTCTCAGTGTAAGCTTTTGTCGGGCCGTTTAATGGGAGAAAGTTTTTGTATTAACAGCGTCTCATTTTTTCCCATCGATATCACTTCAACACGACGGACGATGTTTTCCTTCGGATGTAGACGTTCTGTCTCACGGAGAAGACCAACGGGATGTCACAAAGGCACGGGGAGAGAAAGCAGAATCATTAAAGTGTCTGTAATCTATTGCCATCAACGAACGAAGGGCTTAAAGATGACAAAGTAGGCACTGGGCACTTGCGACTTATAGGCAGTACTAACGACTCTTACATCCTCGCTCGTGGCGTTTCTTATCCTTTCGAACCTCCGCCCGTAATAAATGACAGTGCACCGCGCCGTTTCATCGAAGATGTCCCTCTACATAATTCACGCGGACGGGGCTGTTTTTGACATTAATCTCCCATTCATCGACGTGGAAGTACTTTCTTCGTCTCGTCCCACTGATTGCACAACTTACGCAATTTATCGAACGCGACGCAACAACTGCCGCGGCGGTTCGCGGTTTTATTTTCAGCTAACCACCGCGATGAAATATCGACAGTCTGCTCTTGACTTTGTTCCGAGGCTGACACGACGATCTATCTTTCGTTTCGATACGCTATCCCGATACACGCGACACTAACAACGTTCTGGCCGTGTATAGTTTGCGGTCTAACGCCGAACGCACCGTGCCCGCCAAAATCACAGAATCATAATTAAATGCTGAATTATTATCGGTTCGACCGACGCGCCATTAGTACGAATTGTCATGAAATTCCATTTCGTCGTTTGGTTTGCTGGCGCGCGTTAAACAACGGGATACGATTTCGTTACCATACAAAACGAAAATGCATTTATACGACTGACAGGATCGCCTAATGTTATTCCGTTCCGACATTTCCCCATCGATTACCCCGCGATTCTAACACGCGCGCCGTTGACAGTACGTTTTGCAATCGCGCTGCGACGGCCGGAAGATTTTACGCGCCGTTTTTGGAATTCTGTGTCGGGAACGCGCGGCCACAAGCCTAAAAATAAAATGACCAAGAACGAGATAGAATCTTCGCGTGGTGCTTCTAATTTTAGGGGCAGAACATCGCCGAGATTAATGAAATTATTAGACGCCTCGTGGGGGAACGTATAAACGGAGAAAAACCCGAGGTGTGCGTCTATTTCCTTTACGTTGGTGCCGCACTCGAGTCCGATTTTTGGCAGTCGCAGGCATTATGACGCTGTACTTTTGGATTACCTTAGCGCGATTTAACATTGATCTTGGCATTAAAGATCGTCTCGGAAACTCGTGTCGCTCAGGCTAATTGAAACCGTTCTTTATTGTTCGCCTGCCGCAAGAGCGTGGCTAATTAATACGAAGTAACGGGCGACGCGATAGATTCCATTACTCTTGCAAGAACACCCGTGCTGAAAGTTTTCGAGCGCGATAATAATTCACCGCCGTGTTGATAAATTAATGTTTACAGGTTGATATTTCCGCGAGGGTCTAATCTATTTCGCGATATCGGACGCAAGGCGAAGGAAAGTTTCGCCGGCACCAAAATAATTTCCCGGCCACTTAACGGGATTACCGCTGCAATTTCGAGATGAAGTTTCGCCTACAGAGCTCATTAGTCGTCTCTCGTGTGCCGCGATAAATAAACGAAGTCGGGATGAATCATCGGGCAAACGCGCGTTGTTCGACGAAATTTCGAATGGGTTACGTCGTTCAGCTGGCCCTCGCCACGTCTATTCGGGAAAGCGAATTCTTTTCGAAATTGCGACGCCCCTATAAGGTGCAACTACTTTGACCTCCACTCGATTCCAAAATCGTTCAATCCTTTATCTCCCCGTTTCTCCATTGGACGTACAAATCTGTAAGAATTGTGGGCCGGAATAATTTATACCATGCACGCCAGCTTCGTTGGAATAAAAATTCACAGCAATGCGACATTCAATTTATCATCGACAAGGCAGTTCATTCGATTCTCAGAATTGCGGGGGGCACGCAATTTCCCTGGATGATATTTCCGCGATCGACTTCGAATTTCATTTGCCATGTGTTTTCCATTTCGCGTTGCGAACGAGGCTCCTCCGCTGATTATTTTACGCGCCGATCAGGAAAATTCGGAAGCAATCTATTAAATGTCACATTGGAAATATACCGCGGCATAGTTTGTTTTCACGGTGCCTGTCGCTTTAATGGCGTGCGAATCAATGCTCGGGGAAATCACGATGAAAAATCGCGGGGAGAATTCATAGTTCTGTGGGCGTGCGATTTGTAAAGCGGTGCAGCTAATTTCGCGTCATCACTCTCGAGCACGATATCGATCCTCAAAGATTGCGCTGATAAATCACCAGTCCTTTCTTCCCGGAGAATTCCCAGTCGTGAGTTTTATCGTCTGTTCGTCTGTCGTCGGCGAGATGGTGAAATGAACTCGCGGGCCGCACGTACCTACCCCCGTTTCGACAAATTTACCCCCACGATTTTCTCGCGTTTCTCGTAGGATTTCTCGTGCAATGGGTTTACGAGTCTTACTGTACTCCACGGGACACCGTAGCCATCCAACTTCCCCGCCTCTGTACAGATTTTTGGTACCGATTTTCTTATTCAGTACTTCGCACTTTGTACTTCATAACATTCGTTAAGCTGTTAACGAAGCAACGATGTTTCTCGATTACGAGTTTTATTAATAAACAGTTAAAGGTTAAAGGGAAACTCTTTCCTATATTTCCCTTTCTTCGTGATATTTTTTCCCCAGCCTTAAAAGTGAGTAGCATAATTGCCCCTAGAAGGAGAATCATCATCAATTTCCACTCTCAGTGGATTGTCGACGCGACCCGTTTCGGAAAAGCTGCAACCTGCTCCAAATAGATCCATCATTGTCCGAACAAGAAATTCATCCGATGACTTCTCGCAGCAATTTCGTGGCACGATCGATGTCGATGTCGATGTCGACCGACAATGGAATTCCTCTGTGTTTGTTTAACATTATCCGGCCTAAGACAAAAGCGGTTTCGAATCAACAAGCCGCGTTTACACGCGCGATACCCTCACGAGGACAACTTACATCGGTTGCGACAGCTTTGATCGATAACGGCGATAGATCGTTCCAAGAGCAATTTCTTCGTTTGTTCACTGGCTACATCGTTTTTTCTTCATTCCTCCGGGGATACGCGATAGGATAGGAGAAATTCTGGCAGACGCACAGTAGAAATTCTTTGGAAAATTGAATTTTTTCGCGGCGTGGAAAAACAAAATTCCACGCGACGAGACGGAGGAAGGGCTCCCGTGGAATTTTTGGGTTAAAAAAAGAAAAGGGGAAGAGGGAAAAAAATGAGAACGAAAAATAAACGGACACCACGCTGGAATGTTCTACGCTTCTCCTTGCGGTCGAAAGCGCAACTGTAGCTGAACATTACTCTCGGATTCTGGGGGATGGGTCGGTGTTTGTATTTTGAGAATTCGGCAAATTTATGGCAGCCAGAGGAGGAAGCTGCGGATTAATATCGCGGGCTAATTTCCCTGGAATATCGGTTGCGGCCGGCTACAACGGAGTCAAGAAGGGAAACACGACGGCGAAGTTAATTATTCGTATTTGCGTTTGCAGCGTGAGCCCGTCCCCCCATCGGAAACTTTGCAACTTCTATTAAAAGAGTAACAAGTTTTAATGACCGTGCAGGAAAAAGTGCCAACGGGTGTCGCTGATTCGTTCGGCTGAAAGAAAGACGTGAATAAAATACGGGATGACAATTAAACTCTTCGCTACTATATAACAATCGCAGGCATTAGAAAAGATTGGAGCGCTTTAGACTTATTTCAATTTATAGACCGCAATGGAGAATTTCCGCTTCCATTAATTTCTATACAGGAGATCGTAACGGAGCATCCCAATTGTCACGGCCCTGGCTTCTATTTTTACTATAGTCCGCGCGTTATTTATAACAACAGACTTATTTCACCGTCGACGCGACTTCTATCTGTCGTGAAGCTACGAACCTTTTGATTCACGCCGGAAACACTTCGCATTGTAATCGTTCGAGCAGTATTTCACCCATTCCATCAACCCGCAGGAAGATAGTACCGTGAAAAATGCAGCATCGTTCTTTTCCTTTTTTTATTACACCCGGTGGGACTTTGATATTCGCGCGGCCAGTAAGAGAGAAGGGGTGAAAAATCACGGTCGTTTTCAGCGGCAGTTTCGCAGTTAATTATTTGTAAAAGCCTGATCTCAAGTGGCGACAGATTAAACTTGTCTCGTCGAATCACCGTTACATCCTACTGTTAATTACTGTCGTGCTACAACTATTCCGCCAGTGATAAAGATAGCTTTAATTAACACCGACCGACACGTGCGCGCACTGTTTCCCCTCAGTGTGTGGTCTCGTTTATCGCTTTTGTTTCCTTGATATTTTATTTTTAATTTCGTTTCTTAACGTCGTAACGCTGACGAGATTTATGTATCCATGCCGGGATCAAAGTAGATTAATGTCGCCTAGGAACAAAACCTTGGCCTACTATAAATTGACAATCAAAGAGTTAATCGAGCGCGGCTTCGTCTACAGAGAGTCTGACAGTCTGACACTACTGTCTGCTTGTACTTGTTGCTGCGAATTTATTTATTAAATATTCAAGCTAGCCGTCCATTTATGCAGTGAAGAATATTAATGATAGTAATAAATGTTTCATCTTCTATCGTCGTTTGTATGTGCATTATTTCCGCAGCTTCAGAACGCAATTATTGAGGGGGATAATAATTTGTCTCAGGACGTAGGAATCTGTCGATCGTTAATTACAACCAGAACTTAATTATCTGGCTATCATGAATTGGTAGACCGATACCCATCCATTTAGCAATACACGATAGCAAATGTAACACTAGATGCGACCAGTTAGATTGCACAGGGGATCCATTAAATTGATCTTTCCGTGGAGAATCAACGCTCTTGGACGTTCTATTATCTCTATCATTTTTCTTAATATTATATGTAGACAATCAGGATTTCACCAATAATGCCACTCACGTGAAATAATCGCTCGCAATTTTTAGCAGGTTGACAGCGAGCTGGAGCAACACGAAGCGGAGGGAATTGCTGTTGGCGAGGCGAAAATGTAAGGAAATCGTCCACAATTAAGAATTCTATTTTCCATTCTTTTTTCTCCAAACAACCAACATGACGACTATTTGCCATTTTTATTTATTTACCTCTCCGGCTTCGCGCGAGGCTCACGGTTAACTCTAAAGAGTTCCATAGCGTGTATAATATAAATCCACCCCGTTGATTTAGAATTCCTGATTTCAAAAAAGATGTCTGTGAATGAAAGACGGCGATCATGCGTGGTATTCACGAATTGAATCTCGAAATAGTTTGATGATCGTTGATTTGTAATTTTAGTTCAAGGTGTAGGTTGTATGACGCAAATCGAGGCTGTTGAGGGAAACAGGAAATTGCCCACGAACGTTTCCCGATTTTACGATAATTCTTTTTAATTCTGTTCAATAAAAAAGCATTTATGGTCAAGTAGAAAAATGTTCTACGATTTATTGGTATTATAATGCGTGGTTTGTCATCACTTTTATTAATTCCCATGCCCTGCAAATTGGTTTTAATTCAAGCCTTAAAAACATCTTAGCAGAACATCTTTTTTTAAACAAATAATCCAGCTTCCTCTCAATATTTTTCTTTTCGATCCAGTTATTTTCCTGAGCCTCTTCTTCTCTATGTATATCAGAAGCAACAAACATTATTATTAGAAGTGGTGTAATTTGAAGTAAACAGAATTCTGATCGTTTTCTCACGGAGCAAAAAACAACTCCGCAACTTTGACGTGGTGCTACTTGCAAAGGGGTGAAATAAAAAGCACAGCAAATGAGTGCGTTTATTTTTAATTGCTCGCGTGTTGTTGCGTTTCTTTGCCGCCAGACTAGTTCTGACGCGAACATCGTCCACTCGAACTTTCCATATACTGTTAGTTTTACTGTTTCTACAATACCGTGGAGTTTGAGCTCGAATTTGATTTTATTGGCACTGCATAGCTTGGAGGAATCCGAGTAGAACAAGTCCGAGTCGTTTAATTCTGTCACGGTAATTGAGATTTATTGCAGCCAGTCTCGTTTTGCGTTACTACTTTCCTTTAATCTTTCAACTGCATTAATAATTCTTAAAAAAAGGAGAAATGTAATTGCTCATTAAAATGCTCAAGTTACAGCTATTTCTTTTTATGCATTTCGCAAACTAAAAAAAAACCAAAGCAAGTAATGGCATCGAAATGGCAGGGACGTAGTGAAATCCATGGAACGTATATTCGCCGTGCCATCGGAAAAGCTGCGTGTTTGGTTGATTTGGATCTCGAAAGTCGGGGAAATTGCCGATGAGTGGCAGAGGTGGTTACGTGCTCACATCGATCTCGCTCTAAGGCTCTCGGAACAGTTGAAGACGGCTGAGGAAGCTTTACGGCCAAAGAAAGAGGTGAGTTCGGTTTCGTGTAACGATTGCTAACGTTTTGCCTCAATGTTAGATATTTATGTCAAAGTTCGATGGGGCAGAGGGGGATGTAATATTAACGTCATACTAGATATGGGATCCATGGACTATATAATTAATTATTTCGCGGCACGCTTTATTTAGTATGTAATTATATTATGGTTAAATTGCGGCGTGGCGCATTAAGGTAACATTTTAGCAATTTAGTGTATACAGTTTCCCTTACGTTACTAAACTAAAACCACCCGATGGTATAATAAATTTCTTTGAGATTGTTCATCTTATTATTACGTATTACAATAGACGCAGCTTTCATTGTATATTATTTCCCACATCGTGGAGAATTTGCAAAATACAAGGGGAACAATGATCCGATATCGTCTCGATATCGCTTTCCAATAATTTCGCGTAGCTGGAGAGATAAGGATAGTTGGTCCCAGACGCGTACCAAACGAATGGAAGACTTCGTTCCGCGTTGTACAGACACAAGAACACACGAGCACTGTTGACAAAAGCCACTTGACAATACGCACGACCCAGTTGCGTTACAAGGCTGCATAAATATCTTGCAGTTGTAAAAGCGTCGTAGACGAATCGGACATTTCAGCCGTTAAATTACAAGTTTACGTGTCGCGTTTCTAAAAGCGGGAAGGTGTGCAACAATCGAGAAGTTGCGATCTACACGGAGATTGAACTGCGCGAAAGTTGATATCTGTCCCGATGAAAATTCATCCGCCAACAACGATGCCGTAATAACTGTTTAGCCGTGTTGTCGATCATAAAATTTGCTCTATCGCGGAAGAAAATCGGTGGCTGCAGCCTCGAGATCGGCGACTCGTTTCAGACGTCGCAAACTTAATTTCGTCAGTGTTGCGTGTCTCGACGACACCTAGGAAAAGGAAAACATAATTTACACGGGTTGCTGGCAATGGCCGTGTTTCGTTGCGCACAGCTGGTTAACCTTGAGCACGGAAAGCTCCGCGAAATCGGAGGCAACGGAATTCGTTGTCCCGGGGCACGAAGAGTTCAGGTGTTGGTCCCGCTTTTTCCGTCTGCTCACGGTGATTTATGTACAGGCGACTGTGCACGCCTTGGCGGCAAGGAAATGCGTTTAAATCTCTCGCCCTTCACTTCACCCCGCCTCCCTCTGTGTAGCGTGGCGAACGAAAAATGAAGTGAAAAGACAGAAGTGTCAGCCGCACATGGTGTTGCTGTTATTTCGCGAGTATTGCCTGGCGGTGAAAGTTAAACGATCGATCGTGATTGGCTGAAAGTCAGATGCATGGAAGGTTTGATACAAAATAGAGCGGTATAATGATTTTATCGAATCATGCGGGTCGTATATAAACGAAAGGGCATATTTATAGGCTATAATTCCAAGCTGTCACGTGGTCGATTTATGCACTAGACGTGTCTGCCACCTCACGTTCTCCGCGTCTTTCGCCAGGCAGCGTGAACGATAAGCCGGTTTAATTTTCATTTTAATATGCATTAATCGCACGACATTCTGTTTGCGCGGGCCAAACTTTCGCGCCATTCGTGACACGAACTGCGACGTGGACTTGCTTTTTATTTCTCTTCTCTCTACTCGCTGCAATAAATCATGGCTGCATACTCTCATAGACACTGGGCGTCTCCTATTTACAATAATCGCAGGAAGCACTTTTATTAATCACTTGCATTTCAAATTGAACAATTTCAAAGAATAATTGTTCGCGCATGTACGGGCCTTAAAAAAGAAAGAAAAAAATAAACCTCTGTTTGCCTCGATGAATGAACACGAATTCATGATAATATGGCGAAGTTTCGCGCCAGATTTTTTATTGGCCTTCCCAAATCCCTTATACAAGTTTTTCTTCGCTTCCGTTTCTCAGGAAGAAGATCAGCTGGCGGAAGATTCGGAGAAACCCGAAGAGGAAGTGGAGATTTTGTACGAGGTCACCGATACCGATCGAAGTGAGAATGGAATAGTTTAATCGAGGGCCGCTGATGCTCTATATCCGTGTGTTTCTCGCGTTCCCTCTCGTCTCGGGGCAGCGTAACACAAGCCGACGATGGATAAAGGAAGGGAGAAAGTGTGGGTGGCAATAAGAAACAGTAATTTCGGTAGAGGGTGTATTATAGCGGCCGGTATCGCACTTATCACGAAATAAATCTAAAAGTATGGCTATTGTCCTGGCGCTGCTCAGTATCACGTAGTGCTTTTACGTTGCCCTAAACAGATTTTACGACATTGCGCCGGATACCCTCCCTGTATCCGTGCTGCTGTTCCAGACAGCGGCCCTTGTATTAAGAATTCTTTTATTTCATAAGTCATTCGTTGCACTCTTCGTCAGGGACTTCATATTTTCTACGCATACTATGGAACAATATTTGTGGAGCATCGTTGTTACAGTTATATCGAAAATATCTTGCAGAAGAAGCAGAAAGCTTGGCTGCGCAGGAGACAGAAGGTGAATGGCACGAAGCATTAGAAGAACCTGAAGAATCCGCAGTAACACCGACCACCGAAACAGCAGAGACCGAAAGCGCAATACCCGAAAGCGCAGAAGCCGAAAGCGCAGAAGCCGAAAGAGCAGAAACGGAAAAAGCAGAAACCGAAGGAGATGAAAAAGTATGGCCGTCAGTCTGGCCACTTGGTACTCCGTGGGAACATCGGCATGGAGGCATAATAGAGGAGACGGATGACAGCCCGCCATTCGAAGTAAGAACTTCTGCCGTTTGCTATTAAAGATATCAACCGACTGGTCCCCACAATCTCGTAAGAATCAGCCGAATCTTTCGAGCAGGAGTCTATCTAAAGTTTCCAATTGCTTGTCCGACGAGGGTGCCGCACCTTCTCGTAACTTCCAAACTTTTAACCTTGCACACTATAAACTGTTATAAACAAAAACCGATCCTTCTCGTCTAGCAATTGCCGTTACCATCGAACAAAGATGATATGAAGCAATTCTTAAGAAAGTTCACGCACGAGGCTACCGTTTATAGGTCTTACTACTGGCATTGGAAAGAGGCCACAGATATGGTAATTACGTTTGACAGGAAACATGGTCCCTTTTATCTTATGCTCGTTGTCAGACGAGTACTGAGAATCCTTGCGTCGTAGGCGACCAACGAGGTTGGAAATAGATCAGTGTTGGCCACGTATGCAGTGCAAGGAAAGGACACCACAGGTAAAATAAAGAAGCCACCCCTTGTTGCAATACCGTCGTCCAAGAAGTCTGCTGCAAGAGGCGGTAAGAAAGCTGCACAAAGAAAGTCAAGGAATGCCGAAAAGTATTACACACCACCTGAATCCCCGACCGCAACACCCAAAGAGGTTCCTTCTGAGAATCCAGAAACTCCAGCTGAAGATAAAGAAACACCTGCTGAAAATGCAGAAACACCTGCTGGCGAGACACCCCCTGGCGATGAGAGCTCACCACCGTCGGTGGAGCCATCGAAATCGAAAGAAGTACGTTTATGGCAATCGACAAGCCTATTTTCACCCGAGTTCTGTGAGACTTATAATTATATTTCAGAGTTTTATACATTACTTCGATTTAGGGAAAGATTTGCATTTTATTTGTCAATTCTGATTGTCCGTGGAAAAAAATAGTTCGGTCTGTTTGATCGTTTTGACAATATTTCCCGCAAACATTTTTCTATCTTTCCTTTCACACCCCGTTGATACGATTAACGAAATCTCGATAAGTGCCGGATAAAGGTAGCGTATTTTCAGCAAATTTTTTTTCCCCCGATCCTCTGTTGTTTCTTGCTAATAACGGATTCTGTTATCCGGAAAAAAGTATCTGATAATAAACGACCGGGACGCGGGGTTTGTTTTCCTCCTCCGATAGCTTACCCGGGTGTGATCGATTTATTATCATCAGCGTTATTAAGTCATTTAACTCCTGCCATCTTCATTCAGTATCGACTGGATATGATACGTCGATGCTACGCTACGCTGGATTGATATTGGTTAAATTGATAATTAAAATTGCCAGCCAGTTCTCGAGTTTCCTTCGGAAATCATTTCCTTCATTCTTTATTATTCCTCTGCGCTGTTTTATTCGCGAGTGTCGTAATTTTTACAGAAATCCGAAGAAGATGCTTCGGAGACGATCAAGCTTCCGTCGGTCTCAGATTGTGTCAGAGATTTAGCACGGGCGGCAGAACCTATACCTTACATATTTTATGTGAGAGCAGAACCGGACATCGAAATCGCTATAGAGCACGATGACGAAGAAGTCATTCCAGCTGATACCGCCTGCGAGATCATCGTGGGCGACTTCAAACGTCTCGTCTTTAATCTAGAAGATAAACCTTGCAAAGGAGGAAAGCCCTGGATATAACAGAGACACCGAAAAAAATGTTACGTGTTATTCAATGAAACATAATAACAGCAGTAAAAGAAAGTTTGTTTACGGGCATTCATGTACAGACGGCGCGTACACTGGCGCCATATATATTTATATACGGAGGTCAGTAAATTGTAACCGACTCGAATTGGTTGGAAAGGCGAGCAAGAACGATGCACAGGGTAATTGACAAAAACATTTTCCCGTCGAACGCGAACGAAATTGCAGCCGCACGAAGTCGTCGAAAGAGTAACGTTATTAAAAAATAATACCCCGGCGTCGGAACGCCAGTAAACATTTATCGGTCCTCGTAGCAATAATTCAGACGGTTTGCTACGTTATTCTGGAAAGGAATTATCGATAGTACAGAACAATGGGGCGAAACAAAGAATTCTCTCGACGACTTGAAACTAAAATTCGCCCGCGGGATGCGTGTAATGGAATTGAACCCCGACCATGAATTTCGTAGCAGGATTACACGATTGACTTTTTCCACGAATCGGTTTGCGCAGAGGCCCGTTCGGGCTTTGTGATCGATTCTACGACCGCGCAGGGGATCGTTTCAGTAGTAGTGATCCAACAACAACGACGGAGGTCTGAGAAGAATAACGAGATGTCCAGCCTATCGAGCGTAGAACGGACAGGTAATTTTCGATCGGTGTTTCGGTCACGATATTCGTACACTGGCGTGTAATAAAATCCATCCATTGTTCAGGGGTCGGAAATATAAAGTTCTATTACTTTGCTCCATTACTGTGCTATTTATCGCTCAGTTACCTCTCGCTGTACAGGCAGACGTCATCCCCCTCCCAGCCAGGCTTTTGTCTCTTCACGAACAAACTCTACCTGGCTGCATTTAGATTCCCCGTAATATCTGTACTCGACATCAAAGACGATGCTTCCTGTCACAGTCATCCGACAGAACCGATGTCGGATTTGCCCTACGACAAATAGCTCATTACGTGCACAACATCAAAGCTCGTCTACGTATTTGACAGAATCAAGGGATTTCAAACATAATGTTGCCGCGACGATCGCGGAGACAAATTTCCCTCTATCCGCTCTCGATTAACAGGGCGACAACTTTTCTTCAATCTTGCATTCCAATTCACTGGCGATAGGAGCGTCTGAGCCGCGTGAAAAACGACGAAACTTCGACGAAGTCCTCGCCCAAGCTCGTCATCTACTGCGCCGCAAAACACGAACGATACAGCGGGCCGGGAAGTTTTCTGAATTTATGTAAATCACAGTTGCCGCGAGAATTAGCTGGTCTAAGGGCGAGCTTCTAAATTGGCGTATATCGTGTAGCTTCGTCAATTCCAGCAGCGACGGCTGGTGTACGACGCGGCACACGTTGAACATCGATCGACCCGACCGTAATATTATTTGCCGTACGTCGCGAACGTTTCAACAGCTAATTAAGAAGTACACAGGTATTGGTTATCAAGGCCACGCAGCAAGCACGCGGCGTTTACACAGGAATCGTTTATCGTATTATCAATGTTTGGCCGTGCAATTAATTTGCCCCGTGATATCAAACCTCATAGTGCGTACACGGTTATGATATTCCTGGCATAAGACTTTAGCCCTGCCGTTTGTTCGGTCTCAACTGCGGGGCAGGTCGTGCCGCAAAGAAAGGCAGAAGCGTGAACGCGATACTTGAAACTCAATTAGCTCGAAGTTTTCAGAGGTTGGTTATTTGATTTCCTTCGAACTTCCAGCCCGAAGATTCTGGACAATCTTCACGGTCAGAGTTCCCTTTGGACGGGTTTCTTCTGGAAGTTTCACGACCCTCCCGAGAGGAAGGCTTAGGGCTCGACCGTGGCTAGACGAAGCTTAATAATGCTTTCTCTATTCAAGAACGTGGGCAAAGATGTCTCTGAAATTTGAGAGGAAATTTGCGAAATTTTCTCTCCACCGGATACACCATGCAAAACATGCTTTTTCTTTTTCCCCTTTACTTCCTTGGATCAGTCGTTCCGCCGTATTTACATCTCATTAATTTTAACGACCACTACATTTTTATACTAAAGCGACGCGAAAAAGAGGACGAAGCTCGCCAGGAGATTACTTTTCAGCGCATAAGTTTCAAAACAAATTTCTTGTCAGCGTAAATGAACGGGGAAAAGGGAAGTAGTCGATTTGAAAAAAGAAACCGAGAAGCTAATAAGGTTCAAAGGGCTGTTTACTCGTCGGAATATTATGAAGTAGGAAAGCCAGTCTTTGCTTTATACCTGGATATTTCATGGTCCTTCTGTAGAACCGTCTTATTTGACGACCCCATTAATTTCAGCTACGTCGAAACGACAGAACGGAATGTTTAATCCAAAAGTGGAATTATTTCCCTCGACGTACCATAATCTTTATCTTTTTATGCTGCCTTCTCATTCCCGATTTATCGCCCCGAATGCTCGACAGGACAGCGCGAGAAATTATTTTTTCATCTATGCGTATCGATCGTTCACGAGCGTCGAGGAACAGAATTCTCGTCTGGCCCTTCATAGACAACAGAAATGGGGAGTACTCTATATTAACCGTATCAGTATGAAGTGTGATTTACAGTCGACAGTATAACTCGAAACAGTAGGGCGCCGGGGTATTGGTATTTTCTGAGCTCTCCAGTTTCGTGTGATTTATAACAGCTGTATGGTGAAATCGTTTCGAATCGAGAAATTCATCGATAGACGATTCAATCACGATTTCTGCATTGAATTTTAAAAGGGTATTAGGTGTTTAGGAAACAAGGGAAGGTATCGCGCGCATGGAAATGCAGACAATGGAGAAATAGAAGTTTTATACGGTTTACTTTGCAGTTTAAAGTGTTTGCCAGTTTAGCCGGTTTGCGAATACGTGTTTAGCGTTTTATGGGAACACGTGTCTGAGCGTGCCGGTGAGAAATGACCGGAGGCATGCACTTCGGGAATAAACTCAGGCGAAAGTAAGAGAAAGGACTTGGGAAAATTGGACTGCCAGATGCGCTCGTGTATTTTACGAAACAAGGGGTTCAGAGCAGTATTCTTGTAAGCCCCAATCCTTTGTCATTTTATTGTTCATTTAATGAATGTCCCCATTCTATCATCTACAGACATATATATATAAAAAAAATCGCGAGAAACGTGATCGTAGAATTTGCAGTAAAGAAATAAATATACAAATGTTTCAAATGAGTCCGCAATAATTCTCAGGTACGTTACTTCCTCCGTGTTCTGAAAAATTCTGTGGAAAATAACACTTTGCTATTCGCTTCATATTAATGTATTGACAATCCATTTCGACTGTCCGAACCGCGCAGAACAGTTAATATGATTCAAACTCTGGCGGGCCTGCTGTGATTTATAGTTTCAATCGCAGCACGAAATGCGGGAAGGCAGTTTTGATTCCGAGCTTATCGATCACCAGTCACAAGCTGCATAGAGCTGACTCTCAGAAACAGTAGAAACAGACGGCCATATGTCAGCCGCATTAGTACGACGAGTGACTTTCAATCGAGCCCTGATACCGGCCCCTACACCGAGCCAGATAACATTCTTGAGCGTCGGCGTTTTCCAGTTTCTGTTTCTTTTTGTTGCCCATCGAATCTCAGGGTATCTTTCACGCTCAAACGAATACTTTTACAGTGGCTTTCTTTCGAGTCGAACTCGATTTCGTACCATTCGACGAGACGAATTTATGAGCGTGCGGGGCAAAGGCCAAATTCTACGGGGATACTTGAGAAATTCGAATTGAGATTTTCCCTTTGAAAGGGCACCAGGAAATTGCTGCAGAAGTGTTTTCTTTCCATGAAAAAAAGAGACGAGAAAAAGGATCGATTGACTTCAATTGAACGGTACACAGTCCACGTAACAGTTTAATAAAGGAATCGCGATTGTGCAGAAATCGATACCACGACGAACATAAACAACGTGCGAACAGTAATATAAAATCCCGAGCGCGGAGTACAATATCACGAGTACCTACGCTTTTTAGGAGAATTTTCAGCCGTTGCCAACAGAAGATTGGTACAATATTTGCGACACTTTCAATAGCGGGATATTATTGTATTTTCACAACCACTAAAATGATCGTCCCATGAAAAATCAACGTTGATACGGGTAAACTGGATTTATTGGACGCCGGATAAGCAACGAATCGAATGCAAATGTTTGTCAGGTCAATATGATAAATTCGTAGATTTCATTGGCAATGACACCGGGACGCTTTAAGCCACGAAACGAACTCGTCAAACAGCGTGCAGAAATTCTACAATTCATTGACGATAAGAAAGAGAAACGTGAACGAAAGACATTTATTTCTCTTATTACGCGTTAAACGAACGTCCAGCAATCTCTTTCAAGATAGTGCACTTTATTTATCACCCGCCAGACCGGCTGAACACAAGGGGGGGAATAAACGAACAACCCCCACCGGCTGTATCGTAGAAACTTTTCAAACGACTCGGCCCGCTTCTCTATTTTATCGTTCGATCATTAGTGTCGTTTCTGGAGCGATCGTCTCTTCGAAATCGTGCGGAAGCTTGTGCGCTCGAAAATATTGGAAACAACCGGTATCCCGGCGATTTTCCCGCAATATTTTCGCAAGAAAGTTTTTCGTGTGTGCTTCAGTTCCTTTCGCGGGAACCCTGGGATATTGAGACTACAACGAAATCTTTCTCCACCAACCTCGATTCATCTTTCAATCCTTTAAAAATGATTATTGTCGAAGTAAATGAAAGTCGTTCAGTCGATCGTTATTGTCTACATTTTTTGTTTCGTCCACGGGTTTCCATGCCTCCAGTGGCTCGTACGGCTGTCCCTTTAGGATACCTCTGCAGTCTAAAGTGAACAGATTCGCAAGATGTACGAGTACAATTTTCGCGAGAATCGCGACAGTCGCGCGATTGCACGAGAATCGATGTCTCATAGGTGTACCCGGAAAAAAAAGGAAGAAAAAAACTGTACTGTTATGAGCGGTTTGTGTGCAACGTAAAAATTCATGGGCCGCGGAGAGCGTGCAATTTTCGAAAGTAAAAAGTTATAGGACGACGTGCTTCACCCCGCTGCCGCGCCGCACCGGTGAAAATGGGAAAAAGTTTCCCTCCGCGAGCGAGCGAGAGCGGATATCGACTATTATGCCTAGCCGAATTGAAATGTGCCTGAACTTTTCTCGCGCTCGCCCGAGATCATTCCCCTCCGCCTTTTATTGGAATACTTTATACGGTGGTTGAATAGAAAATAAAGACCGGCCTTATCCATCGCGCTAATAAAATACGATTCGTCAGCGACGTTTCGATTTTCGCGATAATTTGCTTCAAGGTGGACCTGGTCTTTTGTTTTTATGGAAATATTAAAGTAGAACGATTATTCTACGCGATAAAGGTATAAGGAGGTCGCTGTTATTTTTTTATATATATTTTTTTTAACGGTTTAGAGGAGAAGTTATATAATAACACCTTGCTAATCCGAAATCTCAATAATCTCAGCAGAATGTTCGTTTCGCGCTAAGATTTAATATCCGATAAAGGTAATTGCGCCCTAGTATTCGCTGAATATTTAAAAGCGCTCTCGGCTTCTGCGAAATCTTCTGCAGCGGTGCTCGTTAATAATTACATTTACTACTTTCATTGGCGCATAATTAAATCATTTCGAATTGCGCACGGGCCTGTCCATAGGGAGGATCCGTGAGAAACTTTTAACGCGCCTCGCTGTTACCAAAATGGCTTAGCGTGAATTAGTCGATCGCTGTTTAAGGGGATCGGTAACTTGCATCCAACGATGACCGGTCATAATAATCTACACTTAATAAAAGGGACATTAACCGGAGCCCTCCTGCTTCTCTGTGGCCGGCCACGCTTTATTTTCCTCGGCAAAATTGGATGGCTTCTGGGAACGCCACGAACAAAGTTAACCAGCCCCCTTTGATAAATTTTATTTGCGCGCAGTAAAGTTTCATCACGTTATTGCTTGGTCCCGGATGATCACATTGGTCACGCTACGTGCTTTCCCATTTACGTTGCTTCCTGCTATCCAAAATTCTAAATTGTTTCCTTCTTTTTTTATTTCCTTTTGGATGCCTTCGATCGACGCGACGTAGATATCTGTAGTGTCGCAGAGCTCTCTCTCTCTCGAAGGAATCGATACCACTCATTTTAATGAACGCTTACTGATCAAAATTCTTCCGAAAAAAATGAGAATTTCAAGCGATTAATCGTCAAGGAAAACCGATTCGTTTCGAGCATTTCCACACATTTGTTTATTCCCGATAGCCGTTCGCGTCGCGTGAAATAAATGAAAGGATAATGTAATCTCCCGCGGTTTCCGTTTCAATTCCGACGGAACCTCGATCTCTCCCTTTTTTTCAAACGTATACCTCGGGACGATCTCGTAGAACATTTCGTAGAGCACCACGAAGACTGGCAGGAAAAATTGAGCCGCGCCCTTTGAGAATTAATGCGGGAATACTTTCCCGAGAGTTTCCCGGGGTTCGTGGAAATTCCAGCGCCGCGACGTGATCTCCTACCAGCTGGAGCAGTCGCACCAAGTAATCGTTCCGTAATGTCGTGAGGAAAACGGGGCTGTTTTGAATTATGAGCCTCGAGACTCTCTCTCCTTAAATTCGTTCCTTCTGATTTTCTCGGCCGCCGCAAAGTCTCTGAATTTTTCACGGGGGCCACATTTTATGGCCCAATTATATCCAATTTGTCCTCCTCGAGCACGTGCACCCGTGTTACCCGTAATCTAGCTCGGCAACTGAAGTAACGTAATAAAAGGTACTTTGGGCCAAATGTTTTCACGCGACACTGGACGCTGGAAGTTTCATTTTCGCAATGGCCACGTCACCGCGATTTGTCAGGATAATTAAGCGGCGCCTATTCAACCAGCGAAAGAAACGTCGATTCCGTTTGCTTCCAAGCAATTCGCGAACTCATTACCGCAGACGACAAACACCTCGTGATAATTGCGCTGGAGTACGGTTTTCCTTCGACCTCTACGCTGGATTCTAACGCGATTACCGTGGCGCGTTTTAAAAGTTAACCCCAATCTAACGTCTACCTTCCACTGCTATTTTCTTCAAGTGATAAAGTTTCAGTTGTATCGTGCTTTTTCAATTTATCTGACACATTTTTCTCGTATCGTTTCGCGAAAGAAAAATGTAATATCGCGCAACGACACGCCGACGGAGGCAACGCAGGCAGAAAATGTTCCACTTAGCATCGGAACATAAGGAAAATATTTTTATATGACTGTCACCGGCAAGGATATCGAGTTTTCGAGGGCTCGTGCATAGCCTTGTCCAGACGAAGCCGAGACATAAAGGTTCCCCGAGTGTATGCACGATGCCCGAGGAAGACATTTCTTCGATTCCACGGAAATTGGGCGTTGTTATTTGAAGTATTTTTCAATTTAACGTTGCATTACGAAACGTCAGCGCCGAAACGCGTGCGCTACAATTTCCTCTTTCTCTCCACGGTGTTTAGGTTCTATCAGGCCGTGGAACGATTCCCCGGCACACGTAGCAGGTATGCTTCCTACAACTTGAAAAGCGCCGAGAACTTCCATCGCGAAAGAAACTTACCCTCCATCGAAGAGATTTTCGCTACTTGCAAATGCACGGTGCTCGGTCGAAAGTTTCCATCCCTCTCATATTGTCAACTATCACGCGGCAGCAAGCGCGAAACTTCCCCGTGCGATTATAAAAATTGTCGGGGAATAAGACCAAAACGGTGAACCCAAAACGAAAGTAGTTTTTGTTCCACTTCTGGGCCCCTCGTTAAAGAGAACGACACGTAAAATTATATGCTGGTGATTCTTGAAGGAATCACAGGTCTGGAAAGATATCCGAGGGGTGGCGTGGAACGGCGGAGAAGCTCGGAGCGAGGGGAATTATTCTTATCTGCCGGTGGTAGGCGTGTCATTCACGGTATCCACGCCAGAACGGTTTCTCGCGATCTTTATTCCTTTCCCCTTTTTTCTTCTATTCCTATTTTCATTGCTGCACTGCGTCGAAACGATTCCGACGCGCGGCAAACGTTCCTCTTGGTCGCTTTAAAAATGAATTACACCCTAAAAGCTCCACGTACGCCGGCTTTATTGCCTTCGACACGCGATGCCGACATAATTTCTCGCCCGAGACTCATCCGCCTGGACGAAGGGATTAATAAAACTAATGACATTTATCATGCCAGTCCTTGCTCCGTTCTCTTCGGTTTTGTAGTCAGTAGTTCGCTCAATGGGATGCGATTTTCAGCGAAAGGAATCACGGGTGTAACCAATTTTCCAGCGTCGATAGAACGTATTTCTCTATAAGTTCATTTAGATGAAATAATAGAAGGAAAATTAGAGACGGATAATATCGATTTATCCCAACGACGACGAACGAAATATTGCAAGCTCTTGCAACGGTGACTCCATTATTTAGAGTACACCGCGGACAGGAGAAGGGACAGAGAAACGGAGGGCTGGATCAGGTGCACGATTCGTTGCACGCAAATGGACATCCTGCACTATGATTATTTATGCCGGGCGCCGTGTAATTTGTCCCCTGAAATTCTAGAGAAAATCTTCCACCATCGACGGGACATTTTTCCGCTGCAACTTTGCCCCTCTGCTTTCACGGCAATTGATTCTGCGACTCACAGAAATAGACGTAGAAACGTTCTCCGCTGGATAGATGAGTACAGAAGAAACGAGGCCCCGTTTAATGTATCGACGTTGTCTTTCGCCCGACGATTTTAGCACGGTGTTAAACCGGGTCGTTGGAACGACGCCGCTATTGTCGTCGATCGTTTAGTTTCCCGCGGTAAATTTCATTTCCCTCGACACCAGCAGACCTGGTAAAAATCTAGCTGCGTCTCGAGGCGATACGACGGGACGTGTTCGATAAAAGTGCTGCTGCACGGAGAATGTTCCCAAGGTTCGCGACCGCGACCCGGCCGGAGTTTGCCGGCTGGAAGGCCGATTGTTCGTCCATTCCGATTTTATGATCACGGAAATTACTGAAGTGCTGGATCTACCCCGGATACAGGGACGACGGGGCTCGTGCCGATGAATATGTATATAATCGGTAAACATGCATCGAGCGTGAATCGGGCCCGTTTATTGGCACGCCAGCGTGCACTACAATTTCGATAATTAAACCGGCTTCACTGTCCCCTGCCTTGTCCCACTTTTGTTGGCCGTCATCGTCGTTGGCTCCTCAAGTTATTTCAACACTCGACGATTCCTATCTTATAAATGACTCGCGAGTCCCTCAGGTGCGGGACAATTTGGAAAAATAATTCCGACCGCTCCTGGACGGGACGTGTTTGCTTTCCATCGGGGGTAGCTTCTATATTATCGTAGAACGATTTTTCGAAGTTCCATCGATGGATTGGTCGGGGTATATCGACGTTTCGCTGAGAAATATTTGGGTTTCATCTACGGTTCCAATGTCTATTAGCTGTGCAGCGAGGCGATATCGGTGTATTTATTTGTTTCGTTTTAGAATACTGCAGAATATTGTTTCACCGTGTTCGGGCGGCAGCCAATTCTCAATTTTATCGAATTACACCGCTGCTATCGGTAGTTAAATGTTTGTCTGCACATAGTAATAATTCTACAGTAGGTTATCAGTTTGAAAATTCACGTGCATCGTGTTGACACTAAATGTACCCCCGTCTGTACATTAAATATAAGCCAGCGTTCACCGCACGAAATGGCTCCCTCGATGGTTTCAATGCTCTCGCGTCGACGAAGGGTGATCGTGCAAGCAACACTAGCGGGCTATCGATGGAACTACGATAGGGGAGGGCATCGATGGGGGTTAAGAGTTGGGCGGATTCGTGCCTCTTGCCGTTTACACCGACCCCCTACCATTCCAGCCCGTTGATTCAACTACCTGTTTCACCCCCCTTTGCCTACGCAGCTATGCTTTCACTGGATTAACGAGTGGTTTAAGTAATCTTATTAAACGATCGCGTTTAGTGCGGTTTAATTGGTACGCTGTGAACTCGCAACGTTTCGCGACACGATCTCCCACCTTTTTAACTCGTATCGTGACTGCATCGAGGGGGAAAGCACGTTAAAGCTTGTGGTCGAACGAGGATAATATTATAATTTTGTAGGTAATCGCTGTTTCCCTTTGGCTCTAATTTGAACATATCTGGCAGAAAGTTGTCGTTCCGTAATAAATTTCCTGAAACAATTACGGGTTAGAGAGAATGAGAGAGCGCGGGGTTTTTCTAAAATTAAAATCAAGGAGTGATATCAAACGGTGTTGGTCTTAGATCATTTCGTTCTCCTAAGTCAGAACACGCGTGTGTTCCGTCCACGTTCGTATAATTCTCGGCTCGGTAATTAAAGATCATCCGACGCTTCATTTACCCTGACGCGATAAAGCTCCCTATCAATATACATCGAGAGGGGAGACATTGGAAATAGAATAAAGATTACCTCGATGATCCTCGCGAATAAAAAGATCCGGAGACACGTTACAGCATTCTTAATATGAAAGCTGCATCCCTCGTTGTTGATACGAAAATCACCGACGTTACAATAATCGAGCACCTACGAGCACTGCAAAAAAATGTTACTCAACCCCACCAGTTGCAACCACCAATGAAAAAATGAAAATAATACAAATTCAATCGTTCCACTGGTGTCACCGTTTTCAATCGCGGGGCGGACATCTGAGAAGGATTGATACGGTGTTCCTTGACAGTCAAGGTGTAGGTGGCATCGTTGGCCGTGTATAGGGTGACCGAGCACTCGAGTTTAGGGGGTTGGGGATGGAGGGTGGCCGAGAGTTGGCGCCTGCGTAATACCATCTCTGTCTACTTGTCAGCCAAGCCGAGCCGCCACCACCCTGCCCGCTTTTCCTCTCGCCGTTACTCGATAACAAACTCCACAGTACCAGTACTGGCACGGTACTCCGGACCACCGGGTCGCTCGAAAATCGCGCCACAATCATCGGGTACCGCTTCGAAGGGATATCGATATAGGCGTGTTTACGCGACGACGGCATCGTGGCGTCGTTCGAATCGGGATCAAGAGGATTTCAACCGAAACCCGCGCGGGGATCCAGCCTGGATCGTGATTCAACAACGCCCACGCGTCACAACGGTAGATCCTTCCTGTTCACCTGTGAAAAAGTTTCCCTCCTTTTTCGTTCGCGGGACACGTTTTGTTTCACCCAACTCGATATCCGCGACGAGGACTTTGCTAATGTAGTATCTATCGCGGGCTAAGTTTTAATGGGACCGATTAAGCAGACGGATGAACGTTCGACTGATTCATGCTACGATTTTTTCTAAATCTGCACAGATTTCTCGACGATCGGCGCGAGTGAACGGCAGACCTGTCTGTTGGCACGCTTGTTATGGTGTGTAACTTGTTGCACGGGCTCGCACAGCGGCCCGGTTCTTTGCTGCGATTTTAAATCGTTCGTCCAGAGTGGCAGGCGTTCGCTCTGCAACCTTTGTATTCCGATGATTTTCGATTTGCCGGAGGATCGTTTCGAATTCGTGTCGAGAGGGTCAAGTGAATGATCGATGTCTAGATGCTCGGGTGGAAAAGAATGCTGCACGACGGCGGAGTGGAATTTTCGTTCTCCTGGAAGCACCCTCTTCTGTTATTTACGACTTAGAATGCCGGATAGCAAATATTCTGGTTCTATCCTCAATATTTGCTCGCTGGATTATACTATTTGCCTCTGCATCTCCTGCAAAGTTCAGGAAGATCGTGTTCCTGCCGATCGAAGATTCGGTGTCAGACGGCCAAACACACGCACCTCTGTGAGCATTCGGAAACTCGAAACTCGTTCGCAGATCCCCCTTTGAAAGCTGCATAAAAACGGGAGGAAAAACGAGGAAAGGAAGAAAGCTGCTCGCTTGTTTCGTTCAATTTGCATAGAAACTTAAACGAATAAAAACGTTTGTAAAAAGAACCGCGCGGCAAGCTTGCCTGTTTCTAAAAGAATGGGAGAAAAAAAATCATCAGCGTGGACGGAATGGTCGAAACAAATTGGAAAGTTTCACAGACACGTATCGGCACCTTTGCGATCGTCCCAACGTCGGTTTATTCACCCCTGCTCTGCGTTTCACCGAATCCGTCAGCGTATTCTCGAATCGCAATTTCTCTTTGGAAATTAAGTTCCCCAATTTCCATACGTCCCATAATTCCTGGATACTCCTGAACTACTGTACAGAAGTTTATTCACTTGCATGGGCGGTTTTCAATGGACATCCACGTCAGAGAAATAAAACGGATTCATGGCGATAACGACGCGAGCTGATAGTCCTTTCAAGGTGAGATCATCACCGGTTTGAATTTCACGCATTCGAATTCCCTGGCTGGAAACACGCGTGTTCTATCAATCTTTCCCTTTGGAAAAAAGTCCGATCCTCGTGCCTCAACCGACGGATAGATTGAATCTTCCGTTCACCGATCTTTCGCTTATTGGCGAACGAATTATCGAAAACGAAGGGATACATCGCGGGAAAAAAGTTCCCCTTTTCGCGGCAAGCACCGTTTTATCGTTTCCCCCTTTCACCCTACATTTTTCTTTAAACTAGAAGTTCGGTCTTGAAGTTTATCAGAGTTTTTCGTATCTCGTTCCCAGTTTGTCAGCGTCTCCTCGTGAGTTAGTGTCGTTTTTTGTTTTTCCCTTTCTCAAGAATAGTTGAGAGACATTAATGTCACGCGATTGAAAGTTTCAGCGTCCCCCCCATCGGCTTTAATCCTCTTCCCTCTTTTTCAGAGATTCGATTTCGAGATTTATCCGGCCGACAAATTGAATTTGTTTTCTGTTGTCCTCCGCCCTCTTCTGCAAAAGGACGAACGATACACGCCGGTGTATTATGAAAGCGCGTCTTTTAAAATATACCTGCAGGCGTTTATTCTACTCTAATTGCTCAGAAGAACCGATTGACATCGTGTATTCTAGCCTTCGCAAATTCGTAGATGCAGTCGCCTGATAAATTGAATTGTTTGTCTTCGATTGTCCCCAGAAAAGGGTGCTTCCCTTTCGTTTCCTAAAAAAAACTCGACGGACAACGAAATTGAGGATCTCGTGCCCGTTACCCCACAGGAGATAAATCGAGCGAAGCAAACACTTGGATCAAGTCTGCACGGTTTCTCGCCTCGCTTCTAGATCGCTTGAGAATTAAGCAATTACTGCTTCTTTCGGCCAGCATTAACACTGCCTCGATCCATTCTCGCCTCTGCCTCTCTTTATCTTCACCGCCCGGTCATCGACGATTTGTAAAGCTCCCTCTCTCTCTCTCTCTCTCTCTCTCTCTCTCTCTCTCTCTGAACGAGACTCGCCGCAACGACATTGTTCAGAGTTTTCCCATTAAGGGGACACATCGTTGCTGTTTGCACGTGGTGTACAGCTTCCTCGAATCACCCTGGACAAGCTCGCTTGTCCGTGTGAACAGGCGATGACACATGTCACGGCGTAATTGCGAAATGGTATTTACGTTTTCCAACTGAAGTTCCATCGCACCGTTTCGTTCGATGAAACAAAGCGTCGTTGCAAGGCGACCAGATGTTATTTCCTTTACTGCATTCGTGGAACTCCGGGGGTTCGTCTGTATCAGTTTGACGATTAATCGAGCCTGCCTTATGTAAAAGAAATCTTCATTATTATGCTCTGCGGATTTGTCTTGTCCGTTAGAACAGTTTCGATTGTTCGATTCTGCTTTTCGTTTCTGCAAATGTTTGATCACGAGGAAAGGATGTTTGACACGATCATTAACGAGCATTTATCTTCCTTGGTTCTTCGAAGTCTTTGAAATTTATATTGTGGACCATACGTATTGCAGCCTTCTAGCGTTTCGAAACTTCAACGCTGCTTGAAGACTTCCATTGGGTTGATAAGATAAAAGACAAATATTCGATCTGTTTACGCTATCGATCCATTGTTCACACCTTTGCCTGCGATTAATACAATTTATTGGTTTATCGAGCATGATAACTCTCGCTCGACAGAGCGTAAGGTTAGTGGATTACGAAAGGTCGTTCACAGGGTCACCTTTGTCCTTCACCGTACGGTAGAAATACTGCAATATTTCTAATAGCAATGCGTTACATATGGCGTCGTGACGTGTTTAACATTTCTGCACGTGTTTGTACTTTTATAATCGAAAAGGTTACAGCGTTAATTAATTTCACGAATATTAAGAAAAAGGTTGAGTTTTTAAATATTGCAAAAAACAAAATGTTACCGTATACAAGTTCGATTTGACGTGTGGCGATTACCTTCTATTTACTTTTCATCCCGTCCATTAAGCATGATTTCCTTCATCCCGAAGACGAAAGGGGAAATAGGAGGAACGGGACGAGGTCCTCTGCCCTTCCTTGAAAGTCTGTAGTAGTTGAAGATTTTAAAGCTCTGCGAACCAATTAATTCGTGCTCTCCTCCTCTCTGAATGTTGAATGACGACCACCGACGTGTATTAATTGGAACTCGATGGGAGGATTAAGGAGCAAGTGGACGGCTGACCTTTTTACCCAAGACGTCTATATTTTTCGCCATCTTCAACCGGCGAAGTATACTTTTCTGTCGTTCCCTCGCGGCAACGTATGAATTAATTTAAAATCGTAAAGTTCACTTACTCAACCGGCGATTATGAATAAAATCAGGCAGCTCCATTCGCGAATAAACATTATAGAAAAGGTGGTTCTAAATTTTAGAAAATGCTACCTAACGAGGAAGATCTTGAATCACTGGTAACGAGATATCTCATTCCAGCAGATATCTACTTCGTTTCCTCCGGGGAATCGCGATATTTCTACATTCGATTGCACTTACCCACAAATGCAACTCCCACAAATGCTATCCTTTATCTCTAACAGCCCTCATTCAAGAGCCAATCTCTTTCCACCGTGATACACCATGCCGAATTCCTTTCGGAGATGATTTTCCAGCTTCTCGTTAAGCAAACATCGACTCACTGCCCCCGAGGTTATCGTAGCTATCTCTAAATGTTGCCCGGTCACGCGTTCGCGAAGCCGAGCCCTTCGTTCCGCGATACATCCCTCGTGGCTGGTGATTCTGGTTCTCCAAAGTGGAGGATACCTTTATAAACTCGCATGTAATACCGACAGCGCGTCGCATTAATCCGTAAAACTCTCTGTTCCGTATTTATTCTTTTCCCCGCAATAACTACGACTTTGATCTCCACCAAATTAAATCCCGAAACGTCGAACGAAAAACGAGGCCGTCCAAGCTGGCTGTTACTTTCAGCTCGGCTAAAACGTGCACGACACCAGATTATCGGCCGTCGTGATTGGGTATTCGTTCGAAATAAATGGCCCTTAATGGTATTTCTGGTAGGTGTCCCGGCCGATAATGCCCGTCGTTCGCCCGGCCAACGTTGAAGCGACGAAAACAGTTTAATCGTTCTCGTCGTACTGTCCACGGGTCAAACTGGATCGTCGACGCTGGACCACGTAGCAACGTAAAACGGTGTTTTGGACGTGCACCGGGTCGCGACGCCTGCAGGAGATGTCCCAGCGATAATATATGCCGTCGTGCGCTGAAACTGGACCGGCGCCTGTGATTTCAGGTATGAGCAAGGTTTTAAAATGATCACGTACTGGCGCGTGACTTCTGCCACGATGAATTGCCGGTTGATTGGTTCGTGGTACACGTTGGTGAGGGGTAGGGTTATTTTTCGAGGGGTGGCCAATGTAAATTGATTACGAGGAAAGGAGTGTTGGCTGATTAGGATATTGATGAGCTCAGAAGTTACTTGCCATCGTACAGAACTTTCAAGATTTTTCCAGACGCGATATTTGTAACGTGTAAAATAATTTTTAAATCACTCGGCGATAGTAGGGGGACTTTTGTTATGATCGAGGAGAGAGAAACAAATTTATTTTCCTTGAACAGTAATTGTCTATTGCATTGTCTATTGCGTACCAGAGTAAGAGGCGTGTCACTTGCGTTCCACACATTACTCGGAGATTTATGTGCCTCATTCAATGTTCCCATTTATGCTACGTCTTCTGTTTACTCTAGCGTGAGCTGGAAGCGTACACTGTACTATACTGTAAGTAGTGTAAGTCAACGTAGGGTCGTTGTTCTTAATAAGTCTATTGCTGCTCCGTTAGCTACCTGCGATTAACAACTACCCTATCGAACCCCTTCACTACTGAATATACATTTCACGAGTCCACTCGTGGTAATAATAAATGACTTTTTCGAGAAGCGCCGGTTAGTAGAAGTGCAAATAAGCGCATAAATTTCCCGCGGCTACACAGATACATTGCTTGAGCACAAAGATAAAGCATCGAGGCGTTATGGTGAAAATCCCTTTGGTAATTTAACTATCCTCCCAGTTTCGTATTGCCTTCGTCTATCCATCCTTTCACCTCGTCCCCGTGGAACTTGTTCCTATATTCTATTTAGAAGTGACCTTCCCATTAATGATACAGTGGCGTCGATTAATTTTTCATTCGGCTTCGATCGACTCGATCGGAGGTCGACCTTCGACCCTCCTTTATAATGCAGACCTCGTAACTAGAAGAAAAGCTAAGTAATTTCATAGACAAGCTGAATCACTCAGCTGGGTACGCAGAAATCTTGTGGCTGTCGTTCCATCTCGAGGCAAAAGTCTTGCGCAATAATTGACGATGAAATACAAAATTAAACGGGGACAGTAATGTTCGTGAATCGCGAGATTAACCTTCGGTCGTAAGATAAATATTATCTCCGAGGATGAGATGTATTAGTTAAACCACTTCGCTCCAGGTTCACGTCATAAGGAAAGAAAAACGGAAGAAAGCACCGCGAATACCTCGACTTGCTCTCGAAATTTCAACTTTCCGTGGGAACTGGTAACTAGCTTTACTTTGTAATTCGCCGTCAACGAAGGTACACGATATTGAAACTCACCGTGTACTTCTTTTTCCCTTTTCTGTTTAAATAAAATCCGACACGTTTCGAATTCATCGGTGAACAGTTATACCGTGTCTTATCGCGAAGGGTAAAGGTAATGAAAGATGAAGAGAATTTTCTGTGGAGAACACTCGTCCGATAGAAAGAAGACGGACGAGCCGGTATCGACTTCACGGTAGACCCCTTGTTCCTTTAATCTAGATTTCTCGTAAACCTCACACGACGGTTGCTGCTTTTAAAGGTTCTGCCCGCAAAGAGAAACGGCTAACTTGTTGAATTCACGTTGAAGAAATCTGGCTCCGAAGCATGGCCAGACACTTTTTCGTCGTTCCTTCAGGGTTCAGTCGATTAGTTCGTAATATTTAAAGAGCCCCGTCTCGGACTGCCTTTCTTTCAACCATTCATGCTGTCCACGTATCCGAGGGGCTGATAATGTCGCGCTTTTTAGCGAGACAAAATTCAGAGGAAATCGTAGAGATTTTTCGCTGGTCGACAGGGTTTGCCTTTGTTCCTTTTGTCACAACATATTCTTTGGACATATTCTGCACGCTTTCTGTGGTCGGAATAACAATTGAAAAAAGACGGCCGGTGTAATATTTTTGTGTGCTTTCAATTTGGTAAACGGTTAATTGGTTTGTGCGGGCTTCCATTGTTCGTGAGAAGAAAAAAAAAACATTCCCCGCTCTGTTTATTCATTAGGAGTTCGAAAACCCATTCACGGTAGTCGGAGGTGAAAATTTCAAAAACAGCGCTCAACATCGCTCGTTGTTTCGCCTTTCTATATGCCTTCTTTGTTTACTTCATTCTTCTCTTCCAGCGAACAAACAAACATTATTACTTTCCAATACATAACAGTCAGCGTTATTGATGCTTAAGAACAAACATATTTTTAGAGACAGGTTTCTGTTCACTAACATTTTGGTACTTGAATTCAATAGCTCGTGGCCTTTTTTCCCAGTCTGCTCGTAGCTTTTTATGCCTTGCGATGTACGTTTTCCCGAGGTATCGTCAACATAAAGGCTGGGTGTAAAGATTCAGCCACGGTGGGAAATGGCTAGAAAAGGAATAGGGAGAATAGACGAGAGAGACAGAGAGAGGTGGAGAGAAGTGTTCCTCACGATTGCAGCATCCTAAACGCGATGCGATACTAGTGTTTCTAAGTTACCACAAGTGCCATGCACCCATGGATAAACTTTAAAAATCGGTGGCTGAAAACATGAGATATACGCCAAGGGTTGCGAGCATTTTATTATCGTGGAAATGATTTGATTCGAAACGGTTTTTAATATGAAAAAGGTCAACGTTGAAATTGAATCCAACCGCTAAGTAAATATAGATGTTTACTTAATTACGTATTCGTATGTAAAACGGTATTGTCTAGTATGAAATTTAATGAACGCCACGCGAATGTATTTGACAAATAATCAATTCTTTTATTTCGATTAATACGAGCAACAATCATCGGTTCTGATCAATAAATTTCGCAGAGCAATCGGACGAGTGTTCGCGAATTTAACAGGTAGTTCCGATGGCTCGTTAAAAGTCGAAGTTCGTCGAGGAGATCCCTAGTCGTCGCTGGGTCACGAAACAAGTTTCTTCTCGTTCCCTCCCGCGCCCCTGCTTCGTAATTTTCGTTTGTCGCGACCCTCGACGCCTTTTACACGACCGTTTCGCGAACGTGGCGCAACAGTAGCTCTTTTTTTTCGCGAGACCGTCCATTCGAAAGGGAATTAACACCGTTTGAAAGGGAACGAACGTTGATATAATTAAAATGAAAGTCGTGGATCGATTACGAGGAGGAACGTTCCCATTTTCTCTCTAAAGCACGAAACCACTCGACGCGCGCGTAATTATCGTCGTTGAAAAAAGAGAAAAAGCAAAACAGAAAAAAGAAACAGCCCGGCATAAAGTTTTTGCTGGTTATTTTCCTGGCTGGCGTGGCCGCAACAATGAGATTCTCGTCTCATAAGAGAATTATCGTGGCAATAAATAGCGTAGATAATGGCAGCCAACGAGAATGCAACGACACCGTCGCACTTCAGTTTTACATAGAGGCCGCGAACTTTAGAGCTGAGGATTAGAGGTGGTTAGCACTGAAGTTTCCTCGTTCATGAGCACGTTGCATAATCGGTGTCGTTATTGTGCAGCTTCGATGGTGATATCGTTGGGCGTTACACGTTCGCTAGATATTCGTGCGAATGTTATACAATAATGTTGTAATACCGGCCATTCGAGCCATTAATAGAGGACCTTTATGTTAATCCGATTTTCTCCGATGGCCACCTTCGAAATGTATATCGAGCGGGTTAATTTCTGTTGTTGGAAAATGCAGTCGGTCACGTTACGCGTTTAGTCTCTGTTTTTCTATTACCGTGCCGCGGATCCGATCGGCATTTTCGTACACGGCACAGTAATTATCGATGTATCGATCGTAGGAAGTGCAACGAGCACCAAACAGCCTCGTTCACCGAATTATAAGAGCGTGGCCGAAAGCGGTCATCGATCATCACGGTTATGTACGAGCACTTTGACGTGGCGCAATTCGCTGGTAATAAATGCGCGATATCGTAAAATAGAGCCCCGGGGATACGAGCGGTCTCCTCGTAAAATATGTCGGAAGATTTTTCGATGGTGTTTCGAAGGTGCCCCGGCAGGAACTGTTCGATCCTTGCTAGCAAGCGTCGAGATGTTCTTGCAAATAAGATCGCGTGCGCGGAATACTTAAAAAAAAAATAGCTCCCCTGCTTGCAACGTGTTGGAGAATAAAGGACTCCACGATTTAGATAAGAGCAAATAAAATTCAATATTTAAGAACCGCACTATCCTACATCGCACTGTTTCAATGATTAATTCAACGGATAAGGTATTTCATTCTTGCTTTGATAATTCTTGAAAAAGGGAAACGAAAAAATTATCCACTCTTTATTCTCTCGGCACGAAATACCCATCGAAACGTCAATGGATCCATCATCCGCCATTCGAAGTGCGTTATCCGGTATCGAGACAAATTTCAAGGCCGTCATTTTCTGCTGCTCTGAACGCAGTCGAATGTTCATCGATCATCCCGGTGTTAAATGCACCGATGCGCACCCCCGACGGTATGCAATTTGAAACTACGCCGAGAAATCGATTCCAGGTAACGACCGGGTCGATGTCACCTGGTTCTTCGTTCAAGTGGCATTTCCCTCGCTTCGAAATTCGTCGTAGCCGACGTCGACGTCGACGTTCGTGCAGCCCTGTTTTCCGCCTCCCTGACTCTTCTTTCGCTTTTCTCTAGTGCATCTAAACTATGTCAAGCGTGCCATTTCCCATTGTCAGACACACGCTATTCACGTTTGATTAAACGAAACGCGGCATCATAAAATCGTGGTAATGTATATTCGTCTGTCTGCATGGTAAAGTGACCAATCGGGCCTTTCTATTAAACCTACGTTCCGGCTGCCTCGTGGATAGTTAACTGGGCGCTCGTTACAAACCGTGGATCGTGTAAACTGTGTCTTGATTAGGTGGACAGGGGGCTGAGCTGTTGCCGGTGAGAGGGAGGATTGTATCTTCCTTTGGTGATCGAATTTAGTTGGGCGGTTCGTTCCCGTTTCGGGTTCCCGCGGGTATTATGCGGTTTTTGGATCAGGCGAAACATCGGAATTATAAAGTTATAATAGCGGCGTTAATGAGTTGGCGAATCGCGTTTAAAGTTCAACGATAGAGTTAGCACGGTTATCGAGACCGCGGGAAAACGCATCTGCCGTGGAAAATTTATCTGTGTCTAAAGCGATCAACGTTATCGTTGAAAACTTGATAAGAATGAAATTGTTTATCAAAACGCGCATCGGTTGTCGCTTTCCCAGAAATATTTTCCTCGCTGCTATTGAACGATTATTCTTCTTCTTATTATTATTATTATTATAGCGTGTACCGAAATGTACAGCGAAACTGGTGCAATGTTTTGCCATACGTATTCCTGCGTAGGAAACCAAAATTTTCCACCCGCAGCGAGCGTTGTATCATTGTAATTCGTATATGGCTCGAATCGAAATACATGGAATACATTTTATCCGTGGTATCATACGTGGAAAATAGTGGAGCTTTGGAAAAGATGTGTCAACTTTCCTATTGGACGCCTGGGCGAGAATGTAAGAAGAAAGGAGCAGAAATATTGGATACACGTTGGATATCATCATAAAAATCGAGTTTTTCGATGCTCGGGTTGGTCAACATTTTCGAAATACGTAAAGCTCCGTCGATCTGCATCGAGTGGAGGTAACTTGTTCGCTTATTTCCAGGCATTTTCAAACGAGCTGACCTGAAAGGGATACGAATTGGCCGAGTGTACGTATAACTTGTCCGGGGTTGGCAAAAATTCATCCCTACATTTACGTGGACCGAAAAAAAGGTCTTAGAATTCTCTCTGCCAACGTTTCGAATCGTTTGCCAGGTTTCCAAGCGTGTCCTTTAATCCGTCGATTATGCAAATTATTCAAAAAAATGCTCCGGCGAAACGAATCATCTTTTTTCCAAACGAATCCAGGATAAAAATTCGTCACGTGAATTGGCCGTGTGTAATTTTTGCAAAAACGTTGGATGAAATATTCCAGGCAAAAAATGGATACGGTTTACTTTGACAAGACGAGAGGGAGTCTACAATGGGAGCACCTTCATATTCATATTGCACGGGGCCAGCGTGTAGACTGAATTATAGGAAAGCATCGCTCTTGTTCCTTTTGAAGTTGTAACAAAAACATCATCCCGCTGAAATTTCAATTCTATCTCGTTAGATCCCATGCTATCTCCCGCGAGGTTCTCGTCCGCGAATCATTTATCATCTTTGCATTAGCGGTGCCGGCTAGTGGCGATTCTAGAAGGACGAGCACGAAACGGAAGTTCCTCCGGCCAGGAGTAGCAATTTCTCCGTTACGCGGCGTCCAAAGTGTTTCTGTCCCCGGAAAAGTGGATTGCTCGTCGTTTTAGTTGATTTTCCGCCCCAGTTCTGTTCCACTTGCACGAGCGAAGGAAGCGAGACAATTGCTGCGGAGTCGCGTCTAATTATTGCGACCCCCGTGGTAATTCGTGGCAACGTGTTCGCGCGTTACGCGTGCCTGCAAATTTATGATGATTCGCAAGGTGCCAGTTGGCCAGACCAATTTGTCACGAGACACTGGCTGCGCTCCAGTAATCTTTTTACGCGGTTTCAGTATACGTAGAGCACGAACTTACGTACGTTCTAATGCGACGCAATCGTTCGGTCATTTTGTACATCCTTTCGCGGGCAAGAGGATCCGAGAATGGTTGGTTAAATTAATTTTCGGGTCAGGGACATTGATACAGAATTCGGAGTGGAAATATGGTTTGAGTTTGGAACATGTTGGAATTGAAAAGAAAATTAGTCTTCGGTTGATACCAGGCTTTGAAATAAATACGGAAATTTAATCGCCAAAATATTTGGGAACTTATCTACTTTACTTTTTAATATTCAATGCGAAACAACGGTGCATTTGCTACACTTTGTCGTGGTTAAATTAAATTATTGAATTATTTATTCATACGAATGTTTTCTCATGCCGTTCGAATTTTTCGCGAATATCTTCCTAATTATCGTCGTCGGTTTCAAACCCCGCGCAATGTTCAATGTGTATCGAATTATCCAGGGACGGTAGTGTGTGGATAACGACGTCCCAGAAATAGGTTTTCACGACGAGCCGCTGAAGATCTCTTTGGTTAAATTGAATCCCCGATTCCCAGGTTTAATCTTGCTGTTCGTCCCAGTCAGACGAACGAGATGTCGCGTTCGTGAAATTCTTACGCGTATTCTGTATGCCATTACGGTTCGCCCGATTCGAAGTCACAGTTGTCGCAATGGCGTCTCGCATTACGCGAGCGCAAATATTAATTCATCGCGTACTGCCATAAATCGTAGTTTCGTTTAAATTATTCGAAGGTTCGCGAATTATCCTTCATGCACGACGCTCGTGCGACTCGGTTGGCAAAATGAAAACGTCGTGCACAGGGAACGCCTAGTCTAGCTTACTGGTCCACGAGGTATACCGTCAACGATGACAGGTTGTCGATGAGAAGCTTGAAACGAGAAAGTCGAAAGCTTTCGTAGAAGTATCGGGACGAGGAAGTGATCAGGTGCGCGTAGGAGCTTATGCCACCTCTATCCCGCCGTTATGAAAAGCTTTAAACGTCTCCAAAACTCTCGCACTTTTATGGATCCGCGTACATCCCCCTAGGGAGACGAATCGTACGTCTGATTTCTGAATAAAAAGTAACAATAAAACGATTCATTTCCTCTTTGGCGTAATATTAAACAAAGTAAAGTACGTTTAACTGGTATTGAGAAACGTCTACGCACTGTGAATAAATTGTTGGCGCGAATTTGATCGGCTATTAAAAATTATTAGTCGGACACTTAAATGTTATGGTGTCGTAACTTCGCTCAGACATTGACATTTTCACTCTGCATGCATTCGTTGCTACTCGGTCCCCATTGTAATCGATCAATCCGGTCATTTTGTATTTCATTATCGTTTCTCGTCGAAAAGGGAGATAATTGTCCCCGTCGATCGTGTTAAAACGTACAGCACACTGTGTATCACTTATAATGCAAACGTTTTATCGTTGCGTCCTATGTTTGTCACCGATCACAAAGCGCAGTCACGTAATTTAATAAATGCCCGCTGACCGATGACTTGTGTCGGTAATTACCATTGATTAATTTACATTTAGTCGGATATATCCATTTTTGAGCCGGCGATACAGTCGCGCAATACGGCCCGGTAGCAACGTAATCTGCTAATTTCTTTTGAACAGCGTGGCAATAAATTAATTTCCACGGGATCGTCCGGTTGTTTCCGATTCGAACGAACCCAGGGCAGAACAGAAATTCGCCACCGTCCAATCGTGGATTATTATTATCATCGGCGCGGCGGCGAACAGTTTCTCGATAACACGGGATGGTATAAAATTTGAATTATTAGGCGCAGCGATCGCACGGAATCGTCGCGGTGCCAATAATTCTGGCGCTGCGCTGCTCGCACAGTGGTACATTGTTTAATCGAACGACGCGACGAAATTGCTGGACAGGTCGGATATCATCACGTTGCCCCGTCGAAAGTCACTGCTCGTGATAATTAACGAAATAATTACGAATGGAGAATTGTCGAACGAACGAACGTGTCAAGGAAACGCGTGCAACGAATCATATTTAACGCTGTTCCGCCAACGAATCGTATTTAACGAGGAAAAACGTTCGCACGTGTATAAGTCCGAATGTATCGGGTGCCACCCCCTCTGGAAAATTCGTGTAATTGCTCCCCTTCGACGGTATTATGTGTAACAGCGATAATGGAATCTGTCACCGGAGTTATTATTATTATTTCCTTCTTTCTTTCCTTTTTTTGAGGTACACGTGTCAAGTAAATGTTATGAGCGGGGAAAAAACGGGAGAAATATGTTGTGACACGGATGGCGGTAAAAAATGTTTTAGCGGGCTGGCGTAAAAGGGTCCGTATGACTGTTATATGGGAATGAATGGCAGGAATAGCGCGAATAGCTCACGGAACTGATGTAGAATTTTTTGGTCGCGACTGCGCGTGTTTGAATGGAGGGTAAAAAAGGGGAAAAGCTCTTGGGCCAAATCTAGTTCCTAACAATTTTACTATTCGTATGGAAGCGCATATAGTTGAAAGGTGAACGAGCGATATTGAAATCGTGTTCAATGGTACAAATAGTAGTGTACCATTCTGTTCGATTTTTATTATTGCTTTGTGTTCTGATTAAAAATTGCCCGACGTTTTATTCCCGATAAACGATCCGTTGACAGAATGAAGCCGTGCCGGTTACAGAGAAACCAGCGGCGTAATGCGAAACGGCGCAATTATTACAAATTGAATTAACTGGACGTAGCAATTTTCGTAGATTGAATTAAACGCGAGAATGAAACGTTATAATACATCGCGAGCCTGCCCGGCAGACGGACGGTTTTTTCCGCGTATCTGGCGAACGCAATTTATAACGTAAAAGAGCCGTCTCGCAATTTGCAATTTAATGTATCTCGAGCGTATTTTGGTTAAATTACACCAGTGCAATTAAAAGTGTAGAATTGTACCTTTGATCGAATGGAACTCGTGGCGAAGAAATTGTATTCTTATATGCTATTTTGATGGGGATAATCTAAATAATTTTCGCGCGAGGAAAAAATAGTGTTATCTGCAATGTACATATATCGTGATACCAGAGGGAATTTTTTTACTTCTTTTCTTTTAGTAGAATATATAATACTACTTTCTCCGATTATGGAAAGAGCGTGGAAGATATATCTTTTAAGTAGAGGGCGTCGGAAATATGAAATGGGAATTGAGAATACCCGATACATATTTCCGTAATTTTGGAAACTAATTTTCGGTATGGAAGCTCCTATGGAGTACCCGCGAAAGCAGTTTGTGAATTTTGCAAAGAGGTCCCTAGAGCGATGTAGAACGAACGTATGATCCACTACAGCTTCCGCGATTCGAACATGCGATACAACCGTGTATGTTTTTTTAATTAAATTAGCTTACAGTATGTTGGTGTTTCGTTCAGGATCGTTGAATAAATTCTGGAAATTAATTCTGAATGTTTACGCGTCGCCGTTGCCGGAAAAAAAGTACGGCCGAAAACAAAGCGACGTGCTCCTGATGTACGAGTAAAAAAGTATCCCAGAAAATAGGACAAGCTCGGAATATTTGTTTCGCGAGAAGATAATTTTTCTGAATGCTCGTTTCATTTGATTGTCATTTAAATCTATATAAATTTCTGTATATCAGTTTCGTTGAGCACGCTTTGAGATTTCCATGGCCAATTATCACGATTCTGCCCGGTTTTGTCCGCAGAATATTTATTCCGTAACACAAATCACGCGCATTCCGTTGCAGAATTAATTATGGGAATAATCCTGATACTTGTCGGAGCGTAATTGTATACAACCCCGCGTATCATTACCCAAACGTATCCAGGCTTTAATTAGCGCCGTCGATATTACAACATATCGGCAACAATATTTTAATTGCCGATGGTAGCTAAGTGTTCGCCGCGTGTTGACTCGCATTTACAGAATGTTTGTTCGCTCAATATTATATTTCGAGATGTATCAGCAACGTTGCCCTTAATTAACGACAGTTATTGTACTCCGCGACGCGTGCGGAATGCAGAATCGTTTCGACTTCTTCGTTCTATCAAATTATTAGCAAACAAATCCAATGCAGCGCATGAATATAAATTTTATATAGATAGACAAAGGAGCAAGGGAATATTTTGTCCGTGTGGTGTTCATTAATTTTCAACCCCTTCGAGCACAAAACTCAATTGGATTTTTGTGCCGTTTCCACGACAATACACGCGGTATCTATAGACTCTGCTCGATTTTTCGCGAAGACGAGCGTAATAAAGTCGCGGCCCGGAAATCTGCCGCCCTCTTAGCTCGTTAGCCACGCAGCAAAGTGCAGTTTGCATTTTAAACGAAAAATAATGCAAATGAGCCGGCGAGTTTGGACGAGCTGTTGAAGCGTGCGCGTCGACAGAAATTCGTCGACGGTTTGCAGCGGTTACGCCATAGAAAAACCACTAGAAAAAGCTTCGCTCGTCGCTCGCAGTTTGTCACCGGGCGAGCACCTATTTTTCATCCGTGCCACTCCGTTTTCCGGGGCTTTTACTCCGGTCGACGATCGGGAAACGATTGCTCGTCGCGAAGGAAATATGAAATGGAAACGTCGAAACGTCCGGCTCGCGTTTCAGCGTCGTCGGCCGACTCTTGTCCGCTGCGAAACGTTGCCTCGTGATCGTTAATACGTTAAGAGCGATCGTCGAATTTGTTATTCATGAGGCGGTCGTGTCGTGCTGCCTCTCAGCCGGCTCGCTGCATTATTCGTACCGGGCTTAATTGCACTCGGGAATCCGCGTTGCGTTTTCGTCGAAACAGGCGCGCGTAGCTTTCCGTTGATTTACACGCGACAGAAATAGAAAGGAAATTCTTTTATAGACATCACAGCGGCCAATATTATTCGTTTAATCTTGGATGAGCTTCATTGTTTCCTTGATGAGCCAAAAGTGTAGAACTGTGGAACATCTGAGGGAGGTACAGAATCGATATCCTTAAACCTGACAAAAGAACACCTATCTCTACAAGAGGTATTTGGTTTCGAGAGAGAGAACTCGATCTTCTCGAATTTCCCATTAACCACGTAGCTCCCGGTTTTTGTGTCTTCGACACTTTCCGCTAAGCACTCACCCTCGAGTCGGCCGCAAACTTTAGAACAATGAGTGTTTTTGAAAAATCCTTTTCATTGAAATGCTGGTCCACGGAAGTTTCAGAATACTCTCGCCGTGACAATTATCGGGCGTGAGAAAAATCACAAGGCTAGGATTGTAGATGGTTTCGCGAGGTTTCACCAATTGGCGAGGGCACTCGATGTCGGGTTAAATTAATAATTAACAAGCGCGTTCGTTAACGGTTTGCTTCTGCGTGTAATTTGTCGGATCGATGGAGTTAATTAATAAAGTATCGGAAAAGTTTACTGGCAGTTTCCGATCGTCGCGAAGTAGTTGGAAGCTTGAAACACTTGAGCCGGAAGCGGATGCTGGGAAAAGACTCTGCTGCGAAGACGGATCGAGCATCGAGTCCTTCCAATTACCTATTTTCGGCAAATAATTTGTAATTTAATGACGGATCCCTTCCGATTAAACGCGTTCTGGCACTTCACCGACGAATGGATAACGGGAAAGCTTCCTTCCTGTCGAGTACGTTCACGGAAAGTGCCGTCAGCTTTTCTTAAAGCCTGAGAAATGCTAACTGCAATTGTCGAAACTTTAGAACAAAGCCCTCGAGATCCTGTGAGACCCGCCGCGTCCCAATCAACAATAGACACGTTATAAAACTGCGAAACTACAAATGGAAACGAAGCAAAAAGTCCCGCTGAACTATTTCTGGAAGACAGAACGTGTCTCCCAAGGATTTACCTGGGTCGTGAGAACGGCGAAACTTAAGTGGAATGGATGGTGATTGGTCAAAGAAATTGAACTCGATCCGGACAGAACTCTCGAAAGTCTCATATTTGGCCTCTGCAGAGGGAGGCAGTTTTCATCGTTTGTATTTCGCAGGATTGGTAATTATTCAGAACGGCGGACAGGTGGACAAATGTCCACGAAACTACTTTGCCACGTGACAAATAAGAATATACCGGACTGTCATAAAGCTGGTCCTTTCGTCCCACTTCATCTCCGCCCTTAACACCGGGCACGTACGGCGCTTTGTCCGATGGCGTGTTAGGAATGCGATAGATCAATTCGATCGGATCGATCGGCCTGATAAATGTTCAGGAGGTAAAACGTTGCTAGCGCGGCACGGTCTTTTTGCGACTTTACACGATACGAGATTTATGATTGCACGTCTCCGTGAGCGTTTCTTTTTTCCTCCCTTCGATTCTGCATTGCCTGTGACCCACATTTCCTAATCCCTATCGCGGATATTCCGCAGAAAATTGTCCGTATAGCCGTGGTTATTTGAATGAATAACTTATTCGTGACGGACGCGGTGATACCTCGTGGCACTTTTAATTTCGTTGATATTCGACGTACATACGTACGATCGCAATACAGATATTGCGGGATTCCCTGAGAATCCGAGGATAAGCGACTACATTTCACGGGAAACATCGTCCTGTTATCGATGGTGTCAGGCGTGCAATAATCGGAATGGAATTGGTCGTTCCGTTCCTGTCACATTTTGAAATGTGATACAAAGTTCTTCATATTTCTGTCTTTCCCATGGATCAAACGGAAGGGGAATTAGCAGCGCAATAATTTAGCGTTCTATAATTAAACTCGCGAAATCGAATTGCAAAGTGTGAACACGGCTGACCAATTACGGTACGATCCCGCGGGAAGCTCGTAATTAATGGCACGTATATCTAAATTGGTCAAGCATCAGCGGTAAATTGTTATGGGTCTTCGTTACGTTTGCGTTTACCATGCGGCGACCTGGAGCATTGGGCACGTCTAAAGGTGTTGCATCCTATCATGGCGATACAGTTAGCTAACGATGGACGACCCTGTAAATACGTTCGGTGTAACTTGCGTGCTGATTCAGGCACGCGTATCTACATTACATCAACCTATGCAACATAGAACGCCCTGATGGATGGATCTAGCACGTTGGTAATCAAATGATCTATCCTATTCGTCGTTGCTGCGGCGAAAATTCCACGGTCGAAAAGATTATTGCGTTACCCTGGCCTCGTTCCTCGAGAACGCAGAACGAGCCAAGCGTGCACGGATGAACGACTCGACGATTCCGAAAAGTCCTTTGTTCGGAAATTTCACTGGACAGTCGCAAATAAACGCGAACAACAGCCGAGGCTTGAAATCAAATGAATTCGAATGTGCTCGATGCATTATAAATATTTACTCGCAATTCTATATTTTACGGGTCTTGACGCGTACACCTGGCAAAAGCAAATTTTACAAGCCCCGTCGGCTTTTATTGCAACACAGTCAGCGGATCTGCTTCTGCCCCGGGGGTTCCATTGAAAAGTAGAATTCATACAATATGTAGGCGGCAGAATGGACGACCCAATTATATGCTCGCGGAATTATTAGCTGAACGATTATGTTCATTCATTTTCTTCTTCCAGTCGCACCGATCCGATAGAGGGACCGTGTAATAAATATAAGATATCGCTGCTGCATTGTGCCGCCAGTGAATTAACCGTTGAATTTTATTATCCCCGCCGATGGACCGTCGTTCGTGCCGAACCTCGATCTTCTTTTTTTCGTGCTCCTCGTGGCCAACTGTACATCGACGGCCCTGCTTTAATGACACATAACGCGATCGGCGTTCGCATTACGGCCGATATAAAATTTCAAAAGACTCGGCTGATGCAGCGTCGACCTTAATGTTACGGGATCGGTATAGATCTCGCGATGGTAATTATAATTTCAAAACCCTGTCGCGCACTGAATGCGCGAGGGGAACCCAATATTTTTCTCCTTTCACCCTACCAAATCGTCCATATTGAATATCATGCGCAAGGCGAGGCTAACAATTTCAATGTTCAGCGAACAAAAGTTGCTCGGCGTAACGAGGAACGTAGACTAGCGAGCAGAATTGTTTCGTCCCGCGGTCGAATTCTTACAGCGTTTCACAATCCCACGAAATTAGCATTCCAGACTTGCATTCCGATCTAAGCAGCGGGATGAATGGATACGCCGCGTGTATGTTTGTTAAATTCCATTCATTCGTGGGCAGAAGCATCGCGGAGGAATTGTTACTTAGAGCGCCGCTTATCACCACGTGGATCTCGCCCGAAAACAATAATTCCACGCGTAATTGGAAGAAAGAGTTACGTTCTCATAAACGTAGCGACACCCCCACATCCTTCATCTCGAACAACCTGATCCCTCCATTTCCTTTGGGGGCGCGTAATTTTTTGACGATGAGTCAGGGTTAACTAAGCTCCTTTCTCACGCGAACTTGTAAATTAAATTGTTGCTTCCCTCCCATTGAGAACGATGGAACTAGGTCAACCGAGAGTTCCAGGGTGTGAAGTGGTCGGTGGCAGGAGAAGGGTTTTAATTGGATTTAGGACAGCCGAAAAAGGGCGACGACCCTTACAGGATCTACGGCCTGCTTGTTCCGTCCTGGTTGCTCGTCTGTATGTCCATTTCTGTCGTTGCCCAGGCACGTTCATATACCATTCTAGGGAGCAAGAAGGACAGATATGAACGAGGCAGCATCGTTTCGTCACCCCCGGGGTATTATCGCTCGCAGTTACAACCGCGAAAAAAGATATCCAGAAAGAATGCAGGGTGATGTTTTCTCGTATGGCGAGAATAATCCTCTCCCGGGAAATTGCCATCTCCCTTGACTCTGTTGCTCATTTTCTTATCCCTCGTTTCTTATCGTGCTGTCATAGTAGTGAGCGTGCTCACTGTTATTTCAGTCTTACTCGAAGAAAATCGCGCGATTGCTGGGATTTCTTTTATTCCTCGCCCTTGCCTGTCGACGCTCGTAACGTGTGGATTGTGAAGGCTTCGTTCGAAGATACGAATGGGAATATAAATTCTTCGAGAAATATGCAAACGTTTAGATGGGCAGAGGAAACGCGTTAAATGGCGCACAGGCAATGGTTAAACTGTCGAATCCATTTATTTGATCCTTTGAACTGGTACTCGCATAGCTTTCACCGGCAACTTTTCTCGCGACTAAAGAAGATTAAACGGCCCGTCCGCCCCGGAGAGTTTCGAACAAGGAAACTGTTAAGTTTCAACGTCAAGTGTCCTCGGTGGCTCGCGGAATCAATCTGTTTTCGGCCAGCTCTCCTATTTAACTTACCCCGTCGAGAATGAACTGTGAAGCTGTATCCACGAACCGCGACAGGGATGAAAAACAGTTCCAAACTTGGAAAGCACCTCCTTTCAGTCCTTTCTCTCTTATCCGTGCCAGGCCATTTATCGTGAAGCCTGGATACGGTGCAACATGCTGAATAAAAGCAATTTAATCTGTGATGCCCAGTGTCTCAGATATTTAAATTGCATCGCGCTTGTTTCAAATGTCGAGAAAGTGCGCGTGAATTTTCAAGTGAGATATCATGAAATTGTTTCGCGAACCGCCGCTGTCGGACTTATGAAAATAGGGGATAACTCGAGGCATCTTTTATTACCATAACCGCGACACCCTTTTATTTACGCCATGAATAATCCGGTTGTCGACGGCGTTAAATTTATATTCATCGTCGGACTCTTAAAAATAACGCCAAAATCTGGCTTGTCAATCTGCTTCCTTTATATCACTAGCCTATGGCCCGCCTATTTCCCGTTTTATTCGGGGCGATTATCGAATGAGCTATAGCCCGCGACTGCTGCTGAAAACAGACTCGCGATTTATGCGACCTTGGTTTATCGTTTTGCTGGATTTCTCTCTCACTGCTCTCCGTCGACCGTAAAGTCTCGTTTACTCGAACCCGCTACATCCTAAATAGTTATTTAATAACAAAAATTCGATTGTCGATCAAAAATATCATTTTCAAACAGAACCGACTCTGTCCTCTTATCCCGCGACATTAGATTTAGCAGCATGAATTTAAACTTAGGATCGGCGATGTCCGACCGATGCTCCACCAATAATATACAATCCCGGGGATCCAAGTTTCTTTCTTTAACCCTGCGCCCGACGATAGACGAAGGAAGTTTCCCTTCGTTCTTTCACGTCGACGGCGAACAAAAGGGACCATCGTTCGGCCGCAACCAGGCAACTTATTCATGAGGCTGAATTTAGTCCCGCGTCGGAGAACAAAATCCGGCCGAATTATTTTGTAACTGCGTTCCAATATAGAGTCTAACAATTTCTCCTATTAAATGAAAGACATTTAAAGGCGGCGCTGATTGTTCACGCGGAAGTCCGTCTCGTGGAGAACTTTACCTGTTTCCTCTGGCCGCAATTTTTTCTTTTCTATCTTTTTTTTCCATAAAAGCACCTCCCGCCGAACTTAACCGCGAACTTAACCCACTCGTTTGAAAAGATATTTATCGGCACATAATTGTTTTCGCGATTCATCCTCGTCAGTTTCTTCGACGACAACCGGAGTCGTCCGTGTTTCAACGAGTTGGTCGTCGGTTACGCTGTGAACTTTTCGAATTGCCGGCGCAACCAGCTTCCCCTCGGGGTGAATAATGACTGGAAGTTTTACGATTGTTTGCTCGGGATACGCTGACTGTTCTTCCCTCTGTTCGCGTCGAATCGGTATCGGAGAATCACAGGATATTATGGCTCCCGATGTTACGCGTTACAACACTGAAAAAGTTGAAGGGGAACAAAAAGTACGGAGGAACTTTTCCCGAAAGTTGAGCGGGTAATGTCGCAACCGGTTGCTTGATAGCAGAAATCATCAAACACTATACGTTGTCTCGAATTTAGGGCGGAAAGAAGCATTCCCGCAGTTGTGGAGGGTAACTTGTTTGGCGAAACCATATCTCGCAGCTGGTGGGAAACTTGCTGTCGATTATTATTATCACCGTCATTATTATTATTTCTACGTTTACGAAATTGGCGAACAAAGGGGACACGTAGCTATTGCACACAGGGTAGTGGAGTGACAAGGAGACTGCATGATTTTCTGGTAGACTGGCGGAACACCGAAGCGTTTAATGACGGGACGTCAGACCGGCAAATACTTACGTTACTCGATCGAGGGAAATAGCTCGTAGCTCGCGTTGTCAATGCAACGTCGTCTTATAATTGCGTGCCATTGCATCCGCGCGAGGGCGGCGTAATTAGGAAAGTTATATTACGACACAAGGGAATTTGCAATGGGACAATAAATCTAGCGTTTCCGGTTCACCGTGCAACCAGCTGCCATGGAATTCTATTATAGCTCGTGTAACGTGACAAGTAATATAATTTCGAGTAGCTCGAAGTCGTTCCATTATTCCATGGACGAATCGTTCGGTCACGGCATAGTCATCCCCGTCTGTTGTCGTGGATCGATTTAAATTGAATCAAGGTAACCGAGGGTCCTTGCCTCGTAAATGCGACTTTATTGAGGCATAAAAAGTATTCTGGTGTATCCCGAGCCTTCTAACCTGTTTTAAATATTGTACACCGGGTAACCATGTAAGTGGAGAATTTTTTTTTTTATTCTTTATCCCTCGAGAGACGAGAAATGTCAAGGCCAGGTTGCGAGGAAGGTTTCGTGTACTGTTTCTCTTAGTCCCCGCGACTAGACTAGGTTTCTTATATTTATTATTTGTAATGGAGCATTCGTGTAACGCTTGATAAATAATGCCCCCGTTTAAATATTTAGAATGTCTCTGCGAGACATAAAAACTTGATGAAAAGTAACGTCCCTTTTCCCCCCTCGTGGTACCATAGTAAGAGAAAATTTCAACGCGGAATGCGGATAATGGGCAGGTAATAGAAATGTATTATTTAGTGTGTTTCCTTTAATATTCGTCAGACTGTATGCACGTCCGCGTTCTAGCGTGTTCAGGCGCGTAGGCGGAGCCGATTGAAGGGTCGTAAAGTACCTACTGTTGAGAGAGGAGACATTGGAATGCAGATATGTTGGGTCACGAAACGATTATAGATTGTTAAAGACGGCTGAAAATAGCTGACTTGGTTAACCTTCAGTCGTTCTTCTTGCATATTTCATAAGACGGTACAAAAGTGTACAGGGGATGAAGTCGGGAAAAGGAGGCAGAATGATTAGATTTAGCTGAAGCGAAAATTCTTCTTCTAATTGAAGAACATTAGACGATATAATTATTGCAAAATGCATCTGGCGGCCGCGTAGAAATTACGACATTCTTTCGGAGAGCTTCCCTCGCTGAAAGGAACAATTATCCTGGATTACCACGTTTATTAAGAAATTGCACAATCTTCTCTTTTATCAGAATTACCCACCACGGTTCTCGTTATTTCCTCTTCCCTTTAATAACACTGTGTTCCAACGGATTAATGATCACCGCCGTAATTCCAACGGCGTCTGTGAAATGTCTTCTGAACCAGAGAAACAATTACCCAATTGTTCATTTTAGTCCTCGCTCTTTTTTACAGTAATTCAACTCGAAAAATGTAGCGACCGGACTTTTGAATTCGATCAGAAAGGCGCCTCGAATAATTGCTGTCTCTGCACTGAATTTCTTTGGCTCCGTTCATTCTCGATAGACTTCTCCACTTGGAACTTTAAGGTACAATAACCGCGCCGCCTCTTCGCCACTTTTGCTAACTGGATGATTTCTGTATTCTAAATTAATATAGCAAGAGCGGTACGTGCCGAAATGGCGCGGCTTAAAGAATTCTCCAACTGTTTCGAGCACCGTGCCGCTGCACTTGGCCCCGAAGTGCTTGTCGGGGTTTAATTGCGGTTAATAAGGTCGAAGTTTAACAACGTTTAGAGACCGTACCTGAGGGTGTGGTTTCGTTTAGTCAAGCTCGTGCCAAATCGGTTGACACTCAGACCGCTTCCGAGGCAATACACGACGTGATTTGCGTTCCAGCTTCACGCAGGAAATAGATTCCAGCGCGTGGTATGACGCGAAACAGGAATATGCACAGCGACATAATCTTATTCGCTCTTGCGAGGCAGAAAGGATATGAGAAATTTAATTAAATGGCATTTTTTCCCTTATCGTCGTTGCAGCGGAACATCGGAGGAATAAGGACAAATCTTTTCGCTAGTTTGCTTTTCTTTCGACTTATTTGAACTTTTTCTCGAGGTACGAAAATAAAGTATGGTCATGGGGTTTTGTAATATACTATAAAATATAAAGTATGCGGGGGATAGTATCGCGGGAGGAAAGGTACATGGAACGAGATTGTTTATCCCCTCGATGGACGAGGGGTTTCCCTCTATCCATCTAATGGCGTTTCCTCGATCGAAGTCGAAATGGAAACGGGGGATGGCAGGCTCTCGAAATGTCATACGTCAGAGTGTCGACGTATACTGAGTACGTGTTACTGTACGGCACGTGTGTTCGCGTTTACATTAGTGACATTTATTAAATTGTTGCAAGCTATAATTCGCGAGACGTGTATATGCATCGAATTAACTGCCACTCTATGGCACTTCATAAATCCTTATCGTTTATATGGTTCGCTGAAGTATCGAAAGGGTGGCCACATTTCAAAGCATCGAATTCAGTTTCGATTAAAGCCGCTAAAGATTCATGGACAACGTGTAACTGGCAAGGAGCTGCAACGTTGCATTTTCCACACGCGTAGAAAATCATGCAGCAATGATGTAACGCGAGTCGACATAATTCACTGGCGTTGGACAGTCCCTTGTCAATGGAAATTGTTAATTCGTTACAGTGGCACGTATCAAAATATCAGATGCGTCGTGCGAAAGCTATTATCAGAGGCTCTGTTCAGCAGAGAAATTTATTTATTTATTTAAAACAGATTCTTGTAAACTATAATACACGTATCCATAATTTTCCTTCTATTGTTAACTAAATTTGCATGTCAAATAATATTAAAAAATCGATTAACACAATTAATTGAGCGTATCAATATTGAAAAATAATTGCAATAAGTATTAGACGCACGAACCATTGCATTAATTTCCGGGAAATTTTCACTGTAATGATAAAATGAAGAACAAATAGTTTCATCGAAGTTAGCCGGGTTGCAAATTTCTTGTCCCAGAATGTCCCTCGAAAAGAGACCACTGATGAGGTGGCCTGGCCGAGCTGGCATTACGTGCACGTAGAGAATGTTTCACGGTGGATAATTTAACACAGAATCTCCCTCTTGCTTAAGCATATCCCGTTAAAGTTGAGCTATTTATTCACGAAACGTGGTGGTCGATCGATGATCATCTGGATTAAACAGGAAGAGATGTACAGTACCCTAGTCCAACAGAGTTGTACTATAATTAAAGCGACGCTGGTGGAGCGTAACAATAACCACGTCATGGTTTCTCGAAGGAGGTTCATTTTACTTGGAGTGATTAGCTATTACAGCGATGTAATATCAAATCCTCATCAGCGAGGCACTATTATATCGGAAAGTTTCGAACAGCGTCGTAGATATACAGGATTATGGTTGCCAATAACTACAGCCGCGAGTCTTTAATTAAGTAACTTTATTCTCATCGTCTTTCATTTGAATCCCGAAGCTTTGAAAGTTTCAGCTGGGAACCTCGTGCAAGTCAGGGAGCTGACAAAGATTGCATCGATCAATCAGGCCTTTAAAATTGGAGATGAAGGAATAGTCAGAGAATAGTCGGATGAAATCTCTTCCAAATGTTTATCAATTGCAAGTTTTCGGTTCCAATGTGCGATTGTAGATTTAATGAAGATTCTAATTTACGTCACGGAATGACGAACGATAGACGAATTTAATTCAAGTTCAACGAAACACACTTGCCAAGTAATTGGCCTGCTCGTATCGGAGAGGGGTGATAGCCGTCTATTCCCGTTTAGCACCGTTCAGTGATAACGAACGTTAATTGCGTTTATCGCGATAATGATCATCGTTGACGCGAATGAACAAGACAATCTCAAGGAATACATTACTGCGCGTCCAATTGCAGTTTCTTCAGAGCTCTCTGACGCATTTGCGGAATATCTGCCACCGTGTTACGCTAAAACTCTGCGAGCATAATTGCATTTGAACGCCACGGGGAAGTTTCGTCTTGTCTCTGTTCGTCTTCCTTATTCCCAAGTTTCGTCACAAACGTGCACTTCTATTCTGTTATATTTCTTTTCACTCGCAATCATTATTCTTCGTTGTCCAATTCAATAGAAATTCACGGGGAAATAAACACGTCTGGCTACTACCATTGAGGATAACGTTTTTCGCTGGTAACGAAAATGGTACGATACGTGGCCATTTTTTATTTTTGTCCCGTTAAATATCCATTAAAAAAGATCGGCAAGCGGAACAAGTGTTTGGCGTATAAAATTCGTTGAACTAAAAATCATGGTTTCGCGTCAGCTCTCCGATATCTGTACCACAGCCATTAAACCGATATTTAAACGTTATCAATGTTTAAAGTGTCCCGTGAATGCACGTACAAGGGTTTGTTCATATTTCGCCATGGCATGGCGTATCAACAGCTGGTTAAACTAGGCTTTACTGTCTGCACGTTTTATTGGCACTCGTCCAGTGATAGCAGAATCTACGAGCAGAACAGAAAGGCTATCTCTGTTCTATCTTCGTGACGCGAATCCAGAAAATTCCTGGACGATTACATATTCCCTATTATGATTCCAATTTTCCTCGTGACACTCAGTGAACTTTAATTAAAAAAATATTCGGTGGTCACGGAAGAATATTCGAATAGGCGAATATGCTGGCTTTAATTAAATATACCTCATATTATAGAATGGGGAAAGAGAAATGGGTTTTCAACAATATCACAACTGTGATCGTCGATTCTTCCTTGAATAACAGACTATAGGGGATATCGAGATATAATGAGGTGAACGGAGGTCGCAATCTGATTGCGAATTGCGTAGAAATCGCTTTGCATACAGAGAGAAAAGTCACTTCGTTGGCATGCAGAGTGTAACAATAGGAGTTTCTGCAACTCGATTCTGATATTCGTGCCTTTTTGGGTAGTCACGTTGTTCCTATTTAAATCGAGGTCGTCTTATTACTTTATGTTAGGTACAGGACTTCGGAGAATCTATAATATATCGCGTTCTTATCTTTATATCTTTAATTTTTAACTTTTGTAACCAGATTAATATTAATTGCATTAATGAATTGCGATGTTTTCGATATACAAACAACATGATAGGTTTACAAATTCTTACGAACAGTCAGTGATATAAAATAAATCGGTGCTGTGGCTGAGAAGTAATATAGCCGTGATATTCTGGAGTATACTAAGCCTAAGATTGTACATCATTCTGTCACGCCAGCATCAGGAAACATTTGCGTTTCGTACCTTCGAAGGATGTCTGGTGATATCGGTATTTTTTCCCCTCGTGCTTTCCACTGTCTCCCTCGCCTCTCGCGTTTCATTCCAACCGCCACTTATCCAATCTCGTATCGAGGCGAAGACACACGTCTGTGACAGAGAGCCGCATTGTGAAAGTCAGTGATAAACGGTGAAGGCACCTTCTGGATTACCAGGTTCTGCTCTTCGGTCATACGTCTGAGGATAATGAATGTGACAGACTGCTGGCGATGTTTCTTGCCTTTCCTTGGCCCGTTCGTGGTACATTTAAAGTTCTGTCCGACTGCCGGATTCTTCTTTTCGTTTTCATTTCCCTTCGAACGTCCTTCTTTATGTTACGGTTTGTCAGAAAACAGTCACGAGAATTTTGTTAGCGATTCCCCTACTCCGGTATTCCTTTCACACCCCCTTAAGTAGTTCTCTCTTGAAATTCCAACGATGTTATCTCTTTAGAGAGTCCGCAGAGTGCCTGAACACCATACAGAACTTGTGATACTTTTTAGAGATTGTCGAGAAACCGTGTATGGGTCTGGATGTTATTCGGTTTTTTAAAAGATACATTTTCATGCTCGCTGCCACCCTTTACAAGCGAGGGCACGTTTTATTTCCCTTTACTTTCATCTTCTGATGTCTTTATATACGTGTCCATTACACCCACAAGGAGATCTTCTTGAATCACATACGATGGAAAGTATCACTGGACATTCAAAGGGAACCTTTTTGCTTCGAGAGTCGAGTCCCTGCCCTCTTACATCGATACAGGAGATTGTACTCTGCGTTATCGGGCAATTTGCATTTCCTTATTTTTTTTCTGGGATTTCTCCTTGCTGAGAGATCTGAAGGACGTACTTTTTCTCCCTTCTGGATTTAGCTTTTAATCCGACTGCGTCCTTTCCCTGGGGAAGTAGTCGGGCACTCTAGAAGGGTCCGATTTCCTCAGAGCCGAGTGCCATTATTCCAATCCATTGTCAACTAAGTTCAAGGAACCACAAATTATCGATCACATTTCGTCCCATATTTTTTTGTCTTTTTTTTGCTTCTGAATTCCTGCCTCCCCTATTTTCTTTCGTGTCAAACGTTGTTAACTTACGACGAAACTATCTGCTCCGGGTAAAATTTAAGCCAGGTCCAGTTGAATTCTTTTTTTTTGCAGGGGGATTGCATAGTTTTTTTCCCGAAATCTGGGTGGTTACAAGCTCTGTCCGTGCCTCTGTCAGATACCGATCTCTTGTAAGAAGGGAACGTCTCGGCGATTTGGTTGGCCGAAGTTTGGCGACTTTTAGTCGTAGATCACGAGGGAACTATCTACGGAATAGAGAAGCAGAACGAACGTACGAACGGAATTGGAGAGAAAATCGGCAAGATTTATGCAATCGTCTCTATCCCATATGCCAAGAAACTGTTTGAGAATCTAGTGATTCGGATACCTTGTCATAAATCTGTGCTTCAACAAGATCTATTTTCACCAAGTGCAGAGGCTTCAGCGACCGTCGAAAATCAAGATTAGACACGAAGTTCTTTCCTCCCTTATTCTACAAATATCCCATGGTCTCGTTTGCAATTAAATTGTTGGTAATTTCTAAAACGGAACAAAACGACCAACCTTATCGCGGCCCCTAATTTCATTTAGGCAAAGCGCACCGAAACGAAGATTACGGTAATTCCATGCAAAGATAGTCGACGCTTGAATTAGGATTCGGATTAAAATCGGATTACAAGGAGACGCGATAGCCTGCAGCTAAGGTTGCACCGTGTCTGAAGGATCGCGGTCGTTAGTATTAAGCACGGTTAACGATTACGTCTAATTCAAAGGAGGATCTAATCACGAAATCTAACAAATTCCCCTTGCTTGTTTTCGTCGTCCGAAATCGTTCATTTCTTCTCCAACGTGAAACGGTTGCCTCGAATCATTGGGGATACCCTTTTTTCTTGGGCGTGGGCGTTATATTAAAATCGTTCTTCGTCCTTGTATTCGCGTTTCAGCGGCGAAAAACACGCTCGTCTGAAGGAAATTTTCGTGAGTCGAGCGTGGAAAATAGACGCGAAAAAATGCACGCAATCTTCTTTTCTACTCGAGGTATCTGCGTTGCGGATGTATAATTTTTTCATCTACATTTCACGGCAATCGGGCCGGTAATTTGGTCGCGATATTGCCTGCAACATATGCACGTGTATATTTGCGTGACTATGGAGTGGATCGTAAAGATAAAAAGGAAAAGGGGGAGGTGAACAGCTCGTAGATTGCGCCTTATGGCCAATATTTTTTCAATGCCAGACGCAGTATTTTAAACATTGCACGAGAAACTCGTGAGCCCCCTCGTACTTTCGTTGCCGTTTTAATGCTTGCGCAAATGTTCATTTTTCTCGCGAATTGAAATCGTAACATAAACGACGTGGTATCTGGGTGAGTCATATTTGGTATGCGTTCCCTGGCACGGGTCTCGTAAACTGACTTTGAAAAGACGCATTTGCAACTTTTTGAGCCGCTTAGAAGAAACAACGCGCGAGCAACAAGTTGCGCTGATTTTTAGGAGAACCGTGGCTAACGGCGTTATCTATCAAGCAACGCACGTTATTTCACGACGCGATTCTCAAAGGCTTTGAGATAATTGTGACACAACAGGCGGCGGTTTTTGTTCGTCCAAAGAATTGCCAGGCGAAATACGTGAAAAAACTTTTAGGGATGTTTAATGCGCCGCGAAATGGCGTACACGTAAAATAGAAACGTAGAAACAATATTTGACAACGTACACGCATGTAGCACGATGTCGTAAAATTGCCGCCCCGTGAACCAAGGACAGAATATTTTGACGTTCGATTTATGTATATAAATGACAACTCTTCCATATTGTTCACGTCACTCTCGATAAAGATCAAATTTGTTCTGGACTCATCCAAACTGTCGATCGTTGACGAACTTCCATGGTATCTGTCACAAAAACCTCGAACGTTTCGAACCACTTTTTTTTTTGTACGGTAATGTACAGCGAGAACTAAAAATCGGCGTAATAGTTGGTAAGGTTCGTTTGGTGCGAGATCTACGCCACCGATCGTGCTTAATTCCTCAGAAACTTTTTATAACGAGAATCTTGCACTTTCGCCCCCGCGGCACTAAAAAGTTCCGGCAGAAAGGACAGAGAAATCTTCACTAAAAATTTCAGCAGATGCTGAATAGTAGTTCCACGAGGATGTCTCATAAAACTCCCATGAGTTACGTAACCTGGCTGGCGAAATGAAATACAGGCATCCGAGGATCTGCACTCTGCCCCAAAATTTTCCTCGAGGGAAAGAATATTCAGACCCTGGTCGAATTTTTCTGAGAGAATTTTTTCATTTTCACCGACCATACGCCTGATGAAACTTAACTATTCTTTTTCATTGGCACGCGAAAACTACAATCTGTGTACCGTTCAACAGCAGACTATGCTTGTCTTCTGTAAATTTTCCTGTTGTTTCATTTAATCGTTAGAAAACAGATCAATTAGGGTGGCCGTGCCACATACCAACATACTTTAGTTGAAAATTTCTCAGAGCAACAGGTAGCCAGCTATGGAATTTGATACGGCTAGACCGATAGGATCTGCATTTTGCGATGCGTACTTGCAGCTTATCGAATTCGGATTACTGTATGCTCTCCCCTAACAAGAAAACCAGAATACACCGCTATCCCCTGTAATCGTGCACGAATCGTTTCTGCGCCACTAATTACGATGATCCCATGGAGATGCAAACAAACGTTTACTGCTGATGATACGAACCGCGAAAGGGAACAGAATTTCGCAACGATTGTAAATGCAGACTTTAAAGAGCGTTTAAAGCTTCAACGCGGGTGTGCAATTTGAATAGCTCGAGCCATCAAACCCTTTTCAATAAATTCAATTAACGTTAACGGGTTTGGCTTGCGAATCCTACAAGCTATCTAAGATGGAAAAAAAAAACGATGGAAATAATAATTTCACGACTGGGAAAGGGAAATGCACTCTGGTTAGTTCCTCTACGAAGATTTTAGAGTGCTCTTGAAAGAACGGTGTGCATTTCTGGACCGTTCCTCGTGGTTGCAATAGGAATATCGATTTCCCCGGGAAAAAATCTACTCGACCAGAGAACGGGTGGAAACAGGTCGGACGATGGAATAGCGCGAGCTCTCGTTCGAGTGCCCTCTAGCAGAAGTACTCTATCGTTTTGAAAGGTTCGATCTCTGGAATTGTCTGCGGTGAAAGACATTTGTGGTGGCATTAAGGAAGAAACAGGTACGATGCTTGACCGTCCGATACATTGAACCAGGCCATATTTGTCCCAAACTTTTCATTCTTTGTCGCGTGTTTAACACCACGATTAGAAAACGATTAGAACTTGCCACGCAACGGATAATCGTTCAAAACGCTCGAGGTTGCCGGGTGAATTTCGAAGACACGAAGAGTGCAATCTACGAGACATCAATCAATCATGGTGTTTACACGGGGGCGCCATGTTGACTTAGCGAAACTTGCTCAATTATGCAAGCCCGCTATTGATTTCTTCACGCACACCATACGTTCACTCTCCCCTGTGCGATAAAGTTCAGAGCACACGCGACCCTACGGAAAATCCGGACACACCTCCCCTCGATGTTCTAAAAACAATATTAGTCGAACCTTCCACGCTCTCGTGCAAATTAAATCTGTCCAAATCTCGCCGTATTAGCGCTCTTCGCTATTAAATCTGTTACATTTTTTCTTCGGCGATAAAGTGTTATTAGTGCACGACGACGTCTATGTAACTACCACAAGAAACGTGGTTAAAAAATGATCTCCTTATTGGAATTGGACACGAAACAGAGTGTTCTGTTGCGTGACCCGTAAACGCCATTGCGCGATACACTTTTTTGAGCACAAGGGCCACATAAACATCGCAGTTACGCGGCATAACTCTCAAAAACAGGACCGTGTATTATTGGCGTGTGCGTTAGAAAGGCTCAATACACTTTGCGGAACAAATGCCTGTGGCCCTAGATTACTTCACCGCGCTGGCAGTTGCGCAAAATTTAAGTCCGTCCGACCGGTCTCTTCTTTAATTGACTATAACTCTCTGGTTAGCCAAGATTAATAACGGCAGGCAAACGGACCGAGGCTGTATCGTCTAAATCAATGGACCTGGGCTTCCACAGTCCTGGAGTATCGTGTATATGACGTACAGCCGCAAGAAACAATTTAGCCCAGGAATTATTATAGTATCCACTTGTTCCCGTATTTGTTGCAGAACGAAGCCATTCATAATAATAAGTTTCGTCCGATGAACAGCGAGGCTTCGGGGAGCTAACTCCTCGTAGAAATTCGAAAGGCACTCGATCATCTTGCTGCGTCGGAGACGTTTGATTAATCGAGTTCTCATTAAGCAATTTCGTTGCACCGAATGTTTGCCAGCCATATAAATTACACGATCGGCGTATCAGCAAGGGCTGGTCGACCATAAATTTCGATTAACCACTTTCTTTAATGAACTCGCCGCGTCACCAGAAGATTCTGGTCGATCGAATAGCTTCACGGAGGGAATGTCGTTGTCTCGTTTTCCACAGGAGGGAGAGAGTCGAATAGTGGGTCGAAAGGATGACTTTAAGTGGAAAGTTGGCACGCTGCGAGTTCGGGATCTCGAGCTGTGGAGTTGTAGCGTGAGCACTGGACTTCTATGTAAGGGTTAGCTAACGTGGCTAGCCAACTAAGCAATGGTTTTCATGCGTTTTGCCTCTTGGGTAGATGTCACGGAAGGAGATATAATTCATTGTAATTGTTCAGCAACTGGGGACTGTATTCGTGTAATGGACACTTTAGAATTGATTGTTTGCGAATATCCTTTTGCCATGTTCAGGCGTTCGATGGCAATAGAATTAATATTGTTAATTATTTTAATTGCAGGATATCTGTACGTTTTTGTTCGAAATTTCTCTTATTGGCGCGGCAACAAGGTGTCCCGCCACTTTTCTTCGCGAGACGAAAACCGAGGACCGTGGTCCGACGCACAGTATCGAGAATCGAACGACAGTCCAGAATGTATGTACAGCCTCGACAAGCATCTCGTCCGTGTGTTTGCATTTTGGCCGTATTAGTTTCCGGTTTTCTTGCGTATTTGCATAGCCCAATATCCTCCTACTGCGTGCTAATATACTGCGCCATGATTTCTCTCGGGAATATCAACGTTTCGTGGCTCCGCGAGACGCTGTTTCGATGGGCTTCGCACCGCAGCGAAATTCTCCCTTTGGAAATCGATCCTCCTGCAATGGGAATTGGCGCGTTAACACGCGTGAAACATCGAGTTTTGTGTTTCGCGTAGAAATGTTGCGTTTCGTGCGCTTTGAAGCGACTCGGCTGCATTCATTCGATTACCTTTCGGCCAGAAACTCGGAGGCTCCCTCGGATCTTCCTGGCGAACCGGCGAGATTTATTACTGGGGGGATCTTTCGCGGCAATTTAAACAGCATATGTATGCTCATGCACCATGCAAATCGTGCGCGCTGGCCTCAAAAACATTACACCCCGGCTACGGAGCGCGCACACTTCACTACACTATTGATTTCTATCGATACCGTGTACCAAGGATACAGTCGACGAGTAGCTGGCGGATGAATCGCGGATAAAAATCGCGAATTCATCGATAATAATTCAATTAAACGCTTTATTCGGTTAGCCGCCTGGAGGGGAAACGGGAAATTGTAGCCCGTGTCCAAGCAAGATATTGATGGTTTGCAAAACCGGTCGATTTGACGAATCGGAAGACCTATTCCGAGACTTGTTTGTCGTTACCGTCCACGGCATGTAACAAAGCAGTGGAGTATTGAACAAAAATAAAAAAAAAACAGGAAAAAAATGGATTAAAACAGCTGCAGGCCGTGAAACGCTGTCCACGATGGCGCGCATTTTTGTTCATGCTATTTAGGTCTCGCGGATGGCGTGCAATTGCGAAGAATTATATCGAATGTAAAATCGCTGGCTGGATAGGAGATTTGCATATACGTATACCTGCGCTGCGTTAATTCTAAATATCCGTACGACGTTCATTCGATTTCATTTATTCGAGTTCGACAACAGATCGATGTCAAAAATTCCGTTCATATTCATTACGATTTTTCACGTGGAGGAACAGATATTTAACTATTCCGTCTACCGCGCCCTGAATTTATGGAACTGAAACTTTCAAGAATTTTGCTTACCTCACCGAGAATCTAGCGTTCCAAGTAGCGCGAGTCAATAATTTCCACGGCCGGGAATATCGAGCAGACAGTTGAAGACGCCTGCAGTCATCTGCCGTACGAATTTCGTTTTCCAAATATCTGTAAGCTCAAGCACCGTTCCCACCCAGATCCCAATAATGTAGTATTAGCCGCAGAAGCCTTCAGTTCAATTAAGAAAGAAAATCAGAAACACCAACTCCATAAATAAAGCATCGCCAAAGTTTTGGTTTGCTTTCAAAAGCCGATTAAGGACAGCTTCACCGTGAAAGATAATTCCTGGCCAAAGTGGAGTCTAATCGAGACCACTTTGAGAGTTCGAAGAAGCTAATCCAAGGCTTCTGTCCAGTTCTGAAACCGGTCCAACAGGCATGATCGAACAATAATCCCGGACGTTGAGGGAAACGAAGCAGTGTATGCGCACCTGGACAGCCCATTAGAGCTTAAATCGTAGGCACTAGTATGAAATCCATAGTCGCTCATTGTGCACGGACCCGTTCGCACTTGCGTCGACGACGACGACATTCGTTAAGTCAATCGCAGCTGCCCTCTTATCTATTACAGATGTCACGAGCCGACTTTGGGCTTCTGGGTCAATTACACATTTGGGTCGAGTTAATCGGAAGTAGCAGAAGGGACCAATTCTGATCCAGTGACGACGGCGACAACGCGACGATAAATTAATTAAAGTGTACTTTACATGCTCTCTGCTAATGATTGGTACCATTAAACATGACAAATACACTCCTCCAGAAAATTGAAGGGTCGCTAAATTTTATGGAGGAGTAGATGTCTGTTTTCGAAATCGATCCCCCACGGGGTGGGGAAATCTTCGTGGCTATTTCTCCCACAAAATAACGCGCGAGCCAAGATATTCTGGAATTATTTACCTTCGAAACCCTTTTGACGATCATATAGTTACGGAAAATGGGGTATTACACGGGGGAATATTGCGGACGAAATATTCAATGAGAGTCGAGGATATTAATTTCCTCGCAATTTCAGTTGAATTATTATCGTACGGTGGGGCCCGTGGCGTACCATGTATAAACTAATCGATCCTCATAACCGACGAGTGTACTTTTCGAGGAGATTGCAAATATGAATTTCAACGCGATCCGGTGTTCGTAGATTTTACATCAATTGAAACCGTCTGACGTTTGTGTGTCGCCGGACACCGCTTCATAATTAATTAGAAGTGTACTCAACGGTGGATAGTCGTTCTTTGTTCTAAATTCTACTTCTTTCGACTTTTTAATCCTGTTATAAAGTCCGGTATCCCAAGACCTTTCCACCATGGGAGCAAGCTAGCTTTAATACTTTATTATTACGAATAATTAAACTGCAATACTTTTAACACGAACGTCTCTCGCTGTAGGGTTATACTTATATTGCATTATCTTTCCTTAAAGGAGACACGCAACAACGAATGCTGCGAGAAGAGTCACGAGAAAAGGGTTATCGTGGCTGAATCATGGAAGAAGTCAATAAAGAGGCACGGTGATTTATGATCGTAAGTAAAATACATCGACTAACGTTGTCACAAGATATTTCCTTCCACCTATGTAATATTCGACGTTGTTCACCTCGCCGTAATAGTAATGTACTCATAATTTCGCCCCTGTATCGTGAAACGCTTTCCACTTTCAATCAATCTAAAATCTATAGTAACGTTTCTGAACACACGGTCGGGACATAAATTTGGATACTCTTAGAGTTCGTTTCTCTAATGACAAGGGACCCATTCAGATCCCTCCGCGAAATGAGGCAACCTCCAGGATATTCCAGCTGAGCCGAGGCTGGTTGCGAATTAAACTTCAGCGAACCAATTGGAATGCACTTCTCGCTGTGTCATTTAGCTGCACGTCTTCGCATTAATATCTCGGGAAAGCAACAAGACAGAGAGCTCGTTAAACTACCAGACAGGTGGGCGGGTATTTAAACCGCGAAGAAAGGCGGTCGTCGTCCTGATCGCAGTGAAACGGAAGTAACGCGGGTTGTCGTTTACTCTGGTCGGATTGGTATTGGCAGGGTCGGGTCGATATCGAGCAATTTCTTGCACCGTTCAGAAAACCACGGACAGACTGGCAACCGGTGCCGGATGGAAAACAAACGGAACTGGCAAAGTTCTCTTGGAGTTCCACATCGCATGACTGTTCATTGATATTCAGCAGCAGTCGTCGATCATAATGTCGGAGTTATTCGATTTAATAACACACGAATTTACGAGGGCGGTCAATTTTACTGGTCTTCCCTGTGCTCCTGCGATGATCGACCATTGTTTATTTATTCGCTATTATTATTATTATCAGCGGTTCGCGATTGTTTAAAGAAATGTTCGATATAAATACATACCGCCCTTGTCACTTCGCCATCTGCACTCCTATTTCGCTCATCGCAATCCATTGCAATAAATGACGCTGAATTCTGCAACGTTTCAAGGGATTATAGTCGCGACGATACTGTATACAGTCCCCGACGGTATACTCGGTGAACGTATCATATTGTCGGCCGAAACTTGTTTCGGGAGCATCGCGAAAATTGCCGCCAGCCTGAAATAGGCAGGGGTCCCTTCATTTCCAAGCCACGCGCTTTCTGCATTAAAATCCAGCATGGAGTTACAACGCGGCGCAAGGTAGCGGTATAAAATTCATGAAGTGCAACGGTAGGCGGGCACGCGATGCGCTCGGCCATATATTTCTATGCCGTTTCTTCCGTTGTTTAAGGATACTGCGTGCATGTACACTGTGCATACTGTTATCAGTGCCGTGCAATGCACTGGCGTGCAAGAATCTCGCCCTCGCGTTACCGATTTCTCCAACGGGAGAACGTCTTGTAGTAACGCGTGTAGTAACGTTCGGGCCAACGAAATCATCGCGAGATCGACAAACCGTGCAGCGTTCCCGTAATGCGCTTGTTAATTACTAATGCGAAGCTCTTTACCGCGAACGTATGACGGAGATTGGTCGCGATAAATCTACACGGCAACCGCATAATTTCAATCAGCCAACGGATTTGCCGCTCGCACTCTCTCGGGGCAGAGAGACAGAGTGAGCGAGTGTATGAAAGTGACGTTTCGGGTGTGTTCGCCAATAAAAAGTGAAAAGCTAAACCGTGCGAATCTAATTTAAGTTTCTCGCGTAACGGTGGCGAGGTAGGTATGGGATGGGGGCCATGGGGGGTTAAAGTTTGGGAAAATAGATGGCATCGGCTTGCCAGTGAGTGCCATTACTTTCTGGGAACTGTTTGACCGTGTTTTGCGGTACGAGCGTGGGAAATGTGGGAACGGTATGAGGTATGCAGTTGGCAACATTCTGCCCGACTGACGTTAATCGAAGGGTAAAATGGCCGTACATCCTTTCTCGCGGAACGTAATAATCACTTTGCCCTCGTAATAGCTACGATTACGCGCAGGCCGGCAGAATTGACCGAAACGATGGTGTGGATTTAATGTAAGGCGTTGCAGAACCCACCGACTGTCGCGTACACGATCACCCTCGCATTTCGCAAATATTTTCGGACAATTGTCCACGGTTAAACTGTTCGCCGCGGGCTCGAGAATCGGAACTGCAACTGCGGACACGGTATCCAATTCTTAACCAACGCGAACGTCGAGTTTTCAATTTGCCGAACAATCCGAAAACTGATTATTCCCCGCTTGCGTTTCTGCCTGTCTTGTCCGGGCGAAACACAGTTAGGCGAGCGAAAGCTAGCGAACTCGTAATACGTGTCACAAGCACGCGATACCAGCCCGTTGTATTAAGGAGAATGGCCCTGCAGACGGAGGACGATGTCTGACAAATGCGGGCCCCATACTACTTGCCCCTCTTCTGTATAGATATACATTATGTCTCGCTCACTCGCCTTCTCTATGGCTTTACCTCTGTCGCGCTAAAAGTGGTACAAATGGAACGTCTGTTTTTACGCTATTACGCGGCGAGGTATTTCTACGGCGTGGCGCAATAATTCAGCCGGAATATTTGCAGCGCTCGGAGCGGGTCTTAATTAAGAGAAAAAATATGTATACATATGTAGGTACGAGGTTGGTGGCACACTGTGTGCCGTGGAATTTTATCGGTTGAAATATTCCCACCGCTTTCAGAATCTTTGGAGTGTACTCTTCTCGACAAGTTTATTACTTCGGCGTGTCACGCTTGTAATTCTACGTTACGCAATTTTTTGTTTTCGTGCTTTTCTTCTTATTATTTTACGAATTATTACAGCGACGGATTAGTGCCCTTTTCCCTTTGTTCTTCTTTCGCTCGGAGTGGCGAGATTCATAAGAAATAGAGGAAGTATCCGACAATATACATTGTAACGAGGCAGTGTGAAACTAGCGAGCCACGACGAGTGCGAGGTTTCAACGGGTCGAATTTGTGTAGCGTCGAACTAAGGCGTGTTTCCTGAGTAAGCGGAACTTTCGAATTCAATGGATGCAGTTTCGGGCTGCGCGTCGCGCCGTGCCAAATCAGCTCTTTACAAATCACAGTGCACCACCATTAACTGGTTAACTGGGACACGTTCCCCTGATTTCGCGACTAACGTTTAGTTTCAATTTGGAGATTTTTGCGGGTGGCTTGGGGAAACCGTGACGCCGCGGGCAAAAACAAGTCGACAGGGCACTTAAGTTGTCGCGATTCGTGGGCCGGGGTCTGAGAAGTTTAACGAAAGAAATATACAGTCATTTTAAGCCGGCATTTCTGAAACCTTGGCTCTACTGCTGCGTTAAAAAATATCGCCCAGTCTGGAGTACTAAGGAATGTACGATATTTTTGTTGTTAGAAAATAATAGAGAATTTCGGCAGAATTTCCAACGTTTAGAAAATAAAATAACTGCGACAGACCGACGAACGGTCACCTGCATCAGGATATATGTATGTAACCTCAAGCTCCAACCACGGGAAATTAATTGATTTACACGAATATCATGGCGTCGCGGTTTAATTCTGCCTCATTTTCCAGTCACCCGCTTCCAATGAAACGCAATGCAAGCAAATCTGACAGAAATTAAAGGGCCAAACCACGAATTAACAGGTATCGCTATTTAAATTCAGAAATATCGTTTATGGCTATTGTTCATTTGTATCAATTGTTCGAAAGAAAAGAATAGGCAAAAAAAGAAACAACAGAACAACAATTCGCAGAGGTAGCCATGAATGGAAGAGAAATTGCGCACAAGTGTTGAGGGTGGCCTAGCTAAATGCCACGTTCCAGCTCGGCATTCATCGTGAACTATCAGGGGTGTTCGATGAAACCCGATAGGGGCAGTATTTCGACGCGGAATGAGAGCTTTAGGGTGGAAAGTTGCGTTTCATTCTTAGCACGGAGATGAAGGGAAAATTCAGTAGCATGTTGAACGATTTATTTTCACGTAATCCAAGCGTGGCACGCCTAACTTACTCATTCGAAACTTGCACACGTACATATACACACACACATAGTTGTGCACAGTGGAATTAATTGGATTGTGCAAAAATATTTACGAGCTGCGCCCTCTTAGCGTGATTCCTTTCGAGTGACCAACGAGGTCGATGGCCACTTGAAACTTCAAACAACACTAACTACCCCACGCTTTTGTTTTTCTTACGCGTTTACGCGCACCGTTATGGTGAAACTTTCCCATCGGATCGCCAGTAAATTTTCCCCGCCCGCGATCTTTCCATGGCAATGCCCTCGATCTCCATATATTTTGAGCGGTTTGCCGCTTATCCGGGTTGGGGAAAGGATGACGAATTGAAATGTCAGATTCGATTAAAAAGAAAAAAAGATACACGAAATCTTATCGACCTTAATATTACCTGTCTGGTGGATATCATCCCCTGAGAGGAACGCTTTTAGAAGCCTCTTAGACGGCGACATCGACTACTTTTTATTATGGGTTACCGATCGATGAAAGGGAAAGCCCGAAGTCTGAAAATAAATTGTTGTCTAAAAATTGAATTCCAAAAGAGGGGATCCCTTGCGATGCTCACTAAATTTACAGGACCACTGAATTAAAATTTAACACCGTTGTCAAAATTTATACACCGTTATTTAATAACGGTGTACAAGATTAATCTTTCCGTTGGAAACGTAGAAATTGGACAATGGTAAAAACAGTCCAGCGTGCGGGAAATTTATTGGGCAAGCAGAGATTGATTTATTCTCGTCGCGCAAGTGTACCGTCGCTTCGAATAGAGGAAAACAGTGGAAGATAAATCCAAGACTGGAGGCAATTCTACCAGTCGAGCCGTGTAAAAATTATGTGCCAGAAGTGTCCATAAAGTTTCACGCAGTTTTCAAAACGCTGCCAGAGACGTTCAATAACTGCGGTCTCGCGGGCGGTTGAAATCGTTTCGATTCGGCTGGCTGGCTGGCGTGGACGTAATCCAAAATAAGAATTGTAAATGTATCGAACCGCGTTGCTCGGATCGTATTGTATCGAAAATGTGTGCGGATGAAAGGCAATATTACTCGATCGGCCCCTTGGAAAACGTTGTCGTCGCGTGGCATCCAGATATTTCTGCATTGAGGAGGTTTCTGTCCGTGGGGTAGTTTCCGTTTGAAATTTAAGTGGAATCCGCTGGTGGATCAGGCACGCCAAAGTGGTTAAATTTAAATTTAAGTTCGCCAGCGAAAGTTTCAAATAAAAGCCGTGGGCAAGTTGGCCGGACAGTAACGCGAAAAATATCATGGAAAAGTTTGCCGATTTCCGCGGGTATTTACGGACGGAATGATTGCCAATTTTTCAACGGTGTTTCTTCTTTTTTTGCAGGTGTAATTACGGTTCGTGGTTTTAAGGCGGATGTAATTTTGAGCCCGGAACTTTGCGATAGGGGAATGTCTATGTCGTTTGAACATTAGAGAAATGTAATTACAAGTGATCGTTATAAGAATCAATTTGGAATTGATCTTGCGATGGATCGGCTTCCATGAAACACGATTATAAATGATGTAATATTACGCGTTGAAAGTTTGAGAATAGGGGAGGGCGGTGGGTAGTCATCAATCATAGTCTCGCAGCACCTCGTCTGTGAGCCAAGATTTTTTGGCATAGAATTTCCAGCAGCAACAGGTAAAGGCAAATGCAAGGTGGGGTGAGAGGTTTATCTTGCTTTCACTCCTGTTTGAATTCGGAAGTTATACTTCGGAATGTACAACATTCCTCGGGCCACCCTTCGTTGAATGTGGGCAACAGCGAAATTAATTATTAGGAGTGGATTTATGAGATTAAAGGATTCAGCACGGAAAGTCGAAAGATACGTAAGGATCTGCGATTTTCCGGGGCATAAAACATATTGCAGACGTATAATATAATATGTTAAATATAATATCAAAGTAACAGATCAATTTCCCTTCGTTTCTCGTTTCAAAGTTCGCCCTCGAGTGATATTTATCGTTCCATTTGAGAAACCATTCATTTCCCTAACGCAGTAAATGCAAGAGTAAATGCAATGCAACCCGAAGCTAACGTGCAGTTCATTTCTGAAAGATCAGATGCTCTTGCAAAGATCTTGTTAACATTCCCAGACATGCTACAGCAGACGACGGAAGAGAATTAATTTTGCAATCGCACTGTTTCAATTGCACCTGTGTATTTATTACAATTTGCAGCCTTCGTGCAAAATTGCCTGCTCACGCGTCGTTTAATATTACGTATCAGCGTTTTGCGTAGAGTTACTGTGTTTATAGCGCAGGCGTGGTGGTGCCACGGTAATGAGCATTAATTAAGAAGAAAAAATTGATTCGAAGCGGATCCGCGAGGATATTAATAATCGGTGGTAACAGCGTTTCCACCAATCATTTCTACGTGTTTCGAGTGTTGCGCGCGTTGGTAATTACGATAAACCTTTTAATTAACGCCGATTATTCTGACGAGCGAAATGACCGGGTATTAAATTAATTCTAGTTTTCCCGGCCCCGTCGACCGTTCGAATCGGGAAAATTCGAGGCGCCATGTGGTGTCTAACTCGAGTACACGGACGTGTGAAATTTCCAATATCGTAGTTGAATAATAGGTCAACTTCCGATATTGTTCCTTCGTAAAATTTCAAATTGTTCTCCTCCTATACTCGACGAAATTGCAGTTCGTTTCATAAACAGAATCCAGTTAAAGGGATAGGAAAACGGGGCACCGGCCTCGATAAGAGAAGGACACATATTTTTCAAGAAAATTATTAGAAACTGAAATGTGGACCATCGATCTGGAAAATCTATTTCTTTACTGGCGCCGATGGGTCTAGCTTGAAACTTTATTGTCACGAATTCGTAAATATTGTCCGTTCGTTTTCTCTCTTTATACTTGGTCTTATTGAACCGGGAAGAACGTGATTGTATTTCCATTCAAATATTCGATGCAAAACTTATTTAACGATCGTGCAATATTCGCGATTGGTTGAGAATAGATATGTTCAAGTATACTTATATACGTTTTCATGATCTGTTTGATACTGGTAAGCTTCACGGGAATATTTATACGGGAACATCGTCATAAACTCATCAGAGGGAGGTTCATTAAGATCAAAATTTCTGCCTTGCCAATTCTCGTGGAGCACTTCAAAGGGCGGTTTCCAAGAACAAGCCTCACTTCTCACTTTCGTGAATAATAAATTCACGAAAGTGCCTCAAACGAGGAGGGAATGCGTAGAAATGGTTTCGCCAAAGGAAAGGAAGAAAAATATACTCGCAAGGAGATCTGTCAACTTTCCCCACTTCGTTGAATTTCCCCACTCAAGGTTTTCCACAGAGGGAACACTTTGGCCCTTTCGATCACTTTCAACCCTCCTTCTAGGCAACAAGCTGATTTATTTTTATTGCGGCGGCCCATCGCCTATGACTTCCGTTTCTAGTTGCTCGCGTGCCACGGTTATGAAAATAAAAAGTGGCTGAACGTCACGACGAACGGGTTGAATGTTTCATGGGTCGTTTTACACCCGCGTAACGCGAGCTACCTTTCAATGGTAAACGATTGCGGAGACATTCTAAATATCAACCGAACAGCTGGACGATATTTTCAGTGACAGATTTCACACGCAGCATCGACACGATTTTGCTGGTGTAATAACGCTGGTTTCATTGACATTTGTGGCAAATAGAATGCCACACGCACTGCAGAACTTTATTATTTGACTATTATGAATAAAAATATCATCCTTCTACCAAGGGCGTAGTTTAATCAAAGAACGATATGTTAAAATAAAGATCGACGATGCAAGTAGCTTCAAAGTTACACGACTCGAACCTTGTACGCATACTTATAGTCAGATTCTACACGTGCAACCAAAAACTAGATAAAACACTTCGAGCGAAAGTTCTTGCAGCCGTGAAATTTGTAGCCGTACAGCTGTATGGATTGGATTCGAAGATGTTGGTCAACCCTCTGCTCTAAAGTTCCGTCTCGAAAGTTGCCAGAGCGATCAAGGACCCCGCACGTAACGCATTTACGACAGTTAAAAAGTTCTGTATGCTGATTTATTTAAAATGTCGAACGCTTTGCTGCACATCAAGGAAGTTAGGCGGCATAAAATAAGCAGAAAGTCAGGAACATTCCAAGTTACTGGCAAGCCAAATGTTGCCATGCACACACAAAACTTTCCTTCTTTATTGTCGTTCGTTTTAAATGGCCGTACATTTGAACGAATCTGCCATTCTGGGATGGTTGTACTGGGAGGTTAACAATCAATTATTTATCTGCCATATTTGTGGGAAAATTGTTCTATTATTTATGTAGGGAAATATATTTTCTTGGAAGACAGGAATACAGATTTCGTGAAATGCTGAACGCACTTTCAACGAAAAATGCGATAAGATGCACAAAAAAAATCTTAGATAAATTTTTCTGTGCTCGTTCTACAAGGGAGACTTCAATGTTCAAATCCATGGTGATTTAAGGTATGACAAAAATTTCTCAAGGCTCGTACAGTCGTTTGAATTTGACAAATTTTCGGAGGCAAAAATCACCTTCGATTTATCTATCCCTCTTTATGACTCCAGAAGTAACAACTATCCCGCAAAAATTTAGCGATCCTTTGATTTTATGGACGATTGTAAATTCAACCAAGGAATATCCTGACGTGATATGTTCCCATGGCTAATATGTAGCAAGTGAAACGAGTCGATTTCCTATAAGGAAGATTGTGCTCGTGATAACGTGAGCACGATCAGGAACCATAACGAGATTTAGAAATTACCGATTTCTGGTGAAGTCCAATTTCTAGTTTCCTCGAATTGTAACCCCTTAAATGGTCCACCCTATATTCCCCCCTTCTACATTGGCTTTCCTACAGAAACATTACATACATCTAGCTATTCCCTTAAATGAAAAACTGTCGGACGCCATTTACTTTGAAAAGCTGGCGATCGTATGAGAATCTCGCTTTTCCTCGAACATTCCTTCGCAATAAGAATTAGTTACAAATGGGCTATAGATAGATACGAACGTGTAATCAGGCTTGCTGCCGTTTCTCAATGGAACCGCGTTAATAATTCGACGAGTTCTCCGGTAGCAATCTCGCGGCTATACTATCCCAAGATTATCGATAATGGGCAAAGATTAATCTCGCCCATTAACGGCACGAAATCACCCTGCCATCCAGCTGATACGAACCATTAGGGTTCCTTTGATAGGAAATAAAGAAAAAATGCATGTTAATCCAAGCCACCGGTTTATATCTCGCGTAAACTTCCCACGAAATCGAAACGGCTGTTCCACGTTCCGCGGACAAATGTAGCGTATCCGGCAGATATATTTTATGGTCCCTTTTATTCGCGTGGAAGTCGTTCCGATAACGCAGCAGACAAGAATCTCGCGCAAATGAAACCGCGACCCGGCTGATCGTAAATTATGCCGGGTATTCAATCGCTGGCGGCGAGAAACATTCGCTGGCACAACTGTTGGCTGGAATCGAAGCTCTCCAATCTACCTGGTACTCGTTGGGATCTTTAACGCGTTCCACGGAACCCCGTTAATGAAGGGAACCCAGACAAAATATGTCTAGCAAATAGTGTCGGCTTTAATTACTACAACTTTGCTTAATTAAATTCCCTCCGTTCGGTTCTTCGCGTTTATCGTATCTCTCGGCTTCGGCTGCCTGTCTTTTTTCCGCGAAAGTTTCTACCGCGGTATTTTGCTAACACATTTCTTCGTTTAAATTACGCTGTCGAGACCTTCATTTGTAACCATTTCTCTTAGATTCTTTCCCTGCCGGCTTCAATTGTGCAACAGGATAATTGGTTTTTCCAAAGGGCAAGTAGAAATTTAGCTTTACGACACAAATGGAAAGCTTGTTTCGCACAATGGTGCATAATGCGCGGTGAATGCGGTGAAAATAATCGGTTAACTACATTATTACATCGTGAAGGGACAATGGTTTTAATTAAAGTTGTCTTAAGCGGGATTACACTAGTAATGCGAGGCAGCCCATTTATCGTATCACATTGATTATACGCGTTGCGTAAGTTGGCTGTTAAGTTATTAAGGGGATTGCTACTATCCAACAAGTGTTTCGCATCGACCTAGCTATAGAAATGGTCTCCAGGGAGGCAACCTATTGGCCACGTATACGGGCGGAACTATCAGATCGTCTGTGCATGAAATGCAGTAATCGCATTTCGTCGATTATCAACCCAGAACCGATAGTAAAACTAACGTCGACCCTTAAAACCGTACAATGGCCCTTTGTGTCGTCATTCTGACAGCCATTGTTCGCCTGAATCGATACTGTCCATCGCCAGACGAGGGAAAGAAGGTTCAGTGACATTTAGAATTGCTTTCAAATAACCAGTCGACTTTTTGTACAGAGAGTTAATTTTTTTGTTAAAAAATATGATCGTTTGTAATTCGAATTTTTAATACGTAGAACATTCTTCTGCCAAAAATTTGATGGCCCTTTAACTTTGCGAAGGAGTGTACAATACTCTTTGCACCAACATGGACGAGTTTTCACGTTTTACTTTTAGTTGAAACACTGATCCGCTCTGTTATTGAGCCCAACCTTCCACTTTCTCGCGGAATCTTCTTTCTCATGGAAGTCCAACGAGCTCCGAAAGCCTTCCGCTGATCATTCATCGAACGTGGTCCGCTCATGTTTCATTATCTTAAAAGCCGCGCAGAGAACTACCTACGGTCTCTTTCGTCCAAGATAGAAACAAGATCTTCGAAGCCCTTGAGCAGTATTTTAATCTCGACTATGTTTCACCAACACCACGTTCGCATCCATCCTAAAGTTTTCGTGTCTCGAAGCTCGATCCTTATCTTCGTCTACTTAAAGAAAAACACAATATCATTTTGCTGTAGCATAGTACATCACTATAATTTTCACGATAATACAACGGGCCGTTGAAAATTGGCTCTGCGAAATATCTATTAAATTATTTCCCAGTAATTCATTGTTTCTTTACATTCACCAACAAGCTTGTTGACCAGCACGTCCATTTCCATCAACCTAGATATAAAACAAACTAGGAAAGACCCACGGCAGGAAAGAATTCGGCAAAAGCAAAGCTAGCCCATTTATTCCATGCCGTTGCAAGGCATTAGAACGTGTGTCACAATGGTACAAAAGCGTGGTGTCTCGCTTTCAGCTTGGCCCAAGGAAAATACGAGGAAATACGAGGCAAATTGCAACGTGAACTCGCGCAGCTTCTCGCTTTAAACGAAGTATCATAGACACATCGCATAAATATATCTACACACTCCAGTTCTGTTTCGCTGTATAAAGCCAGTGTATTTCTCCAGATCTCATTAATCATTGTACTCGACGTTTCACTCGTGGAAATCTGTCGAACGGGTCGCTATACGCAACATCCAGGCCAAGCTAAAAGACTTTTGGTCCATTTAGATAACATTGGATCCGCAGACTCGATCTGGACAGGGTCGATTAAGCTGGAAGCCGCTCGGACGAGACATAATCTGGCCGATCACCGGGCTGTTTTCATCGTCCCCCGAACGACACCGCTTATCAGCGCTCAGGGATGGTGTTCTTGCAGGAAATTATATCGCGCGAAACGTCAACGGGCCACGCGTTACCGCAATGCAGCCGTAATATGCTCCGGACGTGCCATTTCCTGGAGCTTATTGGCTGCCTCGGTTGTCCTTTTTGCGATGAAGAACCTATGATCGCTACGATTGGACCGTTTACCGCGGGCAATTCTGTTCAATTTTACCTCTGCGTCTATCTCCCTGTAGTACGCAAACATTCACGGTATTAGTTTGTTGGCGTTACATGAAAACATATAATATATTAATTATTCTTTCGTTTTCTGCGGTATCTGCAGACTGATTTATTCAGTGAATATTTTACGAGGACCTCGTTACAGCATTCAGAATTAGCAGATTTAATGGGGGATTGAATTCTTCCCTTGTCAAATACAGCTTCCATGTACGATTCACTGGCGCAGCAAGTTCTTCCGTTCTCCCATTACTTCCTCGGTTCCGCCTGCGACGCTAACAAGCGTTTTCGATTGGTCGCAGAACAAAAATTAGATGGGATTTCTGTAGTTCGTCGTGAAAGCACAACGGCAAGGGACGGGGGAAAGGGTCTCGGAAGGATTTCGTTCTTTTTTCTGATCCGTTCTAATGATTCTTGAAAGAAGATCAGGAAACGCTTGGAAGATGCAGCAATATCCGTAACTCGTGGACAATGAATCGTCTCGTTTCCATCGAATGGATTCGAGCGATTAGGTCGAACGAAGAGTAACGAGAGCACGTTGGTCGAATTAATTGGAACAAGTAGTTCTTTGGGTGACGTAAATTTAATGAAGGCTCCTTGGCCGGGAGAAGGCTAAGAAAAACGAGCGCAGAAGTGGAAGAGAATTTTCCATGGAACGAAACTCCTCTAGAGTCGCGAAAGAAACAATTCGATTGCGATGCGGTTTGAAATTCAACCGTTTCGATTATTTTTATTTAACTTCTAGTTTTGCAAGTTGTCCTTCAATTTTCCTCGTCGTATTTTCTTTTGTTTGTTTTCGCCTGACAGTTGTCAGTTTTTTGTTCTATTTTCTATCGACGTTCTTTTACGATTTTTTAATCTACACCGCTGGGACAAACTGACGTAAAAAATGAAGCAACGTTTTGCGGTGACGTATGATTTCGCACGGTGATCAACTTGCCGGCAAGTCGCGGTCGTCGTCGACAGGTAGTTTCCTCTGACAAGTTTTTCCCTTCTCCCTTTATACTTCCTTTTTCCTTGTTTGCCGCCGAGCGACACTTTTGCCGGATAGATTGTTTCGCCGACAGGTATTTTCTATCGACAGATGGCCTCGTCAATCCGAGTTCCGCCATCATAGATCGTTTCAACAGGCTGCATCAACCGATAGATCGCCGGGCCAACGAGACATTTTCTTTCCAAACGATCCGTGTCGAAAATATTTGGTGCGCTCTGTGTGTTGCAGGTGCACGAGCCTTGCGACTTGTAAGCTGAAATAGTTTTCGTTCACGGTACCTATTTAAAAGCTCTGTAGTTAAATTGCTGCTGCAATAAGTGACATTAATCTTTTCTTCTTCTCGGAAAGTCGAAAGGATTTTAAATACGTCGAGTTTATAGAATCTGGGCAGGTTGATAAAGGAAACAGATAAACGTACCAGGAAAGAAAATGTGAAAGCGAGCTTTATGAGGGTCATGAATAAGTTACCCCTCTTTTTTCTATCGGTTCGAGCATTAGATTATGAAGTGGATTGCATCCTGGATATACAGCAGCAGGGGAATAAATGACTTTCTCCTGGGATACTTTGCTAGTCCCGTTTTCTTTTGAATTTAATCCCGCGGCTTCGCCCAGACGCATACTTTCCCCAGTCTTACTACTTTTATCCTGTTGCTTCTGTACTTTCTAACATCCCGGTTTTCGAACGGCGCTGCGTCGGGAAACCTCGAAACTCCTTTCATTCAATTGAGGAAAGTTCATGCATCGTGAAAATAACATTTTGACAGGGACCAAAGCCGTCGAGTTTCAAACTACATCGAGGTCGGAATTATTCAGTTGAAGTTGTAATTTGACAGTTGTCGATAACGAGAAAGAATACTGCGAATTAGACAGCGGTGTTCTATTTGAAACAGGCAACCTAAATATAAATATGCATCTGAAGATCCCTTTACGACACCCCGTAGATTGCATTTTGAAAAATAATTACGAGCGCGCACGAATCAGAGGGGATTCGAATCAATTTCACGTCGACTCGATCTCTATCGCTCGTGAGAAAACTCGATCGTTCCCTTCTGCAGCCAATAATTGCTACTGATCGATCGCGATTCTTCTGCATCGACGTGTTCCCTTCCTTCGTATTAATACTGTGCACTTTGGAAGGTATCGACGAATCGATGAAGGAAAATTTATCGAAAGGGAATTGAACGTTGGAATTTTTCTCGGCGGCATTACGAACAAAGAATTATTGAACGCCCTTTGCAATTTGCCCCACTTTGTTCCACCTATGGGAAATGTGGGAACAAAATCTACCACGTCCCCGTGTACGCGCGACATTTCGCGCATTCCAGATACAAAATGTGCGGCAAAACCAGCCGGCGTACCGTATGTAAAATATTGCCCCCGCCTATCGACACCCATGAATATTTCATCTTTGCCGCGCGACCACATTTTTCCACAGGAAACGACAACTTAATTTCTCTTGTATTCTGGCCGCTGCAGATACCAGTTTCCCGTTTCTAAGGAATGGGACCCTTGGGACACGGGCAACGTGTACGCCGTTATTGTTACGGTTTAGAAGCGCGTTAACGAAACGCCAACAGCCACGTAACAACGAAAATATGACTCCGCGCTGCACTTTGTTTAACGAAGCATTTTTCCATTTGTCCCATTTCCCAGGGAACCCTTCCATTTCGTCGCTTCGCTATTCAAGACCGTCATCTTGGCGAGGACGCATTGTTCAGTTTCGTTGCAATACGGAAATTTATCAAATTTAATTGCGCTTCTTTGTTCTTCGTCACTCAGGTATTATTCACAGCACCACGCCAGAGTTTAAAACAGAAGCTTGTAGGTACATCGTTAGGCGAAACATTAGCAACGTCCTCTACTTTAGTCTGCTTGCACGGTGCTTTTCAATATTAACTAGAGGGACAAGTCCGCACGTAACCACGGGTCGCATTTTTCACTTCGACGTTACCCAGAATCTGCCTCTGCTCCCCGCCAGAAACACGACCGAGGGGAAAAAGAAAGGAAGCGGGGTAAAAAAAACTGCCTGTTGTGCCTGCTCGATATTTCCCTCACGTTTCAGTCCGCCGAGTCGAATAATAATTCCCAAGGTTGATGGACCACTTTGGCGCCGGGCTGAAAGCTCGTACGAACCCATCTCCGTGTTTTTGCACCTTCGAACGAAGACGGCGCATTGTCTTGCATCTAAAATTAGCCGAACAGCATACGAATCAACCAATATTGCAATTTCATCGTAAACGTTCGCGAACGCCACAGCACGAACTGTTTTCGGCAATGTCGAAATTTCGGATCCATTTTCAGTTCGAAGTGCGCACAATAGAACGTTCGATGAATTAATCCATAACACCGCCGTGCAGTTATGGTGCGATGCGTGGGACCTATTTTCCCATCTCTCACGCAAACCCCCGCAACCTGATGTATCGTTATGTTACTCCGCGGATGAATAAATCCGCTTCAATTGTCGGCGATCCCCTTTCATTAGCATCCGCAACGGAATCGCCACTTTTTCCTTCTCAACTATTGGCTGGTGTCGATACAACGCCGCCGATACAGGAAGAGGAGCGGCGCTCGTCGAGGCGTAAGGCCGCTTTTCAAGCTCTTCTGCTTCCTCTGTCGTGGCTGAAATGTTCGTTGTTCGCGGACGGGAAAATCGTTTCGATATTACGTGACCGCTCCGAGGGAGGATGTTTCTCTGTGTTCTATACATTTTTCTCTTCTTTACTCTTTTTTTTTTGCCAGATAAATTTACCCGGTGAAAGGTATAAACTGAAGGTACAGAAATTCAATTGTGACGCTTGAACCTTAAAATTGACGGGCACGATCGTTTAAAATATCGGGATGAAAGCTGGACGCATCGCTCATAAAGCAACGATCCTCTGGAGATCGTAGAAACGTCAGCATGCAAATGAAATATACGATCCTTCCTTATGCCTTTGGTCTGACCTGTCATATTTCATAATTCGGTCACGTAGCCGTACAAAAACTCCATAGACGGTACGTGCCTGCACTGTCGCAAGATATTTAAGCGGAATCACTGAGGGGGATGGTTCCTTTACGTGAGACATTTCACGCGTAAGGGGCACAAAGATAACAGGGGAAGTTCTTTTTATTGTGTATAGCAGCGAATGTGTCGTCGGGTTTCCGTATTCACACCACTTTTAATATAGAAGGCCGCTTAACCGAGTCACCGTGAAGGGACACAACAGTTTCCCATGAATTCTGAACCAAGATGGTTTCTATTTGATAATAATCGACACCCGTTAAATTCTATACATTTAATTATTATGCGTAAAGTCTTAATTCTTCTTGACGAATATTCAAAGTTAAATTCATATTCCTTTCTCGCGCTTCCTCGAACCAGGTTATCGACGGGCTGCCAGATGAAGTTTCCCTTGGGCGGGAAAAGAAAATTATTAAACGACCGATAGTGTAACGCCAAAGACTTGAGAGAACAAAGTTTGTTTCGCCAAGCATCGAGCGTTTCGTACTTTTTAATTACATAATGTAACGATAACAGGCGCCTCCGTTGCCTGTATAATTTTTCTGCCCGTGTATAGGTGCGTCTGTGTGGTCACGGTTAATGCAAAGATGGGCGTTTTCGTTAAACCATCCTCACGGAGACCAGGCCACGAAGTTGCTACAAAAAAAAGTAAACGTTTTTTCGCCTGGTTCATCGTGCAGCCGACCGAGTCGGTTTCATTAGACAGGTTCCACGCTATTTCCGCTCGTCGTAGCCATTCTGGTGGTCGGATAGAGCTGCGTTGCTTTCTCGATTAAGGTGCTCGGAGTGGTATTAAAAATTCCATGGACTAGGGGTTCGGTAACGGAACAAGAAAGGGAACAGAGCAACGATAGGGCCAATGGAACGACGTTCATTTGTTTTTTTTTCTCTCTCAAGGAGAAAAAAGGTGTCTTTGTGTCACGCTGTATTTCATCGCTGAAAATTGCAGAGCACCCGGCCCGGTAGCTCCGTTAGCCTCTGCTAAGAAACTTACGACACTGCTTTCTGGAAGAAAGTCTGCGCGCTTATAAATCACGAGCCACCTTGGTTATTACGTTGAAAGTTTGTGGATTCAGTGTTCGTGCACGCGAAATTAGACTTTTTGATGATAACTGGTTTGGAACGGGTGAATTATAAAAAGCCACACGTTAGATAAATTGCAGGGAGCGTGATCTCTTGCCACAGTTACCGTGCTTTATGCAAAAAGATACCGCAACTTTGCCTAACTTCTGAGAACTAGAGTTTTGTCCCTTTCGCGAAAGCGACTGCCACTGGCAAACGATGAATTGTGTTGCTCTTTCTTTTAGAATACCGGCGTGATTTTGACAGGAAAAATTTCTTACGCAGCGTCGATTTTAGAAAATGTTCGACGCCAACGTGTCTAATGCAACGAATTCAAGGGGCTGTTCTCGAATAATGGTTCGCTTAAGGAACTTGAATCATTTACATGCAGATTATCTTGTGCATCGTTGTCTTCGCAGTAACGATTCTATCCCCGTTGTGGAAAGTACAAACGTATCTATTCATCCACGCTTCGAACAGCACGAACACGCTGGCTATGCGAAGTTAACCCTCGAGATAGCAGGAAGGGCTAATGTCGTTCCTCTCACAAAGAAGACGATATCCGTGTGATCCCGCGTGTAAGCCGGCATCATTTGATTATCTCTGTTTATTCCGCTTCTCCCTTTCTTCCCTTTCAGTATCTCCGCATTGTCTTTCACGGTGAAATTAGAATCGAAAGTCGGAGGCGACACGGGGATCCAATTACGGATCAGCATTCATTTATTTGAAACTTTTAGACTTTCCGTAACAATCTTCGTGGACCTTGTGGATTCCGATTTTTGTTATCTCGAAAGTTCTGCTCGGTGAACTGTCAACTTTCGCATCTACCTTCCCCCTTCAACAGTCTCCCTCACGGTTTCCAACTTTGAACCGCGACGGTTCATTTGGAATTGTAATGAGAACACCACGGTACGTTCGTAACTAACTCGATTTTTAGGCAGCATGAACAAGATAAACGGCAATAAAATAAGAACAGCGAAGTTTCCGGAACAAAAATGAGACCCGATTGCTTAGAAGTGTCGAACTTAGAAACAGACGCGTGCTTCGATGCACTGTAACAATAATATGCGGTGATACGTGCGTTTTCTCAGACCCCGAATCTGTCCGACGCAGATATTATCCGGGGAAACGGCAGACGAAGCAACTTTACTCAAACTTCGTCTGGGGGTAATTGAAGAATTAATTCGCCATCATTTCTTCAGAATGTCCGACAGTTTAAAACAACATTCTTCCTGCGTCACCTGTTGCACCGTGAAGTGTGAATGAAATTGTTGAACATCTCGCGAGCAGTTGTACCGTAAACAAGAATATTAAGAGATTTTATGGGCTGTTGTTGATGAAAAATCGGCTCATTAAATATTGCGGGCAGCTTTTCTTCTTTTTTTTAATGTCTACCTCTCATTTACAAATTCCACAGACTGTGTACAAAGTGTGCCTGACTGATACCGAGGTAATTTTCGTTGCACTTGCAAGGCTGCGACTACGGTGTGCTTAGACTGCTCTATTACCGGCGTTAACGCCTTTATTGCATAGACGTGATAGTGGCGGGTAATGGTAGCGTGTGTCGTTTAATTTATGCGCATAATCTTGATGGCAAAGTAAACAGTGTCACGGAAACTTGTGCACCGCGTTCGTCCTCTTTCTGTGTGCCAAGTAGTTCGAAGATGGCGGGCTTTGTAAATGGGAAAGTATCATACGCGGTAGAATTTATTATACTCGTACATCCATGCTGAGATGCACCGTATTAGCGTTAATTAATAATCGATTGGAGGGGGAAACGATGCAGGCCTTCGGGCTCGTTAAAATTCTACTACCCTCAAATCTGGAAGAAGGGAGCGAATTTTCCAACGAGCACCCTCGTTATTATCGCTCGTATGAAATTTGAAAGTCAATTGAAAAATTATGTAATAGCCTTGAAGCAATTCTTGCCGGTTTCAATAAAGTATTAATTATTAAGATTACTAACGGTAGCTTACCGCGTTGTATTTCATCGCAGTTGTGCGTCCAAAAGTCGATACGGGATCCCGCGAACCTCAAGTACAAACCATATATTATATTAATTTAATCAATGGCAGATACTTTGGCAACGGTTAGGGCCGATAGTCGTGCGTAGTGGAAAAGGAATTTATGGTAAGGATATTCTATCATAATGGCCCTGCCCGAGGTGCAATTTCTCCCCGCATATCGGATGCATTATCCGCGGATATAATTTCTCCGGTTTTCATTTCCGTATCTCCTTCTCCCCTCTCTTATTTTTATCGAACCCATCTCTGTTGGCCAAACACACGCGCACACGTAATAATTTCGGAGATAGAGTGCAATATCTGCTGGCAACTACATACTTTGTGTCAGAATAAATTTTGCAACTCTAGGTTGCATTATTATAATCGCATTAAGACGGTTTTACGAGTCCGTTCGACGTAAATTGAATCCGGCAAATCGCATTCTCGCGCATGTGTTGCGCCGAGAAACGCAAAGAGACTTCGAAATATATTTCCCGGCAAGACCGGGGTAAAATAATGACGGCGCAATTTCTGCAGTAAATATTCACCAAACCGTTAGATTATTCACACCTCGTGTCGTTAAATTTATACCGGACACTTGAAACGATTCGCTGCAAAAATTCGACGCTTACGCCACTTTTAAAGTGCACTCGAAAGGAAGAATGCCCACACTGCGATTGAGTTTCGACCGTGAACTCAACGAATCCTTCTTCATTCTGGCACCCGCCCAAGCTTGGGAAGATCGTTCCAAAATTTGCTCGCAATCGTTTCCTTTGTACGAGCGTGATTTTTTTTTACATTTGTTCGGTGCTCGCCGTGGATGATTTATCTACAGTGGCATTTCCTTGAACGTCGTAAAAAAATAAAATAAATATCCCTATCCAGGCAGATAACGAAACAAATCGGACGGTTGTGATTTATCGTACCTTAATCCACCGATACCAGTCGGATACGCGATTTTTCACGGACTAACTGCCGATCGATCGGTACGAATTCGTGTTACTACGAGCACTCAGCTTCCGTTGCTCGCAACGAAACCTTTTTCCCTCGAAATTCATGGAAAAAAAAATCGTGTTTGATGGTGGAAAAAAAAGCACAGGGAGAAACAAAAGCCGTGCCACTCTCTGTGTCGCGCCAACAGTTGCATTTCATTGCGGATTTCGTTGCGATGCCGCGGCGGCATTCAGGGACCCGGAAACCAAAGATGAACACGGGGGGGGGGGGGTGCTCGCAGCAGAGGAACTTCGAGGCGATAAATCGCGTTCCCCTCGCTATTTCCCTGTGAAGGATTGCCAAAGCAACGCCAGGTTGATCGATTTTTCCTCTGTCGGGGTTAATCGCTTTGATTCTCCCCCGATATTCAACGCCCCTCCGAAACTCTCGCAACACCTTCGCAGCTTCAATCTGAAACGTCTCGACGCTGGCACTCGATTTTTCGAAAATCTTATCAGCCGTATCAACAGGCGTTTGCCATACACACTTTCGAACGAAGTTAAACTTGCACTGTTTCCCGTTGCGACGCCTTTTATCAAGACTCCTTCAATTTTGTGACTCGTCGGGAAAAGGACAGCCCGTCGTTCTGCCGCGTAACGGTGCTCGATCACTTTTGATTTATCGCCGAACGAACGTAACGAACGGAGCCGTGTCTCGGTGCCGAGCAAGTGACACGATGGTTAGAATGGAACGGGAGGGGGACGCGAGTCTTGCAAGCGTTATTAAATTTTAAGCCACGTGACTGATGTCCCGTGCAAAGTGAATATTAATATTCACCAGGTGGTAAATCTTCGAGGGGCTCCTGATACCGGAGCTGCACGGAATAACCAAACTATCCCAATATCGTAATCCAAATGCCCAGCTGGTTTGCGTGGCAAGTATACGGAAAGCGGGACTCGTATCCCTCTTCTCGTTGCGCGTGTCTGTGCATGTGCATCTGATTCTACTGATACCGAAGTTGCTCGCCTAACTAAGTTCTTCGTGAATGCGCTTAACAACCACGAGCCTTGTGTCTTACTACGGTGCCACCCTGAACGTCTGCCGTATGATTTAACGGCAAACATTGCGGTCTTACGTGTAAACGCAGACAAATTAGCCGCCACGCGTATTCCGGCCGGTCAATCAGACTTACGTCGACGGTTTTAAAGTTTTCCATTTCAACGGGGACATTAGCAGAGATTCGCGAATGATTCGTTCTATTTGCTTGCGAGATTGTAGCAAGATAACAGTATTTAATATTTAGTAAATAGTACGTTTCGAGAGCGCTGATGACAAAAGACACACAAGGAATATAAATACGAGCCACGCGACTCTCGGCATCTTTAAAAGAAGGGTCGTTCTATATACACATTTAAAAGGGGGCAAGAGTCTAAGTGAGAGTGGAGGTAGGTCGAAAATCCATTTCCAAGATGTCTTTTCATTTCGAGAGAAAGCTCTCCTCGTGCATCGATACACAGTAATGGAGTTTAAGAGCGGTGCCGGTAGGCTGCTTAAAATATCCTTCTAATCGCAAATGAAACGATCCTTCCCTCCCTTTAATTGCCTTCCTTCACATCCCGACCATGAATATTCAAGCGGACGGTAAGCATCGCGTTCACAAAACCGGGAGTGAAATCGTGCTTCCCTCTCGGCGTTCGAATCCAGTTCTGCCAGCAAAAATTATTACCCAATTTAAGAATTGAGCATGCGTGCCCGCGCCCTTATTGCATTCGTTTCTCAGACAGGAATGAAAAATCACGCATTTATCACTTCGCCCGTTACACGAACCGGAAGTTCGCTCCCACGCGGCCAAGTATTTTGTTCTCTAAAAAAAAATCAAAGAAAAAAGGAAAAGAAGCGCAGCCGTTCGATTGATATTTTATTCATGGGACGCGAAATCGGGCTGCTTCGTTTTCGATTTTTCCCGAGCAATCCCTGTCCCGCTTCTAGATCCCTCTCTCGAGACCGACCGGCAAATATTGCGGCCAGTTGTAAAATCTCGCGACAATGGGGTAGTCTGGTTTTACAAGGCAACCGAGTTTCATATTTTTGATATATCTTCTACGCTTTTGGACTTCCCTTTATGCTCTGTGATAGAGAAGAAATTTATTCAAACATTGCCAGTTATTTTTTTCGCAATTTCTACAGACAAAACGACCCCTTCTATTCCTTCACACCGCTTTCGAAATACATAACGTGGCATGTCTAGTCGCTAGGGTCGGTTAAGAATTTTTGGAAATTATCGCGGCAACGAGCGCACGAGGTTGGATTAATTCGCGAAAAGTCTGCGGGATTCAGATTAAGGTGTAACCTGGAACCACGATTTTATAGTTTCCCGTTTAATTAAAACTTGTGCTTTCGGGCAGGGGGTTAGATAGGAAATCTGTTAGTCCGGCTGTTGAACAGCGTAGAAAATAAAGTTTCACCCGTTATCATCGTTCATGACCAGTTCCTTTATGTAACAGGCTTCTCGGCCTCGCGGCTATTAATGCGATTACTTTCATTGGCTCGATACACGACCAAGTGTTCTTACGTTAATGCACATTATCATGTTACCGTGCGTCCGACGTTTTGCTTAATTAGAAGCACAGCCCGAACGAAGAAGAAGACCATTCAACGTGATATACCGACCAAACTATGGCCATTAATGCGAGTTATTTCGCCCGGGAAACGAACTTTCGTAGAAGGAACCGCGATAAAGAGGAGCACTCTGTTAGACAGATTATTCTCGTTAATATCCTTCAATTTGTAATTTTAATTCTTTCCTACATATTCTTCGATAGAGTTTTATTCCTTAATAAAAAATTTCTTTTCTTTCTGTTTACTTTTTTCGAACAATTAAAATAAACCCTGCCACTTAATTTTCAAGCCATGCCAAAGGATTACGAAAATAATTCTTCGACTGTCGCCCTTCCTTTCAAATCGCCTACTAATCGATCAAACAGGAACCACCATCGAGTACACTCGCAGTGTTCTAGCACCCTGTAAACACTTGGCGCCTGGCAGACACACCGTCACGTCGAATTGGTTTACATACAAGCTGGTTAGTTTGAGCCGTGCCACTCACTCGGCCGAAGTCAACGGCTCCGGTAACTCGGTATTTCCAAATTAACTCAACTTCTACAGCCTTAATTACGTTTCTTGTCCTGGGCAACTTTGTTAGCGTGTCGCTGCCCATATTGTTTAGCCGTGCCGCCTCCGGCTTCCATTAGCTTCGTGTAACTAACTTCCCTCCTCTTCCGAGGACTTTCCGCTTACAGAAACTTACGAGATCCGCGGATTATCGGCCAGCTCGGCACTCAGCCGGCTTTGGAAGTCGCTTACAAATCAACCGGCGCCAATAACGATTCCTAATTCGACCGATGCCCATTCATACAGACGGGAAGCAATTTTCTAATTGCTCGAAATTCTGTAATTGTTGCTCAGTCTCCCGTGATTTTCGAACGATTGAACGTTTTATTGTTTCAAATATACGATCACCTGGATCGCCATTCAATAGAATTTTCCGCTCAGTGTTAATTAATCCCAGGTTTATTATTATATTAATTTGATCTTTAAAGCAATTATCGTTCTCGCGACGATGTTGCTTTGCACGGATACATTCGCCACTTTAGAGCTTGAGTGGCTCACGCGCCAATAGCTCGCGAAATAAACTAATTAATACTCGGCTTCTCGGGTTGAGTCGGGGCTTTATTCGATTAACGATATCGTCGGAACAATACTGCAATTAAGGTCTCGCCTCTGGAACAACTCCTATGTAGCTACAACGTTCGATTCGAAAAGGAACAAGGGAACCTTTGTTTCGTCATATTTCAACGAAACATGGCTACACGTTAAAAGACATGCTGAGGTAACAATTGAACGAACAGGTTGCACGTACCGCCAGCCCGTTCGTCCACACTGAAACGGAGCATAATCCGTCGATGGAATCCGGAACTCTTTTCGAACGGCAGTCAGGGATCTGTGCTTCGAAGTGGCTCGTATAAATAATCCACAGACTGTTAGGCTCGTTGAAACGCCGTTGGTCGTTAAAGGAGTGCCACAGTAATGGGGGGAAAACGAAGCCGGAGAAGCTGGAGAAAGCTTTTCGACGTTAACTTCTCGCGAAACTGACGCGCGGAAATGACGGAAACCGGCTGCGGTTGTTTGATGAATTTCTTCCAAACGAATTCTAATTAAAGCTGCGCTTTTTTTCATTCCACTCGTTACGCGCTGCAACGGGCGGCAGACAGTACTTACGTGCAACGACCCTAGTAAAAACTAGTTGTCCGTGCATACATTTGTAAACGGCGACCAATTAATTAAGGAAACGATCGGTACGCTCGCCCGTCGGATTGTAGATGTCGCGTTCGATGTATACAAAATTCTAAGTAACTCGAGAAATATCCACGAACGATTGGGAACCCGTTTCTCCGAGTGTTATAAAAAAAGAAGGGGGTGGAGGCGAGACAGGTGACGTTACTCGCAACGAGCACTCGTAAAGTTTATTTAATTCCTCGCTAAAAGTGGTCGTCCTACGCGTCGCATCTTTGCAAGCCTCTGTCTGTATTACTTTCCCCGCACCACTTAACTTTTCAACGTCCTCGAAAGAGTGAACATTTTTCTCGACACGAGACGATCCGACCCCGCCTTTGTCCCCCGTGCGTTACCGTAGTACCATCGACGTCACTCTCGTCGCCTGTTAAATCGCCACGTTCTCAGCGATGGTATTTTTCTGCGTTCCACGAAACCACCAAATGGACGATGGTTAATTGGCTGGAGTATTTAAAACTGTCGTCGCGTGCACGGTGATCCATGGAACGGTAATTCACGGAACGTCAATTCGATTCGCCGCTACAATCGAATTTAGACAGCGAGCTCGGCCGTCCGCGAGCTCGAGTTAATGAAACGTGTCTATCGAAAAATTAAATATAGAGCACGAGACCTCGGGAAGCAATTTTATGATGCACGTGCATCGCAGGCACAGCTATCTGGCTCTCTCTTTTTTTTTATTATGCCTCTCTCTTCCTAGCTCTCCCTATCTTCGATCCCCTTGCCTGTATTTATAACAAAACCCTGCCTGCGCCGGCAGTCAGAGTTTCAATTCCGATAGTTGCCGATCGATTACTCCGATTTTGTTGGTTTTGCGTGCTACCGCGAGGGTCATACTTCTCGTGCATCCTCCCTCCTAGATCATTCTCAAATAGACCCCGCGACTAAAAATGCGGTTAACTCGACGGAAGCGGAAATCGTTTGAAACAGTAGAACAGTTCTCTCAAGTTTTATTACAACCAGGCGCGGTGCAAAGTTCTCATGCTAATTAAATCCCCTCTTCTCTGTTGCAGATCCGAGACGCCGTTGCTGAACGGGACGATAGAAATGTCCGAAATGGACAGTGATAATAATTCCAGGAGGCAAGCGTTGATGTCAACCGCCGACATTTGCGTTCAAATATTAATAGACAGACATTAACTCTGTCTCGAGGAGACGGTCGTTTAAGGCCGCTACGGATAGAATATTATCTTCTACAAATCTGCTCGTAACGGTGGACCATGATACATTATTTAACGAGATGATGACCAGCGGACATTGAAGAGCCTGCCGGAACAGAGGATAACTCTCGTTCGTCATGGAGGAGCAAGCGACCCAGGCTGGGAACTCGACTACGAACGGGTTGGCGTTCACCGATGCCTCGATTATACTCATGGCTCTGGTCCTCGGTCTCCTGATACTCGTCACCGTTTTTGGTGAGTTCCGTCTTATACCCTCGACGGTCCTCCCGTTCGAGACTTCGTCGAAGAAATTCTATAAGTTGTTAGGATTGCTGGGCGAAGTTTTATTTGTTTCGAGACCCCGTTGCGCCGCGAACTTTTATTGGAAAGATAAAAGCTATTCGAAAATGAGGGTCAACGGAGTGGCATGTACGACGTATTACGAAGCAGCTGGAATACACGAGAAAACCTATCGCCAATCTAACGCCCACCTTTATACATATGTATGCGTTTCGGTGCTCTTCTTAGAAACGCTGTTACAATGATTCTGATTAAGTAACAATATCCTGATGAGAATCGTTTCTCCCCGACGTTTCTGTTTCCTTTGATTTAAGGTGCCACGAGGGAGCAGCGAATGGATTGAAACGGGGATGAGTTTGTTTTGGGAGACGCGACGCGACGCTCAAGACGGTTCGGTAGCAAGTCTGTATTGTTCTGAATACTGGCCTCTAATCAATTAATCGCTCTCCTTCCGGTTATTATGCCAGTACCGGCACGCAGTCTGTATGTCTCTCTGTTGACTGATGTAATGGTATCGTTGTCAGCGTGCAGTTTCGTGGACGATGTTGCACGGTGCTACACACATGTACAATAGGGGATTAATTTAAAGCTGACACGTTTCCGCGCCGAGCAATATATTATCGGGAATGACGAGGGTAACCGCGTGACGTATCCACGCACACGTTTCGTGGACTGGATCGAGGGAAGGATTTGGAAAATGGCGTCTGAGGAATATTCGATTCGAGGACGGGATAACTTGGCGGCCGTACCGGACGGGTCGGGTTAATGGTTGGATTAGAATTTCATGAGGCCGTACTTTTGGATCGCGAACGCGTGTCTAATGCGAGGTGAAAAAAAAAAACTGCCAACGGAAATATATTATTCTTTACCGTCGGCGACATGGGGATTCCTCGATAAAACTTACAAAAGGGAACAGTCCATACGAACGCTCGATTTTATTGCTCCGGCTGTAGCATAATTGCACGAGTTACGTGAGAAATTACATGTAGCTTACACACGATCATCTGTATAATTTAACGAGTCAGAAAGGAGTAACGGGATTAGATCACGTAACGACCGTCTCTCGAGATTGTCATTTCTCTTTTATGAGACACGAACAATTTGTTTGATAGGATGTAGATGTTATACAGATTACGTGGATACTTCGCATCGTTAAAACTAAATGGAATTTGTCGCGAGGAAAATTAACTATATTTGATAAGGTCACCGTCGCTGCTAAGAGTGGCCAACGAGATTAGGGCATCCTCGAAAGGATTGTTAATTACGTTTTTTTCCTTGTGTCTGCAATCTCTTGATAACTGTTTCCTCGTACACGTGTCACTCGTGGGACGAGTTTCATCGAACGGAAATGCTCGCGCGGCGAGGGGTTCGGAGGGATGGAAAAAATTAACGGGCAGTTTAATTAGAAGGAAATGGTGCCTCGAAGGCAGAAATCGAGCAACGAACGGCGATGTTAATTCATTCGTCAAATGAACCGAGACATTTGTAAATCCACTTTCCCTACGTTCTTATGTTTCACATTCTCTATCTCCCTTCCTCCTCGATGGCCCGTAAACTGCTTATGAAGCCTCATTCAGTGCAAATTTGAGCGGCCTTCGATTTTAACGAGTTTTTCCCAATTTGCGGGAAAGCCAGCTCGCATATTCGAACTTGGATGTTGCGGTCAATACTTTGGAAACCCAATTACCGGGCCGACATTGGTAACACTTGCCAGTCCGTAGTTCCCAGCAGGTGTGCCGGAAATTCAACCGCGCCGTGCACTATAAAAATAAAATGAAAACGGTAATTTCACGTAATAACGATCAGCGTCAGGCGACGGCGATTGTTTTTCGAAATCGAAAATTGGCCGCAGGATCGTACCTGTGCCTGAACGTTTCATTTAATAGCCGTTAATTAATTCAATTCACCTTGCCGAATTTCACCCCTCATTAGGACGATTGTGCGACCAACGATTGTCTAAATATTGAAAGCAGGATACCCAGGTGAGACAAGGGTCTGCATTGTGATTAGAATTAATCCAATGATTCGATTGGTACGACGCCAATAGGGGGTGACAAAATTCAACTACAGTATTTTTCGCTTTTACGCGAGAAATTCGATTTTGCCCGAGTTAGACGACGACGTGGATTAAATCACCGTTTTCCTTTAATACGTAGATACGAATATATGAGATATTCGACGGTGCGTGGGATAGCATCAAGGATAGCAAGAATAGGTGCTACGTTCCATATTGACCACGTCTCTTCTATACGTCTGCTATGACCGAGTAAAAAGAAGGTAGTTTAGTAGTTTAGTCGTCCTGACCGCTGAATATCCCATTTAAGCTGTATAGGCAAGATTCGCAAACCTTTATACTCGGCCATACTTGCTCTCCCTTCGTGTATTATTGTTCCAAGTTACATAAGTGAACTGTGTCTCTCATATTTCTCTCGTATTGTATTTAATTTGATTTATAATAATCATTCGTTAGGATTTGACAAAAATCTCTTGTACATTAATCAGATATTTTTTCATCGATCTCTGATGTTTTTAATCTTCTGCATTTTCAAGCTATTCTTTTTTTTTTCTTAGCTTAGAATCTGAAGTTCTGAGACGTCCCTTCTTTTTAATATTTCATAGACAGGCATTTTCATTTTTCTCTTGTCCTTTATAAACGACGACGGTAACTCTTGAGTTTCCAGTGGTTGCATCGAAACTGCATGAAGTTTCTGTTCAAGTTGATTCGTAGCTGGTCCATCGTGTCAGAAACGTCAAATGTAATTTTAGAGTTAGGCAGAAAACTGTCCCGATTAACAGAGGCCAGCGACGTGACTGGACGTTGTCCGAGTTTGCCGGCATACATATTCATATTCAGAGAGATTCTCGCCCTTTCTCAGAGTTGTCTGACTGTAAATTCTGTTATTAGTACAGTTCACTGACTAACTAACGGCCCGTTGAATATTGCGGGAGTATCCGTGACTGTGTCGAAATTAGTTTAATTTTGCGGGCGGTTGTCGACGGGCAAAATGCAATCGGTAACGGCATCAAAATTTTCACGACAGGCACACTGTTATGTGACACGTAATTACTTGATGCGAATTCAAAAAGGAATCTTCTTCTGTCACCACTGAATTGCATCCGGTTCGTGCGCGGCCGCATTCGCTTTGATGAGGAATTACTTTGGACAGAAATTATTGGTTAATTAATCATTGAACCAAATGAGTTCGGCTCGGCGGCGATATTTTCTTTTCAATATCTATAATAACATAATGGAATGTTAATTTAAAAATACAATAGTTATCCGTTAGCCATAAAAACATATTATGGGCCAGTAAATATTAAATTCGGTTCTGTGAGAGACTTCTCAAAAAATTACGACGTCCATACTCAATGATATCATTTTAATCTCGTGTCTTAACAAATGAAGAAATAATTACGACAACTTAACTGCAATTCAAAGAACACAAGAAACGAGAATGTTTCATAGCCTTCTTATTTACCACGTTCTTGACTACCTCTGGCTTTACTTTCGTATTATCGCCCCGCTGCCCATACGATCATCTCAACAATCGGACGATTTCGCGATCGTTTTTCCACTGTTTTACGAGCGCCATTCCGTGAAGCGAAATTTTCTTCTCCCGTTGGATCGTGCTGAATTTTATTTCGCATAGACAAGCTTGATCGAACCTACGCCGTAATAAAATGGTAAGCACACAATTCTGTGCAGCTTCTGTATGGAGTCGTGAAATCTAACGACACGAGGGGGGTGGGAAAAAATTGTTTTCGACGAACACCCACGTCGAATCGAGCTGTTCGTGTGTACAGCCGCGTATCTCGCACATGGAATTGCGTAATTTAACGAGCGGTCGGCCGATTTCGAGTGGCACAGCATTCACGTATGTATTCCGCTTGCGCGCAAACAGTTCGTCTTAGTAGCACTTATTAAAAATAAGTTGCAGCGTGTGACGCATCCCCCTCGCGGCTCGTAAATCGAATACGACTTTTCCCATACGCGTGCCATCGATTGATGGTTCCCCGGGCGTGATTTAAACCGCTGTTGACTTTACGCCCACGGCCGGGAAAAAAAGATTCCGGTCGTAAACAGGCTATATAAACGGGACTCCAGGACACCGAGCTTTACAACAAATTATTAAACTACGTCACGTGAAGCGTTGCACTATGTTGCCTCATTAACCCCGTGGTTCATCTAATCTAAATGGAGTAGAAAATCATTTAACGTAAATATGGTGCACGTAACGCGGGCAACCGATAATTTCAACGGAGATTTAAGCCAGGTAGTAATCAATGTAACCTGCAGGAACATACGTGTATGCACCCCTTCTCGCGTGTACATCGACGCTTGTTATCCAGCCTCGTATCGTAGATCGTTCAGAAAAATAATTTTAAACGCCGACTGAATCGTAAGTAATGCACAATTTTAAATTCATCGCATTCGAAGCCATATTTCCACGCTACATCGACTTCACCACTTTTCATTTGTCACGAACGATAGGTGAATTAAGGAATTTCGATGGAAATATTCTGTGCGTCTGTTCCATATCGAATGAACGTCCGACGCGAATTATTTGTTCTGCATTTGGTGCGTTAATTGCTCGTTGCACGACTGCACGGCGACAATGGACACATCGCGCCGCGTTGTAGATTAATTTTTCAAAATGTCGTTTAACGGCGCGGACCTGGGAAATGAACAGGCACCGCTGTCGAATCACTTTAGCACAGCAATCCGCGGGAATCTGGACCCGTGTCTGCCTCGTTTAGAGCTTCCCCGGCGGACGAATAAACTGATTACGCGATTGTCAAAACGTTTGCCAAGCCTTCAAAGCGACTACAGTGTCGAAAGACTAATTAGGGAACGGTCCCAAGGTGCCATCACTGCACGGATGTCTCTCGTTTGTGGGTAAACGAAAGCCAGCTGCCACACCTTTGCCACCAGCCACGAATAATTAGCCCGAAGTGTAGCCAGGCTGCATTTATAAAAGGAAAAATTAAAGGACGAGAAAATTGGGTTGGTATTCAGATTCAGCACTTGAGTGTACTATTTGAATGCAATGTTTTAAGTCGCGGACTTCGTGGTTTGCGGCAAATATTTCGCCCCCGACGCAGGACGAAACGATAGAAAAGCCTGCCCTTCGTTCGGAATTATTAATTCGAGCGAATATCGCGTGGAATTTTCCGAAAGTAGAACAGAATCGTTCAGCTTCCTTCTCTTCGGGAATCCTCCATAATCAGCTTATGAATTATTTACACGGGCCTCGGGGACCGCTCACAACTAACCGGATCTATGATTAAAACGACGGCCTCCCACGAACATGGAAAAGTTGCCAGGTTACGGCTGAAAGCACGCGTTGAAATTACGCAGACAGGCAACAACGAGTACGGCGCCCCTCTCGACGTAGGGGATATAGACTAGGAACTGCTTTTTAAAGCACTTAACGTAAACTTTCACCTTAACAATCATTCGCGGGGCTTGAACAGCTCCGGCGAAAATATTTGTGCACTCCTCCAGAAAATTAAAGCATCAATACATTTTCAGCGTAAGAAATTGTCGTCTTCTCGATTGCTGTAATTTCGCGAAAGAAATGTCGATAAGAGTCTAATTTTGTTTTTGTTCCAGGAAACCTGTTCGTGATAGCTGTGATCCTGCGCGAGCGAAATCTGCAGTCGGTGGCGAATTATTTGATCGTCAGTTTGGCCGTCGCGGATCTTATGGTTGCTTGTCTGGTCATGCCACTCGGAGCAGTTTATGAGGTACGTTGTTAGACAAGCCGGAAGAAAATCGAAACTTTCCCACGCAGTTGCTTAATACTGTTTTAATTCTCGCGGTAATTTATAGCTAAAATCTAGTTCCAATTAAGTCGAATGGTTATATATTTTTCCATTTTTTTTCGGTGGAAAAAATAAAGGGAACGAGTTGCCTCGTTAATCTTTCTCGTTGCGAAATGGTGGGCAGAATTTTTCAGAAATTCGGGGAAAATTCGGTTACCGTGTACCCAGCAGGCGACGCGTAATTAAACGGATTTATTCCACAAACGCAGAGGTTACACGTTTGTGCCTACGCGAACAGGGACACATTTCTCTATGTATGTATAAACGTTATGTTCATTAATACTCGCCGGCGCGGCAACGGTGGTCAGTTATACGTTTCCGCGCCACTAAGCTCTGACGAAACGTATCGGTTCAAAGCGGGCTATCGACGATCGTTCCCGGTTCGTGGCTTTGCGCGTTCGAAATAGTTTGCGCCGGATTAAATTTCGTAACTTAATGAAGAATTAACCATGAGTTAACCGAGTTCCTGCACAGCCGATACGATGCCTCGTTCCGCGATTCTGTAGCTCGCCTGAGCGAAAAAGTCGAGGGGGGGAAGGTGGTGACATCGGGAAAGCCGGTTGAAATTCCGAATGTTCACGGAAACTCATCGCTCGAGAATTAACTTAGACGGTGATAATGATAATTGTAAAGCTACGGGGCGTAGTTCTCAACGCCAGACGAGATTCAATTTCAATTTCATTTGTTCGCCGGAGTAGCGACGAATTATTTCGTTTTAATGTATTCCAATGGATTTGCGAAATCTTAGAAAACTCGTTGAGTTTCCAAGCCGTGATGTATAATTAAAGTGGACACCCGTTACGGAAGGAGCTCTTTACGCCGGCGTTCTTTAGAAATTAATTATCGTCCCGAAGTTGCTAAGGCGATTACCGGGCAACTTACATAATCGCTTACACATCTCCAGAATAGTTTGTACGCTTTTCTATTTTCCCTCGTTCTAAAGCTCGCGTGTTATTACCGGAGTTGCTCGAAAATCCTCGGGGAATGCAACCTCTACCTCAGGCACCTGGACTTTAATCAGGAATAAGTCAATCAATATTTCAGAAGCACTGTACTTCAATTCAACAATAGCTGCGCAGAAAACTGTACATGTTCTTTAACCGCAATACTTTAAATTGTAAATACACCGTTCAAATTAATTAGTCGTTCTCGGACGGAATTGTGAAAGAAATGTCAGCGCTATTGTCGCATCAGCGCATCGTGCTCCATTGAAATCGTGATGTATGGTTGAAAGCAAAGGGGAAAAAGATACGCGTATATACGATCTTTTAAAAATGTCTGACGTAAATCAAGGATTATAATCTAGTAACCTCGCTGTTGCCAGTGTATTTCAACGAGAATAGAATAATACCCTGCTCCGATTGCAATGAATTCACGGCACATAGGAGCGCCCAGGGTCTCTGTTTTGCTTCCTTTTTCGAACTTCATCGTGCCCGAGGGTGTCCCTATTTGAGGGCTTCGCGAGAATCCAACCCCTCGACTGCGGGAGCTTGTGAATGTGCTTGCGCCGGCCTTGTAACGTGTTTCTCTGTTACGTACATGTCTAAACTTGGAAGCTTTACATTGCGGTATCGTTGTTGTTACTAAAAACAGACGAGAAACAGTAAGAACAGAAGTGGCCTGGGCGTTCAGGAATTCGCAAAGAATTCCCTTGTTAAATAACGATTTTGGCCATTCTCGTAATATATTTAAGCCTGCGGCTGCAAGTACGCGATACGTAATTCCGCAGCGCAGTAAATATAACGCCAGCATCCTTTAATTAATTCTATTTGCTTCGTTACAAAAGAGATAATTTTTTTACTGATTTTTTAAGCGGTCATATTTATTTCGTAGAGAGAAATTCCAGGATACGCGCATACAGAGTAAAGTACAGTTACTCGACTTTGATCTTCGAATAATTCCTCATTCTGTGATATTAGTGACGGATGCGCAGCCATTTCGCTAGACAGCGCAACAAGCAGCTTCTCATTACGCAAAGAAGCCCTTCTCAGTTATTGTCTTAGAATTATAGGCGGCGTTCAATGCTCCGGGCTGATTTACATACAGCCTCTTGACTGTTACTTGCATGCCTCTGTTAACTTGCCGAAATTCACGCTGCTCTTAACGCCAAGTGGTATCCTAAACACGGTTCATTCTCTTCGGCGTGCATTATTGTCTCTATTGCAACACCCGTTCACATCAAACAATTTCTTCCGAATCGTTAAGAGCGTACAACCAAAAATCAAACACCACAGTTTACTGCCAAAATTAATTCAAACAGTTGCGGATCATTCTGCACTTCGAACTCCGAGCACCGAACTTCCACAAAGGTCCCTGAATTCTGTAGGGAACTGTTACCACGTCTTCCTCGGTATCTGGCTATTTGGCCAGAATTTAACTGGCGTCCCTCGTGCCTCGGAACAGACGAATGCATTAAACGTTTTTGAAACGCTCTGGCATTACGGTGGCTCGTTGGAAACGTAGGAAGTTCATCAAAGGTACAAGCGTACAGGTATCCGTGACTCTTCCTCAAGGGACAGAAACACCGTTAGAACGATTTCGCCACCGAATACCGAAGTCCCCTAATTAGAGCAAACTACCACGTCGACCCGTCCTTTCACTACCTTAAACGTTTCCCATTCGATCTTCACTTACCACCCCTTCTTTAATCGTTCTCTCGCGTATTTGCCTTTCCGTTAAACGTGCCGCTTTCGTTCCCGCACCAATCTCTTCAGCATTATTCTCCGTTTATACGCAAGACGAGCCACCGTTTATCGAAAATCCATTGTCCACCGTCGAACGCCGGGCACAAATGTACCACCTTTAATTTTCCATTGCGTAATCACGCGGACACTGTCCTGTTTAAAACACATGACGTGGAAGAGCCTTACAATTTCACCATTTCCCCCCTCCTTGCCACTATTCTTTCCCATACACGGATCTGTCGCCTGTTTCGCTTGATGGCCGATCCAGCTCTGCCCTCTGCGGTAATGTAATTGGAAAGCTCGACTGGTCAAGCCTGGTGTCGAGCTTTCAGCGGTTGCCCGTCCGTTTTTCCACGCAACAATGCGAACCACGTTTGGTTACACGAGGAATTCGACGTCCGCGAATTCCTGGCACGTTGCGTCGCATACCTCCAGATGCGCTTCGTTTTATTGTTACTCCATTTAGGCTGTCTGTCCCGCTTAGTTTTCATACCGAACATCCCGTCGTACCTCACCTGGGTGTGTCACATTAAATCATGCCACGGGACAAGAAGAATCGCGGATTGATTTCTTACGATCCGGTGGTGAGATTCGATTGAGTGAATTTTGACTTGCGAGACCATCGCTGCTGTATTTTGTCGTCTGCGGAACGGAAAACAGGAAGCAATGAGAGACTCGTGTAATAAATCTGAGGGATTTATTACAAATCCGTAGATGGATGGTCTATTTCTATTTATTGAGGCGTGCTTCCGTGTGGCCGCCGACGATCAGGATATCTTTTTATGCGGGACTGCTGGCCGGTACGTTTAGTCTCAAAGAAACGGGGCCAGTTTGTCTTCTGAAAGGAAGAAAAATGCGCTGACCCCCTTTCTAACGTGGATCGAACGGATAGCCTAGCCGGGGATGAAGGTTGGACGGTATTTAAAAACAGCGCGTCAGATTTTGTGGACTGGAATCGACAGATTTTCACAGTTGATCATTCGACCGATATTTAAACAACGCGCCTGTCGATATTGTTGATTGATTTTATGGAATAGACTGGTTTGGAAACCGATCTACTATGATGCATAAAAAAAAATCGATACAGACAAATCGTTTGAAAGATCTACGATATACTCTGGTTACTCGTGAATTTTTGTCTCGCTGTTCGACCATGTTTTTTCAGTGTTTTCCATCGATACCGTCGTTTCGATATTTCCTAGATAAGTTATCTTTCCGATTGGTGGAGTTTATTCAATAACGAGTTAGCGATCTTTCTATTCTTTTATTCACTTTTTGTTTGCATTTTTTCTTCGTGGAACAGGACAAATTTTGACGAAAATTTCAAGCAGGAATATAAATCGTTCACTTAAGAGACTATTACATCGGATGTATATTAACAGAACATGAGCAGAACAAATATTCGATTCGATCCCACGTTGTTTTACGAATTAACGTATACCCACAATATTCTGTTCGCTCTTAAATTTAATTTCACAGTTTCCGAACTTTTATTGTTCATTCGCTCGTATCGAATAACCCGTTTTCTGGCCGAGATTCCACGCCCGGCAGTTCCACTGCATCCTTTTATCACTCGATGTTCGAGTCTATCTTTTCCAAGTACTTTCTCATCCGGATTTTCCTTTTCTTTAGCCACACTAATTTCGCTTCCTTTCCATTTCCTTCACCGTCTTTTCGTTTTGTTCTATCCCTCTGTGTCCTACGGTTATCCTTACCATTCCTTTTTGAACCTGGACCCGCTTTTTGAATTCCCTTTTATTCCTATGGGAAAGAGAATTGTACTCCGTTGGTGCACTTTACCTCCCTCACGCTTCCCGACTCCATTCTTTCTCATCCTTGAATTCCTTCCGCTGTTTTATTTATTTTTCCGCCCTCCACGAGTCGTTTACCATTTGTTCGTTGTTCCCGTAATTCTTCCTAATATTATAATCCGCTGGAATTTACATCATTGATTCTCCCCCTTATCCCAGATTTGTCTGCAGGGCGCGCTATTTATGTTTTTAATGCCGAAAGAGGAAGGAAATGAATATGTAGAAACAAAAGATGTGGTAGAATGAAAGTACGTCGAAGCTCCACATTTCAAATAACCGGCAGAAATTTTCTGGAATTAATTCGGGACGTGATCCACTTGCAGAAACGCTTTGAATTGTTACGTATGTTATCATTGCACGGTTACAAATTGTTCGAATCGGTCCCACGTGACAAAGATTAATTTTGTCCTCGAGGATACGAAATAGCGGAGAACTCCGAGGGGATTTGCCACGGCAATTGGAATTTATCGGTTCAGAAACTGCGAATCTATTAATTTAATCAGCACAAACTTTAAATGGAACATTAATACGTGCTTATTGTAATTTATAACCCAGTTTCAACATTATTTCCCTTCATTTTGGACGGTGCGGTGTTGCTGGCACGTGCGTCGAAAGGTTACGAAGCGACATTTTGGAAACTAGAACGATGCAAAATCGAGTGTAATGTATAGTAGAGGCATAGGATGCCACAGAATACTCGTCACTTGCGTCATATACTACGACGTGAAAATGCCGTCCGGAAGTTTAAACGAATATCGAGAATAAATCGGCACTTGCCTACGTGCCTTATATGTATATCCAATCGCAGCAAATGCAACGCTTCAATCAGATTGATCGCACAATCCTCTGGTCTTTCATGCTAGACGAAACGTTAATCGTCTCGTCCATCTCATCGAATTCTAATGAAACAGTATCGAGTAGGAAAGCCCGTACAGCTCGTGCCTAATTTAATTTTTAAATAACAAATTTAAATTCACACCTAATTTAAATAATAAAGAATTAAAAATAAACAAAAATAGATAGCAGGGCGAAAGGGAAACATGAAACTGCTGAAAAATAGTTCGTGTCGTCAAAGAAAATGTAGTCGGTTATTTAGTAACTCGTGATATTGCGACTGCTTTTTAGCGTGTCCCTCGGGGTTACGGTGTTCACGCTGCTTAGTCGAGGGTAGCTCGAAGATTATGTTAACCCCTTGTAAGAAGCAGTCCCTGTATATTCCTGAGACGAAGTCGGGCGGGCTAATTTATCGCAACTCGACTCGCCTACAATTTCCCTCCGCTCTCCCACACTGCTCTGTATTTCCTTTTCCATTTTGCTACGTTCACCCGTGTATATCGGATGATCCCGCAAAGCTACTGTATCCCTATATTCCCCTGGCCTCTTCTATTTCGAAGGATTAATATACTGATTGGTATTGCCACTATTCTTTTCTTGCGAAGAAGATGGAAACTTGGATTAATATTATCCGAAGCTGGCTCGATACTACGCGCAGTTCAATAGGGCTCTGGATGAAAATATAAATACACTATTCCCCACGGTAAAGCTTTCTAATTACAAATATTACTGCGAGTTACGAATGCTTATTGTTCTACCGGGAAGCATTCGTTTCGTTGCCTTGCCCATTGCAGCATGAAATTCAATACAAAGTCGAAGAACATTCTGCACCGCGCTGGGTACTTCCAGCATCTTCACGTTTCTGTACGAAGCTGTTCCATTTGTTTGCTAAAGGATTTAGCTCCCCTTGGTAGGCGTGCCAGTGAACACATTGTGCCAACGTTTTCGCCGAAGAATGCTTCTGCGCATGAAAACAGCCAGAATAACTGCCTTTCTCCCACTTTTTTTCCATCCTTTCGAAACGTGGTTCTAGCGAAATATCGCGGCCCTGTCGTTGCGCCATTGTCTTTATCCTCCACGCCTTACTCGATAAACTATCGAAGAATTTCGAATGGTTGCGCAAAACGATTACAAATTTATTATACATGTATATTCTATTGAGAAATTTCAGTTTGTAATATAATATCGAGCTAGCAATAATAATCGAGGTTCACGGAAGCTTAGGAAAATTTTTTAATTAATTCCTAAGTTATTACTAGCCGTGAAGAAAAGTATGGCCATCAGCGGGGGAAGCACTAGACAAAGAGGAAATTTCGCAAAGGCTACGCGGGATCAAACGCGAGGCCACCGGCCGCAGTGGCCTCGATTCTCGCCGTAAAAGTTTCACGTGCGTCTTTATCGAGCCCTTCCAACACGACAGGACCTTTCAATTTCAATTGCATCCCTTGAAGGTTCTTAGCAGGTTTCACGGATAAGCGGCGGATTCTTTGAGAGCACTTTCGCGCACCGTGCCGTGCAGACATGCTTTTCTTATTCCAAGTCGACATTCTCTTTCGACAGCCATTGAAATGTCTCCGTTGAATCCGTCTACCTTACTTTATTCCTCGCGACTCGTTACGCCCTCACCTGACGCGTCGCGTGATTTCCTGATTGTTCGTGTGCCTTAGAGAAGAAGCGGGGAAAATTGCAGCGAACGATGGAACACTCTGCGAGACAAAACTTTATCTCATCATTTTCATATCAAGGCTGTAGGGGATAAAAATACAGAATCGAATATAGTTTTCTTTCTCGAGAAGCTCTAAAGCCACGCGCAATATGTGGCCCTGGGTATTCGCGAATTTATCTGGATGAACGCTAATCGCGAATGAAGATGCATCGTGGATAGATCCTCGAGCGAAACGGATTCCAATCTTGTGCACAGTTCGTCGAGCAGCTTGCAAGACCACGACTCGAGGTGTCGGGAACTTTCAACGTCAGCCGCGCCTTTCGAACACGTTCCATCGCTTTCCGGGGATAAGTTTTCCATTCTTGGAAGGCCCTTGACGAATACTCGGTGGCCCGGTTTGTCTGTAGTCAGAAGGATTCTTACAGTCGGCGATATCATCTTTCGTCTGGTTTACAATGGGGAATCCTGGAACGGTTGAATTGTATGGTCATTCTACGTTTAAAGTTGAGGAGCAAAGAAAAAATTCTCGTCCGTATTTTCTATTAATATATAATACATTTCTCCGTTTCAACGAAACCTTCCAAGTTTTTCTATGATATAATCTGACGATCATTATTGATCACTGGAATAATGGAACACATATGCGTTTCGCCTATCGTTTTCGAAACAGCTGACGTATTATTAATACCGACTCGTTCATCCAAACAAAAAACCAAAATTGAGGGATGTCGGCGAAATAGCAGGCACATGACTTATCGTTTCTTCCTTCCGTTTCCCTATTATTTTACGCGCGGTAAGGAACGAAAGGTGAATATACGAATTCTCATGAATAGTCCGGCGATCTGGAATTATTTTTCTCTCGGCGGACACGCCGAAAGATACAGCAGCTGGCTCACCTTACTTATTTTTCAACCAGTCACCCTTTATCTACCCGCTCTGGCATTTCTATTCTCGGCGAATCTTTTGCCTATTCCATCCGAGGCCGCAAGTTATTGAAGGGTCCGTTCGATTGCTTGACATCCTTCCGTTTCGTCGTGCACCATCCACGTTTCTTGTACGCCAGCGGAGGATGCTTGACCATATGTTGCTCACCGTAGAACATGTTATCCCGAACGTGACTCGAGTTTACGGGTCTGTCGTTTCGTAGAACGCTGGCGCTTCTCTATTTTAATGTTACTTTAGTCGCGCCGAATTGCATTGGAAACACTTCACGACAAAATATATATCAAGCTTTCCGAATGACATTCGGTTCAAATAGATATCCAACGAACCGTGTTTGTTCGTATAGTTCACACGTCTGGGGAATTTTCCCGTCCGCGGAAATTCGATTTGAACGCGCCTCGAATTTCGCGAAGGTGTCGAGTGGAAGAAAAAAAACCGTGGAAAAAGATTAATCGTCGAATTGAATCGTTCCTGCCTCGTTTATCTCCGCCAAAAACTGCGATCGGTTGATTCGGCTTGAGAATTCCACGGGCTTTCAAGATATCTGACGATTGCGTGCGCTGAACGACGATCTTTCGTTAGGAGCCGGCATCAAAGTATTGATCGACATTCTTACGCGTTACAAGCGAGAAATGTGCTTCAGCCAACTGCACGCGCGTGGAAGTGCTGACGAGGGAAAATCCGGAAGGGCAAACGAAGCTCTCCATAAAATAAAGCTCAAAACTGTATTTTCGACGAGCCTCCCTCTATTGAACTTCCTCGTATTCTATATTTTAACATTCACGCGAGGGCCCTTTACCCGGAAAGGGAAAATTGTTTACACGTCTGATGACTGACAATTTGCCTGGGCTCTGAAAAAGGCTGACGAAAACGTGAACCGGAGATTTAATGAAATTCAATCTTTTTCTTCCAATTTTAAAGGCAAAATGTAAAGCTTTGCATTAAAAATTATTTAAGTCACCTTGTCAAGAATAAGAAGAACCATTGTCTTTATTTCTTATGAATTTCATAAAAACAGTAATGTTCACTCTACCGAATGAGGAAACAATTATTCACAAAAATAAATTCATGGCTTTCCAAGAACGAATTCTTATGCTGGATTAAAAAAGAAGAATAAACGAAGGGATGGTGAAAGGAGGTATAGAAGGTTGCGGCAAAGACAAAAGTCGATTGCCTTACGAAGGTAGATTCCAATACCATGAATGGACTTTTAAGCAGGCGTGCGCCAGGCCCTTCGTATATCCCCTTTCATTCTTCGCTATTATCAGCTACGCTTTCCCTTCCTCCAACCTTTCACCCCCTCTGTCTGCGGATTCTTTGATCCGACCTCGTCCTGATTTCACGCGAAATTTCTCGCTAAAGCACCAGGAAAAACGTTAATTGCCGTAAAAAATTCTCCACATTGTTTCTTAGAATGGCGAAGGCGGGGAGTACAGATTCCTGAACTGCGTCTTTGGTATAAAGGCGAGAGGGGGGGATAATTATTAAGAATACAAAGTGGCGCTGGTGGACAGAAGAGGTTTTTGCTTTTCCACCGCGTGTAATTGAATTTTTTAGGCAGTGGAGGAAAGGGGCAGATCCTATTGGGGTTTCCCAGGGGCGATGCGACGCGAGGAAAAATGTTCTCACATGAATTGTATCCTTTGTGAAGTGCCATTAATTTCCCACCCTGGCCTGCTCCCCCTGTAACTTACCGTCCTATGCCAGCTTGGCCGTCTCATTTAACCAGCAGCTCTTGATTCAACGAGTCTGGCCTGATTCGTTTATCCATGATAACCGAACACCCGTATGTAAGTGGAAATCGAGTTCACTTGAGCCATTTGACGTATATAATACTTAAGACCTTCTTTCGTTCCGCCGTTTTATGGATTGGTATTAATTAACTCAATATCCCCGGCTCCGCTGCATCTGATGGCAGAATCGAATTCGATTAAACTTCAGTGATTTCATCTTCCTTGTGTCCTGCGAAAATGGATGCGCCTCGACAGAAAGGTTTTGAAAATACCTACTGCAAGTCTGATGTAATAATTCCAAACGAAACTTTGGAGCTCAATTTTTCGGTTAAATTGGACCTGTCGATTGGCCAGCGAACTAATATCCCTGAAATTGGCTGTAGTGAAGTTCTCCAAGTGGTATTTACTTAACGCGAGGATCTTGTCAGGAAACTTCGACAGTTGCCTGTTCTAGGTTCCACCTGCGGCTGTTTTGAGCTCTTCATTTAGTCGGGAGCGTTATGACAGTTTCGGCACTTGTTGCACAGTATCAGGGCACTAATTTCATCGCGTTGTCAATTGGAATCAAGCTGCTCCACCGGGTATTCCATCCATGTCAAAGCCGAATTAAAAGTATTTTTTAAAGGAAACGACAAGCTGTACTTTCAACTGCACTCGATATCGGCTTGTATATTTTATCGGAAATCCATTGGGATCAAAAGGGAAGCAGATTAAACCGGAAGTGATACGAGTTCACAGTCAGTGGCAAGCGAATTTTTCGTTCTGAATTTCGGGTGTTTGGATCGAATCCAGAAATCGTGCCGAACGATAAGATCGCGCTGATAATTAAGCGGGTTCGCGCGCCGTGCACCTTTACAATCGAAGAACTCGACGAACTTTTCCAGCCTGTCCAGCCTACTGGAAATCTGATAGCAGCGGATCGATAGCAATCTCCTTACGAGTATGTTGCACACTGGCACACGCAGATGATTTACGAGGCCGGTCCGTTGTAGCAGCACAGCCGGAGATTCTATTGTACGCGAACAAACGCTTTCCAACCCGTCTGCTGCTCGATGCCCAGTCTCTTGATACTAGGTATTCAGATAGCTTGTGTTCAACGCATTGATGCACGACCGCACCGTTACGATTACGTTCACGGATCCCGATCACCTTACTTCATTGTGTAACGGATCTATCTCTTAGAAAGAAGATTTCCGTCCAGGGAATTGAATCCTGTTTTGCACAGGAAATTTCTATCCATGGTACACTAAGGACTTGTAAAAAGAAATTCGTCTGAATGTTTAATGATTTTCATTCAGGAATCGTCGTCCGTGAAATCGAGATATTTTAATGCAATTTGTTTCTCGTTTTTAATTTAACTGAAGATATATAATGCAACTCGTGCACGTATTGCTAAATGATTTATGAAGGGAGTAACTGGATTGAATGTAAATTAGAGAGCGGGTGGCCCCATTTCGTTACGTAAGTGTAGGGAGGAAAGAATAAGGGTGGTTGGAAAAAAAAGTGTCGACCTTATCAAACCACGGGAACTGCCTTCTGCAACTTTGACAGAAGCAGGAGAAGCTTATTTATTTAGAAACGCGCTCGGTAAGGCGCCGTCCAGCGCTCTTCAGGGACTCGAAAAATAGGACAACGTTTTAAATCAATCGTCGTTCGTAGTGTATCACATTCTTTGGCGTTCTATCCACTTCGCACACCCCGGTGTGACTTAAATTTTTACGCTAAAATAGCTCCGAATATAAGGCGCAGAAGATTTACCCAGTCGTCCTTTATACCAATCGTTATGTTTATTATTTATTACCGTCCAATTAATTATCGCTGATAATATTGCACCGCACCTTGAACCATCCTGCTTCATGCTCGTCTCGCGATAAATACTGGAGATAAATTCGGTGCGTGAACTTGTTTATCTGCGTACGCTGAAAATAGAAAGTATTCGACGTCTCTAATTAACGAGATACACATTTTTAATCAACCAGTTCGAAACATCTGCACGGAATAATGATTGAACTGCACCAACGAGAGGCACAGAATTCGTATTAATATAAATTCTGCCGAGGTACCGTTTTGCTAATTTTTTTTAAACGAATTTCCTGCACCCTAGATAGTCTACAAACATTATTTCAAGAACATGTTCCATTGGGAAATATTTTTTTATTTCTACTCGATATACCTACCGAATTAATACACAGAGTTTCATTAACGTTTAATTAACTGAGTAATCCCTGCAATGCGAAGGGCTTCGTTAAAGAAAAATATTCAGATAGTGCTTTGCGTTGAAGCCAGAAATTTTTCTTCGTTTATATTGAAGCGAAATATAGGGGAAGAAGGTAACGGAGGATTATAAAAAAAAAGGCTTTTCCACCTTTTTTCTGTCGGTTAAAATCTTTCATATAGTTACATACCTTTTCGCTAGTCGCTTCTCCGTTCTCCCCACTTTCTCTGTCTCTTTATTAACCTACTGGCCTTGTGTTCACTGCGTCGACATATCTCGCAACTTTAAGCCTCTACATTTCGTCGCATGTACGTGTTTCACTAGATACAAGAAGTTTTGGTAACGCGGTACGTTTACAAACGTACATGAAACGTCGAAGAAATGAGCAATCGTCGGCCCACAACTAACCCATTTACGAGGGTAGAATCTTGCAACCCTCGTTACCCTAAGGCCAAGCACCGGAACGTGTCTTTGGTTCCTCGTAGTGTACACCTAATTCACTATCTGTACACGTACGACGTTACTGCCCCTCTGTTTGTGAAGCAATAAATAAAGAGAGCGCGTAAAACCTCTTCGATCAATTGATGCCAACCAGAAGCAAACTGATTAAGTAAATATTTAGCTTACGCGGTATATTTTTACAGTGAATCATTTAAATCAACTCGACGTGTCTAGCATAACGTATTTTTAACTTAATTATTAAAGATATATGCCCTACAATTGGCATATGTATAAGTAAATTCATCCTATGTCCTGATTAAACCGTATTAAAATTAGTCAAACTTTAAATCACTGTCACTCCGAGAATAATAATCCTTTTAATAATAAATCATACCCCGTTAGAAGCGCGAAAGCTTCCCCTTTAAAATGGCGTTTGCTGGAACTCGATAGGAGTTCCGGTTCCGGAGATATCGCGGTGTAAAGGAAAGGGTAATTTTTAATGATTTACTATCGTTGTCCTTGTCGCGCGCTCGGACCTCTCACTCGCACCTCGTCACTGACCTATCCCAAGCTCGCGACACGTGCAGTGGTCAGTGACAGAAGCTGAGTCAGCGGATTTTTACTATTACTACGTGCGAGTACGCATTTCTAGGAAAAAATGTGGGTCAATGAGTCGCGGGGGCCCATTCATAAAAATCCACGCGTCTTACAAGCCCTATGCAAACTTCAATGCCCTATATCTCAGGAACCGATCGAGATATCGGCACGGGACAAGAAGCAGCTTCAATGGCATGTTTTTTTCTACTTTTTGTGCGTATTTAGGATAAAAAAACATGATGTTCAATAACAGTTATTTCTGCTCCGATTTGGCATTTAATGCATATATTAAAGTATACTCCTGTACATGGCGTTCAATTGTTTGTATAATATACAATGTATCGTGGGTTAAATTTATTCAATACGATACAGTCCTATGTGTACGGGAGCGGCAGCTAGGAATGCATAAGGTGTGTACACGGCTTTATTAAAAGCACTCAGTATTTGCTCCCACTGTAAAATGTACGTCACCGTGATTCCTATGTTTAATGAATAGTTTGAAACATTTGAAATAAAGATGCCGATACGCTGCTATTGTGGACATCGGTTTTAACGTTTTATTTAGAGGGTATATTTTTCAATTTAAAACTACACGTATCCGATGCATAAATTCCATTAAACTGCTGCCTGCAGTAATGTTTTTCCTCTTTTTTTTAGCTGGACGCCGGAGAACGACGAAAATAGAACACATATAAATTTTGTTCAGGGTTTACGCAACGAAAGCGTACAGAATGCAATAGAATTCCGAAAAGTTCTGATATTTATAATGTCGCGTGTGTCATTTATATCGACAATTTTCGCCGTCTACGCGTATGGCAAATTGGAAATGAGCACGCCATGTAGTTTGCGCTTGTCACGGGGAACAACGGGAGAATTTTCATGTCGACAGAATCATGCTGACGGCACGATAGCTTCTACTTCAAGCTGCAGCAGTTACGAGAATTTCAAGCGCCGAGAGAGTCCGTCACCACAGTAATTTTCATTATGCCATCTGTTATTACTATAGTTTCCGTCGTAAAAGCTGATAGTACAATTTCGCAGTAGGGCCGTTTGTTTCTCCGTTTACGTTATTATATTTTCTCGTACAGGGCCAATTGTAATTGGACTTCTCCTTGGAGCGCAGCAAGACGATGCTCCGTGAAACTGAAATGACGGTTCGCTAACGACTTTATTTTCGCTTCAACAAATATCCGAGCAATGGAGTGACTGTATACCGATACACGAAACATGTAACAGCATAAAGCCAATGCAAACAATCAAATTCCTTTGGCGACTATAAAATCCTCAAAAATCAATCGCACGTGTAATCATAAAAGAAATGGAAATTCCTGTAATCTACCTAAAACTTGAAACGACCGTCTACAGGGTCCGGCGGAGTATTTCATCCCGCGTTTAATGGGGGGTTGGTGGAGTGATTCTGAACCACTTTTTCCTTTACCAAAATGTTGGTTAAAGCTTTGTTTTCGAGTTATTAACGAAAAACCCTGGCCAATCAGAGCGCTCAGGCGCGTGGCCGTCAACGGATCTCAACCTCAGTCGTGGTCGTGAATGAACGCATTGGTATGTGGAATTATTCGTTATTCATGAATAACAAATAAACTAATAAGTGTTCGATACGTTTATTCGTTATCCGAAGGAAATAAAGTATTTTATTATTTATGAATTATTTTTTGTTTAACAGCACGTTTTCAGGTGGATAAATTGTATTTTAAGAAAAACGATTTGGATAAATAATGTTAGAAAAAGTTAGACTTACCAATTCGTCCAGTGTTAACCTGCTCCGACGGCAGTGGGTCATTGACACTGGGTCATTGTGTCGATCCTGACCTTCCACAACATCTGATTCTACAGCCGTGTCGGTGCACGGTCACTTTTCTTACACGGTCACTTTTCTAGCATGGTCACTTCACTTAACAGTCACTTTCACTTTTTGGAACCATTTATCTTAAGGAGGTCGACACGGTGCCCCAGGAAGGGCCCCGGTGCCCCAGAAAGGGCCCCGGTGCCCCAAAGGACCCCAGTGCCCCAAGGAGCCCCGGTGCCCCAAGGAGCCCCGGTGCCCCAAGGAGCCCCGGTGCCCCAAAGGACCCCGGTGCCCCAAGGAGCCCCAGTGCCCCAAAGGACCCCGGTGCCCCAAAGGACCCCGGTGCCCCAAAGGACCCCGGTGCCCCAAGGAGCCCCGGTGCCCCAAGGGACCCCGGTGCCCCAAGGAGCCCCAGTGCCCCAAAGGACCCCAGTGCCCCAAAGGACCCCAGTGCCCCAAGGGACCCCAGTGCCCCAAGGAGCCCCAAGGGACCCCGGTGCCCCAAGGAGCCCCAGTGCCCCAAAGGACCCCAGTGCCCCAAAGGACCCCAGTGCCCCAAGGGACCCCAGTGCCCCAAGGAGCCCCAAAGGACCCCGGTGCCCCAAAGGACCCCGGTGCCCCAAGGAGCCCCGGTGCCCCAAAGGACCCCGGTGCCCCAAGGAGCCCCGGTGCCCCAAAGGACCCCGGTGCCCCAAAGGACCCCGGTGCCCCAAGGAGCCCCAAAGGACCCCGGTGCCCCAAAGGACCCCGGTGCCCCAAAGGACCCCGGTGCCCCAAAGGACCCCGGTGCCCCAAGGGACCCCGGTGCCCCAAGGAGCCCCAGTGCCCCAAAGGACCCCGGTGCCCCAAAGGACCCCGGTGCCCCAAAGGACCCCAGTGCCCCAAGGAGCCCCGGTGCCCCAAAGGACCCCAGTGCCCCAAAGGACCCCGGTGCCCCAAAGGACCCCAGTGCCCCAAGGAGCCCCAGTGCCCCAAAGGACCCCGGTGCCCCAAAGGACCCCGGTGCCCCAAGGGACCCCGGTGCCCCAAGGAGCCCCAGTGCCCCAAAGGACCCCGGTGCCCCAAAGGACCCCGGTGCCCCAAGGGACCCCGGTGCCCCAAGGAGCCCCAGTGCCCCAAAGGACCCCAGTGCCCCAAAGGACCCCGGTGCCCCAAAGGACCCCGGTGCCCCAAGGGACCCCGGTGCCCCAAGGAGCCCCAGTGCCCCAAAGGACCCCGGTGCCCCAAAGGACCCCGGTGCCCCAAAGGACCCCAGTGCCCCAAGGAGCCCCGGTGCCCCAAAGGACCCCAGTGCCCCAAAGGACCCCGGTGCCCCAAAGGACCCCAGTGCCCCAAGGAGCCCCAGTGCCCCAAGGGACCCCGGTGCCCCAAAGGACCCCGGTGCCCCAAGGAGCCCCGGTGCCCCAAAGGACCCCGGTGCCCCAAGGAGCCCCGGTGCCCCAAAGGACCCCGGTGCCCCAAGGAGCCCCGGTGCCCCAAAGGACCCCGGTGCCCCAAGGAGCCCCGGTGCCCCAAAGGACCCCGGTGCCCCAAGGAGCCCCGGTGCCCCAAAGGACCCCGGTGCCCCAAAGGACCCCGGTGCCCCAAAGGACCCCGGTGCCCCAAAGGACCCCGGTGCCCCAAGGAGCCCCAGTGCCCCAAAGGACCCCGGTGCCCCAAGGGACCCCGGTGCCCCAAAGGACCCCGGTGCCCCAAGGAGCCCCAGTGCCCCAAGGAGCCCCAGTGCCCCAAAGGACCCCAGTGCCCCAAAGGACCCCGGTGCCCCAAAGGACCCCAGTGCCCCAAGGAGCCCCAAGGAGCCCCAAAGGACCCCGGTGCCCCAAAGGACCCCGGTGCCCCAAAGGACCCCGGTGCCCCAAAGGACCCCGGTGCCCCAAGGAGCCCCGGTGCCCCAAAGGACCCCAGTGCCCCAAAGGACCCCGGTGCCCCAAAGGACCCCGGTGCCCCAAAGGACCCCGGTGCCCCAAGGGACCCCGGTGCCCCAAGGAGCCCCAGTGCCCCAAAGGACCCCGGTGCCCCAAAGGACCCCGGTGCCCCAAGGGACCCCGGTGCCCCAAAGGAGCCCCAAAGGACCCCGGTGCCCCAAAGGACCCCGGTGCCCCAAAGGACCCCGGTGCCCCAAAGGACCCCGGTGCCCCAAGGAGCCCCAGTGCCCCAAAGGACCCCGGTGCCCCAAGGGACCCCGGTGCCCCAAAGGACCCCGGTGCCCCAAGGAGCCCCAGTGCCCCAAGGAGCCCCAGTGCCCCAAGGGACCCCGGTGCCCCAAAGGACCCCGGTGCCCCAAGGAGCCCCGGTGCCCCAAAGGACCCCGGTGCCCCAAGGAGCCCCGGTGCCCCAAAGGACCCCGGTGCCCCAAGGAGCCCCGGTGCCCCAAAGGACCCCGGTGCCCCAAGGAGCCCCGGTGCCCCAAAGGACCCCGGTGCCCCAAGGAGCCCCGGTGCCCCAAAGGACCCCGGTGCCCCAAAGGACCCCGGTGCCCCAAGGAGCCCCAAAGGACCCCGGTGCCCCAAAGGACCCCGGTGCCCCAAAGGACCCCGGTGCCCCAAAGGACCCCGGTGCCCCAAAGGACCCCGGTGCCCCAAAGGACCCCGGTGCCCCAAAGGACCCCGGTGCCCCAAAGGACCCCGGTGCCCCAAGGAGCCCCAGTGCCCCAAAGGACCCCGGTGCCCCAAGGGACCCCGGTGCCCCAAAGGACCCCGGTGCCCCAAGGAGCCCCAGTGCCCCAAGGAGCCCCAGTGCCCCAAAGGACCCCAGTGCCCCAAAGGACCCCGGTGCCCCAAAGGACCCCAGTGCCCCAAGGAGCCCCAAGGAGCCCCAAAGGACCCCGGTGCCCCAAAGGACCCCGGTGCCCCAAAGGACCCCGGTGCCCCAAAGGACCCCGGTGCCCCAAAGGACCCCGGTGCCCCAAGGAGCCCCGGTGCCCCAAAGGACCCCAGTGCCCCAAAGGACCCCGGTGCCCCAAAGGACCCCGGTGCCCCAAAGGACCCCGGTGCCCCAAGGGACCCCGGTGCCCCAAGGAGCCCCAGTGCCCCAAAGGACCCCGGTGCCCCAAAGGACCCCGGTGCCCCAAGGGACCCCGGTGCCCCAAAGGACCCCGGTGCCCCAAAGGACCCCGGTGCCCCAAAGGACCCCGGTGCCCCAAGGGACCCCGGTGCCCCAAGGAGCCCCAGTGCCCCAAAGGACCCCGGTGCCCCAAAGGACCCCGGTGCCCCAAGGGACCCCGGTGCCCCAAAGGACCCCGGTGCCCCAAAGGACCCCGGTGCCCCAAAGGACCCCGGTGCCCCAAAGGACCCCGGTGCCCCAAGGGACCCCGGTGCCCCAAGGAGCCCCAGTGCCCCAAAGGACCCCAGTGCCCCAAGGGACCCCAGTGCCCCAAGGAGCCCCAAAGGACCCCGGTGCCCCAAAGGACCCCGGTGCCCCAAAGGACCCCGGTGCCCCAAGGAGCCCCAGTGCCCCAAAGGACCCCAGTGCCCCAAAGGACCCCAGTGCCCCAAGGGACCCCAGTGCCCCAAGGAGCCCCAGTGCCCCAAAGGACCCCGGTGCCCCAAGGGACCCCAGTGCCCCAAAGGACCCCGGTGCCCCAAAGGACCCCGGTGCCCCAAGGGACCCCAGTGCCCCAAGGAGCCCCAGTGCCCCAAAGGACCCCGGTGCCCCAAGGGACCCCAGTGCCCCAAAGGACCCCGGTGCCCCAAAGGACCCCGGTGCCCCAAGGGACCCCGGTGCCCCAAAGGACCCCGGTGCCCCAAAGGACCCCGGTGCCCCAAGGAGTCCCAGTGCCCCAAGGGACCCCAGTGCCCCAAGGAGCCCCAGTGCCCCAAAGGACCCCGGTGCCCCAAAGGACCCCGGTGCCCCAAGGGACCCCAGTGCCCCAAAGGGCCCCAGTGCCCCAAAGGACCCCAGTGCCCCAAGGAGCCCCAGTGCCCCAAAGGACCCCGGTGCCCCAAAGGACCCCGGTGCCCCAAAGGACCCCGGTGCCCCAAAGGACCCCGGTGCCCCAAGGAGCCCCAGTGCCCCAAAGGACCCCGGTGCCCCAAAGGACCCCGGTGCCCCAAGGGACCCCAGTGCCCCAAAGGACCCCGGTGCCCCAAAGGACCCCGGTGCCCCAAGGGACCCCGGTGCCCCAAAGGACCCCGGTGCCCCAAGGACCCCAGTGCCCCAAGGAGCCCCAGTGCCCCAAAGGGCCCCGGTGCCCCAGGAAGGGTCATTGACACTGGGTCATTGTGTCGATCCTGACCTTCCACAACATCTGATTCTACAGCCGTGTCGGTGCACGGTCACTTTTCTAGCATGGTCACTTCACTTAACAGTCACTTTCACTTTTTGGAACGATTTATCCTTCCTGCGTTTAAAAAATTGTGGCTCCGAAAGGCACCCAATGCAATTGTGGCACCCAATACAAACATTTGGTTGTACTCCTGGTTTGAACGATACATCTTGCTCGTACGAATAGTCGAATGACTCTGCCAGCTTAAGCGTTTCCTAGGTTCTACATAGATGAACATTCGTTAAGGAAGGGATATTGTTATAATAGAATGCAGAGGAAATGTTTCTTACTGGAACGCTTAAGTGGCTAGCAGTTTTGGCGTCAACCTCCACTACACGAAAGAATACCCATGCGCTCTAGGGAGTCGCATGGTTTTCGTAACTACGAACTCCGATTGCGAAGAGAGACCACACACACCAGACAGTGTGGGATTACACTGTTCGAGAAATTTCAATAGAAGCGGAGTTCGTAGTTACGAAAGCCATGCGAACCCCTAGAGCGCATGGGTATTCTTCAAAAGTAACCGTGCACCGACACGGCTGTAGAATCAGATGTTGTGGAAGGTCAGGATCGACACAATGACCCACTGCCGTCGGAGCAGGTTAATACGTGGACGAATTGGTAAGTCTAACTTTTTCTAACATTATTTATCCAAATCGTTTTTCTTAAAACACAATTTATCCACCTGAAAACGTGCTGTTAAACACAAAATAATTCATCAGTAATAAAATACTTTATTCCTTTCGGATAAGGAATAAAAGTATCGAACACTTATTAGTTTATTTGTTCTTCATGAATATCGAATAATTCCACATTATTCTTAATTTAAGACGATGTAACATATGCCGCACGGTTCCCTCGATATCCACGCTGTCCCGAGCGCGATTGAGAGCCACGCGCCCGGGCGCTCTGATTGGCCAGTGTTTTTCGTTAATAACTCAAAAACGAAGCTTTAACCAACATTTTGGTAAAGGAAAAAGTTGTTCAGAATCACCCCACCAACCCCCCATTAAACGCGGGATGAAATACTCCGCCGGACCCTGTATATATTCACTCTGTAAGCCGAAGACACTCTTATGCCCGTGAATCCAGAGGGGAGAGGTGTGGCGGTTAAAGACACCCTCAGGATCCATGAGTTTATCGATCCAATGACGACACGGCGCGACGGCACAACTACGCATACTCTCTAACGGATAATTCTGTTTATTACAGATAAACTCAGGATGGCCGCTGGGGCCTGAGCTTTGCGACATGTGGGCCAGCAGCGACGTTCTCTGCTGCACTGCTTCGATATTGCATCTGGTGGCTATCGCGGTCGACAGATATTGGGCAGTCACCGATCTCAATTATATACAGGTTAATTAACACTGCCGCGGTCGGCAGGTAGTCGGGTGACTAGAACGGTAACGAGTGACGAACTTACGTCACGATCCGCGCGGCTAAGGTTCCGGTGAGACGACATCGTATGTATCGTGAAAGGAGATTAGGACACGCCGTGGAAACGCCTCGTATATTGATCCTAGAATGCAATTCGATAATCGGACTCCGGTGCCCCGCTCCCTTTGTGCGACCGGAGATCATTAAAGCGGAGGATGCAATTAGTAGGGTTATTGCGTGCACCGCCGCGGTGGGATCGTTTGTTCCTCCTTCTTGAGGAAGAATTCCGTTGAATCGCGGGGAATAGCAGCGTCGTGCAATAATGCACTTTACTCTCTGGCGACGCTTACGAAAGAAATTAGAAATTTCAGTAGCCTTTCGCGCGGCAGCGTGGTTAAACGTTCAAAGAAATTAAGGCTCATCGTGGAATTTCATTCGGTTTCGGACCGTGTATTAGTGCGAGTGTAACGAGACTACGTGCACAATTTGTACCCGGTAATCAGGCTTGCATCGTATCAATGACGGTCAATAGTTAATCAAATCTAAATCCGTCTGATATCCTGCCACCGACGCGTCGCCCGCATATTCTCGAGATAGTTGTCCCACAATGGGATCCCAGACTCAGGATTGCTACGATACCCTTGCAGTTCAGGAAGCTGGACATTTCGTATCATTTATGGATCGCTCGGTAATTATTCAAGCGAGCGTGCATTAAAACAGTAAAACTGGCTTTCTGATCTGCACGTGAATTTCTCTATTCCCTTGAACAGAGAGGGATAAGAAGAAATATATGGAACGGTGGAAAGAGGAATCCCAAAGTTAGGAGTCCCGCCAATTCTCGCGTGTAATATCCGGTTAAAGAATCTCTTTACTTCCAGGCGAGGAATCCGCGACGGATCGGTACGTTGATCGTCGCCGTCTGGGTGGTGTCTTTAGGAATCTCGTTGGCGCCCCAGCTTGGCTGGAAAGATCCCGATTATTTGGACCGTATCGCCGCTGGAAAGTGTATGGTCTCTCAGGATCCTGCATACCAGGTTGGTGATCCTGAATCAATCGCGACCGTTCACGAAATTGTTCGGAAAATTAGTTCAGCTCCATGTTTGCACGATCGGCTAAGAAATTGACCGTCGATCCATAAATAACATTTAAGTAACACTGTTACATTATTCAGTTTGTTTTTAGAAACGCGTTTAAGGAAAGGTTTAAAGGTGGACTTTCTTAAAATACCTTGCAGATCTTTGCCACTTGCGCCACTTTCTACCTACCCCTGCTCGTTATTCTATTCCTGTACTGGAGGATATTTCAAGCGGCACGGAAGCGAATTAGAAAGAGACCGGGGACTATCGTGCAACCACCTCGTGAAAGAAGAGGCATTCTTAGACTCGTCACTAGAAGGTTCCCGCTTCTCCATGACTTTGAATAGATGCACGCTTACGAAACTTAATAAGGGCACGCCTTAAGTTGCTCTTATTTATTTATCATCTTCGCGAAACGTGCTTGCGGGTTTCAGTCTAATTGCGTTGCTGAATCATCCAATTTACAACCATTATATACAGCACATTACCGTAATCGTTTGCAAATCGCATTATTTCCAAGTTGCAAATGTAATGAAAAATATATATCGACAGACTCCGCAATGGGACACGACTTGATTTCAGACCAAGAGAAGAATCAACAGCGTTCACCATAACCAAGTCCACTCCGGATCACTCGTCGATCTCGCCAGAGAAATCGTCGTCGTACAACGGGGCAAATGCAGCACAGTCTACCACCGTCACCCCGTCTGCAGTGTCCACAACGACAACGATCACCACGACCACCGTGACGAATCCATCTAGCAGTCATTCCACTTCCTGCAGTAGAAGAACACGCGAGACAATTGAATCGAAACGCGAGAGAAAAGCCGCGAAAACGCTCGCGATAATCACCGGGGCGTTCGTCGCGTGCTGGCTGCCCTTCTTTCTGGTAGCGTTACTTCGGGCAACGTGCGAAGCCTGCGACCCACCGGATTTGATAGCAAGCGTCTTCCTGTGGCTGGGCTACTTCAACAGCACCCTGAACCCTGTGATATACACGGTGTTCTCGCCAGAGTTCAGGCAGGCCTTCAAGAGGATGCTCTGCGGTGGTACAAGGATAATTCGCTGACAGTGGATTTAAGCTCGAGCATTTCCCTAGCGAAAGAATGGAATAAAATTGACTTGCGTGCGTGTATGAGCGTGTGGATGTTCGGTACGAGTGGACGCGTGTGCATCTTGTGTACATAATACAGTTACTAATTAAATCCTCCTTCCTCTCCTTTAGATAGTGTTCATCTACCGTGTCACGTACTTAGGCATGCCTTAGAAAATCCGTAGAATTTTTTCCTCGACAGTTTTTTCGCTGAAGCGACAAATTTAAGGACCGTCGACGATGTTTGGGTCGCGAACGATAATAAAACCTCGGCGTATTGTCGACGTTGCCCTGAAAAACGCCGCGCGATAACGAATTTTTAAAACGCGCGATACACCGTGGCCTGTTTCCCGTCGACGGCTGTTTCACGTCGTAGCGACCGTTCCTAAAGATAGCGTAACCCTACGTGAAAAATGTCCTCTTTGACATAGCTTTATATCCGTCGGATATGATTAACGATAAGACACTTTATCTGCTAACGTTTAGTTACTACTCTAGGGGAGAAGAGACACCGGCGTCACGTTTTCGAGCGGAGCGAATCGAAACGACGAAAGGGGAGACCGATCGTAATCGCGGGATATAAGATTATCGCTGGTGACCCAGTTGTGGCGCCGGCGATAATTTCCATTAATTATATCGGGATTTTAATTAAAGGAACATCTCTAATGCTCGAACAGAGGTGCCTATGAGCGTGTCCTCGCCTGTTCGTGAACGAGAAACGCGGTTCGAAATATTCTTCCATTAACTTCTGTTCGGTTTTCTATATTCAACAGAGGCGGTATCAGTTGTTGCAACTGTTGCTGCCGTTCGGATTATCGAATTTTTTTTTAGCGCGCATGCATCTGAAGGGAGGAGATAATTAAATTGAATGAATTGCACGAGCCGCTCGAAACCCTGCCGATATAAATACGTATACGCAACAATTGTCGTCTACAGATGTATAAACGTTCATTTCCTTCGTTGCTGGCCGCGAAACCTCTCTGCGATTGCCACATTAACGATAACGATTTAATAGGTAGACTTAGACAGTTAACGACGAATAGATTGCCGATCTCTCTTCGACAAAAGGTATCGTAGTGCTCGCCGTTGATCCATCGAATACTCGCAACTCTCGACGACTCGTTCACGTCGTTCTATTGTATATAATTATGATATGTCTATAATAACTATTACCCCCATCCCCCGCCCCCGAGGAACCGCTGAATCGAATGTCAAAAAAGGAATAAAAAAGAATGGCCAGGACGATACAGCTTGGACCATGTAAATTCGCATCGTTGTTCTCGAGCAGCAGATGACTGAAATTTTACGTTTCCGAGTACGCGTTCAATTGCTCATGATTTTAACTAGACACCAGACGCATCGAAAGAGACCGTCTTCCACGATCATTCGTGCAGATCTATTGCGTGCCTATTTCGCTAAATCTATGCGCCCCCTCTTTTCCTTTCCAAGGCGGTTTATTTTTATTTTCTTTCCCGACGATTTAACACGAGAGGAGTTGATAAAGAATCACCTTCTTAGGTAGCTGTCTTTTTTAATTTTCTTATTGAAAAGGTAAACGCGCAAAAACGATCGGCGACGCTGTTACATGTCATCAGACGATTGTATCAACGATCGTCCAAAAACGCCTTAACGTGAATTACCGCTCACCTGTGAAAATAATCTTTTACGCGAGATACGGTAAACAGGTGAGCGGAGTAAAATGAAGGAAGCAAACGAAAGCGGACGTATACCAAGTGGCAATATGTGCTACGGTGCATTTGTCCTGCGATCTAATTAGTTTAAGGCTGCGGCTTTTTTCGACGATACAATATTACATTAACGGGGAAAAGCGAAATAAGAAATGGTTGTAAATTGCAAGCCAAAGAGGCAAAGAAGGAAGAAACAAGTACGTTTACAACGATGCTTCGCATGTATATTGTTTCTTTGCAATCACTGATGTAAATAAATGCAACAGTTTCAAAATGGTCGGCCAAAGTTGCTCGGCCGGCGTCAACTTGATGTTCTGTGGTTTGTTACCCGCTCATTTCTCACCTCTTTTCGTTTTCGTCGAAAACCTTCTGTTTCATTAAAAAGGGAAAACAAAGAATCCAAATTATTTCACGACGAAACCGCGCCGCGAGAAGTTTCATCGATTGAATATGCTGATTAGCGATAATTATTCCTGCGGCATCGATGGGATAATGTACCGGATGCTGAATCGTAATTAGAGAGCATATCTTTATCATTTTCTGCCGGTGCGCAATATTGAATCATAATCGGTTCGATGAAATACTACAATGTCGATATCCATAGAAATGTTCGAGCCATTGGTTAGCAAACACCGATATTGTTACTACTAATCGTCCTCTCTGAATAATGACAGGCTGCGCTGCGTTTAATAGCAAAGAATGAAACTTAAACTATCTGCTAGTCCTCTATTTAAACGGAAAATTAGTATTCCTATTAAAATTCCATCTATGGGCTGGAGAAACTTACGAATCAATAACCGAAAACTGTTTACAACAGAATCGTTCAACCATACGATATCGTTGTAACGCCTCTGTGATAAGAAATTGTTATCAAACGTGTAGTTCTGTAACGTTCAGAAAATATTCAGATCCAATAACTAGTATCGCCGGGAACATCGACGGGGAAGTTACAGTGAAATGTTGAAAATGTTGCTTGCAATTTTATTGTACGTATCATATATATTTTTTAAATATTCTTCGAGACCAAATGAATGAAGGAAATTAAGTAAACACTTTCAACGATTGCGCAGATATTCTACGGTGATTTTTACCGATGCCAGAGTACTCGTTTTCGAGAAGAATAAACCTCATCTGTGCTTAACCAACGATTGTGTTGAATTCGGTAATTATAGTATTATTCTAACAAAGTGAGGATAGAATCTTTTATTTTTACGATCGTTTCGAACAGCTAGGGGAATGATAGAGAACATGAACAGTTCCGTGGACCCATGCGTGGACTTTTATAATTATGCATGCGGTAATTGGCCAAAAATCCGTCCACTTCCAGTCGGAGCACATTCCTGGATAATGCGAATGATCTCTGAAAGGGAAACTAAACAGAAAGTCGAGGGTAAGTTCGACTTGTTATTCGTCAACTTCGCCCGGATATAATGGAACGATTTTACAGAGATGTTGAAGGAAGACTCGCGGGACGATGAAATGCCTTCGGTAAAAGTAGCGAAGCAATGGTACAAAGCCTGTATGAACACAGGTATCTAATTAAATTAAATTCCAATTTAATTGAAATATCAAATTTTATTTACAGTGGAATATTGACCAATTGCAAGGGAATAATATTAAAAATTATAAACAAAGAACAAAGGAATATTATGTTTTCTTCGACACTATTCTATTCTTCTTCTTTACGTGTTCGTAGACGATATGAATAAACGGGGTATGAAACCATTGCTGTTTACATTGAATAAGATCGGTGGATGGCCAATAATAATGGCACGAAACAAGGGGAATAGGAGTTACGAAAAATGGCAGAACATCGACGATTATTACGCTCATTTAACGGGATACAATTTATTGCACGATGTTCGGGTCGCGGCGTATGGCCGAAATACCAAAGTGCTGAGTGTTGTGGTAGGTAATCGATCGTCGAGTGCGTGATAATTTGTACAACTTTCAAAAACCTTTTAGATCGATGTCCCAAACATGCCACAGTATTCGTGGATGCTGGAGGAATTGCCTGCAAATGAAAATGAAACAGAGAGCTCCGGCGTAGGTGGGAGTAAATTCAGAGTAGATGAAAAATATCGGAAATTCATTAAAAAGATTGTTTCAAGCGCGGCTAAAGCTCAAGGATTTAATGTGCCAAAAGTTCAGCTGGAAGAAGACATCGACGACCTACTTAACTTCACGTGGAAACTAACAAAGGTATCGCGAGCATAAAAAACGTATCACACTGCTGGGAAATTTTGTGCAATTAAAGCAATGCTTTTCCAGATAACTACCCTAATGGATGGTTACGTAAATATGACTATAAAGGACTTTCAAAATTGGTATAATGATTTAGAACCACGTACGGAAAATTCGATGGTAGAGACTTTATCATTCTGATTCTTCCTTTATTATTCGTTTATCTCTGAACAGCGATCGTATAATTGCAGGTGAATTGGGAAGATAAAATCATTGGTATATTTAAAGAATCAGGCATCGATCTGTCTAACGATACTACGATCAAAATAGTCTCCCCTGGTTATTTCGAGATGCTGGCTCCCCTGCTGGACGAAACTTCGAGCAGAACCATTGGTAAGTATAATTGCACTGGCAATTACGGGTTCATTCTACACACTTAATCCTTCCTTACAGTGAATTATCTTCACTGGAATTTCCTCTCGAGTGCAATCAAAATGACCACCGACAAAATGAGAGTACTGTGTGAGAAAATGACTGGAGACGACACGGGGAAACAATCCAGGTTCGTACGACAAATTCATTAGTCCAAATGTTTGGATGGTGTTCGTGGTAGAAACGAAAGGTGAACAAAGCCAAGCTGATTTGGCATAGTGAAGGTATTAAAATTCGAAGGGTATCTCGCGTTGAAATTTCGCACAGCTATGGAAACTGGAACGGTGTCTCGAGTAGAATACGGATGCGGTCCAATTTAGATTATGGCATTGCGGCACGTGGCGACAATTTAATTTGAATTAGTCGTGTGAATTACCTGGCCACGAACGGCGCGATTACTTTCGAATTATTCGCAGGTCGGACGCCTGCATCGAGGAAGCGCAAATGAGCGACGTTATTGCGTACGAATATATGAGGAGATATTTCGATAATGGCACTATAAAATTGGTACGATCTTTTTCTCCATGACTTTTCATTGAAAAAGGAGACCATCAAATGCAGGTCGTAGTGTTACTTTTTTTTGTCTTTTTTTTTACGCGTTAGGCACTCGATGCGTTGAGTGATATGGAGAAAGAAATGGAAATTGAGATTGGTCAGTCGAATTGGGCAAGCGAGGAGATAAAAAGTTTAGCTTTGAGGAGGATCAAATTTGTAAAAAAAAATATTGGCTATCCAGATTGGTACAATAACGCAACTATCATGGAAAATTATTTCGGTGACGTGAGTGAATTCTTGTCTTGTGTTAATATGAATTAAAAATTAATCAGGGTAAACGGATTAATAATTGCAGCTTACGATGGGGTCGACCTACTTTGAAAACGCATTGAGATTGCAAAGATACTATAAACTGAGAGAGCTGTGGCTTTTGAGGCACAAAAACGACGTTAAACCGTAACTATGTTTAGACTAATTAATCGAGATTATTGAGCTTAAATTAAATGACCCTTGTTTAATTATTTTTTATTGTAGATGGCTCGTCGACCCTTTAACACTGAATGCATTTTATTTGAGCGAATCGAACTCAATAAGTGAGTGCTATTAATTTTCGTTATTTAATTCAAGACATCACGTAAAATAAACATTTTTTTTTATATATTTACGTAGCTATGCCCTTGGTCAATCTACAGAGCCCCTTTTTCAGTGGCACTCAACTAAAGTATGTATTAAAATTCTCGCTTAATATTTTATAATAATAATCATTTCTCCCCAGCTTGATTAACTATGCTCTGACTGGATATTTGATGGCACACGAATTGTATCATCCATTTGATGAATTAAGTTAGTACTCCTCTTTCAATAGATCAATCATTTGTGCTTTTAATAATAGAAAAACATTTTCAGAACGCCTTTTCAATGAGCACGGTGCTGAAATACGCTGGCCAAAAACCATGACAGGCGAGTACTATAAGAGTGCCCAATGTTTCGTTCAACAATTTAATGAATATACCTTGGACGGAACTATCTCCGGCCCAAAAATCGAGGCAAGTGTTTCTCCTATATTCAGATGCTCAGAGAAGATGATCATTGAAAGAAAAAATTGATTTATAGCATTATGGTAACCAGACTTTCGACGAAAACATGGCAGATACTATGGGATTAAACACTGCGTTCAAAGCTTACAAACGAAGAGAACGAATAAATGGAATACCGGAACCTACATTGCCCGGATTACATTGGTTCAGCAATGATCAGCTATTCTTCCTGTCTTTTGCTAATGTAGGCAATTCAAAAGCAATACAACTTTTCCATCAGACCAACTTTACTGTAACCGAGAAATATTTCATTTTTCATTTCGTTGTTCTTTTTTTGTTTTAAGTTATGGTGTGAAACAAGAAATCCTGAGTCATTAGTCATAGAAGCAAAACTAGACTCGCACAGTATGCCACGTTTAAGGGTACTTGGATCCCTGTCCAATAATCAGGAATTTGCAAAAGCATTTTCCTGTCCCCTGGGCAGTCCAATGAATCCTGAGAAGAAGTGCAATATTTGGAAAGTGTAGAAAGGTATAATTTCATTGGAATTATTAACACGAACCAATTAACACAACATTTACAATGGAAACGATACTAAACGCAACTGAGATATTACGGTCAGTGCTGTCCAACGAAAGTGGCGTTTATAAACAACTGCAATTACTTCGATTTCTAAGCAAACTGGAACCATGATCGAGCGCCTCAATTAAAGCTAGCAGTCTAAGCTACAATCTCCAATGAGGTGTTAACAATATTCCATGCTCGATTCATTTTCTATAATTAATTAAACAATTTTCACAATTATTATTGGTAACTGGACAACGTTGCAGCAACAAGACAATTTTTGGTGTGTAGTTTATCCTTTGCCCTTTCATTTGACACCTCATTTATTAAAAAATGACCACCAGCAGCCGAGATAAAATATTTTTAATTTTACTCGCTTTCTATAATATCAGAGGACACAAATTAACGCTAGCAGTATAAGCTACCATCTCCAATAGGTGTGAACATCATTCCATGTGCAGTTCATTTGTTATTAACAATTAAACAATTGAAATTGTTATTACGGTCAAATGGATATAGTTACATGACCGGGGTATTTTTTCTCGTGTAGCTTATTCGTTTCCCTTTCATTTGACACCTCATTTATTAAAAAACAACCAGCAGGAGCCAAGATAACAATTTTTTAAAATTTTGTCGATAACGATTAGTCGAGAACCGGACATGTGGCGCCATCTCGCGTTTGAGGCCTTTTTCACAGTTTGCCGCACCGCCAAAACCGAAATCCTGGATTACATCGTCAATTTAAACAATTGCGTTTTTCTCGGCTTCTAGTACGTACTTTTTAATCGGACTTGTCTTAAATTAAAGCTACGGACCATAACTATCTCCTCCAACAGTTGCAACATTATGGCATTTTTGGTTTAAAAGTTATTAACAATTAAAAAATCCGCAAAAATGCATTCCGGGTCACTGCAATTATCTCGGCTTCTGGAGGCGCTAGATCAATGATCGAGTGCTCAAAATGAAGGTAAAGGATGCCGCTACATGACAACACGCGATTTACAAATGCTGCATGCGCTGTTTATTTGGTATAAACAAATTAATCATTCGTTTGAGAATTGCACCGAAACTATACATGAGGGCCGTTCCAAACGTGCAGGAAATTGATCCCTGAGTGAAGAGCTTCAATTTGAGACTTCGTTGATTACAATCGGCTCAGCAGAAGCCGAGATAATTCAATTTGTTTAAAGAAATTATAAACAAATGCGATTACTGCCTCTTCCTGGCTAGGTACATCAATGACCAAAGGACATAAATTGAAGCCAGAGATACAAGCTACCACCTCCAATAAATAAGTGTGAACACTGTTCCATTATTATTTAATGTGTTATAAACAATTAAACAATTAAAATTGTTATTACGGCCAACTGCATACAGTTACAGTAACAGAATATTTTTTCTCGTGTAGCAGCATCCTTTAGCTTCATTTTAAGCACCCGATCATTGATCTATCGCCTCCAGAAGCCGAGATAATTGCAGTCACCCGGCATGCATTTTTGCCGATTTTATAATTGTTAATAACTTTTAAACCAAAAATGCAATATTGTTGCAACTGTTGAGGGAGATAGCTATGGCCCGTAGCTTTAATTTAAGATGAGTCCGGTTAAAAAGTACGCACTAGAAGCCGAGAAAAACGCAATTGTTTAAATTAACGATGTAATCCAGGAGTTCGGTTTCGGCGGTGCGGAAAACTGCGAAAAAGTCTCCAAACGCGAGATGGCACTACATGTCCTGTTATCGATGTATCGTTACCGACAAAATGTTTAAAAATTCTTATCTCGGCTCCTTATGTGCTTAGTTTTATTTAGGAAGTGAAACGAGAATGATTCGTCCTCGAATTTGTTTTCATTTTTATTTAATGATCAGGAAGTGTAATCTTGCATCAAGTAAAGAGAATAGATCTAGAGCGTTTCGATTGTAGGTCCGTCTCCGACAGGACCGGGATGATATCCAAGGTTCCGCTTTCCTCGACACTCGGTTTTCTGAAGAACAGGTCTCTCAGTAACGCGCCTTCGGTGGAGGGTTCTTCCAGATCACCCTTGCTCTTGATGCGTGTATTTTGTGCACGATACAAGATGAACTCCTTATCGAATTCTTCTTGAACACTTCTCCTATAGATAGATACATTGGTACAATAAATGTCCAAAAGCTAAACTGTTCCTCTGAATTTTGATTGTAATTTCAATAATCACATTATCCCAATTTTACCAAGAAACATTACACCAGCTAATTTACCATTTTTTATACCATATTCTCTAACAAAGATTAAAATTTAAATTACAAAATGTTGAAATTAAATTATGTCATCCTCCTCATAACAAAGAAATCACTCGAGATAAACCAATATTTTCTTTCCCTCCGCCAGCCAGATAAAATTAAAGTTTATCCCTTTATTCCGTATCCTCAAAATTTAATCTAACTTTCCAATAATTATCCACGAGTTAATCGTGTTCCCTTACGCTATTATCTCCGACTCCTCTGTTTGACACGCTTGGTTACTTTTTCTTATTGCATCCCTGTAGCGTTCTAATCTCTCCGCCTCCAATAATTCCTTCGTTCTCTGAAACTCGGTCTCCAGTACGTCGCTTTCGGTTTGCTTCATCGTCAACGCGTTCTGCAACCGGGATTTCTCCTGCACCAAATCCCTGACGGTGTCCGTGATTTCGAGAAATTGTTTTTCCTGCGCGGTGATCTGCCGTGTCAACAGCTCGAGCATACGCGAAACTCGACTTTTCAGCTCATTCGTCTCGTCCCGGGATTGCCTCAGCTAGCAAAATACCATGAAACGCGAGATCAAACAGGATTTTTCAGCCCACCGTTCGTTTCGTTTTATTTATTTCGTTTCGTGTATTTGGCCGATTGCTCTGCCACGCAAAATACACCCGTCCCCGTTTGATCACCGAAGTTAAACTGCATCGGGCACGGTCAGAACATAGATCGAGTGCAAGCAATCTGCGAAGTCCGTGTGCTGTCGGCATGATAACTTGGCCTCCTCACACAGGACTATAATTTACGGCTAATAAACGACGCGAATGAGGGTTGTAACATCTTGGATTTTCGAATGATGCTCCATCTGAATGGTTTTGGTAGGGTACAGGGCACAACATCGATATGTCGGCAGTACTTCGACAAAATGATGGTCTGGGAAACAACTACAAATCACCCCTGGAAACCCTAATCCAGACCCTGCTTTTACGATCCAACCGTGTGTGCCTGACTTCCCATATACGTCAGAGACATAGGTAGAGCACGGTTTTCACTATCGCTGTTCATCACGCCTGTATTTATTTCATTTCTCTGTTCGGTCCGTCATTTTTCAAACCCAGATTTCCTCTATCTACTACGTTCTCCCTTACTTCCTTTTTTTTATTAACGCGAACATATATGATACGCGAGAATCGATAAAGGATAAACTGTTTTGTATCGTAGAGGAGGCGGAAACTTTATATTACTTGGTGTTCTAATTGCTGCCTCTCAGTTTCACGATGGTCCAGTGATTTCTGGTACTGGTTCCTCATAGCTTCCTTCTCGGTTTCGCTCACGACCAACTCTGACTTGGCGTCGCGCATCTCCTTGGTGCATCTACGCGAAAAACAGTACGCTACCAGTGTGTCGCCGCGAAACGTACGGGAAATTGAACTGCCGCGTGGTATTACGCAAATTGTTACGAGCAACTTTAAACGAAAAGAACCCCGGCCTTCCATCGATTTTACTTTCCGCCGCGGCTTCAGAGGTCGTTCGATACTTTTTGTGTCCCGTTCCAACGGCGTTACGTGCTCGCGAGAAATATTTCGTCGCGTGTAAAGTTCTCGTAAAACCGACCATTCCGCCGGCCCCTTTTAATTATGAAATTCCCAATCGACACTTTGCTCGCCGTGGTAGAAGTGGAAAGTATGACAAGCGTATAATCGTATGCGCTATTATGTCGCCGTTATCTTAAACGGAGATTGAGTGTCTATCTCGTGCACAGATATGCAGATCGTGGAAAAATAATCCCGAACCTTAATCCGCAGTCCTTTGCGTTAGTAAACGGGCTTGTTCCCGTAGGTTATTTCAGGTGGCTAGTACACAGAATACAAATTACACGGTGAAACTTTTAATAGCGAAATTCGGGTTTAATCGGTTTCCATTGTTCAATATTTCCACGCTGTTCATATACTTTGAAACAAATATGAACAGATTCTAAAGTGATCTTAAAAAAATCACGTGAATTGGAATTTGAACGTTCACTGCCACTCGTTGAAATTAACAAAGAGATAAAGCAAAGGTGGCCATAGATGAATTAATAAAACTGCTGTAGTGAGAAACTTGAATACACCGTAGGAAATAACTTGTATCGAAATCAATATATATGTGCAATCAAATATTAGAAGGCAGTGATAACGACAACATTTCCATTCACGAAAGTGCAGCCCCCGCGGGTATTAATCCAGGAGGCGTCCCGGTACAAAGTGTCTGGGGAGAGAATTTACTTAATCAACTGCTTAACCAGCTGAGCTATCCTTTTCCTGTCAGCGGGACAGAGATCTTGAATGTGCGGGAACGAGGCCGTGTTCCCGTCGGCGTCCGCTGTCTCTCCTCTGCATTTCCAGCAGAATTCCTCGTCAGCCTTCACCTCCTCGCTCTCTGTCGAGATCGTTTGTCTGCTCGAAGATTAAACAGTTACAACGTTTCCCTTTATTAACGGAAACGAATGGACGCCGCGCTGTCCGACCCGACACGCAACCAAACATTTCTGAAAGGGATTTCCCCTGATCCGGACATGAAACGTCCCGAATATTCGGCACTGATTCAAGATACAGAAGCACCGAGACGTGCAACGTGCACGTCGAGCCAATTCAATTTTCGAGGAAATCCCGCAGGACCTCTATTATCATAGAGGATATGCAAATTTATCATTTTACCATCGATAACTTCGTTATTCCGGTTGCGCAAAGAGGATGGAAATGAAGATCACATGGAACAAACAGAATGGATTTACGTTGTCCCGGTTTGAATGCGTTTCGCTCGCGTTCGGCTTTCGTTTCAGTCGGATCAAAGAATAATCGACCGTCTCGGCCCCGGGTCAACAATGACCCGACAGAAGGACCCGGCGTAACGCAGTAATGAGGCACGCGTTTGAAGCGAACTGCAACCCGGTTACGGTGACGACGGGGGATTGAAATTAGTTCAATTCGATTACGGACCTTCGTCGTCCCGATGCATCCGCTCGTTCTCCTGATAGATTCTTAGTGTGCGTTGGTGAAGCCTGGCCAATCTGTCGCAGAATAATTCATCAATGTTTATGCCGTTTCCAAGCACCGCGAAGTCCAACGCGATCGCGAACATACAAGCGAACTCGAGAAAAACAACGAAACGGACGGGAAAACGAAATGAACGTTACGCGCACCTCTTGCTCCATCTAATATAGGAATTCATAAGTGTCCCGTCGTCGTAGTCGTTTGAATACATATCCGGCAAGCATCGTCCCGCGGTCCCGAGACGATCGTATATAGCCGGCGAAGGGGTTACGATGTGCAACGTTGAAAAGTCGAGTCTCGTGCTCGATTCGCGCGACGAGCGTGCCACCGTCGACAAATCCCTGGTGGAACGATTCGCTGTTGTCCAGAGAGCACTCGATGCTCGATGCTCCGTCGTCTGAAGTTGGATTTATATGACATTTTAAGAGGCACTTCGCCCTGAAGCGGGGATATTGTGAATTCTCTTGATTGCGGAAAACGAACGGCGAGGACGAGGGGACAGCTGAAACTTATTATGTTCGCGAAATAAAAATGCAGGAAGGAGACGAGGGAAGTACGTGATATGTATATAGGGAGACAATTTAGGCAAGACGTTTGGATTTTATTCACAAAAATCAGTGCGCGCTAAATTTACATCCGACGTAGTCTTTGTGCCCGCGAACCACATCGATAAAACTCACGGATTGCTTGCCTGTCTAGCGCGATATTTTCGCCGACGCTGGTGCACCCTAGATTAGACGCCGAGAGGAGAGTCGCAAAGATTGACAGACGAATCAGAAAACCGAAACACGACACTTGTGACATGACAATGTCCAGAGCACATCGAGTAGTCTTTCTTTTTTTCCTAGCAAGAGAAAAGCAACGCTAGATACGACCGGCCGGTCGGTGAAAAGTCGCTGAATCGCTCAGTCCTTGGATTTTAACGAGCACTCTCGGCTGATCGGCTGTTCTGAAGTGGAATTTCGATGACTTCTCAGCCCTTCTTCTGCGCCGTTCGGGCAAGCGGTTAACGTAATGGTAGTTTCTTGTTCCTTTATTGGAACGCTGGTCCTGACATCGTTGCCTAGGATGGACAGATGCATAACACTTCGCTGTCCTCGACGGGAATCGTATCTCCTGGAGCTGATCAACGAGAAACTTTGCCCTCGTCCACGTGAGCTTAGATCCGACGAGCAGCGATGTCGCCTGCGAATTCTCCTTGGCATGCAGCAAAGTAGATACCTGGGAGAAAGCGTAGGGTGCACTTTAACGAACACAGTCTGTAAATTGTCTGCAACGATTGTTTATATCAAAATTAATAAGAATAAGGACAGGGTGAAATGGACGGTTAATTTTTTTCCAATTGGCACATTGAAGCAATCACGATTAATTTAGCACGATAATATTATTATTAAATCTAATTAAGGCGAAGGATTAGCTTTGAAAAATGTATCGTGTAAAATGGCATTCCAGTTGAAAAATGGTTAGGAATAAATATTCATAGGCGCGAATGATTGATTAAGCTTGTCCGTAGATTGGACGCGTCATTCGAATTTTCAAGGGAAATAAAAAAAAAAATAAGAAAATTAATTGTGGCTGTGCGAAGTCACCGACTGACGTGGAGTGGTATCGATAATCTTTTAATCGATCAATTTTTATCCGGCCTCCACAGATTTATGCAATTCGGTCGTCAAATTGCCGTCAACATTTTTTTTCTCTCGACACCCGACATCTCACTTGGAAATGTCCATAACTTTAGGCAAAAGCGTGAATATTTATTGATAGTCTGTTATAACCTTTTCGAAAAATAGCACGTGACTGCTTGTTTGAGAGGCAATATTTGTTTAAATATGTTTAAAAGGCACGAAGCTTTTTTTCCAACCGAGCTACCTGTCGAAATATTTCCTAAACGTGCCGCTGACGCAGTATAAAGCAATGGGATTGATGCAGCTGTTGGTGAACGCCAGACAAAAGCTGAGGATCCGAAAATAATGCCAGAACGCGTTGTAATCCTTCTGCGCTGTTGGATGAATATAAAACCACAGCATGAACACGTGTTGAGGGAAGAAGCACACTGCAAAAACGATCACGAACGCCATCACCATTTTGGCCACCTTTTTCCGCGCTTTCACCTGTTTCACCTGCAATCAGTTCGTAACGAGAAATCACAACGCGCACTTTCACCTACGTAAACGAATCATTGCTGGCCCCGTTGAAATGTTATTCTTCGGCCGCGAACAAAATTACCAAAGTTCACGGAACGAGAATGAACAAAAAAAACAGAATTCACGCGATAGCTGGTTCGTTGAATTTAACAACATTACAAGCTGTTGTAGACGTTGAAGCACGTCAAAAGAAGTGATTTACGCGTGGCTGTTGGAATGTCAAGGGGGAAAAAACTTCTCATCGGAAAAAAACTTTAATTGCTTTTTCTACAACTCACCTGACCTTGCATCTCGCCAGGTATATTTCTGGTGCTGCGCATCAGATGTCTGGCCATCAGGATGTAGAATACGGCGATGATACTGAGAGGCATGGCGTAGTATATGAAGAAACGACAGACCAGAATTGTTTTCGGGTAATTCGGTCCGAATTCTTCCGGGTAAGGGTAGCAGGCCTTTAAACATTCAGACCGAATCTGTGGTTTCTCGCGTGAAATTAATTGAGCCGATCTAATTTCCTCTCAACGATAAAATTCGAACAACGATGGATAGCGTCGATAACGGGGAACAGCATGAGAAAATGGTATCGGTTGTTTCGAATGATTGTTTCATGTCAGCTGGTGAGACTTACGCGAAAACTCACGTTCCTGTTTACTCTGAACACCCTGATGTAAGAGTAGGAGGCTGGCACGGCGCAGATAATGGCCAATAGCCAAATCAACGTGGCGACGATCACAGTAAAACGCGTTGCCCGTCTTCCTGTACCTTGAACAGTAAAAGTGAAGTAATCCAGACGAAGCTACGTAGATGATACGTGAATCTACGCTTCCTAGAATGTCTCGTTTTACGGTGCACTTTGCCTGGAATATCATTCTTTTTAGGGGCAACGGGAATGCGCAGTGCATTGCAGCTGTACGTATTGTAAGCGCGATATTATAAATGTTGGTCGTAAAATGAATAAAACACGCGTTTGTCGTAAAATGCAAAATGTTCTTCGAACGCGATCGCTGTCGCGGAATTAGATTCAACAAATTAAATCGAATTACGCGAACGTTATTCAAAAGCTCGTAGCTTTCAGCGAGGTCCCGGAACATTTTGCACCTTGGCATCGTTTGTCGCAATGATCACCCTCGCGGAATTCAAGGACGGGCAAATGGGAAATCGAAATTCGTTACCCGTGGCGTGAAGCTTTCTCATTGGATCGACGATGGCGAAGAATCTGTCTGCCGAGAGTGCAGTTAAAGTGAACACGGAGACACCCACGGAAATATCCTTGGCGCACTCGGAAACCTTGCAGAGCACAAGTCCGAAAGGCCACGAATCCAGAATATACACGGTGAAGGTGAACGGCACGCACGTCACTATCACCTAAAGTTCAACATTGAACAGACGTCTCAGAGAAAGAAGGCATCCACGTTTTTAGAGAAGTCATTTTCATGGATCGTATTCTTTGGGATAAAAAAGAAACGCTCAGAGAAAAATAAATAAAGCGCGAGGAGGCGCGTAAAATCTTCGCTCCTTCGCGCACGCATTTATGTAATAACTGCAGCTTGATCGTTTAATAAAAAAGAAAAATATATATATACAGGAGACTTGAAGGGGAAAGAGGTCTTGTCGAGCTGAGAACAGTTTAAGTGAAAAATGCTCAACGAAACTGCCTTGTAAAGCAGGTACTAAAATATTCAGGTAAACGAAGAAGAATGAAGTTCTGCGTAAAAAAAATAAGAAGCAAAACTATACACGGTAGAAGTTCCCTGTAATTTCGCTGGGCAAAGAATTCAAATGAGCAAGTTCGCTTTACGTGGGATAACATAGAACACGTGCCAAGAGGTCTCCGAGTGCCAATGAGAAGACATAAATATTGGGAACGTTCCTCATGTTACTGTGTCGCAATATGGTGAGCGCGAGCACGCCATTTCCGGTCAGTCCAATTAGAAGAATTAGCAAGAACACCACCGGCACTATATACGTTTCCGGTCGATCCCCATACGGCGTATAATCTTCCTCCTCGCCGTCGTTCTCATTCAACATCGTTTGATCCATTACACCGTAAACACCAGCGACGCTGGTGTAATGCGTAGTCGACACGATACCGGAAGTCACCCTTAAAAAGGACGAAGCGGAAGGTGTGGTCCATGAAATTGACGATAACGGGGAGATAGTTGTGGGAGCTTTGAACATGATTTCGTTCTTTCTTTATCCAAGTCCAATGGCCCCTTTGTTTGAGAGAGGATCGTTGCGTTTCACATCTTGATCGGCTACTCGTCTGGCCAATGGCCGCATGTGGCTCGCCTGTTTCCCCCTTTCGAATATCTGGACACTGGAAATTGGAAAAGAAGCATCGTGAGCGAAAGTTCTTGGCAAATGGAGCGGAATACAGTGGTAAATGGAGAAATGAATTGCGGAAGCGTGTAAGGGGGGAACGATGTCGAAAAGGTGAGTGGAAAATTGGTACGCGAGGGACGTAGATTTTTCGCTGGCACTAAAGTTCGGCCTGTTTATTTTTCTTTTCTTTTTTCTTTTTTTGCGGAATAAGAGGAAGATAAGTAACGCCGGGGTGAGATGAGACGATGGTCTGACGATATTTTCTGTGAGAGTTTGCTAACGGACTCGGAACGATGGTGCTTTAAAGCCACGCTTTCTGTGAACCCAGCAAGGTCTAATGAGAGTTCCGCTGGTTACGGCCGGGCCTGTATTCTGAATATAAAAAGCGTCACCAATAAATTCACGACACACAGGGCGAGGGTAGTGCTGCATTTATGTTCTGCGATAAGAAGGGAACAAAAATATGAACCTGTTCGTACAACGTGACCTCGTTAACCGGCCTGAGAATATTTATCGCGTTTTATTTTTTTTCAATCGTGCCAGCGGCGTTTCGCGAACCGTAAACGACGCGCTTAGACGCTTGTAATTTTCCGGAGGTCTACGGTTTAGCGGCGATGTTTCAATCTTACGCGTTCTCTCCCTCTGTGTGGGAGGTTAAGCGTATTGCCCCACAATATCTTTAACGTGGCCGGGCGGATGCCTTTGTGGATAAAAGTAGGGCGCAACCCGTTTAAAATGCCTTTGAAGAAAATAAAGTCGCTGTATTACAATTTTACACGATTGCGGTGAAAGAGGGAATATCATCGCGGAGAACTCGAGATAAGATTTAGCTGTTGAGAATGTTATTTCTCGGCGTAAAATATTGCTATCGGGGGGGGGGGGGGTGCAATCGTTTAAAGGTCGAACAATGGAAATCGGGGGAAAGTTTCGAAACGATTCGGAAATACGAATGTGATTATTCAGAGTGCAGGTCTTATTTGCGAGCGCAAAAATGAGGGGACTTCATTGTGTCCAATAATTACAAGGACGGAATTAAATGCATCTGCGGCTCGGTCCTCCATGTTCGTGGGCCAAAATAATACTAAAGCGTAGCTCGTGCGAATTCCAACTCGTTGGAAAGTTTTCGCTTTCGCGTGGTAATTCCTGTGGCGTGTATTTTATTCGACAATGAAGTATGGTACATATTTGATTTAAAATGTAACAACGATGGATACGTGTTCGACGATAGAAACGGAATATTCAGTTTGCCAACTTAACAACCGCCAACTGAAGCTACTAATAATATCATGCAACATTGAGTTCGTTATTTAATTTTTTCTAGCTCGCGAGCTTTTACTCAAAGGGCTTCGACGTAAATATACGAATCAAGCCTTTAATCGAATCGCAAAAACGCCACCATAAATCCAGTGGCATGTTTCCCTGCGAATGTCGCAGAAAAAGAAGTACATTACTCGAGCATTCCCTGTACTCTGCTCGGGGCACAGCTCTTTTGTGAGCTGCATAATGGTAAAAGCATACTTCATTGCCGCCGTTCCACGGTCCGCGAAAGACAATGCAAACCTGTGTTTACAGTGCACGTACAATCGTAACTGCGACGAAGAACCCCGCTGAATTTATTCCGCCAAATGAAAGGCACTCTCGTTGAAATTCACGATTTAACCCGCCTCCTTTAAATATAATTGATGGATCGTTTCAGGCTGGCCAACAAACGGTTGTAAATTATCGCTGGCCCTCCTGGGAACCTGTACTCCACTTTTATCTACGAGAGATTGCCCGGAGGAATGCTCTTTTTTTCCTATCATGTCGATCGATGTTTAAAGAACGAGAGGAGACAAGGGACTCCTTAAATCACTGCCGAAGCTGGAAACGTTCCATTTAACCCGATTGAAGGATCGGTAAACCTATCTCTGGCCAGTGTAATCACCTAACAATTTCACGGTGTGATTCCCTCCAACGCAACTATCTTTCTAGACTGATGCGCAATCTCGTTCCAAGACGGCCGAGCCTCCATTGACAGAGAATCGAACATCCACGAAATGTAACGGTGCATAAATTGTATCTATTATTTTTAGAGTTGAACTAAATTTTGCCAATCCCTTTTAGAAAACGAAAATAATATAACAAATATTGCAGTGTCCCTGTGCGATATTACGTAGGAATCAAGCTGCTTGATTCGGATACCACGGTAATTTATTCCCAATGATGGCCCATTACGATGATCAGTCTCAGACCGGGCAAGACAGAGCTGGCAGCTCGTAAATCAAAGCCAAAGACATTTAGGGCCATTAAATGAGGCTAGGTGCGATATCGGCCAGCATAGGATTAGACAGGATATACACAGCAAACTAACTATCGGTATCCTGTGTACAATAAGCGAGTGCTCGAAGATTAATATGCCATAAAGTTTAGACCGCTTGAACGTTTGGTAATTTTGGATTGCATTATGCCTTGATAAAATATTCTACGGCTGCTTAGAAAATGGAATTGCCCGAAGTGTCCTGATTGCGATCCAACTTCGCGTGAAAATATTGTCGAGCGCTGTTCGCGGGGAGTTAAAGAAAATTGGCGCTGCATGAAACCACGTGTAGAACTTTTAACAAATGATATGCATCGGTTTCGCTAAAGTGTAATACCCCGAAGGTATGAAGTATAATACTTTTCCGGAAGATCGAAATTCCCTGGGTTTAAAGTGAGCTTGTTCTTTTGCATAACAAAACAGACTTGCTATATCGTTCAGCGGTGAGGAACAGCAATTTTGGCGAGGGCCTGTGTTTCGAGGATTCACGACTGAATCAGACCAGCTGTTACTAAAAGCAAAAAGTCTATTACTGAGCAAACGAAAATTTCGAACAGAGAAAAACTTTTCACATTGCTCAACTGTAATACCGCAAAGTTCTATGTCGTGGTCTTTTTTGATGCATTAATCTCACATTGAGAAAGCATTTTTTTTACATTTTTGCAAACATAACGTCCACAGAAGGCATTCCTGCGATCACCTAGGCGCGTTATTGGCGTCATTAAGCTTGGACTATCGATCTGCGTGCCAGTTGATTACGTGGCATAGTTCCCGCGGGTATAAAAGTTCCGCTTAATCGGCAAACTCAACTCATTTTGTCGGAAAAGAGATTCCCTTTAATTGTTGTCGCGTAGCAAAGACTCCGAAATAAATTCCTGCCGTTTATGATAAATTGTTTTCCATAATATTTATTCAACCACAGTAAAACACGGACAGATATCTGGTCGATTTAATCGCCAAAGAAATTTTTGCTGCACAACGTTTTGTAGATGTGTCAGTGATTAATTACTCACACATTGTTTAATGAGGCTTGAATAACGCTGCGTAGTGTACGTGTGTTACGTAAGCGGTTCTGATAAAACGCGCCGGAAATCAATTAATTACAGCGCCTGAAAATTGTGACAACGTTACCCTATTGTTCCGTTTCGTTGCCGGATTCCCCCGATGGAAGCAGAAGCAAAAGATTAACCGCCGCTTTTTTCCGCTTACATTGATACGTCAGGCCGCATAACCGAATTGAATTGCAGAATTTCCGACGCTTGGTGAAATAAGGCGAGACAGGTAGAAAAATGTGTGCACCGCTGCGTAAAATGTTTTAAACGTTTCGATGACAGCCAGAGGGATGGGAATGAATATAGTTTTTCCGGACGTCGGCAGATTATACGGTACGTCGATCTTCAAACGAGAGAAACGAAATTCGTCCCGCAAACCGTGGGACCATAAACGTTCGAACGACTTCCGACGCTTTTCCACCGTGGAAAAAAAATAATTCTTAATTGGGGCGCTGGTAAAATAATCAAACCTCAGGCACATGGCCCGGCTCGAGGCAACGTTATACGACCGTTGGTATCATTCGCACTCGCTAAATTTGTAAATAATTGCCCGCCCCAGCTGGTCGTACAGCGTGGACTGTAAATCGATTGGCAAAAAACCTTCGTATCCTTCGTGTACTCCACTGGCACGTCCATGGTAAATAAGAGGAAAATATAATTGGACCATCCGCGAATTAAACGAAGAAACTCGACGCGATCCATTTGATATATTAAAATGTTTGAGCTGTACCACTTTTTTTTCACCGCTGTTCGAGACAGGAAAAATTAATCATTCAGACCTCGACGCGATCGAGTTCACTGTTCGACGCGTTAACATTCTCCGCGACTACGACGATAATTAGCGCAAAGAGTGCGATGCGAAATGAGCACGAGGAAGATGAAATCGCTCCTCGGAGGATACGTGTACAGCAGAAACTTCATGTCTACGATAAGGATAGTTCGTGAAGGAAAAACGTCACGAATAAAGCACCAGGGAGAAGGTGGATTATTCATGAAAGTTAAGTAGATAGAGATCGATATGGAAGAAAAGAAAAGGAATGGTAGTCTGGCCTACAAACATTTATACGGGTCTCTGTGTACGTACCGACTCGTATTCATCTACGACTGAAGCCCTTGTCAACGTAATGGGCGGTGGCCTGACCAATTCTTACTTATACTACTTGCGCCGCGTAGCATTGATTGCGGATCGTATGGAGTTGAATTACATTCCTGAATTTTGGCGCATTCGCCATTGCCGTAAAATGTGGATTACCTTTAAGCTCTTAATTTATGAAAATTGTAGTTGCGCATAATGGCACCCCTGGTAAATAAATCAGAATTACAGGAGCAAACAATTTTCAAACTTAATCGGACGTAAAAGGGTGACATAAAAAGTTTGATATTTTTAATTGCGGTTGTAAAATCGCGTCCTCCTCGAGTCTCTGAAACATTTGGCCATTCTTGAAGACAAGATCGTAAACCCCGCGAATGTTAGAACGCAGGAATCTCGAGGCTGTAATAAATTAAAAGGGAAACCAGCCTGTAAAGAGTACGAAAATTGCCACGAAATTGTTTCGTTGATCGTCGACATTCCGCCGTGCACGCGTTCGCACTTTTCATTCATCAATCAGGCTGCCCTTGATTGATATGTTCGTTGAAAAATGATGGATCAACTAACCAGGGATCGTTAAGGAAGTGCTTCAGAAAATAATGCAACGTGAATTCTGGAGCAGGTTCTAGTTGAAATATTAACAAGCTCGCTCGAGGAACTGAGCGTACGAAGAATTGTGTTTGTAGCCAAGTAATTACGAGATCGACAGCATCATGTAACGGAGCAATGCTTAATTAATTAGGTTGGAATCTATATTCCAGGGAAATTTTTCAATCCTTTATTTTCATCGCGCAGAGAGTTGAAGTCAATTAATTCTTGGAAAATCCAATATACTTCGGGGCGCATAAATAATTCTACGAAGCTGCAAGCTGTTCACATTATTTCTATCGTTCTTTAATATTTTTCACCGACCTACGTTAACCATACGGTAACGAAATTTGCCAAGGCTGAACAAAACGCTGCTCGATTGAACGAAATAAAAGTAATCGACCGGGGTTCCGAGCTCAATTCCTTATTTGACCGATTCACTTTCAGCGACGGTTTATGGGATGGCAGGTAAAATGAATTCGGACTGCAACGTCGTGACGAGAGCAAATTAAAACCGCCACCTCGTACCTCGTAAAAGTTGCGTTACAGCAAACGTTCATAGAGAATTCTACGGGTCATGCGAGCTTGCCGTTTTAATTAATGCATTGTGACATTAACAAAGACACGATTTGAAAAGCGCACGCATACAATACACCATTGTATATTCAATTAAACATCAAACGGGGAAAATGAAGAGAATATATGTATATTCAAGAGCCCCAGAATATGGGACACTTAAGTATTGAATCTTTTGGCACGAAAGAAAATCGTTGGGGTTGATTTCGTAATTACGTCCACAACGGGGGGGGGGGGTGATTTTCATTCTCCGTGGGAATCGTCCCTATAAAAATATCGAGCGCAAACCTCTGGCAGCCTTGCTGCCATTTTCACGAGGGTGCGAGCGTAAACGTCGAGTAGGAGGCTCGTAAAGTTGAGAAAGTGGCTGCTCTTGACCGTCGATCTATTCCTATGATTGCCAATGGGGAGTTATGCATGCCCCCCCATTGAACACCACGCTGGTATTATTCCATGGAGCATTAGCGGTATTATCCTGCCACGAAATTTTGATATTTACTACTACTATCGCTATTACACATGGATATAACGGAGGTTTCATTAGTGTCTCGAGTGTGTAATGAAGTGGCGGCGGTTGCAGTAGTGTTAATCAATAACTTTAATACCCAAACACTAATGGGAATTCGCCGAGTGCATTTTGAAATTTATTCACATCCGTGTTGGTTCAGTGGGCAGGGTTTTAGAGGATTCAGATGAGTCGTATCTTTGAAGATCGCGTCGCACGGGCTAGTCAGTGGTATTAAAGCCCTTAGATCCTTTCAGACGTGATTGCTGCAGATTTGTCGCGTTTCTACGTTCCTACGAAGTTTGTTTCTGGGACGAACGTTGACGTTTCACTCCCGTTCATTCGGGAAACATAGCTCAACTTTGGACAACACCGAGTCGAGAAAGTAGAAAGTAATTAATTCGAAAGCTGAGGAAGTGCCAATACCATCTAACAGCTTGTTAATACAGCCTCGACCAATCACGATGTATATTCTGTTCCAACGAGGACAACGCCACTCTTTCAGAGTTCAATTTTGAACAGCTCAATAAAGAACCCGGTAATTGCATTGTTCATTTATTGCAGCTCAATCGTAACTCGTATCGCGAGAATAGAGAAGTGAAAAGAACAAAGGCCACCTCGTTTCGACGTGCCAAATAAAATTTCTTGCGTTGTTGCACGGTCGCTTTTCAAATTTAAATACCGTTCCACGTGGGGATTGATTTGATGAATCCCCCCGTGACATCTGCCGACGTATTTACATTTCATCTGTTATAAAATGTATAAGTTAGTGAGAATCGGCCCACCCTCTTCTACAAAACACGTTGCATATTCTATCGGTCTCTGAGCACAAATTGGAGCAGTAGATCATCAGCTCTCGCCGAAGAATTGAATTCTCCGATACACCGGACACGATTATTTAATCAGAGGAGACACACTTGGAAAGCAATTATGCAAATTGATTGAAACTTCGTCCTGGATCGTTCCCGTTAAAATACGTTCCACTGGATCCGTACGTATCCCGATTTGTTGTGTTGCCAATTTTTTTTTCACCATTGCACCGGATCGCTTGAACAAAAAGTAGGTAATAAAATTACGTTTACGGACGACGAACCAGATAGTGAAATTCATTTAAAAACGTGTTTCCCCCGCGATTGATCGTAGCTTTTATTTGTGCAAATTCCAACCGTACACATTCCACTGTCGCGTGGTAACTTGTCGAGCCCTTTACTCACCAGCTAGTATAGTAGGAATTTGATTAAAAATAATAAACAATGAATGTTCTGAAGTTCCCTAAAATGATTGGAACATCGGTCCACTCGCAATATTCAATTTCTCAGAGTTCTACTTGTTTGTTCAGTTACATAAATTTTTGTACGATTATGCATACCGAAAAGAATATTTCTTTTGAATAAAAGGTTGTTTTTCGTTGCAGGAAACTTCTGTTTTATTGGTTTCAACCGCGGATGAAGTGAATCGAAGCACCAGGACGGTCTATTCATCTCGAGTTTGACAGTGACAGGTGTTACGCGAGATTCATGGATGGACAATTGAAGTTCAAGTGGCGCAGAATAATGGGCAGCAATATTTTAAACGCGGCCCTTACGCGTTTCCGATGCACAGGGTTATAGATTTTCGATGAATCGTTCTGGCGACGAGTGCAGCGGAGAAAAGTTCGTGTCTATAAATCGTTCTGGACTCACGTGACACTAACATGATCCTGCTCGCTAAAAACTTTTCAGCTGCTAAACAACGTTCTGTTGACCTGCATTAAGCTTTCCCTGTCGAATGTTCTTTCCACTAAATTTGTCTATCCCCGTGAAAGAAATCTATGAAGTTTTCTTCATTCCTGAAATCGTGACTTTTTTACAGCCCGAACGAAATGTACGATTTTTTATATTCACAATTGATTAGCAACATTACGCAACACAAAGACTTTAGTACAATCGTGGAGCGTCGAAGTCAAATAAACGTTTCGCGCTTCGTAGGAGTTTCATGGGACGGACCAACCGTCTGAACAAACATGACAACCCACTGCGGAATATTCGCGGATGTACACACGTTTACGAAATGCATCTATTAAACAGTCAATTAAGCCAGCTGTTCATTGGAAACATCTGTCACGATCCTGAACGCAGGCCCACAGTCAGAACATTCGTGCTTGTAATAGTGCATCGATTTTATTATAACATTTAGCATATTCCAATCAACGATAATGATAATATGTCGGATAAAAATAATCAGCTCCCACGAATTAAGTGATATTTAATTAAGGGGCGATATTACTTTCGCGTAAAACTTTCAATCAATTAGGTGAAATAGCATTTCGTGGTTTCAGCCATTTTCATTGAAAGCGAGCAAATCTAGCTGATATTGGACCGACGTGGAAATCAGCAGGTCGAAAGGTCAAAGCCGCAAGGGGAGTGTCTCGATACGGAAACGACATTCGTAATAGATATTTATCGAAGTCGAAGGCTCCAATAGCCTTTGACAGAAAAATTTATTTCCACATATCGAGCACATCAAGCAGAAAATATTGCATCGGTGGATGGAGCCGAGTTTTCTCTTCCAGATGAATTGATTGCAATAAACGCAGTAACATGAATAATTGATCAAACTTCTCGCCTCGTTCCTTAACTTAATAAGTAATTCTTATTGACTACTAATGAAATTCACTTGTAACCCTTTGACGTTGAAGCTGTTATCATCCCGGTTATCGATATTGCCTTTATTATCCGGGCATTCGATCTACCTTTTTTAATCATTCCCCGTGAACATCGTCGACTGGTTATGTCGCCGAACGCCGGTAGTCAGACTTCCAATTATCGTTGATCATGGTAAATGATATCGCGCGCTAATGGCTTCCCGTCTTTTAACTGTAATTCGAACCGACACGTCCGTAATAAATAATTTTTTTGTTTTCTCAGTTAACAGAAATGTAAATTTGTTCCTGAATTGTTTCGCAATTGATCAGTTTATGTTGGAGAAAATTCAGTGCCAGAGGGGTGCGCTAGGAAATTGTTTTTTGAAAGACAATGCGGTGACGCATATAGAATTTTGTACCTTAGAGTTTCGTCAACTTTCGTATTTATCTTACGGCGAAAGTAGTCCCACGGGATTGCAATGTATTTTAGAGGGTCCAAAGATGACGAAAAGATTGACGTCTCCTCTTTGATAAATATTTTTTTTCCTCCGCAAGCAACGAGCAGATGCTTCGAAGGGAATTATGGTAATCCTTGGATCGCTTTGTCGGAAGAATCATTCCTGAAAAGCTCTGCACTAAATGTAAACGAGAATCAAGTTTTTCCTGCCATCGGAATACTTTATAATATCAAGACGGAATAATAGAAAATAATATTCTCGCGTTCCTTCGGAACAATATTATCCGTGCAGTATTCTTTCCTCCAGTAAAGATCGAAACGTACTCCAAAAACTTAGTCCATTAGAGAAGCTTTTTCTTCAAGGAACTAGACTTTTCGATATGCGAGGTAAACCATAAAACAACATAATCATGACTTATTGCAAAAACAGCAAGTAAGTACTAGAATTATCTTAAAGTCTGTCGATCGATGTGCAGTTTGATCGCTAATTCTACCTGAGTCGTAGCATCTTCGTCCATGCAATATCCAAATGTTTTTATTGGGTCTGTCCGGAAAATAGGTGGATAACAAACTAATGCAAAATATTTGCAATCTTTTGATCACTCGCGAAACAATAGACAGCTGGTGCCTTTATTTTATCCCACCATCGTTTTCCTTGTTTTGGACGCATGTATTTACTTTACCCCCCGCCACTCGCACATAAGTGTTTATTAAGCCCGTTCCAGAGGAGCATTTTCCTCCGCCGGCAACCTCACCTTTTTCGCATGCTCTGTATATCGGAGAAATTCGCGAAACATCGTGTAATTTCGCCCTTGGGAGTATATTTTATTCCCACGCCTAATTATAATCGTCAACAAATTATTTCCGCGCACGATCGCGTAACGAGACAAATTTATTAGAAAATTAAAGTCACATCCACTCGTGCATAAATGCAAATTGTTAATTATAAAGGCACGTACAAGTGACAGTAGTTTGCAAGTAATCGATAATGAAATGCAAATAGATTCCGCAACCCAGGTTGTAAAAAATTTGAATAAATAAGAGCCACGATAAAATACTAAAGTTATTAAACTCGGCAATTTTAATTAGCAATCTTGCATATTTTAACCGTTTCGCCGACATCGTAGCGACTGAAAGTACGGGGTTCAGCTGGGTGTGCGTTAATCAGTTTTTTAGGTAGAGAATAGATTAATCGTCGATGCTGGCTTCCGCAGGGTAACTTCTCATTTCTTTTACGAGACACACCTGACAACTATATGTTTGCTGTGTTTCCAAAATTCCTGACAATCATACGGGACGTACGAATAAGCAGAGAAGAGACGGGGCATTGCGAGGTAAAGGGTGACGGAGGGAAAAGTCGGACTGCGTTGTAACGATATTCTCTCAGAGACGTCGCGTACCAGTAAATTACACGTCCTGGAACGTGAAATATGTGGACAGCGTAATACGAGAGTATTCCTGCTACACTCCAGAAGATTTTTTACGGGCGGGCTCGTTTTTGCAATATCTATAAATAATGTAAGTCGAGTTGAGCCGCCTGGAATCACGTCCTACGAAAAATCAATAGATCTGCCGGTCGTTTACTCGTTCAAACGAACTGGGAACGAGTTTCCCAGGTAAAGTGTACAGTGTACAGGCGGTGAGGAGTCGTTGGTTTTTCGGATTATTGCGACCGACACGACTTCTCCCTCTAAATCGTCATAAATCCTTCCTTTTTTTCCTTCCGTTCGTCCCGGAAAATTTATCCAATGCCAGCCGGTTCTTTAATGACTTCGATAGACATTTTTCAACAAGACGGACAGCCGGGTGAAAAATAATCCCCTTTGAAACTACGTTTAATTGCCGCCCGAGAATCAGCCTGCAAAATTCCTAGTTGAATTGTTGAACGAACTGCAGTTCTGGAATCAATTAGATCGCAATGTAATTAAGGCGAGACATTAAAATGAATTCAGACGGAAAGTGGGCACTGGGTGGTGTTTCTCGTGTCCCGCAGGCTCGTGTTTTCACTTTGATTGCTGGAATTCTCTCTGATTCGCGTCAATTCTTGTCCGCGTGCTGTCGTTCCGCGCGCAGAGTGCTAGAAACCGGATGGACTGAAACTGGGGTTGAGGTGAGGCCGTCTCAAAATAAGGATATAATACATGACATTTCATTATCAACGTGTTAATAATATTGAAATTTTTAAATGCTTGAATTTTCCGAGTGTCAAGATTTTGTATTTTTAATCGGACATGCGAATCTGAAATGTAACCCCACTCCCTTACAATTATTTTAATTAATTTAATCAAGATACCTCTTCATTCTTCGTCATCTTACAATATTAGTTTCAACTACTTGGAGTTTCTTCTTGAATGGTTTTTTTATATACAAATATTCAGAAGCATCTAAAAACATATCAAAGGATTTTAATATCGCGTTTCATGGTTTCATTTCTGTATACGGGATATTTTCGTATTAAAATCCCCGGTGCAGATTGCAAATGACGGTGACAATTACTTTATAATTAAAGAAAGAGCGTGTCGCAATTGCCAGGGCGTTTCTTCAAGACGGATAATCGAGACCGAGCGACGAGAATAAATCGCTGGTACGCCTCGAAGTACGCTAGATTTTAATCGAAATGTTACACAATCGTGAAAGGGGGGAATTGAACCACGACAAAGGTGCATTCATTTAGAGTTTGACGTTGACACGTGTTACAAGACCTTCGTAAGTAAGTCTTTGAAGTTCGAATGGGGTAGAATAATGGAGTAAAATTCTTTGAGCGCAGATCTCCCGAGTTTCTAGATATGCGGTACCACTGATTTATCTGTGAATAGTCTAGATGACGTACGGTGGAAAGAAAAAGATCTGGTCTGCAAAGCGTTTCGGTTCCTTCGAGAATTAGACGCAGAAACAATTTATGAAGATGGGTGAGAGAAAAAGTTTGGTTCTTTTACGAGGGTTTCCGTGGGAAAGGCCACATAGGCGGTCGCGTAATTCGAGGATTGCCATGGAAATCGCTGCTCGTAAAAAAACACTTTCCATTATACATCTGGGGTAGAAAGAATGGAACCAAAGGGGCAGAATAAATGGAACCGATTGCATTCGACCTAAAGCAAATAAACAGCACGCTTGGCAACAGTTTGTCCTTTTTGCACTGTTCCTTTCTGGTACGTAAAACGTTTACCGGCTATACGATTGAATTAATTCACGAAAGTTTTCACGCGATGTTCAGCAATTCGGATGAGAAGTTGGATCGTTTTTCCTATCGTTTTAATAAAGGATGGGAACGAGGTTGACAGCAGCGCGGAGCAAAAGAATAACAGGATTAAAGCATACAGACTGCGGGCGCAATTAAGAGAAATTATAACTAAACATAAATTTCTGACCGTGCTACTTTAGTCTTTGGGACGGTCCCCTTTTCTTTTTATTTCCCTTATTCCCTGTTTCATTTTCACGTTTCCTTCGGCGCAGTGGAATTCTCGTTTCACGGGGTAATCTACGATATTCTCGCATAGATCCGTAGGCAAGAGAATTTCCCGCCACTTTCCGGGAATTAGGGTCCCCTCGCTTTCTATTTATCGTTCAGGCCAAAGTTATTAAATTTTTTAGAACCGCAGACTGCTTAATCTTGTCAGACTATAATACCCACAACGAGAAAAGTTTCTTCTGAATAATATACTGGAACTGTAGTTTTATCCTTCTTCTGCAAACAAGGATACCAATCGTAACAAATTAATCAGTAGATATTGAAGTACCCTTCGGTTCCTTTCTTTCGCTTCTAAACCGTCCCGATAATGCGATTGAAGTTCTGTTACAGGGGAATGTCCTTGCGAGTAAGCTCCGTATAACCGAGGAACGACTAATAAAAGTAAGGACTACCGCAAGATTAAAAATAAAAGACGTCTCGGTTTCGTACGGTTCATTTCTTGGGAGAAACTAGGCTCTCCTCTTTTTATTACCGGTGCGAACGTACACGCGAATCGTATTCCGGTGATATTATTCCCGATATAGTTTGCTATCGTGATAGGGTAAGGGAACGCGAGGCCATTAAACGAAAGAGTAATGCGTCGTATAAAGCGCTTGATAAAGAGACGTTTAGAAGCACGTAATATGTGCATCGACGAAAATGAGCATTACTAAGCGGCTACTCAACTGTATGAAAGGAGATGAAAGAGATCGTGTTAGAAGAATGGTACATTTTAATCTTTAGATCTCGATGCTTCTCGTGGATGTAACAGTATAATACATCCATGAATTTTTGTTCAATCTCCCTGCAGCATCCAGATTAGGATTATTCCACGAAGTTGTCTTTTACACGGTGCTGCATGGTATTCTCCTACATACTTGCATCGTTTACTTTGGTCCAAAACTAGCGGACCGTTTGATAAACTTTGCCAGTCACAATGTAGAAAATCGAACAGCTTGCTTGTGTTTAATTCATTCGTCGGGTTAAGTTATCGCGATGCTCGTACATTGCGAAACTTCGTGCCGAGCGATTCAACGATTAGCCTTATGAAAAAAGGATTTGCAATGCGTTACGTAGAAATGACGGCAAGTTAAGATCCCTTTTACTTTGAGTGGCGTAACAAGGGCATCGTTAGTTTACATAGGATTTCGTTTTACGACCGCGTATAGCAAAACGGTATGTTCTGACCATAAAACAAAAATGTACGTCTAATAAAAGTATTTCCATAAACGGGGATAAAAGCTCTCGCCGATCATTTCGACCCGCAGCACAGAATATCGAACGTCAAAAGATGTGTTACCTATTTATAAAGCGGTTCGATGCGCGTTTAACTATCGAATCAACCAGATTCACGTTTGATTTCACCGCATGGTAATTTCTGGTTTCCGGTCTTCTATAAGCGATGGGCAAGAAGATTCTAAAAATAGAGGCAGGTTTGCCGTATTGTAGTTTTCATTCAAAAATCCGACCGCGAGGCCAGCCCCGAGTTTTCTCAATCTTCGCAGAGCTCCGCGCTCGTTCGGATCCGTTTCGTTCTCCGATCAAATTAGCCAAGCACTGCCTGAATAGATCGCGGGACCCGTCGTTGGATGTCGGCAATTTTTACGCGGCGTACCCATCGATTTGACATCGCGGATGTGACAATTTGGAACGCTGCAGGATGGTCGAAAGGAACGGCAAATTGACCGTAAAAGGTGCGCGGGCTGATAACGCGAGCTGGGACGCATAAAAATGCGAGTTAATCTAGCCGTAAGCATCGCGACGATCCAAATATTGATCGTCACGGAAGCTTGGAAGCTAAACATGATAATGAGTCACGGTGGATCATATCAATGCCGCATACAATGGCGCGAAAAAAAATGTATTAAAGTAATAAAAAATAAAAACGCCATTATAGTATGAAAAAATAATTGAAGGAGTAAAAAGTGGAAAGCAAAAGAAAAGTGCAAGGTGTTAAACATTCTGTCTATCAAAAACCAAGCGTCAAAGAACTGTTCGCCCCTTTTCCTCGACAAAGTTGCCACGTGAACGGGAACGTAATGAGAGTTCCCCAACTAATTTCACCAAAAAAAAAATAACTCATTCGCCGTCTCGTGCCATATTTTTCTTTGAATTTTTTTCTGCTTTTTTTCTATTCAACGGATCTCCCCCGCGTTTCGAAGCGTGACTTCAACCGCGAACGCAACCCCCTTTTGTCCGGTTCGTCGAGGGAAATCGCGTCGCGGAGCTTGCAGGTCGACGTTGAAGACGAACTTGAACGTTGCTTGCAACATGGTCGGAGCGACAAGCGATTCGCCTCGACCTGTATGTAAGGTAGAATTTATTTGCATACGATTTGAATAGAACGAAGGAGGGAACGCGGGAATCGAACAAAGGGACTGATGCTGGCGAGTTTTAGCACGGTGGATGCCTGTTAAATCGGCGGCAGAATTTCACGCGTGCAATTAAAACTAATCGGGTTAGGCTGCTCGTCGATTCGTTCAATTTAGGCTGGCGGCGTTTAATGCGCCCTTAAAACCCGTTGAGTAACGAGAACGCGTGCAACGCGGCGATATAATCATTGAGCACGCAGTTTGAGCTCGGCTTCCGCTTTATTTTTGCGCGTGACTTTGCACCGTGAATACAGCGGGACGGATAAAGAAACCTAGCGCAAGAATCCTATCGATATTCACGGGGAAACAGAAATGTCTTGGGTTGAAACATGAATAAATTGCGTGGCAAGAAAGAAATGATTAGAGCGGCACGATTGAAATATGTATATAATATGTCAAAGGTATCACGATTTCAATTGGCAAGACAGGTGTGCTACAACGAAACTGTCCATCATGCCTGTTACAGCCAGCGTCGCGGAAATATTAGAAATCGATCCACCGTCATGATCGATCGAACGTGGAATTTTCATTCATCGTTTTAAAGGGTAGAAACGCCCCAACCGTGTAGAATTAAGACGCCAATAAAGTAGCAGGGCCCGGAACAGAAATACATAGTCCCTTTTCCAATAAAATTTCCACGTTCGGTCACTGTTGATCACAGAAGGCGCGCGAAATAACTAAAGTAACACGGGCAACGAACGAATAACGAGGATATAAGGGTGTAAACGTCTCGAAGAACGACGGCAATTTACTCACGATTGATCGATGTTGTTTTGAAGGGTTGTTGCGACGGAACACTGAACGATGGAACCGAAGAAAGGATCGGCGAGTGTGGTAGGAGACAACCGCGTCTGCTCGTCACCGCGGTACTACTGGCGAAGGTTGCTCTACCCACGCGAGAATGAGCGTCCTACGAAGCCAACCCCGCCCACCCCCGAACCAGCAGAAATACAGCCGCCAACCACCCCCGCAGATAGCTGATCCTTTGATTTCGATCGCGATGACCCCGATCGAATGTTATGGCAGATAGAGTTTAGCACGTCGAGAACCGTGGCTCGACGGTTATGGAATCGTTTCGTTTGAAGACAATTTGCCGCGGATTAATTGCAACAGGATTTAACGATGATAAGCCTGATAAGGGTTAAATCGCGCGGATAATTGTGGCGATTTTGGGTAAATGAACATTTCTTGGTGAACTGCTTTCGGGATTTATTTATAACGATGTTCGATTATAATGGACCAATGTCGTTTGAGCGGCGAAAACAGCGATAGGGAAGATATAAACTTTTCGAATTTCGATATAGAAACTCGTCGCTTCTACGCGGGTAAATTGCAGAACGTAAATGGACACGCGATAATAAATACTCCCAATGAATATTATTGTTTTAGCGGAATTCGCTACAAAGGAATACGCGCCATAATGGTTCATTAGGTTGTTCGGACAAGATTAACAGCTTTATGAGTCTGTTTCGAACAGATTGTAAGCACGCAAAATTGTACAAATCGCGATACGATTAAAACGGGGAATTAGCGACGAATGAAAGTAGAAATGACAATAAAATTCTGCTGGATTTTTCAATTGAGATTTGACAATTATTTCCCATACGTTTTCACGGGGATAATTTAACAATGTTCCACTCGTGAATTTAATTTAAACGCCAGGCACCACGGTTATTTCAATGAATAGGGGGATGATCGTTTAATTCTCAGAATCGTGACTCGTTCAAGCTATAACTCGATATATAATGCATATAGGGAAATAAGGAGCACGAGCAGACTTATTTCATCCACGTGCTCTCGCGTATATTCAGGATGCAAGTCAATACCATGTGCAGGTGCACATATCGACTTACCGTACCACACTTCATGCTCCATCGTAATTAAAACGGTTTAAGGTAAAGAGTTGACGCGTTGGAGTGAGCTCTCGTCGCTCGGTGTTTATTCACCGTGGGGATATTCAGACGTTTACACGTTCCACCGTGGTTGATCTTAATTAAAATTTCTTAATCGCCGTGAACATTGGTGGACGTCTTTAATTTTTTTTTTGTCAAACAGAATATGCTCAAGGCAGATCTTTAAATTAGTGCACGTCGCTAATATAGAGTAATAAATAATAAGGAAAGAAGAATTTGCAAAATGATGGGTTTCTTGAAAATTGTGTGATAGTCGAAAGATGACTATTATATTATATGAAATTATATTCCAAATTTTTTAAAGCCTCCCAATTCTCTATTATATTATTAATATGAGCCAAACAGATAAGCTCTATCCATAGATAATATAAGTACATAAAACTATCGTATTACTCTGTGACATGAACGATATTAAGTGCCAACTAGGAGTGAAATATTCGAAGAAACTCGTCGATAGAATATGAAATATTGCATCCGTCTCTCGATTCCGCGATCACAAGGATGGCAATACAGGGGATTACGCAATCTAGCCACTTCCGTGAAGCCGCGACTCGACCCGAAGACGTGTTTGAATACATGAAAGTTGGCCGTCTTCTGAAATATGGATCCGAGAAATGTGTGCAACGTGGCCTCGAGTACGCTTCCTCCCTCGCCATTTCGTTCCCAACCAAATATTTGGTGCAAACACTTGCCGCTGATTTTATAATTCTACTCGAGCATGGCCTGCCCCTTTTTTTTACAAAAGATGTCTGCGATCTCTAGCTAGTTTCGACCTCTCCACTCGTGTTTACACAGTTGCATCTTTGCGGCTTAATCCGTAGAATCTTCTCGGGTCCATTTATGCTATCTTCGAATGTAGGATGCAATGGTTTATTTCACCTGTCGCTTTGAACGTACGAAGAAACTGTACAGGACTTGAGGAATGTTTCGTTGCTCGTTAAGGTTGCCTTGTTGAAAATGCCTTATTAACGAAACGACAACACGAAAGACCATGGGTCCTCGTTCGTTTGGCTAGCCGATTATGCGAGCAAACCTTTTTATCAGGAAGCAAACATAATCCGATTATGGATCTGTCGGTTTAATCTGTTGAACGCCGCGATAGCAGTTTTTGTGAACAGACTTAGGTAACTACGATTTTTAGGCATTGTTGTGCAGGAGGATATAGTGCAAATTTGTTTGATGAAGTAGAAAGTTCAACATTTAATAAATGCAGACAATTTTTTAGTTGTAGAAGAGATAAAGTTTGTGGTGTCGAAACGATTAGCAGCCAAAGGTATACAAAATCGCGTGTAAATCGTTGTGGAGGAAATTCGTATCAGTGACGTTCGATTGTTGGTTTTACTGGAAGATAACAGAATACTGGGAATTATGTTTTACCACTGGCGAATCGTTCCATCGGTTGTAAAAGCTGCAACTGTTCTTATCAGCGCGCGGCAACCAAGCATGTTGGTTGCAGTTCTAATCGATTAAAATTTCTCGTGATGAAAGTGGTGCAAACAATGGTCGCTAGATGACGATGGGGGTAAATTTAATGAAAATTGTCATCAATTTCATTAGGGATGAGTTACAGAATATGATAGGGGCTGAAACTGAATTCGGTGAAAAATAATTTGTGAAGTATAGAATGATATTAAATTTGTTTTGAGACCATAATTAAAACCAGAGCTGTGAAAGAACCCTGCTGTGCATGATTCTAACGTTAAATTAATTAATATTAAATTCCACAATTCATGTATTGGTTTACAACTCATTTTAATTTGTTTCCCTTTTTGCTGTAACTCTATACATATCTATAACGTAGATCGTTATCTACTTTATCCATTTCCAGGATAATTAATGAATCTTGATTACTTTATAATTATTGCATTCAAATATACTTGAAATATATTCTCAAGAGTTATATTTTATGTAAATAATAATATCGGTGATATTTTTATGCAAATTAAAATTACGTTAGATATTTAATAAATCTGTGTTATGAGAAGTAACAATTTTTTAATCTACAAGATTTAAAAATTAGCAGTAATATTTTCAAGTAGACTTTACGTTATAATGCTTATAAAGCTACAGATGCTAGCATTATTGAAATACTATAAAAGGAAGCAACACGTTCTACAGATGTCTGTTGCAATTTGGCCAGAAAATCCAATATCTGCTACTTCTTTTGCTACAAGTCGCAATAGAAATTTTATTTACGAGTTTCATATTTGCTGTTATTCTAAATTAATACAACTGATTTAAAGTCAAAAAAGAAATACTGTAGATCAATTATGGAATTTTATTTCCGAAATATTTTATACAGAAAATGTGGGTTTTTAAATGATCCTTACATTTTTTAATTGAATAAGAAAACATGTAACCAATTTAATTTTTCATTCAAAAATTAACTGATTGCTTACGTGCAAGTACTTTTATGAAATTAGTACTACGAATATGCCCTTATTGATTAATCCTGATTCTATATTTTCATCGCGAGTCAAATAGCATTTATCAACTTGTTACTGTATCGTTCAAATGGACTTCTGTATGGGAATCACATGAAATTTATCCGGATTGACGTTAATAGTAAAGAGCTAATATTGAAGCACAATGTAGTTAATTTGAACAGCAGTTGCAGTGGCCATAACAGGAAAATGATAATGGTAAAAATAAAGCTAATATTAATATCCTCAAGTATAAGAGATGCTAAACACGACGTATCAGAAAATTGAGTTAAAATAAAGTTCGTGTCATTTGCATTTCCATTTGAATATTTTTACTTTGATTAAAAGTACGATAATCGAAAGTATTTTCAATTTGAATAAGATTTGAAACAATAATCACTGAATATTCATTGTATTACATTAATTAATACTACCAAATACAGTACATCACATTATTAAAACTGTATAATACCTAAAAATTTATCGAATCTAATGAAAAAATTGCATACGTACAAATGCTAATAAATTCGACATAGGGCATCTCGTCAATTCATTTTATTTTGCATTTGGCAATTCATCGATGGTCGACTAGTGGTACCATCTTCTGCAAAAATACTGCGACTACTCGCACAATCTTATCGACAGCGAGGTATAATAAATTTATTTAAACCTATTGAACAAAATTTGCTTCCTAATTTACATTAATTGCAATGAAACAGTTTTAATTCCAATTTGAATCTATCACTTTTTACTCTCGAGACTCGCAGTAGTATACTGTATAATACAATCGTCCGACAAATCGTGGGTGCTTTAATTCCCCTTGAATAAGTTCCAGCAGATAGGGTCGCGTAGAAGCTACTGTCGCGTTGAGAGCGATAAAACCAGTCTGCGTTGTCGCAACAAAAGTTACGGATTCGAAACAACGGCAGCAGAAGTTCAGCTAGCTCTACACTATTCTGTATCGAGTAATCGCGACGACTTCGAATGGCTGCACCGCATTGTAACGAGTTAAAGTTTAAACATAATGTTCCACCTTCTTCCTTATCTTTTTCGAGCGACCGTTGCCACCGTGATTTCACCCCAAAAACGTATTAAATTGCTCCGGATGAAACAGATACGAAATCCATTAACATTTCACGTGGATGCCCTTCTATTATTCTTCCCTCTTGTAGTGTATTGTCCATTACGGGGACTATTTTCTTTCCCTTGTTTCGGGGAGCGGAGGAAAACACTGTAATATCTTTATTGCAATTTGGACGAGTTCCCCAAACGAATTACATAGACTGTTCCTGCCTGCCTTACACTCGATCAACCCAATCAAGGTAGCATAACGATCGACAAATAAACGACGAATCTCAGCATCTCATCACGATGTCATTATTGACTATTTGCCATGAAGATAACAATGCTTATCGAAACATCGATCACAGTTTCGTCATAGAAAGCACGGAATCGGCATCGACTGCTCATGGGGTTCTGGGAGTAAAAAAAATAGCACGACCTTTTTCGGGAACGAGTGTGTAATAAATGAAAGGATTAGTAGGGGTTGACGAAATGGGAATGGAGAAGTCACCATTATCACTGTCAGTTAACGTGGTTGCGTATTATGAAAGAGACAGTGATTGTGATAGCGCATTCTGTTTGGAAGAAGAATTTTCAACGAAGAATGTTGTAATTAAATGTTGGTAACAGTACCATATATTACTTTTAATGAAGCAGAATAAATTTGGAAGGAAACAGGTCGGGTCGATTATTTTTAAAGCCGAAGAGGATGCCTGTGGTTACCTGGAAACTTTTTGCCCGACGATATTCTCCTTCTAACGTTTCTTGTCCCAAACCTGTGATTCAACTGCACCATTTATCACGTTCGATCGATGAGAAGAGCCTCCAGGGATGTTCCTAAACCGATGGATCCAATTGTTATAATCAAATAACATTGGTCAACACTTTACTATTCCATGCACGGAAATTATTTTTAAACTGTTGCCTGAATATTTCGAATTATTTTCACAGCTAATCGACATCGTCTAAAAATGCTATCGCAGTGAAGACTAGAGTCAGTCGTGCTGGCAAAATCTAGCCACGAAGTAAAACAAAATGGTTAGCGTGATTTTGTTCAACGAACAGAGCTTCCGATCGCTTCAGAAAGAAGACTGAAGAACTTTGAATTCCACACTAGTGCGAAACATACGAAATAGTGTTCGTACAGTCAGAGGATCACTTACCGTGGGAATTCTAATTGAATTCCAAGTGGTTTCGCAAACGTATCAACAGACGCGAGGCTCCACTCGCGATGTCCTGTGTTACTGGATGCTTCTGGAAATTCCTCACACGACTAATCTATCTGTCGGTAGCCATCGATGTCGAAATGCAAAATAAATAACGTTTGTTTGGTGACTGTTGCGCCGCGTATTGATTTAATAGGAATCGCAATGAAGCACAACAAATCTGTTCGTTTCTACAACAGATCTTTGCCATCTCTGGCAGACAGAATTTTCATCGGCGAAAATGATATATTCCGAAGGAGGTTCACTCGTTAGATCGTTAGCTGTGGATGGTTGGAATCTCTTTGGTATAGTCTCGGATAAATGTTACAGCGATTCATGCCAAACTAATAAACTTGATTGACCAGGTGGATATTTCAATTGTAATTCGTTCCGATTCAACGTGATTGCGATGCGCCTGAACGAGATTTCTAATTGTCCCTAATTAATTCCCCATCAGCCGAGGAATCGCATTAAAGGTAACGAGATTATTCTTTTCGCAGATATAAGTACTTTCGTTGGAAAGTATCAAGCAATTATTTCGAAACTGAAGGCAGACAAGTGAGTTAGTATCGAATCTTTGAATAATTAAATTTGTGCTCCGGTTTAGAAAAGATGGATGCTCCATTGAGAAGTATCCTGAAACGGGAGTGTCAGGCGTCGAGAGAGGAGAAAGAGAAGATACAAAACATTGCATGGTGCGACTGCGTCGAGAGAGCGTGGATCCTCCGTGGATCCAAGTTTCGCTTCAGTTTACGACGCGCTGTCGATTTCGTCGAATTGATATCTCGCTGCCAGTGTGGGAAATATCGGTGCATTTTGTCTTGACGATAACAGATGTTTACGACTCGTTTCGTAAAACGATTGGAACGGAAAAAGATACACGCGAATCGCCACGATAATAGGTAGACGTATCGCGAAAAGAACAAACAGATGTTTTCGTATCTGTCACTTTTAACACGTTTTCGCTGGGCATATTCCTCGTGCTTGCCTATCAATTAGAGAAGAGGTAATTTATTATCGTCTCATTAGTAGCTGCGCTCAGATTTCCCTGCCTATGCTGAAATTCTCGTGCGCGCAGTATATTTCTGAAATCGTTGCCCGAATAATCTGTCGACTCTTAAAATGTCGGTACAGCGTGAATGGCTCGCGAGTGTGGATTGTATACCTACCACGAAGAGCATGATGTCTCGTTGAGATGAAAAGCTACACGCGTGTGAACGCGAGGCATTAACAGGACCCGACAAGAAGACGAAACTCTGTGGTGTACCGCGAAGGCACGGTGAAACAGCGTGAAAGGTAAATCATTTACGAAGTCTGTGATGAATCGAGTTACCTACAAACAGGAACCATCGAGTTACGGCGTTCCATGTAATTTTACAAAAAGCTCCTGACACATCCAGACACCGACACCCTGGCAAATTGAAATTAAATTGTGCCTATCGATAATAGATTTACGATTAGACGTATTAAAAAATTAAAATATTTCGTAGCTCGAATCATAAACATTCTCGAATACAATTATCCTGCACGATTCGTCAAGGTAATATATTTGAGGAGAAGGAGAGATGTGGTCAATAAAGCGTTGACATATCGTTTTTTTTCTTTTCTTTTTATCTTTTTTTAAACAATACGGAAAAACCTTGATACTACAACGAAGCGCAAAAATAGAGCGACGTAAAATCCACGTACAGCGGGGCGAGAAGTAGTGAGTAATTGGTAGGCAAACATTCCTCGCCAGGGTAGCGCGGTTCGGATGCACGGCTGGGACTACAAGTGGTTTTCTAATTTTAAACGTTAATACCAGCAACGCGTGATCGCGATACTGTTAACGCTGCCTTAAATTAACGTGCTGTTCATCGGCGACAAGCATCTGCTTTCGCGAACAATTCTCACGGGCAACGGTCGAGGAACATTAAAATATCAAACCGAGTGCAATTTCCCTGGAACGATGGAGAAATCAGTAAATGGAAGAGATATCTGTGACGCTTTGTTCTGTTTGACTCGTTCGTGATAATTGAAGAATAAACACGTTTTTATTGGAGCGAAGGAGAAAACGTAACACTAGCGAGGGGTATGGAAAAAAGCTGAGGGGGGAAACATTTTTTCCCGGACGGGCGTTTTCCTTTAATGAATTCTCAGTTTGGAGGACAAATATGCAGAAATGAACAGTAACTAGGAAGGACTCTTATATTAATCTTTTCGACCACGTTTCTTTACAGGTATGAATGTAACAGAAAAGAAGGGAAACTTTATAATTTTCTCTAAATTATTCTAAAATATACATTGATCGATAGCTTAATTATTCGGAACAATACGGAACAGTCCTAATGTGAAATTCATAGGATCAAATTCTGGGCAAATATTGTCTTAGAATAATGACCGAACTGATACACCTGAGCGAGCAATATTAAATTCCTGTAGAAAATATAAACAAAACACTCGAGAAAAGTCAGAAAGGCAAGGAGAAACGCCAAGACGAAAAAAGTTTGATCGAAAAGTAATATATTCCATGACTATCACTTGGCCGCGTATAGCTTGTCCAAAATGTCGACCAAGTTTGTCTTAGTGGCCCAAGTTTGCTGGAATTGGTGTCGCTAACATTTATCGCACGTCATTTGCATGGTACTAGGAAAAGTTGTAATTAGATAAATGCGTCCAGAGTTCGGTAAATCTGTTAGCAATTGACCGAACAGAAACTCTCCAAACACACTATTCTCCTGGTTTATACTGTCCATTTAACGTCACAGAAATTTATGAAATTTGTCTAGCCTTGATAACAAACTGATCCATCTATTTAAACAAACTTCCTGGAATTCGTTTTAGTATCAAATAAGCGATGAAATTTGGAAGACGACAGAAATTAGCTGCTCAAACAGGTATTTCGTGTTTCTGGAATATACATAGAATGCATTCTGTGTTGCATGGGAAGCTAAACAAGGGTGTCGGTCGGGCCTATAATGAAACAGTTAGAAGGATGGTTTCACTCTGTCTAATTAAGACTCCATTCTCGAAAGTACCACCGCCCCGACGATACACATTCGATATTTCGCCATTCAGTGCACCGGCAACGGCGACGGTGGGTTAGTTATTACGCGAGAAACTTTATTACGACAATTTTCTCGTTTAAGCTGTCCTGTATGGCGGCATTTTAATAATGCCACACAAAGCGCAGGAAGACGAAGCTTAAATGAAAAATTTCTCACAACGCGGGCAGACTTTTTAATCCTTGGCGTTCTCAAATTCATAGGGACGTCATCGTCGTCGTAGCCTTGCCACGAAAAATGTGTTGCACAAATTCAATGTACATACACGTAAATATGAAAGGCACAGGTGCGTTTGACGTTTGACGCAACAGTGGCATTTCGAAATGTCAGAACTATTCACAGGTTCATTACGATGTATCAAGAATGAACTGTGAAAATTGCAACTGGAGATGAATAATATCTGGGGCTGTTTCGATGGATAATAGAAAGATACAGAAAGATCATTTCATTCGATTCAAGTGTCCTGATCGACAGGATGCAACATCGCAGGTACCGTTCGTTGATTGTCGAGATCAGGAAAGATTACTTCGACGGGGGCGAATAAACGTTTCGAGCAGTCGACGGATGATAATTAATTTGCCTTAATTGCGTTCATTGAGCGAGCGAAAGAGCGTCTGACAGAGCAGGACTGGTGTTTTCTCTATGACGTTGGAAAATCCGCTTCGCCTCGTTTCCTTTTTGTCTCGTTTGTTCGACGGCGGATCCCTATTCCCCAGGAGCGCTGAAAACCCATCGCGAATGATACGAACTGCTTGAAAGCTGAATTAGATTCGTAACATCGGAATTAATCCAATCTCAGTGATCTCATTTCGCCAGTAAGATTTAGACGTACGAAACGTCGAAAGAATTGCGACTTCTTCTATTCAAGAGCTACGCACGCTGTTTCCTTTCTTCTCTGGAAGAATTCAAATCCAAATGTGGAAAGTTCAATATTTTTCGCTTGCGAATTGTGCGATGCAAGAACAAACCTAAATTACGTTAAGAAGCTTCTGCGGTACAAGAAGATGGCATTCAACTTGACAGGGCGCTGATTTCGCTTGCGAAACAAAGGGGAATGGAATTGAGAATAACTTGAATTAACTTTAACGATGTTGTGCCGCAACTTGCATAAGGAATTCCGTACTGTATGCAAATACGACCACCATCGTATCTCAAAGCTCGTTTTCCATGTATTAAGGGCGCCTGAGAGTTAACAAGCCCCTCAGTAACGTAATACTACTATAGTAAAATAAATTCTAAACGCTTGCATACGATGAATACAGTGGACATTGCACTACAATACGGCCCACTAATCTCTATTTGTTGTGCGGGGTGCAATTGATTTTACGTTTTCGAAACGACATGTCTCGAGCGGTTGAAATTTCATATGATTTTGCCCACAACGGGACAATATGTACTCAGTTCTCGTAAAATGTTGCCGAAGTGCTGATTGTTTAAACAGGGACGAAAAAACAGCGTGAGATCTGCCGAATGGCGAGTATCGATCGAGCATCGAATACTTGATGCTGTTGAGGTCCATTGGAAGGGAAAAGCAACACTCGGGTGATTATGGAGTTGAAAGGTGGAAGTCTGAGAGCAAGCGGTCACGTCTGTAGAAAATCCCCTGCGCGAAATTGTCCCGCAAAGTGGCTGCGAGGAACGTGTATCCCGATACGCGAACGTCTCGAGTAACCTGCCGTGACAGCCAATTACGAGACACCAGAAGGGTGAAATTAAAATTCAATCGAAACGGAGGAGCTTCTGTGAACTTTCTGAATAAGGGTGGAAATAACTTCACGGATTGGCTTGGGCGAAAACAACGAAGATTCGGGATAAAGTTTGAATTAAGGGAATAACTACAATTAGTCTTGCTCAAGATAATTAGTGGTGTGCAATGAACAATTACGTCTACGTATTTGTTTCGTATAAATTATAAAGAACGAGATCTAAGAATTAACTGCTGCTAAATCTAACGCTGCGACACCAGCAACATAAAGTTTTGACCGAGTTTTACGTACTTTAGGAAAGAAATCTGTGAAACAAACATACTGACAGAATCGAAAACTTTATTCCCTGGGATAGTGTTTCGCGGTAAACTTTGTATCAGCACACACACACTTGTCCCTGAACGAAACTCGCAAAATCGCTGTTACTGGCCGCGAATATTAAAAAGTAGAAAGTTGTCAATTGATGGTAACTCGAGAAGATTACATTCAACGTCGCCTGCAGATCCGAGCTTTTGTTCGACATTGGTAAGGTGTATTTTAATTAAGTTGGATTCGTTACGATTGATAGAACGGGTGTCGTTTAATAATTGTGTCTGGAATCGATTAAGGATTTTCTACTTGAACGGTGCAACATCTACGATACCCTCGTTCTTATTGGAAAAGGATTTCTGAAATCGACGTAAAAATCCATTGGAAGTAGGATTCGTCGGATGTATTAGATGTTTTGTCTGGGAATTATGCGTAGGAAAGATAGGATTAATTAATTAAAAAATAACAATCTAATCCTCTCTCCAGTTTTCTCATGGATGTTTGGAATGTCATGTTAAAAATAATGCAGACGAAGTGTAAAGTGTATACATTTTTTTTTCTCTCTGTGTACATAACTCCGAGAGTACAGCGAATGCATTTGATATGGAGAGGCGTCGACTATCGTGGACTATATTTCAATTTTTTATACAACCCTGAAGTACTCTGATATACGTGTACACGTGGCACAGGGAATTAAAATTCATTATTTTCCCCTTACAGATAATCACAAGTGCAATTACGCTGCAAAATTTAATTTCCCCAATGATTATTCTCCATTGAATTGCACTTCCATCGCCCGTCCAATTTTTGTGTGAATAGTTAGTGAATTCCTGTATCGTTGTAATGCAATACAAATATTTGGAGGATCTTTATTGGCGTAACACGAGCGAGATGCAAATCGTTACAGTATGCTAGACAAGTTTGACCATTGCGATAATTGCGCTAAATCATACAGACGGAATATATGGCTAGATTAAAGGTTGTAAAATGATATTCCCAACGGATGATTTTCTGCGCAGCCGATCATAATCGCAGTTAATTGACACGCCAATTATTTGAAAACGTTCACATGAGTAATAATCCCTCCCTTTTCACCTCGAAATGATTAATACCGTCTAATTTAAATGACATGAATAATTGATGTGGCATTAAGTAGGAAATAAAATTACTTACAACCTACGTAACAGGGAAAAAAATCCAGTTTATTTTTCAGAACTATTAGCTGCTCAGATCCCTTTTACTCCAACAAAGGATGAAACAATTTTTTTAATTTTATTACGTCTCAAATACATTTCGACGATGCGCCCTTTTTAATTATCCTGTACTTGTTCCCGAATGCAGTTACTCGAACGTTGGGCCAATGGATTATAAAGCCCTTTGTCGTACGCTGGGAAAAATATAAAGCAATTCTTTTCCCAGAGTAGTTGCCAGTCGACCACCTCACAGACGACGAATTCGCGCGATTCTATACCACTACTCCACCGACTCATTATTTTAATAACATTGTGTCCTTTCAACGTTGAAACACCATGCTTCCACTTGGAATCGTAGATGGAAACCACATTTTTTCCATATTTCACGACCAACAATGCCTGCGGTGACACGAAGAAGCAACACAATTAGAATATCAAAGAAATTTAATGAAAAATGATCACGTACTGTTTAGAGAAAACTATACATTGATGCGCATTCTTCTCTTAACTATTACCAATAGAGTGTGCTGTGTTTAATATGAATTAGGAGTTTCATAGGAGACCATCAATTTCATTAAGTCGAAATTAACGCGAAAAGTTATGCAATGCGTCTCGTTATCATTGCAGGCTTGGGAATTAAAAACGTCGCCACAGTTTAAGCGCCCACTAATGGAAAAATGTTACGCGCGGTACGAGAGTCTCCCCATACAAATAGAGGAAACGATTCTCGGCCATGGCCATTCGAATAAGAACCATCGCATTTAAAATTGATATGGAAATGGGATTGCCGAATTGCGGGCAGGGGGTAACCCATCGTCGTTTCGAATCGTGTTAGTTCAATACGTTTACTGGTTGATTGACAAATTCTGCGATCGTTGAACCGAATAGTATCGTGCTATTCCAGACCTCCAGAATATAAAATTCCAGTTCGATTTCTTTCCCGAAAATCCCCTAATCTTGATTCTGTAATTGTCGAGAGATCAAATCAACGCATTCAAATTTTACACATTACATTTCTTTCGTTTGTACGACAGTTGAGGCGATCGATTACAAACTTAGGATTTCGTAGCCAATTGGAAAAGTTGTACTCTAGAAACAAGTTCCATCCGTGGAAACGGAAAGACTATGGAGTTTCTCATTAACCAGCTACTGAACGTATCACGGAAACCGCTCTGCTCGCATTCCCGTTGTCAGAAGGAAAATTGTAAATGGTGCGAAGCTAAAGAGCAAAGCTATAACCGCTTCAACGTACCGCACTATCAATCACCAATTTAATCTCAGAAGATTAAATGAAGTATTACTCTCTTTTCAGTGTTCTTCCGCTCTACTGTAACGGTGTTTGCATTTTGTTAACCTTTTAACTGCGTAAACGGTGCCGCGGCACTCGCTTCGTTAAACCTTGGACGAACAGTTTTATGAATTATAGAGCCAGCTCACTGTGTAACTTGAATACAATATTGGATGCATGCATCGACGAGTACTGAGTGTGGATCGAAATATTCAGTGTCTACACATCAAGGGAATTGACTGTCCCAGATATTTTTTATACATTTAAGAAGATTGCTAGGATAGGGCTGAACGATATCGAAAATTGTAAAGGACCATGACCGAAATGTAGACAATAAAATACTCGAGTAGAATATTGGACGATCCTTCGTGTTAGGGTTCGTTTTTAACAGTCATCCATTTCATTCGACGTTTCCTTTATCGTTTCTGCACTTTCGGCCAGTTCGAGGTGTGCTGGGCTTTAGAAATCTTCCTTACTATCTTTTCTGGTATTCCAAATTATAAATCGTCGCGTGGGAAAATAGCATTAGTGCAACATTTCTGTGCATTTAATGACAGATTAAGTTAATACTTGAAATGCAATAGCAGTTCATCATTGGCTGTGATACTTAGTGTATATCACAAATGTGCTTCTAAAGGGACCTATCGCGAACTCGGAAGTGTCGAACAGTATTAACTGCGGGAAGGTAATTTTCTGAAATTAATATCTCGTGCAACAACTGCAATCGCATTTACGTGGTCCATGTAGCACATTTTATTATAACAGCACTCGTATCCTAGATTATAGGAGCGTTTTCCCGAAATATAACTTTATAGCCTTTTAGTGAAGATCATTTTCCACAACGGGATCGTTTTAATAAAAATAAAATTTCTTTTCTGAACGACCATTTAAAAGTTGGCAGCTTTTGTCGTGGGAAACAAAAGTGGAAGCGATAAAAAGGGGGGAAAAAGGTATGAACAGAATAAAGTTTAGCGGTTGCGGCGCGTTTTCAGCATGCCTTATCAAAGTCTAGTGCCCATGAATATTCGTGCAGCATTAAAATGCCAGGTTGAAACATCCCTGCGTTCACGCCGGCAATTTTTCAGTCATCCTTCGCCGGCACAATTGGTTTCAGAATGTTCACCGTGCTCGAATTCGCAGAATGTGTAAATGACAGGCGTATTTTTGTAACGTCTGACGGTACACCGCAACCGTAATTTCTCTCTTCGCGACTATTAGGATTTATTAACATTAAAAATTGAATTTAATTGCAACTCCACTGGCGCCCATTTACCTGACACCTGTTACACCCCGTTCAAACGATTCCAGTCCGATTCAGCTAGAAACCATATCGAATAATCGTGCAACGTATTCGACGACAGCTCGGGGCGAAATAAGAGAGAAAAAATTGGGCTGCAAATATTTGAACCCGAGGGGAAAACTATCTCTCGTAAATTACAAAATTGCACTTGCTATATCTACGCTATCGGCGAATCTGTTTCAATTATCAGACACGGCACAAATTGAAGATGGATACCTCCTGGCAGTTTCTCCCTCTTTGGCTGGGAAATTCCACGGCCGCAATTCAATTCCATCGTATCAGTAATGGGGGTGGAAAAGTGTTCGCGGGATCGAAAACGGATACACGGTTTCCCCGGTGTCGAAGACGTTAGCATTGCCCCTATCATGGAATGTAAAAGTAGCAAATTGATTTCAAAGACAAGCGTCAGTTCTGTATTTTCCAAATGGTTGAAAACTGTGTTGTTCGCTTGTACGACTCTTTGTATCCATCATTCCCGTAACAACAGCAGTGTTATAGATTTGTTCTCTGCTACTATGAATAGTGTACGGTATGGATTCAGGACTTGTAGCGAGTCACTCGTCATTCTGTCTGTGCACAGTGCAGCTCAAACTCATTCACGAAGTTCACGTATAAATCTGCTGTGATTCATGAGACAGTGGACACCCCATTAAAGTGTCATAAACCATGGCGAAATAGGATAAAGAGTTATGAGGGATCGAGTGGTATAAACGGAGTTGTGAAACCACATAACTGCGTCAAAGTCGCTGAATAGTGTAACTCGGATTTCCTCAGGTAGTACGAAGCGTACAATTAGAGGAAATGAAAAATAATATGAGATAATTAATTTTGACTAGAAACCACTGCTGTGCAGATAAAAAAAAATTCGTCTTGGGGAAAAAATACGAAGTTTCGAGGAGTGATATAAAAATTTACCGATTAGAAACAATTTAAAATAAAATTCATTTAGCCATGAAATCAATGGTACGTATTTTATCGTACGGAAAAAAACTGTGACATCGCTGTTTCACGTGGGAGGCTATCCAAGGCTTTATTGATAATGAAAAATATGATAAAAAAAAAGTGAATTGCTTTCCCGAGAGTAAAACGTTTCTATAGGGGTGTATAAACAGTTTATTAAGAAACACTCTCAAGACCGACAGCAAACCGTTCCTGACTCACGTCGATGAATATTCTCGAGACAAATATAATAATTCTCGACAGTGTTTCCCATCGCTGGTGGACGTTTGATTTCAATTGAGAGTAGCAGGAAGGTTGTGTAGCACCGCGAGCGATCTGATTAATTTTTATTGTGTCAGGATTCGATATCGAGCGGCCAGATATCGATACGGAAGTTTCAGTGGACAAAAGGAACCGTGGCACCATAGAAAATGAAAAATATTGTCACAGTGAAATTCGCACTCTCTCCCTCTCTCTCTCCTTCTTTTCATCGCTGAAATAACCTGAATGACAAATATAACGAATTAAAAAAGGAAATAAAGAGCAGTTTAAGGAATGGCGCATGAATATCGTTTGATTAAGTAAAGGGTTGGAAAGTATTTCATTTCACCCACGAATCGTTGCGCAAGTTGAACAGGCCTCTTTGAGTTTCCAGGATGTTGCCTCCTCTGGTTTACACGTTCGTTGCATCGCGATTTGCAATTCTAACGTGTATTCTTCGACGAGGAGAATATTTTGTATCATACTCACCCTCGTCCGCGGCTTATCTTTAAAAATCATTCGATCATAAAAATCGTTTGGCCTGTTCTTTGCAATCGTTCGGTAGAACTGTGCCTCATTTTCTCGACGAACTTTAAATTATGCCAACTTCGTGTAAATTCAAATTCGACTTGATTAAAGGGAAGCTCGGTATTCCAGTTCTCAGCGCATACCTTTGATATTGGTCTACTGTTCAATTGCAACCAATCTTGCAACTGGAATTACTTTTGCGCAGGTAACAAATTCAAACAGAAGATAATACTGGATAGACAATTGTGCAATGAAAAGTACTGACGCGTTTCAGCTGAATTCGAAATTGCATGCTCTGTACAAGAAATTATGTTGACGGGCTGCATTGTTTAAACAGATTACTTGATAAAGAAATTGCGGACAAATGGGCTTGCCTTCATCTGTGTGTGGTTACATTGTCGAAGAGGTCTGTCAGGTGGCGTGAATAGAAATACGCGAAGAAAATATGTTTTTACCTAGTATTCCATATATTTCAGAATATTATTACACAATCAACTGCAGAATTACCGCAGATATCAATTTCCGGTTCATAAAGTTTCTTTTAATTCGTATCTCTCTGAATTTACAATTTTCAAAGCTCAAACGCAACAGATTCAGTCTGCAGCCGTTCAGAATTTATAAATGGAAAAAGAAATATGTCTTACTCCACGGTCCGAGGGAAAAGTAAATAAATTTGCCAGATGTCTTTTGCAAAAAAAACAACCATTCTGAAATATAAAATGGAGGAGGAAGTAGGTTAGAAGAGAACATTCACAGAATAGGGACGATTTTATACATATTTTTTTTTACAGATGACAGTGATCCTGATTGCCACGTCGTTTCCCAACGTAACAGAAAATGACGAAACCGTCGAGGACGATAGTTACATTCCGTACAATCAGAGATTAGAAACGTACATTGTACCTATATTATTCTTATTAATCCTACTAGTAGGTGTAACTGGGAATGGAATTCTGGTTCTCACTCTGCTGCGACACGCTAGTATGCGAAACGTTCCAAATACTTACGTCTTGTCTTTGGCTCTTGGTGATCTCCTGGTAAGCAATAAATAAATCCTTTCGTATATTTCCTTAAATGTCGAAGCTTCCAGACATATCGCAGTATATACATGATAGCTGATTGAACGGTAAAGAAAATATTTCTGCTCGTTCAACGATATTCCTATTTCGTGGTACAAATTTTAGACTACTCTCTCAATAGTAAAACTTGAAAGATATGCGATTAATTAAAAAATAAATTTACCATAAATTCCGATAATATTGCCACGAAATTTGTAAACATCCCGTACAAATAAGAGAACTGTCTCCGTAGTAGAGTTTTCTTTTCACATCGTTTCCCTAAGAATTGGAAAATTTTCATAGATACCGTGTCATCTGTATCTGATCGTATCGGATTTATGCAGGCTGTCGCATCGCACGGATAAATCTGTCGCAAGTAGTGCAGACGTTCCCGGCACTTTTTACTTCGACGATAGCGCGTGGAACATACACATGTCGATGTGCAGAAAACGAGAATATACTTTGGGGCAGGCATCGTTAAAGTATCGCCTGCGTTGTTACGTAGAACAGTGTAGAATATGCATTTTCCAACTATAGTTTATGACAGTAGACAGCTCGGGAAATCGAAAATTAACACGGTTTTGCGAAAACGGCAGATAATAATAACATTAATGAAGGTATTGAAACGAAGTTATTTCAAGTGATTCGGCGAAGCTTAGCGAATCATTAAGATTTTCTTTACCAATATGTTTTTATGGAGCGCGAAAATGTGCGTAATTTAACGCGAATATTCGTACCATTAATATATTCTCTTACATGCGTGAAAACGATTAATTTCAATCGGTTCAGAATATAATGGCACATCGATAAACATTCTCCAACCAATTTCATCATTCGCTGGTGCATACAAATATGACGCCGTTTATTTTGTTACTTCATCGCTTAATATTACAATGCTAAAGATACCTTTATTATTAACCGGCCAGGATACTGTTTGCTCCGCGTAAATTCTTGCCAATTAAATACATGAAATTTCTGTTCCCGTGAATTTTTTCAATGGCTCGCAGAAATATCGAAAGAAAATTGAAATAAAACTCCGAATATCAGCCCCATCCATTTCTCCTGGAAGAAATTGTACGATCATTTCTAATTTTCTTGTAACTTTCGCGGAATTCTAGCTGATCGTGGTTTGTGTACCATTCACGTCGATACTTTACACGATCGAATCGTGGCCTTGGGGCCTAGCAGTTTGCAAATTATCGGAGTGCGCCAAGGATATTTCGATCGGCGTCTCAGTTTTCACTCTGACCGCGTTATCAGCCGAGAGGTAAGTTGTCAAACCCAGTTATGACAGAGGAAATTGTTGTTTCATGGATAGGGTAGCCATCGTAACTTTGACGAAGTTCTGCCCCATTAATGGACCAATCAGTTGCTTCTTCGTTTAATCCAAAACGAAACTCCAAACGAGAAATTTTCCCTTTAAAATCGCTCCGACGGCAAAGTTTTTGTCGCAAACGCATTGAAAAACGTGAAAACAGAACACCTGCCCGTGTTGTATCTTAGGTACTGTGCTATTGTGAATCCCATTCGTCGCCATGTGGCCGGGCTCAGCGCGAAACCATTAACAATACTAACAGCCTTTCTTATTTGGGTGCTGGCAATTGTTCTGGCGATGCCAGCTGCTCTTTTCTCCCACGTGCCGACCATGTCGTTACCGGGCAATCACAGTATACGGATTTGCTGCCCTTTCCCCCAAGAATTCGGTAAGTATTATCGATTCAACTTTCCAAGCAATTCTACATTCTTACAAGTTGAGAAAAAACCATTCAATATCATTTGAAAATTGATCCACGGTGTATTTGATATATTTTATACTTGATCTGAATCGAACAGAAAGTGAAACGGTTACGCTTTCATGATATTTTCTCGTACATTTATCGCGTGTCATATGCAAGAATTCATGCATTGCGTTTTGCCGTTCGTGATCGCAGGGGAGAGCTATAAGAAAGGAATGGTGATGTTCAAGTTTCTGGTTTACTATGCGATACCGTTGTGCGTGATAGCTGGATTCTACCTGGGAATGGCGCGACAACTTAAACTCTCTACGAGAAACATGCCCGGGGAGTTGTCGAGCGGTGGGCATCGCATGGAGCAAATTAGAGCACGTAAAAAGGTATGGTACTGGAGTGCAGGTAATTTCGTGAAAGATAATTCTCGCTTAAAATTCAATTTTTAAACGAAGAAACAATTCTCGCTCCGATTGATAAACCATGTACGAAAATGTAGGAATAAAATCGAAAATGTTCCATGAAAGCAAGTTTCGATTAGTTTCTATTGTAACAAATTCATATTGCAACGTAATGCTACAAACAATTTACATTATTGAATACAAATATCGCTCAGATTAAATATTCTTCACGTAATGGGCAATACGATTACGTAGTACAATACTGAACGGATACCCGATCAGACAACGACGAAGCCAAGCAAGATCAAGTACTCGGAACAATTTCCAGGAGGAGCCTAATTATGAATCACCACGGGTCGAGTACCGAGGTAATACCGCCGTCGTGATAGGTATTGCACTTTCCGCGTTGAATCTGAATGAAAACCGACGGTCGATCGTCTTGAATTATAATATCAGTAGCTGACAACGAGAAGTTTCTAGTATCGAGGGAATGAACCCTTCGATCTTATTGTACTTGCTTCGTGCCATGCTATGTGAAATCTTCATGCATAATGTAAGATGAACCTTGGCCGTACGTGATTCATTCCTTGTCAAGTATTGCATACAAGATTTAATTTAACGTAGAATTTGAGAAAAAAAATGGAATGCAATTTTCCTTCCGTTTCATTGACTTTTCGTGAGTTTTCCATTAATTGCCCCATTTTTACTGTTCTAATCTTATTGAATATTTTAACATTCCCCCCTCAGGCAAGTTCTATGCTCCACTCGCCACGAATTATTCGATATCGAAAAAAGATACAACGAAACTTTCCAAGGATGTATTTTTTTTACTTTTTCGTCCTACATATATCTTTGTCAAATTTATCCAACAGTCCCTTAATCTTTCTCGATAACAACGGGACATTCGTCAATCGAAGCAGTCGTTGCAATATCGTGGAACAATTTCGACATATAATATAATACACCAGCGTATAAATACGACGAGGACAAATCGTTTCTCGATAACGCTGGGAATTACGCCTGGTTCAGATTTAACTCAGTAACTATCCCTGGGCCAATTCTCGATAAGACAAGACAAACTGCATACGATTCGAAATGGTCCATTTGCTAAAACGAATTTCTCTTATTTTTTGTTTTTATTTTTTAAATACCGTAAAATTAATCGGTCTCGCAAGCGACGTTATTTTATATTACACAAAACGATTTGTTACCAATATCTCCCCTAAACATTTTTATCTGATATAATATAAAAATATTGGATCAATTTAGTTATATCTGTATCAATTGCAGACATTTTTTTCATTTTTTTACTGTCGGTGTCGAGAGACTCGGGCTTTATTAAATGGCGCGATTGTAGCGGTTAATTGAACAGTGTCTCGATGCTCCTGTATATAGCTTAACACGTCTCCCGTTCGCTATGATCGACAGGTCCGGAAAATGGTGATCGCCTTCGTGATTATTTTCGTCATTTGCTTCCTACCGTATCACGTGTTCATGCTGTGGTTTCACTTTTCCCCATCGTCCCATGAAGACTTCGATGATGTCTGGCACGCGTTCAGGATTGTTGGCTTTTGTCTCAGCTTTGTGAACAGCTGCGTCAATCCAATCGCCCTTTATTTCATCAGCGAAGCTTTTCGCAAGAGGCGAGTAATGTAGCAGTTCAATAAGAAGAAATATAGGGGGCAGTTTTTTTTTTAAACAAATATGCGCTCACGTTTCGATCAGTCACAAGTAAGGATTTAATTACAGATTCAACGAATACCTTTTCTGTTGTTTAACAAGAAGAAACCTACCGTTGAACGGAAATCGGGGTGTAAATTTCTCGCAGAGACGCGTGGGCGAGCGTGGAGTACTCTACGAAACCAGCTTCGGTTCCACATTTCGAAGGCGTACTCAGGAATTGAATTCTACAGCTCTCTACGAGCTGGGAAGCGAAGAGATCACGCGGCAAACCTGAGACTCAGTTACTGAGCAATCTTTGAGAATAATCACGGTGTAGAAGGAGGCAGACGTCAAAGGGTTTAATGGATGCAAAATGAAGAGACGCTGCGGAGAATCGTGGACCATCTGCCAGCATCCGAAGTAAGATCGATTTACGATGAATGTTTCGATCGATGGTGCCAGGATAACTTTTTGTCCGATCAATCCGCGAAGGAAGGCACAGCTTCAGTCTTAGAATAATTGCTTAAGAATTCTCAACGACGCCGATGCTTGTCGGTCGCTTTAACGTAAGGTAAATTAAATAATACGTTTAATTCCAAAGCACACGGCGACGCGTGTAGCGAAAATACCGTCCTCGAAACAATGCCATCAACACGAGGAACGCTTTCGACCAATTTCCCCCTTCCAATACGCTTCTGTACAATGAAATAAGTTATTCTAGCACGTAACGAGAACAATGGAACTGCGTGTCACCGAGGCGATCTATGCATAACCAGCGTTACAATCGTTTCGATCAATTATCAACGACGATTTGACTAATCGTTGAAAGCAAATCTAATTTATTTTAATACTTAGACTAATTTGATATTTTCACCAAAGATAACAAAAATACTATCCTAGTCCCCGACTCTTCACCTGTCCCAGTACTGGAATCGCGAGATGAACAAAAAAAGTCATTCACCCCGACCTGTCGATACTCCTTGTCGACTGCACCCTTTCTCCTCCCCCGTCCCACCCCTGTCCATCCTTCTTTATCGCGATAATCGTCGCGTCTAGCTCGGATGGAAAAGCTGGACGAATTGTATCGCGGCGAAGTGAACAACAAAAGAGTGGCGAGCAGATTCACGGCGTTATTGAATCGCGTCGCGAAATTTAATTAGAGAAGCGAATAGAAGGGTCTCTGTATATTAATCGTGTACTGTCCTTGCCCCCTTCGCTGTTATTGGAAATTCCAGTCCACGTGTACGCTGGTTAACAGGATTTAGTATCGCACGTCCATTGGCCGTCGCGTTTCCATGATATAGAAGCTCGCATCGTTCAGATAACGCCTGGGACGTCTTATCGATGCCCCCTATTATAGGTGTAATTAGGCCACGCGGTGGCGGAAGCGTTACCGAGTGAATCAATAAGCATCTGGAATATGTATTAAATCGAACAGCCATGCAACTGTTCGATCCTCGTCCCCCAATTACCCTGTGCGGCTCGAATAAAAATTAATTTCACCGTACTTGCTCACGTATCTTATTTCTATTCAGCCAGCCATTTATTTAATCCCGTCTCTGTTATTTTTCATTTGTAAAATTGCCCGATTCCGTAGGTGTATCGCTTCTTGTTCTATTCGACAATTTTGCTCCCATTTTACAGTTGAATCGATAATAAATAGTTTAGCACGATTTATCTCTGCTCTGTCCCTAAAAATAGGTAACCGTTTGAGCTGTTCGTAACGTATTCTAGTAGGGTTTCCAGTAAGGGGCGCGTGCCAGCCGTTTTTATCAGGGCACGCGCCGAGTAAACAGGGGTTCCTGGCACAATGCTGTACATCTGCAGGGGTGGCCCCTTGCACAGGCACATTTCCTGGGGTTCCTGGGGGGGTGGGGAACAAGAGGGGGCGAAGCCATGGCAAACCGTCACCCTCGCATTGCAACAAGGGTCGCCACGATTAGGAGGTGGCTAGTCGACGCCGATCATCGCCAACCAACGGTCGCTTCTAAACTCCGCCGGGTGAAAACAAGGGAAACTTCCGTGCGGGCAAAGAAAGTGGAGAAACAAAAGAGCCATTCACTCGGGAACGAAGTGCTTCTCGCCTGGGACGAGTAAAAGAAAACGCGTGGAAACTTAAAGGGGCACGGAGTTATTTTTGCCTACTATTGTATTACCTTCCTGTCTCGAGGGAAAGAAAGTGTTACACAGTGCCGCGTTAGGTTTGCGAAAGTTCCTTAACGGATCGATGTTGCTCGATTGAAGTTCGTCGAAGGCTTACGAGAACATCAGTAAGAAATGAAAAGATACTCGTCGGTAGGTGTTTCGACATTATTACTGGCCTTTCGTCCACGCGACTGTTTCTAATCCCGTTCCTTTTCGTGTGAAATCAGGCACCCTGTTTGGCGGATGAGAATGTCGACTGCAAGAAGGCGAAATCGATCGAGGTAAACGGAATATGTGCCACGCGTGAACTTCGATTCTTAATATTGTAAAGCGTAATGTACCAGGAATAACTAACAGCGTGCGTTCGCACATGGTGTTTACACAGGAGCCAAACACCAGGGAGTATCTGCAATTGGCGCTTGCCAGGGTGTTGGAGCTGCAACGAGAGATCAAAGAGGGAACGTACACGACCGACCATACCAGCGATCTCGGTAATACCAATTCAATTCGAGATATTCTCTGTCGAAACTCACAAACGTCTTCCTCAATCCTCTTACGAAGCCTGTTCACGCTATCGCCGCGAATTGGCGTTCAGAATTTCGAAATCTCCTCAGGCTCGAGATTTCATCCAGCTTCTCTGGTGTGACAAGCTGCGCAACGACGAAACTATTATGTACATGCTCCAAATACTGTTCCCCCCCTGGATTCTGTGGAACTAATAAAGCGAAAGTTTCGAACAGTTATTGACTGGAAAATTCTTTGCAGGTGAGTCCGGCAGCGAGGAGGATCTGACAAAAGAAGTGTTCAGCAAAGTTTTCAAGAATTTGCCGGGGACACCGGACTCGGTTGGAAATATTCTCGACAGAGTATCGAAGCCGAGAATTCCTCAGCTCGAAGCTATTCACGGTAAAAAGGTTCAACTGCTGGGTTACGACACCTGTCGCCGAGCCGCTGTGGAGTTCATGACGAATGCTGTTCGCGAGACAAGACAGGATGGAAGGCCAAAGGCGGTTCAGTCTAATTGCTCCGTTTTCCGCGTGGGTGTTTATTCGAGAAATGAGCCTAGGGTTGCGCATCGTCGGACTGGTTTGTTAAAAGGATCTTTGCCTTACGACGAGGAAATTCGAGACAGAATGCTCAGAAGCTTGGATTTACATTTGGCGGGTAAACAAAGAGATTACACCGCCAAATTAATGAGATCCGGCATATAAATTTGATAATCCTGCATTTCTATTCATTTAATTGAAATCAGGGTGAAACTTCAATACGTTCTATTTAATTTTAACTCCGAAAAGTGACCTATGCACTTTTTCTTTTTATAATCAACTGAGTATTTTTCGATACGTTTAATCATTAATCTAGTCAGATTTATAGTCAGGGCAGTACCTGTATGTCAGGAATCACTCTAGTCATGCACAGTAGTCATTGAACATCAATGACGAAAGCTGTGAGAATGAAGATTCATTGTGAATTATTTTTCTACGTCATAGATATACGTGAGTGTGAATTGCAATTAACTGCGAAACTAATTTATTGCGTGAATAATTATTTATAGAAATTGTGGATGTGGCTTGTAATGAACGAATTACTACGATATTTTGTAAAAAAAAGTTTATTCATAATATACAATACAAAAAAAAAAACAAAGACCCTTAACGATGCCTGCCATACGGCTAAAACGTTTAAACGCTGCGCAAATTTCACCTTCGGTTTACAGGTGATGAACGCAAGAAAAAGAAGAAAAAATTTAGAATACATCCGGATATTCGCCAATGGATCGACAGGATGACTTTGCATCATTTGATTCGCGAAAATCAAAGGGGAAATAATTTTTGCCCGCGACAAAGGCACGTGCGTTTTCCATCAGTAAGAAATTTCCGCCTTCTCTTATCGGATTTATCTATCAAATAGACTCCGTACGGCTCCTCGTGTTGCTTCAGTTTAGTCAACATTCTGCATACGTGGATCTTCGAAAGTATCTTACTGCATTAGATGCTCGTAAATTTTCACGCGATGCCTAATGAAATATTATGCATACTTATGCGGTTTATAATGGATCAAACATCATAGGAACGCGATAGAACGTTGAGAAAAAAATATCCGTCTCTCGTATATAGAAACCTGAACTACCCTTACGCTAATTTTTTAACCAATTTTTTGTTTGCCTTGAAATATATAATTAATTCTGCGCGTATCGTGTGAATACATTACGTTATACCATGAGATACATTATTATAGTACGAGAACGTGCTTCGCATGCCTATAGCACGAAGTAATCTGTCCGTTCATTCGCATTCAAATATACAATTAAGATATTCGTCGTATGACCTGTCTCTACGTTATGCCATATCGAACGGAATATCGACCAACCTCCCTATAGTATCTAAAATTAAAACTAAACTTCTTAAACGTAATATATCAGAGGGCTCCAGCAGCGGGATACACAGTCGCTGCAAATGAAAACCGAAGCGATGTTGAAAAAATTGGTGGTCACAAAGTCCACTGTGAGGGCGAGGAAATTCGACGAGAATTCGATTGAAATGAAACCAAAAAAAAAACTAAAAGAAACCATATATGCCCGACGAAAAAATTAATTTCAAATATCGTCCTAAAGATTACTCAATCCTGCTTCGTTTCTTTCAGTCGTCGACTCATCGTCGTTGAAAGATATATTCTTACTTGAACCGCGTTATTCAATCTCGCGTTAGTTCTAAATCGAATCGTTGTTGTTCTTATCAAGTACCTTAAAACGATTTACAGTAATACTAAAATAATTTCGTTTCTCGCTACGATTTGAATTCCCTCCCTTTTCTCCCTTCCTAAATCAAAACGAAAATTCTGCCAGACACGTCGCCGCCGTTATTACCGAAAATTGTAGCCGAATAGAGGCCGAAGGTCGATCGCGATTGCGGATCGATAAGTATCTTCTGAGTTTCTTAGTGCTGTTGCACAAGAGTCGGCCCACTGCCAGGATTTCTCCAAGGATCTGGTATATCGAAATGCGGGTGTACAGTGATAAGAGCATCGTCTGCCTTCCTGTCTTCGCTACAGTTCTTCGGCTTCACGATCGTGTGCGTAGTGTTCACGCACTCGATAGGCAGCTTGAAGAACTCCACCTTGTAATTGTAACCTTGACTGCTGACACGGATAATAGTGTGCAATGGTATCTCCATATAAGGCAGGTCCTCCACTTTCATACCCAGGAAAAATCCAAGGATGCAACGCAAGACAGCCTGATGAGATACGACTAAGATGTTATGAGATCTTTGTAACTCGGCTATCACCGGTTCCACGCGTTGCATAACGTCGACGTAACTCTCTCCCCTGGGATAACGATACTGCAGCTTGTCCAGATTGCGACGTCCATATTCCTGAATGGAAGAATTCATTTAGAAACGTCGTAGAAGAAGTCAGACACTTCACAGACCCGAACAATAGTTTTGCGACATTCATTCTTCTTGAGGAACGAAGAACAGCTCGCAGTAATATTTAACTTAAATACAGCGGGGATGGTGGGAGGAATTTTGTTATCTCGAATTACCTGAGGATATCGCTCCTGGATCTCCTCGTAAGAGAGACCCTCGCAGTCTCCGGCGTAGAGCTCGTCGAGTGCTGCGACGCGTTCCTGGGGAGCTTCCACCCCGCGGGCTGTGGCAATAGTTCTTTGAAAACGGCTAGTCAGCACGTGCAGGTCAGGAATATGCATCGCATTGAATTTCGTGGCCAATGCCTGTGCGTATTTCTCGCCGCGGGCACTGAGACGAGCGTTTCCACCGACCCTGCCCAACACGTTGAACTCGCTTTCGCCGTGCTGCAAGGAAAAAATTTCTATCTGCAACTCCTCGAAACACAGTTATGCGTCGCGCGATAAAAGCCGGAGATAAATTCGATTGGATAAGGAACGCGTAATCTGTCGCAAAGAGATAGCCGGCGAAAATGTCTCATTTTTAGAAACGGCTCGAAGATAAGATAGCGAAATCCTTAGGAAACAAGACGTGTGTTCAAACAACGTGTGCGGCGTGTCGTCTAATTGAATTACTCGAGATAAAGCGTTTTTTAATTGCAAAAAAATACAGGTGCTACGACCTGCCTCAATTTTCCGATCGATCGTTGTTTCAAACGGCATCGCGGGATCGAATTTCTTTCGCGACAATATATCTCGTGCTCCTCCAACTTTCTAAGGTCAGCATTAAATGATATTATTACGTATACGATCGATTACCAACCCGAGAGAAATATAGAGTATGCGGCTTCGTAGACACGTTCACAAGATATCCAAGGAGTCTGGTCTCCACGTGACCAGAAACTTTGCATGTCTCGATGTCCATGGTGGCGGTGTTGACGCGGATGCGTGGATAAGTTTTCTCGTCCATCGGTTCGTAGATTCGAGCATAGTGGGCTATCTTTAACCGTAGATCCTTCTCGGCTTGTTCTGGATCCATGCCAACGTAGTCGGAGCTGTACCGCAGTATCTCCTTGTAATTTCTCTCCAATTCGACCGGATCGTCGCAGACGCACTCGATGAACAGGACACGATAGCCAAGCTGCCCGGAAAAATAATCGAAGACCTCCGCGCGTTGCGTACGAGTCACCAGCGTGGCGTCTAGGATCTTCAAACAGGAAAATTTGTTAAACTAATTGCGGTGGTTTACTACAATTGTAATATCATATTGTTGGATTCCGGGGTTAAACGAAATCGTGTTTCAACCATTAATTTTGCAATGAGAGTTTTAATATATTAGGAGTACCGTGGCGAGTGTGCGCGACAGAGTAACGGTGTAGGTCGCGTCCAAAACTATTCTGGTTACGGTAGCTATTCCGCTACTATATATATTGTGGTTTTTAGGGGAGAAAGGCTGACCTTAGCCCTTGTTGTTGTCGCCTTAGCCGACGCGGAGTCTGGCCCTTGGCAGTAGTCATATCGCTGACTACTGCCGTAGTGCATAATATTGACTTTGACTGGGCCAGGATCCGCGGGCCTTACACTCATAGGTGACTCAAGGGCTGGTCATCCAACAATATACCGGTTCAGAGTTTCGTTTGCGCGTTTGGGAATTAATATGAGTATCTTATACCCTTGTTAACGCATTGCTTTGATTGGCGCGAAAGCAACTTGTCTACCGGTAATTGTCTCTACAAGGAATAAGTATCGAAACAATTTTGAGCAATCTGCTTAGCAATGGATACTCAGTATATTCTATCGTGGAACGTTAGGTTCGACTCTGGAACGCGTCTTGGAAAAAACAGCCCAAGTAAAACTCGTACGACGAGATTGAATTCGACTTGCTGGAGAAAGCTAGACTGGCTCGACCGGCCTCTGTTATTCGCGATAACTGCCGTTTGCATATGATCTACGGTACACCCAGTCCCATTTCTCGTTTTATTATAATTCCATCGTACGTTCACGAAAGAAGAAACGAATTTCCATTCGATCCTCTGACTCTTTCGTTTTCATGCTTTCGAACGCAACGAAACTTTTTCCCATTCTCATTCGTTTCGACGCTGGACTCGTCTCCAGTTCGTCGAGCCGTACGATTTCGACGTTTTGCGTCGTTGTTCCCAAGCGTTTAGTATTCTCGTGATTACTTACAGCTACGGAATTGTCCGCGAGCCAGTCGACGCAGTCGTGCATCGCGTATCGTAGGGCCAGGGCTCTCAAACCTGCGTTCGCCGCGTGATCCGGGCGAAACAGCTCGTGCGACACCGCCCCGCCGCATTGTTTCAGTATCTTTCTTCGGTAATCGCTGACTCTCATCACTGGAACAATGTTTCGTAAAGGGTTCGTTTTAAAACTCTGCTGAAAGGAAAGTGCAGGAGGCCAGGGTGCTGCGAGGGATATTTGAAGAAAGGGGAGGGGGCGCCGCGTGAGGTGTGTCGTTGTAAAAGGAGAAAAGGTGTTACGATACGCGTATACGAATTTATAGTTTCAGTTATGGAAACCGAGTTCGCGAAAAAAAATTATCAGCATCGAAATATGTAATGTAAGCGGTGTTTACGACACGTTGTTTACGAAAGAAAAAGAAAAAGATAGAGCCGTTCAAGGCGACTCGTAAGTCATAAACGACGAACCGCGTAATGAGTTTACCAAGCGTATCGAATGAATGCGCCGTGATCACGCTGAAACTGAAAATGCCGGAGGAAAAATGGAATTAATGAACGTTGGCCTGACGTGCAACGTCGAACATGCGCAGGGATAAAGAGGCATAATCGAGGACAACGCATGCATTGAATGACAATACGAATTTGCTTCTTTTAGCTTGACGAGCGATAACAAATACAGCTGACATTTCTCACCTTTAGTAAATTCGAATTCACCGTTCCAGTAAGGTCTGCGGGAAAGACATTGGGCCACCTGGCTCTTTCCACGACCCGGCAGGCCGCACATTGCGACCAGCAGTTTCGCGAATTTGTCTGGCGACTTCTTTATTCCCGGCGCCCCGGCCGCCATTTTATCTTTTCCGGGCTCTGAAAACAGAGAAACCACGATGAGTCAGCGGTTGCATAATTATTTCCATTCTACTCGATATCGCCTTGCGCATCGTGTTGTGACACGACGAGCAAAGGGTTCCATCCGATGCATGGTCGCTATCATGAATGTGCACCGTCGATAAATTCAGCGATAGTGTACGTTGAAAATAGCCGGAAGACTTTTTATAAAGGCGATTCGTTGCACGGCCAGACAGCTTGTCGATATACATAACGATCAACTTTAGACGATGCACCAAAGTAGCGGTGCCAGGCCTGGCATCGCGCCAAAAGTACAATAAGCCAGGCATCATTCGAACGTTCATCAACAACGCGAACGCGAGTGTGCTACGCAGCTGATCGCGAAATCGAACACCAAAAATGTATTACAAAACGTGCGAAAGAAAGACAGCCTCATTGGTATGCATGGAATCGTTCATGGAAGCAAATTGAATTTGCAGATTTTCATTACTTCTGATTTTCTTTCCTCGCGAAACGATGAACGTTTTACTACACCTAAATAGAAATACAGATCAATAATACGACGATTGCGCGAGATTGAATACATGGTTTAAATAGACGGATATATAATATCATTCTCTGTATTCCGACTAAGAATCTATTGTTGCATTGATTGATCGGAGAACAAACGGGGAACAATCCTTACCGAGCACACACATGCTTTCGACGGTGCAATACGGATCGACCCTCGAGTTTTAAGCAACGCCGGATCGATAATGTTGAATGCGTTTCAATGCTACCCGCCGCCCGGCGAGAACCAGATTTGTTCATGCGAATTAACGAACGAACACTGAGGTCCATCGGTTGGCTTCCACATTGCGAAGCGACCGACGGTGAACATTTATATTTAGAACTCTCATCCTGCACGAGAGCTTTTGGCTGCGTTTTCTCGACTAACGATATACACCCCTCGCGGCATCAACTTCGAGAACGGAACTGTTTCTCGTATATCCGATTTTTCCCGGAAGGGCACTTCTGTTGAGGGGCACGCGAATATTTCTTCCACGGCGAGGATATCGTGGAAGAAAAAAAATGCGAGCACCTCAAATAGGAAAAGTGTATGTATTGCTATGACATCATGCAATGTTTTGTCTTGGTATGATCCAAAATACGGCAATCGAATTTAAAAAGAACAATAAAGGTCTTTCAACTTGAACTATGTTACGCACGTTCATCGACTTTTACCATGATTGCTAGCACGTCCGCCATCATACATGGTGAATAATTTCGTAATTCCCGCTATCTATCATTATTTTTATCCCCGTATCTCAGAAATTCTGCTAGCGCGTGTCAACAAAATTAATTACGATTTGGACCCCTCGATCCTGGGATCAAAGAGCTCCGGGTCAGTTCATGTTTCCCTTAAAGTTGCAAGGCGATTACATACTTAGGACGTACAGCTCGAAATACGAGGCACGCCGGAAACGGAAGTTTTGCGACACCCAACGATAGGGCGATCGAATTATAATATTTGAATAGCCGCGATGCAGTTTCGTGTGTCGTCGTTCTGATAAGATTTTCATAATATTTCGTTAATATTGAACGAATCGTTTAATTCTGCACAGATGCACGGACGCAATCCGTCTGGAGTCCTCGCGACACGAGTAGTTTAACAGCTCGTGCGTTGACCTGAGATGCTTTGTCGCTCGATTCATTATTCAAGCAATGAATTGTGAGTGTCACACGTGTACGAGTGTACGCATACAGCCGTAGCCTGGTATCTTTTCAATATAGTTGTGGATATTAATTAAAACAAAATTTATGATACAAACGAGCACATTAAGTAACTGCTTCCTATCGGGACGTAAATATTGTGGGACGAAATTTGCATGAATGTAAAGAAGAGCCGAAGATAGCGGACCGTGGCAAAAATAGATTCCTATTTTCGTTTCGTTTTTTTCTCATTCCCGCGTCTACCTGTCGCGTATCGTTCGACCGCAAGTTTACCTCGCCGTGACGCACCCCGTTGTCATTGCCTTCTACGTAGCAGCCACAGAGGAGAGAAGACAAGAAAACCGTCGACGACAGAAAATCGATAATCAGTCGCAAGGTGGAAAACTCATTTGTTGCGCCGGAATAGCCAGTGGAATATAAACAACCTTTACAAAACGGGCTCACGTAATTTTCAGATTCCACGACCGAGACAAATCGCTGCTCGAGTTGGATAATTTGGACAATCTGGAGCCGCTCGATAACGCCCGATATCCCTAAAACCTCGTACGACAGTTTAGGCACCGCGATAAAAGAGAGTGCTTGATAAAAAAAGAAACTGGAACACTCGTAACAAGTCGTAATAAGTATGAAAGATAAGGTGCATTTATGTCGGCCGATCGACAACAAGTTATGAGACAACAGTTGCCACCGCGTAGGTACTATTTTGCCGTGATATTTATACATCATCCGTATCTGCAAGGACAGTATAAATAATAATTGACGCGCGTTGGAAGCAACGCACGTGCATCGACTACGGGCGACTGTGAACGAAGGTAGCAGTTATTCAGGGGGATCAAGTGGTACAAGCAACGATCATGCTACCAAATGTGTCCTTACGTATAGAAAACGTGTGCAACGTATGGTAGACACACCGCTGTTCCCCATTTCACAAGCTGGTATAATAATACACTCGATGGGATATCCTTGACGAGACTTTTCTCTTTCGTTTTCCTCTCTCGGTTAATCCATTCACGTTTTATCGCCAGGTAAACATTAAACCGTCTCACGAATACAGGTATATACATATACTTATTCTACGAGACGGCTATGAATTTTAAGCAATCGAACATGTAGAAGCAATTTCGCGTCCGGGCTTGAATAGGCAACAAAATTAATGGCGTGTCTTATCATTTTAATCCGACAAGGCTTCCAGCCTAACGCAATTCTAATTATCGGCGCGTTAATGTTTACAGCTTTTGAAATCCGAAATTGGACATTCCGGAACATTTTATTCATATCTCGTCAATGGCCTTAACTCTACCATTCGCCACGGGTATCGTTAATTTATGCCACTCCAAATATCAACATGTCATTATACCCATTCTCCGTCAGCCTTCTACGGTGCGGTCGACTGTTGAATAATCTACATTTATTCGTAAATTAAATTCTCCAGTCGAGGACACGTGCTTCAATAAAAAAAAAGTGAAACCCTTCAACGCGATCTCGTACTTATTTCCCTTCGTACACGAGCAGAATATGTATGTATCTCGTGAACGATAGGATACCTCGACAGTTGACTCTGTACACGTGTTTCCCGTCTTTCCTTCTCCGCATTGTTGTTGGCCTTCGTAGTTTCCTTTCTTTTTACAAACAGACTTATGACTGTCACGTTTTTCATTGATACTCTATAGATAGGACGTTTTCCCCGAGTTGTTTCACCGATAAACCAACAAAGCGAGATAGTGTCCATCAATGGGCATTAATATTTGACGGGAGCCTATTTGTTGAAGCTTATTAAATCACATTACGATAAACTTATCTGGCAGACAGAAACGTGGCAAATGTAAGAGGCTACACTTAAGAGAATCTACGCTTCATTTTTTCTTCGCCCGTCATTTTTCATTTTTCCCTTTCATTTCCAATTGAAACAACACTGTTATCAGTACCGCGAATTGACGTAGATACATCGAAGATATCTCAAAGAGATATTATATACATATAATGTATATTAAATATTCTATTCGCGACGCGTGTTTTCGCCGCAACATATATTTTGGGCGACACAAATTTCTATTTGCATCCCGCCTTATTTATAGCGACACACCAATTTCTTGCATGCCTCTAGTTTCTGAAACCGCGGCCTGATTTCGACGGTGCATCCTTTGAACAGATGCAACGTTCTTCCTGCGATGAATCGAAACACGAATGTCCGGTCAACAAACGAGAAAAAGGTAACGCGACAAACTGGACGATGCAAGTATCGTGCCGTTGTATGGCAACGATGAACTTTGTGTTCATTCTCGCGGAGATGTGCTTGCCGCATTTCAATGCTACGTTCAATGACGACAATCGCGTTGCATAAGGCTCAATGTATCGCGATACTTTCGGCCATGTCGATAAGCAAAAAATGACGATGATTTATTGAATTTCGCAAACTGATTATCAATCGGCTATACCGTTTAACAGTATCGTTCTCGTCTGTGCTTATCGTGAGCAGCCAAATCGTGCAGTTTGATGGGATGGTAATCGGTGCATAGTGAGCCAGGTTTACTGTGTTAGAAAAGATGTTACCTTCGTCCTGTTCCTTGGTGATTGAATTCATGGTGCCAGCACTTAACGAAGATCTTCTTTATATTCGACGCGCTGGATCCTCTATTTGCCAGTATTCTCTTCGAATCGTTACTCCCCTCTTCGTTGACACCAGCTCAATTCGGAGTTCACGTCGAGGCAGTAACCCCAAAATTGGAGCAGCTAGCAGGTCAAAAACAGGCAGTGACCATAGGGCATGTATGTAATTCAACACGAGGTAGCTCAACGAAAACTCTGCTCGTATTTCTTCGGGGTAAAGAAAGGTCGGCCAGCAGGCGGACGAAAACGTAATTCAATGGCAGGAAGTACGAAAAGGGAGCCTGGAGAACACTTCTGCCTGAAATATCCAGCAAGCAAGAGCCCTCTATTTGTACGGAATACTCGAAAACAATGGCCTATTGCTAGTCCTCCCCTTGTCTCCTCTTCCGTTGGTTTTTTGGCTAAAGTTCTTCCGAAAAATGGTCGCTGCTTGTGTGCCGTATTATGGACAACAAGTCCTCCCTCATTCCAATTTGCTTGATCCTCACCTCCGGAGCCAGTTTGCGGGCTACTATTCTTTTACTGGAATAAAAGCTCAGCCCTCCAGTGTTTTCCCCTTATCTGGATAAACTCCTCTTCAACCCTCGTTCCACCTTGCACGTTTAATTTTCACACGTATCTACCACGTTCTTTGGATACCTCTATGAACGTTGTGTTGCTATAAATTCTGTTCGACTATGCGCACGCGCTGCCACAAGTTTTTTCTTTTCTGGAAGTTTACATACTCACGGTGCTCCCCACCGTCGTTTTACAATCCGGTGTACTATTGCCGTCTCTTCTTCCAATCTTTTTCTCGCCTATATTCTTATGTATATTGTATCATACCTTCTTTGTCGGCTCTTTCTTTCCTTTTCCCCTCCTTTCTTTTGCCCGCGACAACGTGACTTCACTTGGACACTTTTATCGAATCGTTCAGAGGTAGACTCCGTTTTCGTTCAACCGGTTTCCAAGATGAACTTGCTCCACCAAGACCATCGATGCTCCGATATGACTGGCGACTATAGCAGCCTGCTGTATTCTTCTCGCCGTGGAGTGAATTAAAGTCAGCGTGATCTATCTCACAGGTGCGATCCCACAAGACTATTTTAAAAACGCAGTGAAAATGGCGTGTAAATACTTCTCGCGGTGTTAAAAGATCGTCTGCCTATACCTCGAAGAGATTCTAACAACTGATGTTCCTTCATTTGCTGCAGCTTTTAGCAACATCGACCCGGACCTGGTAGGCGCCCTCTATTGAAGGCAACCAATGAACGTTTTGCTGGCCCCTCTACTCGTGTATAGTAATCTTGCCGAGAACACATATTCACGTTTAACGACAAAATGATAATATTTATTAAGCCAGCAAAGAACTAACAAAAAATGATTTTACACGTCGTTCCGCGATAATTGGATCTGGAATGCCAATAGGGGATAAGGATAGATTATTTGGTATTTTTGTCCGAAATAATCGGAGTCGGAGTTTCTATAGATAGAACCTCTGTTCCACCGAATTTGAACAGCTACTGTAACATTTATCAAATATATTTACTCGCGTTATTTCATTCGTATCGTTCTTTCGACATTCCGCCAATCGAATTAGACGAACTTTGAGTACAGTGTCCCCGTTCTTTGGGATCTAGATGACCAACGTGGTTCTTGAGAACCCTATTAAACTTGGTCTTGCTTCACATGACCTGTTACCAGAACGTTTCCTTTGTTTCATTCAAAGGATCAATGTTGGCTTGTAAATCATTTTGGCAATGTGTCGCGCAATTATACGACTGGACTTGTTACTCTTGTTTCTGGGTGGTAATTGAAGATCATGCGGGGGACCACTTATCGTGCGCAACAGAGACACCAAGATTGAACGCGGTACGTTCAAATCGAAAACAAATGACGATTGTTTACGAGGAATAGAAAAGATTACGAGCCTTGTCTATTTTGCTGCATTTACGCGATAGTTAAAATGATTTGTTTCCTGATTAGTACCTCGTTTCGAAATCGACCATGAAACGACCCTCTCTTTTCCCTTGGCCTGCTGGTCGATCAAAGTCCACATTTGTTTCTTCTATTTCCCCCGTACCGTTTAACAAACACCAACATCCAGCAGCGTGGCACACGCATTTAGAGTCATTAAATCCAGCCAACAAATGATAGATCATTAACGATTAGATTCGTCAAATTACATCACAAACTGAGACGTGATGCTTTGTGATATAATGAAGAAACAATCATTCTTTAAATACTTGTCTGCACGTTTTCGCGTGTCGCCAAACAATTCGATTTTACAATGGCAAAATCGCAATTATGAAACGAGTTGCGTAACATTAACAAGGAAACGAGACACACGAAGCACACGACTGTCCCGTGATTTATATGGAAAACTGCATGTTAAAAGTGTTGTGGATTCGATTCGGTTAATCGGCTTATTCAAGAAACATTATTATGCATTTCTTGCGACCCGGTGAATCATGATCTTGGCTCTACCACAGTTTGCTTACAAGTGCAATACGATTAATAAAATTCTCCGTACACGCAGACAATATACAGTCATTGTTTTTCTTCCCCTTTAAATAATTATAGCCCTCGAGATCTACCTGTTCCTAATTCTAACACGGGCGCAGTATTTCCCTAATTGCATGAACGCGGCTATTTAGCCACGTGACTCGCGCGTACTTTCCACTGATGGTGAGACAAGCTTAAACAGTGTTACATTGTTCTCCTGGCAATTTTACTCCATTACCAGCGGTGAACGTTGGGATTTTGTTTTTGCGGAAAGTTTACTAGATTGTCCCCGCGTTCCATGATCATTCGCAACTGGCGAAAACTTTTTAATCCACGTCTAAAAGGTCGTGGCACGTGCCTAAAGCGGAAGAATATGACTTTCCCTCACCAATATTCGTGAAATGATATCGGAATACTCGAATCCATAGAAAGATAAGGGAAGAAGCATATAAGTTCCTTGCACGTGATAAACGTGTGCTATGCAGATTTGCGTGATCAAATGATGATAGAGGTCATGAACGATCGGGGATAACGTGAAATGAACTCTATAACTAGCAAGTAAGTCGACAGACATTAACTGTTAACGTAACTCAATTGAGAAGAGGGCAGGGAGGAATCATCTAGAAACAGATGTACTCTGATTTAGAGGGTCCTCGTTCCAAAAGCGTTAGTGCCAAGAAGGTGCGGCTTGTTGTTCAATTACTATAAATAGAATAATGCTTCTAACAACTTGTTGTATTAACTTGGTAACAATCCATTTATAAAGTTAAATCCTTCAAGGATCTATTCGAGTCTATTGGTGCCTGCAGATTCTAGAACCTTTTCATTCCAGTTCTAGATGTAATTGTTGAAGAAATGTGTCGGTGAAAAATGGGTAACGTTGAATATATTTGGACGGTATCTTGCTAGGTCAGGAAGGCCTTTCCATTTGTATTTCCCGGGCGTTGCGGTTCTTTTGATGTTTGGTTTCCAGCGGACTACAGCAGATGGCACGTTGGGTTTAAATCGATACGAATTCAAAAGTTGAGGTGCGCTATACGCTTCTATCTTTCCTCCTGCTTGTGGTACTTTGTGGTACAGTAAAGTGACGTTACCATTCGTTCCATCGATATAACATGGCGTTTACTTTGTGGACACTTTTCGAAGCAACACTGTTGTGTTTGAACGCGGTCTGCGTTTTGAATGAAGATAGGTTCCTGGCCAAAGGTGCGTCCCTTCATAATCAACTTACTTCTGTATCACTTTTATCCATTTTCAATGTGCTTCAATTGATAAATGTTAAGTGACAGAATTGGTTGGTTATGTTATCGTTTGTGTTTGCATCACGCTGTATCACAAATATATAGATTATGCACCCCATAATGGGGTACTAATATAGTATAGCGATTAATGCATCGCAGTCCCCCATATCAATTTTAATTCTTCTAATAATTGTTCTACTATTGTTCTAGTTGGTTGGGCATCGTGGCAAAATGTTCAAGGCTTTGGTGAACCCCCTACAATTAAGTCCCAATTATTGAACCTCGTCAGATCGATACGAACGGTGGCGCGAGGTATTTAAAAAAACGGTTTCTGATTAGTTCATTATATTTAAATGTATGCTCTCTTGTTTGTTGCAGTTCCTTTAATATTTCTCAATATATTAATAATGATTGTGAAGCTGGTGCTTGGATGATAGGGTCACCTTAGGCGTGTAAATCAAAAGGACACTGTGCAGTGAAAAAAAAAAAATTGAAACAGTGATGTACATAAGTGGCAAATTAAAACTCTTTATTTTTATCTTTATATTTAAAAGCAAAGTGTTCCTTTTATCATAGTATGTAGTGTGATTTTAAAAAAGACTTGTTTCCTACATATTTTTGTACTGAAAATGAAAAGCTGGAATTTTTTTTTATGAACGACCGATTTCTTCATTTTCAATTACTTTATTCACAGTAATGAATGACGAAAACTATTTCCCCCAAAATAGTTCGATAGTAACAATGAACATGTTTAAAAAATAATGCAACCGATTAAAATTTAATATCTTGAGCATTCGAAAATGCGCAACCAGCCGACACGTGAGGCGCTCGCATCGTATTTTCGCCGCGAAACTTTTCGCCAGTAGTTCAAATTCTACTCTCTCACGGTCGATTTAAGTCGTAAATCAAACAATACACAGGCTGTAAATTAACTTCGACGTGGTGGAGGGTACAGGTAGTTGGGCGAAACGTTCAGGCCTGTTCGTCTTCGTGCGTTTGCGGCCGATGTAATGGCGCTCGCAGGAAACCAATGATCTTCCCGTAACTTTCTCCTCTGCTTCGCTTTCTCAGGGTGGTAAGTATCACCGTACAATCGGTTGACAAGTGTATTGACATTAGAATTTATACCCTGCAACAGGAGCCAGATTTTAATACCATTTATATCTCGTTTATTAAGTGGAATTAAAATAGCAATCCAAATCAATAAAAGCATTTTAATCTCCAATGCATTTACAGCCAAATAATCTGTGTACTAAGATTCGTACACAAATGCTGAAGCAACATCAATAACCGCTCGATCATTTATCTCTGATCTGGTTCACCTGAAGTATTGCAAAGGTAGTACCGGCGCTTGTGCAATCCGGCTCGTCCGATTTATACAATTTCTGACCACGTACGGACCTCTTAAAACTGTACAGTTTTTCCCACTTACACGCCACACGATTGCAAACGCGACCTGCATTCCCTGCAACTCTTTCACGTAATATGTACTTCAGTTACATAAGTGAACCTCGCGAAAGGGTTCGTCCTTCTTGCATTTTCTTTTATTTGTCTGGCTTTTCTCTTTTCTTTCCTGCATTTATTCTTCTTGATTTTTCGTGGAACACAAGCGTTTTACGTAATGATTCCTATCTATGCGTGTGTGTGTGTGTGTGTGTGTGTTCGTTCAGCAACTAGGAGTATAGTGATATAGTGTACCAGATATCATTAGGCCCGCTAAAGATATATAATTAGAGGCGGAGGAAAAAGATATCAATGAAGCTTTCCTGACATCTCGGGAATTAACGTGTCCGCGGTTTTTCTTGTTTTCTGAAAAGCCGTGAAAGAGAATTCCCCAGGCGGCGAGGGTTGCACCATCGTCGCTATCGTAATTGAAGCTGGCGGAAGAAGCCGATATAATTGCCAGCGCTAATTGTCGCCGGTCCCATTATTGTGGAGGAAGATATACGCGAAGCTTAGGCAAAAGCTTATGCCAACGAAAATGGGAGTAGCGAAAGTGTAACAACGAGGAGGCCATTGTAAACGAGCACATTTTACGAGCCACCTACTCGGCCAAGCTTCTTCCCATAATTGGCCGGGCGGATCGCATTGTGCGTTGCCGTGCCCGCTTTTTTCGCACCTTTCACACGTCCGGTATACTCGGGCACAGATGCATCGTTCGATTTCGTGCTCGTTCTGACAGCGGTCGATTATTATTATCATTGGAACGGGGTCGATTAATTTTAATTTTTATGATACAAATAGCTATGAGATACCTTTTCTTTTAGAAATTCTGTGCGACATTCGTTAGATGGAAAACTGTTCGCAGGAAATTTGAACAACGATGGATACTTTTGTGCGTGCAAGCAATGTTTTATCGAATTGGAATCCTCCGGGCATAAAGTTCTACTGCGCGATCTCATTCGTTCGAACTGGAGCACGGATCCCATTGCGTGCACGTTTTTCCTTCTTTCGCACGGCTTCTGCCTGGCAGGCATGTTTATGGATTATGTACGACTCTTACAAAATTCCACAGAGAGTCTCACAGTTCCTCTTCTTCTCTCCTTTCCCCTTTCTCGACCTCGCCATCCCTGCTGACGAAGAGTCACGGCACTTTCCCTACTGGACGTCGTACATACGTAAGTCTTTTTTAGAATGGGCGAATCGTTGATATTCCAATTTTCTTGGTACTCAAAGAAATTGCGCTTTCTCGATTTCAGGCATTCCTCCGTGGAAGCTTACACTAACGATACATCCCAAACGCCGAGTCTGCTTTATTAAGAAAGTTGGATGGAATTATTTCGCAATAATTTCTTAATAGCCCCATTTATGTTTCATGTACACATGTTTAAGGCATGTGCTCCTTTTCCTACGTTGAAACACGTGATGAACATAAAAGATAGCTCAGTGGCGCGAGACGAAGTTTGTTTGTAAGTGCTTCACTCGTGACACGCCACATGGAACACCACAAGACTTCAACAATAAGCGAAGTTTCGTACAATATTAATATTTAATTAATTATCTAATCTCTTCCATTTTCAGGCACCTAACATTTGCTCGATATTTTTAATACACCGGCACACTTGTTTGCGTAACATAGCCACTTGATTGAACGCGACGAAGTTATGGAATTTCAGAGATGCACTTTGTGTAATGATTTAATTTAGGTCTAGCGTAACGTGAACGGTTTATTCTTCATTATGACGTGCATAATTGCACCAGCTTCGCATTGTGCCCGAGCCGCTCACCGATTACTTAATACTGTCTCTCGTTACTCAATTTTTAATTACGCCAGCCGCAAAAGCGGCCTTTAAGCCAAGTCACATCGAACGCCGCGCCGCAAGAATATTCCATCGATCTAATTACACCGCGCTAAGGTGATTGAAACTGCCCATCGCAAATAAATCGTCGCTTATCCCCCATTAAATATTATGCATCGCGCAAGCCACGCTGGCGAGCTCATCTAATCGAGGAAATTCTCGTAACCGCCTTAATAAATCTGTTACGTACACCGATTGCATAAATAACGAAACTTAAACACGCGTAAGCAACGTTGCGCCGTGTGTCGCGGCTCATTACTCAACTCCTAAATGTTTCCATCAGTTAAGGTTACCGAGTTTCCCTAATGGCATCTATAAAATCTCAATAATAACCCCCACGGGAATTTTCGCGTCGGCCGCTCCGTTCTCGCAAGGCACGGTGCAATAATAGCCGTGACACGAGATCGAGAGTAACATATTCGTCAGAAGAATTCGTGAACGTTCGAGCGTGTAGAATAGCGGACCCGACGCCACTTTCGAATCCCTGACCGGTGTCCAGGCATCTCCTCGCCGCTTTGCAAGCGTCTGTAAAACGTTGCTCGCGCGAGTTTACGTCACGTTCAGGTTGGAGAAGCTCGCGGCCCTCGGAGGTCTGCGAATGGACCACGGCGTCGTCTGTAATCGGCGTGGTGAAAGGAGAAAGGCGACCGCTGGTCGAAAAGAGAAAAATCAGACGTCTTTAAGGGAGGAGGAAGTGGAGAAACGGAGAAAAAAAGACACAGGTCGACGAGGTCGACGAGTGTGTATGTAGGTGCATGTTCACGTTTCTGTCGGCGGGCACCCGGGGGTCACGAGCGGATGTGACGTCGGTCGAAGACGCGGGTCGTGTTCGCGATTCGGGAGGAGGCAGGATCGATAAGGAAAAGAGAAATTAAGCGCGAGTGCTGGGAGAGGCGACCGGTGCCCGGCGATGGAGGAAAGGCGCGTCGAAATTGAACACATGCGGCTGTTTCAACGGTGGCGACGTTTTTTTTTATTTTTATCTACAAAAAAAAAGCCTTTATACAAGTATAAAAAAGAATGCGTGGTTAAGGAGTAGCGTTTGAACATATAAAAAATAGTGTATTTGTGTGTGTCTCTGTGTACGTATGTATTCCGCGTCAGCGCCCGCCCCGTTCATCCCGATGATTCTCATCTTCGTGTCCGGTTTCTTGGTTCTATGGATTTCAACGTATCCTTTGGAAATTCCTTGGAATTAGCGTTGGGCCGAATCCGACGATGCGCGTATTCAGTTCCTCCTCGTGCGGCCGAATGACGCAGCGGACGCTGTGGAAAGCGTGTATAAATTGTATTTACAAGGCGCATATCCGCGCCGATCACGGCTTCGACTTCGGCTCCGGCTCCACGGCTGTGCCATCTCGAAGTCTTGATGAGTCTAACAATGGAATCTCTTTCGATCCATTTTCTATAATGCTTCGCTCTGCTTCAGCTCGTTTTATCACTTGATTCGTTGTGATCCCTCCATGGATCCGACCGCGACGACGATGATTTTGGTACGATAGTAGACAACAAAAAAAATAAAAAGACACCACGTCGACGTCCAGATCGTTAAGCCGGGGGCTGGTCGTTCGAGCGTTCAAGTTCACTCGTTGAATCCTGACTCGTTGGAGCGACGACCTATTATTTCCCAACAAGCCAGCAGTCTAGAGTTGATATTACCTTCCGCTTCCACGTACGCCTGTGATTCCGTCAAGGATCGTGGCCCGTTGAAGCGACGACGACAAGGTTTCAACGGAACAGGAACCTTGGAATCCTTGGCCGATTTTAACCCGTACGTTCGCCCAGATTTTATCTTCGTTCTAATTCCCCTGAGAATCCTGCCGAACGACGAAGACCTCTTTCATCGTGTGCGCCTCTCAACGATCTGTCCATCGTACGGCGACCTTTCGAGCGAACTGGGGAGCAGGGGATTTCACTTCGAAGAAGTTCCATCGACGAATTAGAATAACTTGGTCTCCTGGATTGTACTGATTTGCTTATTGATACTCCGGCCCTTGGGATTTTCCTCATCGACCTTAACCATGCGCCTCTGTTTCGTTAGGAATTTCTGCTCGAAAGGTAGCCACAGCTGTCGACTGGTGTCTCCACTCGCTCAATCTCTTTCTCTCCCTCTCTCGCTCTCCCATCATCCAATCTTTTTTCTTTAGTCTGATGTCACGTTTAGTACGGTGCGCCGTAGCTACCGCTTGGTCTGCTGGGGGCACCGTAGCTTCCACTGGGTCCGCTTGGATAGCCACCAGGTCCATGGCTCACTTGGTTGAATTGTGCAACCTGGATGGCTTGCCTGATTCCTTCGAGATCGATGCCAACCACACGAGTTTGGTAGCCAGGGACACCGTAGGAAGAGCTTGGTACTCCGTATTGAGAGGATGGTGCACCATAGCTGGAGCTTGGGGCGTATCCACCGCCACCGAATCCACCGGTCTGTTGGGATTGTAATTCTTCCTTCAGCAAGATTTGACGGATTTGTTCAAGCAGAGCACCGTCGACGGAGGCTCCCTCGTTGCTTTGGTAGCCGGCAGATACTTGAGTGTATCCACCACCTCCACCACCCCCACCACCTCCACCACCGTGGGAATAGCCACCCCCGCCTCCCGTTGGCCTGCTGTAGCTGTAGCCGGAAGAGATTGGTGCTTCAGCGAGGGCGTACCCTGCCAGACCAAGTATCAAACACTGGAAAAAGAAAAACATCGATTGGAATTAATTTCTTCTATTCGTGTCGATCAGATTATGGTTACGATTATCTCTGGAGTGTGGGGATACAATCAGCTTGGCTTGAAAGTGAGATACAATTGCTGCTAGAAAGTATAAATGTATCCAAAGTTCGACGTATGAACGCGAAAATAGAGACCTCGAAACTGTCAGGATCATCGAAGCGTGATTGAAGTTAAAGTAGACGCCGTGCTCGTCAAGGGAAAGTGGCGATGCAGCCTTTCGTTAATGGGGAAACTCGATGGAGATAAACCGAGATAAGCAGGGAATAAAACAACCGGATGCACGGACGAAACGTAATCCCAACGAATTTTGCTAGTCGACTTTTCTGCTAGAATATGAACGTTTCAAGGCACACGTGTTAACAAAAATAATCGAAGACACCGGTCACTTTTTGAACATCCTGTGGATCTCACTTCATAAAAGCATGCCTATACTTGGTCAGGCACACTCGCACTCGCTCTCTCTTTCCGTTCCTCTTTCTCTCTGATTCAAAGTGGTTAATCTTTTAAGTGAATTCAGACTTGCTTACCGCGATCAGAGGAGTCATGTCGGCTTCTGCGATGCCGCTCTGTTCTGTGACTCTGTGCTAGGTAGACCAGGGTCCTTTATACCCCAGAAGAAGCAAGGGGGATACTTGTGGCCCCCACAAAGAAGAAGAGACGGGGGCCTCTCGAGTGAGAGTGATTCAACTGTGAGACGATTCTCTCCTCCCCTCCTCTCTCTCTTCTGTCCTTTCAATTGTGTTCGCCTCTCTCTTTCTCCGCTGGACGTTACACCAATCTTATCTTCCTCTTTCACGAAGATCCCTCGATCCTGTACCCCGATGGCCAGCCGAATTTGGACGATCCCGTAGTTGCGAAACGTCCCTTTCTCGATCGACGCGGCCAACAGGTCCCAAGTTGCGTCCTAGACCTAGACATCTCTGTACACTCGATGCCTCGAGACGTCCAATGATTTCATAAATTGTATCTTCGAGCTGAAGTCGGTGGCTATATCATTTTCGATCTTGCCCTATGTTCCCTGGTAATCGCGTGGCGCAATAGGATCTTTAAAAAAAAAAGTGTACACCTTTGACGATTTCGAATCTCATCTACTTACTGTCAGTTTCGTTTTACGTCGCGCCTGGCGATGAAGGTAGTTTCCAACTCGTTGGAACGTATGTAAATTGGATTACGAGAAAATTCTTTCAAGAGAAGTTTGACGTCGCCGACTGTCTGTCTCGATATCCATCTATTCGTACGTAGCTTTTAAAGTACGCTTCCAAATCTTCCGAAAATTTCTATCATTTAAATTCTGCTGACGCCTTCGCGAACGGCACGTAGCGTTGCCCATCTAACATTACAAGTAGCCACGGGGGCGATCGTTCATTTTTTTGCAAGTGCTCCTCAAATATATTTAACCTATTTTTTTTTACGGCTAATCTTACGGTCCCAAACAATCCGCCTGGGGTCAAAAGTTGTTCAAGCCTCTCCAACTAATTCGAACAATATTAATTGCGCCCCAAGCGCATCGCTCATTAACGGAGGCTTCATTAAATTATTTAATTACTTTGCGAAGTATCCTACGGCCATTTTACGTAACAGCGTTTTATAACGTTACGAACAAAAAGTGTCGCAGAATCGCAATCATAGAGCGTATCCTACATCGGCCTGTTACATCGTCGGTCCCTGTCCTCCAAAGGGAGAGTATCAGGAAGAAAAGTATATGCGTGGTCGATGATCGTTGACTCATCTTCGCGAGAGACTTTCCTCGCGTTTCGACCGCAATCACCGTCGCCTCTGTTACAAATATGTTCATCTTGGCAATGCAGTATACCATTTACGCGAGTACGCAAAGGTACAGAAACATATCGAACGATCAAGCTTTGTTCCACTAATGTTATCAAGAAACGAGAGGGAAAACGCTTTCTTCTAATGTAGAATTTAATTATTCGACGGCTGAACTCTCGGCCCACTTCTCGACACACTCCGATCTAGTACTTCTGTCATCTTTTGCCTCTTTCCTTTCTTCCATACGCTGGGGTTCGCCCCCGTTTCCGGGCAGATTCACGCGTCCCTCGCTCGCGTGTATACACGGTCAGTCGTTGCTGCGAAGCTTTTTCTCGCGTTGCACCGAGAGAACGTTCGAGTATCCGACGTGTGGTTTGTCTATTTCGTCGTCCTGTCTGAAAAGCGGCGGGCAAGATGGATCTCGTAGCTCGTCGTGACGTCGTCTATCGGCGAAGGAAACAGGGGATTAATCATTTTGTGCTTGCCAGGGGACACCGTCTGCTTCAGCGTTTTCCTTTTTATTCGATAGCAGGACAATGGTGGAAAAGTTATAGTGTTACGAAATACGCACCCGTCGTAACGATTTATGTCGACGTTGTTTTTGTTTGTTGTTTCTGTCGGAGAAGAAAGAAATAAACAAGCGACGAGCATTTTAGTTATGCGGAGTTACGGCTATTTTAATCTACGATTTATCATCGTGCATTCCCGTCTTCAGTGAAAGTGATATTTAGGCCGTTCATTTTTGGTTTGAAAGCCTTTTATCTATTCAGGAATGTTTGCGATCCAACTTTGTATCCCCACGAATATGCCTATGATCGCGCGCGTATTCAACCAGTGAGCATTAAATCTTCGGAATCATTAATGACTACGACGGCTGCCAGTAAATGTATGGCCGCCGTGGTGCCACCGTTCTTCGTGCGGCAATTTATCCCAGCATATTTAAACGAATTGAACAAGAGAAAGCTGCGGGGGTGGTGCGGCGGCAGGCCCTTGCGTTCCATTATAAAATTATTCGTACCAAGGTGGCCACACGTTATCCTTCACCTACCTTCCGATGATTTCTCAAATTATATTTCGCTCTTCGTAATTGTAACCTCTCCTGTCTCATCAATTACGATGTCGAAGCGCGAAATTGCCGGTGTAACGCTTCTCGATGAGAGGGGGCCACCGTTCGTCGATACGAAAAGAAAGAAGAAAAAAATAGGGAAAATAAGAGACAACGAAAAAAGTCGACCTACTTTATGTAGGAAAAAGTGTTGAAATAATCACGCAGCTTCATGCGTGTTCATGAAGCGTTGGGCGTCGCGGGACGAATTAAAGATTAACCGGAGATTAGCGACGCTGGACGCTTAGCGTGCAAAAATGCCGATTTCTTTGACGGCTAGCACGGATCATCGAGAACTCCTCGATCCCGATGACTCGCAATATTCTCGAGCCCTCGAGTCACGTCTCGCTGTGTACTGCATCCGAGTTTCTCGGATATTAATGTTGCAGGGTCGTAAGAAAGAAGGGGAATCCTTGGGCCTGGGGCTTGACTTTCGCTCGGCTGTTAGAGCTTCTTTCGAATGAGTCCTCTTCCTATTCGATGTGTTTCAGTTCGTATCGTTTTTATACCAGCCGGCCGAGTCACATCTATTGTGGTTGTTTCTATCAATTGTCTTGCATGATTTAAAAGGGAAAAAGACAGTTCGGTCATTTGCGTATCTTACGCGCAGAGTAATTGCTCACTATTCTCCCAGTTCGATACTTTACGGCCCGCTTAAACTTTCTTCGTGGACACGAATTTGAGGCGCCTTCGGGATTATTAAAAGTTTCCGACAGTAACTTGATTACACGTTGACTTAGGTAATTATCAAGTGTCCGTGACGCAAGTGAAGTGACTCGACTTCGCAAACTTTCACGATTTTATTTTCTTCTTCTCTTATTTTCAAAAATTCTTGAGTGTCCGACGGAGAAAAGAAAGTGTTTATTGGTTAGCAATCAGCATCATCTAAGCTTAAGAATGTCAATATATTTGAAGCTTATGTAACATATCTTTTTCTCAAATCCGAAATATATTTCTGTCGCTTAAAATTTGTATCGGATTGCTTCGTTTTTGTAAATGGAACCAGCACGATCTTTTAACTGTTCCCCTCCCTGCACAAGAGGCGAAATATTTCTGGTGCCTGTGCTCAATATTTCCTTGACGTTAGCGACGGTTCGTGTGATGAAGCAGGATGTGTCGAGTATCCCGCGAAAAATGTCTAGTCTCATCGTAACGAAATCGTGTGTAATAGTATGAGGTGAAAGGCTGAATTCAAAGAGAAAGGTGAAGGGAAAAATATTTTCGTGTGATAGTCGAGAAAATTTCGTACCCTTTAAGGTCTCCGTGGGGATTACCTTCAAACTAATTATTCCAGCTGCTTTGTGCAATTGCTCATTACGGAATCGTTGGTAACACGTTTGCATAGTAAAAAGCTGTACACCATGTAAACAATGCGTAAACGTCAGTGGGACACTTGACACATTAGCATGCTAATGAGAATATTTGAGTGACGTAAATGTTTGCTACACATCACTGAACGATATTCATTTCTCCGAATTGTCGCTTATATGGCTCGTCTTCAGGGCGGTTAACAAAGTCACGATCCATGCAATTTTCAATTTTTCAAATCGACCAGAAATAGTTTTTCACCGCCGCGTTTCTACTAGGCGGGGAACTTGGAAAACTTTGAGATTGATGAGTGACTAGTACGCTTCAAGGAGCGGGTGTGAAAGAAAGATGTGTGGCAACAGAATGGAGTACTCGTTAGCGATGTGCAAGTAACTGAAGCAGGTAGTAGGATTACGCAAAATTGCTTACGGGAAACGGAGCAAGCCTGCGTTTAGCTGTTACACAAGAAAGGATGTTTCCCTTCCCGTCAGAAGCTGAGTAACACACGCCACACATCCATAAAACAAACTGTTCTAAATTATATGTACACGTTTAATCGCTGCGCACTTAATTGAAGATAATCAGGAATATACCGGGATTGTGCTGCATCGAGATCATTAAATATTAAGTTAGGAATTTATTTTTAGCGAGGCTGGGCTAAGGGGTCATTTTTCTTTTCAACACTTAGGGAAATCGATGATGAAAGCCAGAGATAACGGACGATTTTGATTCGCTCTAGGGCACACCGAGCCAGTGAAATATAGAAAGGATAAAATGATCTCATCGTCGAGAAATTGGTACAAGCAGGTAGTATCACTGTGAGAGCAGAACCCGGTTGAACCTGTAACAATGTTAATGAGAGGTCTTGTTGACGTATCTCGGCTATTACATCGTGCGATGTTTATCGAAATAATAAGAACGAAACGCTTCTTGCCCCGGTTGCCGAAACGCGTCATGGAAGGCCAGTGCATGACATACATTTTGACAATAAATCTGCGAGCCTCTTTGTTCGTTGGAAACATGAAGGGACAGGACAATTGTATCCTTAATTGCAGCACAGAAGTTATTCCAACAAATTCTTCAACGTCAGCCAAAATTGTAATTAATTATTTTCAGTGATAAATGAAGAATATGATGTGATGCACTGTTTTCCTTATTTATCAAAGGTTTTGTAAACGAGTTATACCGAATATCTATGGAATACATTCACTATTGCTACATGATACCGTGTGTTTACCGGCAAAGACTGGTAATACTATGGCCAGACGTACTAGAAGAGCGTCATGAACATCTTCCTATATACGTAATTATCACTGTGGTATGTGAAAACTGGAGAAACGCTTCCGGTTGGTTTATACAGGACGGGACGGGTCGGAATAGAACGCGATTCTATCTGTTTTTTGAGCACGTTCAATCTCACCTGATGTTCCTCTTCTTCCCCTTCTGCTTTTTATTATTTGATTAGTAAGCTAGAGATTGGCAACAATTACTGGGGCTACTGCTTACTTTCTTCGACCCCAAGTTCCTTCGCTTTATTGCTACAGAAACCTAACGCACTCTCTGGTTATATAAACGTACTCGTAATTCAGAGATACGTTTTTTATAGTTTTGCCTGAAAATTGGGGAATTTAAGGGGAACAATAAAAAGACAAATATTTCTTGCATTGTGGGTTTTCATGGAAACAGTTAGAATTGTTAGAACTTACCTCGATCAATAATTGAACGATCGCTAGATAACGTAATAATGATCGTGCCTGGTTTCTCCAAAAGAGAATGATAATGATACGCTATTGCTCCTACGAAACGTAATTAAAAATCAATGCGACTGCACCTCTGCAGTTTTTTCAGATCCTGTCCCAGTTATGTCGCGCTTCGGTGCAAAATTAGAAATGTCGACTGTTTGCGCAACGCTAACTTATTCAGGAATTTTGCCCTACGACACGCAAGCCTCGATGTTTGAGGCGTTAATCGCGCGTCGCCGCTAATTTCACGTCATTTTTTGACACTTTCCTACAAATTTAAGGAATCCATTATTACCCGCGCAAGAAGGCACACAGTGTTAAACGCGTACGAGGAGTTTGTTTCGTTCCTTTCGCTTCTTTCTAATCAGCTTGGCACCGTTTTAATCACGTCGCTTTCCTTTCCGGCTCAAAATACTTATTTGGCACGGTGTAGTGTCCATTAAAATGCTTCCTCTGTCATTCTTGTTCTGTCGCTATACTATTACCACCTGTTAGTCACCAGTGATTTGTCTATCATGTTTATTAACTTTTTTTTGCGCAATCGCAAAAATCGTCCGTCATTGTTGTCTGAGATTCTCAGGAAAAGAAAAGCAAACAATTATCAGCATCCCCGTTAAATTAAAAATGGAAGAGGATCACGGTGAAAAGTATTCAGAGATCATCTGGTACAATTACTCTACAAATTCTCCTTGCTCTTTATCGAACACTTTCTTCGGAGAAGCGGCAAGATGCGACCTTTGGAGAGGTCGCTTAAACTACGCTCGAGTTTCACCGGCACGCTCATCTTGAGCAGCTGGTTCACCGTTACTTACTCGGGCTCGTTTCTTCCAAGATCGATCCGCGTACTTCCTCTTCCTGTGGAGAACAGGCAGGCACGATGCGCCCTGAGAATCCGCACTCGACCCCAGTTTCCGTGCGAAAGAATCGAAAATTGTTTCGGTTCACGGAAACACGGGACCTGTACCGGTAATCAATCGGGATTCACCGTGGTAATTGGAACGTGTTGGAGAGAGGAATGAACACCTGTAATTGCCTGTACTTTGTCTACATTTTCATAGGAGAAGGGAACAGTGGATGTTCCCACGAGCTCATCGAAACTCATATAATTATCGATCAACACTTCTGTCTGATCGGATAGGAGGAATCGATGATTTATTTTCATCTCAAAAAATTGATTAATATTCACAAAGGATGTGCCGTTATTCAACACTAATTCAATGAGAAATATGGCAGGCAATCACGATTTACTGTTTCAAAATTCTTCCCCCTAATCTTCTCCCCGTTATCTCCAGCGGTTCTCGGGCTCCAATTTTTTCCCAACGTTTTTCCCCGTTCATCGACCAATGAATCGGATCGCCAACAATTATCGTCGTTTCCATTCACAATCATTTCCAACAGCTTTCAGACACCACTATCGATCAATTACATAAGCGCCCAAGACTTCCTCGTGATTACGTGTTATAATAACCGAGTAACCGAACTCTTCACCAAGGCTTACATGGTTCTTGTAAAAGGTTGCAAAGAAGTATCGTTAATCCATTATTAATAACTTCTGGTGATGCCAACAGGGATGAGTGTTCAGGTAATCTAAGACTCCGATAATTATCCAGAGTTTGAACAAAAAATTCTCCAAGATCGTACACCATTTATCACGGGACACCTTAGATCGGCCTTTGATAGCGAGCTACCGACTATTTAAAAAAAAAGAGGCACCGATGACCTGGGTCGCTCTCACGCGTTTGTCTCAGTTGTTCACTTCCGCTAGTGAAAGGTGCATGCACACTCACCTCGGCGTGTACGGCAAAATGTGCTTACGTGCGCCTACGTGCATCCCCGAACGCGCATCAGACTAGCCAAGTAAATGCACCTCCTGTGTCAGTAACCGACGATGTTTGCCTGGAAAGGCAGCCTTAGATCGGCGCATCATTCTGATTGAAATTCTAACGGGTGTACCGCGAGAAACGATCGGATTTCTCTGCGGGTATTCAATCGTTTAACTTGGACGCGAAATTAATTCCGTTCGACCTGTTGCATATTAGATTTTCGTTTAGCACGGCGAGAAATGTATTTCTCGGGCGTTGCCTGCAATTGAACTGGAATTTCACTTGTATGAATATATGGGGAAGATTTGGGGAAGATTGGATCGAAATTCTTGTGTCTTCCCGATTGTTGGGACAGCTGGGATTTTTCGATCACGAGGTGTTTGTGAATTTCTTGCGTAATCGTTTACACGGCTGGCTGTCGGTTTTTCTAGGCGTATCGCGTAAACGTTTGGCCAAGTGGCAACGATCGAATTTAAGGAGAAAAAGAGAAACGCGGAAAGACGAGGGCGAGATCGTCCAAGAAAGTGTTGTTCCGCGGCGTTTCGATAAGCAATTTGCACTTGACATTTCGATGGGTGACAATTACGCAATTGGGATTTTTCGTACTCCATAATCTCGGTGTACGCGGTCCCAATGGCATTCCAGCAAAATATTAACCCCATTGCACCAGTAGCCTTGGACTTACATAAATTAATATAATCATACGAACGAATATGAACTTTATATGAATTTCTCATTGGTATGTCGCGAGACATACGTTCGTTTAATCTTGCCTAGAATGAAAATTATTTTTGAAACAGCGAATATCGTGATAGTTTTGCTTGAGCAGAAAATGAAATCGGGAAGAAATTTGTACAGTCCTGTCACGATCGGTTTTGTAATTCTAATAGTTGCAATTTCTAAACCATTTTATTTCGACCGATTCACTCTGCCAAGTGGAGCGGCGCGTTTAAGATCATGCCGATTTCTTGCATCATTATTGGCCTAATTCCAATTGATTTGTATTCATATTTGGAAAACATCCTCCTCGTTCTTGTGCAAACTTTGAATCAAATTAACGCCAAAAGTATTCTTTTATCGCATTTTTTCTTCCACAAAATAATCGTCTTTGTTTATCGAACAAAATGATTATTGCGATTGCTAAATCTTGCGTACCGCTGTATCAAGTGTACTTTTATTACATAACTTCACTTCGTAAATCTGTCTATATGTATCTGAAGATCGGCGTTGCTTTATCTGATCGTATCGCGTTCCAAGAATCCGTTGATAAAAATATTCCAGACTTTAATAATTATTATTCGCACTCGGCTCGGTAAATCGTTTAAAGTGTATGCCTTATCTGATACGCGTGGAATGTAATTACAAAATTATGGGCGTAATTAAGGAACAATCGGCGCGCGTTTTGCACTGTTATGAAAACGCGCAAAACTGCGCCTCGAGTCACGATTACAGGAAAGTATATTTCATTTGTAACACAATATTCGAAGGTACATGAGAATGGATACATATGTATGATTTCAATATTATTATCAGCCAGATGTCGATCGAATTGTACAGCACAGTCGCGCGAGATTCGACCTCTCAAACATCGAATCATTGCTACTAGTCATTATGAAGCCTCACTGTTTCGTTCGATAGATACAATTTAGTCCACAAGAACAACAGTCTTATGTCGTTATAAAGTATACATAGTATATATTCGTAGCGGAACCATTAGCTAAATTTCATTGACCCCAGTCTCGCGATGACACGATGACAGGCATTATTTCTATCGCCGGTCAAATATGCACGAAGCTTTTATCGCCGTTTGCAGTTACCAATATTAGGCAGCGGTTTATTCTTGCATTTCTTCATCCAACCATCCCAAGCTTTGAACCCTTCCAGACCTTGAATCTTCTTAGCACACTCGATATCGTCCTGGATGTTGTCGTTGGCGAAATCCTCGCAACGTTTGTTGCAGATTCCTCCGGTGTGCCCTCTGGAGCACCATTTCGAGCTGTTAATTTGGAACACGCCGTAACTATAGCTGGACGCTGTTTTTGGGCCAGTGACCAACCGTGTGTCCAATCCACTCTCACTTTGCATCAGGCAGACCCAGTTGCTTATCAGGCTCCTCGGGATTCTAGCACGTTGTAGCTCTTGCACGGCCTGGCACTGGGTAAGAATTTTCGCTGCCACCTGGCTATCCACGAGAAAGATACCCAGGAGTGTTAGGATAAGGTACAGTTTGCCCTTCTGCTTCATTTTTAGTTCGACAACACCGATGCAGATCGAAATGAAATGATTGAACGGTCCTTCGACAGCAAACTGTTCGTTGTAAAACGATTGCGACGAGGTTTTGCGTTTAAATATGACGCGGCTTGCTTCGCCAGTTGTGCTGTATGTACTGTGGCAAACGATATGCGACAACCTTGAGCTTGGGCGATAAATTATAATTTCCTAAGCGCGACGTGGCCGGAAAGAATATACCTGGCAATTCACGTCTCTGTTCTTCCGACTGATATTGTCTTGGCGCCTGTCGTTTACGACGGGCTGCGTTGATAAACTCCGCTACTTTCTGGGATGTCGCTAGGATTTTTCTCTATGCGTGATTTTTCTTTATGTAGCATTTTTTCTATGGTATCGCAAACAGGTCGAGATTGATAGTGATACGGAGATGATAAGCAGGACGGAATTTAAAAAGATTCGTAAGGTTTCTAGAAGTAAACAATTTTCACGCAACGTGAAAAAGTGTCGATAACACCAAGTGCCGTAAAAAACATGGTAAAAATTATTTTATTTTTACCTCGAGATAATATTGAACCGCGTATACAAGCCTGTCTCATATAAGATTATTGTAATGAAATTCTGCTTCCACAATTAATTATCTTATTATAATTTCTGACGATAATAATGAAACTAATGAATTGAAGAAGTTGAAAAAGGTGAGGGAAAATTCCCAATATATGGGTGGCTTGCAATGTTCAGCTAATTGGTCAGTTTCACCACGATCTTTAAACGGACCTTATGGAGGTCCTTATATGTTGCACACACTTTCTAGCAAAGAAAAATGCGGCATTCGTTTGAGAATTAAATGCTACCCGCAAAGGATAAAATTCATAGGCAAGTCGTGTCACTTTTAGGGGTGAAGTAATATTTTTACGCTAGGAAGGATAAGAATATCATTTTATAGGGATCACAGACGCTGGTGTAACTCGATTATTTAATAGAGAAATTTTATTTAGAATTCGATGAAATGTCGAAGCATCTTGGCGACCTGCATACACGATTACGCAAGTTGCAGAACCTGCATTGCTGTATTTTTACAATTGGCCATGTATAGATACAAATACATTAAAATAGGCAGTATATAAAATTCACAAATAAGAGTCTATACAACAAGGCACAGTAATATCACATGTACTTATAGAATTTATTTAAATGTAACAAATTGCGTTACGTTCTTAGGAGTATTGGCATCTTAAAATCATCTTAAGTTATTCGTTCGCGAAATATTTTCCTTTCTCGCGCGGAACTATTATTACCTTATTTCTTACGTTACGAGGGAACAAAATTTTATATAATACAAAAGAGTATTAATTCGTAAAAAAATACTACGATACATTTCCAATAAAAAAAAAATGGAAAGTATTTGGCGCGAGTTATACACTAGTAGTAATAAAAAGCGATACATCACATTCATAGTTTAAATAATGCCAAAATATCATTTATGATATACAAATTATTAAAGAAAATTTTATAAAGATCCTTTCTCTGCAAGATTAATTAATATTTTGTATATCAAGGCAAACTTCTATGCTTAACATACAAACACGAAGGTAATATGATCACTTATTTGTTGGAATCAACCGCTTAATATACCTTTCATTAATTACACCTTCTCTACGTTGTAAATTAAATCTCAGGCTTGTGTTCTGCTTTATCGATACTAGTAACTCACAGTGCAAACATGATCATCGTATTAATCTTATTAGGAAAAAGGCTTTGGTGAACTCGCGGTCGGTTTTAAATATCATCCAGTACAGACCTCTATGTAACAAGAACCGTAATTACATCGTATATGTACAAAGAATCCTAACTATAAACGTTCTGGCACCGCAAACTTGCGAATGCACGTTCTATCTCAACAAACGAGACACAGTAATCGTCAATAACATAAGAAAAGAAAGAAAGAGAAATTCAGCCTGCTGCACTCGTCAGATTCGCTCTTCTACCTTTGGCAAACCGTAGTATCTCTGGATTATCATAAATCATTTTAGCTAGGGTCTCGATTCCCGCATAAGTGTCAGCCTTAGTTCCCATGCACATAGACCACTGCGCTTGTGAAAGATCTTTGCTGCACTCAACTTCATGATAAACGTGAACCAAATCCTTGTCAGCCGCCCTGAAGATTTTGATATTAGACTTGACTACTTTCTCGTAAAAATCCACATCTTCTTTTCCCCATCCTTGAATGGATAAATCAAATCCGCCCACGCTGTTGTAGTCCTGCTTGTACAACGAGACGATGCCAAACCCAAATTGTCTCCAATAGCCGGACATTTCGTTTAGAACGGACGTTTCGTGCCTCCTGCTGTCCCCGTAAACGATCTTCGGATCGTACTGACTGAACACCACAGGAAAATATATTTGTCTACCCAGCAGAGTATTCGCGCGAATTCTGTAAAGCGCCGACTCGGTGAACACGATATCGACGTCGACGAAGAACATTAAGTCGTTTTCCTTCAATCTCGACACACCGAAACTCAGAGCCTTGGCTCTGGAAAATGGGCCGGATACAGGAACGATATCGATACTGGCACCGCGATATTTATATTTAAGCTGCTCTATCAGATCTATCGTTCGATTAAACGAATCCTCGGTTTGATGGCGATAGAGAACAACCAATAACGCAGTGTTCTCCCCGCTGATTAAGCAGGTCTCCTCGTAAATTTGTAGGAACCTTTGGAAAACCTCGTACCTTCCGGATAAAGGTAGAATAAAATGAACGATCTTGTCTTTAACCGGATCCTCCTCTCTGAAGTTGAAATTCAGGTTTAGAAAACCGCCGCGGAATATATTTTGCAAGGATTTATCGCCTCGTTGATTTTCTTTCCTCTCGACTTCGTTTCCGTTCACAGTTTCACGTATTTCCAGTCCTGCGGGGAAAAAAATATCGAGCCACGTTTTAAAATCCCGTCTATTTTATCACACGCTTCATTTTATTGCTTCCTAGAGACATGGCGAATGCCTTGTGCGAAGAATCAAGGGTACCTGTGAAATGTTGATGAAGGTACACGTGCCGTCTGACTGGCAGGGTAACCTTTCTACCTCTGTACTTCCGGTAAACCAACAAAAGATCTAATATGGTGTCTGCCCCGTAGGAATCGACTCTTCTGTATCCGTATAGGGTTGACCTTTCCTCAACGACTCGGCCACGTTGCCTCGAACAGGCATTTATAGAGGCCATCACTTCCCTCGTGATGTCTTCTAAACCTTCTTTTATGTCGCTATGAATTCTTCTCCGAGGATTTGAATCGCCTAAGCTGTACTCTGACCTAGATAAAAAGTCCCAGGGAATTACTTCATCGCTGTTCGTCGGTTTGAACGAACGAAGTCCTGCTGGAACACCTGGTAAAAAAATAAAAAATAATGACAGCAACGTATAATAGAAGGAATTTTTCTAATTATGTATATGTTAAGTATTAAACTGAAGTTCTATTACGGTATTAATATTTTCTATTTGACTTTGGCTCATATTAGGCGTGAATATGCCAGCAAGTACGGACGATGGGAATGAGTAGAATCACGATCGAAATCGTGATCGTTCCATCTGATGGGCTCAAACGAGTCGTATCGTGCCTCGTTTCTGCATTGCCTGCTCTGTCCGGCGATCAATTCGCACGAGCTAATCAGCCTAAATGGTTCTATTAATAACGCACGTCCAGGGAAATCCGATTGTTCTTTGAATCAACGATTCGCGTTTACGTTTCGTGAGATATTCACGCGGATTAAGAATTTGTCCTGAGGCAGAAAATCTAGCAAGTGTGCAACGAAACGTGCGACACCGGCTAAAAACATTTATTTACCTAATATTTCAGTGTCGCCGGGATATTTAGTCGAAAATGGATTAACAGGGAACAGAGGAACACCATCGGCAATCACGTAATTCTTTAAATTCTCCACGCTTATCCTCAACTGTTTGGCCATGGTATGAATATCCCTGTGAAGGTTGAGTCTCTCCTGTTGCAAATCTTGAATACGAAGTCCCTGAAACGGGGATAAATCTTTTTGCTCGAGCAGAGGAAACGATTGCACTGGTAACATTATGCGGGTCGACACTTACCCTCATGTAATTGTGCAACCTGTACATATGCGGCGGGTTTTTAACAGGATGCAAAGTAATAGCACGGTGAACTTCCTTTTTTTTTAGATTTCCGGTGAACGCCTGTGCCCCGCTGCTGTTATGATACAGTATGGACTGCATCTGTAACAGTGAAAACATTGCCAGCTGTAATTAAGATTAAAGGGACAGAAATAGATGACAGTCACCTAATACTTCGAATGATCTCGAGACATTTACTTTCCTAATGATAACATTATCTTAACACACTTGTGTGTTTCAACTGGGATAATTTTGAAAACAAAAAATTTTAGTTCATTTTTGTACTAAAAAAAAAAGATAATAATCAGCATGCTCCTCAAAGTATGCACAGGTGTACCCTCATAAACGATAATGAACCCAAGAAACAGAAAAAGAGTTAATGCATGAACTTCCCGCTGGTGCAGTGCCCGATAATAATAAGTATTATCAGGAACTCGAAACTGCATCTTACCGAGACCGCAGAGCAAGTGTTAATCAAGCTATGAGACTGGGTGTGGTGGTATCCTGTTGCAGGGAATTATTCTTGTATTACATCTCGCAGGCTAACTTGATCATGCTCTAACAACGTTTATTTCACTGCTCATTTTAATATATCGAAGATAAAACGCCGTTGGGTAATTCTTGAAACGCCAAAGATTTTCTAATCGTACAATTAAGAAATCGAAACGTGTAAAAAAGGTCCACGAAAGACACCTCGTAGGTGCTGCATGTCGTATGAATGGCTATTAAGTGTTTCGACCTTACGATAAGCGTCAAGATGGCAAAGTACAGCCTATCAGTGGGTTAGCAGGCTACGATTTGTTCGAATCTAACGACTAACATCCTCATTCGTGCATTTTACCTATCGACTGGATCGTCCCGTCGAAATCCCAAGCGGCGACTTAACTCGACATTTCCAGACATTGAAAAACAATATTAGAACACGAATCACACCGTAGAGTTCACTTCAGCATTTCGAACTTTGCATTGAAACAAGAAGGCCGCAAGTACTAATTTTTTATCTCCCTCCATTTTTATTGAAACTTCCTCAATCCAGAGTAACCTTTTCTCTTAGCATGCCAGACGAACGGAATGACAAAAAAAGAGAACTGCTTCATTGGATCATGTTTCGGTTAATATTGTCGCCAACACAGTGACATAATAATTCGCGTAACTTGGAGCAGCCGCGTACGCGACCGTGCAGTTCGATTAAATTATTGCAAGAAGCATGTTGAGGGATTTAAGCGCTTCGTGCTGCAAATTGTTACTTAACCACTCCGACCTAACGCTGAGTGTCAAGATGGAGGAGAATGACTCGATCTGGCCACTGGGTTAGCAGGGTACTATTCGCTTGTATTAACGACTAACATCCTCATCTGTGCATTGTACCTTCCGAGTTAAGTCAATGATAGCGTACCCTGTATGTATGATGCAGATGCGTAGCTTATGTATTTAAACCGATAACACGTATCACGTAGAGTCTGTTCTAACCGAACGAAAAATTATATCAATAGAGACCCACAGCGATGAATAAATCGTTGCTAAAGGGAATGAAACATTGTCAAGGCGAGATACAAAATATTCATCTGTTCAAAAGTACATGAAATATTTCGTCGCGACATATGTATCTCATAGAAGATTTCATTAATCATTATTTCATAGCTGGACGGTGCACGTGTTGTATACGCTCTATGGGGGCAGCCCAGTGTTCTAATGAACCGCAAGCCTGTCTCGATCAACGAATTACACGTTCCACGTATGAACGTCCACAGCTATAATAATGTGTGCACGAGTAGAGAGAAGAAAAGAGGACGACCAGAAATAGATTTAATAGTTATGTGAACAGCAGCGAAACGCGCGAGGTAACCGAGCAGCGTAGAGAAATACGCATGCACGTAGAAGGAAGAAATCTCGGAAACAGCACCTGCGACAGGTGTTCGCGGCTAATTGTTACGAGCAAACAAATCTGGGGGGACCAAAGAAAAGTTACCTCGTAGCTCCAGGTACAAGGTATCCCAGCGTACTTCTGGACGCACCGTCCCAATTCCACGTCCTCGTGCGTCGTGTACAAATGTCTCAAGCAATATTTAATGTGCGGCACGATTCTCCTCAGGGTCTCCCTGGATAAAATAACACCCGGCCCTCCCATACAAAAATTCTCGTCATACTCCAGAGACAGCAGACCGAATTCCTCAGAGTTGCCCCTGCCCGCCTGTCCGATGTACATGGCCCTCCTAGAATCCACGGAGCGTAATAATTTTTCTAGACGATCCGTCCTCACGTAGACATCGTCGTCTGCCCTGAGGAACCACTCGAAACGATCGCCGTAATTGTTCCACATGTGCTGCAGCATCATGAACGACTTCTTTTGAGGTGGATAGGTGTCGTCGACTCGTGGCAACGGTACCAAAGGTAGATCGGGACAGTTATCTGGAACGGTGGAGCTCTCGGACGAGAAGAATGCGATTTTTCCTGGTAGCTCTTTGCCCCAGGTTTCATAGACTGCCTTGGCTCGCGAGTCTAGGTATTTGTTAGCTGTCATAACACCGACGAAGACCAAGCTCGTCGATGAACTGTTTATTTGTTCATCGTCGTTCAATTTCGGAACGTTTCGGGCTGACGGTTCGATTAATATCCGCGAGCCAGGCACCGAGGATGCGTAATCATTGTATCGTTGCTGGTCACTCGTCGAGAGGAACCTATAACTTTGGATGAAGAAACCTAAGAGAAGGCCGACAATCAGGCCCAGAACGGCGCTGGCCAGTCCACGTCGTTTACGCATCACTGGGTGAAACGTCACCTCTTCCATTGATACTCTTCCGGGGTCCCTGGACCTCCGGCTGGGTTCATCGTCATCTTCCGAGCGGCTAAGGTCGCTTTCTTTATCGTTTTCAATCTGCTAATTAGTATAATCGATGGGAACTCTACGTTCGATCCCATTGCTCCTTTTTCTCGGCACTGAGCACGAGCTCCGCTCAGACCTGTTGGACAAGATTGCATAATTTTGGTGAAAATCGATGGGAGACGTTTAGAACTGTTTCTCGAATCATCGAAGTCCAGTGAATAAATATTACATCACGAATGGCGATATTGCGGATTGCAAAAACGAAATATAGAGTCTGTCTTTGGCGAATTAGTATTCGACACGTTCCAAAGCATTCTTTTACTATTCACTGGACCTTGATTCCCATGTGTTTGCCGTTTAAAGAGCAAACGTTGACTGTGTGCTTCGAAGGCCGCACAAAAGCATTCGTTGTTTGGTCAGTCATGAATTATTTCCTCCAGCCACCAGAGAAACTAATGAACGCGAATTGTACGAAACCGATTATCTTTGTCGAAGATAGTGTATCTTTGAAATGTGACCCAACCGTGTATTTCACTTGAAAAATAACGAGTACATACTTACATCGAGCATTTTCGTCAGTAATAATGACTGAATAATGTCGAATTCCATGGTTAATCCAGAAGGTTCCGACATGACTACGGATCGATCGTTCATGCTCATCTGAAAGGAACACAAAACGTTGTCACTTGATAAGCGGCAATGCATTACGAGCCGCAATTTAAGACCGATGATTCGTGGATAAAAATTGATTCGATCAATACGTTCGATCGATTGAGGTCGCACACGTGCTTTGCAACAGAATTCCGAATTGAATCGCTCAGGGTCGGCAATTTCTTTAATCACTCTGATTTATTAAATATTTCGTAACCGTTCGATCATAAATTGATTCGACAATTCGTATTCGTTTGTGGGCACAGTGGCGTGTTCCTCTGGCCGGATAGGACAATTATTATCAGCCTTGATGGCCGATCGAAATGTTCATCGCGTCATTTGATGATATTTATTTGAATGAATTCGATGGCAATATCATAAATCAGACACGCACGAGGCTTCGTACCGATGATTTTTTCCTTATGAGTAGTCCTTTATGCTAAGTGATATGAATTGTGATAAGATCATGGAACAGAGGTAGCTCTGTGCAAGACTAGAAAACCGCTAGAAAGAGTGAAAGAAGGAAAGTGTACGTGTACAATGGTGTATCTAGAAATGAGAACCTGGCGCCGTTAGAAGACGTCTTCTTGATCAACCTACCGGTTCAGGTATTTTCATAGCAAGCATAGAAGATAGTGTGTTGGTTCTAACTTGAATTCTTGAAGAATATTTCTTTTTATGTTTGAGAAGGTACAGTTAAATTGTGGCTGCTATCTCCCTTTCTTTTTCACACAAGTGGTGATTATAAGAATTTCCTAGGAATCTTAATTAATCGTATCTCGATGTTAATCTCTACGATTATTACTAAAACGATTATTTGAGCGGCCAGCATTTTCTCTGGACTCTTCTGTAAATGGTTAGTTGTAGTTTACCCCCTAAATCGGGGTAGACAAAGAATTGTCCCTTCATCGAACCGGTTCCAGGCACCCCGATATACATATCTAAATGCGGGCAGTTATTCAATCCCGTGGCACGGTCTTTCTCCGTTCGCTTGCGCGGAACAAGATAGAAAAAAAAGTCATCTGCGAACAGAAAATCCTGAACGATTTGTTCGATTCTAAAATGAACACGCACAGGTCTACGGCGCGCGATGGCTTGGATTAAAAGGAAAGAACTTTCCCGTTAACAGTAAATTAATTATTTGCTTAATGAAAGGTTGCCGATGGTCATCGTTGATTGTTCCCGGTCGTTATTCTCACACTCCGTTTCCGTTCTCACAATTTTCTCGCGCGCATTCCCAGTAGGAAGAGGAATATAACTCTATTCCCGTTAATACATGTATGTGGTTAATGCAAATTATCTACGCCCGTATAAAAATAATCTCTGAAAGGCGACAACTTCGACTCAATGTTCTTTCACGCGTCTTAATCTTATCGGTACAAAGGGGGGACTTCTCCGAATAATAATAATAATTCAAAGATAATCCATAAAGTGGACGAACCACGATTTTACTCCGATTTCGTCATTCCCTTTTCTTCTTGCCTAACGCTTTTCCAACGAAACGCGGGGATTCTTTTGGATGTCCGAAAAAAATGTGACTTCAACTCTCAGTACCGTTACAGGCTACCGGGAATCGATACGTGCACGGTGACAAAGGTGTTGACAATCGTGATTGCACGACCTGAATCGGTGCATCCGCGGAATCCCGGTGTTCGTCCCGTTAAAGGATTCGATCCGAAGTGACGTGCACGAACGGGAACGTGCAGGAGGCGGGAGAACCGGTTTAAGCCGAAAGTCAGCCCCAGATCTTCGCTAGTTTCTATGGTAGAACGCAGCGCCTAATCCACTATAATGAAGAAGATAGGGATGATCTAGCGACGATGCGTGTTTCTTGGAGCAAGAAACGTTGTTCGTCGAAATTCATCTCGCCACTCTAGCGTGGAAAACAGTGTCGACGAATTGATCCGGTGCCTCGTGTCAAATTATCTTCGTACCGTGGCAAGAAAGTGGAATTGAAATTTTATGCAGAGAAACGCGACTTTCTATTTCTGACGTAGTTTCTGTACACTGTTTCGGGAATTCGGTTTTGGAGATATGATTGTAAATATCTACGTTATTTGCGGGCATGCTTTATTGGATGCACGATGACGTTAGACAATAGAGAAACCCTCACATTAATTTCAATCGCATCTGTACGACGAATTTGCATACACTCCGAGGTGAGTCAGAACAAAGTGGTAGGCTGGCTGGAAACACGTTGTGGTCAGATTCTCGAGGCTGTCGACTCGTATTGGCTTCTGAACGACCGTATTTTTGAGAGACTGACCTGGCCAGTAGAGCCCGGCCATTAGAAGATGTTACGAGGAGCGAGGTCGCCGCTAAGTGTTCCCACAGACATGGAGCCGCGGTTAAGATAGAAAAGCAGCAGCCTGTTCGATCAAACCGCTAGAAGACCCGAAGAGTCATCGACATTTCGAGTTCGAGACCAGGGGTAATAAAGAAAGGTCTCGCCAGTAGCAAAACGATTATTCACGGCTGAATAATCCCATTAAACGACAGCATTGCCTCCCAAAGAAGTATCCCTTGCGCTTGACATTTGTTGCATTTGTTTAAACGCAGAAACACTTACATCATTCGGCTGGCCGAAAGAAAAATTGTCGTACTTCATCTCACTTCACTCGACGTTCACCCGCGAGATTTTTGTTCACACAGACATGCCGTTTCACCGAAGGATAAGAAGAACATTTCTAACGTTTCACCGTTCAACGCTAATTAAAGGGTGGCATAGAATATCATAATCTTGATCACTGAATATCGACCACGGTTGTACTCCAATTCCTTAACAACTTACTTCTTCGTTCCTTTCTTATTCGACCGATTCGTTCGGGGCTTTAGGACGTGCACGTGGGCTTTAACTGGCGCCGAAAAAAAGTCTCGCTATGGCCACGCTGTATCCGCCGCGGCATGACAGAAACCATCAAACGAGGAGATGATGTGAGAAACGTGGAAAGGTTCAGAAGCTCTCGTCTGACACCGGCTGCAGACGTGTTGCGAGCAGGATGTCGGAGCAGCGACTGAACCAGACGAGACCGAGCCGGCTAGCAGTCAGGCAGCCAGGCAAGTAGTCATCGAGCAGCAAGCATTCAACTATGTATGTATGTATGTAGCTAGAAACAGGCGGCTTGATCGACTCGTTGGTATATACCGAATCTTTTTTTACGACTACAGTAAAATCTTTGTTGAAAAAAGGAGTATTTAAAAAAAATTAAAAAGCGCGTATAAGCAAGACTCACTTCACGCTCTTGACCCCGGGGACCTCAGCCAATTACCGATTCGACCACTTATTCTGCAACTTCTGTAATGATTATAGGAACGCGTGCTAACTGAATGTCCTCGCGATTTCTAGATGCACGTGTGCACGTGTTAAACGAGGGACGAAAAATTATGTAAGTTCCTTGGGTATACCTTAAGCGAGGCTCTTGCTGGTCATTTAATGCGTATGGAATCTTGTGTAATGGGATATTACGCTGTGCCTACATTTGAAACGCGTTGCGTGCGATGCGTGGCAACAAATGAACTGCAAAATTATTCTACGCATTATAATAGGTATACTAGAGAACAGTATAATTTGATTGCCCGTTATGATGCGATCGAATTGAAGACTGGCTGTTCCTATTTTTAATGGGCGACTGGTTATCGATATAGACCCGATTACTTAAATTTTGGAGCAAGTAGTACGGTCGACCGTATACGAGAGCTAAATTTAGACCTCGCGACCCTCTGAAAAGATTCTTATGTATAGAAACGTTATGCACCTTCATACAAGATACGAGTTTGTTAAAAAAAAAAGGTAAAGCTATAATTTAAACAAAATCCTAGCTATCGGATTGCACGTTTTTCCGTCAGAATTTTAGGGCGTCCACCAAATGATAACGCATGACTATCAATCAGAGATAAGGTATACAAGTGCACTTGTTCCGTACTCACAGAGTATGTACTCCGTATCCTACTCAATTGAGTGTTCTTGATATAATTGCCATTGCTGTAGCGATGAAGTTCAGCCTGATTATGCACGAATTCACTGTACTACATGTGTATTCTGTGTTCACGTTTGCACGAGCTGATAGCGTTAGTACACGCGCCCGATTGCCGCAGGTATGAAACGAACGAGTTGTGTACAAGGGGTACGTGTCTCGTTAGCGCATTGTGCAACGAGATGTGTAAAATAAATGCGCAATGAACACCTACGCGAACGTCGCGTGCGCTTTAGGACGCTGTAATGAACGTTACTAAACGCCGGCTAGTAAGAACATTCGAAGCTGACACATTATAGTGTCGCGTTCGTAAAGCAGGAACTTCCGTCGAAATAGAAGCGAATTGAACTACCTTTACGCTTCGTGAATTTCATATTATCTCCCATTCGCCACGCTCGATCCTTGCTCGAGCGGAATGATTGGATTAAGGCATGGAGAAGGTATGTGGGTGTGTTAAGTAAAAGTATTAAAAAGATAGACCCAATGCATCGCTCGAGTAACATGCAATTTGACAAATGAATAAAAAACGAAAAAATCAGTCAGATCGTTTGGTACTTATTTTTGTTCCACAGAAGTGTATATTGGTATCTATAATCGAGCCGAATCATTGCGGTTCAATTACGTGAATTCTACAATATGATAAAAGGAACGATTACGATGAAATTAAATATATGTCTGTTGGATGAATCAGCAAAAGGAGAAAAGTTTAGTCGAGGCAAGGCGGGTCAAATAATTTTATTTTTAGCCGCTCGTGGAAATCCTTTGACCGGAAAGGCGGCTGAGAAAGACGAACCGATCTCTCGAGTTCTCCACATGTGATTGCCCCGGTTCAGATCATCTTTGTTACGGTGCCTCCTCGGCATAGACTGTTCATCCCGTCCCGGGAAGTCAGTGATTTCTAACCACGTGTGGGGGAACGAAGGGGATTGCAACAAATTGGAGGCACATATGAAAAAGAAATGGCGCTGAAACAGTTTTGCGCAGTCGGGTGTCGAATATTTAAAATTTCTTACGCTTATTCTATATCTTGTGTATTTCTTTTCACATGACATAAGTGGCAGGTACTTGAATAAAAATCCAGGTTGCAGGTACAGGATAGATACGCTTTCATGAATGTGTGCGGCTAAATTTTTAGTGGTAGCCCATTTATGTTGGTTTTATATTATCGCACCTTTATCAGATAAGAACACGCGTTCTTCTATATGGTATAAGTAAAAAGAAAAGATCTAGAAATAGGGAAAGAAAAATGGGCATAGAGAAAAGTCATATTGCCCTAATCGAACCAGAGGTCTTTAAGCAACGAAAACAATTTCACTTGCACCTCGCGGTAATGATGTATAAAATTGTGCGAGTCTATAACAATAACATATATAAGATCTGCACCGTTCTGCATGAGCTCCTTGCGAAATTATTACTGGTACAAAGCCTAATGCGTTGCACAATATACTTCTCATGTATTATGCAATTACTAGAAAATTGCATTTTATAAGAAGAAGATAATTTTTGTTCGCTCGATGAAAATGTAAACTGATGTGAGAATTAAATTATTTTATATTTCGAATGCATTCATTCTGTGCAGGTGCGCTGCTCTTGTTTTCACACGATCAAGAGGGAAAGGTATAATTTCCCATACGCGCCGAGAAAATTTTAAATTTCCCGCCATGCTGAGAACAATATGGCAGGAACCAACTATGTGACGGCAGATCGTTGAACCCAAAAACACTACTGCATTCAACTAGAATATTGATTCAGTCATGTTTTCTGTCTTATTATTTATAAAGCAGGCAGCCAATTATTCTTAATCATTTCATTGATAGCTTGCAAAGCGCATTAATCACGTTACTGGATATACTCTTTTCATCAGGATCGTATCAACCGCAGATTTATCAATAGTAATGTGATCGATTGATGCGCAGGACTTTCTAACTTTCAATAGTAATTAAATATTTAATGGTCGTAATAGATGAGAATTCTTTATTTAAACGCAATGCATTTCCAAAGTAAAGCGTTTCTCGAAAGTCAGCTACAAAACCAATGGGTTCCAACACTGCAGAGGGCGCGACACTCTACTATAGGCGTCCCTGAGGTGCGATTGGACAGGGTTGCTGATTTGACCAGACAGTAAACGGAAGTGACGCGAGTCGCTTCGTTACGTTTACATTCTGTTCTCGACGTCGCGTTCATTGTGGGGAGCCATTACCCTCGTCCGCGCTAAGCATCGTGCCATATTCCCATTCGCGCCCTAATACTAACAACATTCTCGTAGTTTTAAGTGAAATATTATGAGAGTGAAGACCGAAATGGACGACGACGAAAAGGGGTGAGTTTAATTTACGTATTAGTCCCTTGCTTGAAGATATTTTTTACGCGAGAATTCTCAATCGACGCGTTCACGGACTGTCGGGTTTATTGCGTGGAACTCCATTTGCGTATTGCAGTTACCTCGTATCTCTATGTTTTCTCTTAGTATTCTCTTGATCCTGAGGCCAATTACCTATCCTTATCGTGTAAAACATCATTCGCCTTCGTGTAAGCCGCCTATGATTTACACGATATGCGGGGGCAACCTTTTTTTCTTATAGCAATAAGTGGTTAGATATATAGTTTTTCGCGAGAGGGGAATAATTCATCGATGCCGGTTCTGCATCGGCACTCGTATCGTATATACTTATGACCCGGCATTTTTTCATCATTTACATGCCCCAATTCCAAGGGAATCGACAGGCGCCTAATATGTTAGGAAAATTGTACAATTGTTGTATATTATTTCGGTGTGAAAGTATGCTACTGCATCGTCGCTCGTTACATCCTTTAGCTCTAGATTCTCTATTTTTATGCTCTATATCCTGAAAGATCGGAGTGCTTCAATGCTCCCTCGCTACGTGATTTTCGTCTCGTACGCTTGAGTAATTGTGATTATTGATAGGTGTACGCTACGCGACGTATTATATTACGATTTTCTATAAATATTCTTTATTTGTAAAAATATATATATATCTAAAATATGTTGATGTTATGCAAGGTTGTTAATTAAAAATTATCGTAACGTTCGGGCCATCGTCAAAAATTCGCAGTGCAAATATTATTCAGTTTGGCATTGTTTGTCTACTTTATTGGCCCGAAGTTATTGATCTCTATTTTTTTTCTATGTTCTACTTGCTTCGTGAAAAAATCGCGTTAATTCCAGTTTATTTAATATTTTATCGAATTATTTATTAAAAAGCAAAAAATTGTTCCTTTCTTGCAGAAAGTTATTCGTTGGTGGCTTGTCCTGGGAGACAACACAAGAAAATCTTCAACGCTACTTTGGCCGGTACGGTGAAGTAATTGACTGCGTTGTGATGAAAAACAGTGAATCTGGCCGTAGTCGTGGATTTGGATTCGTAACATTTAGCGATCCGGCTAATGTTCCACTGGTTCTTCAGAATGGACCGCATCAGCTCGACGGGCGAACGGTTGGTTCTTGTTTGAATAAAGAAAAATGAAAGATTCCTAACGTGGTATTCGTACAGTTAATTATACATGGTACGTGTTTCTCTTTGTCACAGATTGATCCCAAACCTTGTAATCCACGCACTCAACAAAAGCCGAAACGTAGTGGAGGCTTTCCGAAAGTATTCCTTGGTGGATTACCAAGTAATGTGACAGAGACCGATTTGAGGTCCTTCTTTACCCGCTTTGGCAAAGTGATGGAAGTTGTCATAATGTATGACCAAGAGAAGAAGAAATCAAGGGGTGAGTGGATCATATTAATTATTTCGAGTATACACATATGTAGGTATTGTTTTAAACAGTTCCCATTTAATATAACTTGGTCTTGTACAGTGTTTGACTTAAAGATACTCTGAATACGAAGCAGCATGTTTTCTCTAATTACTGTGGGAACTGTGCAGAACAGTGCTTCATAAATATTTCAAATAGGATCACATGGCATCTTATTTATTACATGACCAGAAGTATAGTCAGAATTCTTGAAAAACATTTTTCCGCAATAATATTTCGTTACGACGTAAATGAGAAAAAAATTACATATTTTATATATAGAGTGCTTATTGCTTAATTATACGAACAGTACTTTCTATTTACAAGATCAAAAATTCTGACTTGAATGCAGCACACCCATTATTTCAAACATAGTGCGAACATTTTATCTAGTTCGAAGTATAAAAATGAAGCAGAAATGAAAAAAATTAGTAATTAATTAATGAAAGATATGAATAGAGTTTTGTGCTCAAGTCGGACAATAATTCGTGGTCATTGAACTTCCCCTGCTTGATTGCCCATTTTGTTTCTAATGACCCTGCTATTGCTTCCTTCAATAATTTTTAATTAATGCATCCTGATTCGCGGTCTTTTTAATTAATATTATTTATTCCCGATATATATTTATTTAATATTTTAAGGCCTTCATAAATTAAAATACAATACATTATACATGGCTATTTATTAGTAGTTCTCATCCTACTTTGCTACTCTTAATAATTCGCCTTGTCTTACCTTAAAAAAATGTTAAGGTACTTTATGTTATTATAAATTAAATATATTTATAAATATATAGTATATTGTGATTTTGGCTAAGTTTTATTAAGGATAGCTTAAGGCTTTATCAGGTTGTTAAGTACATAAGTTAAATGTACATAACTTAAGTCAAGTTAAGCTACTAGTAAGATATATTGTAAATTCGATTTTTTATTAGATATTATCCATTGAATAATAAATTCATTTAGTTATATTTATTCTTAATCATATACATATATGTGTAAAAGAATTATTCGTAATCTACTGATTATAATTACCATATCTTTAAAAGGATTAGGATATCATTACTTTCATTTCGTTTTTTTGGAATTCGATAATTTCGTGTTTTAACATTGGTAATTTTATAATTACTTGTGTAGTAAATATCCATTACTCAGATAGGTATATTACTCCTTTATTCTTCATATATTTATTCATTTTTGGTGGCTGCATTCAAGAAGTTAGACCATTTAATGAGTACTTATCCTTCCCTTTCGAACAGTACATATTTCGTAGTCCAATTAATTCTGAAATTCTTTGGATCGCAAGATATTTCAATAATTATCTTCACTAAATATAATTAATTCCTTGAGTCCAGTGGTTAGTTATTTATTTTGGAAATAATACACGAAAAATATCCACACTTTAGATGGTAATATTACGATGTTCAGTGATATCGAAGTATTGTATTAATCTATCGAAGCCTGTCTGGCTTCTTTAAATCAGCCATCATGAATTTGCTAGATTAAGTATTTTAAGTTTATAAGCACTCAAGGAAAATAAAACTAAGTACACATCTGTATAATAGGTATTAAAAAAATTTAGGAGCTGCATGCCTGAATTGGTTCTAAAGAAAAAAAGTATGTAATAGTTTATAAATATATGCCCTTTCAAGTTAATGATAATTATTATCATTAATGCTATAAAAGGCATTTGATGTAATCATCATTTGTGTACAAATAAAATTATGATATCATATTAATTGTAATGTCGGTGGTACGATGTTAAAAATTCAGAAGGTTGGGGTGATGTGGAAAAAAAATGTATTTCTTGTATGAATATATGGGGCACCATTTGATATACTCTCTCACGTTTGGACGACAGGATTTGGCTTTCTCAGCTTCGAGGATGAAGATGCTGTGGACCGATGTGTAGTCGAGCATTTCGTCACCTTAAATGGAAAACAGGTATAGCATATCTACACACTAGTGTACATTACATATCATTAAATTACTGTAATGTAAAATAATAATAAGTACAAATGTTATTATAATTTATTGTTATGTACCATATAGTTTAACATAATCACGTTAGTTATAGTACTTATTTTATTTTACGAAACATTTTCAGGCTGTGTTAATCTTAACGATTGTATGTTTAGTTCTTATGATATAAGTATCGATCTAACACAAAAGACGTATAGAATATCCGTATATTATGCGTTTATGTGGCAAGTCAAAAATTAGAATATATATTTAGAATTTATGTAAGACTTGGCGAGTTTTAAAGGTTTAATGATATACTCACGGAAAATAAAATTTTGTCAAGGTATAAATAGGATTCCATTCGTTCGATGAAATCGGAGTCCTATTTAATATCTTTATCAATTAATTCGAATTCGCATATGGTGGACCATAAACGAGGCTTGATAAATATCGCTTGGTTTTTTCTCTTATTTTAGGTTGAAATCAAACGTGCAGAACCGCGAGATTCATCGAGCAAAATGAATGATAGTCATCAAGGCCAATGGGGACCGCCGCAACAAGGTGGACCTCCGATGGGAATGGCTGGGAATATGGGACCTATGGGTGGTCCAAATGGACAGATGGGTGGACCTATGATGGGGGGACCGATGGGTCCACCAGGGAACATGATGCAACAGTATCAGGGTTGGGGTACTAGTCCTCAAACTGGAGGATATGCTGCTGGGTATACTACTCAGTACAACTCTCAGGGTTGGGGTGCACCCCCTGGCCCTCCTCAGCAACAGCAAATTCCACCACCTCCGCATCATCAATGGGGTAGCAGTTACAATGTCCAGCCTGCAGCAGCAACTCAGGGTTACGGAAGTTACGGTAAGTTTTTTGGAAGCATTGAAACTTGAACTATTTTTTCCGTTATTTTTGAGATGAACAAATTACGAATTCAATTTTATATTCGGTAAAGTTGCTTAATAATACCGTAGCATTTAGTTTATAATTAATTTTAAACGACGTCGGTCCTGACACACAATTTGTAGCGGTAATTAATTACGTTTGAAATTTTTATTACGTCGATTGAAATGTAATTCGAAATTTTAAAGTCGTACGATGTGTCGCTAATTGCGTTTCTGCATTTTTGTTCCTTTTTTTTCGTAATGATAATTCACGATAAGGTCATAGTTGCATAATAACTTTGATCCTGTCCCCTCCCTTTCTGTCCTGCTTGGAGATGTTAGGAAAAAATTGTACAGATAAGAACGCGAGGAAACAAATACCTATAGTAAACAGTTAATTTTCAATGATTTTTTTTTTAATATATCTGGAGGTAATTATGGAAAGAGAATACAATAGGACATCATAAATATCAAGTGTATATCGAAATTATGTTACTACTGCCTTGTAACTTGTTTATTGTACGCTGTTTCTTTTTTTTTGTTTTTAATATCACGTGTTTCCCAGTGTTGCAATATATTAAACTTCGCCAGAAAAAAATGTTTCGCTGAATCTGAATCAGTATAATATATTTTTTCGATAACACTTTCAACACTTCCGAAACATTGAACCTCATAATCTTATCTACCACGTTTATGCTTGTTTTTCTTGAGAAACACAATACCACTGAAACGAAATTTTGCAAAAGCAATGAACACTGTGCCTGGTATACTTCTGCAAAGCAATATAATTTTTATTTAAACGCAAATGAATCATTGTCCTGGCTATACTTTCCTTCGATATCTACTTTGAGAACCAAGCATGAACAGTTTAAGCCGGCATTGAACTATAAAGCCATTGAAAACATTTCATAGGTAAGAACGGGACCATTTAAGTGCCAAGACCGCAATGGGCGGCGAAAATTACCTGCGTTTAAATTACTTTACCCTTGTGAATTTCCACAATGAAATCAGTCATACCTACATTCATACAAGGAATCTACCTGAAAAGATTTTTCCCGTTTCGAACCATTATTCTATCTCTATCCAAGAAAACGATTTAAACTGTTTCTAAGTACACACGGTTTCTGAAAAGGTATTGCTCAGGTATCTGTCAATTGTCTTTGTCCGATAGAATTTCGACGTGCAATAAAAGTACAGTTGTACGTAGCTCATTAGCGTAAGCTTGGCATTAAAGTGGTTCGACTAAAGTTAATGAAAAAGCTTCGAAGGAGACGGTGGTTGGTGACACGTGTTTTGTGTGGTTGATGATCGCAGGTGGGCCTGCGGCGGCCGCTTCAGGGGGCTATGGGCCCACGGCGGGTACTGGCGGGGCTGCAGGGGGCGGGCCCGGGGGTTCTTGGAACTCCTGGAACATGCCACAGAATGGGCCCCCTCCTGGGACCCAGCCACCACCTCAGCCCCCTCAGCCCAACTCCTCGCAGCCCAACTCCAACTCGAACCCCTCTGGCCCGCAGGGTGAGTCTTCAAGCTCAGTCAAACAAAGTCTTTCCTCTTTCCACCCTTTCGCATCGTACAGCTCCATTTTCACCTAGTCAAGCCTGGCTAAGTTTATCTACTGTTTTGTGTTTCTCTTGATTTTTTTTTTCTCTCTCTGAACTAAACACTATTTAATTAATTAGCCCATTAGAGTGCCTCTATTGTCGATAATTAACGGGTGTGTTTGTATTCAGAAGTGATCTTTTAAGTTTCTATTAACGATCAATAAGAACGCGACGATAAGTGGCAGCATGATTGTCATTTGGCGTGATATAATGGAGATCATGCTTCGCTTATTAACAGTATTTTCTTTTTATTGCGAAAGATGATTGTACCGTAATAAGTGTCTTTAGATCGTCCGAGTGTGTAATGTCTGTTAATGATACTTTAGTCCGTTAACAAGTAATTAATTCATTGTAATTGGCTTTCTGCTGTTCACTATGGTTATGAGCTTTACTTTTTTCAATTCGGGGTGGAAGAACGAGAGCGAAGAATCGAATTATGTTGTAAACGAAGGAAGACGAATTTATTTTTATTGAATAAAATTTGTGTCCCTTTGCAAGATCCTCTACTCATCCTAGATTATCCTTTTATATATTTGCACATTCGTTAGTTCGTCTTATTATCTGGTAATTCTAACATAGGTGTCTCTTGCGCTTGTTCCTTTCTTTGCGTATAGATTGTCAAAAGCATGTAATTCTGTTCGTCCAAGTGATAAGTATACGTAGCTTTAATGCAGATTCGCTTAGAATTACGAAAATTGTAAATCATTTTGTATGTTTTTGTTAGTGTATTCTTAAAAGTAGAGATATGCTTAGAGAGTATTTGTTATGCTTACTGATTATTAGCCAAGATTCATTGAATATAGTAGCATAATGTAATCATCGGCATTTCGCACTTACTCATCCATTACGCCATCTCCAATTTTTGTATTTTCATTTGATATCGATCATCTTTTGTCCTATGTAAACCAATACAAGTATTTTCTTTCTACTTTCATTGGTTGTTTTTCAATACCTCCCACGACTAATAATTGATCTGTGCTCATTTAGCTCATTGTTGTGGTACTTTTAGATTAGAGTAGGTATTTGGAACTAATTTTTAAAGCGTATCCATATTTCCCTTCTGACTTATTGTAATCTCGTTGTAAAAAAGGAATATATAAATAATTGAAAACAGTTGTTACACAAAAAAGACTTGCTGTTATATAGTACAGTGCAATCCTACTCTCGCTCCTTCTGTTCCCTTTATTACCCATTAGCTGAATTTTTTACGAATTCCTGCTTAATTCAATTTTTAATCAATATAGTAATATTTTCTAGCTAGTTTTTGTCTGCCAAAACAAAATTAAATCCATTTTTACATATTACATTAATATTCAGTATCGAGTTGTGCCTTAAATAACGATGTACATTAATTCGTTTTTGATTCTCCGATGTCAGTGAAATTCTCTGCTTGTTCTGCGTAATAATTTAATTTTTTTCTTTTTAGCAAATTGACGCGCCTCGAAATCGCGTTCATTTGTGATTGTCCACGATGCTTCTTAACTGCACGTATTCGTAATTCTCTTCGAAATATAGATGCTTTCATATCGATCTCAGTATTCATCTACGTGTTTCAATTTACTCATAAAGAAAAAAAAATTAAATCAAACCAGATACATTTTTAGATACTTGTTCATTTATCCGATCGCATAATTCTGAATTTGTTATCTGAACACTTGAATAATAAACATCACAGTAAAAATCGGCTTACCTATCTACGATACAATTATTTCGATGAAAAAGTATCAGAAATGTATCTTTGCCGTGGGTTCTAGACCCGCGGTTTATGAATAAACGAATGGAGGTAAGTGACGAAGCTGAGGTAATACGGTGAAAAATCAATGTTTCAGGTGACATGTATTCACGACAGACAACCACCTCAGGTGCACCTGGGTCCAGTAGCAGTTCAGCTAAAACTCCGGATTACGCTGGGTACTCCGCATATGGTAATTACGCTGACACCAGTTATCCTCAGCGTTCGTATCAAGGAGGAGAAAGCAACCAAGGTGGGTATGCCGCCAGCGCCCCTAAACCCCAGCAAGGCTTTGATTTCAAAGAGTGGCCCACCTCATGACCATTTTAATTGACCCGTGATGGAGAGATGCGCTGAATGGCTTGGCCTTGCTCGTGGGTTATTTCTTATTACATATTCAAAGAGCTACAGAAATATACAATGTGCGTATTGATCGTGAGAATCTGTACTCGACTTCTGAGACATTCTTTGGATGTATTTATATATATATTATATTATATATATGATAATAACGGAAAATAGAAAACTTTACTTTCAGTATACTGGTTACTCGATCATTTCCAACAAGTTTCTTTACACAGTTTGATACTATTTTTTTTACAGGATCTATTGTCAATTATACAATTATGTTGTTGATCGGATCGTGGTGTCTGGTTTTGATTTGTTTGGTACGTCAATTTGTATCGGGTGTTTATACGAAACGTTCGTGCAAAGAATGTCTCGATCGAGCCGGTTATGTCGTTCACGGGCGGTCGTATTCACTTGTCTTTTTGTTGTTTTTTTTTTTAATAATCTTGATGTAACGTGACAATTTTTGACATATCTTGTTTGGCATTTAAGTAGGAACAGAAATGAATTACATCTGTCCGAGCATGTAGAATGGAAACGTAAAGGAAAAGAGGGTTTTACGTTTCTTGAAACATTGATTTCATTGATCGCTCGTGTGAACGACACATGATCTTGTCGGGTTCCAAAAGTGAAGTAGGAATAATTGAAAGCATATATGGAAGAAAGGTAAAACGAATGAAAAAAAAAAAAAAAAAAAATTAAGGCAGATAAACAAAGCGATAGGATGAAAAAATAACACACCCATGGTGCAAGCGAACTTTGTATGGCACTGGGATAGAGGGCAGGAAGCGGCACATAGAAGTATTATAAGAGTTAAACTAGATGGAATGAAATAAGTGAAATAAAACAGTGAAACAAAACAAATGCGAGTGTAAAGAATAAGGAATGCTGAAACACTAATTACTTAACAGCATTTAAAACGGGGGTGAATGAGATCTTATTTGAGAATTGCTTCTCAGATGATGGCACAAATTTCGATGCTCGTTCACCTCTTTGATACTTTTAGTGAACACTTCGGTAATTTGAAAATAAGAATATTAAATAAAAGAAATATTATATTACGGTCTCCGGTGGATGGCCAGCGACCGACTTGCACATTTGAGACGCCCGTCCCTCCACGATCTCGTATTTATTAAAATAGTTGTTACGCTGGACAAACCGACGGAAAAGAAAAAACACGTAACGAGTAATTAATGAAATAATTAAGTAAGGTGTTCACACAGGCTGACTTATAACCTAAACTACAGAGATAGTGTAAAATAAATAGAATCATTTTAATATGATGTATGTATATCTATAACTCTATGACAGCAGGGTGCAGTTTTCTTAAGCTTATCTTTTCCTCTTTCTTACTTTCACGTCATATCACTAGTAGTATCGTAGACGTATCGTCTAATACCCTACTTTTTTTTCTCCTCTAACTCTCTTTCGCTTTTGACTTCTTCTATTTTATTTATCTAGTCCTTTTCCGTTTCCATTCATTCAAAAGAGTCTATCGTTTCCGGAAGGAAAAGGACGTGAAGTAAATAAAGGAAATGAAAAATGGTAATTAAGGAATTTTTTTAATGAAAGAAAATTGTATCATAGGAATTTCTTGACCGTCAGACAGGCTTCTGTACGGCTGTATCTAATTAAATATGGAAATTAGTTTATTTTTTACCTCGGATTTATAATAGTTAATTATTAGGCACGTTTAAGACTACAATTTATTGTTACTTGTATTATTACTTCTATGATAATTATTGCTAGAACATTACTATTACCATTATAAACTATTTACAGCTATTTACCACTACTTACTGTTGCGACTGCTCCTACTGCAACCATTATGATTGCACTACTATACACATTATTATTACTGTCTACGATAATTACAAATATTGTACGATGATGCTTATAAGTGTTTAAATTTTAGATGATTAGAAATGAAGAGATCATGGTATCTAATGGATGGAGGGAGGGGTATTTGTAATTTGTGCGATTTACTCGGTGGGGGGCGTCGATCTGAAAAGTCTACCTGATTAAATATATGACTTAATTGTATTTACTCTGTAGGATTTACCATAGTTCTAAACAAGAAATATTTCGGTAGAATGCTCTCAAATGCTCATGTTTATTACTGAGCGGGTCGCGTTGTGTCTTACTTTGTCAATAAGAATCGCAAGTATTACGCTAATGTAATTTTAAATTTTTTACGAGGTCACGATATAATCAGTAGGTTACAATTAATAAAGGATCAGCAATTTGAGTAAGCTTCCTCACTATGATCTCAATACGATTAGGGTTTTTTTTTCTTCATAGCATCTATTCATTTTCTTGTCAAATTGTTGCAGCATCCTTGTTTGTACACCCCCCCCCCCTTTTTCTGTTGTTGTTGTAAAATGTTTCATAACGCGAATACGCGCCAGTCGATCAAGTTTTCAGTCATTGATCGACCTTCTAATCAATTACTCCCTGTACTTATTCTGCATATCTATTTGAACTGCTCGTTACCGCGTCCAATTCGGTGTATTTAATTAACAGTATCGTGTAGTGTTTGTAGAAACAGGGATACGTTCTAAAAGTCAATGGGACGAAGAGAAAGCATTAACAAACGCGACTCGTGGAAACTTCTGGGATCAACGCAATAACACATTTACTGACTAAACTAAAGACAAGAAACGACGAGTAGGGAGCTCAATCAAACGAAAGCCACCTTTTACACTAACTGTTATGATAATTACACGAACACGTGCACATACGTACTCTCAACACAATACACATGTCAACACGTACACTTCTACGCGCATAAAGAAGTAAATTAATTAAGCAGAGGCCACAAGTTATTCAACATCCAAATAATAGTAAATTAATAAGAAGTTAAAATAGATAAAGAAAGATAAATGCAAAATGAAAACGATGACTTTGTGGTTGTTCTAAGTAATATGTTATTTAATACCTACTTGAGAGGCAGAAAAGAGTGAGAGAGAGAGAAAGAGTGTGTGAAAGGGAGAGAGAGAGAGAGAGCACGCGAAAACGGCAACTTTAATACACACATGCACACAACAGAGAGATAGAGCGCGCGAGACAGATCGGGAGAGAAAGAGACAAATTTTATCTCTACGGCTGTTTTTTAAGAACTCATTTTATAAAGTAATATAATAAAGGTAAAAACAAGAACCACTAGTATATCGATTATGATTATAATTATTACTACTAACTATTGTATTCCTTACTATTATCGATTTTTAAATAAAGTTAAAGCGTATAAATTTAAAAAGGGTTTTAAGTGTATGCAAAGGGTTGGGAGAAAGTGATTTATAATATTTGATTTATAGGCGCGTTAACGGTAATTAATGTGTTTGTTGGAATCGGTAAGAGAGGTAAATTAATTTATATTATAATTAACGAGTCTCAGAGGGATGATCAAATTACTCTAGTACGCAGGAAGGAGAAGGTGGGGGAGAAAATTGAACGATGATGCAAAGTTAAATGGCTGCCTTGCCGCAATTGTACATACATATATTTTAGGGTACGATGGAAGAGTATAGCGTTGAGATATTGAGCGAGAGTGGTAGCAATGGATTTGAAAAAAGCAAACGAAAACACATAAAACGATGACAAGAAAGCGGGAACTGGCGGGACTATTTGAATAATTGACGATTAATAATTATAACAGATACTATATTTATATTTAATGCAATATTATTAGTATTTTTCAATACAGAGATAATGCATCTAATTAATATGTAGCGAATAGGAAAAAATACTTTGTTTCTAGCCGTTGTTACTACCTGTCGTAATTTCGTGATCGTACGTATTACGGCATGCTCTCAGGGTTGTTACTGTCTTTTTTTTTCCTTTTATCCGTTTTCTTTTTTCGTTTTGCACATCCTCCCTGTCTAAGTTTGCACTGATTGTTAGAATCTTTCTATTTATATCTTTACGTCGGTAGATTCTTCTATTTTCTTTTCCTTTTAGTACGGGAAGACACGGGGCTCAGTATTTGTAAGGGAACATTAGCGAAATGTTTTTTTTAATAATTCCTTGAGCTGTGTCGTGTTATAAAAAGTATAAATGTTAATATAAAATATTTATTGTTGATTCGTAGGACTGATGGATTTCTCATTTCGTGCAGAGAGATAATAATCGTATATTAAGATTTAAGTGTTGAAAACCACAGACAGCTCGTAGATTTAATTCTTCGTTACCTTTAAGACAATATCAACAGGGAGAGTAAAAAGATAGAAAAAAAGAAACAGATTTGACTTTATAAGGCGCGTCAGATGTGTAATTTTCTCACTGTTTACACGTTTGCACGTTTTAGTACTTCCCGTTTCCTTTATTAACTCACCTGAAATACTTTTCAATCTGTTCCGTCTGTCGCGAAATCGTTTTCCTATTTTCACATGCATTTCATAATTTTTCTTAGCCATTGTCCCTTCGTTTTTTCTTTGTTTTTTTTTTGGTGTGTGACGAATTGCTTAAAGTTGTGATCTATTTAGTTTACTTATTTTCGTCTTAATTTAATTAGGTAGTGCACGCATTAAATTTAACTGAACGAATACGCATGTTAGATTTGCAAAAAGGGTTAAGCATTCAATATTTAAAGATGAGAAACGATAAATATATTATAATTCCGGGGGCGTTAAATGCCTGTTTTTAACGTTAACGCATACCTGACGTCCCGCTCACTGAAGACTGGTCATTATAATTAAATATTATACTTAAATAACATACTATTCATATTGTAATCTATACGAGGAACAGTTTTTATCGATGAGTTTACTTATATCTTTAATGAATATTAACATAATTAGTTGGTACCACAACGACGTATTGGCCATTGCATTTTTACACGCTTATATTGTATTTCAATTGATTCTTCAACACATTCGCATTTTTTACCCTCTTGTCTGTTGTTTCGTGGGCGAGAGGAACAACGTCGAAATTCGATAATATCGCGCATACATTTTGCCACGAATCGAACCATTACTACGTGGACATTTTTCCAAGTTGTACGGAATAACGTTCGGGAAAGAATTATTGGTCAGACGAATATACTATATACATACATTATTAACTTTCACGTAGAGCTCGTGTATAACCGTTCAAAGCACAAATTCCATCTCTTTATAGGTAATAAAACACACCACTGCCTGAGCTTGTTCATTGTCTATCATCGGTTTCGTTGTACTGTATTAGTTAACGGCCCCAGAATTTTCTGACTCTTCGTGGCGTTGCCAATCGTATTTTCTATCATCACTGTGTGGTACGGGCAAAAATTAAATCGGAAACAAATTTTAAACGTCGATTAAAGTTGTACTTGTTTAATGATTATTTGGCGGCGTTTAAAAGGAGACTTGTCATCGGTATAATACTCAGGTAGTGAGATGATCTTGATATCACACAAAATGTGGAGGCGCGAAACATAACCGGATCTATAAGATTTCAAACGAGAATGAAACATGAAGTAAAATACAATAAATGGTAAGAAAAGAAATGTGTCATATATGCATACGCATATACAGGCATACACGCACTGTAGAGATATGTACACACACATATACACACAGAGGTACACACCGAGGATATTCTAAATTACGTTAACAGTAGACAGAGTTAAGACATTAAATGTAATTCTACAAAGTGATCTTTTCGATAGGACGAAGTAATATTTGTCATTTAAACAAATTAAACATGTGTACAGTAGCGCAGGGAAGCATGGAGTTTTAAGAGAAGCAAAAACGAAGACACTTCGAGATTCACATAGGGGAGAACATTCTAAACTATGCATATGTATGGTGCCCTGCTATAAGTGTGAGAGAATGAAACATTATATCGACGTATAAAGGATGGATAGGCGATCCGTTTAACGACACGTTGTGTGCGCAAGACGAAAATCTTACACGTGTACACACATTCATCGACACACATGTTAACACACCACTCTACACCACATTAAAAATGCTTCACATTCGGCGACTGAGGGCTGGAGAGAGGGTAGGGAATGAAACTAAAAGGGGAGAAAAGTTCTAGTGATTCATGAGGAAACCGTGAGTGCATTGGGGGATCGGAGGAACAATCGAATAGGAACGACTGATCGTAATAAAAAAAATTCTTGCATCTGGATATGTTACTCGAGGAGCCGGCAATCGTGAGAAAAAAGATTTTGCAAGAAGGAAACAGTGAAAGCATAATACAACAAAACATAAAGGAATAAAGAAGTCGCAATTTTCATTTCGCTCGAGGATAATAGGACCGTGAAAAAGCAAAGATAAGAGAAACTATTTAATCGCTTTAGTGAATGGAATTCCTACAGTTTGGAATGCTTTGTCTCGCATTGAACGAACGAGAATCGATCGATATACTTTTATCATATTTTAGTGTGAAGTATAAGGTAAATAAACGTAAAGAAGAAAAAAATGTCGACGATGACGATTGTAACGATAATAAATGAAATTGTTAACTGTAATAACACGACCTGTATACTTGTAACTTTTAGCATTATATTGGTAAGATCGTGCCCCCCCACGAGCCAAACGATTAGAATATTTATAGCGGAACGATAGATAAACGAGGAACGAAGCAGATTAAAAAAAATAAATAAATAAATAAATGAAATGATTTAACGAAAATTATATATGTTAGTAAGATGTGGTTGCATCGGCTGCGTTAGCTCAGGAAAAACGCGAATGGCCTGGCCGATGTGACCACGAAACGACGAAAAAACTAAACGTATCCATGTTCATCGTGTTTTACCTCAGACCTAAGGATACATTTAAGGATCTTTACGCTCGCACGCTTTCTGCCCATCTAATTCCCAGTGCCCCGAATTTGAAACGAACTCTCTGTACCGAGTGGCGGTGTTCGATTATTCGACCATATCCAACGAATTGGCAAGCTTAAAAGGAATGAACAAGAAACTTCTCAATCAGTTGGAGCTTGCAGGTGAACTTTTTTTTCTTTTCTTTCATGATACTATTGCGCGGACGTGGTCGAACATCTCACTGTCAGCACAGTAACAGTAAAATATGTACCAGGCCAAGGCGCATTGTCTCTGCTCCTAAGGTTTCCCCTGAGGAGGAATCGAAACTAGAGGTGTAGAATCGAGAAAGAAAAATGAACGAAATAAAAAATAAAACAGGATAGGATAAAGAGAGAGAGGAAGGAAAGAGAAATAGTTATATAGGAGGAGTAAGCACGAAAGAAATTAAGAGCGAAAAATATTATGGATAGAAAGGGAGAGAGAGAGAGAGAGCGAGAGTGTGAGAGAGAGGATTTTTGTCGCGATACACATTATAATATTATGCGCGTTTACTGATAGTAATGATTTAATGAACGATGATTGATGATTATTATTATTATTATTATTATTATTAATTACTACTATTACACATACACACACAGAGTGAGAGAGAGAGAGAAATTTGAGAGAGAACACATGTTTACATACTATATATATACATATATACATATATATATATATATATATATACGTATATATATTTTACATATATATATATGCTATCTATATTCATTGCAACATATATGTATGTATACGCACTCGTATGTCTGCTCGTGTAAATGTATACCTTCAAAAAGCAGAAGGAGAAATATTTCGATATAGGGGCGTACGATTTTTTTTCAAAAGTATGTACATTTTGCATACACGTACATTCGTGCACGCGTAATGTCGAAATAATTAACATCTATGTATACCACATATATATACTTCTGTACACACTACAAATTTCTGTTACTTTTTTTTCTATCATTTTTTTTCTCTTCAAAGAAGGGAGATTCTTGCAGGGAATGTAAATGTCATGGAAACGCAATAGCGCGTAGAAAATGGTATTGTTGAGAAAAAAAATATTTGCCAATATATTGATCGTGAAATTACGATGAAAAAAAAAAAATAAAATAAAAAAATGGGAAGGACGAGTACAGCAGAGAGTGAAAGAAACATGTGCGAATGAGAGAGAGGATAATTAGGCCTGTTAATTCCCTAATTAGTCTCCCTGAACGGGGATAGCATGTTCTCATTATCCGTGTGAATTTCAATTAAAACGTGCACCTTTTTCGAAGCATGAATTTATATTTCGACATCTACGTCGGTCTTCATCTTTTTTTTTTTTTTTGTACAGGTACATTTAATCGTCTCGAGCAGCAACGTCTTAATAATAGTTTTAGCTTTTAGTTAATTCGATAACTGAACTGTTTCTTTGAGACTGAACGTAGTCATTTATCTCTCTAAACAATATTTTATGTGGTACGTATCTTTCAAGTAATAATATCGAGTCAACCTACATTAGATTTGTCTTCGTTGTTAAAACGTGCCACGGTGCTGGCTCATTCAGATATATAGTGGTCGAAAACAAAGTATATATGTGTATGTATACATGTGCAACATTATCTTTCAACATATACGGGGATCATTAATTTTGCATGCGTCATTTCGCATCGATAAGAATAATTGGGCAAATGCTACATACATATAGAAATGCGCAATGGTTTGTTACGATTCGCTGTTTTATCATTGCCGTTACTATTTACCACTACCAGTTTCCTACTTTCACTATTACTACTATTATGATAATTTCTCACCATCTTTTGCTACATTTTAAACGCTCTTCGTGTTCCACTGTCACTGCGCCAGGGTTTAAATATATTTACATGGCTACACAGACACGATGGTAGTTCTAACAATAAAGTTTGACGAGTTTGATTGTTGAATATATAAAACAAAAAATATCTAACAACGTCACATTTGCAGTTACGTCCTGATTCGCATAATCATCACGTCCGTCTGAACATACCATTTACTTTTCCCGTACAAACAAAGTGATAAGTTGAGGGGATAAGAATAGTCGTAAATCATGTTAATAAGTCGAGTTGTTCGTAAAGAGTGTGGCAATTCACGAATTCCTTTGTTCTCGGAATATCAGAACGACGGAGTACCATGTGTAAAAAGGAATGAGAATAAAAGCCGAAGAAATCGAGGGTGAGATATCAGAGAAAACTGTTAGCAATTTCCTTAATCCACTACTTTTTGGATACGATTTATTCGCAGGCATCATATCTTAGGATACTCTTAGCGCTAAAAAGGGGAAAGAAAAGGAAACGAAACGGAACGGGGAAGGGAAGTTGACAGGATGTTTTTAAATGGTTCATTAAGGATATCTCGAATAATATATACCTCATTGTAATTAATTAATTAATTAATTAACGAACCGTGGTTCTCAGCGAGCTGCTTCTCCTTTGTTCATGGAGTTCCTAAACATGTCGGTCCATTGCTCGTTTATCTGACATCACAGATAGTCGATTATTGTCGACATACGATACTTTTTCACCGCCACGTATTATACAACGCGTCACGTCACGTGTTACATGCTTAACGATATTATTCCTCTAAATATATAAAGCATTGTAACCGCTAAGGAACTTTTCCAGCTATAGTTAAGAATCCATTCGCATCCGTTCAGCGCGCCCCCTTCTACTTCTGCGATCGTGAGTTACTTGACAAATCAAAAAGAGATACACTCGACTAGGCCGTAATCATTTTATACGATCGATCATTTGTTCGATCGGTGTAAGTTAATGCTCAACGTCCATTTCACAGATCACGCGAAAATTGATCGAATCGTTTGTGCTACTAAATTTCCTCGTTTTTGAACAATATCATTCAAGCATTCTGTCCGAGAGACCGATGCCGCGAGTTAAGAATTAAGACGGAATATTTCAGACTGAAGTTCTAATCGATTAAGAATCCCTCTCGTCCTGATTTTTTGTAGCTCACGTTTTAAACCGTTCACTCTTAAGTAAGTCAACCTTTAAGCAATTCGGGACCCGAAAGAAATGTTCTTCAATTAAGCACTAGTTAATTGTAATTCGTAATAACTCCTAGAGATATTAAGAACGGGCAGAAGTACAACGTTGACAAAGAAGAGCGACTGAGTCGAGGGGGTTGAAAATTGGGTGCAAAAGAGTTATAGGCACGGAAGTGATAACGAGTTTTTCGATAAGAAAGAACCATAAACGAAGCCTTAAAACGGTACTTTTACTCTTTATATAGAATCTACTGGTTAATATATTAGACGGTACGTCCAGATCTGTGAGATACAAAACTTGTTAGATTGTTACTACGGATATTGATCGATTAATTATCTAATTAATTAAGAGATGTAACGTAATAGTTAATTGCCGAATTAAACCAACAACAATTGTCAGGTTGGTAAGCGTGGACACAGACGTATCCTTTCTATTAGCTGAATTCGTGTCGGAATAAGTTCACCCTTGCATTTAGGATTCGCGATCGCGAATGTTCAGAAGACGAACGTGATTTTTATGCGGGGACAAATTTCGACGATCTTCGATCCTCGTCCTGTTGGAAATGTGACGATTACGAAAGATACTTTCTTTCTTTTAGCATAGACACAATATCAACAGATTGTGAACAGTGGATAATGAATACACGATGTAATAGAATATTTGGAAATTTGTATATACAAGCGTAACGCTTGTTGAATATATTAGATGATCACACTATCCTTATTAGGGACAAGTATAGCTATATCCGGAACACAGTTTTCACTATAAAATCGACATACACCGCGAAAGGAGATGTCGGTATTCAAGAGACACTACATAGTATTTACGTGTCCTGTATGCGCATGCACTGATCCTTTTACTATAGAATCTAATCGCCTTTTACCATAGAGTTAACTGTTTGTACTTTAACGAGTAATATTTAATGTTTCAATGTGCATCTATCATAGACGTGTACGTTCGTAGAAAATGGAACCGCGAAGATAAATAGAGGTCGTGAATTGATTACAATTTAAACAAATTTGGGGGCCGGCTGGTGGTTGGAACGAATTTTCGATAATTGTTTGTATTAAGGTGTCCGAATTTTATTTACTGAAACGATCATTTTAATAATTAGTCGTTCGAAAGAGAGGCTGAGATGATGGAACTCACTTTGCTCATTCCACGAATGTCCAGCCCTATCGAAACGGTCCTAATAAGACTGATGCGTTTGGTCTGGAAGAAAAATAAGCGAAAAGTAGAGCATCATACGTGAAACAAACTGTTCGGCAAGTTCTAATTTTTTCGCGCTCGAAACGGTACTCTTTTCTTATTTGATCTTCACGGTATTTTTTCATTGCGCAAAATACGTCCAACGACCACTGCCCCTTAAAATAAAATCAGCGTAAGCAAAGGGAAGACCCGTTTTTTCGCGTAGATTAAAAAAGTAAGCCCTTTTAAACGAAGTTCTCTGATAAATTATGAATAAGAGGTGCGGGTTCGTATAAGATAGAAGGAGAAAAGAAAAACAGGGATGAAACGATAAACGATTGTAAAGCAGTGTACATTACCTGAAAGAATTGCGCCTCTACTTTTTCTCCTGCGAGCAACACCGATTTGGAAATATTGCCGGGCCACTTTAGGCTTAGGGTTATAAATGTGGCGAAACAAAAGAGGAAAACAGGTTGGAGATACTATTAAAGATAAAAGAAGTGTCAAAGTACTACTGCGATTTATCAAACTATTTACTATTTACGACTAGTAACACTTAAACGAAGAACTGTACTGTTGTTGTTATTATTTCCTACTGTAATTAATTAATTATCATGAATTACGAGCAATGGCTTTACTATTTTCACGAATAAATAATCTATATCTACAGCTTCTCGAGCGCGTATCAGCATAGCTTAAGTTTATAAGAGAGGGAACGCGTAGAGTTTAATTAAATTATTGGACAGCGAGAGCGGGACAGAGGGGAAGGGTTTGAGAGTTATAAGGTGAGCGAGAAAGCGAATGAGAGGTAATTTAATTGATGTTCTTGTGAGAGAAAGGGAATGAATGGACGGAAGAACGAGTAACGAATAATTCTGGGCGTAGAAAAATATGGGCAGAGTAACAGATATAAAAAGAAATGCACGAATGGAATCGGCTGCAGCTAACGTAAGAAATAGGAAGACGAACGGGTAGATAGGATAAATAAGCGTAATAAACAAGTAAAGCAGAGAATTGTTATATTTAATGCGCGAGGCGTTAAAAGATCGAGCTTCGCGGTCACAGAAACTCCTCGAAATAATTAATTAGAAATGAACGCCGGTTTTAAGGTTATTGTCGACTATCACGTTTATTATATTGTATAATAGTTAAAGGCTATCTAACGTTTAACGGTCTAGTTTAAAAGGAAAACTTGTTACCTTCGCCTAAGGATAGATTGTATGAAACGAAACAAAAATTTATATGACGAAAAATCGTAGCTGGTTAAGAGCGACTCGAAAATAAGTTAAGTAAAACCTAACGAAATAGAACTTCACAGGGAGGGGGGTTGATCAATAAATACTCGAAAGTACACCAAAAGTGCTACCAAGGGATAATCGGAATGGATCGTTTCGAACGAAGCGGTGAGGAACCGTCGTAGTCCTATGGGAGAAATAACGTTTTTTTTTTGTCCTTTGTTAAGATGCGAGAAATTTTTCTGTTATATCCCTTCACTCGTAGTTTCCTCATATTATTGTTACACTGCTTTATTAATGCCGCGATGCTGCTTTCGAATGTTACATAGCGTTTCAATGAAACGGCTGGCTCTTAGAACGTGTCTTAAAAAAAAAACCGTACGACCGCCGGTCGTGTAATTCTAGTAGTCGTAAAAACAAGGAGAAGATGAGAATGGTGATGTTGAAACTCGAGGGTGAGAGGTGGAGGGTGCGTGAATCGCGTGCGTTTGAAATATGTGAGAGTGATTGTGAAAAAACCGGAAGACGTTGTAGGTAAATCGATATAATTATTGATTAAGGGATAAGTTGTGTACAAATGTATTATAAATTAACAATTATCCTCAGAGTACCTTAACGCAGAAAGAAGAGAACAAACGAGAAAAAAAAGAATACAAACGCAAAACGGAAGAACTCACCTTGTCTTAAACACACACATATACACACAATATTACTTAGAATTTTCGCCCCCGTTTTTATACGGTTAAACCTTTTTGGTGAGGCCGCGGAAATTTTCCAGGCCGTGCTTTCTACGGGGGCAAAGCGGGCGTAGGATCAATAATTAAGGTATCGATTAATTATCTAATTAATTAATTAAAGCGTATAAAACTCGACATAAGAGACCGTTGCGTAGGGAAGTATTAAAATAGAGCGAAACGAAGATAATATTTTTAATGAAACAAACAAATGCCAACCATTGTGTTCTCGTGAGAATCATATAATTGTTCCGTAATTCTTAAGCGACAAGGAAACGCGTATCTAAGTCGTTGATTAGTCGTTGTAATTTTAATTCTTTTGTTAGAAAGCAAGGTGTAATCGTGGGCGTACGAAAGGCAGGGAGAGAGAGACTGAGTGTGTTATTAAGTTGTCGGATAATCATTAAATTGGACAGGATTAAAAAAGAATAATAACGGATGTGAAAAAGGTGCGAAGACAACGTGTGCTGACGAATGATACGATCGAGCGTGTGTTGCGACGAATGGAATGAACGACGACGAAAATGGGGTTGCAAAGTAGCAAATCGTTGAATGATTAAGGAACGATTGTTGGAAGAATTTCGCGAACGAGGGAGGAGGGAGGCAAGAGATGAATAAATAGGCGTGAATGGGAATTCGTGCGTGAGTTAAAGCCGGCGTAATTGCGAGAGGAGAGCATGTAGAGGTAAATTTTCGACGTTAAAACGACGGAGACACACAGTGACGCTGACAAGATTTCTAGTAATACAATGAACATAGTTTGTACGTGATGTACAATGGCGCCGCACGGCGTCGAACCAGGTTTAAGACTTGCCAAATCTTTAATAAGTAAAAGAAAAACACGCGAGACAATGTAAAAGTTTATTAAGCTGCATTACGTATATAGTGCATAGGAAGTACTTGCAATTAAAAGAATCATAGCTAAACCGTTAGTGCTTAAAACGTGACGATGTGATGAAAGTGGCGGCGCAATATTTCCAAATCGTATCAAAAATCCCCCAAATCGCCTAGAAGTTTGTTCGTTCGAAGTCTCTTCTAACGAGTAACTAAGAATTAATAAAGGTGACACTAACAAAACAAATCCCCACCCCCCCGTGCCACCAATTTCAATTGTTCGTATGAAATAACACTTTGTGTTTGTTTCTTCGTGCAAATTGATGGGCGATCGTAGATTTCGTTCTCTGGTGATATACGAAAAACTTGACACGCGACGAGCGAGGGTGAGAAACGAGCAGGGACTGAGGAGTCGAAAGAGTAGTTTAATAATGAACAACCGATCGTTATCTAATTTTAGCGACATTAGTTTATCTGGTTAAGAATGAGGGAGTGATTGGAAAAAAGGCAATGGTTGAATGTCGTCGCGTGTAGGTTCTTGCATTGATTAAAAAGAGTCTGTGTATGCAGTGATTACGAGAGAACGAAAAACTACAGGATAAACAACGTCCCTTGCCACGCTGTGCCGGAGAAAAGTCAACCTTAAATAAATTCAGCAGGTGGTTTAATCAATTTCGGGTGGAATGAAACAGCCAGATAAAAGGGGTAACAGAAACATACGTGGACAGGGTGGCTGGGTTTTGACGGGGAGCGGTAAATAGAGCATCAGAAGTGTGCGTGTGTGCATGAATCCTTTTTCCATTTAAAATAGGGTAATGTCTAATTCTACAACTGAAACGTTTAATATGTTCAATGTTCTATCAGGATAAAAGCAAAAAGAGTAATGAAAAGGGAGAATGATTAGAAAAGGGTAAATCGCAATACCATATAATGTCGGGAAGGGCAGAATTCGATTCACGAATTGCTAATTTCTGCTTCTTTTTTTTTTATTCGTGAAAAAAACACCCTTTTATAATACGCAATCATCACCTGTACCCGCTCCCCTCACTCCCAATACAACACGTAAAACAGTACCATTATTATTGCTACTGTACTATTATTATTATTACTACTGCTACTACTTACTATACTGTAACAACTACTATTATTAATTATAATTATTCTTAATTACTATAATTATTGTCATTATTATTACTACTATTACTAGTACTATTATATTACTATTATTCTGATTATTCTAATTATTATCCATCAAATACACACATACACATATATATATATAAAAATATATATATTATATACTTAACGGTGTTTCTAGTGGACTAATTGATTAATTGATACTTAAGATATTATATTAATAATATTAATATAACGATTATAATGATGATATATATATATATAATTATATATATAAATATATATAATGATGATAAGTTGATATGCTGATAATTATTATGATGATATAATGATAATATAGAAAAAAAGAGTGGATCATTATTCGTAACGTACACACTGGTATAGATTATGAGGATGATTAAATAGAAAATGATATTGATGAAAAAGAACAAATGAATTATGTTAATGAAATCCAAACAATCTTTTCCCTTCGTTTAGTATTAGGTTCTCGTATTAAATAATTAATCTTATAGTCTTCATTTTATTCACGGGGCTGAGAGTCTTAAAACACTGCACGATTAATGTCGTTACCGTTTCGTTTTTTTTATTTTTTTAAATAGCATCGCAAAAATTAAATCGAAAAATTCTGTTTCAATGAATGGGCGTACGAATGGAAGCGAGCATGCGAGTGCGCGTGAAAAAAGAATTCTTTTTTCGCCTAATTGTTTCGGTTGCCACGCCTACCTGCCGTTCGCTCAAACAGTTGTTGCTCGATAATACCAGTCTAGTTCCTTCTACTTTCTTTTTGTCGCTTCTGTTTTGTAATTAACTTATTGTTAGACAACACGTACAAAATTTTCGTTCGTTAAAGTTCCACGTTATTTCGGTTTCGTTGTTTCCTCGCCGGTTTTACACAATTTTTACAGGAAACGAATTCTTTTTATTCATTGCTTCATGAGCCGCGAACTTAAGTTTGTTGTATTGTCTGGCATGGAAATATAGAGGTGGTCCACTGTTTCAAAGTGTATCTTCTTCTTTTTCTTTGATCTTTTCACATTCTTTTTTTTTTTTTTACATCGTTACTGGAACGGTGGAGACAAGCTTCTCATTGGTGCAGTGTTTTATGCGCATCTCGAAATGTTCACCACACATCCTCGAAACTGGCGTAAAAAAGATATTCAGTAAATTACAGAGATAGTACTCAGATTCGAGGTAATTTGGTGCTCTTCAGTACTTTGGGGGCTAATTATTCTTTTTTGCTTTAGACAACATTTATCGATCATTGATTTCGTTATTTCCAAAAGCTGTGAACATTTTGTTTCTCTGCCCCTTCAGTACTTTATTCATTCATCTCAGTAGCGCTAACAAGCCTAGACATCATACTTATTAATTTACTAAGATAACACGATTAATTCTCTCTATCGAGAACTGCAGAAACTTTCATTCGGTTCTCGTGCACCTATACCGTGCTCGATTTGTATTTTCACGCCTTGTGAAAATGCGCGCGTCCAGGTCGGCCCGCACCACCTAATTTCCTCCTTTATTTCCCGCAGACACCACTCCGATCCCAAAGTTCAAAAACACCGAAACTGGAAGTCCGACTTTTATTCCAAACGGAGATGCTGCCCCAGGTCCCCAACGATTCTCCTTGACCCAGCACACGAATTATCATCCCTATAGGCGCTAAGAAATACCGAATGGCCTACCATAGACACAGATCAAGCCTCTAGGTTTCTATACAAAAAAATAATAATAATAATTTAGGAAAATAGAGAAGGGAGAGGTTGGCGGCGATGCGATGGAGGATAAGTGGTATCGTGGAAGGGGAAACAAAACGGTGATAGATTTTTCAATGGGGGCGGACTTGATCGTTCCCATGGGGGGGGGGGGCATCATCCTCTTTGCTTCCCTATACCTGAATTCACGTCCATGTTTTGATATATTATTAAGAAAATTGTTTTTATAGTGGTGACTTTTTAATCGTTCGACGGAACGATGATTTAAATAGCCCGTAAGACGATTTATCGATTAAGGATCTATATAAGTTACGTGCAAGTGACGGTGTGTAAGCATGCGTCCTTTTTAAAATTAAGATTACTTAAGGCCTACGACTTAGAACATTTCATTAAGCTACTTATAATATTAAATTTTATCACATGATCTTTTTTTTTAGCTTTGTGACGTCTAAGCTATTTCTCCTTTTTCTTCCATTTTTTTTTTGTTTGTTTTGTTTTTTGTCATTTGTACCTGTAGATTAAATGCAACAATGGAATCATGGTGCGGACACTCTGTACATTTATTTAGGAGGCTGTGAAATTGCGAAGCATTCAACGTGAAAATTTTTTTGGGATTTTTGTGGGGGATTTTTTTTTGTCTCGTTTAGATCAAATCAAAATTTCACAATTACTTTGGGGATCGGGTATAATTAATTTGTATCTCGTAGTCGAGTTCGAAATTCTATTAAATCTTATTGGAAATAGAATACCGCGTGCTAAAAATCGTATCCGCGTCTAGTTTTCTTTATTAAACGCGAGATTGTACGACGATCGTGAAGCATAGTGCTAAGTACATTTATAGTAATTATTAAGGCCGTGTAATAAGAAATAAATTTTGTACCGCAAATTGTGAGGAAGAGAGCGAGAGAGAAAGAGAGGGAGAGAGTATCGGGTGAAGAGCACGAGCATAGTTAAACTTTTCGGTTATATTTAGCTCGTACATTTAAGTTAAAAGGTGTTTTAGTCGATAAGCACTATACGATTAGCACGACCGAGGGCGTAATATAAGCATCTCCTGCTTGCACGTTGCGAGGCATTTTTGATACAATTTATTTCATTGTTGCACTTTTTGTTGTTCCACTTTTTCTACTATGCATTAGTCGTACATTAATTCTAGTATATCGACGATATTAATACATCATTTTTGATAAATCTTACACAAATGTATTCTGGAAAAGCTTTGTAAAGATTTCCCACCCACCAATCGATCTTCCAGCGTCCTGTACTAATTCCACGTTATCGTAACAGTGTCACCCGACTTCAAGATCCAATCGCTCGGAACTCGGTAAACCTCACGCACGGGTTGCAATCCTTTCCACTCACCCTCTGACCTCTTTTCAATCCGCAACTCCATCTCTTTCCAGCGATCTAAAATCGTTCCTTCGTCGCAGCGTGGCCTCTGAATTTCCACACGACTATATACGAAACTTCAACGAACCGATAATCGAAGAGATTGATACCAATCCATCATTTTATCCATTTGTCTATTTCTGTTTCTCCATTTCTTTTCTTCACTCTGAGTAAATGTAATTTTCACCAGTTTCAGCGTCAACCTCTTCGATCATCTCGGTGCTTAGTAATTAACTGACCGATCGTTCGTTCGCGATTGCACACGCCACTGCTCTCTATAATATCATTCTGTTCATTATTGCGTCCCTGGGCCGCGACCTGGCACACAGTAGTATTACGTTCTTTTATACGATTCTAACAGGCACCGAGTACGGATCCTCGAGACTAGAGAGCATTCCTGCCGTCCCAGGCACCAACGACAACTACAGTGGCGGTGGACCCAAAAGGGGTTACACGGGATCCTCATCCAGCTCCAACAATTACCATCCCTACCGTCGCTAGAATGGATTCAGACGAATCGTGTCCCCGACACTTAAACGCGAGGTTTCGTTTCCTCCCTTCTTAAATCGTCGTACATGTTGCGCTTACACTACACTCGCGTATGCATTCTATTCTTCATTTGCGCGCGCGTGTATGTATGTATGTATGTGTGTGTGTTAGCAGAAGGTAGCCGGCGAGAAAAGAAAGAGATGATTTTTGTAAGTTTTTTCCCGAAATCGTCAGTTCTCGTTCTCGGAGTTTGCGAACGATTTCGAGATGAAAGGCTTGCGTGAACGTGCATTGGATATATATTTCTTTGGGGGGTAATCAAAAGATATCCAGGAGGTGTGGCGCAACGCATACGCGACGAGGTACTATCGGAGGGATGACGAACGTTCACGGTCCAGGAACAATACCTCAGGAAGCCACCGCGAAAGATCGTTAAGAAAAAAATCAAGAGCCTCTCGATGGGCGACAAAACAGCACCAAGGACCAATTGTTCTGCACGATCAACGAACGTCAGCCTCAACGGTGGACCGGAGGGACATCGTTCTCGGCGTGATCGCGTTGGAATTTTGTTTTAAACGTCGGTTTATGCAGCGCGAATAGGGTGTTCGAAAATTGACAGGGCGCTTTCGTAGGAATGAACGATCATTTTTCTACGAGGCCGTGCCGACCAAGCCTGTCCAATTAAGTTTCTTCTCGAAGAAATTAGCCGCGAGTGATCTAGAGTCTAAGCAAGAGATATTTTTAAACGACGATGACGATGTCACCAGTGTTTTGGTTGTTAATTCGTTCGTCCGTGATGGGAAAGATTATGGGTACTGTAAAATGTAGATTTAAGAGGTTTTAATCTAACGAAAGCAATTTATGCCTTCTACTTACAACTCGGTTAGCGACAATTAGCGAGCAAGTACTTTAAAACGTGACTTATAAATTCCTTTCAATTACTCGCGTCCTCTTATTCATTTTCTCCCGTTTTTCTTTTTGTTCGTTTGTTGGGTGCAAACGAAGTATGCGAATGAAATGAAGAGAAATATCTATCGAATCAGCGAGAAGAATCGCGACGTTGCTAATGCTCTTGTTTCATTCGCGATCAAACTGTTCGATGAATATACAATATGTTTTTTTACTCCCTTGGATTTAGTAGTCGTGCTCGTCGACAAAACCAAAAAACATTGGTTAAAAAAAAAGGACGAAACCTAATCCTTTGTTTTTTTTCAATTTCTGCCGTAGGAAGTTTATTTGCTAGACGTCCTGTTCATTTTTCTGACTGGATGACGCGAGGCTTGTGGACTTGAGGTAAAATAACCGGAAACGCGATTAACCGCGGCCACCGTTTAACGGGCCGCGATAATTAAGGGATTTTCTTTTTCATATTAATTTAAATAATCAAAGTGGTCCATTGTCCTTAACTCAATATTTGTCTCGTCATTTCTGTTTCCTTTTTTTCTTCTTTTCTTTCGCGTTTTACACGTGTACATTTCCATTTGTCGTGCTTGTGTATACTATTCTATTTTTGCGTTCTACTTAGGACCACCTTCTTTTTCGTTCCGTGAGTTACCCTTAGGGGTTGTACAAACGTGAATTGTTCTACGTGCGACACTAACGCGAAATTAAAATAAATAATAATTCCACGTCCAAGGCTTTCAGTCCGAATGAAGTTCGGATAATGAGAAACAGAGAATATCGAATGAATACGCATCATTGAAGTTCTTGCTCATCGGCACACGTGCTTGTTCGCTATAGAGTGAGAAGTATACGGACACAATAAAGAAATAATGGGCGACAGTTTAAAAATGATGGTGATGTTCGTTGCAATGATGATGATGACAATTAATTGATTCGCGATAGCCAATAATTATAGTAGTTAAGAGTTATGAAGTGTGGGGCGAATTTATCTCTCTAATTTCCCCCGATAAAATTATGATAATAAATTATCGTTGACTCGGACCCCATTTCTATCGTCGCCGTTGATATCTATTATTCTCTAGTTACGATATTTGATAATAATAACAACAGATACCTATCATAATATTTTGTTACATATTGCGAGGGTGGAAGCAGCAAGAAGTGCACTCTTTTTATAGCATAGGAGCCAATATAATATTCCTTATGGATTAAAAACGTTCACATTTTAATAGAACATTCTGTTTATATTTCATCCCCCAATTCTAATCCTGTCAACCATACACCTGTTCAACCATCGTCAAATTCTCTGACTGTCTGTGACCGTGGTTCATGGATTTCAAAGGTAAGATTTTTTTTAGATATGTATATATTTCTTTAAGACAAGCAACATACAGAGACACGTTAAATAAACAGTCGTGACAATTAGTTTCAATCGATTAAATTAATTACATTGAGATAAATACGCAGTTTGGTTAATTTTTGGAAGTCTCAGTTGTAGTTTCTTATGTTGAAATTCGTTGGCAAGTAATATAAATTAGATTCCCCCTTTTTTAATTATTAATATCGTTGAGCACCTTAATGTTGTAATAATCATATGAGTGACCACTACCTAAAAATATCTGCAGACTTCAATTACAGTTTTATTTAATTGTACGCGATACTTCGATATGTAGATTGTCTTTCTCGAATCGTACAGTGATTCAAAGCTTTGAAATACGTTCTCCGTTTCTTAATATAATTCTATTATCACATCGAAAGCTCCGCAAGGCTTCGCACTTACTGTAAGGTACGTATTACATTTACGTATGTATTTACAGGTAAAAGTTTTCATAGCTTCGTGCAACAAAATAAACAATACAGAACGAAAGTAAGACGAGACAGGACGGCTTCAGTCGTCGATTGCTCTTTTTAAGAAGCGCAAGGAGGCAAGAAAAATTGCAGTACTTTGGAAAAGTAGCGTTTTCCAAGAAACATGTTCAAAAATTATACAACCGCGTGTCATTTCGCTGACTCGTGGAACTCTCTTCGTTGATACTTGTTTTTTTACTTGTACGATAATTTCACTGTAAAACCAGGCCGTGTTTCTTGAAACATACGGTAAAAAATGTAAGTCAGCGTCTATACTGATATGTATGTCACGTTGGGAATGTTTAAAATTCTTTGTTCAAGATACATTGAACTTTGTCAAATTGTCTTTACAGTTATTTTTTCTCCGCTTCGAACAGAACGACGAAGTTCTGCTTTTAAGTAATGGAACATTTATGGCATCGCTGTTTATGCGACTTAATTTTCCCACCTTTCTCTTGATCTAGATGCTTACGGACAGACTCTGCAATAATTATGTTCCCAGTGATATCTTTTAACTTCTTCCTTCTCGACGTCGGCGTAGAAACAATGTCTCTTACCGGCAATCGAATTTTTCTCCACCGCAGACAAAGCGTCGCAAAGCTCCTTGCCTATACACACGTCAGGATTCAATCCTGATGCCCAGATCATCAGCATCCGCAAACCATGCTCTTTGTAACTGGAAGGACCTATAAAAGGGGCTTTATCGTCCTTTTCATAAAGCCGTTCTCGTAGTCACATAGGAAACATCGAGATACAACCTATTCAGAAATCTACAGTCCATCAATGAATTGTCTGAACCCTTTGAAATAGCTACTCGTCTCGAGAAACTCGATTTTGCACCTCGACGTTATCTTTCTTACTAATCCAATCTCCGACTCGATCGTTGGAATAAAATATCCGTCGCGGAATACGCATGAAATAATTATATTACCCGTGTATTGATGTTCGATCGCTCGGATCTGATCATGAGTGAACGCCCAGTGCAGTGCCAACTTCTTCCAATCCTCGGGACCCAGCTGTTTGTACGCCAACTTCCACAGAACAGATCGGATCTGTTCCGAGAGCGCACCATTGTTGCTACATACACTTCCACCCCTCGACCCCTCTCGCCATCTTCTTCTGGCCGGCGTTAAATCGCGTATCTCCCTGTCGGACGTTGTGTCTTCCTGAAAGATGCAATTAAAAAATCTGCCGCCCTACGTTTACATTTGGACCTCGATAGAAAATTCAATTTTCCCCCACAAAGCTTATCCACCGTTAGCCCCCTGACATTATCGCGTCGGAGACAGCCGTTAAGATGCACTGCCTAGGGGTGCGAAAGGTTTCAGCAATTTTCTGCCCCGGTAAAATTGAATTTAAGACACCTACCGGTGTTGGGTAGTCCAATCTCGCGGTTTTAATTATCATGTCGACGATGGCCGTGAAACTGCCCCTCGCCGCGATGTAAAGTGGCGTTCTGCCGCTCTGCGAACATCCGAACAACTTTGCCTTAACTTCATTAGCCAGCCCATGGCCGGCAGGCGTGTCGACGTTGTCGTCGACCTGACATTCTGGCGAATTTCGTGTCTGTATGCCGTGCACAGCACCTCCCCGTGCAAACTTTCTAAGGGGTGGCCAGTCTTGTTGACTCGGTCAGCTCGTCGCACTCGTGTTAAACCGGCGTTAACATATCCGGTACTAGGAGACCTTGATTGCATTCGATGGATATTTTCTTTCGCCCCGAATATCCGCGGAATTGTTTTGCAGATAAAAATATAATTCGTGGAAACGAGAATGGTACTAGTAAGTACTCGGAGATTAATTCTAGTTTAATGTCGACGAATGGACGCAGAAGTTATGACACAGGTGTGCAACGAGCCAACTTTGCACGGTCACGTTGTAATTAAAGAATTTTCTGTGGGTGATACATTGGAAAGGGATGCTCGAGTTCTATTTGGACGCGGTTCGGAGATCTCCATAATAAATAGGAGGGGAATAAAGGGATGGTGTGCGTTCAGTGTTCACCTGTTCCCTTTGCTCGATATTCGCACCTGCTGCCAGCAACAGCTCGCAGATATCTGTGTGCCCCATTTCCGCGGCGACGTGAATCGGCGATTGTAGTCTCTGAAACACACGGCATCGAATCGGATCTCAGGCGAACGAACAAAACGTTCAAATCCGTGTATACGCTTGTTGCACACACCGAGTTCAAGCAGTTCAAATCGACGCCTTTATTGATCAGTATCTCCACCGTCTCTGCTTCGTTGTTCTGGCAGGCCAAGTGGAGAGGTGTGTTACCGTACTGCAAATCGATTCACAATCGATAGTTCGATTTCGATCACAACTTTAACGGGGGAAACTCATGTAACTGGTCCAAAAAATCAATTTTTGTTTTTCATAAACCAATAGTTTTGTTATGTATAGCGTACTATCCACAACGTTTTATATCGAAATAAATGTTATTAAACGTGTGACAAGTACCGACTACCGTACCGTGCGCAAGCAGTTGGTACACGCAGTGCGTTCCTTTCTTAAGATCTTTCTATTCATGTATTAGACGCTGGAAATAAGACAAATAGCAGAATTTGGGTAAACAATGTATACAAGCGTGTCTATGATTTGGCAAATGTTCTTGTCAGCATTTAGTTTACCCTTTTTCCATCGAAAACTTGAAACCCGTTTTTCTCAAAAGCACATTCTTCAATCTCTCGTGCAATATAGCGAAAAAACTAATTAATAGATTGACCTGAATCAAAGTGGACTTTGAAGATAAACAAATTCTCTTCTAGTTATACCTAAATTACATTAAAAAAAATGATTTATCATAACTTTTCCTTCATCCATTGTACAAATTTTTCTAAAAAAAAGCAATTTTCTGTTCAAAGCTCTACTTTTTATCAGATGCGCGATATGTTTTGCAAGTTTAGGTATAACTAGAACGTAATTCCATGAACAAAATGAAAATACTTCATTTTTTGTTCTAGGTCAATTCTACGAAGCTGTACACAATTTTTCCGCTACAGCGATCAAGCTAACAGGAGATATTTGTAAAACAAATTCTTCTTTTTACAACAAAATAATGTTGGATATAAACTTAAATGTTAAACGAAGTACTAAACAAAATTTCCAATAGATCCGTTAATTTTTTCTCTTTACAAAAAAATGATAAAGAAACCACTCATTTTAAGCGCGTTGCACGAGTTTTCCCTCTTAAGTGTACCTTGCACTGTTTGTTGAGTGCCGCGCCGTGTTGAATCATCGAATCCAGAATTCCCTTGCAACCTTGGCTGGCAGCCACGTGGAGCGGTGCGAAACCCATCTGAAAGGGACAACGGAAAATACTCCATGATTGGGCAAATGAATGTCTACGGAACAAAAACGTTTTACCTCGTCGGTTAATTCAGTGTTCGCTCCGGCTCTTAATAACAATTGGGCGATGGCCGTGTGCCTTGTTCTGGTCGCAACATGAAGCGCTGTATTCCCCTCGTTGTCCTGCGCGTCTACGTTCGCCCCTAGTCCGATTAAAACTTCCACTGCTTCTAGGTGCTCCTTCGCGCAGGCACAGTGTATGGGTGTTTGTCCTCTCTAAAATGTTGTATCTATATGAACGAAACCCTCTGGCGTCCTAGGTATTGAATTGCGAATCTTCAGTTTCACTTAATCCGTACGTATGGCTGAACAAACATTTGCAGTAGGAAAAAGGGAAGAAAAAGATTGGAGCGCGGCACCCGTCGGTGGAAGGGATTAAGAACGAATCGAGAAGAGTGAAGGTACACAGTGGCAGGTAGATGCGAAATGGAGGAAGCAGGGGGAACACGAAGCGAGTTCCGTAAAATTCTTTCAAAGGACAGCAGTTAGATTTATGCGATTTCGGCTTGTGCTGGTTCCTCAGGGGATTTTGTCTGTCTTCGCGATAAGAAGGCAATGTGGGCAACGAGGGACAGCGTGAAGGGAAATAAGGCGAAGGACCGGGATCGGGTAGAAATTGAAGCTTCTTGCGTATTTCGTGGCCACGTTTAGAAATGAGTTCCAAGAGCGTTCATTTTGATTCATTTTAATTTCGTTCCAAAGGGAATCGAATATTTATGTTACTTGACTCTTACTTTATCCGTGGCGCTCAGTTCAATTTTCGGTATATTCGAAAGTGCGGTTATCATAGCGGGATAACCGGCACTGGCCGCGTGATGAAGTGCTGTTGCACCTGTGCAGTCGGTTGCATCCCCATTCAGAGATTCGACTGCCTCTGCCAGGTATTCCACTACGCGAACGTTGTTGCCTTGAGCAGCGCACATTAAGAGAGTATGTTGTTTCTGTGGCAAACAGACTCGTGGTTAATAAAACGTTCGTACGATTGTTGTGTGATATGAAGGGGGATGATAGTTGGCATAGACATTTTTTCGGTAGATGTAGCGGTTAGTGAAATATAAAAATTGAATTACTTTTTTTGGTAGGCACTGTATATTTTTTTATTTATATTATGGTAGCGTGTACCGAGACGAATACAATGACCTACGACATGATATTCCATTTCTTCGCGTGTAGCTTATTCGTTTCCCTTTCATTTGACACCTCATTGATTAAAAAACAACCACCAGGAGCCGAGATAATTACAATGCTCCAAATGGCATTTTCGCCGATTTTTCAATTATTAATAACTTTTAAACCACAAATGCCATATTGTTTAAGCTGATTTGGAGGGCAGCTATGGTTCGTAGCTTTAATTTAAGACTAGGCCGGTTAAAAAATACGCACTAGAAGCCGAGAAAAACCCAATTGTTTAAATAAACGATGTAATCCAGATATTTGGTTTTGAAGGCGCGGCAAACTGCGAAAAAGGCCGCAAACGCGAGATGGCGCCACATGTCTGATTATCGACATAATATTACCGATAAAATTTAAAGAAATTGTTATCTCGGCTCCTGGTGGTTGTTTTTTAATAAATGGGGTGTCAAATGAAAGGGAAATGAATAAGCTACGCGATAAAAAATACCCCGTTGCTGTAACTATATGCAGTTGGCCGTAATAACAATTTTAATTGTTTAATTGTCTATAATAAATGAACTGCACATGGAAGAATGTTCACACCTATGGGAGATGGTAGCCTATGCCTCTGGCTTTAATTTATGTCCTCTGGTCATTGATGTAGCTCGCCTGCAAGTCGATATAATTGCATTTGTGTATAATTTCTTTAAACAAATTCAATTAGCTCGGCTTCTTTTGGGGCGATTTTAATCAACGACATCTCAAACTGAAGCTCTCGGTTCAAGGAACAATCTGTTTCCCTTTTCGAATGGCTTTTGTGTATAGTTACGGTGCAATTCTCAAACGAATTCCTCAATTGTTTATTAAAAACTAACGGCGCATGACGAATTTGTAAATCGTTTATTGTCGCGTAGCAGATGAAAGAAGAAATTTTATAGTTCTTTGAAATGTTTCTTTAAATTGAAAGAACGCTCGAGATCTTTTCACCGTACGAAAGAATCCGGGAATAAGACGTATCTTAGTTTTATGATTCTACACAGAGGATGTGTCTGAAATTTTCTATTTACTTCCACGTCACTTGAATTTTCTGTATAAAGATTGAGGAATAGTTTGAAAGATTTCAATTGTTTCAGTTCAAGTTTTCAGGTATCGAATTGAGAAATAGTTCTGTGGATATACCTTGTTCACCGCTGACACATTTGCTCCGGCGTTGATTAACATTTTCACGGCGTCTCTGTGTCCATATCGCGCAGCCATGTGCAATGGATGCAGACCGAGCTTCAAATATCGCAAACAGAATTTAATTACATATTGTGAAACGCATATCAAATTTGTTTACACTCCCGTCACGGATTTATTCGCGTGTCCAGCGAAATTAATATGAATAGTATCCAAAGTTGAACACAAAGAATACAAAAGGAAGTAATTTCAAAATAATTACACTCTGAATTAAATGACAGGCTAATGTGTTGAATGTTACTCCTCGATAAGTTCCGACAATTGATTGATTTAATTTAATTAATTAACCTTATTGAAAGTAATAAAAATAATTGATAATGAACTTCTGGACAATGATATTACCTTATCTCTTGCTTCGATGTCGCATTTCGCTTGTATTAGCATTTCCATAATCTCAGTGTTTCCTTTGGATGCAGCCCAATGAATCGATGCTCGACCATACTAAACAATAATATTTTAGTGCAAAACACTGCCACGGTATACGTGTCTAACATCTCTACAGATATTAAATTGCTACGAAGAGGCATCTAAAAAATAATAAGAGCGACTGCAAGCCTTCAACAAATTAAACGTTTCAATTCAATATTCCATATATTCCAGATATGGATTCGCGTGAAATTACAATTTAAATGGAACACGATATTTTACGAGAATATCTGAAGAACAAACGATACTATTTGCTTAATTAAATCGAAGACACTTTACCAGTAGGGTCGTCAGTAGTAACGTCCCGTATCTAGCCAGACTCTACTTACGTGCGCACTATTGCCATAATCGTATCATGTTATCTGGTGCTTTGGCCCGGGTAATGCATTTTATACGACATTAATTCTAAAGAATTGGCACAAAGCGAAACATTCTATTGTCAATCTGACTACTTTCTCTCTGCGCCCGGAGAAATTCAATTTTGTATCGGGAAAGTGCATTCATATTACGTGCAGCTCGATTGTTACGAGATTTTCTCCGGTTCTTTTGCTATTATTTTCGTCTACTTTATTTATTTACGGTGCTAGTTAATCTGGATAACTTACATTGTTCCTGGAATCAACGTCGACGGTCTCTTTGAGCACTTTGCGAACAGTATCCGCTTCATTTTTTATCACAGCCTCGTACAACAGAAGATCGTTCTTAAGTACTGGCAAACAGGAAATTTTTAATGAGCTACCTTCACTGGGTGTATTTAAAAAGGCATGATATTGACAGAGAAATTAAATCTACGCGGAGAGTCGTGCAGAAAATTTTCTAGATTCTCCCTGGAAATTTTCGTACTTTCTTGTACCTCGCTTTTCGGTTAACCTACTGAAAACACTACTAAAAAAATTATTTTACGGCACAATCGTTAGAAACGAAAGACTGAGTTGTATTAAAGCTCCTCGAAACTTGTTCATGTAATCAAAACTTAATCCAAAGATCTCCCTCTGTCCCTCTACTTTGAACTTTTCTTCAGTGAAGGTTTTTATGAGGAAAAAGAAAGATTCGTCAAGCAGTGGTTTCTTTAATTCTCTCGAACTTACTCCTAGCAGTCTTTTGATTCAACACCTCTCCTTCGATCGGCTCATTGATGTTCAGAGGCGAGGGTGTCTTTGTTATTTCTCCTTTATCCGCCATTTTTCGCTTGTTCGCGTTCTTCTCTGGTCTACATGTTTATCCTCGTTCCGTGTAATTATTGGACCTGAAAATCGAAACTGAACAGTGGGATGCTCCGTTTTTCCATTACTCCCCGGCCGCATTGTACAACCGTGAATTATTATCTTGAATTTCATAAAACATTCAGCTCCACGTTGCACAGCAATATGAAAATACCAGCTTCATCTCGTTGCAATTATTAATTACACAAAATTATGCAAACAAAATTTCCTCCGTTCGTCCCAGTTTCATTAAATCGTGTCTCGTGAAACTTCGTTAACGAATACGGTTATTTTATACTATATTATGGTTTCCCTGTGACTTTTTCACGTGAACTGACGGATAAATATTATTAAATCGACTGGATTGAAATATACCGCCGCGGTTTCGTTTAAATTGAAACCGGAACACGCCTGCAAGGTGTCTAGGGATGTACAAGTGGAATAATTATACGCGTAGCTGCTGTTTCGCTTCTGCACGTCGCTCGGAGGATTAAACTTATATATTTAGTCATTTGCATCGATGGCTTGGCTTAGCGACGATGGTTGAATTACAACGTTATTATACAGCAAATCCGCCGCTTAATTTCGAAGTTACGTCGACAAGAGCTTCCCCGCAGATATTCACGAAACAACGATGGCCCATTAACAGGTGCATCAATTCAGAATCAAGCGTGGAACTTCTGCGCCCTAGATGAAGCGCTAACTTTAATAAAAACACACAGAAATTTAATAATTTCCTCCTATCGATCGAACTGACTACTTAATCACACCGTTCAGGTTCCCGCCGTGAAGCATAATCGACGATGTCCTGTGTGGTCCCGATGTTCTATTCAGCAACGTAATAATGACAGTGTTAATCCCCGTGCGATCTAAAGCGATATTCTTGAAACCCATAATTCGTAAGGATGGAAGAATTTGTTAAGTCATTAAATAGATTTCTCAACGTGTGCTAAAAGTCATGCTTCAGAAGATAGCTTGTTTTTTACTGATTATATTTCAGTGTTATCTAACGACGCGCTATATTTCCCACGAAATCTTCCGCACCGAGCCACAGAAATATAATTTTCCTTCTCGCTTTTCAAGCATCGAGAAGGAAAAGTATCGTAGCTCGAGATGGGAACGGAAGTAGCTCTTTGAAAATATATAAATGTGAAACATTTCTCTCACGGATCAACTCGGGGGGGTTTTGTTAGTCTCGTTCCGCGTATCCACTGAAAGGCATCGGATTAGTTTCGTCGACAGCGAAGACGCACTCAAAGGTACAGGGCTTATCGAATATTTTTCATTCGTTGTTCGTACGTCAGCGCGGAAAATGTTTCACTTTAAACGCGCTTAACAATCTGCTAAATATTTGACGGGTTACAGGCGAGCCGAGATGTACAGTGAAACGAAACTTTCTGGGTAGAAAGTTGAATAAACGTATCCTTGTAAAATAGAAATAACATTGAAACTGGAACAAAAACTCCGTCCACTGTTTTCCTACGAATGTACCGCAGTGCAAATATTTTAATAGGCACTTTCTGCTCGTTGCTATCGATACTTCTACGATTCGCAGTGTTAATTTTACAGTTGCAGGGATGGGAAAGAATTCCGCGCTGTAATGAAATTAGAACGCGGTGTTTGAACAGTAGAATTGCCCTGAAATTTTGCTCATTATCGTGCTTCATAACTTTTCTCTTCCTTCTTCAGGACGACTGATTGAATGACAATCGTTGTATCTACATAATTCTCCTTTCTTTTTTCTCTCGAAACGCGAGGATTTCTTAAAAAATTTGCAATTAATACGTTCGCTGTTCGAGACAGACGTCAATCAATCGGTCAATCAATCGGTTTCTGGCGAATCATGATCGCGGCATAGTTTCCATTGCAACCGTGACTGTATTTCGACGGTGGCATCGTTCAAATTCAATCGAACGCTACCACTGTTCATCATTGATTTATTAGCACGGCGACTAAACCATTGAAAACGGAGACCCTTTTCATTCACGACTCTATTATTTCTGACAGAGGTATTTGGCGTAGAAATTCGTCGAACGTTGATCGTTCATTATTTTGTACATATTTCAATATGCCGCGAACGCAGTCATCGCTGCAATTGCAAAATAATCGTACCATTGATTCGTCCAATAATATTCTTGCATGTCGAATGTGAAACAGGAAATAATGTTCGTTCTTCGATTGACCTACAAATAACTAAAATAGGACATTGAACGACTGAAGAGTCGCATCGGTGGATCAGTCCTAAGAATTAGTATATTTTTCAAGCTGAAGTGCAGCTTCCGCTGGCTTAACTGGGATATTACGCTTTGTCGACCAACAAACGCTTCAACAGACAACAGTAATAGAACGTACGAATCTCTAAATGCACAGCATTCTAGGGTATTCTATAAATTTACCGTCACCGTTATCAGTACATTTAATTTAACAAGCATTTGCTGGCTGGACCATTTAATATCAAGTGAACGATATTTTGTCAAATATTCCTTTCATAATTATTATTCAAAATTTATTAATAATTTAAAAATTCCTTGTATAATAAAATTGATAGAAACATGATACTAAACAAATAAATTGCCAAACAAATATAAAACAATTATCGTGAAAAACAATTGGAATTCAATTGAAACAAGTGGTATTAAATTTCTTCTCCGCGCGTGTCTGACCACTTACGCCCGTTTCTACTTGCTTCGCACCGTTCATATTTTTTCGTTGCTGGTCATACATTTTGGAAAAGGATTCTGCAATATTTATCACGTATCGATGGACAGAATTTTAATTGACTGTTCCTCAGGAATACCAATAATGATTCTTTTAAAATATAGATCGCTCTGTCGGATCGCGTCAATATTCTCCAATTAATGCGGTTGGAAGCTTAGCAATCAATTAGACGGTTTTCACCCTTCAGCGAATTTTATCACCGCTGAGTCAAGGGTTTATGCTGTCGCTCTGTAATCTCAGTTTCTGTCATCTGGTAGCACAGCTTTGTAATCCACGTTAAACTGGCGTCGTTAGTTTTATCACGATATGAACATAATCTACGACAATTAACTCGGCAATCCTTTTATTTCTTCTTTATTTTCTCAGGCTATTAAAATTTGCATTAAATCAATATTTTACACCAGCCGTATTATGTAACCAACTGAATGATAGAATGAAAAGTTTCGAGGACATCATTCAGCACAAACTTTTACATTAGTTTTCGTAATAAAAGTAACAAACGTTTGCGTGGCAATCAATAACGCTGACACGCATCCACGAAAATTTAAAAACGAGTGTGACAATTACACGACAAAATGTGTTCACCGTTTCTCTATTCCTTCTTCCTTGTTTTCTGTGGTAGATCAATGAAACCATGCAGATAGAATGGAGACTATTTAGTCTGCGGGTGTACAATGTGAATTCAAGTAATTAGCGGTAACCGGCCCTCTGTTTGCTTTCCTTTTTCGCCCTGCCAGGGAGAAAGACGGAGGAAACGCGGGACAACGGATAAAGAATGATCGTTGGTTGCGACCTAGCCTTCGTTAAAACGTCCAACACACATTTGCCCAGTCCCTTTTGTGCTAAAAATATACCACGACCGTACATTGTGCCGCGCCAATGATCATTTCTTCCTGCCTTCTGATCACTCAATGAACCTGGCCCTTTACTCACATAAAAATAAAAATCCAGCAAAAGTCATCGGGAGACCAATGTTCGATCGTAGTTTCCGCATCGAGTATCTCGTTCGACGTTTCGAACGACGTTCCACCTGGAGTTACTCGTACGCAGATACACGCACACACACCTTTTCTTTTATTGTGTTGAACTAAAAATAAGCACAATGCAACCGGGCTGCAGTTTGCAGCCAATTCTTTTTCCTGTATTCGTTCCCGCGTTTTTTTATTTTTTCTTTTCGTATTTTCCATCCTCGTGGTTAATATTCAGCAGGGCACAAATTTCCAATTTAATTCACTCCGTGAAATATTTTTGTACGCTTCCGATTCGCTCGTAATTTTTCCATGCGTTATTCCATTCGTTTCCATGATTTATTAGCACACGTTGAGTTTTAACGTACGTGCAGTTCATGCGCGGGTAATTACGCGCGGCTGTGATAAAATCGATTTTGACGGGAACCGTGGACACCAACCTGTGACGGGTTTCGAAATAGAAGCTAAAAAGGTGGGCGTGCTTTGTCAAAGTTAAAGACGGTGGTCGGTCTAAAAACGTACGGTCACCTGCAGTTTTTACGCCGAGCCTCTTTAATTCTTTCTTATTTTACAGAGGACAATGTTCCGGCGCTTAGTAAAAAATTCATCCGTTGACGTCATCGTAAGCGTAGCGCCGAGGTGGATTTATTTCGTGGTTAATTCAACACGTGGAGAATTTCTACATTTCCGAGTCCATTCGTTTTTCCATTAAAACGATATAATCGTGCGTTTCAAGGGGATTCAGTTTCTCCCTGGAGACATATTCACTGCTTCGTAAAAAAAAAAATAGAGAGAGAAAATAATATACATAACAAAAAAATTTCTACAATTCGAATAACGATGATGCCTTTTCCTGAATAATTAGGTACTTGGTATCTTATCAATTTTCCACGGGAACAATTCAATTATTCTGAATTCGATCAGCCTTAATAGTCACTTTGAACGACAGATTAATGAAGATTGATAATTTCTTACTTCCGTACGCGTTTAATTACTGGCCCCTTAATACAATCTTACCGTGGTTAGATGAGAGCAGAGTTTCTCGATAGAAACGTAGCTCAACCAGAGAGTTCCAATGGTTCTGCCAATAATTCAAGTGAAACTCGGCGAGGGATATACATATACATACGTATTCCTGGACAGCACTCTGATATCGGAGCGGTGATATATTGGCGGATACAAAAATGTCTCGCACTTCGATTATCGATTGAAGCTTCCAATAACGATGGCCGAACTCACTTGCACGGTAGGACCACCCTTACATGCGCGGGTAATACGCGTTTCGTCGCTTTCGTTAGGAAATATTTAGGAATACCGGAGAAGGCTTTAGTGTGATTTTAAGCGTCCAGTTGATTCGAAAGGGTTTATTGGCCCACTTCGCTCCAACTCTGTCGTATTCCCTTTTAAACTCTGTGAATTCGTTTTCCTTTTTTGCTCCCTAAAAAAAATTCCAGAAATTTTTGCCTCGCAATCGAACGACGAAGTCACACGTTTAAAATTAATTAATACCGCGTGGAATAATCGACACCACTCGATTCGGAAAAAGCTGCAGCTATTAACCCAGATCAAGGAGTTCAGCCTCGTGTTGGACAGCCATCGATGCAAAACACGTTTCGTGGATTAAGTGAACCACGCGCGAAACAAATATGCTGGGGGACTTTCATTTTTCCTGGTTGCCGCCATCATTTTTCTCTCGGCGGATCTCGTGCACAGCGACACCAAGAAAATACTTAACCGTGTCACTGCTTGTCCATCATTCATTTTGTTGGAACGTTAGATAAATAATTCAATTGGTTTCGAGACAGTTTCTTTTTTTCCTTTATTGATCGATGCTTTAATAAATTCTTATCGCGATGATGAAATGCGATTTAATTTCAATAAAAATATATTCACAGTAAATTATTATCGTTTCGTATAATGCGATCTCCGTAGATGTAAGATGGGAAATAGCATACTGTGCCCTGCATCATTACTTTTCCTTTTCTTTTATGATACACCCTATCCACTCGCCGTTCTATGGGTTACCGGAGGAAACTGAGGTTTATCGGTTTCATTGTTACCTTGAAAGTATCAGTGACCAAAAAAAATATGTTGACGAAATAATTAAAAATGCAACGCGAAAGAAGCTGCAAAATAATTTCGAGTTAAACGCAAAGAATTAATTTCGAATTCGCCGCCTTTGAAACTTAATTGCGCTCTCGCTCCCTTTTGTTTTTAATTTTAGCTGGCCTGCTAGCTAAAAATTGTATGAGCCAGCCTCTCAGCAAAGGAGAGATGAATACCTAAAAAGGCATGCAATTAAAAATCTTTGGTGCCGTTTTGATGAAAAATACGAAAGTGTCATCGGCGCTACACAGTTACAGTCTACAGTACGGTGCTTTTTGGAATGGATTGGACTAACAAGTAAGAGTGGAAACAAGCGGGAATAAAATCTAGACTAGTGTCATGCAATGTTCTGGTCACGCAATGATTACTCAGGAGTTTAATGATTTTTTTTCCCACGAGCATAATCGATCTGTTGAAGGGGCAACTTTACTGTACACGCGATAATTCGCGTTGCTTGCGTGATGAAAATTCTTTTCAGTTACTTCTGTTTATCTTATCACCACCGCTCAGTTAAAAGAAACATTAAACAGCAGCTTGATGCAGTACATTCTCATGCTTCCATCACACAGTTTCTTTTCTTAAATATTTCAGTGAGACCCCGTTCTGTTTTTTAATTTTTCTTTACAGGGCACGAGAAAAGCAAGACGCTATTCTTCCGCATGAGCTCGAACAGGTGCGTGGCGGTATTGCGTGGGAGTTCGAACGCGCAGAAAGGACATTTTCATCCCCCGCGGCGTTTGCAAAGTCGCCAACAAGTCAGGCTGCTGCTATTTAATTAGCGGGATTCGGGAGCAGTGAAAGGCACTCGGCTGCAAATGCAGCTTTCACGAGGCTGCACTTGCATCGTCACGCCCTTTATCACTGGCTAATTGCCGTGGAAAGCAGCCCTTGTTGCAATTACCAGCTGTATTTCACGTTTCCAAAAATGTGCTTTCGTATAGAAAAATATTACCGAATATGTTCCTTAATTTTTAGCTGAAAAAAGAATGAACGGCTGAAAAATTTACTCACGATTTTGTTGCAATGTGTCGTCGATCTGTTGCTGCAACGGTGTTTATTTATGTGGATTGAAGGGGCACAAGTGAAACGAAGAGGAAGAACTCTGTCAGGGTACCGTTTTCGGCGACTCACACGACGTTTACGATACGAAGGGCGGCATGGTACTGCCCGAATCATTCCAGTTTCACCCCAGTTCACCCCATTATTAGGTCGACGGCAGCGCGGCTACGTGGTGAATGCAACGACTATAGTAGGCGCTCAGAGTAAGTCGAATTCGAGGGTTTCCCTCTTTATATATTTTTTTTTCATCGGCTTATTTTTCTCCCCTTGCTTCTTAATGGAATTTTTTATGACCGTCATCCGGGTTGCATTAAAAAATTCGCAAACAACTCTCATCGATTTATTTCGTCGGTAGTTAAAGTATTATTTTTAAAGGAAGTTCGCATGGGAAGTGTAGAAGCTAAATACCAATTACAGTTTAGAAAACTTAAATTTAAAGCACGGTAAGTACCTGATTTATAATTCGTTCAGGTGTGCTGTATATAGGAAGGCTACTTTAAAGTAGCTGAATTGTTCCAAGGACAAACTTGGAAGTGGCGCTCCCGCGGCAAGTTAAAAATGTACAATCATTTGTACAATTTTGATTAACTCCTCCGTGCACCCACTGTGCATCCAGACAATCCGTTTTTCTATATCGCCTCTCCGACAGAACTTGCATTATACTTGTTACTTTATCAAAGGTAAATCGCGCAAAACCAATAGAACGCGTACCCTAGCGTTATTGTTCTATCCACCGGTTCGCGTGAAATTCAATTTCTGTATACACGAAACACGCAGCTTTGCGCCGCCCTCTAACGAAATTGAAAAGTGAATCTCGCAAATATGACGCGCACCGTTGATCCTTTGATCTTGAATGCGATGTTTGTTTTTTTTACAAAATGAAAGAAACGGGTTACCATTTTCTTTCTGCTTGCCGTCAAAAAATTAGGATTACGCGTGAGAATTATTATACGGACGACTTTCATGAAAATTTCATCCGGGCTGAGCCTTAAAGGGTGGAATAACTGGCGAGCCACGATAATAGCTTTCACCATATTTCACCAGGAACGTTCTCTGGTTATGTATGGTCGCAAAATATTCTCGCAATCGTGCACAAGTTGCATTTTCCCATGGTGGTATAATTCATGTTTATAACACAGGTCCCAAAGAAGCATTTCGCGGATCACTTCTGCAAAGATCACAATGGGAGAATTTGTGAAATTGCTAGTTTTCATATACAAAGTGGAATTCTCGGTAGGAATGTCTGTAATTTCAACTTGGTGGGCTTTCGTGGAATATACTACACGAGATATTAATTTTCTTCATGTTATCTACGTATCTTTTTTATGATACTTTCGTGGAATTGTTAACGGGGAAGTTGTTTCCATGTTCATGGGGTGGGGGGAGAATTTTAAGGAAGCTTAATTGCGTTTCTCGGACGCGAAAGAATATCTGAACTCGGTCACGTTCTATTTAAGATGTGCACCACGATGTTATAAATACCGTTTTCTACATATATTTCAGCTTAAAATGAGATCATAGTGAGATTAAATTTGAAATTCTCAATATACTCGGATTACGAATTTCTGTTGTGAAAGATCGTCCTGAAAAATATTGTCTGGCTCGTCTCTCTTTTTTACTTTTTTTGTTGTTGTTGATGTCATGTGGGTTGTCTTTGAACAGTGTCCGCTGGAAAGTGCAATCTATTCTAAAATTCTCTTTATGTTATAATTATCAGTTAATCGGCTTTGCATTATCAATATTTTACCAGCTACTAGTCCAGCCTAATTGGTGGCTATTTTTAATATCTGCACATGCAGCAAAGAGGCAGGTGCTACAGTGAAAGAATGAAATGAATCGGAATATTTTCAGGTGGTGTAATTTACCATCCTGCCAAACTTTATTTAAACTTGTCACTTTCTTCTGTCGCATACAATAAATGGCTGTTCCTGCAGCGAATTTATGTTCGTAGGAGCTTCTCCAATAAATCTTGTTCATAAACGTCATTCGTTTCTTCAAATAGTGGTCCTAGTTTTTCCATGAACACAGATTTCATGAGCTCATCATCGTACTGTTATAAAAAATATTCGTCCGTTACTTCGAATCGTTCAATATTGAATATATTGTTGGCCAAATGTACAGCCCGCTGGATTTATAGATTGAACCAGCAATCTAAAAATTCATCGAAGCACAATCAATAAAATTAACTCACGGTTTTTCGCATTCGGTTATAGTCCTGATTGTAAACTCGTGGTCCATTTTTTCGATACCCAGGCGTTTCCCTGGTTCCATGTAAAATCAATGCCAGCGTTTCTATTGCACCACTATTCTTTTCTGGACCGATCTGTTGAGGCGCATATGCTTGTATTGTGCGAGAATTTATTAGCCCGATTAAATTGGAAATTATTCGTTGTCCCAGTCGCATAGATCATGGCGTAAAGAGACGTAACAAGTTGAAATTGATAGAAATTGTTTCGGAGAATGAATCACCTCGTCTACGATGTCTAGAATCCAGGTGCCGCGTGGATCCTCGCCCCAGGACGCCACGGACATAAATTTCCATTTCTCGAAACCGGCAGCAGAGGTGTCCAATTTTCTAGGCTTCAAAACTTGCACCTTCGTCCCTTCGAATCATACGAACAAGATCATTTTAGCCATCCACTTGTTTTAATGTCGACATTGAAACTAAGGAGAGCAGTAGTTAATTGACGTTAACAGATTCTTTGTTAAATTTCTTTTTAGTAACATACTGGAATCGCCGTTATAAATCTACGTGCTTGAGTATCCCGGCACATCGAAATTGTGATTCGCGACACGAAATAAATCTCAAGAAGCGTGCTTCTCGGATGCATTTGTGTACGTTCTAAAAATCTTATTCCCGATTCGTTCCCACGAGTATTTCTTTCCTCACACTGTGCCAGAAACCGTGAAATCCATCTCGCACGGTGATAAATACGTGACAGATTGAAAAAGATATTTCATCCCTCCGGTGTGTACGATTGTTTTACTCGTCGCCTGCACTTCAAACTCTTTTATCCGAGGCTTGAATGCAACAGGAGTGTACGGAGAATATCATTGAAGAACCATTTCGTTCAGGGGCAATTTATATGTACGTAGAGTAATTACTTTTTCGTTAATTACAGCTTATAAATATCTTGTACTTTAGACTGAAGCGTTTACTGGATATAGGATGGTTTCTGGGAACGTCAGGTTGACGCAAATGAAAAGTGGATACCTGAGGGTGCAGTCAGATGCATCTGAAGCGCACCACGAAGATTGTACCCGAGGCTGACCTCGATCTCCACGTGTTCCATAAATGTTATCCCGTCTCCTGGTGATCGACACTCGTCTACGACTTCGAATAGTAACTTCTTCGTACTTCCATAAGCGAGTCCCTTGTCGATGCTAAATCAAACAGGCTTTATTTCCACACGTTCATGCGTGAATTTACTGTGTTGTATTATTTGTTTGGTCATTGTAGATTTTCTTAAATAACACGCCTTCTTGGAATGAAAATTTTAATGCATATTTCTCGAAGGACATTTAGCGAATGAAAAATATTATTTCGAAATTTTGAACGAAGATTAAGTTTAAGCGAGTGCTCCCGACGAGTTGGGATGCGGCCACAATTGAAGGCGAAAGAACGAGTTTTCTTTCTATTTCGTAAAAAACGATAAACTGACGTACGTGGAACGTACGAGAAGTTCTCGAGACGTTCCACTTTTTCGACTGCTTCCTTACGGTACAGTAACGAATGACTGAAGAGCACTTCCCGGCAGGTTGAGTTTCACGACGTAAAAAGTCACGGGCTTTGCTGCGCTTTTTAAAGGACCAAGAAGAACCTGAGCATCACCCTGAGGCTTTGATACCAAGAACCTGCAAGCGTGCCGCGTAATTTGTACCGCTTACTTTTTTCTCTCCTCTCTTTTATTTGCCTCAAGGAGAAACATGCCCTGGATTGTTCGCAGGAACAGAGGGGAGCGTGCAATTTTCATCAATTTCTCCCAATTATAAGAACTTTGTATTAACAAGTTGTAAAAGTTGAAAGAATTAATTGCACCTTTAACTATATGCACCCGATGATGGAACGTAAATATAATCTTCGTAAAAGTTCAGCGAGAGGCGGGTGGAAATTAGGAATGGTTGAAAGCTCCATAGCTTGCTCGAATATTCGGGATTAACGGTGTTTAAAGCATCGCACGGAATCACGTTTGTCTGCGGTAATCTAAATGGACCGTGAGTGGTTAATCCCACGTGCGTGGTATTCTACGTGTGGCGAGTAGGGCTACAACGAGATATGCCTGTACTATCGATTAACGAACGCGTATCCGAAGTACCACTCTTTTATTTTCACGCTTGTGAAGTAAGAAAAATGGGTCCAATTTTTAACATGACGTATTTAACCGTTTTATATGACAATATTTTCTTTCTGTACTCTCATTGCTTAACTTATTCATTTTTTTTGGCTTGTATAATTTTTGCTAAAATGTTGGCGAAGGTAAAGAATTAAATCTCATTGCAATATCACTCACATTTCTGTCGCGTCCACTCTACAGACAATCTTGTCCGATACAGCGGTCCAATTCGAGCTCGCAGAGACCAGAGAGTACGCGTTCATAAGTCCGAAACCGAAACGTGAGTTGAACCAGAATCCAGCGGAGTTTCTGAACCAGCCTGGATTCTCCCTGAAAGTTGATGCAATTGCTGTAGCTTGTCGGTCCGAAAGGAAGAATGGGCAACATAAAATGACGCGGTATCCGGAGTGGGTTCGTGCAATCCTCTTTCACCCGCCGCTAGAAAGCTTCGTCTTCCAACGAAAACACACGGTCCGTTTAACTCTTTTTCCCTCGCTTCGAATGGCCAATTTTCGTTTAACGTGTTTCGAAACCGAACTTGCGTTCCTCGCACGCGAAATTATCGAGTAATTCAAGTGGAATGAACTTCGACAATCGAGTTCTCTATAAGGAATTACTTTCACAAAACATCGTGTCGATCCATCAATGCTTCGATTTAGACGATATCGACGTAAAATAAAGCATTGTTCATCACGTTTCGCTGAGAGCCCGATACAATCGTGCAATCAGGTCAGTGAATACGAGTTATAACGCGACTATCAACGGCGTGAATGAATCTGGAAATTCTTAATAAATCGAATCGTTCGCGTTTGTCGTGTAACGTGATTTTTCCTTTTTGTCTTTCACTCTTGCATACGTGTGCATGTCGTTCTCGATTGAAAATATTCCGTTCACCTTAAAATCCATCTGAAATCAAAGCTACACGTTTCAAGGGCTCTTCGCCTTTTGTTCCTCATTTCAGCGTCCCAGAATAATTAAATTATTTCTCGTTTATACAGCAGAAAGGACGAAAGTGCGCTGACCATTAAATTCGTCAAAGTCCGAGGAAAAATTAAACAATACAGCACGGTGAAAATAACTGAATAAAGTATAACATAAAATATAAATTTCAGAGAACTTTGTCAACATTCTGTGCTCGTCGATCAGGCGTGCTCGAGACTGCGGTTAACATTCTATTAATTTTTCCAAAATGAAGCAACCACCTACGCTTTCTGCCCGTTTCATCTCAGTTGCTGTTTCTTGTCGATGCAGCGCGACCTACATTCCCCTCGTTCACGAGACGAATAAGAATGACACGGCACTGTAATCTGCCGGTGGTTCTCCATGCCCAGCCACGAAAACGAAATCGACTACGGCTTACTATTTCGCGGGAAAGCTTCTCCTTCATCCCGCTCGGCGTAACCATAATCTATCCAAACATTGGCAGTGTGCCTTGCAAGTCGATCGCAGGAACGTGACCCGCGTGAAATATATTCTCGCACGCGATATCATTTATTTCTATCAATTTAATTACATCGCTCCACTCAAAGGCGTTTAATTAATTGCATTAGACTACGAATTTCATTGAAATAAATGGTGAAATAGCGATAAGACTCCGGCTTTCATTTAAAATACCGTTCAGAAAAGTTGCTCAGTATTAATGTCCGTGTGCCTACGATAAAGTACAAACTGTGCCCTGTGAAATGCCTTTTGTTCCAAAACAATAGCTAAATTTGTTCCTCAGATATAGGGCTTCAAAGTTGGCATTAGAATGCACAGTGGGCCAAGAAAGTATTCATACAGTGCATTAGTTTCACAAAATGTTGGCGGTAAGACAATTATTCCTGAAACAAGTTTCACGAATAATTGTGTTAACACCAACATTTTCATGACACCAAAATAATGAAGTTGCAAGTGAAACTAATGCACTGTATCACTACTTCTTTGAACCACTGTATGGCGGTAATTAATGGCACCCCGAAAACCGTGACCCATATTTCACCCTCGAAATGCGTACGGCGTAATTAGCGGTAGTAAAAAATTATCAGCGTCTGTCACTGACCAGAGCACGTGGTGCTTTAGTAAGAATGGGTCATGGTGAGAGTGGGAGTGAGAGAATGCGAGTGTGCGACAAGAACAGTGATAGGGGTGCATTAAAAATAATGCTACCCTTTAATCGACGATATCATCTCGGTAACGGATCAGCGTACCGACAAGAACAAAAAACCGAATTAAAGATAAAGGTTTCTAGTTTACGATGCGTCGTTCCAAAAAATGTTAAAATTAGTCGTACCTGAGGGGGCTGTATTCCGATGTCCACACGATCAGGTGTTGCACATCTCTCCATGTTAAATCCTTGCTTCAAGAATAAGGTTTACGTTAGCTTCGTCGATTATGATATTTTAGGGCCTACAGATGGCAGAATATTTTTTAACTGAATTTTGTCGCGCCAACGTAACGTAAGACCGGAAAACGGCCCAAGGTGTTTCACTTTAATGGCTTAGAACAACGTCGACGGAGCTACTCTGTTGCCCGCAAGTTTCGTAGTTTCGTAAGCGAAAGCAGAACGTGGCTCGACTGAGATTTCCTCGACGCTCGACGTTCAGACAAGTTTTTAATCGCGCCTCGTTATTATGCTAATATCTTCTCCGACCGGGTTTATCTGCCCTGCGTTTTCGCGAAACCTGGAATCCTTGGATTTCCAGCAGCAAACGTTTTCATGAATGAAAAAGAGATTACGGAAACTACCGGGCAAAGATCCTGCACAGAAAGAAGCTTGAATTGTAGAATTCGCCCTCGCTATCTTACATATACAATCCATTGAAAGTGACATAAAAAAAAATGAAATACAATCCATTAGCCTGAAGAATAATGCCTCTGAGAAAGAAATTATTCAACTAGACCGTACTTCACTTGCAAAGCTAAAGCCAGAATTCCAGCAGCTAATGGAGCGGAGGCGGAAGTGCCCGTGTGTCCCGTTGTGCAGGTGTTTCTTAGATCTGTCGTCGCCTGGCAACACGAAAATAGAGTGCGTTAAATTATTCCGTCCCCTGTAAGCTGTATTTTCATCATAGCCCGTTCCACGTGTCATTTAAAATTCATCGCAGAATTTCGAACCGTTCACGAATAATTTATCAGCATAAATTAATATCCTCACTATCATTTGATCATGGTAAGCACCGCTGCTGTACGTGGTAGCTAACGTTGCCGGACAGCTTTCGCCGTACCATGGAAACCTTCCAGTTTGACTAGCTGAACCAACAGCGATCGTATAAATGCTTCCTACGTATCCGTCGCAGCCACAGTCGTCTGATTTCGATCCCCCGTTTCCGGAAGCCCATACGTAGATATTACCCTTGCCGTCTCTGCCCTGGATAATCGTTTCGAATCGATAATATTAACAATATGTATTAACGTATCTTGTCCCCCGACCATTCGTGTAATTTATTCTTCATGAATATTCAATGTTATATTTCTAGAAATGCCTCCTCGGAAAATTCACAAACACTTTCGCGTAATATAAAATTGAAATACCGACGAAATTGTTTTGCGCATCAAATGCATGCACATTTACAACGGCAACTAGCTAAACAAATTATCATTATCCAAGTTGTAACAGGAGTTTCGGGTTCCACAGTAATTAACATTTCAAGTAATTAGAACCCCTTGACCCACGGTCAACGAGACTCAAAGCGATCGCAGAGCATTGGCACTGTATCATTCCACAGTGATTAAACAGCGGCTTTAATTCCAAAGGATCTAATTTCTGTACTCGCCATCGTAACACCTCGTTCCAGCGCCTCTGTGGCGAGTCTTCCTGGTGCCTCCAAACTTTTTCCATCGTCCGCCGGTCCCCAGGAGGCCGTGTAAATATCCACCAATTCCGGTTTGTATCCCAGCGCCTCCCCCTCGACGCGATCATTCACCAAACCGTCGAGAAGCTTGATACCACCGACGGAACTCTCGAAAGCTACTCCCACGCCGCACTTTCCGTTATTTGCCTCCATTGCTATCTCACCAGCGCACCTCGTGCCGTGGCCGTTCATCCCTGTGGTCCGTTGAATAAATTGTAACGCGTGGAAAAGTAATTAGCCGATTCAGCAACATGCGCGAGCACGGGGCACTATTAGAAATTGTAATTGTGATACGTGGCAATTGAATGGTCATTTCTTTTCTTGGAGAATTTATATAGCACAGCGGTGGAATGCGAAAAAATTCGCGGATTGATATTCGTTGAAGGGTGGAAATTGACTTTTGCTGGAGATTTAGCACTGTGGAGTGATTTTCTACGTGGTAGAATTGAAGTTTGCCATGTTAGGAGGTATTACAGTTTTGAATATCTTGGCTGCTTTGGTATATCTTGTTGTACAGTTTGCTCGTCAACTGTTTACTGAAGCTCGTCTGACAGCTGAGCAGTTTCTCTATTATGGAGCACGATATCTTGGAGGCTTCTCGCGGCAAATGAATATGACAGAGCAGTGGGGCGCCTGGGTCGTACAAATTTTATGATCTGACATATAAACTTAGCCATTTACCCGGTGTAGTTGAAAGGAAAGAATGTATAGAATAACTTGTACCAAAAGATTTAACCAAGAAACAAGCTGAATTAAATCTCTTCTATATTCCATTTCGTAAAATTTTTCGAAGGCACTATTTCTACTTGTAGAATAAATTGCTACATTTTATTTTTTTAATTATTACCTGATAATTCGTATCGTGGTAAAGGGTCATCGTCGCCCTCGTTCACATCGTAGCTAATATCTGGATCCTAGATCAGTAATATTAATTAACGTTAACGAATAAATTCAGAGCACCCAATGATTTCTCAAGGCAGAGATAAAATTTCCATATCTTGAAAATATATCGAAGTATACATTTTTAGAGTGCCTCTCGTCATCTGTGAGATGCAGAAGGAAGCTCGACACAATGTTTCTAGCCACTCACGTAATTGTTTCGCAGATCGTCGTGGGTATACTCTAACCCGTCGTCCAAAACTGCGATTCTCACCCCTCGACCAGTTACCCCTAGTCGATAGAGGGGTAGAACGTTTAAGTCCAACTTGGGGAGAGCTTTATTCGACCTGGTATCTTGCTGCAACAGTTGATAAAACAGCCCTATCTTATCAGGAGATAACAGAACCAACCACCGATCATTTTACCAACAGCTCCACTCATTGATTTTACTGAATATTGATTTTCCTTTGCTTTCCCCGTTTCGACGTGGCGTTATTTTTCAATATTATTTTTATGTCGATTCTGAAATAATTCTAACGCATATTTAAAATGTCTTGTTTCATTACCAAATACCATTCTTGATCCCAAAGTTCGTCATTGAACATCACTGTAGAGCCTTCCGGATTGTTTACTAAAAATTTCTGCCCGCTTTTCTCGTCCTCATCGATGCTGTTCAATTGATACTGATCCACCTCCAATCTTTTCTCCCGTATTAGAGGTTTCTCTGAATCGAGGTTAAATGGTGGCATATAATCGCGTTTGTGTCGCTCGATCGCCTTCTGCTGATCCGCCCAAATGATCTTCATAACGGAGAAATCGTGCCAATGGAGTTAAACACCGTGGTTTGAAAAAGAATTTTGTCTGCGGCGCCATTACCTTTGTGCTAGAATTGAGTGCCTTTGTCAAACGAACTCCGCCGCGTTTTTTGTTAGCAGCGTGGCTATCGTGAAGCCATACGTACGTGTCCTTGAAACCCAGCACCTAAATAAAAAATCACGACGTGTGTCAAATTTTCCAAGGGTGCGAAGTTTTCACATCCAAGAGAAATAATCTCTCAATTTGAATGCAGCCAGCATATATTAAACACAGACAGACGTTCCATCACAGAAACTTAAATTACGGGGTTTTAATTCTTCTATTTTGCTCCAAAAAAATCAATGGGCCAATTTAGAGAAAATATTCTCTCATTAGGAAAATGTCCTCGAAACAAATTTGCAGGCGTTCGAAGACCACCCTAATTCCGTGCGATCCAAAACATTTTCACCCTCGACTGCTAAGAGTTCGTGGCGTCCACTTGAATCGAGCACCCAGGGTGCTCGAGCGTCGAGGGTGCGCCACGGCGCGGGCGGCGTCGCGATGTTTCAGCCCTTCGAACGATTGAAAGGGACGCTTCGACCAGGATGGCATGAACGGAAAGTTGGTCTCTCGACTTGGCCGAGAGATAAACAGAGAGATAGAGTGGGACAGACGGGGGAGCTTTTGGGGTATCGTCGAACGCCTAGAATAGGGTATAGTAACGTTATTATTACCCAGGCGCCACGTGGTGGCGGCGTTTTTGTATGGTATCCACATGTGGTGTTGCCCCTTTCCCATGCTCTGGGAACGGGGGGACCACCTGGTCGAAGTCAGTCATGGGAGAAGTCACGGTATTTCCGTAACGAGCGGCGCGTGCCGTTCATTTTCTATCTACCTCCTCATATTCAGATTTTTCGACTTGCCGCTCCTGATAGTTTATCGATCCACGAGCTGGCCTAATTGGCGATTGTGGTGGTGACTGCGTGGGCTGGTGTGATAGGGTACGACGCATTGGTGTAGACGCATGGGGGAGGAACAATTGGGGGTTTATAATAGCGGGAATTGAAACACAAATGAAAATAATATTTTTTAATTGTTTAATGGCAACCTGAGTTTTCCTTTAATTAGAATAGCTTTTAAGTTGACTGCAACAATTCATTGGATACTTCGTAGCGTCGAGTGTGCGTAATATGAAAAGCATCTGTTTTCAAAAGGATGAATCGGCAAAATTAATTTCGCACAATGTGTGCTCGTACGAACGAGATAATTATATGCACGTATTTTTAACGTTACGGGTATCCATTACAAATATTATGAAAATTCCCGGAACACGTTTCCTTTGTTGGGTGTAACGTTGTACATTATACATCATTTCATCGCGTTAGACCATTTCCATATTTGCAGCCTTTCTGCAGGCGTTGGAATGAAAAAACACGTTCGCCATCGGGAAACAAGGAACATGCACGCACAAAGTATTGCTTGCCATTTGTATTATCAAGTAATATCATATTTCCACGAACGAAAATACGATACGTTTCCCTACTGTTAATTAAAAATGAAAGGTATCCCGTACGTGGTCCAATTAATAAGATAACGTTGGCTCGGAACCATGGCCGGTTTAGCAATCGAGGAAACAGGTGTTTAAAAAAACGGCCACAGTCATCGCGTTCCGCGATACGATCCGGATATATCGTAGCTGGGAGATAGGCTCCAAGAGTGACCCTAATTTTCATCGAATCACATTGGCGCGAAAAACAAAGGCCGGAGAAATCCGCAGAGCCCCGTTATGAAACAATAATCCCGCATTTGGCCTGGTTGGTTTGCAGGGGAAAAAAAGCCCTATAATCCGGCATCCATTATATTTGCAACGTAGTCAGTCAGAGGGAATGAATTCGATCGGTCGTTGCCGTCGAACCGAACGATAAACGACTGTACATTCTCGTCGAGGATACGCGCTTGTATGTTTCTGTTCTTCGTTTTGTCCCCTTGTCCGTTTCATTTTGTTCGTATTTTTTTGTCTTTTTGTCTTTTTTGCTTTTTTGTACTTTTCGGCTGAACGAGAGCCGTTTTGTTTGGGCGCGCGAATAAAACTGCTCGTACGTGCGAACGGTCGCACGTGTTTGTTTAAGTAGCCACCGATTTTCGTCGTCGCGATTTTTAACGCGAATACAAAATCGAACGGCTGAAACGGTCCCGTCGATCGGAAAGCTTTATCGCGTTACAATTGTTCCATTATATTCACCGTTCTTTCCAATACTTTAATGAATATCAAAATAATCGACGTTTTTCTGCCACCTGAACAACTTCACAGTCTCGGTACACCTCGTCAAATGGAACACGTTCGACGCCGTTCGCCTTAAATTCCACGTGGGAACGCTTGAAACTCGGATCCGTCTGGTTACGTGATAATGGCCCCCCGTTCCCTTCGTCCCCGTGGCAATCGGCGCTGTCCAAACCCCACCCTCGAGACGAATTCCTCTCACCCCCTGTTTGTTAACCTCCTTCGAAAACTGCCACCGCGTAAATCGTGTACGCGAATGAACTAAGGTTAGCTGATAAGGGGAAAGAAATCACGAGTCGCTCGTTACTTTGCGATCAACGATTCGTCTTATCGTCTGTTTTTTTGTATAATAGTCTACGAACGAACGACTGATTCTACATTCGTCAAGATGGTAGGGGGTGCAGAGGGAACAGTAGAACAGAGTTGGAGAATCCTCGCAGTCCATTTGTTTTGATCGGATTTCCAACTGTCTCTGGTAATCCGGCGGCAGTAAGCTCCCGCAGGCGTCGTCAGATTCCAATGAAAACCCTAATGTCTCTGTCTTCCCGTGGAACAGAGACACCTTTCCTAGAACGCCAGATCTTCTCCATAGACTCCATACTCGTACTATTGCTGCCCGCGAGCTGATTTCACACTGTGCTCGCCTGAGTTCTTCTCGGAGCACTGTGGATTTTTATCGCAATAGCAGACTTTAAAATAAAAATATAGCTACGTCCAAGCAACTGTTTTCAATTCGACCACGGGGTTCGCTAGCCAAAAGAAAATGAAGTCGACCACAGCGCTCCCATAAATTGCACCCTTCCCTTCGCCTTGGAGATTCGTGTACCCTCGATTCCAATTTTTACGACATCTGAACGCGAATCTTCGATACACCGATACGTTACCCGTTTACGAACGGTTCTCCGCAAGGAAGATTGTTTTCTGACAAGAACGACCGTGCCGTCATTATCTCGATCCGTTCTAGAAATTATTCATGCCGCGAAGCTACCACCTAGTTCGTCAGAATTCAATGCGTATAATTGAATTTGCTGTGCCCAAGTGGCAAGCAATGGGAACTCTCGAGCAATGCTACAATTCGCAATAATACACGAATAATTATCATACCGGGAAAATAAATAGCTTTCTTTACCGAATGTTATGAGAATAATGTCAAAAATGACGAAATAACTTTAGGAATAAGAAAATGATTTAAAAGCTGGCAATCCTGAAAGACCATGGTCTGCGCCATAAATCGTTTGTTTTGTGCATGTCGAATACATAGCGGCCTGTATAATGCGTAGGAAATTGAATTAGTAAAGGCAATCTTCGAAACTATGCTACGTCAAACCTGGCTACGTCAAAGTCGAAGTTTTAATTGAAATCAATGCCGTAACCAGCGTCACGTGAATTTGGTCAAAGAGGGGGCCGACTAGTTTCATACACTCGATCTCACTTAACTCTTGAACCTATTAGTATCGTATCGATTATGTTATGTACCGGAATTATGTGGCTGACACGCGGCGCTACCCGTAAGTGTGCGCGCAAACTAGTACCTAATTTCGCAGCAATATTGTCCGTGAAATTTCTGCGCGTCATCGTAACATCCTCGCGTCCGGCAATCCTTCCCGGTTCCTCTAGATAGCAGTTGAAACAAATAATGTTACAGAAGAATATTAAATACCAATTAATATTAAGGAGAACTTCGAAAGGCTAAAAAAATCAGATTGCTGGCTGGAATTGAATCCTGCATTATTTCAAGCAACACCTGAACATTTTAATTTGGAAAAAAATGTCGCGGCAATTGCCGAGGCGAAGAATACGAGAAACTGTGTAATGAGATATTTGGCAGGACCACCGCGAATCAGGGCCCGATCGAATCGGCGATAAAATATATCTGGGACACTGCTCTCAGAAATCGGGGATGAAATATCGAGGTCTAGTTGAGACGAGATTAAACCTTTCCAAAGGTAGGTAGCTAACGAAGGCAAGCACCAGGCGGCAGGTCGCTGTGACATCTGTCAACCCCCGTAACGGGGAGGTTCATTATGGCGTTCAGCAGGGGCGCCACGTCATTTATTTCAATTACTGCCAAACCCTAAAGCTGAATCGGCAGACCTCTACATCGGCCTCGATCATATACGAACGCCATTAACGATGGCGGCAGTAAAAGACGCTGAAAGCGTCACAGTATCATCATTTGTATCCAAGGAATTTTATACCTTAACCCTATAATAACCGTATCGTATCACGTTACAATTTCTCCTCTCGTTTTTATTTTATGTTAATTCACACGGCCCCGTAGAATCTGTTTCTTTGCAATTCTTGCTCGTTCCAAGAACGAGTTTACATTGTCCCGTTTGTGAATAAACATGAGCATTCTCGGCGTTCAGCTATGAATATGAATGGCGAAATTTGATGAAATTTATTTGGCTTGCCACTTCACGAAAGATGTCGTTCAACAAAGACCTGGTCTTTGGCCGAAAGCATAGGCAATTATCTTTCAAACGAATTCAAAGTGTCATTGGCGGAAAATTAGTTACACGTATCATACGTCCCGTGCAGAATTATTACGTTCTGTCGATTTCGAGCCGCAACGCGAAATAAACGCGTTACAAAGTTTCGTTGAATTTCTCTCGACGGTTTAATTCGACATTTCCGCTTTCCACGATTCTCTCTGTCGCTCGCTTACACGGCGAATAAAGAAAGCACGGCTCTACGGCCAGTACGGGGAATTAATGTTAGGAAATTCATTCCAACAGTTTCGTAACAGCCTCCCGATAACTGGATTTCAATTTGCCCGGAGGCCAGACTTGATTGAGCAATCTCGTGCCTTTATAATATAGGGAGGCCGCGTAAGATATATGATAAACCGGAGTAACCTAGACGCTCAGAAGTTTCACTGCAAGTAATCAGCTTGCTTATCAGATTTTCTGCCTGCCGCTCTGCTGCACCCAGGTGACAGATTATGGCGATGGCTCGAATCGATTGACAGAAGTATCGTTTACGCGCTCGTAATGAGAAATGCAGTGTTTATATTCACCTGACAATACACGATTACGAATGACAATTAATTTAACGAAGTGATCGATTGCTAAGGAACCGTGAATACTTTTTCGGTCTGGATTATTTTTGCGAGAGCATTCACACGTGCCACGGGGACGCGTTACGTTGCAACCAGTTTAGATTTCCAGGCGAAATATCGGTGAAAATTTCATCCGTTGCCGAAATCCTGAATGGCCACGTTATATCGAATAGTCGAAAAATTTCCAGGAGGACGGAAGTTCATTTCCATGCAGGATGAAGAATTACTTTTCCCCCTATTCTACATCCGTCTGTCACTCAGCTTCAGACGCACTGCTCTGCGCGGAGGTGCGAGCGCAAAAGCGATCTCGTAAAATATTCATAAAGATATGACGCCGCACCTGTACCAAATAAACGAAGCGTTATAATTCGAAATAAAATTAATTCTCGCCGAGGCGTTAGAAAATTTGGCAAGATAACTGAGAAGCCATTGCGCAGCGCTCTACCGAGCCGAGTTATCTCCTCGGTGCGATCCCGTTTCAATCCTAAGGACGTATTATATTAGCCATAATTTACTACCGGTAGTCGGAGGAAAAGAACGGCGGCTGGATCTTCCGTTTTCTTGCCAAATCGTTGGCACCTAAATGGGTCTTATAATCGTCCGACAGCGCTGTATCGTAAAAAGAAAACCGATCCGCGCAAGATTAATCGCCGCTCTTCCATTCGCAAGCACAACTTAACCCTGAAACAATTCCCAGAAACGAACCGTTACTAACTGTAGAATTGAACAAATTATATCACCACCCCCGTTACCCTCGCAATTATAATCGCCAACGGTCTCCAAGTGTTAGACGAGCAAGAAAACTCGACTTCGAATCGTTTTTTCGCCGCCAAGCATTCCACCCCTTCGCCCCTCGGGGCCCGCCACGTGAGCTTAATTATACGAAATAATTACACGACGTGACTGGGAAACATACGACCGAGTGAGGGCCCGTGAATCGCGCCCAGCATGGATTGCGGTCGGCCGCGTGGCTGTCTGTGCAGCTGCAACTGCGCCAGTCGGCTTCCGCGGCTGCAGCTGCAGGGAAATGCAGTTTCGCGGGCGCAGAAGTGCGGTGTTCTACGCTGACGGTACAGGGGCCACGGCAGGTAAAGCGGTTGAAAAAGGAGAGCCACTCTGTTAGCGTAATTATGCCGCGCCCTCTCGTATTATGCTGGCTGATGTTCTGAAAACACGCGTCACTTTTCGCGGGCATGAAAACGATTATGGTAATTGCGACGATCACGGTAGAGCATCTTTCTTCGCTGTGAAAACGTTCCAACCCGAGAGAGGATGCGACTCCCGACGCGTGTGCGTAAGAGACGTTTCTAGAGAAGCGAACGTTGAACAGTTCGTCCTATGCGAGTTCTCTTCCCGGAAAGTTTTTCCACGCGCTTTCATATTTTCCATAATTCACGACGGCGCGTAATATTATTGTAGTATACAAGGTAGAACGTGCCCAAACGAATTAATTCCCGTAGAACGAGTCCTTTCGTATCGAACATTCGAGACGCGTTCCCCGCGACCTCTTATTGCGCCGCACAATTTATTTTACACGATTCCCTCGTAAAGGGAAAAAAGAAGCAGTCGCAATTCGATTTGTATTCGACACACTTGCGCGCAGTGAAACGCGTGCAGCCCTTTTCGCAACGCGCTACGACACGGCGAATCCTTCCATGCCAGAGCAGAGGGCATGAACGGGAAGTCATCGTTATTCGAAAATACACGAACGCGTCTCAATTTCCCCAAAAGAAGTTTCCGCTTTGTGGCCCCAGTCAAATACGCGCGGCAAGAAGCCTTCCGTTCGCTCTGGAGAATTTTCCCAGCCCCTCAAGCCTTTGTACGTGGATCCCGTACGTTTTTCCAAGCACCGCCCCGGCGCGGCGTTTGATTCCCTTCCTTCGCCTGGTGAATCTGCGCGAAAGCGTAAAACGTATTTCAGGCCTCCGTGATCCAGAGGGACGTGAATGTAGCGGCGAAGCGTCGGAAAAGTGCGGCCAAATCGTTTCCCCGCGGCGTGCACGGATCGTTGCAAAGAGATTATCTCGGTAAGCAAGCCCCACGAACCATTTGATCGCTCGTTCCAGCAATGTATCCTCTCCCTTTCGTAACCGCGGCGAGATTCGCCGAGACATAGGCCAGATCTCGTTCTCCTCTTTCTCCTGCCTGGTGCACTTTGCAAAACGAGTTCAGCCCCGAGATCAAGTCGCGCGAGGGAAACCGTGCGCCGGCCAAAAAGATATCCTCGTCGTATCTTTTCCCTTTTGCTCGTGGCACGGGCGACGTTTTAGCCGATCGTCTCGTCGTCTGTGCTGGCTTTCTCTGTTGTTCAATTCCCTTCACGATGCATCGCCACTCGGAACGATTTCTAGACATCGTGTTGGTACAGTATAGAAGAGAAAGGATTTCATTATTTCATTTTATATTTTAATTATTTTATTGAATGTGTATATTGCGTGTGGATGTCTCTTTTTTTTATATCCGTATTATTATTATCCGTTTCTTCGTCGGGTGATTATTTTCGTTATCAAAGATCGGCTACCGGAAAGCGTTTACCGTGCCAAGCATATTACTTTGCCACGGCTAAGACGGAATTATATGTAAATATTATTTATCGATAAAACGTTCGAGGCTGCACCGCCAGAAATATTGCATCTCCCCGTAAATGCACGGAAGCTGGTCGAACGATCGACGATGAAATATTCCTGTGGAACGTTTACCCAAAGTATTTCAATTGCTGCTCTCGCAATTTTTCGCCAACAATTACGCTTCGGAGATCCGCTCGTAGAAGAAACGCAATTACTTTCTTTCCGCGATCGCAATCCTTATTATACTGTGCAAGGAATTTACCTTCGCATCCGTGAAGTATTTATAATCTGAGAATTTATGAAGGAAGAAAAATTAATCCGTTTCCCCTTTTTGTTTGTTCGTGTCGATCCCCGTGAGTACCGGATTACACGATTCTCCATGGCGACAATATTGTTTCGGGGCGAATCGCGGGGCCCTTGATGTGTCGCGTTTGCGTCACGCGTGAAATCGACCGGATGCGTTTTACACCGTTGTTTAACGAACACTTGAGATTGGAGTGACTCGTCGTGGATTATCGGGCTTGTAAAATGTCTGGACGTACATCGCATATGGTGTCGCCGTGCCGTTTCATTACTGTTAATTAGTTTCGTTGGACATCACTAGTGTCTACGATTTAGCCCCTTCAATTATTCGCAGCACACTCGGGGCCGTAATGGAACTACTTGAAAATTGTACTCGTATTATTTGCAACTGTACTTCGCCTGCACTTTTGTCAGTGGACATTTCACCGCGGATCAATTTGTATAGTGTTCAGCGGTACGCAGTTTCAAGTCTTTGTTTTCGTCGATTGCACAGGAATAATTCCAGTTTCGCGGCAATAAATTCCACCCCCTCCCCTCCTCCCCTTTTCCCTGTTCAACGAGAAGGAACTTCGTTCCCGTCTACTTCTGTCTGAGATAAACACGAAAGTTAAGTTACAATGGCGGGATGCTCTGGCCGAAGTTAAACTAGAATTGGGCGCTGCACAAGTGGCTAACAATAAGTTATTAAGCAGTTGTTCAAGTTTTAATTGCATCTAGCAGTCGCTGTGTTCAGAGGTGAGGGGAACGAGGATGAAGCTGTTTCACGTAATGTTGACGAACTTATTTCTGGGATTACCGTTGAATACTTTGTGGTACAAACGAGTCGAGCTTTTTTCCCCTCCATCCTGTTTTGCGCCCTGAAACTTCAAATATTAACTCTACGGTCCACCGGGTCGCTGGGTTTCTTGCAAAATTAAAATGTCATCCACGCGAACGACACGGGAACGATGACAATTTTTCATGTAATTTTAACCGAATAATATCCTGTCCTTTTATTGTGTTGACTCACTCTAACGTGCAATTCAATGCGAAATGCGAAATAAACAAAGCATTTTTACCGCATCCAATTAATTTTATTTATTCCCTTGGATTAATCATGTTAGCAATTGCATAATTCGACTCACTGGACCAAGGTACTTGTAACCGCTTTGCAAAGCCAAGAGGGATGCAACTTGGGATCCACCTTCGATTCTCACTACCCATTCGTCGTGATCGTTTCGATGGCCCACGGTGTTCGTCATCGAATTATTCACGACGACCCAGAAAGCAACGAGGTTGATATATAAACTGCAGAATAAATTCACTAATCACTGACACTTGTTAAAACAAAAATTCCACCAACACTGTACTCTATTTACCTAAGCATATCGAGCTTCTGAAATATTTTTCCATAAAAAATTCCCAACGTGATTAAAATATTCCTTTCCTTATACGCGTGCTGTCTACACGGTTGAAAGAACAATCGATGAAACGACGTTCCCTCGCTGACTATTCGATCCCGAATGACAAGTGATCGCACAGAGTGTGACAATTAGTTCCGATGCTTCTTTTTGCCTGTAGGGGGGTTCACTTTCTCCCCACCATGTTTCTGCCTTGTCAGGTAGCAAAGGGAGAGTCACGTACGTGATAAAGCAAACAAGGTACGATTAAAAATAAAGACTGATTGCCTGTCCATTACAAAACATCCCCGTCTACCCCATTTCGATGCCGTGGGCGTTCGAATACAACGGAAGCTTGCGTCGTGATTTCGTTTTTGCACTAGAAATTCGTTTCGAAATTATGACGCGGTGATTAGAATTTTTTAGCCACCGAACGGTTGCACATTTTTGCCAACATTTCAACCGCTGTTTAGAGTACGACCCTTTATTCAGTGCTCGAGGCAGGTTGCGAGTAATTTCGACTGTGTTTGCTTGGAAACCCATTTAGATTACATTCCGGGATCTGGAGAGAATATAACACAAAGCATCCGGCTGTCGCTATTATTTCGCATCTCAATTACAACCGGCAACGATGTCAAACTCGCGAGAAATGGCCCGGAATAATTCCTGTATTTTACCAAATGTATAAAGGGGAGGACGATGAATCGGATCGCGTTTCACCCTCGAATACTATCGATAAACATTTCACAGTCGTTCAGACAAATCTCCATTTCTTGTCCCCGTTGAAAACATTGTACAGTGACGGTCGGGACGCAAATATTTCAATTATCGAATATCATTTGCAATCATTTCATTTAAGGATCATTTAAAATTAAATTATTGTCTGTTTCCAAAAAGCACAACGGTATCTTTACAACAAGCAGAGAGCCGCTATTCTTCCTCTCTTTTTTCACCCCAAAACGCAATTGAAAGCTGAAAACCCATTTGATCTTGTTACGAATTCACTCGTGTCGATCTGAATAAATTTTCCAATTGTGACAAGTGTTGGATATTTTGAACGATTATTGAAAATCATTTCGCCGGTATCGCGTATGAATTTTGCAGAAGAACGTGGCATAAAAATCTGGGTAGCACTGACAGACGTTTGCCGTTCAGAACATCACTTTGTCGGCCTCTACGCAGCAGCACTTATAAATAAGTTCAGCCCTCTTTAGTGCCTCTCTCCAGATAGATATGGCGGTCGATAAAAGCAGAAACAAAGAGACAGCAGGCGTCGTTAAGTTCTTCGGAAAAGAAGGCCAAGATATTTGTCGACAAAAGAGGCTCGTTTCGGTTCTACTCACGTCGCGTTTCGAATAAATCCGTTGCACCTTTTGTTTACAAGAAGCTTTCGCCGCGGATAAAACGGGGAAGGGTGTGTGAGATTTCTCAAATAAATTTCCATCGATAAAATGAATAAAATAGCAGCGGTAGCGTGCGAAGAAAATAATATGGCGCCACGGTGTAAATTTCTATTCGACCAATACCTTGAACATGTAAGCGGATCGAACAACAGGGGTACAAATTAATGGAAAATGTTCAGCTATTCGTTCGCTGAATCTGCGACCCCTTCCACGGGGGGGATTCGATTTTCCGTGAACGTGGAGGACCTTCGGCTATCGTGTCCATTTTCAGCCGAGACTTTCCTATTGGGCACCCACCTCCGACGAGTTCCAACTATGTACTTCGAGGCAATCGTTTATGGCTTCGAAACGTGCATTACTTTCCTGTTACCAGGCTTCGATGTACAGTGCCTCCCGTTGACAGTTTTCAGATAATTTCGTTACTGTAGTTAACGGAAGTTTGTATTCCATTAAGGTGCCACGTATTTCGCTTACTTCCATTTCTATGTCTACACACATCACGCTCGTACGATTCGTATTTAATGCATCGGTCTCTCTCGTGAAACGAACAAATCGACGATAATCATAAATTGCAATAATGCAGGGAAACTATATTCTGTTCGATTTTATTAAATTCTCTCCGATATTTCTTTTTACCATCGTCGTGCGATTTTTTATTTTATCATTCCACGAAGATTCCCAAATCGACAGATACCTATCTGAGTAAAAGAAAGAAATAAATCTGTAAAAATAAGTCTGATTCCAAGTGGGATCCAAGTTCCAGAGAAAAACTCTGTCCCGAGGGTGCCGTATTTCGTCCCGTTCGTTAGGAAGTTCGATCAGCCCCGTCTCGTTCGAGGCCATAATCAGGCTGTGACGTTTATTAAGCGCCGGGTTCCTCGCAGCCTGCTCGTCGCAAATTCTTCGCCGACCGGTCGAAATAGAACGCGAAAGTAACCGTAGAAAATTGGAAAGTTTCCGCGCGATAAAATCGGATTTAATTTTCAATAAATTCCCCCTCCCTCCCCCCGCCCCGATCTACCTTAGGGGGGTGGCCCACTGTTCCCGTACGTGGCGGAAGCTAGGCGAAAGGGGTCGGAAACACGGGCAGGAGGAAAGAAGGGTCGGAAGGCGCGGAGGAAAGGTAATTTAGTTGGTAATTATAAAGTTACCAGCTCCGGCGACGCGCATAGTTGTGAATATTCAAATGCGATTACATCTATGATCGCATAAATTATACGTCACACCCCCGTGCTCCTTGTTCCGCCCTCTGTTCGCGCGAATTCGGTAATCTCTCTCTCTCTCTCTCTGTTCTGTTTCAACGCAAACTGAAAACTTTTAATTCTGTACATGGCCCTTAGCGCGGTCCACTATTGACCCCGTGAGTTATAGTATTTTCCTTGGTTCGCATTGAAAAAGGTTTCAACGAAACTAGCACTCGTTATCTTTTCGATGAATTTCTTATAGTTCTTCGAGTATAGCAATTTTTTTTATTAGGATCGTCGATCTCCAAAAGTGTTATTCCCCTGCAACTTTGGAAATCCCCATTTTTATTATCTTCTTGCGAAAGAGTTTCATATTTATCTGCTGCTATAAAATAATACCGAACTGGAACATTTTCGTAATGCATTCTGCTTTCCCCCCACACTCCACGGTATTAATTCATTGTAGAAGCAGCGATTACATCGCGAGAGGAGATCAAATAGTATTACCTAATTCCGATCTAAGCCAGTCTTAGAGCTTGCTCGACCTAACAATGCATCCCAACTCCATTCCCTACTTGTTCAGTTTGCTACTTGAACAAGGTATTTATAGGAGTTAACTAATTCGTTTTAATAACGTTGCTGTGTTCCTATCGTTGAGATAAGATCCGTCTTCTATTTCTTTAGTAATATCGTTTCACACCAACGACGAAATGAGATCACACCGTGGAGTACGAGGAGAACTTTCCATGGGATTCTTTGCGAAACATCGCGAATAGAAACCGACATTACAAGTGAGAACTGTATCGAGCCAGATAAGAGAGCTGCTCCCTCGTGTTATCGTGCTTCTTACTATTCTCCTCGCGAAACTACAGGGAACTGTCCACGAAACAATATTTCGCACCTTTCTTTCGCACCTTTTCTCTCGATGCTCCTTTCCTTTCATTTTCCCCTTTCCCCCCCGTAAAACGCTAAGATCTCGCTGGCTGTTAAAAACGAGCGTCGTGTATTATGCAGCAGTAGAGAGATAACAAGGGAAACAACAAGCTGTAACCGTTGTTATCTTCATCGAATAATTAAGAATGGTTTAATTGTCCACGAAACTGCTTATCGCTTGTTGAAAAAGAAAATTCGTCCCGTAAATTGAGCAAGCTCTCTAGGCTCTAAACTCCGTAGCGTTGTTGTCTTTTGATAACGATCTTTAAAAATTCTCTTAACAATTTCGCCTTTGCCCCCTGCGTTTCTTACGGTCGCAGCGTATGCTATTACACTGAATAGTACGTGGTTTTGGTACTTTGGAAAAGTCGAGTTCGTTCTGGCCGCCGCGCCAGTAGATCAACGACCATAAACCGCATGCGGTCAACATGATCGCACGTGTCAAGGAGTTGCTTATACAGCACGTATGTACAGCTGACTCGCGTTTATATACTTGTGGCGAGAGTGTCAATTCACATCTGCGCCTATTACAATTGCTTTCTATCACGAGCCCAGATAATCAGCTTTACACGTAGAAATTCTGCGATACAATGGGTGTGTTGAACAATTAATTATTGTAAATTAGGCAGATTCACCAGCAGAAATATTAGCAATATCGCACGACCAGGAATTCCATGAAACTGTAACCCGATAGTAGTTTGTAATTCACCATTATGGTAGTATGAAAGTTTCTGCACGATGGTCTACAACAACATTTTGAAAAGAGAATTTTAAATGCCCCTTTCTGAAGTAATGAATTTAACTCTCCTCTTCCTCCAAAGAGACCGCGGTTTCAGTTAGTTTTAAAGGAGCCTGTTTACTTTCAAAGTAATACAATTTTGGTACGCGTACCGGCGAAAACCGAGTGTCGGCGCACATTCAAATAGAATTCCATTTAAAAGTCAACTTCGGGACGAGCAACGAGTAACTTTCGACGGATTAAACGAATACGAAAAAAAAGGGAGAAAAAGGAGAATAATAAATCGTCTATTATTTGCTCGTGAAAAAACGGGAAAAAAGAGAAAGGAAGAAGGAAACCTAAATTTCCTCGAAAATTCCATAATAAAAGGCTACACGATCCCATTACGTTTCCAGATTCTCTACCAAGCGATTTAAGCCGCGATATCTAGCTCGTAAACGAAAGGGGGATGATTGATCTCAGAACGAGTGCCGCTTTCAGGTCAGCTTCCAGAGAAAGGTCGACGGGTGGCTGAACGTTGCCCCATAAAATGCACCCTCGAGCTACATTCATGGCGACGGAGGCGAGCGTTTCGGTTTCCCTGCGGGCTATTTAGCGCATCTGCCTCCACATTGGCGAAACGGCGAAGGGGCGGCAGGGAAACGGCGGTCTGAATCGCGGAGGATAGCTTCTGGATGGAAGGGGTAGGCGGAAAAGGTGAATGTGAGCTAGGTACGTGACCGAAAACCAGTCGAACGATTGTTTGGATTCCCTGGCCAAGTGCTTTTAATTAATTTGCTAATTCGCTTCGAGCCGCCACGTCCGTCGAATCGTAACCGGCAATTTACGTTCGCCCGCTCGCTGTTTTGCTCGTTCCGAATTTTCGCCATCGACCGCTGGACCGAATTTCATTAATTCGCCTACCACCACCCTCGTCCCTTCCGCCTAGTGCTCCTGATTTCTCCAATATTTTTATAAATGAGATTTATAAGAATTTTCTGAAACGTAAGTTTCTCGAGACATATTGTAATTTCTCGAGAATTCGGAAATAGGCATTTGCAAAGCTTCTCGAGAAATTCGAGAGAGAGAGAGGAACCGGAAAAACAGCCGTCCACCCAAGGTCCAAAGTAAACTCGGATGCTTGCCCGCGATGTGATTTCGATCTTCGACGGAGCTGCTTGTTGTTCCTCTAATGGATACCTAGTTTCGTTTGTTTTCTCCTACGAGCAGAGAGCCTGTTCCTGTAGATGGCTTGTTAATTACTGGAGACAGTGTGCCGGGTTTTAGTGGATTTTCGTTCGGGGCGATTTGATTGTGCAATTATTACAGATTTTCTAAGTACGTTGTTAGGTGCGGTATTTATTATTTTCCCTGTGTTTCCCGCCGTTCTTCATCTCCAATAAGCGCCGAACGAACTCGGCGATAATTGACAAAAGAAGAAACAAGTAACGGCTAAAGTTCGTTACAATGTACGTGAACAACGAATGCGACCGAAACCGCAATTGTTCAGCTCCTATTCCGGCGCTTTTAATTCATTCGTTAATTTATCGCGTGTACCATTGTCCCGTCGACCCCGCAACACTAATACTACCTTTACTTTCTGTCTGCGCTGTGTATCTCTGTACGCAGGGAGAATCGAAGTACAAGCTTATCACGTGGAAGATTGCGGTCGTGATACACGATAAGGGACCCAGCGTTTGTATATTCCATCTCGTTCCCTGCTTTGTCCACAATAGGATTTCTTTGAATACTGGTGCGCTATTGATAATTCTGTAAAAGAGAAATAGAACTGTAGTGCTTTGACGGTGGTAGGATTTGCCTGCTCAAAGAATTTAATCGTACTCAGAGCATTCTGTACCTTCATGCGATACAGGTGAAATTAAAATAATGCTACCGTGATATCATAGAAAATTTTGATTAAGGGCAATATTATCATAAAAAATGCGCACAATTTATTGCATGCATTAAATTATTATGTTCAACGTTCAGAAATATTTTTATAAAGGTTCACGAGTTAAACACTATTCTCTGTCCCACTTTACATCCATCGAAAACGACACACGACACTTCGATTCTCACCCCGTATGGTCGGTCACCAACCCCTGCCGGTGTATCGTCGAATTTCCAAATGAATTTCGAGCGATGCTTTGTAAACGAGAGACTTACGGTATTAACGGTACGCCGATTTCCTGCGTATTACATTTCAAAATCTTCAGGCATCACTACAGCGATCAGTCAAGAGGATATTTGTGGACGTCCGACTGTTAGGTCTACCCGAAGGAGTTACCGAGCTTTCGGGTCTAGAACGACCGAAATTGCGAGCACTCTTCGATGCAGGCCACGCTGCCCAGCTAACTAAGCGGCCAAGAGGAGGTCCAGGAGCACGTGCACTCTCGGGCAGGAATCACCAAAGTGTTTCGTTGTCCCAGGAGGAAATGGAAGCAGATTGCTTGAGCAAGAAAGTCTGATCACAAATTTATCACGATAGAAAGCTAGATTAACTAGCCCGGACTTATCAAAAATATTGTTTCATCATATTTAAATATATGATTATTATTTCTGCAGTCTTCAATGGAAGAGAGAGAATAGAAGAGTAATTATTCGTTTCTGAAGAATCAATTTTCCGGCTCTTTTAAGTTCAAAGAACACTGTGATTTTACGTTTCCTCTGGTGGTAGGCCTTCGAGTTCTACGAATGCGAGAGGGTGCGTTCGATAGCTAACGTAGGTTTCTGCTTGAACACGGGCCAATCGCAATTGTAACACCTCAAAAGGCACGAGAAAACACTGTCCTTACAATTGCCATTCTATTTTTGCACTCCACTTAAAACTATCACGCGGCAGCATATCTTTCTTCGCTGTTTATAAAATAAAAGAATTTCAACGGGAACTGTTATACACTTGAGGTAATTCCCTTTTTGGTCGATCTGAATAACACCATGAACGTGAAACCGTGCGTGAAAATTACACGTGGTGAATCTACGTTGCTCGTAGTTCGACAACGAAATATACCTGCCGTCTACGTTTTTCGAAGCTCGCAAGAGGACGGTATAGAGTGGCTGCAGTATATAATGCGGAGTGAAAAGGATCATTTCGTGCCATCTGTGCGGAAGGAAATCGCGAATTCTATTGCTGCCAGGGATCTTTATATCTCCTTCAAGCGTCGGCTGCAGGGTCCCTGGATACTCCACTCTGGAAAACAAACGATATATCCGCCCGTGGTTCGACTGTTTTCCGAGTATTATTTTTTAAATCCATTCCTGAGCGCCATGGCGCGTTCACGGGGACAAAATGGACTGGCGTTTCGACGTTAAACCATTTGCGTTTTATCGGGCGGCCTCGCGTTCCATCGGCTGCCAGAAACGTGTCGGAAAAGAAATATAATGGCCGCCACGGCGAGACAGGAAACCCACTTAATTGAATTCTGGAATTGAATTAACGCTGTCCCGTCGATATTTTCTTTTTTGTCCCCTTTCCACGCGATATCGTTGGTCGTTGAGTCCAAACATTCTGCTAAATTGCATAATATATACCTTATTATTGTTTCTCATTTTTTATTTCTTACCAATATTTTCCATTAAGTGAAATCGTTCATACGACACACCACGGTGTAGGTGAAATTTCGAATGAATTCTCCACACTCCGCAGGACAGATGTTTTAAACATCGCAAGCTTATCGACGAACGGTTTTAATCCTGTACTTTAAAGTATCCGCCAAGTCCATGCATATTCCCCAAACGTGCCTTCACACCTGCACCGGATTTACATTAACCTGGCTCTCGTTAGAACGCCGCCTTATTTACGTGAATATTCATCAAGTCGGTTGAAACATATTCCGTTGGAATTGGCGCGTGTATGCACGTGACCCGCATATCCGTTCGCAGTTGCGTCGCGTGTCTCTTGGAAACGTCTCGCAGACGGTACCTGACGGTGCAGTATAGAGCCCGTTGTCTCTGTTTTTCCGTCGACAACGTCGACGGAGAAAGGCGAACGGCCACGTAAACAAGAGCACACGAATGGCTGCGAGCTCAAAAATGGAACAACAGCCGCATCCGCCAGCTATTATTCGCCGCGGAGGTGAGTCCTGCGGGCTCTCCACACCGTTGTAGAACCGAGCCACCGACCCCTCTCTCACTCTATTTTATACCGCCTTTCATTTTCCATTCTACAACCCTCATTTCCATTTTGTTGCCGGCACAATTTAAATCTCTGCCGCCCCGATGACACTCGGAAAACGTACGTCCACTACTGCCTCTCTTCTGTCCCCCTTTACCCCATTCCCATCTCTTCATTCTTTTCCCACTTTGTTCATTCCGTGCATTCCTTTACCCACGAGATTCTGCTGTTATCCTTTTTGGAATTGTTTTACTTACTGACCTCGGTGTATAGTTCTTTTATATTACTTCGTGGCTTTGTACTATTTTTATTTTATTTTGTTTTTTTTTCGTTGTGGATTTTTAATCCCTTTTAATTCAGGTTCTATTTGTTTTTTGTTTATTTTTTTTCTGAACTGTATCGTTTGCTCCTTTTTACAGCTATATTTTTTTCCCGCGGCTTTGAATACTATTGTTTTTTTGGTTTCTGTTGGATTGGTTGAACGTTAATGCTCATTCCACGGACGAGAACGGAAACGGTGCAATTTAATCAGTCCGCAGTTGGCTCAATGAGAAAATGAAACACTGGTAATGGGGTGGAATTAAAATGGCCCGGTTGAACTGTATCGAGGCGAATTCCAGAGAGGCCAGCGATAAACGGGCTAACTGTCCATGGCTGTCGACCGAATATCATACTTCTCGTCGATTGGGATTCAATTGATTCCTCGTCGACAATTAAGCTGTCCCATTATACCTATTCTTCGACTGAAAAAAGAGAACCAAATAAAAAGGGGAAACAATCCGTAAGCGGACAATCGTGAACCCTTTCGTTTTCATTAACGTCGCCGAACGGCACAATTAACGGCACAGTGATCGAATTAGGGTATCTTAGGGCGTTGCACAGTTAATGAGATTTATTGGCGGGACTTAGGTAAGAAGCAAGAGAGCTAGGACGGTTCTTATCGTATGGTCGTGGGCGAAATACTTATTCGATGGAAGTATCTTATCCAGGAGGTTATCACGGGTGACCCTATGGGACTTAAACAAAGTTGCCCCAGTGGTGGACTGGGTGGGATCCGGAGAAGGTGGACAGAGTACTCCTTATTGAATCATGGATCCAACGACGAGACCAGACACTAGATCCCAGAACGGGTATCGGGTTACTCGTTAGTCGACCAGCGTCCCACCAAGATTTATACGATTAGACGGATTTCCTTAATGCAATTCAAGGACGTTTTCGTCCTTTCACCTCGTCCATTTTAAACGAGCTGTAAAAAGAAGAAGCAATTCGACCGTGATAGATAAATGTTTGTTATCGGGATCGCCGTGTCGATTTGGAAATATTTTAATCGGAGAACGATGCGATGTCAGATTTTATTAATTGATCATTTTATTTATTTAGGTTTTTCTTAAGTCGATTGCCACGAGGCGAGGTAGCGAAAATTATTTCACGTGAAATGTTGTCTGAGGGTCTCGCTCCGCGATAAATATTCCTGACAGCGTCGCATTAACCTTTTTTGTGTGAAATACTTCTCACCCTTGTCGGTCGAGACTCGGAACGTATTAAAAGTTTCCTTTGAACGCAAACGAACGTATCGCGGTGAAACTTTCGTCAACTTTCCTGATAAATGTCCTAGACTTTTATGAGCCAAAGGCAATTCATCGAAACACCACGTGGGGTTCATTCAAATATCAACGAGAGGTCGTCGCGGAGGAATTTCAATTTAATTTGAATATCGCTTTCACTCTGCACACACTTCAACTATCGTTGCGATATTAATTTATTATCAGGACTGTGGATAAAACTATTCTAGCTTCTACTAAGCCTCTGTTAACACAGACGCGGGGTAAAAAATTTGCACAGCATTCTTTGTCATCGTACAATTATATTGCACTACAATATTTTTTCATCAAGACGTAATTATAGCATGTATATAAAGTTAGAAGAACGTGCAAAAAAGCAGCGTCCAGTGTTAGTATAAAAGACAAGAGAAAAAAAACATGATATCGATGTTAAGTAACGTGGACAAAAAAAGAGTAAAGAAGAGGTACAAGCTGAGAGTAGGAGGAACTCAGTTGCCTGCTTTCGCGGCGAATCGTAAAGCCTGCAACGAAGGGGAATCGTTGGAGAAGAAGGATGGAGGGTCATAAAAATGTAATTAACTTCATATAAGATGAAAGGGAAGATGAAGTTGGCTGGTCGATGAAGGGGTTTGCACCGTACTGGTACGGACCTGAACATTCTAGATACCAAGCAGAACGAAGATGGTGGAAGAAATTAAGACAGCCTCCAACCAACGTTACTTACTAGCCCCTCAGTTTCTACGGATTTCCTCTTCATTTCGCCAGGAATTATTATGTCGGTTGCATGCGCATGATGAAGCAAGTTCTTACCACCGGGACATCCCCTGGGTAGTAATCAAACTTCTGCTAATGAGGAAAGTAGAATATTTAATTAATATGCTGAACTTTTCCCGGGACCACTGTGCAAAGTCTTAACCATGAACGTCCTATATTCGACACCGTTCCATACGAACTTCAGATTGACACTGAAAAAGAACGATTGCTCATCTAAAGAACACCTGTTTCTATTTCGAATCGAATCGTTCGCTCACGGACGTACCGCCGATCATATCCACCACCTGACGATACAATTACAGAGTTAGGGAACGTTTAGCCTGGCTCTAGGTGTGCGGCCAGCAATCAGCATACTCCATTAAGGTCGATCGAATATCGATTGGCAAACCGGGCTAAGCTGAACGCGTCAATCTCAAGGAACCTAGAACCTATGCTAACCTCGACTCGGCCTGGGCTAGGTCAAGTGTTGACCGATCCAGTTGTCGTCCAGCAGGCCTTTGCGCGTGAAGGTTCGTTCGTCACGGCGCTATCAGCATCGTCTGCTACGTGAGGAAGATCGAATCTCTTCAGAATGGAAGGGAATTCGGTCCACCAGTTGGCCAATGGCCGACGTTTGATCGACTCGTCACATCCCGAAGGGACGGGACCGCCCGTCTGTTTTAGGCGTCCGTTCGAGGAATTATCGTCACGTTGAATCGTACGCCAGCGCTTAGGTGGCTGCTTTGAATTTCTAACGATCGGTGCTATAAATCGTAGATAAATCGTGGATAAATCTTTGGTCGATAATTATCATTTCACCGGGGACACTGAATTCTCTCCGGCCTAACGAAGCGACGCGTAGAATCTCGACGAGGAATGGGATGACAGGCGGAAGTATAGGGTGGCTGAATTGGTACGCGGATTCGTGGGTGGTTGGGCTACGTGTCGCGGGAAGGGTGGCCGTTTGTTTCGCGCCGGAACAAAGGAATCTCGGATGACAAATGCCAAGCGTGCACGCGGTCAACCGGATTGGCGAGCAAAGAGCTGCAGGATAGTTCACAAAGGCTTGCTACAGTGGCAAGGCTTGGTCAAGGTAAAAAGGATGGAGGAAAACGTTCAAAGAACTGACCATGAACAATAATCGCCGGGATAGCCTGACGATCCTGGCCATCACAGATTACACACTTTTGATTATTCTCGTTGAAATTCGAAACGAACCGCGCTGGACTAATTCTTTTTCAGATGGTTAATGTATTATCAATGAAAAAAAAGTTTACCTTCTACCGTTTTTCATTTATTACAGGAATTGGCAAAATTGGTTTAATTTTGATCTTCGAATAATACGCCCGTGCGCACAGTATATGTTTAATACGGTACTAATCACTGCACAATCATTATACGATATTAAATACGCAGATACGCGACTATATAATTAATTCGGCGTACGATGGACAAATTTCGTATTATTGGTTTACATTTAGAGCAAACTAGGAGCTGCATTTGACAGATACGATGACAGGGATCGCCGCGAATGAACCTAATTTCCCGTTCGGGGAGCCAACTTTTGTGGCCTGCTCGTATACGTTCGCGTGCAATTTAAACTCGTCGGGATTGAAGTGTCGCGGATTAATGGAGATTTCGATGGTCCAACTTTTCGCTAGGTGGGATGCGAGGGGATGGAAAATTTCGTGACGATTCGCGGTGCTTGCGCGGGCGTTCATTTCCACGTTGCTGTTAACGAACTTGTCCCATGGCTTGTTCGGCCATCATTAACTCGACATAGCAGTCAAGTGGCGCTGATAAGTCTTCGGCTAAAGTTGATTACTTCTACCATAGGTCGGTGTTGTTCCCTCAATGGATTTTGAACGGTCGCCACTACAATGGCCTATAATCTGCTCTTGACAGCTATTGTACCGGGGAAGTCCATAGAATAAAAGAATCTAGATAACGCTCCAAGAGCCATTGATAAACCGTATTGATGCACAGCGTGTTTATATGATTTAGGGTAATGCTTGAAATACCAGCGCGCCGTGTAATTTACACTGCCCCAATTAAATTAATTAACAGTTGCTCCCGCGTGCTGGCGTTTCGCACATAGTGCCATGATCCCTACGGTTACATACGCGAATGAATTTCCAAGTCTTTGAAGCTCTCCAATTTAGAACTTTTCAATTAAACATCAATTAACTGATCGTCTCAATCCGTCTAAATTGTACCAACGTGCACAAATATCTATTAAAAGACAAATCGTCGAAAAAACGTTCGCTTAACACGGAGGATCGAACTGGATATATCTAGGATCTATTTACATTCCCTCCTCTGGACCCATTACTTGCAATCCTTACGTTCTCTCGAAATTGCAGCCCGTTTCGAGAGTAGTCCGCTTGCATGCTTTCGAAAGCACCGCGATTTCGAGCACGCGGCAACGGGCGTAACAACAATATTTTCGTACGATCCAATCTTCTGTAGTGTAGTGTCGCGATCAGGTGGATGGAAAATATCCCGTTTCTGCGGAGCCAGGTGCTCCACTTCCTCTTTATACACCGTCTTCTTGCATGTGCACGCGAATTTAGACTGTCACGGGTCTAGAAGTCTCCGCTGGTGAAGCAACAATATTTCCCAATTTAAAAAATTGCAGCATCCCTTTCCTGCTCAACTACGCACGATAATTTAACGTCCTGATGTATTATTTATCGAATTGCCGGCATGTCTGGATAGACAAGAAAGAATTGTAAATTTAATTCTGTCGCACCCATACGAATTTCGCTGATCAGGTAGGAGTCGCAAGTGTAATCGCACATCGATGCAACGCGGGCGTGTGCGACGTCGGAAAGTTTGAGAAACGCTGATCTGGAAGCCTGGAACGGCAACTAACATCTGGCGCGATGGTGGTTTCCCGTTTCGCCGTGATTCCAGCCACTTCTTCTGTTCGAAAGTCCAGCCCGAGTCGGCATTTGTCCGGTAAATTCCCTGAAAAAAGTTTGCCGGAGAAATATGATTCGGTTCACGTTCCGCCTTTCCTCCGGAGGTGGACACCGCCATCCTTTGCCCCCCTTTCGTGCAGAAATTCCTCCGGCGTCGTACGTTCCGTCGATACTTCATTACGATCGTAGCTCGGACATAATATCCGAAACGTGTTCCATCGGGAACGAAAGATGTTTCTTTTACGAACTTTCTCGCAGAGTCGCGCCCGCTCCTAAGAGGTTTGCGACCCTTCGAACGCACGTGAGAAACAAGGCACAACCGTGGAGACGTCGAATAAAAATTTCCCGCGGACAATTTCATCGAGGTGCCTGTCGAAACTGCACACTTGGAAGTTTCGCCAACAGGTGTGCGCAATTTACAGATGGGCAAAAAATATGTTATCCATGGCTTGTATTAATCTCGTTGATACGTTCAACGAGCAACTTTTGCACCGCAATATTTAAAGCCCCTTCAAGTCTTATTTCGCAGGGCGTACTAGTAAAAAATATTTCCCCATAGAGGAACAAAATCTCATTAGCATGCACGGCCGGCAGCCATGAAGGGGTGCGAACTTTTCGCGTTCTTATCGAGCACCGGCGTGCATAACGGATGCACTCGGCGCACTATTGCACGCGGTGCTGTGCGCCTAGGTATGCATACACGTGGCCGGTCGTATTACGTCTCGCGGGTATGATAACGACGCTGTGTTAACTGAATTAGCAGCGATATAAAGCCCACTTGCGGTTTAATCTCGGCCACCTCGCGGACCTGGTAGAATATGGAGTCTGATGGTTTGTGCACTTAACGCAGCCCGTACACCAACCAATTTTTCATCAGCCCACTTTGCTGCATTGGAGAATTCAATATCCCATTGGATATTAAAGAATAACATTTCTGCCGCGATAATTTGCATGATTATCAGTTATCCGAGCAGCGGATCTCCTCTATTTGCATCCTGACGGCGTTAAATATTTTCGTAAAATAATGTCTTCCATCGCGGAGGAGTGAGCTTCAAGCAATTCACGAATCTGGCAATATTTGTGCAGGTTGCCGGAATGATTTCACGCGTATTGATTCCGCAGGATTAATAAATAAGGGATAAACGAATCCTGTTGTTTCAGGTGGTTCGCGGAGGCGCCTCGAATTCCACAAGCGTCGACGAATCTAAACGCTGCATTCGAGAAGCAATTACTCGTAATTATTCTATGCCCAATCCCTCCTACCCCCTATATCTCCTATTGTGCCGCGTATTGTGTACCGCACGATTTCGATCGCGTTTCCATGCACGCAAGAGTGATACGTAACCACGCTCGAAGCGGCACTGATAAGTCGGTGAAAACGATTTGATTAACTTCTCGGCCATACGTCACGCTCGTCGATCGATTGCCCGCTGGTTACGCGGTTCACACGTGTCTTTACCTGCCTACACGTGTGCGCTGGCATGAATATCATCGGAAGATTTACTGCCGCTATGCACGCATGCATAATCGAACTTTCATGGAAACCGATGTCCGTTCTCGATATGCATACTCGTCCTTTTACGACGTTTCACACCGATCGTTGCTGGTAGTTGAAGAAAAATCATTCTACTTTATCATCTTTCATGGCCGTTTCACCTGAGGATTACAGTATAGTGCATGGTGAAAGAAAACTTTCGCAGGTCGTTGATCGAGGTCGTTTAATTAACGGCTCTAGCCTCCTCGAAAGGAAACTTAAGTCGTTCAAGTGACGATTAGAGTTAACCGCGTGCTAAGTGCTTCGAAACGATCCCCGTTAACTGGCTGATCGACACGAACGAGGCTAACCTATGCGAGATCTAATCTGAGCGAATGCGCATAAAATGTTCCCGCATATCACGAATAATATAAGAAACATATAAATGGCGTAAACAAATTATTAATCATTAAATTGGGCCAAGAAAGCCAGTACCATTATTCAAAATAATCATACGCACGGAAATATTTCATTTCCACTTCTACAATGCACCACCCTATTATACTATTATTTTTTTCCACCATTTCCCGAACTTTCCTATCGTTCTCCCAAACCACCGTCATCACGCGTCCTCCTTTGCACTCTGAGTAAACGTACGCGCACGTGAACGGGGCAAAATCGCATCCATGCACGCCGGATGTTCGACATAGTGGGCTCAAAAGGAAAGGTAGCAAGGTTCGCGGTGGATAGCGGAGCATAGGAGGCAACGACATCGACATTACGAATTCCGCGTGTTCTACCAGTCGCCTATATTCCGGGTGCGTTCCATTTATGAATACGTAACGAAGTTCCGAGGAAAACTGAGTTGGACGTGGCACGACGCTTCGCAGCCGAGTTATACTAGCTGGGGAACGTTGGTGGTGTCGCAAATAAAGGTGTTTGTAACCGGCTGTCAACGGCTTCTTCCGCGTCGCCCCTCGTACCCTCTATTGAGGGGAACTATAGCATTTTGTTCTTTTGGGGAAAATGTTGCAACGCCGTAATTAGCGCAATTGCGAAGGAGCGTTTTCGTGAAACGTTTCGCGGGGATCGTAAATGTTGCTGCGCTTTTTTTCAAAGAGACAGAGAGGGAGGAAGGAGAGACGGGTTACTCTAGCCTCGACTATTCTCCGAAGAAAGAAAACGTAATGAGTACTTGTAAACGACGCAGTCATTAGGGAGGGAGAACGTTTTATGGGTGTTGCGAATTGTATGGTTGGATGATAGATAAGCATGAACGAAGATGAGAATTAGAGTAGCATGGGATGGGGGGCCAAAGGGATGGAAGAGGGTGGTCAAAGCTGATTGAAATTCCTCGGGAAAATTCTCGAGTGTCATGATCGTGTTATCAGGCTATGCTTGATTGTGTCCTGTCTAGACCATGGGGTTCGTCGAATTCCGATATCGTGCGATCTTTAATCAAGGGTTTCATATTAAAAATAAATATATTCGTTTATAATAATCGACTGTGGAAATAATATTTGCGTTGAACGAAAATGTAGACGCCTGCTTGAACGAACGAATTTCAGTCGGTAGTTATCGATTTTTTTTTTTAACGAATACTACCGCGATGAAAGGTCTTTATCAGCTGTCCCCGCACTCTCTGTAGGGACGGTTTAATAATAACATCATTCGCCGACTCACCCTTCTTGCGATGCTAAAATTCTTTTAACTATTTATTCCACGCTCTTCGTCCAATTGAAATGAATCGTTCCACCCTTATAGCCTGTTCCATGATTCTCGCCCACGCTGCTCCTCGTTTCAAAGGGGAATCTCACTTGTTATCCGACAAAACATTATATTCATTCTTTAAACACATTATCATTATTCTACTTTTCGTCGTTCTTCGCGCAGTGATTTCTTTATCCATAAAGACCCAGGGAAAACGAGAAAAGAAGAAATAAAAAAGGAGGGAGGCTACAAAAAGGGTCGTACGGAAAACGGGAGGGACCCAGAGGTCGAATAGTAGAACGGAAAGTGATATAAAATATATTCGTATTTTTTCAAGGGTTTCGCGGGTTCTACGGTCGGCCTGGATCCTGGATTTGGCTTTGATGAGTTTTCCCATTCCGGTTGCTTCTCCATTTTAACCCTCCCTCCTCCCTTCAAAACGTACAGTTCAATCGCGGCCATTGAATGCCAATGTAAACGTTCCCGTAGATTTTGTACTTCCGCGTTCTGCCCCCTTCTATCCTCCCCTAGGAGACATTTGTACGCCTCTCCGCATCTTCTTAGCCAGCCACCACTATTCACGATACCCTTCTGACCGACTGGCAAAGTTCCGATATTTGTTTCGCGCTTTTTGCTTCCTCCCCTACAGCACGCCACGATTCCCCGTAACGGGATATCAAGATCGTGTATTTTAAGGAACCCAACGAAACCGTGAATCGCCGGCTTAGGTTACCTCAATTTGAGGAAACACGACGCCCTGATCCATCGTTTGTACGAAATGGTATCATAATTCCTCGATTTCGGCCGAGGTTTCCTAAACGTTTTCTCAATAGGAGGCTCGTAACGTTGATGGAAAAACTTTCTTTTTTGTTTAAGCTGGTGCAGAGAATTAGAGGGCACCGATTCGTTTCACCGTGACATTTAAATTTCATTTCATCGCCCGTGAGTTAATTGTCTATCAAATTTGGTTCACTCGTGGACCGAATTCGACCAACGTGTAATACATTGAGGCGTGTCTACGAACGTGTAACGAGTTCGAGATTCGCCGAGCGGCCCCATATTTGATTTGAAATCACTTTGCGTTCATCCGACCGACATAATCCCGGCCGTGCGGACCGTCGTTGCTCTATCATTCCTGTATTTCCACGGACAATGCATCAACATACGTGTACACGTACATGGAACGACAGACAGGAATACAGAATCGTATGACAGTCGTCGATCCATCGACCGAGGATCGTGCAGCACTGCCGTAGAAACGGCACGCGGACATTTGCGTGTAAACGCTGTACATTCTGTAAGGCGCGGAGGGAGAACAAACTAAACTCTTTGTCTGTTAAATAATTTATTAAACACGCTCTGCGAATGCGCCTGCTCCACGCTAGCGTCTGGGCAAGAATGTCTTTTTTCTCAAAATATCCAACCGTCCGTCTTCCTCGTCGATCGTCAGGTTTGACGTCACAGATTCGACGACGTCGGACGGTTGGTTCGGCGCGACGCTTACAATGTATGACCACGAGGTCATTCGTTCGCACGTTCTGCGCGAAAACCTTACAATTCCGCATGTACCAGCTGTTTCGCTTTATGTCTTGAGATCTCAGACTGTGTCGATCGGATTCGCAATTTTATCATCGAGCCGGTTGCACCCTGCATCGCCCTCGTGTATTTCGTCGACCGTCTCTGTTCCTTTCCCGGTGAAATCGCGCGTCGTTTACGTGCCAAGAGATCTTCTGGCAGTCTGCACGAGAGAAGCGTGAAAGAAGTTACGTCAGATCCTTAGAATATCAAACTACACCAGAGCCAACACACGATTCCGGTGTCTCTCTGACATTTCTGGTTTAGACAATGCGTAAGACGATTTTGCAAATCTTGTGTCGAATTCAGAGATTACGGAGGATTCATATTTTATGCACGTAAGGAAATAAAATGATATAAGAGGAATTGTAACAAAAGTGCCGCGTTTTTTCTGTTCAAGGTAATTGCCGTTAAGTGAAAAGGGATACGCCAAAATGGTTTGTTCGGGTGCAGAAAATATCAGAATTGATGTTCCGACGTCCCTTGCGATTTTGTAAAAAATTCTATATCGATACGGAATATCGATGCATATTAATAAGGCATCCGGTAGTTCTTTCACGGAAACGATCCCTGGCGGCAATGAATGGTCACCATGTGAATGGCACTGTTCCGCAGTGAAACGCACACCCTTTGTGCTTTCGAGCGGCTTGCACCGCGAAATGCTTCTCGCTACCAACGACCGTTTGTTTCGTATTGCAGTGATTTCTATTTACCGTGGCACGGTTCACTATCGCTATTGATTGATTCAAGCATACGATCCCTTTTACTTTTTCTACTCTATTTCTAACACAATTTGACTGCTATTCAGTATTATACCCATTTCTACCCATAGGAAGGGAAATAAAATAAATCTTGCTTTAAACTTCGTTTTACTATTCTCACTGTCATTATGTTAACAGTGCTACCCCGTTATTATAATTAAAAGTAACAGTAGTGTTGCAGAGCTGCAACAGCAAGTGCTAGACTCTATCGTGGGTTCTTACCGTTGTCTGACTACGCGCAGATCTATTCTACTGCCGACGACTACTCTCTCTGTCTCCACTCGATAGCCTTTCCATCCGAGATATGTCGAACGATTTCGTCGATTTAAAATTCTAATGCAGCAACTTTGTTCCTCTTTCGAGCACGGATACGTAGCGGCAAGCAGAAAAATAGGTTAGCTTGTTTCTGGCAGGGTGTGCGATACTCGTGCTTCCTATTCCTATTTCGTTTTCCACCCTTTGTCCTCTCCCTATCTTTTCGCCCCCCCCCCCGAACTCGTTTCTTTTTCCATGTCTTCGAAGGATAGAGGCCCGGGGCGAGGCTAACTGACTCTCGTAGAATCGGACCCGAAGTCAAAGGGTTATGCAACGCGACCAACCCCCGCACCAATGTCATGCAAACTCGATTCCACACTGTCGAGATCCTTCACAGCTCCCACCGTCGTTTTACGCTTTGTCTTTGCATTCCGCAGGTACGGAAAGTTCGTTCCTGGAGTGACTAAGGGGTCGATAAATTCGTTTTTCTTCGAGCTGGATCTCTCGGGTCCCGGCGTCGAGTTCTTTTGCGTCCTACCATGAATTTCGAGGCATTATATTAATGCCGTGTCCCCGCCGCAAAAGTACCTGGAACAGTCGTGCGACAAAGATTCTGCATTACTGTGGTTAACAACGAAACATATTTGTATATCAACGATATCCAATAATTATTTACATTTATTCAAATGGAACGACTAAAGCGCCGTAGCAGAAACACGGCACAAAAGCCCGAAAGATATACACAGATCCCAGAAACCAACCGAAAAGCCGCGGCCAGAAATCCCAAGCTACTCCAAGGCCCCGTTTCAAATATTTCGTTCCCATTACCGGGGACACAAAACCATTTTTTTTCCAGCCGAGCATTTCCAGTCGTGAGCGTCATCGACTTTAGTGGGAGAAGGGGGTGAATTTCGAGGATTAAAATACCGTAGTTAAGCCTCCGTGAAACGCAAAATATCAACTACGGGCGGTCGTATAAAAGATCTACGCGAAATTGGGGAGGAAAAGAAACAAACGACCCCGGCGTATAAGCTTCCGCGACCCACATTTCAAATCGACTAAGCAAAATGGGTCGTTCTGTATGCAACGCGACGATCCAGAAATCCTTTCTCTTTCCCGAGCTGATCCGAGCGTCGCGGCGCGGCGGAACGGCAGCTAGCTGGAGATCTACCGGCTCCCCCACAGCTTACACGTCAATCTCTGGCTCGTACTTCGTATTTCCCGGCGAGGATTCCACGTCTCGATGCGATTCCGAAGTTACGTCGCCTCGAATTCGCCCACGTGCGACCTGCTGCACCTACGAGGACGTTTTTCTTTGTTCGGACTTTGCGAAACGTGTAGCACAACTTCTTTGCGATAAAGTCGATTTCACTTACAATAAGCATCGAACTTCTGCGCTTCGAAGTTGTCATTTATTTGTTAATAATAATAGTACGATTATTTGTTTTGCACGCGAAGGTATACTGCCAACGGAATCGCGTTTTGTGTCAGTGGCCTTTTGGTATTCTGACTGCCCCTGCAATTTTTCCATTTGTCTAATTAAAAAAAAAGAACGTTGGTTCTGTAGTACGGCAGGCTGAAAATATTCATCAAAAAATATTTACCGTCGATACGAGTTTGCCGAACGCGAAAAACGAATCGCGCGTTGCACGGAATAATTTACAGACCGGCCAGTCTGTTTCAATTGTATGTTCCGGCAAGTGAAAACAACGTACCATCGATCCGTTTAGTCAATCGAGTAGCCGGAATTTTATTCAGGCTGTTTAAGTAATTCCACTTGTTACTATTTTATGATCGTCCACTCAGAACGAACTCTTCGACCGTAATGGCTGGAACTATAACAACCGGTGTTATACTATAACGCGGTGCGAATCGACCGTGCCAAATCACCACGATTGTGAGTATAACGTTGATGCAACGCGCCGAGACTAGAAAATTGCTTTATACGCGATAGCAAGTTGATTATTTGAGTGGCGACGGCAACTATTTCGCATGCAATTCGCCAGGAAATTCGATGAAACGAACTCGGCGAGATTTTATTAATCAACATTATTTACGACGCTTTCTGTTGCCACGGTGACGGCATAAATACCAGCCCTATCAAGCATTTAATTGCACGGAATTTTTATTAGCACGAAACGAACGCAGCCGTAGCATCCAATAAAACGTTCATTTCCTTGCGCAATTACACGTAACAGTCGATCGAATGGACGCTCGTGGAATGTTGCAACAAAATCGATTATCCCGAGTCAAGATCGATCGAAGTGGTCGACGAAAGACTTTAATTAAATGCAACGCACAATGTGAAAATAAACAGGGAAAAAAATAAAAAAGCAAACAAACAAAGAAGTGTGGCTTGACATTCGCCGTTTCTGGTCGCTGAATTTCCAATGAACTTAATGGGTGCGCCTCCACTCAGGAGGGTCAAAGGTGAAAGATAAAAGGGCGAGAGTGCATTTGTCGACAAGGCGAATCGAAAGGGGAGTCGGCTTGGGAACAGGAATTTAATCAGCAATGAAAATTACGCGTGGGCGATAAAGGTTCGAGCATGCGCCACTCGCCTCTCTTTCTTCCGCAGATATTAATTTATTTTGTTCTCAGAGCTGGGAAAGGATATCGCTTATGTTGCATTGCCCCGTAATATTCGTTGCCTTTTTCCCTTTCTGTCCCAGCTATCGTCCTCTGGATATCGAATGGATATATAGTGTTTCAATTGGCAAATGTGTTTGAAATTAAAAAATTTGATTCCGGAATCTTTACATTCGATTAAGAATAAAAATTGCTCGACGCATTAGTGTGGTTAATAATAGACGTCACGAAATTTCTCCTCGCTTCATAAATCTCTTCACTCAATAATAGTAAATTATGAATAAATACGATTCATTTCGAACTGTTTGCCCAGCTGGAAAAGATTGAAACGTTCGCGGAAGCGTGTTTACAGTCGGATGATTTGCTATCGCGGGTATTTTATATTAAATTCTTTCTATCCACGACGGAAAAGAGGGAACGCCGCTCTCCATTATTCCCCAAAACAAATAAGCCCCGTAACAATCCCCCGTTCCCTCTCGCGGTTCAATTTCCAGCTTAGATCTTCATTTATCTTTCCACTGTCACATCGTCCACGATCCAGCACGGTGCGCGCACCTCTTTCGAATATTTGCTTTCTTCTAAACGTAATTTCCAACGCGATCCTGTTTATACTCCGCTCGTATCGAATCGAAATCGCCCCGAACAGTAGGTTAAGCTACGTCGCTTCCAGAATATATCTCGCGAAAAAGTTTCCACGCGTCACACATACGAGTAATACGATCTGAGAACGCGAGAACTCGTTCATACTTTTGCAAGAAGACGCTCAAAGGAAATTCGCGGTTACCAGAGTGGCTCGCGGGGCTCAGTTGCACAAAGCAGCTACTCAAAGTCAATGGCAATGATCAAAATTCACGGCGCGTGCGTACTTCGGACCGAAAAGAAGCCCCTGACAAACCTACAACGCAAATATACGTCGTTGCACCGGCGAATGGCGTTCCTGGCGGAACGATTCCGTCTCTTGTTCTCCAAGCACGTAAGGGGGCTTCGAACGTGTTCCATCAAGAGCACCGGAGACTAAATATCTTTTGGAATACAGTGGCAATTCCGATTTATTTACGCAACTTTAATTGAAACCAATTATTTCTTTCGCTTGGATAATTCAATATACTTGATTCCATCTCTCCGTCGGATCCTTTATCACTTCTATCAGTCGAGCGCCACGTTGACAAATCAAACGGATCACCAGGTTGAACATTTGAAGGTTGACTACGAACCTGGCTAATTGGCCGCAATTAGTCCGTTAAGCGAGGGCCAGCCAGGCGTGCTTTCAGTTTGCGTTCAAGCTGGACCTTTCATTCTTACGAATCCTGCTGGGTGTTCGACAAAAACGTATAGCTAAACGTCAAAGAGCCAGGTGGGGCTACGAGTCTGAACAGAGAAACGAACTTACGAGCCGGCGATAAGAAGAAAGACGCTGCGTGGAATAACAGAGGAGGCGCGGCATAGGGGGTGGGTGGTCTCAGTAAAAAGGACAGCTTTGAGCGAAGACGGTGAAGTGCAAGGGGAGAAGAAGACGAAGAAGAAGACCGAGCAAGTGAATGTAATTGGCTTGAGCCGGCGCTATCTTGCTAGTCAAGCAGTTTCTCAGCTCGGTCGCTATCAGCGCGAATATAAATTCAGCTCCTTTTATTCTACCGCCCATCTCGTTTCCCTTCACCTCTTTGAACACCTTTCTTCCTCGCCCTTTCCATCCACCCTCTCGCCCTGCCCTCGCGCCCGACGGAATTAACAGTGGTAATTTGTTTTAAGCACGCCGGGGAAAAGTTTCGACCCGGTAGCGTGTATCGATGGCTAGCACTGACCGTCGATACTCTGGAAAGAATTCGTATCGCCTGGGATGGTGGCGAAGCAATGTGAATGGGGAAAAAGAGTGTACAGCCATTTGATTTCTTCAACGACTCGCGTACGACCATTACGAGTCTTAGCGAGTACTTCGGTTCTTTGATAGCGCGTTAAAGTTCCTTTGGTTTTATTGGAAGCTCTGCTATCCTTTCTCGTTAATATGTTAATCGATATGCAAATCGCACGCCGCGTCTGTTTCTTTCAACTATTGACTGGCCGTATGGATGATTCGATTGACAATTTTCTTCGTTTCTCCTTAGGGAAGTGTCGTTAATAATTATTTAACGATATTGTACCGTTAACTTTCGTCGGCGTTATTTAACTACGAGCCGAGCGGTTGAAGAGTATCGGAGTTTAATTTTAATGCTCGAGACTTGGTTGGATTATATTTTAATGTGGCTATTTAGTGAACAATGTTCGACGAGAAGTTGTTGGTATTATTATAAACTTATTAATGAGCAGAAAGGCGGCAGACATCGATCACGTTACAATTATCCTCGTGAGCACGAGTTTAATTGGGAGGTGCTCGACCTATTTTCGCCAACGTCAACGCGTTTCATTTCCAAGAAAAATGGAAGAAACGAACTTCCTTTTTTCGAAGATTATCCACTCAGCAATTATAAGAGAACGTGTGCAATGACGTGTTGGATCTTAACGAACGTGACGTCAACGCGCTGTAATCGTTCACACCAATATTGCGGTTTAAAAGTTTTTAGGTCTCCCTTCTAATAGCGATAGAAGTTTTACTGAACAAACTGTGATTAATTTCTCTTTCTCGTGAGATTTAAACACCCTTCGAATTAAATTGCATTCACGTAATCGTTTAATTAGAAACTAACTTGATAGAAAGCTTGGCACGGACGGAAAAATTATCTCGTCGATCGAAACACGTGTTTATCGCATGCTTATAAATTGAATCGATTGGAAACTTCATTGTATACGAGTCACATCTGTCGTAGAACGGAACAAAATTACGCGCGGTGGATCTTGAGATTCCAAATGAAATTGTCAGATCTTAATTAATTCTCAATTGAACATGTTAGTAAATATTAGATAACATTGAAATCCTACATTTTGTACACTTAGAATACAATTTACCAATTAAGTATTATTGTTTGTCGGCCACATTTCCGATCGTTCTGTTACTAAATGTAAGCGGCTCTTTAAACTAATAACACGTGCAATTACACAAGTCGTTGACCGTCCAGCACAGTCCGTCGCCTCTAATATTTTACTCATTTCAGACGGAAAATCTTGCGAGCAGTGCCGCGCACGCCAGTAATTATTCATAGCAATTACGCTGTTTTCAGACTTGCACAAAGCCACCGCCTTTTTACGAGTGCTTCACCCTAGTGGCACAGGGATATTGTTAAAAATAATATCGTCGCGTTTAACGCAACGTCGTCGTAAAATACCGTGGCATTTTAAATTTTATGTTCTGTTCGCGGCGAATTCGCGACTAACGATTTAGCTATAAAGCTTGAAAGGAACGCTGCACGATGGCACCGTATGACCCCGTACATTCGTAAGTTCCATCATAAAAATAAAAACAATCTCCGGTCAAATAGCATTGCATGGTAATTAAAATTCCACAAGGATTCAATTAAAGAACAAGAAAAGAAAAATGGTTCGAGTGTTAGAGAAAATGTTCAATTCATCTTTAGTTATTGTGGCAAGAATCCTTCGCGTTTATAGTCGATCATATTTTTCCTCTGGAAGCGAATTCACAGTCGAAGATCGAGGGCGTCGAAATCGCTCGTTAGCCAGGGAGAAAAGTCGTTTGGAGAGGATATCCGCGCCGCTTAGTGGTGGGAGGTTGGTTCGAGGAAAGGGTACAAAATGGTGGTGATTCTAGATCCAGAAGTTTTATTCCACTGGTCTTTAGGACGATTTAATGCCTGTAAATTGGGGGGTAAAACGTAGCTTTTCCCGATATTAGCCTTGGCGCGAAAAAGGCGCGTAAAAGAGGGTCGAAATATCGAGGAAGCATAGACCAGGGTGAAATGGTGAAATTGTTCGATATTCGAAAGACGTCGCAGGGTGGCACGCGCAACGACGATCGACCTATTGAACTATTATTTATCTGATCACGAGGAGTTCGCTTGTTCTATCGTCCACCAGAAATAATCTCATTGCAAAACTTTTATTTCATGGCTTGCCCTTCAAACCCTAATTTTATTTTGAATTCCACCACTAATTCCTCCAGCGTCCTCCCGAACGATTCACGCATTTAATCCTCAATTTACGTAGCAGTATATTTCCACCCTTTCAGCCTGCAAAATCTTCACCACAACCGCGCCCCCGCAATTCGACTTCTCCACGATTCTTTCCCCAGAATTAATCGTTCTGATCTCTCCCACCAGTACTCCGTCTAATTAGATCGTTAATCACCTTGTCATACACTTCCTCGCGAGTCCCGCTAGATTTAAAGCCGCAACGACGTAATAAACGACCAATCTATCCGCGTTGGGCTACACACAGAGATTGCAGAGCAGGTAGATCGTAATGGTGAAAAACGGGAGGCGGTGGTGAAGCAGGTAAAAACGTTCGCCGCACACAGAGGTCGGCCGTTCCGCCTTTCATGACTATCTGATGTACATTGCGAGCGTGATAGATGTTTATGCCTCGCGCGACATTCCGTATGCTCTTATTTTTCGAGCCCAACCCTCTAGAATCTACCCTGTTACCCTGTTGGTCGCTTATAGAATGCAGTATATTGCCGTTCCTCATATTTTTCAAAGAGAATCACCGGTGTCTCGGCGGGAAGGGGAAAGAGGAAGAACTGTTAGCTACCTGTGCATTATATTACGCGTTCCCGTGTCTGCGATACACTTGTATTTATAAAGGGGGCAAATAACTGTTCGCCAGACACGAATCGAACGGAATAAACGACAGACAGGAGAGGGAGCGCTTCCTTTTTTCTCGCTGCTCGATATCGTCAGCTCGTCCAAGTTTTCTATTCGTCGCGTCCGGTTGCTAAGCAATTAGTCTCGTTTATATTAAGTCAGCTTTTTTTTCACGCGACAGTAGAAGAAGTGACTTTCAGCATCGCGTCTGTCGATTGATGGAAAGATCGTATAATATGATCGTATAATTGTAGTGGAATTTTAATATGAAGGAAGAATAGGCGTGGAAGGAATATTAATTTCATTGCAAATCTGGGGGCAGTTTTTCCAAAAAGTCGAGCCATCGCAAGTTAACGCTTAGCCAATTTTCCCCGACGAGAAAAGCGAAGGGTCGCGTTGTAAAATTGATCGTTGAACACGTTTCGTCGTCGTTCTGCCGCGTCGCCGTTGACGTCGACGTCGTAACTCGGGTAATGTACTTTTCAAGCCACTACTTCGAAAGAGCATGCTCTGTAATTTGTTTATACGCGGCCCTTTGTCGAAGTAACTTGAGAAGAAACATCAGTAGAGAATGTGGAAAAACGAGACGGAAATTGCGTGTCCCTTTGTGTGCATGAATGATCGACGTCGAAGTACGAAATCAGAGAATACATAATAACTGTTTCCTTGGAAAACATTTCCCTTTAGAAGTTATAAAATGTGAAGTTGTTACTTTTAATGCATCATTGAATATACTTAACCCGATAGATTAGAATAGCGAATGTGCGAAATTATTCCTTCAATTTCGTTTTCATATAGAAAGCTTTTACCGCGTGATCACAACACATACACGGATGAAAAAATCAAAGTGAAAACTGACGCGTTGTGCCACACCCATTTTACTTCGCGCCAGGCTCGACTTCTATATTCACCAAGTCGCTTCCATAATAGAAACTGACACCAGGTCGAGGTATATTCGATTTGGATTAACGCCACCATCGACATGCGTCTTTGGCTTCACGTACGAACGAGGAATAAATTGGAAAAAAGCTTATCGCCTGATATTCCGCTATTTCGCGTCCACGTTAATCTTGGTCCCATCGAAAGCGTTGCACGTGCTGCAAGAAATGCTCCAGATATCCACGTTGTCGCGTAACACAATGTTCATTTGGTAATGTCAACTCATTTATTTAACACCGACTTGCATAGAACGGGCGTACTGCCGTAAATAGTCTATTAATGTCGTGAAGTCCGTAACGAGGGGACAGGGAGAGAGATCATTTTCGAGAATAATGGGGTAATGCGTGGTCTCCCTCTAACATTACGACACCCGCGTGGGAAATAATTGCGTGATTTCGGTATTTTAATTTCGCTGTTTCCCTCATCTTGTATCATTCAACGTTCACTGGTAAAATTTAATCGATTAAATGCAATTATCTCCCCTCGTAAATTTGTTACAATTTTTATCCTTAATTAAACGAGACGTTTGCCTTACTTTTAATTTCATATTGGAGGTATTACAGTAATTTCACCGCGGTTAATTTTGATTCTATTATGTATTTTGAATAGCGGGTAATTTTTAACATCGTTCCCTTGTCATTGAAACATAGACATAAGGGGTAAAGGAGGTTCGCAAATACCACTGTAAAATTATACGCACCTCGTGGCATAGGTTGTAATCGCAAATGGGTTTAATGGTATTAACGTTTGCCCCGTATGGGACCGTGGTTTGTTCGTAACAGAACAATCTGAAAACTATTTGCGAGACACATACGTATGTACATACTCGAAAACTATTTACTACATATGACTGCGGTAATGGGGGAAACGGACGAATCTCTGACCGCCCCCGGGGTTACGAGCGTTGCTCACGACTGTCCACGAAGTCGATATTAATTATTCCGCGGTGTCCGAGCAATTTATAGGAGTTATTATTGTTTACCGCCGTTTCAGACGGGCCGACATTTTCCAGAAATTCCCATCGAACGATCAATCATTATTTAACGCCGTTATTTCGTTTCATTAACAATTCTCGGGCCATCGCGAAAATTATCCGCCACGCAATTTCCCCGGGACACTTTACGAATTAATTGTTCAACAAAATATGCAATTTAAAGTCTATTACTGTGCGTGTACCTCGGCTATAGCCGCGGGTATATTGACAGGCATTAAAACTTGATTATGATTATAATTATTTCACGCTCATGGAAGGTTTTAAATAAGTGCTAGTCAATCTCCGGGCTTTAGCAGAGATTGGATCTAAGGATCTTTGATTCTGAGGGATCTTGAGTTTATGTGATTCGCGTGAATCGAAAATTCACGAAACCAACATTCAGACATAATACTATGGTGCCGTTTAGGTATCGATTACTGGTCAATCCTATAGTGACCAGCGATTTGTATATATACGGATAATCGATTAGTCTGTTTACTGTGCGTGACTCCCGACTGGATTATGCCTGCAATCGATTAACCGGAGAACCGATCAACCACATTCGGTTAGCAGACACTGATACATTCTCCTACAATTAACCGCTTAGCGGTGTACTCAAATTACCTAATACTCTTCGTCACGTTGTATTGACTTTGAATCGTGGCCAGTGCAACGATAACTATAATGATCCACCCACGAAATATTTGTGTTTCGTTGTCCAAATTTATTTCTGCTCGAAACAACCTTCGAACAAAATTCTAGCTTTATTGATTTTAACGGAAACGCAACCTATTTGTAACTCTAAAGGGCTCACGTTTGTTTTTCAATACCTCGTCGGGGTTAAAAATTAAATTTCAGAGGGGTGAGTTTATTAGACATTTTGTTCGTAAGCCCAGCTGCGACTAGTAATATTTGTCAACAATTCCATCACAGTATATTCTCAAGAAATAGAATGCTCGGGAACATCGTTCGCACCGTTTCGATTTCAGACCTCAGAAATCCGGAAACGGGAGTAAATTCCTGTGACAAATGACGTTTCTAACAAATCAGACTACCAGCTCAAAGTAAAAGGACAGACGGTCCCTGTCCTGTACATACGTATAGACAAGACATCACGTCTGCCTCTCAAGAAAGAGAGTACAAACACTGTGTTCAAATACAAACAACTGCACAGAATATCGTGGCACACGACAACAGTACAACCACAGCGCCCCATTTGGCGAGCTCCCTCAACAACCAGCCAACCTCTTTTCCCTGCGGCTTCGTGGAAGAAAACAGCCCTCTGTGTACGAGGGTGCGTCGAAGAATCGGCGAAGGTATCCGCAGACAAATTCTTCGAGCGCTTTCGGTGGCTTGGAGAGGCACTCGGTGTTCGAAAAGCGGAGGCACGAAATCGCTGGGCCTGTTTACCTATCCGCCGTTGCTTGAACCTTAAACTTCGTAGGTGAGGCCAACTGTAAATCAAGCGTTTCCAGCCGGCCACCTGTAGCGTCGCGACGCCGCTCTGGCCTCCTGTTCTTTCCCATGAAACGCTCTGCCGGTCTGTCTCGTTTTACCTTCCCCCTTTTTCCCCTGCCCCGCGTTGTTTTTATCGGCGAATCGTCTCGATTGGCAGTGCCGTCGTTTTTCTAACCATACGTAAGCTGATGGTCGTAACAGGTGCTCGTGGACGGGGAGGGGAAAGCGAGTTATAAAAAGACAGCATACTGCGCAATGATTCCATTGGCGGTCGGTGAAAGCGTCGTGGTCACGACGGCTACGAGCATCCTCGAGCTGACGTGGTTCGAAGCTGCTCCTGGGGACGAGCGTGGCCGCCATTAAGGGATTCCAGCAGCGTCCGTCGCGTCGGTTCGAATGACGACCTCCAGCGATCCAGAAAATAAACTTTCCGTCTCAATGTTCCCGTACGTGGTCCCTCGTTGCTGGCCGAGGTTATGAACCCTCATCGACGGCCACTCACCAAGTACCAACGAGCTTGGGACCGATAGAACTCGCATCTTTCGACTTCTAGAGCCCGTGAAGGAGTCGTAACAGAGATGGGACTGCTCTTACATTGCATGGTGTTGCTCTATATGGCTGCGATGATCGCGCAGGAGTTCCTAGATTCTACGATCGAGTGTGCGGTGTTTGCAGTTAACTCTCTTCGGTTTAGGTAAACCGCAACTGTCGCCAATCGATAAAAATGACGAGCGGTGATTTTTCTGCGATGGTTCGTTTAATAGAGCGTGGATTCCCTGGACCAAGGGCCCGTCGAAGCGTTAAAACAATTAAAGTAATCCTGCGGAAATAATCTTCGCGACAGCAAGCTGTCGAGCTTTAAGCTTCGATGCCGGCGTATCTCTTTAAGCCGAGATAAGCGAGAGGAACAGTTCAGAAAGGAAGCCGGCTGGCGTGGACGTTTATCATCGTGTATAGCTATTTTGGGAAGAATCCGACTCGTTTTAGTGGCACTCAAAATCAGGCCGCGGTAAAAAGAGACCGGTACGGATGAATTTTACGTCCGTGAGAAGGGCCACGGTTAGATAGAGAACGAGGCTGACCGTTTAAGCGAGGAATAACGATTCTATCTAACTAAAATTACGGCGAAACAATGCAGTGTATTAATACAAAACGATAAGTCAGCGTTAACCTCGTTCCTTCCCGTCCAGGTGATATTTCAAGTCTCCGCAATTCATCTTCCCGTTTGAACAAACCTCACTGTTACCGCAAACGTCGTGAATACAAATTAATTTACGAGCTTAACGTTTTCACCATTCACGGGCGTCGCGTTATGGTCCTCTCCGTGCATTCGCGCAAAGGAAAACGGGGAAGGAACCGCGGGAAATTAGGTGAAAAAGGAAAAGGGTGGGAAAGGAGAGAGTGGCGGGAGAATTGTGTTTCTGGCAGACCGGAAAAGCCTGTTCTCATTGTTCAACAGTCTTCAGCGATTCTGCCGTTCTTCTTTTTTCTGTAAACTAATTGATACCCCCATTGTCGAGGAAAGACAACGACGACAATGACAACGGGACAGCGTTGGAAAAGAGCGGGTTGCCCACGCAGAAAGGATCGTAATTAGGGGCTATTTATCGCTGGCCTTGAGGAAATTTCTCCCGTGTCCCCCGCAACATCTATCTTACTTTCTGTCCCTTCTTTGGCTCGCTTCTGCCTTCTCTTCTTCCTTTTGCCCAACGACCAAACCCTAGCGCGAGATTTAGCAGTATTAGCGTCGAATGGAGGGCCGAGACGTTTAAGGCAAATTGCGGAGATATCGTTAAAGGGGTCGCTTGCACGGGTTTTAAGTGTATTTACGATCTTTCGACCGATAATTAAAGCCACCGTATATGGTTACCTTGGCCACCAATAGGCAATGTGTCGTCTCCAATAACGAAACATTAAAATTACAGTAAACATACACTACTCAACGAAATTAAAGGTTCACTAAATTCGGACGAAAAATTGATCTACGATATTCTTTTGTCGTTGCATGAATTATTTTCGGTTTAGCAGAAATAACGGTGTTAAAGAGAAGTTGGAAAATATTGCATCCAGCGTCTGGCTACGCTCGGTCCAATTCTACTTGAGAGCGGTCACGGCGTGTTCCACGAATTACAAATAAAGCAAAACTTTATATAACGCTCCGCAGGGCCACGAGTTTAATCACCATAACCGAACACTTCATCGTGAATCGTGGACCAGCGTATCATGAGCATTTCATCATCCCAACGCCGTTATCCCGGTGCAGTTGATATTATCAGAGATTTCGCTTTCATAACGCGCTGGATTATGTATCGTATAAAGTGCGCTTTGAATAAATTTAGATCGATATCTTACTGGAGCGCGCTTGGTGGTCCCTGTGTTTCTTTCCCTTTTCCGCTGCTCTGTCACGGGTATTTGCCCATTCGCCCATCTCGTATTATCGGCGTAATGAAATTCAGAAAGAAAGTACATTTTTAACGATGAAATTGAGCGAGCTTATGCTGCAACGATAAAGATTATGCAAAATATTCAACCGTCGGTTGAATCTCATTAAAAGCGGACGGGGTCGAGGCGCTAGTCAAGTGTGTTTTCACTTGCCGTGAAGTAGGCAGAGTCGAGCAGATAGTTAAGGAGGTAGCCTTCAAGGTGGCGAACACTAATATAATTGTCCCTTCGATCACGTGATTTCGCACCGGCTAATGACGCCATTACGTGACGTTAATAGTCCTCCCCTAACAGGCTTTCGAGACTGAAGACTCTAGTTTCGCTATCCATCAAATGTCTTCCCTTTCTGTCTCTTCGGCCTCCGCGTGGCAATTCACACAAAACTTCTGTTCTGAATGGCGGCTATTCTAAAGAAAGTCTGGAAATAAAAAAAAAAAAATAAAGAAATCAGTCGAATCCCCCACTACCCGAGAATTAAGTTCTCGTTTGTCAGAAGTTCGCCGCGTTGTCGCTACACGACCGCTTGTTTTTTTCCCTTTTGCTTTTTTTTCACCGCAGCGCACTTTTCAATTTAATTCCAAGCTGTGCGCGCCGCACTCGCGGAGAGGATTCCCTCGTCGAGGCCGCGGCAGCAAGATTTTTAATGCGTTTCCCCGCGTCGCGGAATTCCTAACGAACCACTCGTCTTCCTCAAAGGGTGATTACCGAGGCAACGATTACAGCGCGATTCAGCTGCTCGCCGGACTCGGATGTAGTTCGACGCGTTCCACGACAATAGCCAGAGAGACAGAAACGCGAAAGTATCCTCGAGCCCCGGCGGCGCGTAAAATCAAGCGGACGAGGCGAAACTTGATTATAATTACGATTTTCCCCGAAGTGCACTCGAGGCGCGGGAGTAACGAACTGCACCCAAGAGCCACGCCAAACATTTGCGTACCTGTATGTAGCCGGTGCATTCTCTGCATCTTTGTGCAACAGGGTTGTGTGCACGACTATCCAAAGCGAACTTCCGTAATGCCGGGCGTTCTGCGCGCACGTACAACCCTCTTCCACGCACGTACAACACACGTTTGCGCACGATCGTAAGGTTTCAAGTGGTGGGAACGTGCACGTACGCATCGGGTACACACCGTCGTAGACATCGTAGACGATTAGGGTGTACCGACTATAACGATGTCGCGGTACTGTTTTCGAGGAGTTTAATATTACAAGTTTCAAGTATCATCGCGGCGTTTACGATTTTATAATTCCCACGGTATCATGGTTTCGAAGTGTTTCGAAACGTTCACGATAGGCAGACGCGCGGCATTGTTTTTCTTTTCCTGCGTTTCATAAATTGGTACGAATGAAAAAAAGCGAAGTGTCTCGTTCTGTTTTCGTTGCTTCATTTTACAGGGGTACAATTCAACGAATATTATTCGTGCGTCCCCGAGCTTCCATTTACATTCACCGTTCCGTTATTGCGCACACCAACCTAGATATTCGTTAGCGTTGACTACAAGAGTACGCTAATTTATATCGGTTTTCACTCTAGATTTCTTATAATTATCCTGGTACTATAATACGAGAGAATGGGAGACAGAAGGCGTTGAGTTTACGACTCGAGTGAAAGACGGTATCCGAAGCGCTCTCTCTCCCTCAGCGCGTACATCCTCGGGATATTCTCGACGACTCGCGACCTACTCTTCCAGCATCGGCAAGAGGAACGTAGATGAAACACGGTTCGCGAAATGCAAACAGAGTACATCATTAGTGTCGAACGTAGATTCACGGCCGATCGCTTGCCGAAAGCTGCCGATGCAAGCTTCGTTAAACACGAGAGAAGAGGGAAGAGGATTGCATTGTTACTGTCGTCCCTCCGTCCACTTTCTTCTCACTTTCGCCGGTCTTGTTTCTCCCCCACACCGTTCGCTCGTATCTTAACAATCCGACCCGTTCCCCCATCTTAGTAACTTTCAACCAGACTCGAGCATCCGTGCTGGCTCGTGGTCATTACCTGGCTGGCTTGGCTTGTCCGTAACGAGACCGTAAAAGAGTACGTGTATTTGTCGAAGCGCGTACACCGCAGAAAAATATATACCTTTAGAGTGGAAGAATGTTTTTCCTCGACTGGATCAACCCGAGGCCTGATTAAGCTAGTCGAGATCCTTTTGCAACTGCCGGTCTCCTTGTAAGAACGATTGTCTGTTTGCAGCTTTCTTTTAATATGCTTCTTTTCCCTTTGCCCGAGTCTTCTCCATCATTTTTCCTTGAACGTCCCTTGTCTAATTCTTGTACGAGATAGAGAATAAACGAGTTAATACTACGTCCTTGTCGCCGGGCCTCTTGACTATGCAATTGCGGTCAATCAGTTCCTGTCAGCTGTTCTCAACAAGTTTTGAACGATGTTTAATCTCGTTCCCGAAAGTAGCAGTTATTCGAGCACAGTTGCTCGTGAAACTACAAAGTGCATTTGAAGAAGACAGATTGAGATAGGGGGAGAATTATTGTAGCGACTGATTAAACCATTCCTACTTTCAACTCGGCGGATCTCTCGTTTCATCGATCACGCTATTCGTTTTCTCGTTCCGAGGCGACGTCACGATCATGTTCTCCCGCCTGATAAAGAACCTAAATAAATGCTGGATGGAGAACGACGGTGGATAGAATGCAGGAGGAAAAGGTGGAAAATGTATTCCCAGCTTTCCGCTGGTCCTTTTTCTTGGCTCGATTCCTTGTCTATTGGTTCTCTCAATCGCGGGAACTCAGTTATCTGCTCTGATTCCTTTAAATCGATCCGGGAGGAAGTCGATACTTGCGGTGACTCTTGTAACCTGCATAACGAGCCAGCAAAGTAACAAAACTCGACGGAGGTCGACGGAGGCACAAGTAGGGAAACTTCTGTTCCATCACTTTCCTGGACCGTCGACGTTTTTATTCGCGCGTAAAAACAGACGAGAAACTCCTGTTGAAATAATTAAACATCAGCGACTACTCGTGCCTCGAGTTGCTCGCAGTTTCGTCCAATGCTTCTTCAGTCCTCTCTGTTCATTTTTCGTACCTTCGTTTCTTTCACAGCGAGAGAGAGAGAGCGCGAGAGAGGGAGAAAGAGAGAGCGAGAGAGAGTAGAAAAATGATTGCAGTGGTGTCCGATACGTATTGATTAGCTTCCTTAACTGCGAAGGAGTTTTCTTCGTGGACGTTTGAGAAGTGGCGATTCGAGTTGCGGGCAATCTACGCGTTAACTTTTACACCTGGACGGTGTCTTTTAATTGAGCCCAACTGCGTTGTTGTTAATTGAACACGCTCGGCTCGTTATTTCACGGTTCCTTTAGCAGCTCACACGACTGAACGTGCTCTGTCGTTCGCAGACTCTACGATGCTCGCAAAAAGCATGTTATCATAATATTTTTTCACCTCGTGTACAAGGGAGGATGGTGTGAATTTTTTCGCTGGTTTTTTAACTTTTTTCTTTTTTCTACTTAACGAACCTCGGGAGCATTGAAAGAAAAATAGCTGGAAAAACGCGCATCAACTTGAAGCTGTAGGAAATGATATAATTTACTTCGTTTATGTCGAGGTCTGACGTCTGACCATACGCAGCCTGTTTCTACTGAAGATTAATTTTCTCTTGCGAAGAAAAACCGTCGTCATCTCCCTTTATGCATTGCACATAAAATTCCTCATCGGTTCCCCAGGAAAATGCCAAAAATGTGGCTGCAAAACTTTCTCCGGCCAAGGGAATTCGTGGGGGCCGGGAACGAGGTGCTTTATATACCCTAATTGCGTCGCTGAGTATAAGGTAATACTGTTAGCGCGCGACCCTTTGAGCTACAAATTCAATTATTTTATAGCGCACGCTGCGTTCACCCCGCTATCGCCACTTAAGGCAAACACACACGTAGACAGGCTTAAGTGTCCAAGTTCTTTAAGCGAGGACGTATAACTCCTTATTAGCGTTCCCAACCCGTGACTAATTCGTCGCGCAAACTTATGCCTCGTATACGACGCACTCCGCTATTCAGGTAACCATCTTAAAGCCTCCTCCAAACGCGAACACGACGTTTCATCATTGCCGAAGGATATCCGCCGTTAGAATTTCTCTCCGCAAGGGTTGTTGCAATTTATTTTTCCTACCGGAAGAAAACGTGTAGCCCAGCCAGCATATAATCCGGCTAGCGGAATTTCAATCGGAATGTCTATCATCTATCGCTGGCAGCGATACACGCTTTCAAGTATTTAAATAAGCAGCCAAGCTTCGCCGATTTATTACGTTCATATTGAAATTCCGATGCCCTTATTGCAAAGTCCTCTGGCGATCATAGTTAAACCGCTTCGAATCTATCGGGGCGACCTTCCATGGCGCACTCTTAACAGTTTGCACGAACAGGTGGAACGATTTCCACCCGTCAATCAATTGCTTGATTGATAAATTTCGAAACGGTTCGCGCTTCGATATGCCAAGCGCCATTCTGTATGAGAAATGCAGCGATTGAATGGCTCTTGGGTGGAACGGTTCGATAACTGCCACCTCAATGGAAATCTAACGAGCAATTCTTCGCTGATATAACCCCCGACAAAACTTTCGTAGGGTGTTCGCGGTTGCACGGACCACGGGGCAGCGGGTTGTTGTATGTATGAGAGGGTGAGACGTGGTGATTTTGTTGCGAAATCCAACGTACCACCAGCATCGTTCTGACCGTCGCGTCGTTCTATTTCTTTCTGTTTCCATCGTCGCAACTCTCCCCACCAGTGAACTTCTCCCTTGGCAACTCGCTCGGCCCGAGAACTTGCACCGCTTCATTCTTCCCTTGAGCCAACCTTCAACCTTTCCACCCTGTGCACCACCCCTAGAGCGGTGGGAACGGCGGAAGCACGAAACTTTAGCCGCGACTTCGTGAGATCGTCCGCGAGCGTTGTTGAAACTTTAGAAGCATCGTGCTCGGGCTGCCGCAATCATTGCTCACCGATCCTGACCACGTTCCCTTGTATAGGAGACGGCGAAAGGATTACACGTTCGGTCAAAGGATTCTCGTCGCCATTGCTGGTTGCCTGGAAATTGCGTGGGAACGAGACGAATTTGATAAGCTCCAACGAGATTTCTGCGTTTCTTTGATGTGGGTCCACCGTTCCATTGCCTTTCTTCAGTTATTATTTGAGTTGGATATAATGGTTTGTTGTTCGATTTCCTTGCGAGAATTGAACGAGACTGCAGGAGAACGGGACGTGCGCTGGTGGATGTATGATTGCGTGGTTCCGTGGTCAAATTTATTTCGCAATTTCAGGGAAAGAATATTCTTTAATTGGTTGCGATAATAACGGCGGCAGCGGTGATATCATTCGCGAAATATTTTGATTTACTTCTGAAGAGGACTAGCTCGACGCCGACGCGTATCTTTTATAAATGAACGTTATACGAGAACGGCTGTCCCATTAATATAATGGCACCGACGTGCAGGGACTTCTATAATCTTTGTCGCGACACAATTATTCCCATGAACATTATCTTCGTTCCACGACTTCTTTGCGATCCGCTGAGCACCTGTCTCGCCAGCCTTCTGCGTTACCACTCTACAGTTATTACGGGTGTTTCCTCTTCGAATTTCTGTTTTCAATAAATTCCGAGCGAACTGGTCCGCCCAGTAGCCATATTTTCGGATCGATTATGGGATAAGAATATGTCTCAGTGGCCACCCTAAGCTCTTCTGAAAGATTGATATTATAATTGAATTACCCTGATCCGTAGCTAGGTAGACACGGAGAATATCTACGATTTACGAGACTACTTAAGATATTTTCTGGCCAGTCGTCGTTGAATTTCGCAATAAAACAACTTGAATCCGGTAACCGGTGTTAACGCTTTGGAAACGTAAAAGCTTCTCTGATAGATCATTTCGGGCCAGAGAGAAACGTTCCGAAGAATAATGGAATGGTTGGTAAAAATCTTTACGACCCTCCCGGTTACGGAACGGGAATTACCATTTTAATTCTCCCAGGCACAGTAACGTTAGCTGCCTCTATAGATCTCCCTTATACGCTTATTCCCATTCAATGATTATTTTTCTGCTCCAATTTGCGTCACGAACGACACAGGATGTGGGACACGTCAGGTTATCTCCGCGAACGACCACGCGAATGAACGTCTAGAGACGTTAACATGAAAGCCGGTGACCATCGAAGTGATCGTGAAAAAACGAGTCGGTCATCATCTCGTCCCAGATTGCATTTCCGTCTCGATGCATCTCCTACCTTCCTACTTTTCTAGTCATCGTAATTAGCGTAGCTCTAGTTTCCGGCATTGAGGAAAATAGAATTGCTGGCGTGAAATGCAAGAATCAGTCATAATAGCTTCTGAAACTCTACTGTGCTATTAATCACCCCGTTGAATTTCAATTGTCTTTTATACAGATTCTCCATTTTTATAATGTGCTAGTTTAATACTAACTAAATACCATTCTATAATAATATTTGAATTAAATATTGAATACTAATTACTTTCAAATATTTAATACCACAAAATATAATTTCACAAAATTTTGGCGACTAAGAGAATCAAGGTTTGATTTTTTATTTTCGTATTTGGCATAAATAATATATTTTATTCGTTTTTCCTGTCTGGCCTCATTGCACGCAAGAATTCGAACAGAAACTTCGGGTCGAGACTTGTTTCGCAAGTTTTCACCGATGCGTCAGCGAAACTTGGTTGATTGTTCAACGTTTTGATGCAGCTGGCGGGGGCCAATGCAGGTGCCTGTATGTATCTAACCGAGTAACAATTCCCGTAGCTATAGTTAGTTTCCTCTGCCAACTGCACTCGCTAATTAGGATGACCAAAACATTCGATGGGAGATTTTTCTTCGGAAACTCTTGCCTCCAATTCGCGTCACGCTTTTCATTTCCTTCGATTCCCTTCTCTTTGCTGTCCTCGATTGTCTATGTCGCATTTTTCTTTAGACAGCTTCCTAAACGTTGGACAACGCAGAGTAAAATAGTTTCTATATCAAAAAACATTTATTAATTCGTACGGTATTAAAATGTCAACCGCGATTGACGTCGTCTGTGCAAATGCAACAGCTCTCCAATAGTGTACCTGTTAATTAAGACGTCTGAAGATGGTACATAGAGGCAGGTCTCTAATCACGATTCCCTCGATGACGCAGTCGCAACCTCGCGTCTCGCGAATCTTCGTGACCCAACATAAATTCCTTCCTCGAGCGCAGTTTCCCCTTTCGTTCTATCCAGCTGTTCCATTCCAACGTTGCGTTTCACACCCTCCATCCCGGAAGTCTGTCTTCCATATAGATCCTGTTCATTTTCGTAGCAGTAAACGCACCGCACGGTTCGAATCGATAATCTATTGACGGGCTGGAATTTCTTCGCTCGAGTGACAAGAATTCCCTTATGGGACGCCGGTGAATATGCAGGCATGTACCATACGTGGTAACTATTCCAGGAACCGTGTCTCCAGCTGTCTCGTATCCCAGACTGCTGTGGCTGCTGCGTCAGATCGGAATGCGGCCACAATCGAACTGGCTTCTGCTGTATTCTCTCCCTGGGGAGGACAGGTTTCATCGATTCGTCTTCCAATTTCAATTTCACCTATCGCTCGACTACGAATTTCTTTCAAAGTTCCATGCAATTGCGTTCTATTCGTTCTTCTTTATATTTCCCTCTTTTTTCCCCATTACATCTCGACGCACGGCTACGCTCGTCGCCCCGTAGCCAATAGCGTTTGATACCACGAGGAGGGAATGTACGAAGAATTTTTATTCGTGTTATTAATCGAATGTCCAGAAGTACGATCGTATCCACGATCGTTCCACGTCTCGTTTGTCCGGGCTCGTAAAGTGTCAATCACTGTGTCGACGTGAACAGAATCGGCTCCCTTTCTAGTATAAATCGAAACCGTTCGACAGATTTTGCCGGCGCACGGGAAACGAGATTCCCCCCGTGATCGTGTAACAGAGAAATTTCGCCACGGGAGGCTGCTCCAAGTGCTAGGATGTGCATTTACTGGGGCAACAATTCCCGTAGGCGTTGCCGCACCCCTTGCACTTGCACCCCGGCCCGCGATTGCTAATTAGAATGGCACGAAACGCTTGACCGTGCGCCGCGCCGATTCCGTGGTGCAATCTGGTTTCAGTTTAATAGTCGTCATCCTCCCCTTGCCAAAGATCGAATTGCTTAATCGAGCAATACTGCATTAACCGCAGTTCGATACGATATTTCCAGGGGAATGTCTTTAATCTTAATTACGAAGAACGACCGATTCTTCGCGAGCGAATTAAAACGCAAACGGGACGGAAATTATTTAGCTACTAATTATACATTCAATCCATGCGTACGTGGTTTCTCAAAGATGGCACAATTACATTTCGCAACTTCTGTCGGTGTAGAATCGTTCGGCGGGTTAGAATTTATCAGGCCATCCAAGCGTGGCGATGCTGTCAGGCCCGTCGGTGTACATCCAGCGAAAAAGAAAAAGGCAGAGTCGAAATGGGAAAGGAAAATACCGAAAGATCGACCGGAACTATCCGAGGGAGCAAAAGGGAGGACAGAATTTGATTCGGTGAGGCTCGGTTCCGCCTTTAGCGTGTTGCCGCGTCAGCGTTACACCCCTACCAGCTCCACCGGCGATTTACTGCTAAATAATATCTAAACAGGCGCATTCACCATCCAGCGTTTCCCAACTAGCGCTGTCAAATCTGGCTACCCCTTTCTGTATTCGATTTCCGGTGTCAACCGTCGAAATACGGAACGCTCCACGCTCGTTTCCATTGTCTAAATCACCCCGATTCTCTCTTTCTAATTGCGCCCGTTAAATATTTGCCGCGATCAACAATCACGGGACAGCATTGTGCACGCCATCAAACGATCTGTAAAGTTTTGCTTTTCTGTTTCGTCGATTGTTTCGGTCGCTCGGCCAACGTCACGTTAATGGCTAATCAAGGATGCGGCCTGGCCGGCCCCGATACGACGATTTCTATGAAATTACTAGACTACGACGAAGCATCGTTAGGTAGAGAATTAATTGCATTTCACGCACGCGTATTCGTCGTGCCGATAGTCAGAGACTATATCGATCCTTGGTTTACCGGTACCTTTATAGCATAGTTGACGTATATATTCGAAGTGAAATTAAAGTGGAACGATTTTCATTCTTTTGCCCGCGACGTCCAATACATGAGGAATATCGGCATGCACGGAGCCATAGCGGAACGCGTCACGAGACAAACATGCTCGATGCTAGAAACGGATTTGTCATCAGAGGCGATGTTGTGATGCATCGCGGCAAAGTGGTTGCTAAACGGATTGCCAGCCCTACGCTGTGTCAAAGCGTTTTTCTCGAAAATTGCCGCGGAAATTTGTTCAGCACCGCAGCCTGCATACGCTTTTGCCGTCCGATAAGCGATTTTCACGCTTGAAGAATGGTACCAGCCCCAGGGTCAGCACGAGCAATTCGTTCTGTTGCATGTAAATTCGCGGATCTATCGGCGACAGAATGGAACACCGCGGTAAAAATTATTTTAGCCCACGGCGAAACTGTTAATTCTGTTCATGCGCGGAATATATATATATAAGTACACATATTTTTATTTGTTTGAAAATAATCCATCGAAAGGGAGAAATGACAAAAAATAATCGAAACAAAATTTATTAAAATATAATAATTTCAAAGATCGAGATTTTGATGAAGCTGTTGTTGCATAATATGACGTCTAGACAGAAGTTTGTGGTGAAGCTTATAATAGTGGTTCGCGTTACGAGAATCCCCTAATCTTGTGCCTTTTGGCAAGGAAAGCGTCATGAGCCGTCTGGTAACGCAGAGTTTACTCGTTAACCAGGTAATATCGTTAACCTATCAGAGAGCAGTTGTGCCTGCGTCGCTCTAATGCGTAACTACGATATTCCCCAATGACCATGGCCATTTACCACCAACCCACCCCTTTACCATCACTTCGGAAACCCTCAGCCTCCCGTGGGATACGAGGACAGATAATCGCGCCATCATTTCTAATGCGCTGCCGCTTTACAGTGCTGTCCAGACGGTTTTTCGTTAAAAAAAAGACCCTTCACATATTATCGTTTTTTCTCCTCTATGAACTGCAGTTTCAGGAAAAATTAACGGAGAAATCTCGCATAAATAATTTTAACGACCGTACATAATTTTTTCATTTACTTTGACGATTGAAGTAATTGTTCAACATTCTTGCTGCAGGAAGAAAAGATTGCGAAACTCTGAAAGCTCTGTACGTATTGTGTGCAGCTTGATATAGACGAGTTTGTAACATATTTCGCCTCATTCAATATTGTTCTTTGATTCATATCAAGTTGGAGAGAGGAACGGAGTTCGGCTGAAGGAATGTTGACAATGGAATATATCAAGGGCTCGTTTGTCCGCCATGGCAAATAATCTCTCCATCGCCATTTCTTGTCCCGCGTCTCCTTTTTCCTCCGGTGACCGGTCGTTGCGCGGAGTCTTTCTATCTTTCCAGTCTTTGACCACGGAGATACTCCAGGAAAACCATCCACTCTTTTCCAGGACACTTCACTCGCAGCCCTTCTTTGTTCTCGATCGTCACACACAGTGTTTCTGTCTCTTGAACACTTGGGAACAGATACCTTTGTGTGCAATAGTACGTAAGCCAGACACACGGAATTGCACGTGGTTATACCGCAGGTATTAAACAAGTTTTCAAATTCTGAAACAAAAGCTGACGCCGAATTGATACTTTCGTGCACTACGGTAATAAAAAGATCCCGCTTAATTTTGTACAAATTTTTAAACTCATCTCCAAACAATTGAACGATCGCGTATAATTTTATTTTAAAAATAATCCTGGTCCGTCTCATTTGCTCAAGTGCAGCGTTCTGTTGCACATAAAAAGGTTTCCCCTTTGAATTTTCTTCCGCGTTCTTCGTCAGCGAAAAGCTGCACGATGCCATAGGTACTCCCGCAAAATATCGTCGCATTGCGAAACACACGAGTGCGCTGTAATTAGTGTTCATTCAATTGGACTCGAAAGACACAGAGGAAGAAGACCGACGTCGAACACGAGCGACGATAAAAAACGAGGTATAGCTGCACACATTGGATGAAATTGTCGCGAAGAGACGCGGCTGTTCGGGTAACCCTTTTGCAATTACAATTTGCAGGCATACAAGCGAGTTTAATTAAAGTTTTTTGCGGTTACTTCATCCGATCGTGGCCACCGAATTTTTCCCTTCGGAAACTCGATGCTTCCGTTAAACAGAAAATTGTCCTACGATTATGTAACTATCGCGCGACGTTTATAGCGTTAAGAGATATAGCACAGATCTGTTTCGTCATAGCTTCAGGCCATTTGTAACTATTATCGTGCATTAATGCATAAATGCTGGAACGTAGTGCAATGCTCAAGGGGCCGGGCGTAATTATTCATTATCCCAGAGCAAGTATTCGATGGAACGTGATATATCGACAATTACTTTACATTACTGTCCCCTTACGATTAAGCTGCCTTTGATTTCCTCTCGTCGTACATCAATTTCGACATAATTTATTTTATCCCTGGTATTACGCCCTCTCAATTTCACGAATTGCAATTATTCCAAACGCCGTGTAATTTGAATATGTCTGAGACTATGGTGCCGCGATATCAAACATGCCATGTACGCAGCCAAACGCATTCGAGAATTCGCAAACTGTTTTCACATTATTGGATAGTTTCGACGGGCATTGAGCCCGGCCAGTCGAATCGGGGCAAAGTTAAGCTCGTTAAAGAATTGTATAGCGACCAATCGATTACCGAGCGAGCCGAGGGAAGTTCTCACGTGGCGAAACAGCGAGCTACCTGCGTCGCTAATTATCACCCGACAGCCAAGTGACCTACTTGATCCTCTTCAACTTGCATATCCTTCAATAGCGTCACTCTGCTGCAAAGTTAAAAGGGTCCCCCTAAAGAAGAACTCGCGTTAACTCGCGCTAATCCGCTTCGATTACCGAACAGTTCACTCGCTAAATACTTCCGTAACACCTTTGTCGCATCTTAGCTTCGATGGCAACTCGATATCCTTTTGTTCACCTTAATTAATCGACATCTATGTCCGCTATTCTCCAAGTCGATTCTCCTGTCTCGAAGTAGTCAAACTTACAAGCTGGCACAACACTGCGTTGCTCGAGGAAGAATAATCGATAAGCTTCCGCGTTCGCAATATTACGGAATGTTTGCTCGAGGGATTTCTGTCGCCGTTGCGGCTGCGAGGCGCAATGCGATTAAAAATGCATATATACGCGTTAATCGAAAGCGAAGGTGCTTCACCTAAAATAATTCTGATCGAAAAGTGCCACAGATCAGCGCAGGTAATTTCGATAAAACGGAGGGGAAACTTTACATGTTATTTTTTCGTTCGCAGAGAAATGGATAAGGAAGGCTTCCGCAGGGTTCAAGTACTCTCGTTCCCTCGTCGTTTAAGGGCGAGTCCGCATCGTTGCATTCTCCTTCCCCCTGCAATACGGTGTTTAATATTGGGCAGTTTCAAGCCAGCTTGCGGCGGCTGGAACATTGGCACTGTTGGTCGTTCTCTTTAACGGTTATTGGCTCGCAGTAATTCTCTAATCTCTCCTGTCAGCGGCCCCTGTGTTTCCGTTTCAATATGGCCGTCCCACGGATTACGATCGCAAGTACGCTGGCACGGTGTCGTAGGCAGCTGCCACTGGAACTTCATTACTTCGAGGCTTATCGAATCATCTTGCCGGAAAATCAGCAAAAAAGGAGGGGGAGGAATAACAGAGAGACTGGCACTCTCAGAATCGACCAGCACTCGCTTTGATCGCTCGTACTTGACGTTTCTGCTTTCCCTCGATGCCCCGGTAACTTCGAATCGATCCAAAGCCTTCCTTACCTCGCCTATCTAAAGCAGCCGTGATTTATGTGAATTCTGATAATTGTTCGCGAGCATTAGCTTGCACACGGATTTCGGTGTGCTTAGCTTTGTTCGATTAATTGAATATTGAAGATCAGCCTCCGGAACACTGGCTCGAGTATTGTCGCGGTATTAAACGGCCACCGAAATTGCCGCTGCTTGCTCGATATTTTCCATCGGATATATTTTGCAACGATAATAAAGAATTGTATATCGCGGGCATACTACAGGAACATCGATCGATTAAAATGCCCTGTTTACAACGATCCAGCGTTGCAAATCCGGCCACCACAAAAATGCAAATCCCCGTAGATGGCCCCGCGATGCGTTTTATGCAGCATTCCGCCAAGTTACGACCGCTGCACGGAAATTTGGAACTCGCTCCGACTACTGCCGCTGCTACTACTAGCTCGAGAGAAACTTGCGTTAGTTTCGATGTTCCTCCTTCGAAGTGGAACTCGACCGTGTAGATCAGACGCAAGATTTCGATGGTTATTCTCCCATGGACATATCCGACGCTGAGATCTGCCAGTAATATCTGGTGCTCATTACGGAAATAATACGGGAGTTAGAAAAACTTTTAAATTGCCTCGTAAAATATTCCGGCGTCGATGGTGTTTGGGATGAAATAAAAATTCAACGAGCTCGCGGTTGATTTTCTTCGGCGTGACAAACAACTGTAGCGACGCGATGATACGATGCTTTTAACGGCGGTTTCGTTTTTATTCATGGTACACCCTCGATATGTATATATATTCAAGGGAGGCACAAAAGTAGCGGCGGTGTCGGGCCGGGGATATCTGTCGCATTTACGCGATATATCAATGTGCTTTTCACGCTAGGCATGCCTCAATGGCAGCGCATATTTTCTTTACATCTCCCTGCCCTCTTAGGAAGCCACTTCCATACGGAACCGGCTTGTACGTCAAAGCTCTTGTCAAATAAACGTTGCAGAAGCTGAACGATATTAAGTTCGCCGATGGAATCGACGCCAGTATCGGCGGCGATGCTTGCTTAAATCTCATTTCACATCGCATTAAATTGTTTGCTTAAAAAAAGGGAAAAAAATTAACAAAAGTCAGTAGTCATTTGTAATTGAGATTTTTGACGCAGCATAAGATAGTTGAATTACTCTCGAGAACGTAAACACAGAGACGCAATAGATATTATTAGATTCCTTTTATATCTCGTCGTTGCACAAAGGTCTTTAATCTAAGGATATACGCTAAGAGGATTCGCACAGGTGCACGATGCCACGGTCCAATCAAGAAGTTGCGAGAGCAACGTCGATCCTTACCCTTGATTACATGGCCATCCATTTTTACGTGCGATAGAGCGACGAAAAGTTAACGGAGGCTGGTTAACCAAACTCGTTTTCGCGACAAACTCATTTCGAGCCGGTCGCGACCGGGGATTACCAGGCTCTGAACGTATATACTATCAGGATCTTTGAAATTTATCATGAGACTTCTTCGACCAACGTAACCGTGGAAGCAGGTTGGATAGGATGCGTCGTTGCCGAGGGAGGTGAACGAATTTATCACCCGACGGGATCCCGGCAACGAGACCTTCCGTAATCCGCGTTAAAGAGAAAGAGCTATCCAAGCAGCCCTGCCGTATAGGTAGGATGTGACTAAGGTACGGCTAACCTGTAGAAAGGCACAGAAACAATGTTGAGACAGACGACGAAACTGAGAGGCAGACGCAGAGCCAGAGGGATAAATCAGCCGGCAAATGTGTCGCGTGTAAAGCAACGACGAAAAGGTACATCGATATTTACGAAGAGAATCGGCACACGGGTAGAGACAGTGCGAATCAGGCCGGATCGAAGAGAGAGGGGACAGGTGAGTCAGAAGCTAGCCAGAAATTCCCAGCAATTTCTGCCTTCCATTCCAGCGTTCAGTCGTCGCCAATTTCGTAGCAAGACATTCAAATCTCAGCCCCGACGCGGGGGGTGTTCGTGTCCATGTTTCACCATTTCGGTCGCCCGCCCAATGTATTGGAATTCACTTTGAAAGGATACTCGATCCAAGGAACCCTGTCATCCTCTCCTTCCAACGCAGGAGGGGAACATCACCAAAATCTGGAAGCGAGACGGAGAAACTGCGGGCGTCGCAGTGAGGGAGAGGGTTAAAAGAGGGGGCACGACGAACGGGGAGAAAGGAGGGTGGCACGATGGAGAGATAGATAGAGAAATGGAAGGAGAGGGAGGCTGGGAATAGTGGAGCACAGGCGCTTTACGGTGATGGGGGTTTCGCTCGTAAAAGCCAATGTAGCGCCACCCCTTCAGCTCGCATCCGTTGCTGGTCCATGTTCCCCTCTATATCGCTTTCTCCTTCTTCGCGACAGGTCTGTCGCTCTTGCTCGCACGCGATCCATTCGGATACGCTTCCGCGTACCGCGAATATCTCGAAGAACCGCTTCATTATCCGCGGCTGGTGATTCGAACTTTCAACGGGCGAGAAGCGAGTTATGTAATGATCGAGCGGTTCTCTACCTTTGCCCAGCGGAATCGCCGGCATTTCTCCGTCTCACTTTCCTCGCCTCCGCGCTCTTTATAGGAAGGAAGTTGAAATCGCGTATACGTGTACAAGCATGTTCGAGGCTCGTCGATGTGAGCCGGCGGAAAGGAGCTTTCTCGAGCCGCAGTTTCGCCCGACGAAAAGCTATTTGTAATCTGCCGCCTTCGCCGCTTCTTATCGAACAGGGAAGGTCGTTCGGTACGCTGGGGGGGCTGCGGTTGAATTCTTTTATCTTCCTTGATTTTCCGCTTGGAAATGAAGCGATTTAATAGGGTGCAATGAGACGGATGAAGCTCCCTGGCACGGCTGTAAAGGGAGCCATTCGTTTCGTGGCTTCCGATTCTCCAAGCGTAACACGTAAATGAAGTCTCCCCGGTTTATCAGAATTTGAGAGGTAGGCTGGTTTTTACGAGGTTAACAAAAATAATGATGGAAGTACGCGGCAGAATATGTGCGGTGGCGGGATGATAGTTTTTTAAACATCGTCGCTTCAATGGGAAATTAACGAAATCGCGCTCAGGTACCAGGGATTGCTACGCTCTTTTCTCTTCCGCCGGGGTGGCGACCAGGAGAGCAACCAATTAGACGGGTCGAGCACTTAAAACCTAATTAGTCGAAAGTCGTGGCGCTGAACAAAACACGAGCACTATCAAGCGATACTCAGGAGGGGTACCTTCAATTAATTCTAGCCATTTCGTTCAAATTAAAACAATTACGATCTCGAAATTATTGCGTTAAATTACCCCCAGGCAGCATAATACACCGACGCGTCACAAAAATCCCTATGTATATATCAGAGAGTTCTTACTCAATCTCTATCTCTCTTTAACGGCTACCTAATTTAATACTTTCAACCCTCGGTTCACTTATACAAAGTACAGAATAAATTCCACCGATCTATCCATTCACCCAACGCGAAATCTCAATCGTCCCGAAGTGGATGATGGATTTTGAAAAGTTTCACACCGTTCCAAATGTCGAACGGGCGCACGATTTTCGGATCGGCGCTCTCTTCATTACACGCGATGCGCTCGCAGATCGAGGCGAGGGGATGCAAAGTGCTCAAACAACAATCAAGCCACGAGGGTATGGCGTTCGGTACATATTGTGGAACATCACCACTCCATGCCCCTGCCCCCTCGCCCACCTCCCCACGGCCATCCACCCATTTAACCCCTTTAACTCTCAGCATAGCCAGGTAACACTTCGACCAGTGACCACTGTCGTTACGCAGGGGGTCAACGGTTATATTGCTATTTGTACAGTGGCAACTATCAATTTGCCGCCATCCATTACAGTGTTAGAGAGGGATTCGCCGATTTACGCACGGTTCACGCGTGAATCGCTCCAGCTTGGTACAGTTCCTCTCAGAGAACGCGTGCCGAATCATTCGAACTGTGAGATTGTTGCGGTGAATGCGAATTGAAAAATTCGATTAGCAATCTGGTTTAAACGCGTTCTGGTTATTCAATGATTAATCCAATTGTTTCTTTTAATTATGAGGCGAAAGTATAATATTTTAGCGGACGTTCAATTCGGCGTTTTTCAACACCGTCCACCTTTCACGCCAGAGATTCCTTTACTTTACAGGATCAACTCAGCAGAAACTGGATTCTCCTGTATATGTACATATATATTTTAAATCATTCCTCAGCACCTGTATTTCGTCGCTGCTCCTTCGCCGAAGACCATCGCTACGCTTCTAAATAGTTAAAGAACCGCGTGGAATATGCAAAGGGCTCTTTAAACAACCCTGCCCTCGTAGAGACAGGTGAAGCAGCGTCTCTCTCTCTGCTCTCGTAAATACATCGCACTACGAGCTCCCTATGCAAGTCCATAAATTCAAATTCGCGATATTTCGCCAGCCCGTTGACAAGCTACTAAACTTCAACCAGAAGAAAACTTGTGCGTCACCTCGCCGTGACTCTGACCGGCGTGTCGCATCGTAAATTCTATCGGCGGTCGAATAAGAAGCCCCGATATCACATTTCGCGCAAGCTATCGGGACCGCTTCCCTTACGGCCCTCCCACTTGTCCGTTCCTCGTGTATCTATGCAACCGTGTAGGTATACATATACATACATACGTGGCCGGCGCATGTACTATAGGGTGCACGTTCTCCGCTGCGCGTATGCACATACAATACGTATACATCTACATACATCGGCGTGTTACGACAATTAGGTAACGGAATGCAGATTGCGGTCGGTTCCTACCCGTAGTTACCATACGAAGGGGTTGCTACCAGCGGGGTTAAAGGGGACCGATGGTGACGTCGCTGGTACCGCCGTTCGACCGTTCCACCGCCGTGACAGTCCCAAGGGATGCAGGCCAATTGAAACAGCCGCTTCGTAAGGGGGAACGCAGCTAAACTAGGTAACACTTCGTAACGCGCACGCTATTACCCCGTTTCCCGCCGTATAATTTAACACCTCGCGGGGGAGATACGGGATTTCTCGGTTGCAATTCGATTTTCGTCGGCTTACGCGCGAGGAGGCAAGCTTGAAAGGATGAAAGCAAGTGGAGTGTACAAGTTCACCGGGGTGTAGGATAATTCAACGGGTGATATTGTCGCAGTAATGGGGACGGTGAAATTGTTTTCTGTTTCCTTTACTTTTCCCGTAAAATGGTTCGATCGTGCGATTGGCGAGGGGGTAAATAAGGGGACCGGAAGGTTGCTTAATCCTGTTACAGGATTTTCGTACGCCACGCGGCGCGCCGCGACGCCGGCTTGCGATGAATTGCGCGCACCGCTTACGCGTCGATGAACGAGCAGAAACGCGGCGCGCTTGTGCACCTGCGCCGTTCGGGAACGCCATGAACCCCAGGAAATTGCGCCCTCGGGGCATCGTCTTCGCGAAGTCGATCAACCTACGGACGATTGCGTCTTCCGGATTTCCTGGATCCTGTAAACGTGGCTGCGTTCATTTGTTAGCGGCTGCAAACATTCGATATTCCGCGTTATTATTAGTTTCTCACTGATGGCTCTTCTCGTTCTGTCTTTTCCTTACTTCGATCCTCCTCGTTCCACGATAGATCCAGTATCGCGCGATGTAATATTCGCGCGAAATTACGAGGGCTCGAACTCTATACGCGATCGGAAGCGCGATATCAAAGGGCGCGGGTATCGGTAGAAAGAAATCAGGTGTCGAGGGATCGTGGATTTTCGGGAAAAGCGGTTTACGTCACTCTGCCGTAGACCCATTTCAGACTTTCCCGTTGGCCGGCATCAGATAAGCCAATCGGAAACAAACTTTTCGCCAGTATCGTAGCGGCTCGCTCCTCTCCGCTTTTTCTTCCAACGGAAACAACCAGCTTTCCCGGTATCAAAAGCTGGATCTCGAAACGACCTAGCCGTATCTGCACTGCCCCTAATAACTTCCGGTTTCTTTAATTGAATTTGATCAAGTGCCACCGCCTCCATTCCGCCGTCTCCGTCGTAAACCTTCCATTTGTACTGATCTTCGCCGTTCAACGTTCTATTTATCGTTGTCCATCGTTGAACGATTTTAATGGTTTACCGTTGCAAACGACAATAAATGAACGGGAGCTTCATTTATTGTATTTCCCCGGAATTTCTCCTGCCTCGAGAATTGAGCCGTCCTCGTGCCTAGATTAAGTTACAAGGAATTCCCATCGTTCGGGGGAGAACATTACGAACGTTATCGAACTCGAAGTAAGGGAGATAAAGTCGAACACGAGCGAAGAAACCGCTATGAATACAAGCCTAAGTCAACGATTTATCACCAACTTCTCTCCGCATTCCACCGTGAAAATACCATGTCGTTCCGCCCGCAGAACTATTGGCCAGCAAATTTCCCGCTGAAATTCAGCAACGAGACGATACCGGAATAGGCCAAACGATTTTTCAATGGCATCCGAATAAAAATTCGCCACATTTCGTCGTCAGTCTAGCTCAATGGTTGTCGAGGAGAGTTCGATAGTTGGGCAGATTGAACCTGACAATTTAAGAAATACCTCAGGGACAAAAGATTCTCGGTTCTAGGGACTGAAGGATTAATGACTCGGTCGGTTCGTCAAGTGTCACGCTATCGTGTGACTAACGATGGAACACAGGAGAGAAACGGAAACGTAAGAAGAGAACACTTCCCTTTCACATTTAGTTACTACACTTTGATATCCTAATGCTCCTGGTGAAATCTCTTCGCGCTTCATTCCCCACACAATTTCGTCTAATATCTTAATCCCGTTTTGAGAAACAGGCTGTACGCAACCTGAGGTTTCGCACCGATTCTCCAGACACGGTATAAAAGAAGATCGAGCACGATATTCCTAAAAAATGAAAAAATAAGGCACGTCTATCTCGCTATTGAGATGCAGCCGCGGAGGATAACTTTTTCTCGTGGAAAGGTGCGAGTTCACGGCGAAATTGTATAGAAGAAAGTTTCGTTCGGTTCCTTCGGGTCATATAAAACTTACCACGACCACGCCCTTGAGTCTTTCACTTCGAAGGGATAAATATCCAGGCTGTTACCAGCGAATGAAACTTTTCATGCGGCCAAAAGTGATCAGCCCAAAAGTGATGGCGTTTAACGATAGTCGTCCATCGGGAGCCAGCTATTGTACTGAATAAAATGCATTTTAAAATACTCTACTTGGAAACGCACATGTCGGGCTGCTCGTTAAGTAATTAGAACCTCGATCATCCTATTCAGAACCATGAGAACTTCTTTGCTTCCTTAGATAGGAGGCAAGAGTTAGCCCAAAGTTCTCCCTTATAGAAGGGGATGAGGGTGGGTTACGTAGGTTACTCATGGTTACGTAATCTCCGACGTAAATCCGGACACGTTAGACGGAGCAGTAACTTCCGGTTTCGGCGATGGCGAAGCCGCAAAGCAATTTGGACCCGTCCTACCATGCATAAGTGATCCAACGATCGGAGAAGTACACAAACTTGTCACTTATTGCGTAACTATATCCCGTCAGGTAGTTTGTTACGATTTCCCTCCGCCACTCGTACCTTGTACTTTCGTCCCTTTTCGTTATCTAAACTGTGTCTCTTACATTCTCCGCATTCGTGAAAGAAGTCTCGTATCGTAGAGTTACAAGGCTGCCCCTAAATCCTTCCGACTGAACGGTGCCACCGTGAAGAACGTACACAAGCAACTTCTCTTCCTCGCCGTTCGTCCAACATACCTGTTAAAGGGGGCGAAAGTAGTATCTATCTACCTCTTGCCGGCTTCGAGCTCCCGGTGCAGCTTTCAAGATTTATTTATCGCACAGCTCGGACCATTGTCCTCTTCGACTATCCCTTATGGACCGCAAAAGTACTGCTTCCCTCGGCTTTCCTTTACCGGCTATACGAGAACGTGTTCTAAGTGATAAACTTAAGAGAACCAACCTCATCGAATAGACTTCCCAAATTTCGTCCGTCTCTTTTTCTTCTTTCGAAAGATTTTTCATCCGTGAAAAGACTGCAGAGTATCCCTCTGACGCGTAACGATTATAAATTGTAATCGACGCTTATCCAGAGGTCAAAGGACGAACGGAAAAAGGTGGATACGACTTGGTGATACTTTTCCCTTTTACCGGTGGCGGTCTCCGAAGGAAAGATCGGCGAGTACAATACGTATGAGGCCAGTATAATACATCGAATCGGGATGAAATGCCTTTTCACAAGTTCTTTTGAGCTTTCAAAGCTCGGAACAATATCTGACTTGAGATTGGGGTCGCGGGAAGTCCCCCGGGTAAGAAGTGTTATCTACGTTTCCCCAAGCCCGAAACGAGACCCCCCGCCGACCACTATTCAAGCCACCTTCAACCTCTTTTGCCGACCAAGCACTCACCCCTCCATTTTAATCACTACTTCTGATAGCGTCGTCGATTGGATCAGGGACCTTTTCGTACACCCGGTGTGTCTCTTCGATTTTCAAGCCGCTTCATTACGTACGTCGCACGATTCGATTCGCCTGTCCTCTAATTAGAAACGATTAAACTGCAACGAATGTACGATAGATGATGATCTTGAAATATGACGCGGCTACAATGGCAAGGGAAAGCTGCTTGACGCGAGAGTTAATTAAAGTTCTCTGCCTTGGACAATGGGTTTATTATACGCTCATACAATTGTTATATTCCTCTTTGGGGGGTATTCAACGTGTAACAACATTGTTACCCGTTCGCGCAGCTTTCTTAGTGCACGCGAGACGACGGCGGGATTATTGCCCCGTCTGCGCGAAAGTTGGCACAATGGTCTAAGGTGTAGAATCTGAGGGACTATTACGGCAAAATATAATAAGACTTGCGCGAATATTTAAGTCCCCTACGAGCACGCGGTGCGGCCGCCTTGAAATGGATTTATATGTATTTCGCTGGATGAAACGGTTGAAGTTCAAGTGAGGTTCGGACGGAAACTTTCTGAACCTAGGATATTAATAAGCAACGATGAAAGTTCGTCATCCCGTTTAGGGTAAACGTACCCATGGAAGCTCTTCGGTACGCGCGGCTCAAGCCGTGAAAAGACCCTAAAGACCGTATCCCCGACCCGCTATTAAATCCCCGATCGTTCAAGTGCTAATTATTCGCCCGTGTCTAATGACGCCAATTAAAATTTCCTGCCACGGCCCCGACTCGTGGGAAATTCCATCTTGTTGGCCTCTTCTTCTTTCAAGTGAAATACCGGACCGAAGTGTGCATTTTAATCGAGAATAAAGTGTCACTTCTTTGTTTCCAATCGTAAGAAAAATTAAAGAAAATTGCATATAATTAATTCTGCTTATAATCTAACTTACTCTATAATCTAGAACAGAATATTTTGGTGCTTTGCACGATCAATGAATAATACTAGGTATTGCAGCTGAAGTGTATAAATAGATGGTTTCGACAGTGCCGTAGCGTATACACGTGGACTCGTATACCTGGTGCCACGAATATATTGTGCACAGCTTCCGGTACCACCGGGGAATAGTGTTTAGGGTTGGGCAAAGGGTATAGCGGTGGTAGGGACGGATTTGGTCATGTAGCAGCCTGAGATGTAGCCGCAAGCTATGCATGGAATGTTCCTGCACAAGTCGGTAGATTGGGGGTGCGAAAAGGGGTGGCTTGATCCCGGACAGTGCCATCTTAATTAATTTCCTCTCAATCCAGATTCGCGCCGTCGAAGGATCCTTGTACGGTGCTCCGTAATATCGTGTCGTACATTTGTAGTGATCGCTCGCTCTGGGGCTTGCATTCTAATTAGAGCTCCGTGGTATGATATCGAAATAGCTCGATCGATTATCATTTTAAATTAAAATACGGTACGATTTATTTATTTTTTAATAAATGGTTAAGGGAGAGAAGGATGGTTGTTACGTGACAATTGTTATGCAATTTCGAATGGAGATAAGAAAACAAAAAAATTGGTTACTGGCAGTATGAAAAAATATGCGAAAGCTTTCTAATAAGAGACGTTTCTAAATGGCCACCTTGTACAAATCGGATTGGAGTGGAATGGTTAAAACGGACGGCCAGTCAACCAATTGTCCCTCCAGAGTGGAACTTCTGATAGCCAGTCTCCGTTCGGACAAGTACAGGCCAGACGGTCGTCTAGAGATGTTATATTTTCCTCCAGGTCTGTCTGACTCTGACAATAAGAATTAATCGACGTCTGCTCTCGCGAACGATCTTTTCTCCTATTCTAAAGGTTCGTCGCTATTGTGCACGCGATTCTAGCAAATAATTTCTTCGTACGTTCTCGAGGCGATCGTTCCTCGTGTCGTAAAGTCTTTCAAGGGACTGGTCGTAAGACGAAGTATGACGTGATCCATTGGACTTGCACTAATTTTGTCGACCGTCTATCATATAATAATTCCAATTAATGTTTTATTAAAACTTTTCCAGTTCTGTTCCGCGCAGAATCTTATCGCAGAACGACGGGCAATTTTTCAAACGAAAGGAAGAGATAGAAACGATCGTATATAGATCGGCGTCCCCGCTATTCCGACCGATCGTTCACCCCCTTCCTTTTTCAGATTTTTTTTGACATTGCCCCAGGCCGGAACAATAACTACCACTATCGAATCGCCGATCGTTATTGCGTTGGTACGCTCAGTTTGCACGAGACATGAACCTTTCCCCCTCGTCATGCCTCCATCGTTCTGCAATTGCACCTGTCTCGCACTCGACACAAACCGATATCTGATATCGCGTTTTAATTAACTTAGTTTCACGCAGCACGCTCGTAGAGCACTCGGATACGTCGAATATTTCCCAATTGCTCATAAAAAAACGCCGCCACTTTTTCAAGATTTTCGCTTCTGGTTTCGACGGGAGAAAGAGTCATAAATAGGATAATAAAAAATCGTTTAAAGGCTTCCACGAATTACTGGGGAATACGTAGCTTGCGTCGGAACCATATAGTTTACAAATTCTCATGTTTAAAATTGTTTAATAAACATATTGTGTACGCAGGATCGAACAATATTATTCGAGTTTGCCGAATCCTGGAAAATGTTTATTTCCACCGGATGTATACCTATAGCCCGTACACCGTACGGTCGATTAATCGTTGAGAACGGACAAATTAATTTTGCACGCGACGCGATATTGTTGCTACGTAACCGCGAACGTAGTTACCCTCATACATTTCCGGGATAGAAGGTACAGAGTTAACTATCATGGCCCACGGGATCAAGCGGCGGCACGTTAGGAAGTTATAAGTCTTTAAACTTTAATTTTAAGTTGAACTCTCTGGCGGAAAGTTAGTTTAGTTTCAGCTTACTTATACTTTTGCGGTCAAGTCCTGAAACCTTAAGAACCCCTAAGATTTTACAATAAACTCCGAATGGTTTATATCCGCCGGGCCAGGAACGGAGATGCATCGCAAGAATGTAAGCGTGGCGCGTCGCGTTCCATTTTACAGCATCGCACTTACGGGCTATTATTTTTCATTAGGTTCACGCGGTTAGTTGTTGGATGGTTACCTAACATTTAATTAATTGCACGCGTCAGATAAATAGATGCAGCATCGCATAAATTAACCGGCGAAATAATTAGGACGGAAGTTATTCTATTATCCATTCATTTAATTAATATGCGATAAATTAATGCGTACATCTCGTCGAGGAAACTCGTCGAATCGATCCCGATCAACCAACTTAATTACTTATTCCGTTCGATTATTGCACCCCGTCAAATACGAACGTCAACCACGTAACAATCGTAACGAGATGTTCACATCTTTCGAGTACCATCCACAGGTGAATTTCGGTGTCACTAATTTCATCGACTATCCGTCGACAACGAAACGTTACAATTACACCGTTAGATTTAAACGAACGAACAACTAAATCAATCCATGCCCATTGCGTATCGTAGGTCCAGAAACATCATAAATATTCATCCAATGAACCGACACTTGGAATAAATGGCGAAAATAATGGCGTAGGGTAACTTACCCCTATTCTCCGCCACTGCTTCCACCCCGTGGCCGATCAGGGTGGCGGGCACGACGCTGCGCGGCGCGGGGTGATGATTTTGCTTTGGCCCGAGTCGTCGCGACGCTAGCGCCGCGCCGGAGGCTCCAGTCCGAGCCCAGCATCACTCGTGGTGGTTTCGCGCGCGCATCCCCCGCCAAAGTGCGACTACTTTTCGAGGAAAGGGAAAAGGGATTCCGTCCTGGCGATTCCGCCACGCTCTCGACGCCTTTTTCGCGCGACGTTTCGATAAACAACGCGATACAATTCGACTCCGTGTCATTCAACAAAGAGAAAAGAACGAACACCCCGTTGAACGTGCTATGATCGCCAAAAGAAAGAAGCGGCCGGGAAACACGAGGGAAGAAATCGTGACACGATCGTCGGCTATGTGAAGAAGATGGAAATATTCGTAACGAACGGACACGAACGTTTCACGCCAAACGCACAACACCAATTGCAACGTAGGACACGGAGCCACGAGACCACAACGAAGTTCACCGAACGTGTTCAAAGAAACACGCGAGTGTTCCCTTCAAAAACTGATACGAAGCTGCCTCGTCTGTTACCATAATTGAATTTTTCGTCGCAAGTTTTGTTACCCCCCCGATAACCGGTTCGTGATAGTGGCTAGTGATCGAATTGAGCACACGAACGAGAACAGAAAGCACCAAGATGCACGTCTGTCGCGCTCGATTCTTGGAGCGCTCGACAATATCCGTGCACTAAATGACGTCAGAGATTTCCATGAATTACACGATTTCGATAGGCGACAGTACGCTTCGTGTCGCGTTAACAGAAGGACGTGTCGAACACTCGCTCGTCGTTCCTCTGCATACAGCGCGAACCAGCGCGCGGGTCTTGCCTATTCAGGAGCGGAGAGTTACGGGACGCGTCGTCGCGCAATAACGCCAGGAATGCAAGTACGCGTTGTTCCGGTTTCGTAACGGTGTACCGTGCTAGGTTGCATTAAAAATGCCAGTGCAAGTGCGAGATCCGTGGCATCGATCCGTCGATCGGCGATAAATAAAAAAGACGGCCGTGCGTACGAGCGTGGCGAAAGGGGACGCGGCAGCAAAAATAGCAGTTGGGGGTTGAATGTCGTCGGCGAGAACAAGAGGAACGAAATTAAAGTGCACAGACCTCTTACTGGGGCGCGAATGATTTGTAGGTCGGATATTTGGAAAATTGCGACCACCACCTGCCGGGGGTTGGCACTTCACCGAATGATCGTCGGACCAACGAGTCGATCTGGAATCGAAAGCTTTATTCCGTGGTGATTGAAGTCGAACACCCTTTCTTCCTCTTCTTCTTCGCCCCCCTTTCTTCTTTCTCCTTTCCGGCCCGTTTCTAGCAATCCTCCCATGCTCAAGGTACTCTGGCCGCCAGCTTAATTGCGCCAAGTGTCGCAGAGGAAATATTACACCTTCGATCGGAGTAAGAGTGGCGTTACGAACCCTTCGAAGTTCCTCGGTCGAATGCTAGTGCATACGTGTGCTACTTTTGCTCCGTAATTTACCGGTTCGCGAAGTACTTTGCCGTTCGATTCGGTTACGCGATAGAATAATTACCGGCTTGTGTAAGTGCGTGACATTGTTAGCGTCGCGTAGATATATTTGTATTCTGTGTGATAACCAAAGACGAAGGTGTTTGGGGAAGACCGTGGTAAGGATACTATAGTGTTGCTCGGTTCTTTCGTTTCACGAGTTTCGTCCCACAATCACGACGCTTGATTTCGTGACATTGTCTGGTGCGAGACACGCGGGCCAGTGCTTCAAAAGCGATTGTCGCCTTTATGTACGCGACCACGGGGCAATAAAGGAAGCAGAGGATCTACTTGTAGGTAAGTTTGAGACAGCTTTGCGGTTTTTATTTTCTTTCGCGGCTCGACCAAACAGCCAGCACCTCGTATTCAGTTCCCGTTTCTTGTGGAAAAGTTTCTTGTCTGCGAGCGTACTCTGATGCGGTGGATTTATTATTAAATTTCGTGGCTGGATCAGGCACTAGCTTTTAGGTCGTGAATGACACCTGTGAAACGAACTTTCGACGCTGTCTTATATAGCGTTTTCATACGTCTGCCAGTGACGTATAAAGTTTAGCGAGTAGGATCTTCCTGCGAGTGTTGTAACCGGCTGAAATTAGAGGATAATAGCTTGCGAACAAAAGCTTCGCTGTTGGGTCACGGTTTAACTTGAAATGCAATTAAAACGTGAATTACGTTTTACGCGGATTAAGCGTAGAAATAAGAGGAGACGCGGACGGTAGACTGTAGAATTATTGTTGTTCCGAATGAGATAAATTTTGTTGTCGTTGAGGGAGAATTGACTGGCAGGCAGAACAAACTTCCTAAGATCTTTATTAAAATTTCAGTCACTCTTTTTTCTCGATAAAGTTTACCGATACTCCAACTCGCGTTAGGTCTTTGGAGGCTGCCTCTCGGCGGGACGTTATTAGTTTCCCTAGACAATGCCCCGTTAAATTTATTCTCAACACGGTGCCGTTCGGATACTTTGATACTTTAATTACTTTTCCTCACATGCGCCCTCGCGATTTATAAGTTGTAATCTCCGTAGCGAGAATGGAACGAAAGAAGTATTGAACCTTGTTTTCCGGCAAGTATTTAATCTGGAAACAAAGAGGGGTACTTGAAAAAAAAAGAAGAAATGGTGCGATAGGATACTGTATTTTTATGTTAAGTAAACGTACTTGCGTATTATAAAGTGAATCGAGTTGTAACATCCCGATGGAACGTGCGACAAATATTTATGACGCGTTTCTGTGACGGAATCGCGTCGACAACATTTACAAAATTTATCGAAACAGTAACTTCGTGTTTGGTCCCGAATGCAAATATACGAGCGAGCTGCCGAGTGTTTCTGTCGTAAAATGTTTACGATATTTTATGAACGTGGACCGGCGAACTGAATCGACTGGCTAAACAGCACGTAATTCACTGTGAAGCCGATTTAAAAATGTTTACGGCGAATACGTTTTGACTATCCAAAACTATTCCCTTCGTTTATTTCAAGTATTTACTTGCAGCATATAGGCAATACAACGATTTGTTTTCCGCATATAATTATAATGTATCTATTTTAAACGGGACCAAAGATTTTTACTATCACCCCCTGGAAATTTGATCGCTTTTGGAAATATTTCCAAATAATATTTGCCGCGTTTAGAGTTCAGATTCACGGTATCATGCACACAATCATGCGATATTTTTTTTATAAAACGATTGTTCCCAGGCTAAAGGGGATTTTAGTTTCAATTTATATAATAATCACCACGCAAATACAATTACTCGCTCGTGTGATATTCTCTAACCATTTTCCAAACGAGCGTGTGATCGACTTTGTGCAAAGGGGAATGAACTAACGGGGAACGAATACAAATAATTCCTTTCGCATGGAATTATATTTGCTACCGTTTATCCGAATGGAACTTGGTGCTCGTTTAAGCGAATACTTATTGAAATCATTACATTCCGTTTTACGGTCGTTTTATCAATTTCGCCGTCAGCACTTCCTTTCAGAATTGAGATTTTCTTTCAGACTTTCCTCTTGTGCTTGTTAATACTGAAAAATATTTTAAAAACCAAACAAAACTTTCTGGAACGAACAGTTGAACGAGATGATATTACTGGCGATTCGAGTATCGATGGTTGAACTCGAACAAAAAGTACGGGGGCACAGGGCAGAGAATCATCGAATATAATGGGCGAATCTAGCGGGAAACTGAAATGATTGATGGAAGAACGAAGGGCTGAGCAACGCAAGCAGGATCGAGGAAACAGCTCGACGAACAAAAGGGTTGAGAGGAAGTAGTTATGCTTGTGTACTGGGCTAGGTGGACACCTACGATGCTCGAACGCAGTTAACTCGAATGCTTCCGATAATAGTGATAGTGCTGGGAGTCATCACCCGGTTGCTCCAGTTAATGAGTTTTCCAGCTTTTCCTGCCAACAGACATTTGTCATCGTTCGACTTGTACCGGGCAATTTTTATCACGACTCTCGGTTCACAGACCAGGGAAATTCCAGTCTGATATCATCCTCTAGTTAACGATTCAGATATAGCAGTTCTGTGCAATTATCAATTTCTATAAATGTCGTTTCGATTTTAGGATATTAAAAAATTACAAATAAAACTGAAATAATTGTATCGCTAACAATCAAATCTAAATTTACACGCGTTATATTTCTTGGCTGAGGTCCAGAGTTTAATTGCGAACTTTTCGAACTTATAATCTTAAAGGTTTTTGCAAGAGCATCGGCGGTCTTGCCAACTCCCGCGTGATATTCAAATCGCGTCCCCTTGTACCTACTATATGTTCGACTTTGCAATTATTCTATTTCGAAATCGAGCTCGGCTGCATCAGATAAGCATATCTGCACCGGTGATCTATGAACGAACGTTATCAACGTGGAATAATTTTCCCACGTAATAAATTTATGGTGTCCGAGCTATTTGTATCAATAACTATGCGTCATAATGTATCACCGTTATGGGATCACAGTTCCAGCCGATAAGGCTTCTTACACTTCGTTCCAAATTTTCTTTGCTTCCTTCAAACGCTTCTCTGTTTACCAATACTGCGTGCGTACATAGATATTTACTTTTAACCAAATTTCATGTATATATACATAGAAATGTATATACATATAAATTTCATATACTTCCTTAATGAATACAGTAAGGATACGTATTTCGTGGGTGTAACGGCGTGGTGAAACCATCGATGGAATATGCAATCCTGTTTCCGTTCAATATTCAGGAAGCTGGTCGCGCCACAAACGGGTCAAACTAATCACTCATTGATTCGCGTTAGCATAACGATTCTATACGTTTCACAGCGATGGCCGATTAGCAGATTTGTCATGCGACCGGAGTGCACGGTCTCGCGAAGACCCCATTAGAGGCCTCGGTTAGACAATGGCCGTATGCAAAGACGGAGCTAGACTCCGCTAAGTGAACGCCGGTCTGATCAATGAGAATCCTATATTTCGGGGAAACAGTACGTCATCCTGTGAAACTCTGTGCGTGACACCGTCCTTTCCAGTTTGAAGTGGATTAATGCACGACACACGGGACTGATGTTACCGCGCCTGCAACAAGACCGGCATTACACCGTGTACTATTAGCCTAGTGCACTGGAGGCTAAAATTTATGGACGCCTTGAAAAAGGTTACTTTCATGGCTTGGTTAACCGTTCGAAATCGCACAAGTGGCTTGGAATTACTTCGGACATTGTTGCAACGTTATTAGCGTTAAGTTACGCGGAGTGTAGTTTAGTAGCTTAATTGTTATTTAAGGTCCCCGCACCTTAATTTTCGAAATACTTAGGTAATTGTTTCTGCGCATTAATCCGGCAGACAATTTTCTGTAAGATTGCGAGGCGCGTCTCGTGTTTCCCTATGGCAAAACTGATCGTCGTGGAATTTTATTATGTCTCGCGGAAGGCATTTCATTTGATCTCTTCATAATTTTATATATCGCCCGAGCTATAAGAGAACGACCGATTAAACGGGATCGCAAGTCGTCGGGATATTTAGCAGCCAGCTTAATCGTTCGCGAGATATTTATTAAAAGGGTAATATTCAGCGGTACGGTGGAAAAATGCTGCTAATGGTTATCGTTGGTGATATACGGAGGAAAAGTGTAATAAGCCAGATATATTTGACAGAGTTACGAGCGCGTGAGGAAAGCATGGTAAACGTTTTACATTGCTTTTATATTACGTAGCAGCGCAATGTGCACGTACATACGTGTCGCGTAAGAAATCGCACTACTTACATTCGGCCCGATATAATCCTTTGATACGCGGCAAATATCAACTTATTTATCGAACTTGTGTCACGAGAACCCTACGGGCAACGTTCATTGCTAAATCCGTGAAATTTTGCCTGCTGAGGTGGCCCTAGGAGTCGTACAAATTTTCGAAATTTCTTAAGAATTATCTCCTCTTAAATATTGCATCGATTATTCTTGTCATATTCCTTCTGAGCGAATCAAATTTCTTCGCACTTGCTATAGGTAATTTATTTATCAACAAATGTAATCAGATTTATATAAAGTAAAAAAAATACCGAGTTACAATTTATTCAAAGACGAATCCCTCGGATCTTTGTATCCAATGAAATCGCTGATTCACGTTACGATCATTATGCCACGCTCGTGAGGACTCGTTTTACTTGGGCTAACATTTTTGCGCGCGAGGACGTTCTAAATTCATTGCAGCGTGTATCGTTCCACGGCGTACCAATTAAATGTCCAATTTCTAATGAAAAATTTTCATATCGAAGGCACAGGAATTGGAACATATTTTTAATCGCCGGCCTGATTTACACCCGCCATCAGCGTCGTATTATGTTTTTACCATTTAGCCGGAGAATTGAAATACGAAGGACAGGTACGCCGAGGTGGAGACTCGACGGACATTAAACAAATACGATCGTATGGTGCAACGATGCAAAGTAGAATGCATGTTGATTTTCAGCTTTTGCGTCAGGGGATCGCTTGTTTGCGCGGCCCGCGCACGCAATACGCCTGTGTGACACTAACCCGAGGCGATTTACATTGCCAGTATAGAATGGGAGCAAACAATGTGTATAGCATAATTTTGAAATAGAGAGACAATGCAGGTGAGACTGCTCAAGGGATGGAGATAAAAGTTAACTTCACAATTTTCTCTTTATATCAATTTATCTGACGCTTGGCGTCCGACGGGGTAGAAGTCATATTATTAAACCTTTCTTTCATTGGAACGAATAAACCTCCCCTACAATTAACATAATAGATGAAACGCGTTCTCGTAACAGGGAAAGCTTCACTTCCGCAAATTACCCCGCGCTGCATTCGTCGCAAATCCATCCCGATAATGGCGTCGATTGTTCCCATTTAAACAGCAATCTGCATTAAGTTCGCCGGTAGAGTGCGCGTTTCGAAACGCAGATTACGCCGTTTAACGCAGCGGTACCGTGAAATTACGAGGAAAAACGTTTTCAGCCCCGTCTTATGTATGTATATCGCTTCGTGCGCCAGGTGTATTTCGTGATCCTGCCCCGTGAACGTATACACTGAAGCATTCAGGAACAAATACTAACCGTGAAACCAACACATCGGTACATTTACCAGCGTCTATGTATAAATTCGCGGAAGCGTGGTTGGGTTGCGCGGTTTGCCGGGAACGCCCTGTAACTCTGATCTGGAATTTCGGCTCTTGATTCTTTTATTCGATCCAAGCCAGCATGCCGCTGTCTTTACTGGCTCGTTTGAACATCGCGGGTAATGTCCCGCTCTTTCCCTCCTTCTTTATGTATCATTGTTGAGATAGAGGGAGGGAGAGACAGACGGATGGTGTCCGTTGAATAAGGGTAGAGACTTAACGTTGCGTTAGTTTAGCAGTTGTTGCTGTTCGAGGGCTGTAGACGAGAGAAGCATAGTCATGACTTTTGCTCTCTCGGTACTTGAAAGTGGTAATACAAGGGGTGGTTACGGTTCCTGACTCGACTGCGGCGGGTACGTGCATGAATATTTTATAAAAATGCATGCTTCAAAGAACCTAGTCATCCCCTATTCACGGTTGCTCGAATTTGCAGTCGCATACGGTACACGTACCACCGAGTCGTTTGCTTGTTTTAGAACTAGCGTGCATTGTGTGTTCTCCTGGAGCGTTATTATCATTGCCGGTTCGATGGGTATGGTAATTCCGTAGTTAGGTATAGAGTATAGAGGATTGTAATTGTATATCGGAGTAATTATAATTTTATTTCCCGCGTTTAAACAAGATTATAGTTGTGATAATTTGCGAGGGAGCGATCTATAAATAAACACCTGTAAATATTATGTAGGATAGTGCGAAACAATACTTGCAAAAAAAGAGAAAATGGAACAAAAATAGAAAACGGGACAAAGTTTCCCAACTTTCGTTACAACTGGAAACTTCTAAACGTATAAAACCGATAACGAAGCGACTCGTAACAGCCGTTCACGTTATTTCCAGGAACTTTCTGCGAAACGCGACTGAAATTTCTTCTCGCGATCATGAGTTCGCGATACCTGATTGCGAGAGTAAACGGCTCGGTGAAACTCCTCTCGTTAATCACGAATTCTTTTTATCTGGATAGCGGAGCCCGCGTGAAAACGTTGCGCAAAAGGGCCAAACGTTTCAGAATGACGAGAGATTTATTCTTACGCGTTGCCTTCGATACGTCACACGACTTAATCGTAAATTGTTCCGACCACGGAGTCTTTCAACGCCACTCAGACAGGACATTTATTTTCCCAGCTGTCCCGCTCATGATTTATGATCGCGAATCGGTTCCATCGATTTCTTTTCCCGCGATGGCGCATCAGCGAAGTCTTTCCATCGCCATTACCCGCAGTTCCCTCTGCTCGCCAATCTAATGCCACCGTTGAAAACAAGATTTCGCGGATCCTGCAACGAAGTTGCTCCGCATTCTGAGCAGCGAAACGCTTCTCTGTTTATTCCGTTGCAATACAACGTCTCCCGTGTTTTCCCGCTGAACGAAGGGAAAATAGAAGAATACAGATCACGGTGTGTAAAATTAAACCACACATTTCCCTTTAAAATTGTTTTTTCAAGGAAATTGCAGATGCTTCGCGTAACCAATTCGAGTTCCATGTTTATCATTTCATCTTGCGAAGCTACAGAGATGTTTGCCCCGTTCTTTTCCCAGCCTGGATCTGCACAACGTGATAAATCGTCCAACGTGTACCCGTCCTTCGTGCTAGAATCTGTGCTACACAGCTGGTCGAGTAAACTCGTCACAAATACGAGTGTCCACGGGCATACTCGTACAGCTCACGTCGAAACCGGTCCTGTTCGTGTTTGCGCGAAATCTCGACTAGCTATCCGTGGAGTTCTAGAAAAATAAGGTGCTCGTAGGTAGCAATCCCGCAGAAAGGAAATTGAAGGGAAAGGTGTAGAAGCGTAACGAGGTTCTGGAGCGATCATCCAAGTCGGTGGAAGTTCATTTACAAAAATTTGATTGCCTCGCGTCCGCGTATTGCCTTCTTCCATCCTCCTCCACGCGCGTGTTTCAGCGATTATTAAATTCCCTTTATTCATTTCCTACGCCTCTATCCCCCCCGAACAATGCTACACACGGTGGTTCCCTGAACTGAGAACAAGTTTTGTTAACGCGGCGCAAAAAAAAAAACTTCACTGAAAAAGAACTAAGAATCGTACACCTCTGTTAATTAAATTTGTAATACAAATTCCATTTAGCATTTCTCAAAGAAGCAAACGAAATAAGGAGAATCATGCGTTCCGAACCTAAAATAATTTTACGAATATATACACGAATAAACTGGAAAATTTTGGAATGCTTTGCTGGTTGCCCGAAATCCGATCATTCACTTCGAATTTTCCCTTCAGTTGCATCCACATCTTTTCTAGGGAAAAACCTAAGGAAAATAAAGCAGCGGTAGCAACCGTTTCCCTGCTAAATGAGATTCTGATACAGCGATCGGATCGCTGCGGCTTGGCTCTGTGGTGCTTCGATAAGGGGTGGGGTTGGTGGCGATGGTAGGGGCTTGATTTATCGGAAATTAATATGCTACGCTACCAAGGTAGGGTGAAAACACCTCGCCACGTTCGCTTGAAGGATGCAACGAGGCTGGAAACGGGGGTAGCGGCGGCATGAGAATTTAAAATAGATTTTCCCGGGCAAGGAACATCCTCGGCGCTCCTTCCTAGGCTTATCGGCTCTAAGAAGCTACGTAACGAAGCGTGGATGGGGCTGGCTCAAGCATATTAATGCTGCTCGAGAATCGAGCTAGAGAACTAGCTCTGGACTCGAGGGACGGAAGGGCTTCTGAATTGCGGAGATAGAGAGCCGTGCTCTAAGATTCGCCACGTCCCCGAACAAATTCGGGAAATGAAACAGAGGCTGCCCCGAGTGATCTTGACTTATGGTTTCGCCCGAACGCTATGGGGATTATTTAGATAACGAGCACGTTTCTGGGGGATCGATGAAACGGTCAAATTTGCCAGAAATTTTTTAGTTGTCCCGCAGTTTCCCGCAAATTTACAACGCGTGGATAGTTAATGCTTGTTGTTGGAGCATGTTAGATTAATCTACTTGTAGGCATAGGATGTGTAGGCTAATGCATAAACAATGTACCATTTATCCGCGTTGAAGCTCGTTTCCGACTGTGAGTCCCGCTAATATTATATGCGCTGCAAAGTTTTGGAATTAACACCGTGCAAAGTACGGGCTGGCAGCGCTTTAAACATCGTTCTCACTGTTACATATTTTGTAGAAACACTCAAACATGCATCATGTTTCGCAACAAGTATTTTTGTTTTACACCATACACGTTTACATAATTCGTTGCCTTTATTAATGAATAATTTCGTTGCTTATTTCAGGAGTTCCATGGAATAACGAAGCAACGATGAGCAGTATGAAGTTTATTCGCGTAATCCTGGCACTCCTAGGAGGCACACACGTCCTCTGTGCACAGCCTTCCGCATCTCCGACGGTGAAAAGCGCCGGTGAGTCTCTATTTGCAATATTTAAACATATAAAGCGCATCGAGCATAGCAAGGGTCTGTGGAATTATCTACACCACTCGAACAATCATCGACGCGCACGCACGTATAAAACAACCTATAAAACATAAAACAGAATGCTTAACAATTATACCGCTCGTTCGAGCGTTATTTCTATGGGAAGCGGGGTCAGACGTATCCACTTTTCGAACAGATGCAACCTCTCAAGACGTTATATCGCGGAATGATCGGAATCAAGATCATCAACCCTTTAATGAAACGTTTGGCCATGCTGTCAGTAGATATGTGGGTCAACGTATAACGAATAGAGAAAGATGCCTCGGTACTCCGACGCATTTCCACTCCAGATCCTCTCACGAGAACCGTGTATTGTACATCGATTTTTCCTTTAAACCTTATTTTAATATTTTCATGGCAAAATCTGTTCGATTTATCGTTTATTTAAACGTAAGGACGAATGTTCCGATATATTAATCCAGAATGCATCGATAATGCAGAACAAAAATTCGTGGAAATTCATGCTTTATCGTAGCCCAGGAAAGACATGCGATACACGCGAGAAAGCTCGAGGGCTCGTATCGTTTAAATACTCGCGGTTAGATAGCGATGAATGGTAACGGCGCTGTCGGGTTTCTATGTAATTAATGACTATCTATCCTCTTCGTAATTATGAAGCCATGGGAGGGCGGTAATGAAATCTCTACAAGCATCAGCTCGCGCGGAAACGAGGCGGTATACGAATGAGTCCGCCAAGGAGGCTGACGAGCGTTGTATACGCATTGTAACGACGTAATTATACGCCTTCGTTTGACGTCTGTCATCGGACTCGACAGCTTATATAGTAACAGAGGTATGTCATGTTATTAAATTTCCATTTTTCCATTCTGCTTCGTAAATTAAAGAAATGTCCTGTTTCACCGGGGAATCAACAGCGAAGCGCTTTGAATAATCATATTATTTGGCTAACCCTTTATTTGGTTTAGTTGTGGTGAACAGTTTTTTTATTCGTCTAGGTGTAGAGTGGTTGAACGAATTGTAATACAATTTTAATGATAATAATAATAATACTTTTCTAAGAAATTCTTCTTGGATAATTCTTTCCTTTACGAAAACAGCACGATCGAGCGTATTATTACACGAATCTGTCGAATAAAAAGTAATATTGCCGGTAAAGTGTGTGTAATTTATCGTGTAATATTCGTAGAAACGACACAAGAATTTCTCTGGTCGGTGGAATAGAAAGGGGAATGCGATAAATTCAATTCCCATATTCGTCATCGCGTTTAATGGACGAAATTCCACGGCGTGTTTCGAGCTTCCGTTTCATTGAAAACCGATATCGATGCATGACCCCGAACAGACAGGCCCGAACTGTTCTGTACTGTGTACCAACATCGACTTTCTGTTAAGGTCCTCCAGCTACGTCTACTTATTCGAGTGCCACTTACGCCTTGATTACGTTCGAACGCAAAAAAAGTACCAATATCCCGAGCATTCGCCGCTCTCTTACAGTTTCTTTAACTACGAGACAAGCGTTCCTCCAAAACAGCATGCTCGTTGAATCACTGAGAAATTAAAAACACTTTCCTATTTCTATTAACGAATTCATTCAGCAGTGCTTAAATGTTATTTGTTATTTCACAGTTCGTATATCGTGCTCAAATATTAATCTCGTAACAATATCACAAATTGCAACAGCATCGAGACATTTCGTTTCACCCTCCTTATCGAAATATCGCTTACGCCAAAGTTTCCCACCAGCCTGAAGATCCTTTGATAGAGACGGATCGTTTAAGCAAACGATTCGACGCTCGATTTATCAAATCGCCGATGGCTGCGTCGTCAGATATTATTACGACACTCTTTTCTTCCCCGCCGTTCCCCAATTCCATAGAAATCGTTTTGTATCCCCATTTTTTTGCCAACGATTATACACGATGGCGGGCATAATGCGGCTCGCGACCCCGATATCATTCGGTGTACACCGTGTAAGGGGAGACGATCCCCTGTAGCAATCCTGGGCCACGGTAAAAACTAAGATTGCTATGCAATGCAATCAGCGGGGTGCCAGGGTTCTTTCAGATTAAAACACAGTTCCGGATTACCGGTCGAAACTATTGTTTTGCCAAGAGCAGTGCCCGGGCAGATTGCGCGAGCGTGTCGCGAACGACGCGGCAAAAAGTTTACGGTATGCAGCACGTTGTTCGAAATGAGTCCAGTTTTGAAGAAAATTCTGTGGTCGGCGCCAGTGATGCACGCCGTTAACAGAAACGTTCATTGTGCGACGCATTCGTGGCTTATTTGCGAACGCGACGGTTGTGCATGAACTGTATCGGACATTTGCATACCTCGCGAGCATTTTTACAAGGGTCGCGAAATCGTGGACGGGATCGTTCCCGCGAAACAACACGTTCGCCACCACTTGTTGAAGCGATGATAATATTAGTTCTACGGTTATTCGCGCCGGCAACCGTACTGTTCATAAAACACATTTACCTACAGGCTCGGTCGAGGGTACGGTTCCCATTGTTTCCTATCATTATCATTGCATTGAATGCTTAAACGTATATATACATTTTTTGTCCAAGCTTCGACGGGCAGATTTTGTTAAATTTTCCAATCGCAGCGGAATTGTTACAATTTGCAAGACCTTCACCACCCAGAGTTCGGCGATGATATATATTTCTCTACAAAAGAGAGCACTTGTTTCGTAAGATCTTAACTTTTGTAAAACCGACACATTCTGGCTAATTATTATTCGCAACGATTCTTGAAAAATAATGTTCACTATGTGACGAGGTACTGGCCAAGAGTTAATAAGCCTGAAGTGCATTTTTTTTCAAAACGGATTCGTGACCGAGATCGTCGGGGTTCTATGAAAATGTGTCGCCAGTGACGGCGTCACGACACTCGTACGCGAAAATTGAAGTGCATACGAACAGCTGAAGTTTCTAGACTACTCGTTAAGTTTATTCCGTTTTCGGACTGAACCCTCCACGAGAAACGGAATTCCCTTCGAAATTGTGGCGCGTCTGCTCTGCTTGAAATTTTATTACTTGCCTCACCACCTACCCTCCCCACACCCCTGTCCCTCCCCAACCCGCGTACAACAGGATCGAATTAATGGTTATTTTATTCATACGAGGCGGTCTGCTTCCTTTTATTCTGGTTATATTTCGTACTCCGATTGTCCGCGGCAGAAATGCATGATTAATCGTTTCGGTTCTTATCTGCGACGAGACTGATTCAAACGATGACGGAAAAATCGTCGGTATTTTCTTTCATTCAATTTTCGCTCCGGGCTCGTTCATTATCCGCCGGCGAAATGCGTCGTAAATAACATTTTTATCTTGCAAAGAAGTATATTAGCACGAACAATAAAAAGCTTCATTAAGACATCTCCGGATTATTACAGACTTTTGTCTGTATAATTCTTGATACTCCGTTTTCGTTTCAAGGAAATAACATTCCTTTAAAAATTTATATATCGTCCGAAAAAAAATATTTCTATTATCCCGCTTATTTTCATACACTGTTTTACACTTCTTATATCGTATAATTCACCTGCATTACCCGACGAAACGAAGTCTCTGTAAACGCTCGAAGTGTTCTTTGATTAAACGAATAAATAGATGATTCTGCGTGAGATCCTGATGCATGCGCAAACGACCACAAATTAATCGCGTCGCGTTTCGCTAACGCGTTAAACGTAAATATAATTAGACGGGAAAGTTTGATGGTCGTGAGTGTGCGAAAAGACGGAATGTACTCAATGGCCAGATCGAGAGATGGCCAGAGGCAGGGTGTAGGCTAATGCATAAACAATGCGCCGTTTATTCCTGTTGGGGATGCAAGCTCAATGAATAATAAACTACCCTACAGACACGCGAATAGATAGACCGAGTCTGCTACGGAGCACACCGTTCCTCTGGTGGGAGGATTATCGACGAAAAAGTGTCGTCGCTCTGCACGATGACCCCAACAGGGTGTGAATATTATTGCTTTCAAGATTTCACCCTCTACACGCGCCATTTAACCTACGAGACCGGCAGCTATACCATTCCGCCGATAAATTTGATGAGAATTCGTGTGGGGAGCATGAAGATGCGTAGAATTCAGCCCAATAATAGGCGAAGATGAGAATGGTCGTCGTATCGATCAAGAATTTATGAGGGGTTGATTTACGTTACGTCACGGATTTTTAGGGCAGTCCAGCGCATTCCCGGAAATAAATATTCCACATCGAATAAGTGTTCAGTAGGGCAGATAAAGTTTATATTCCAGCGAAAAAGAATTAAATGTTGGTACATTCCAAAATATCCTCGAGAACAAAATTGAAGTATCTCTAAATTTTGACCGAAAAATGGTCGAACTTTGAACCATTGTAAGTTCGGAAAAAAAATCGTACATCAATCTTTAAGCGGTCATTGTGAAGGGGAGACTTCAATCTTCCAGTCTGTGGTGATTAGAGTGGCGATACAAATTTTTTAAACACCGTAGAGACCTCTGATTTCGAACAATTTTCGTAGAATAAAATTACACCCAGTTTACCACTTCGTTTCCTGATATAAAAGGGTTTTCGTAAAAATTCAGTTAAGTGATGTGAAAGTAGAGGTTTCACCCTTTGAAATGAACTCGGGTAGAATATTGTACAATTTTTTTCACCAAGTTACAGTACTTCAAATATCGACAACTTTTCGGTCAGAATTTAACGATCCTTTTCTTCCCAAGTGTAGAATGGCAAAGGAAAATTGACCTATAAAGTACTTGCGATTTAAACTCTGAAAACATTTCAAAAGGTATTGCCTCACAATTACGTTTACTTTGTTACCGTTCTTCCGATTTATTCACGGTACGTTTTCTTTGTCTACTTCAATGCGGTTGTTTATATGAAATTGTAAAATGTGCGGGTTGAATAGCAGAGAAAGGCTTCATTAACATTTTACTGCTGGTATAATCAAATGCCGCTGATACGTCAGCCTCCTTCACGTCTACTGAACAAATAACGGTTTTAAAATTTTTGCCCTGAAAGAATCGTTTTGTATTTCTCTCAGGCAATGGACCTTCATTCTTGTACTTAAAGAAGCGGCCTGGACAGGATATTCTACCAAACACTTTTTTTCTGTCACGAAGAAACAATTTACCCAGCGTAGAGAAACAAAAGGAAAATAAAGTAACACCCGCCAGGTTACTCGCCCGACAGATCGTTTAAGTGTTTGAATCGTTCGAGGCAAACGGTGTTTGCAAAGTTTTACAAAAATTCACTATCTTCGCGAGGAGATTGCAAAGGGTTGAACGGTTTAATTGTGTAACACTGGCGAATTATGAGTAATAAATCGCACCAGAACGCGATAACGCGGATAATTAAAACAGTTCGAGCTTTTAAATTTTCGGCAATTCTAATTTCATTAATTCCTTCTTTTTTTTTCTATTGCCATTAAAATATTCCGTGGTTCACCGTAACTGTTACCGGTAAATTACGTTGCGGTTCCGTTCAGAAAAATTTACTGCCGTTTAACGTCGCTTTAGCGTTCCTTGGCCCGCGTTAAGTTCACGTTCTCCGCTGTCACCCCTCTCTGGCTTTCTGCTGGCTCGCAAAACAATTTCAATTTGCCAGCCACACGCGGACACCCCGGTAAAAAGCGTGCACGCTTAATTTCGCGGGGGCGCCGCGCGATATCTCGTACTCGCTGGAACTGCATGGAACAGCATCCGATGCACGTAATGCGCCCTCCATCAGTACAGTTTCCGGTCAAGTCGGCACCGCCTTCCGCGAGCAAAAAGCTGCGAACTCAGGTTGGAACAGGTGATGATCACTTTGACCAAAATATTCTACTGGGATTAAAGGTTGTTTCATCTGGTTATCTGGATTGAACGAGGACTACGGATACGTGTGTTGCAAAAAATGTTAAATAAAAAATCTCCCCTACATTCCAGCCACTCGTGTATGATTTTCTAGACGGAGCACGGGTAGTCGTTAAAGAAGCACACCGTAGTCGTTAGCAAGTGTATACAATTTGTGTTGCAGCCAGCACTCTGCACAGTAGATGTACAAATTTCGTCGAGCAAAATTCTCAGGCAGCGCATTAAACGTTACAGTATATTCCAGCTAATTAGTTTATGCAATATTAATAATTCACGAAAGTAGCGAGCGTCTCGCGAGAGGGAAGATCCAGTGTAGCAACAAACAGTGGGCCAGCCACCAGAGATAACAGTCCAATTAAACATTAACGGGGCAAGTTGAACGAAATATGCGGGCAGATCTCGTTGTTTAATTCGATTGAAAGTTAGCGGTACACGCGGAGGATGCACGGAGCTTGTCCAGGAATAGACTTAACGCGTTCAAGCCAAATTAGATAAGCCGTGGAACGAGCGTGTGGAACTTAGAACGGTGACAAACGAAACTGGGCTAAGGCAGAAGGATGGAATAAGAATGCGCGGTGGATAGGTTGACGCAAGACGGCGAAAGGAGAAAGGATTAAAAACGAAGGAGGCGAAGGAAAAAGGAGAGTAAGAATAGAGAAGAACGAGAGTGAGCTGGCGGAAAGGGTTCCCTTTAACCCGATAAAACGTGATCCTCGCTTTATCAAGTTAACGTAATCCACTTATTTTCAACCGGCAACGAGGTGGGCTTGGAGGGTGCTGGATGAAGAACGGCCGTGGAATAGCGAGTATGGGGCGAGATTATGCAGGTGTAAAGCCCGCAGCAGGAAATACTGCCTTTTAAATTAATTTCAGGGAACGCTCGTCGTCGTACATAGAGGCGACGAGCTGTTTGTCCCTTCGTCGTGTAATGCTACAGGCAACTCTCTCCTCTTGCACCCCTTTTCTCTCTGCACCTGTATCTCCCACTCTCTTTCCCCATTGGTTTGTAACTCGCCCGCACCTCGCACAGGTTTGCCCACGCCTTCGTCTATATCACATCCTGCCGGTTGGACCGATTCCAATTGCGAATTGAACCGTTCGTAACTGTTGAACGTGAATTATGGCGTTTATTTATTCTGCCCTGTCCCTCGTGCCATTCCCCGTTGGCCATCCTGTTCGCGGCCATCCATCCTACAACGCCCACGAAATCAGTGCTTCGCGGGCTATGGCGCGATTGTGTAACGACGTCGATTTCCCTTGATTATAATCGAATCGGTCATTGGAGGATCGTTGTGTACGCCAGCGTTGTAGCATAGATTGAAAATGATAGAAATGAATAATTATTTTTAACGCGCCGCCCCGCTCGGATTGCCCCCCGCCGATCAGACTTAATTACTCGTTACCGTTCTTACAGACACACCGGACAAAAGGTTTTATTTGTTTCACCTTCGTTGCTCCGTGAAAACCGAAACGACACGTCGCAGTTCGAAATTCTAGTCCGCCACCGGCAAGGGACGGTCGAACAAGAGCGTGTACAATATTTCCGACGTTTTCCAACGGGTCAGCTCGTATCGAGAAACGTACGGACGTATATGCGCAAACACTCGCAATCTTCATTACTGTGCCATCGCCATTATTCCGTATCAGAGCATCGGCGGTCCGTGGCGGGCAAAGTTTTAGACGTTGTCTGAGTAGTTTATGAATACCACGGCGCCGGGCCGAGATGATTGTGGCCGTGGTAGATGACTGGGATCGCCGAGATGCCGGTGAGAACGGAGGGGTGGTACCATTGGACGTTTATCAACCCTCTGTCGCTGACAAGCGCGCATACAAGCCGGGAATATATACAGAGTCGAGGCCTCGTTGCTCTCGAGACACTCTGCCCCTGTTCCTCTTTCACTCTCTTCTACAGCAACGTCACCGTGCGGCGTTATAACTCAAACGCGGAGACCCCTTTGACTGGTACTGGGACAGTAGATATTACTTTTATACACGTGATACCGCATCAGTTCGCCCGAGACAAAGGCGGGGAATATACGACGTTGCGGAACGACAGGTCGCGGCGATTGTTAAACGTACGCTTCAATTTCGCAGGAGTGGCAGTAATTTTCTACTACCCCCCTTCATCATCGCTACCTCGTTTCACCCTAGCCATGGCATTCATTTTATTTCTTTTTGCTTTTCTCTATTAATTTCCTGGCTCGCTAGCCCTCGTGGAATTCTCACGATAGAGGGTCGAACGATGAACTTCGCGAAGGAATTAAGTTTGTTCCGTGGTGTTTCTCCTTTCGATCTGCTCTCTTTTGCTATGCTTCTTTTTGGACCACCTTTGGTTGCTTTGAGAATAAAGCGTGGATAATAGTGTGGAATGAGTTGTGACGTATTACGATGCATATTATAAATTGCCGGGATGGCAGTATATCGTGCGGCGATTCTGCGTTGGAAATTAATTCACGTTCAAAGCGGTTACTAAAATATTCTGGTCGAGGTTTCGCGTTTTACGCGGCGTAGCTACGGCGAGAGACATGACTGATCGTGGCAGGGGGTGTCATTTTAACGCCGCATGGCGAGACGGAAGGACTTTGACTAATGATATTGCCGCAACGACTTATTTGTTATCGAAATTGCCTATTACTTACTGTATTGGACAATATGTCTACCGTCTTGTCGCTATCGTCACTACCTACGGAAGCACGAACTTCCCCCAAGGCTTCCTATCGATTATTGCGTGCAATATTTGCCCGTACAGAAGCGACTCAGCTTCTATTGTTATGAACTGTCTTTATAAACATTAAATCGAATCTGGACAGTTCACGATCGTTTTTCCCACTGCTTGCTAAAATAGGAGAATAGCTCCGCAATTACACTGACTAGTATATGTAAATAGCAAACGCTTTGGGACGTTGACAATCAGCATGATAACATAGCGACGTAATTTATAAGACGAACGCTTAACTATTTCGGTAGTGATAAGACACGAAAGCAATCAGCTGATCGACTAATCAGCGACTTGTTACCTTTATTCAGTAGTACCGGCAACATTGTATCTCATTTAGATAGTCGTATCAGTCAGAGAAATTACAAATGCTTTAGCAGCAGATAAAGGGTATTAAAAAATAATGTTAATCAAATGTGCGTCGCGTTCCATATAGCTTGCTCGTGATGGTGCAAGAATATTTATAGAATGATCGTGTTTGTCGAGATCTCTGCTGGCCTTCGAGGGATGATGATGTAGCAAAATGGTTTCTGATGCGCAGAAACAACGATGTTTCAAAGTGGCTTCCGGGTGACAGATATATAAAATCGAATTGGCCAGGGGACGCCTGAACACGCGTATTACAGATTCCAATCATTGGGCAATTAATTATGATCGTTTGACTTGCGTTATATCAGTACACGCATCGTCTTTCGCAATAGATGTGCCCACGGACAAATACAAGTTTGCTTTAATTGCAAGGTGAAATCCATGCCCCAGATATTGGTAGATAATAATTAGCTTTCAGAGTTAATCGCGTTGTCTATGACGCTTGCCCTGGTACTCGTGCAATCCATCCGGTTTCACACGTTCCGTTGCAATAGCTGTGGGCATACTCGACCGGCAGAGAGTTCAATAACTCGATAGATAAATCATCGATATTCGATGATTCGCAAGGCCGAGCATTCTCTTTAATACCCTGGGACGATTGCCGTTTGCGGCTACCATTAAAGTAATTACAGAAAGCTTGGGTTCAATGATTATAGTAGCGAACAGCCCGCGTCGATATTTCTAACCGGGCAGCATCCAGGGAACTAGAAAATAACTGGAACAATCTTGTCGTTATTATGTAACGCAGAGGCCACGAAGTGACAGGCTTTGCTTTGATACAGAATTACCAAGGCATTCCCTGCTCGCTGCGCAGATCTACGAATATCAAATACAGGTTCATTTGAAATAAGTGATTTGCAATTGCACAGTACAATTGACTGTGAATTGTACAAATCATCCTTTGAATCAAGCTCGTTACCAGGCTGCTTGGGCAAGTGTATCGCATGTCTCCGTATGAAATCAATATGTGAAACGCCCGTAGCCGTGTTTGATACGAATACTTGCCCGAGCATGCGTGTCATCCCCCAATATGTTGCACCGAATTTAATCGTTCACGAAATTTCGGCTGACGCAAACGTGAAACACGCATGGAAACATAGTATTCGTGCAATTCTTTCGGAATTAATTTTAGTAAATATTGAAGCCAGTACATTTCCCCTCCCCGTCAGTTTATAATCATTTTAATATCACGACGACTATGATTGCGGTACAATTTACGAAACGTTATCGATCGATCTAAAATAGATAGGCAGCGCACGATATTTTTCCACGCCGTAAATTGAAGGAATTCTAACGAAAATTAAAAGTAATTATCGTCCGGCGGCAAGAGTGTACCGTATATTTTTTTCCATTCCAGCTTCCGTTCTCCGCGTCCACAGATTTGCCTGTCAGTCCACCGACACGACTGTGGAGGTGCAATTAATCCATAAAATAGGTATGCGCGGTGTGCAACGCATGTTCAACAGCAATTCCATCGTCCAAGCTCTCTTTGTTTGCACCGAAACGGTCATGCGGTATGCACGAGGAAACGTGACACGGACATTTATTCAAAACACCACGACACGTTCCGTTTGCATGTCGCGAAAGTGCGATTCGCTCCTAAATCTTTCTCCGTTGCGCCCTGTGAAGATTTACGCGTGTAGCACAATGACTGCTTCAATGACAACATGAATAATAGGAGGAAAAGGAAAAAAGGGACAGAGTTCATTGAAGAACTCAGCCATAAATTGGACCAGGTCACGAGTTACCTTTTTTTTTCTCTCTCTTTGTTAGGGTGCAGAGTGACAATGAATAACCAAGATGGATACCATTCGTTCATTTTATTTATTTATCTTTGTTTCTTTTATATTCAACGTGAAACAATGTTTGTGTTATTTCATCACTTGCTATGTTAACTATTCGTGCACGAGCGACAAGAACTCGTCTTATCTTACAACTAATACCTTGCCAACTCCGTATAATGGGCGATTCGTCGAGTAATCCTACAAATTTGTATTGCTTAATTTGTACTATCGACTTACATCAAATAATATCCCCTAGACTCTCCGTTGCAACATTAAATCTACCTTACATCGCGCACAGAAGCACGATGAACTTTGGTCGCAGGTATTACTAAACCAGTACTCGTTGTACAGTCGAAATATAATTTTAATACGCAGCTAATCACGATTCCACAGCCTACAAAAATAGACCTAAATACGTCACGCAGGTAACCAACCCCCCGTTCAATACCACCCCAAGTCGGAACTTCAGCGAAGAAGTGTCAATTACTAATTCCTCAATCGAACAATCCTAATTCGTCGTACTTCGGTATTCGTTTGCTCATTATTCTTTTATATAACGGACTTTTAAAACCAGGAGCATCAATTGTGCCTTCGGTGCCATTTTGGGGCATCAATTCGTCGATATCCTTCACCTCGCTTTTATCCGTGACAATTATAGGCAAAACAGTCATCGACGATATCATTCCGTATGCTGCTCGTTCTTTCAACATTTTCTTTAATTCTGCCATAGTTGGTGGCCGTGTACCGCAGCCAAGTCGCTTCATGGTTGTCGTCAAGGTTTGCAGGTACTCTTCCAGTATAGCTGAGGTGTGGTTCTCACTAATTTCTATGCTCGGACTGGTAGAGAGGAAGTAGAGCAGGTCGACTGCAGGTGAAGTGTAGATACATAGTTGAAAATCCACCTGCAATGTCAATTGAATTTCGATCGATCTGAAGTAGCGAGAATTGAATTGGAAATGAAATCTGTGCAGTTCGACAGGGTGGGAAAGAAGTGTGAGAGATTTGTGTTTAGGAAATCGTCACACTCGAGAGTTTGTGCGACGGCTCTCGACTGAATAGACAGGTGGGGAATGCGCCTAAACGCGATCGAATTGGACTTATTGCATTATTCATAAATTCACCGGGTCCCAGGCAAATTGACACGGAACCCTATGACGTTCAACCTTTACGATAAATCGGATACTTCTAGAGTTTTATCAAATCAAACGAATTTTTTTTTTTATAAATTGAATACTCACGAAAATGTGCTCGATGGGCTTGTTGTTTTCGTCGTAACGGAACAGCATGTTGTTCACCCAGAAATCACCGTGATTAATTACGTTGAATTCATCGTCCTTGCGTTTGGTAGCAGCCATACCTTTTTCGTACAGGCGTGGAACCAAATTCCGAATTTTCGTAACGTAACTATTGATTACAAAATTCCATGCTCATTCTCGCACTTAATTAATACTGGCAATACGTTTTTAATTTTATTGCAAACTAGTTTCACCTTTTATCCAATTCTGTCCAGGATTCGGCTGCGTCCGCCAAACCCCTGCACGCACCAACGAAGAACGTTGCCATTTCTTCTGGGTAGTCTGCATTGAACATACCCTTTGTGTACATAGTTTTATGCTTCCGTTCCTACACAGTCGCATAATTTATTCACCATTCTGAGTATTCCTTCCCATAAGTTTGCATTAACGATTAATAACATCCGCGAGCTATTTTGATTTGCCACATTTGCTTACTTTTTCACACAAAGCGACTGAACTGGCGTGGAATTTCGCCAATCCTCGAATGGCTAATAAGCAATGATCCCAATCGAGGCCAGCTTGACGGTCGGCCATTCGAAATCCTTGAGGTGCAAGGTCCTCCATGATCAAGCACAATGGTCGTTCCATTCGTACGTAGTAAACTTGTGCACCAAGTCGAGAACCCAACATTTCGTTCATCTTCTTCAAGGTGTCGGTCATCATGGCGATTTCCGTATCGAAGATATTAATTTTCTCGATCTTGAAAAGCATTTCAGAAAAATATGTTGTGAGATATTGGAAATTAAAAATCCACTAATTCCACGACAGACAGACGAAGGTTCTCCAGCAAAGAATTTACCAAATCTTTTCGCAACCCATCTGCCATCGGCTCGAACTTGAATAGGAGCGACTTCTTCCCTTTCAATTCCTGCTGGTCCTGCTTGCGAGTGAAGTCCACCGTGACCCTTATTAGGTCGCTGGTATAGTTATCACCCTTGTTGGTGGCCGGTTTCGAAAATATATCGATTACATGGACCGTAGAGTCCTCCTCGGATAGCCGAAGGATTCTCTCCGCGAAGTCGGTGTTCACCCATATCGGTGTCTCTAGGGCCATTTCTGAAATTGGAATTGGAATTGGAGAATTTCCTCGACAAATCATTGTTCTTCCACGCGCGTCAGGAAACGCGGAAACGATTCTTTACAGTAACTTATTGTTCACGGCGAGATTTATCACGTTTTCCTTTCTCCTCTTCCTTTCCACACTTTCAACCACCACCCATTTCCCTCTTTCTCTATACCCCTGTCCTTTTTCCACTTTCTACGCGGCTGCACGCCCCCCTGCCAAGCATCTACTTCGACTCCCGATATTCACGGAGAAACGTTTCTCGCGTTCGAGATCGCTGTTTCAATTAGAAACGTAATGGAACGAGAAGTCCCCTTTTCATTCCACCTCCACTCGATCCTTCTCGCTTCCTCTTTGGCGGTTTTGAACGCGGTGCAGCACGTTTCACCGTTCGAGATTTCATCGAACGCGATCGAACCGCGGTATTTTAGAGAAACTTACGACCGGTCCCGCTGGAACGCGAACAAAGAAACACGTTTTTTTTATTTTTCGACAACCACGTTCTCCGCGGACGAAAAGTTTTGTGCCAGGAAGTTCGTGGATGTTTCGATAGATTTAAGTTAATGCACGAATGAAACTGTTCAACGTAGCAGCGTGAAATTTATATTTGAATGAAGATTCGTTAATCGTGCGAAATAAACCGCGTGCCGTATTGAGGAGCGATAAGGGAAATCGGGGCCAAGCGATTATATTATTGCTCTTTGATTTCTCTTCAATTTTGTATACAACGTGTACCACGCTGATTTAGGCGGCTAAAAATATCCACTTTGAAATATACTGTAATGACCCGATAAATTGGACTAGGAGAGATTAATGATTCTGTTTAGTTCAGGTCGGTTAGATCGTTGACAGGCCGTGATACATGGCCATTTTATGCGTGCTGAAAGTGTAGTAACGGGGATCGTAATTAGAACGGAAAACAAATTAACTTCGTCTTAACATCACGGTGGACGTATTCGAACACTATTCCCAGTTCTGTCATTGCAGCGTCCCATAGTGTATCCTTATTTCGATGATCGTGGAAAGAAAGTATGTCCAATCTCAACTACATGCTCAGCTGTAAAAACACCTGTCATATCCATGTTCATTATGGTTTCATTAAGCACACTAGGTTCCTATAAATTGTACTATCGTATAGTCTTATTGTATCACAGACGTTTCTGTGATAAAATCTCTGAAATTGTTCACACTGCTCAATCTCGAAGATACACATCTTTGAAGAAAGTAATAAAACACAGAAAACAATCGACCATCATGGCCACTGACCTGCGAACGTTCGAAAAGTGGTTCAAGGAGTATGTGCACGTAACGATCACTACAACACTTTGCCTCCGTCAATGTCTGGTACGGAGTGAGGCATACGGAATCGATGTGTCACGTTTTATACGCACGTCCACACATTATTTATACTCCAATCAGTAGCCCCCAGACCATGGACGTCACCTATCGTTAACACTGATGGATAATAATCTACCGGAATACACAAGCTTCGTTAATTTTCCTCGTTCGCAATGTCCTCATCTGTTCTCGCGTTTTATATGGCGTTCACTAACCCAGTGGCGAGATTATTTAATTTGTAGAAACCGAAGACAGAAGCCTTGAGTTAAACTCTTATTTGCCGTACCTCCTACTACAAACTCGCTATTTCTTCTCGACGTATTCAGTAGAGCCACGTATGTTGGACCGTCGCGTCGCCTGATTTCCTACGTTAATGAAGCATCCACTCCATACACAAAGTAGAATATTATCATAGAAGATTATACAGACATTGGCCTCAAGAATATCATATATTTACTACGTTTGTACACTTCGTCCAGATAAAAGAACTAGACAGGCAAACGATAAGTATAGTAATAAGGATTGTGAAGAAATTTATAGAAGCAAACCTGGCCACGTGTCAGAATAACAACAGCGACTCTGAATACTGATTGCCAATAAATTTCTACACCAACGTAATTTATACCGGCGCTGTGTACAGCATCCATGATCTCCATATAGTTTATCCGCCATTTGCATCCAGCTCGTTGTGAAACGAACACTGTGAAGTGACATTGAAATTCAGCGCCCTGAATATCAATGCGTGCATTGCGATACTTGTGGGTGTACGTCACTTTAATGCAGCTTTAATCGCGAGGAATTTTTTTTTGTCCCGATTATGGAGGATCAATTAGAGCGAACGATAAAGGGGCGCATTGTTTTCGTTGTTCGGAGACACGAGTTTCATTCATCGTTCCGTTGGAAAGGAAACACTGAACCGCTTAATGCGTCGGTGCATTGTGATGGTGTTCAACGCAGATCCCCACACAAAACGCCATTACGAACATGATTTCTGACTTCACCTACCATACGACTAATTGATACAGTCGTTTAAAGGAACGTCGTGTCATTTAAGGAGCGACAATTATCGACACGCCATTGATTAACTTTTTCTGCGGCGCGAGGCAGTATCAGTAAGACCAAATGAATCTTCTCATGCGAACTTAAAGTGTTTACGTAACCACAGAAGAAGTTGAGGGAAGCGGATTGTAGCTGTTACGAGATCCGCCACATAATCGCAATAGGCACCATGTGCAAGTCACTATCGTCATTGTTGCCGATACGCGTAACACTGTACAATTTCACAATAATAAGTGTCCGTGTGAATATTTCCTGCGGAAAAGATTTTTCTATCTGTCATGCATGGAGAACTGTGGACGTACCAGAAAAATTTATCGGCGCCGGCAATCAATTATCTCCGGCTTGCGATAATTCGATAAAACTCGTGTAATCATGTAACATTGCGTACCGGGTCATTTATTTACAGCATTGTTCAGATTTTCCAGATCGTAAGATAGGGAGTACAGTGCTTCGTGATTTGGTCAATATAGAGAAACTTATCTCTGGTAGGACGCCCCGACAAATACAGAGTTTACTGTGTGTCAACACTATTAGTATTAAGCATTGTTAACATTTAACATCGAATATCTATTCAACGATGCGTGAAACATATTAAACCGGTTGAGAAAACGACCGTGCAATGCATTTAACATAAGCGTCATCGATAATCCGGACGGAATAGGAAGCGCTCGCATTCACGACACGTGGTATATACTAGCCGGACTGTCGAACGCAGTTTTATTCTTGTCCGTTTTGATCGTTTCGAAGGAAACACCGATAAGGGCGATACTAAATGCATCCGATTGGCCTGAATCGCGAACAGGCGCGTGACCAAAATTATACAGGCTCGCGTAATTCTAGAATTCCAGCACGTACCAGTCACAATCCGGCCGATTTATTTACATGAGCCGATTAAACAGAGCTGTCCACTAGTTTTCAATTACATTATTCAGCGATCAGTTGCCGCGGATCGTGTTGATCCGGCCGACACTGTCGAAAATTCCAATTACAGTGGTCGTTGCTCGGGGAATATGCCTATCGCAGGGACCTGAAATTATCATATATTTTTTCGTTCGCTTGTTCTTTGCCCAAGGTACGAATTACCCTGCGATGTTACAAAAAAAGAGTGCAATAATTTCTCGAAAGGTTGTGTTCTCACGACTTATCGAGCTTGGTAACAAAGCCACCGGTAGATTAACTTATCAGTGTACTCTATCAATGATTATTTTCTTCTGTGTGGAGCACACACGTCGTCTGTATTCCAACGCAAATTTCTTCCAAGGAAGATGCGCAGGTACGCGTGTCTGTTACTTGAGAACTCTGAGAACGCGCGGAGTATATAGTACCCCATCAAACGTAATTTAACGCTATTATGCAATATAAAATAGACATTCACTATGGACATCATGTTGGTTCGCAGCCAGCCAGACTCGAGCTTGTACTAGATACGTTTGCATATCAATCTTTTCATCCGCTCAATGCCAATGAATTATTGAAACACGAAATTACACTTGGTACAATCATTGCACGCGGCAAAGGTTAAATTCTTTAGTGTGACAATTACTATAATATTATTCTGCCTATGGTGTCTTATTGCCTATTGCTTAGAAGCAATCGCCCTATTCAAAGATAATTCTCTAATTGCGTAACCGCTAATACTTATCTGCCCGCGAAACGGCTTACAGTCGTAGAACGTAGCGCTCCAAATCATTCTAATGTAATCAGGAATTCCCTTAAAAGGAATGATATTGATATTGATATTGATATTGATCGATTAACTCGACATATTTGGTTGTGTCGATTAAAGATAGAGTATGTTAAATTGGCCACGTGCCCCGAATTACTTTCTCAGCGAAGGGAAGGGAAAAAATATCGCAACTTGCAGGAACCATGCCTTGATACGCGCGCCACGCTAAATTATCGAGACATTGCGCAATGAAAAATTATATTGCCTCATACTGAACAAATTTACAATCGTCCCGTTTTATCGATATCACCGTATGGCCGTTGAATGACGCTTTAAACCCTGTGAATATATGGTGCAATTTCTAAAATGTACCAGCGCCGCGGCTGGAAAATGGAAGTCACCGTTCCGTTCCAAGATTTCCAGCGAATAATGTAATTCGCAATGGAATAGAAGTAACCCTGCAGATTGTCGAAAGATACAGCCAACCACAAAGGATCAAGAAAATAGTAATACATGAAAAAATACAAATCCTATCGGGATTTTCTAATTATTTGACAGCTGCCGCAAGAAATATTTCTGGCGCATCTAGTGCATCGCAGTCATTAGTATCGTTCGAATACGATACGTTCAACGGTGTCCTGAAAAGTTCAGCGCAGAAACGAGAACGATTGTACGGTAATTACCGTTTCTCCTGGCCTGAACCAAGAGCAACGAAAGAATCCATTAACCGGTACAAAACGAAATTGGTCCCGTAAGGTTCGTTTCTCTCGAATATCGAGCTACCAGGAATGGCGCGAGACTTCTTATTACCGGGAACCGGTAAAAGTAGCATCAATTCTTGTTGGCTTCGAGCGTAACACCACACGCGCCGCACACAAGGTAGTATTTGTAACTTTCCACCTTAGAGGGTTATAGCGCGCGAATAAACCTTTACTGTTATCGAGATCATCCAACGGGATCCTGAACTCGAAACGTCGACGCTGCACGTTCGAATATCGACGTTCAAATATCAATAGAAACTGCACGCTAAGTCGTCGCGAAACGCGCGCGATTGCGAGCACTCCGCTTGAATACAGTCGTTACGTTTCCACCCCTTGGACTTCATCCCCTTGCACAGATGTTCCCATCGAGTCTTCGCCGTCCATAGCCGTGTCCCTGCTCGCTCTCGAGCGGACCCTCGGCCCGTTTTCTCCTCGTTGAAGACAATTGTACGACGAGGAAAAGCGGCGAGGTCCAGACAGGCAGACTTTTCCCAATTGCAGTTCGAATTTCGTCGAGGAAAGACGTTCTTGGCCGGCATGCACACGCGGGGATGGAAATTGCTTTGAAATGAATAGCCATTGTTCTTTGTTCCTGCTGCACAGTGTTGCTCTATATAAACCGTATAATATGCTCTTTATCTCTGCGACGATTGACAATTGGAATGTGCAAAGATATTTTTTAATACTGATAAACCAAGATATAAGAGAGAAAAAAGTTGATAACTACATCCTCGCAAATTCATTGTTTCAATGGAAAATAAAAATATATGTTTGGGAGATCTTTTCTTGTATAATATAGAGAATGTTGTAGTGGGTGATTTTTATTTCTTTATTTTTTAGAAAGGTATACATGGAATTTCTTCTTTATGGTGCACGTATTTTCTAATATAATATTCGGTTCTGTTAGGATACTTTATTTAAAGAACCAGCGGTTGTCGTTATCGTTACTTCGCCCTCCCTCTGGAAGTTAATCTAATCACCCCTGCCTGCTCTGCAAAATTTCAAGTCAATGCCAGTAAAAGGGCAGAAGCCCGCCGAAGAGAAAGAATGGCTCGCTCGTTTTCAAAGCTACTCTATTTCACGTTAAAGCTCGCAACTTACTCTACCTTTCTTATCACGCTGTCTATCCTCCGCTAATAAATCTGACTAGTAGGTAATATGTTTGTCAGATATGTTGCAACTGGATATGTAACGGCGATAATTGCCGGTTACAGAGCTTGATTCCTACGTATTAATTGCTCTGATTTAGTTGATTTATGCGATTCAGCACTATCGTGTCACCATTCTTACTCGGCAAGGTTGTCGCCTTCACTGTGTCTCCATAATATACAACGCATAGTTTATTAGCACGGGGACGAAAGAGTGATAATCCCTTTCGACGGCCAAGTAGAATATTCTGACGAGGTTTTTGTCGTTTCGACGCATCGAACGGGTCGAGATTTTCATCGGTGGAGTATTCTTGGCCCGGCGAGCACTCGAGGCCGTTAAGAAGTTTGCGAAATCGTGTTTGCAATGACTCTTCGACGAGCGAAGTGGCTGAAAGTTGGTGTGCCTAGCCCTGGTAGCCATCCCTTCCAGTTATTGGAAGGCGATAACCTAACGGTGCTCATCCAATTATTATCAATGAACATCGACCATAAGGAAACCTGGCGTTGTGTCGCCTGTGCAATTTTTCACGGCCCGATGCAAACGATCGTTGGAGTCAAGATAATCAGAGTGCCATGGACGATCGATATTTCGTTTCACGACGCGAGATATACATGATTAATTTTTTATTAAAATTTCCTATCGAAATTTGCTGAATACAAGAACCCCGTCGATCGTTAATAACACAGCCACCAAACAGCGATAACACGTGTTGTTGTGAAAAAATGTCTACATTAACTCTGAAGGTAAAAGCTCTCGGACGTTTCGATTCAAAACAATTACTGATACGGAGAAAGTGTTCCTTATCAAGCGAATTCTTACACTTCGAGGTGCATCTTCTTGCGACATTCGGCGCCATTCGATAATCGACAAAGTTGTAAAATGATGTACAGCACGATGTGTAATTTTAATGGCCAATTGCTTATTCCTACATCCATTTAATTTGCATAGTCATTGAATTTTCTATAGTGGAATATGACTTCACCGAGTGGCAACATTGTAGAGATATTATTTACGCTCACAGTTACACAATCGAGACTAAACACTCTCATATTTTAATGATGACAAGTATGATGGATGATGTTAATATTTGCACTGCATACGCCGCGCTTGTGGCAACAGCGGCTTATTGTTTGTTGCCGATTGGTTAGTTAATCAGAAAAATATAATTCAATCTACACGGTGCAGCGAACAACATTTCGTTGGAATTGATGGTTGACAAATTGATGCGTTAATTAGAGACAATCCTACTTTGTGTGCCGATGATTTAAGCTTCGACGCTCCGAATTTGTATGTTTCAGTAGGTACACTACTTCTGCAACTTTGTTAAAACGTAAGTTCATGGCTGTTTAAATAAAATTGTTGAGAGCGCGTCGCGTTTCGAACAATCGTCAATTAGAAAAGCAGCAGGAAGAGCTGGTTCGTTACGTGAAACAACTGCTGTCCTTGATCCTTTGTTGTCAGAAAAGATGAAATTGCACAAAAGAGGAGAGACGTTCGCGTGTTAAGATCGCTTATGTAACGACGTGGGCAGTGCACGCTGTTGCCCAAGGCAATTATTCTGATGTCTCCTATAAGCGGTAGCATTGTGAAGTTCAAGTGTGTTCCTTTTGTCACGAATGTAGTGGCATAGTCGTGAATCGATAATGATACGGCTACAGATTTGTTATATTTGGATGAATTAGCACCATTGAAATATTGGTGTCGTTGCACCAGACGATCTATAATATATTGATCGTGACAGATAGACTATGGAATTAATCAGGAATCTAATAGTGGCCGGGGGGGCATAATAGGAAGTCACATTCCACCCAGCAATAATGTTTTACCATAATGGTCATAATTGAATCATAATGGCGGCGAACGTATTTAATATATTAACTTATACATAGTTTCCACGTTTCACTTCGCCATAATCATAATTATTATCGCTTCTCTAATGCTGCACCACCGAGGGAATTGAATCTTCCTGGATGTGAAAGCGCGTAAAAATTTGTAAAATAAGGAAATTTTATTGCGAGGACGAGAACAGCGAGAGATCCTTGTGGATAGCTACAGTTTTTGACATCTAAATATTAATGGAAGATTTCAGCGTTAAGGATGAAAAATGTTGTTGATCCCGGCTGGGAACGTGTTTCAGTACGTTCATCCTTCTCGCTGCGCTGGAAGGAGCTTAGACGCCTGCGTCATGAATGCCAGAAATCCTATCTCGATCCTCTTCTATTCTCTGCCTTCTACGCTTCTCCCGCATCCTTGAGGGTGCAGGTTTCTTTTCTAATGCCCCCGCAACACAGAATCCGTTCCAAATACCGGTTCGAGAGCTTCTGGTCGCATGGCAAAAACCCCCTACGAGAGATTTAATGTTTTGCAAGTTGATCATCTTAACTGTGGCCATGTTAAATGGATTCTGCAGTTAACAGAGGGCGTAATAAATCCACAGCCGGCGCATTAGTTCACTGTTCTCTGACTACGATAGAACATAATCAGGCCAAGTCGAGGCAAAGGTGACGCCAGGAATATCATTGCCACCCCTTTCACGTTTCACCCCGCTCGGCGAGCTGCATCCCCGAAATTCGTGAGATTATCCAAGATACCTATGATTAATACTCAGCCCGGGGCTTGCATTCGGTTTCGTTTAGGCTTGTTATCGATTCCGTAGCAGCGGAAAACCCAACGTCCTCGTGCAACATGATCGTGGACATTAATTTGCATCTAGCTTACGGCCTCCGTTATGATTAATCCGAGTCCCGCGGAACAATGCGCCGGCTAACCGAGTCCTCTCTAACATTCACAGCAAATAGTGAAGCTCAAACAATACAGTTTCTATTCAAGCACGATTGGCGATGTGGCGTACATATTTAACTGTCTAATACGCATCGAAGCTGGTCACTATTTCATTACTTATCCATTACTCATTCGATTATTTGTTACACTTATCTGAGGATGATAGTTGGAGGCACCGGTTACAAAGGGTCCCCAGAATCATTGGCCTTGGTTGTGTCACGCTTTCCAAACTGACACGCGTTAACAGAGATATAAAAGCAATGTTTGCACAAGCAATCATTCCCGCGGATATTTAATGACGAAATTATACAGTTCGTTCGCTCTTTGCACCCTGGGCTGATCGCATCTAGCTAGGAATTTGCATACCACGACCGATCAACGCCTGATCGTACGTTAAACCCGACAAAGGGATAACATTAAACCGTAGCCGCCGAGCAGACGAGAGAACGGTTCCATGGATGTTAAAGCAACCAGGCTGAAATTGTTCGAAGGTTTATCACAGACTAATATAAAGGCTTCGACGGTAATCGTCGCTTCCCTAACACGCTTCTATTCGAAGTTTCGATCATCCTTCAGCCGTATACTGAAATTTTGTCGCGCAATTAAGGCGACTGACACACGTCGGGATTAAAGTCCTCCCTCGCCTTGCTCGTTATTATTTCGTCGCGCACGCTGCTCTTCTGATATCCCCAGGAAGTTTAATCGACTCTAATCTGTTCGCCGCCTCGCAACTTGCCGGCTGCCGGATTTTCGCGACTCGAACGATTACGGACGGGCGAATGCGTGTTTAGAATATTAATTGGCCTGGTTTGGAGAAATCGAGGGAACGTGGCAAGCGAAATACGTAGCTCGCGCCAATCCCTTCGTAATAACCGGGAACGTATTCGAGCAGCAATTTAACGACCCATCGTGTTCCCCTTTCTTTCTCTCATTAACATTTACTATTAATTCTTTGCAATTTCGGGGGAGCAATCGTTATTTTCCTTGCACAAATTTTGTTTGCATTGGCGAACAATGCCTGGGTGTACTTAATAAATAGATGAATTGTATTCGATACGATCTGTCATAAGTTTCGGTGTTTTTCCAATGTTGATAGCGTGCGACGAATTAGGTAAACGTACTGCAAATGACAGACTCGAACAAAATGGTTTAATATGCCCGGAATTGCGCGAGGCATAGTTGCTAACTGCGAGCAATTTGTGAATATTAGTTGCGACCAAGGTACAGCGGGGTTGCCACGGACAAGCTGCCATACCGATACCGAATACCTCGATGCCACCGTTCACGTTGGCACTTTGAGAAAACCAAGCCTTTATTTAGCTGAGTTATTTCAAAATGCTTTCCAACGAATCGCCCGCTTGTTGGCTGAGCAGGATTGAAGCGTACACGCACGCGAGGCAGGACACAACGATTACTATTTTTATGGTTCCTTCTTAAATGACGTTTACTGGCCTGAGGGTATGGTAATTACTGCGAGTAAACGTTGAGTCGTAAACTGGTAGTATTATTTACGATGGATAATATTTTCGCGGCGATATTTCTTAAACAAACCACGCTCTGATTTTTAAACGAACGAGATCGCCGGGTCCTTGTTGGTCAAATATTTTCGATGCAGTATTACACTGCGCGGGTTGAAAAGCTATTTAGCTATTTCGAACATTCGAGATAAAATTCACTCTGCAGAGAGATGAAAGATCACTTTTTTATATCTCAAAGGAAAGTTTGCACGAATTCAGATACGGCTCCCGGCTCGTATAATTAGCCTGATTAAGTCAAACCCGAAGAGGAGGCAAAGAGACGTGAAAACCCTTTCAGTTAAACCGCCACGATTCTCATAGGCTGAGATTTTATGTAAATAGCCGCGTGTAAAGGGTAATGGCTCCACCAAGTGTTCCATTACGTCGGGTTCATTGATTTGAATAAACTTAATCTCTAAACAATTAACACGGTTGCTATTCACGGGGGATTAATAGCGTCATTAATTTGCACCGTGCCGCTTGCTTTGCAACTGATTCACAAGCTTTTAAACGCTCCCGAGTAATATTATATTTTCCCAACCTAATGGCACATCGTTGAAGAACTCCGAAGCAGCGGTCTCGTTACACGCGGGCACGTACACGCGATAATCGTACTTCACTGTAACGAACTAACTCTCTTCTGGGCGCACCGCAGAAAGCAGCAACGGTCAAGAAACGGTACGATCTCGCGTAATCTTAATCTCTGCGGGCGAAAGAAAATTGTCGTTAAACACAGCGCAAGGTAAACTGAGCCACGTTACACGTGAGATCCCTTGGATACAAATATAGCAAACACGACAGTCGGCAACAAAGTTGCAACGTTCAGCACATTTCCCTGATCTAATCAAACTTTCTTTGGAGCGGCGGCGCGTAAACACTCTGGCAAGCGTTATCAAGAAAGGGGCCGCCCCTCCCTTTCCCTTTACCTGACCCAGTTCAACAATCGAAAGAAAACGCGAAACACTCTATCTTTTTATCTCGCAAGGAAAACCGTGTCCTTTCTGCCGCGATAGGAAAGGACGAACAGAACAACCATTTAACACGAACATTCTTTTATCACGACTTTTTCCGCCGGTGCTGATCCACCGCGACGAAAGCCGGCTGATTTATAACGATCTGATTTTACCCCTTTTTAGAAGGAGCGTTCTGCAGTCGTTTCTGTTAATACGCGAATGTACGAACGGGGAGTAGTTTCTCCTTTACAAGAAAAGTAACCACGATTCAACGACGCAGAGTCTTCCGGTCTTTAAAGCAATGGCAATTTATCTCCGGCATCGAATGACCCAGTCGCCATGCTTCCGGTCCTCGTGCCAACGACGTTTCTAGCCAGAAAAATGAACGACGTGAATCGCGACGCTCTCTTTTCAGTCCCCGTATGTGGAATATAGGAAAGGGACGGCACAGCCAGTGAAAAGAGGCTGGTGAATCGTCGTTTCTTCTCGAGTAGGGTGGCGGAATCCTCGCTCGTACTCGCGACATAGTGGGGGGTTGAAAAAGACTCGAGGGTAAGGGAAGGGTTGTATTTTCTAAAGACGCTTACGCTTCAGGCGGCCGCGAAGCCGCTGCGAGGAAACCGGGCTGCCGCCTATATTTACTCATTTTCTTTTGGACGTTTCTCAAAGGGAGCGTCGCCTTCGTCGTCGCTCGGCGTAAAAATGCGCAGCTATTCCGTCCTGCCTAAAGGCTTAACCTCGCATGCGGTAATCCACACCGCGGCTGAGCATCTCGTTTGGCTGCTTGGTTGGCTCCGCTTCTCACTTGGCGATGAACGCCCAAGGAATTTTGTTAAGACGCTTCCACCTGGCTTCGCGAAAGATTTTTATCGAGCGAACTTCGCTATTAAACCAGAGCCTATTGATGTACGCGAAAAGCTCGTTACCGGCACTCGAACAACCTACGGTACACGTCGGGCAATCTTCACGATCGATTCAAATAAATCGTTCATCGATTTCTCTGTGGTCGTTGTGAAGGGAAGACCTCAATCTTCAAGTCCATTGTGACTTTAGTCGTGGAAAAAATGTCTCACGGAATGTTCCTTTAGAAATTGTTCGAATGAAACGTTCTATAATTCAGTTTAGAATGGCTGCGGCAGTATAATTAATATGACAAGCCAATTTTAATTTTATTTTGAACTGAAAGTTGAATTTATTCAGGATGAAACTTTTCCACCCTCTTTTTTAACAAATTTTAAACGCTGGAATAAAACAAAAGGTGGCGATAATAGAGACTGTTTGGCGAGGGGATTTTTCCGTTCCGCGCAAGGCCTTGTTAAAGAGAACTTTCGAGGGGGAAACTTTGTTCAGGACAATTCGTCGTCGACGATATGCATCAAGGGGAACAAATGTATGACAAGATACAAGAGGATCGATCCTCTTCTTCTTTTTTTTACCCGGATAACGTGGCCGCAATTTGCTTGAATTCTAGAGAATATGTAACGTCGTCTTATTTGGTGGCTTGGAGGAGGTCAGTTTGTATCTGGACGGCAATGAAAAGCGGGAGCGAGTAAAAAGAATCGAGGGGATCGAATTCTACGGCGAAAGAAGAAAGGGGAAAAGTAAGGAGGCGAAGAGACATGTCTTGGACCATACTTCTGCAAAAATGGCCAAACTTAGGGGTTCCTTCATGGTCTGCTGCCTTCCTTGGCACATTCGGCTCGTCTGGACTTTAACTATTCCAGAGTCTTGCCTTGCGCCCATAAAAATCGTTCCTATTGATTTTCCGAAGGGCTGATTTAACATTTGGCACGACGTCGTGGATACCGTTATCCTTGCAAATAATAATATCGATCACTTTCATTAATGTCTCCCAATCCAAAAGTTGGACCGCAATCCTGAATTTTAACCGAACCCACCGAGTTCGAACAGTTGAGATTCATAAATCACAGTCGAATTAAAAGAAACCCCTGCCCGCGATCCGGTATAAATCGTGGCTTCTTGCTCGCGTAGACGACAGTTCGGAGCCAAGGGTGGAAAAACCGGCGCGAAACAGAGGAGGCAACAGAGACAGTGGCCTTTTTTGCCGGTGTGAACGTCTGGTTTTCGCGGGTCCGCCCTCAAGTTGTCGCATTTCACTAGGATTCGCCGGTGTTTTCGTGCTGGCAGCCGCGCGAAAGAGACTACTTTCCGTTTACGACGCGGATCTTCGCCATCGATTCTCGTCTCGCGGAACGACACGACGAATATCCACTTTGGATGCCGCGGTAAACGCGGTCGAATCGTATATCGGATTCGCCGCGAAGTTAGGGGCCGCCGTCGTCGAGATATATTTCGATCACGTGCTCAGAGCAGCAGGGAAGACGTGGTTTATGTGCCTCGGCCAGCGATAAAGAAAATATCCCCGTGGTGTTCCTTGTAAATATTTTCGCCGGCGATCCACGGGATTACTCCGGTAAAATGGTGTAGCGCAGACACTTTTGGCTACGACCGATGTACACACGTGATTCAACGATAGATTTTGCGACCGGGGAAGTGTCCCACGTGCGTGTACCTTGCCAAGAGAGGGACGCCGGATAGTAAAGTTGTCACTTGCGGACCAGCGATGTTGTAAGTCTCGTATAAAATCGGTCCTTGCAATTTTCGGCATCGAACCCGCTGTAGAATATAAGATTGCCCGCTCCGTGCTATTTGTCCTGCGAAGTCAATAATAGAAGAATGAACATACTTAACAGAGGACAGCTTGGTATTGGAGACATTTTCAGGAACGAGAATCGTTTCACTCGCTGCGTATTAAGATATTACAATGATATCCCTTTTATCGTATACGAAATGAACCCTCTAGAGGCTGCCAAGTAGAAGAAGTCGGAGAGCGTATCGTTCTCCCCTGGCCAGAGAATCGTTTCTCACTCTTCGAACGAAGGCGTTATTATGCCAAGGGATGGGGAAAAAATTATGCGGCCAATCAAGGAATCGCGAGTGTCATTCTTGCGGCCGATGTATCACCGAGGTTCCGCCGCAAGTAGAAATGGCTGGGTCGTTCGACTCTTGGGTCAAGGGGTGGTTTTAGAAGGCAAAGGAGGGTGGTTAGGGCGTGGAGGGTAGCCGCTGCCCACATCCGACTTTATGAGCTGCCATCACTCATAGAATCTTCGCCGCAATCTTTCGCGAGAACCCCTTAGAGAGGCATGCACGGGGGAGAAAAATGTCCGAGGGTTTGGAGAATCGATGAGTTTGCATTAAACATCTCAGACCAAGCTCCTGGAGAATACTCTGGAGTATGGTGGCCCCTTGGATGCCCCCGACTACCTCAGGAATCACGAATCCATGCTCTTAGATCCCGAAGGTATATGGTATGAATGCTGGAACGAGTTTCGAATCAGAAGGAGCGAGTATTCACGAACCACCCTCCCCGGCTAGGTAGGCCAGGCACGTGCCATTCGCATTGTTAGGAAAATGTTTCGCCACTGGTGAAAGACCTGAGAGAATAGAAACCTGTTCGAATAGGTTTCACCCTGTATATCGGTGGAACATTGTGATTGCACATATATCGATAGAGGAGAGAATAAGTTTAGAAATTCTCCGGCATTGAATTAGCGGATTTCCATTAATTAAAAAATACAAGGATTCCTGAATTGTTTAATTTTTAACGAGTTTACCCATCGAAGATACGCGATGGAATTTTCTTTGTAACTTTGAACGGCTTACCTGAAAGAGCGATACAACGAAATACATCGCAGGAGCTACGACTACAAAGCGTTGACTATCCGCCGGCAGAATATTCCCAATCGATATGCTTCATTAAAAGTGATGAAAGAGGAAGATGTTAATCAAGGAATATTTGCAGAGAAAAAAATATCGGGCGGAAAAATGTAGCTCGCTTTTCTGGGCGCCGAAAACGTCCAGATGAATAATTTTCTTGTTACACTGCCGATCCGGACTCGAGATTATTAAAACTCGTATCGTGGAAAATTAATTTTCAGAAAACAGAAGGGCTCGTTACCTTCTATTTATTTGTGCAAAGCTGAACAGATTATTTCCTAATGGTTTCTTGAATCAGTCTAAGGGTTCCCATCTTTGTCAGAAAACGCACGAATAAAGTATCCGTATAAAAACTGGCGTGTGCCATCTAAACCAAAAAGGACCATGCAACGTATCGACGCGCGGCTGTCGTAAAATAAAGATAAATGTGGCAGAATGATTTTCCCTATTTGCATCGGTTCCCATAGCAGTCGGTATCTACTGGACAAACCCGCGAATGCTTTTGTTTGCAACATTTTCTATGCATCGCAGCTCAGTCACGTGAAAATGTAATGTGTATCGTTTGCGTGTCCTGCGGTATTTGTTCTTCCATTTCTCAAACCACTCGTGCTATGTACCTTTTGGCCATTATCCGTGGAAACGAATGCAAACGTGTGGAACGCGTACAGTGTACGATACCCAGGAGAATTTCATTTTCATCGGATACCCCGCAGTATCCGGTGTGCAACGGTGCACTTTTAAATTGAATACTGACTCCTGATACTCTTTTTACGAAGGATTAAACACAATCGATAAAGATATAACGAATTGCTTGTCCCGTGATATTTCAATTTATTATATTTCTCCTGCATACTGAAGTTTCATACAGCATTGTTGGTTGATTACTCCGCTTCGAGCAAAAAAGAGGGGGAAAAAATCTGAAGCCTTCTCGATCGCAATTACCATAAATCGTTAATTAATTCAAGAATCGTGGCGGGTCTTACCCCGTGGGTAAAATAAACCGCGGAATTTCTTCGGTTCGTGGCGTCGGCCCGGGGGGTCAGTACGTGTCTTGCGGGCCGAAAGTAAGTGAAAAGTAAAACGAGAAAGGCAGAGAAGAAAAACGAGAACGTCGAAAGTACAAGGCTCGCCCCGGGCAATAATAATATCGGAAAGGTCGAGCTTATACCGCGGCGTGGTTTTCCCGATAGTTCGAACCTGGTGGAACTTTCTGCCAAAGTTGCGAAGCTTTAAAGCGAAGGCTTTAACGGGGCTTCGCGCCTCGTGTAACTCTTATTCTCCTTCCCCGCGGTGCTCGTGTGTGGAAAGAAGAAGCGATGGAAGGAGAACAAGAAGAAGGGGGAAAAAAAGAATTGAAATAAAAAGGGGAAAAAGGCGAAGAATACTGATAGGGTCGCGGTAAGGAGGCCCCTGAAAGTAAATTAGGTTACGAGATATACTGACCCGTGCCATGTTAAAAGTTCATTTTGCCGTGCGGTCTCGAGTGTCTACGTTCTCGTGGAACTTTTATTATCGGCGTATTTAACTTCTCGATCGAAGGGGCAGGGATGAGGCGGCTGGTAGGATCGGTTTCGAATCGGCGAACCGTGCATCGGCAAGTGAACGGTTCACGTTTCTACCGCCGTTTCCCTCGATTCGCGAGCGTTTTAATTCGTTCGCCACGAGCGTCCCTAAATAGGCTTTGTTTGGTGTGGCCAATTCCTCAAGCGTTAGTGGGATATTCATGCGCGTTTATTCGTGCCTCTGAACGATCCCCGCCCGCCGTGGGCGCATTTAATAATTCATTCGGATTAATGCGAATTGCACTTGAATACATAAAGATCTCGCAGCGCGCGCTGATTCATATTTGATCGCCGTTTTAATTGGGCTCGTATGCAGTTCGTTGGAAACGTCAACGGCCGTTAATTCCTGTTATCCATTGTAATAATGCACGATGTTAACCGTATGAAAAATGCAAAAGAAAAATTTATTTGTTAACGCGAACGAGTGCAGAATCCCTTGGAAATATGGGGCGAAAAATTTCGATCACGTCGAAACGTAACGGTCGGTAAATAACGAATGACGATGGGTCTGGCCAGGAAAAAGCAGTCGTCATCCTTCATCGAAATAATAGTTGAAGAGATGCTGGAACTTTTGTAAACGGGCCAACGAAGACGCCCGACGCTTCCTTGTTCCTATTCGTGCCGCGTGAAGGGAAACTTTTGCCACCGACCCCGGCCAAAGCGTCTGTTCTAATTTCCCCCGATGATAAATCGGTAATAAGCCCGTTCGATGGCTGCAACTTTTCTTCCTTCGCGTCAGGGAACGTTACAGCGTGACTTTCTCAAAGCTCAGACAAACACGACCGTTCGAGATGAGTTCCTTTTTTTTCCCCAGAAGCACGCCCGGTTCGTTCGACAATTCTCGACGGAAGCGAGTGAGAATTGCGGATGCTTTCGTTGCAAGTTTCATCGATTATTCATTCGGGAATATCCAGCGAAATCCTGTTTCCGGTAACGCGATTAAATAAACGCTTAATTTGCATGGAACTCGAACGGGTCCCCCGGGGACTGGGCACAGACGACGAGAAACACGTAAAATTGTCTTGTCTGTCCGTCGTTCTTGATACATTTTAGTGTATGCCGTTCTGGATGTCCCGAATATGGCGTCAACTAGTGTTCCCGATATTTCGATATTTATCGTTTCTCGAGAAATAAGAAAGCAGATTGTGTTTCTCGAGGATTGTCGAGAATTCTCAAGAAATTAAAGCTCTGAAGCCGCAGACGTCCAGTAGGTATAACCCAAGGATCGTATCGTATCGTTCAGCTGAAAGTTGGTCAGAACCTGCAGAAGCCCACGAGTCGAACCTACGACCCTAGGGCCATACCTACTGAACTTCTAGAGGTTCTGACCAACTTTCAGCTGAACCTACGATCCTTGGGTCAGGCCGATTGGACTTCTCATCTATAAATGAGATTTAAAATAATTTTCTTAAACTTAAGTGTCTCGAGACATATTGTAATTTCTCGAGAACTCAGAAATAAGCACTTCTAAAGTTCCTCGAGAAATTCTCGAGAAAGAATTCTCGCGAAGGAACACTAGCGTCGACGTGTCGCGTTTTCTCTGCATAAAATAAGTTTCGTAATCTCGTTAGTTACGTAAGTTCCTCGGCGACGATTTCCTTGACTGGGCGTTAGCAGGATTACTCAATCGAATTCCGAATCGATTCACGTTAATTGAACGGATACGTATAGAATTCAATCATTTCATCGTTCGCAATGAGCGAAGAATATTCATCATTGTTGTACATTCACCCAGTGTACAGCAGTTTGGTGAACTGCGCAGATTTTACGGCGACAGATGCGATAAATATGCACGAAATGCACAACGACTTTCTGCATGCATTATTTATGCGACACGTGTAGAACACGTAGATCATACGGGACATACAAAGTAGGCGGAGTGCGTTGTTGAAATTTTTAAGCGGACAAGTGTTTCATGAAACAACACCTTTGGCGTTTCTCAATTATTTCAGTCGTTTCCAGTCGAAGCCTGCAATAGAGCGGGGCGAATTTGCCCACGTTTGAATCCTTCAGGGCGTACTTCCACCATCTCTTCGAACATTCTCGCGAGACCCGGACGTCCGTGAATTTAACCGCTGACTTGGCTTGAGATACGACGTTCCCCTGATGCACGTTAATGGTCTTCGAAAAGTTTAATCTGTACTTAGGATATCGTATGCATTAGCGACGTACTTGTATCGTAAACTTGGTTACTCTTACGCGGCAAGTTTGATCATTGATACACGTTGAACATCCCTGGAACATCGTTTACAGCATCGATCAGGTAATCAATTTTTATCTATTTTTTCAACTGATCGATGCAGCATTTAATTTCCCAGAATGCCACGTGTGCTAGTGAACGAAACTCTGATGTACATCATTGAATTGTTTCATTGCTTACTCCAGTCGCGAATTAGTTGCACGAGCGAACGAAGTAAAATGGCAAAGTTGACGAACGGAAAGTCGATTCCATGGAAAAGTGCAACAATTATTCGAAAGCGTTGGCTTAATCTACTCGACTAAAGACAAACCCAGTGATTAATGCACCTTTCTCTCCCGGCTTTACTTCCGACAAGGAACATTCCATTATTAAACGAACTTTCGAACTGAACAAATCTCCCTCTACCAGCTGCTGCATTTTAATCTTCGAAACCCAGTCGTATTAAGCGGCTCTCAAATATTCCAAATAGTTGCGCATATGTTTGCGGAACACTGTACCGCGTATCTGGGTAAACTTCGCCTCTGTGAGAGAGAGTCCCGATTGGTTTCAAATTCTAATGATTCCCCAAACTGTTCATTCTAGCTAATATCTAAACGGTTATATAGAAAAATTCTCCAATAAAAAGAAACAAACAATTAGCCTCCTGTTATTCTTGTTTAAATTAATAATGCAAAAGTTCGTCCATTCACTTTCACATTTTACGCAGCTTGCATGACAGGGTGTACGCTAAAAAAGAAAATATAAAATAAAAAAGAAGTGATAGAATCTGTGCACTCTTGTTATTGCATTTTTCCCTGCAAGATGCACCGTTGTGTTCTGATGAAATTGTGGAACGAAATGGTTGCAAGCTCTGATGGCCTTTCACGGTGTGCAGCCGCGCGGATCTGTTTACCGACTCTATTTACGAGGTTGGGCAACCGTGTAAACCATCCTGCTAATAGAATATGCCCATATTCCGGCCCCGTAGGAAGCATAAGGGCTCAGACCTGTAACGAGTAACCTCTACCCCGCCACGTTATCGCGATTTTCCCCGTTGCACTGGGGCGAGTTCAACTTTGCACAACGAGCCACGGTTATCCAGCGCAATCTGCCCGTTCCCGGTCGAAATTGTTGAGTTATTTAACAGGTCCGGGACGATTATTGAAACGAAGCTCGAATCGTAGCTTGATTTGTGTAATGCGATGTTTGTTCGGTGGGTTAACGCCAGTATTAAATAATGTTCGAGGGCGACTGATACCTTATGGATCAATTTTCATTATTCACCGTAGTCTGTATGCTTTATGGTCTTCGTATGGACGGACACTGCACTGTGGGGATTTCTGGTATTGATTCTTTTCATTTCAAATATTAAGTTTTATTGTAAATATTGATGGACAAGGTGTGCGCAAAATGAAAATTATATTTGACACTGACGATTGTTTCAATTGTGTCAATTCAGAATCATCTGTTTCCCTTTGCTCTTACTATGTTCGCTAAACTTCGTATAGAGGATAGAAGTAAATTTTCTGCTCTTAATACCAGCGAGTTACGAAGGAGAACGAACAGCCACGATTAGAAAAGGGGGAAACAAGATCGTTACCAGACCGCATTCCCGTTAAATCAGTAAAACGCTGTCGTTTCATTTAATTACCCCAAGCTCTATTTATTCGAACGTTAATTTTATTGTAATCAATTAGCGCGAGGCGCCCGAATATTTGTGCGAAATGTGATTCTTTGCCGGAAATAATTTCATTCGTATCTCTCGTATAATTCCTCTGTTTATCGTTTAATCGTTTGAACATTGATGTGACGATTTGTGAAAAATCATCGTGAGAAATCTCATTCGGATGATTGTTGTTTCGGCATCCAACGTTTCACGATTCGCTCATAAAACGAAATTGCTCAGATTTCGTTTGGAAAAAGAGCTAGACAGATATAGAGAGAGGGAAATAAAAATAATACAGAACCAGCAGCAATCGTATAAATAGCCAGGTTCAAGCATATATATTCGGGGTGAATCGTGTCGGTCGAACACCATAGAACGAAACGGTTGAAAGGAACAGACCCTTCGGCAGTACTCGAAGTGAATTCAATGCTGAAATCGACGATACGATCCACTGGGAGAGAATCGACATCATAGTTCCGAGCCAACTGCCAGCTCGAATAGAAACTACATGAGCCGCTCGGAAAACTCTGTCATGGAGGAAGAAATAGATAACAATAAGACCTCCTATGCTCGGGGGCATTTCTCGGCGAAGCTACGGCGAATAGAAATAAATAAACGCGCGGAATAAATTAATTCAATCATCTACTCCATACAGCGTGCTAGGAAAACTTTTCTTAATCGCGAGGAAAATAGTCTAGCCGTCTAGCCTAATTTTCCCCTGCGTCGAATGTCACGTACTCATTCTCCAAGGTTCCATTACAATTCTCTGTATCACCGTGATGAATTCCATGGAAATTACAAGGCACGAACGCGTGCCAAGATACCGATGAATTTAAGGGTTCGCTTTGCGTGTCGACGTGAAATACGCACGCTGACTAGTATTACACCATGCTGTCGCTGGCACTTTTTTTTCACCCTCGTTTTATCCACGCAACGTGGCACGCGGTACGAGATTTTCGGTTGTTCCCTTGATTACTCCAAGGCACCGGATAGCGTTTTCCTTCCTCTTTTTCTTCCCCTTGTTCCTTCATTTCTGGGACAGCTCCGACTCCGCCAACGAGGCAAACAGGTCGAAAGGTATCGCTGCTCGTGCTTTCGGCCAACTTGGAAATCTAAGGGGCAGATCAAATAACTGAACGTACGTGCCGTGACTGGGAGGTACGGAATTTGGAGATTCACCGAGCGGCAGAAATTTCGGTGGTCCACTGAAAACATTTCTCTAAAACAGACTTTCTTGTTTATCGTTACGAGGAGAAGAAATCACGACCAGTGCCACGAAGTTAGTAATATTGACTAAAAAAAAAAGAGAAAAAAAAGAGAAAAAAGTTTCCCCTCTGCGGACATTCATAGCTGCGAGTACGTATTTAAATCGGCGGTATTCATACGTGTACTCCTCGGCGGATATTGCGCTCGTAAATTCGAATATGAATAAATTTGAATAAACGCACCGGTGGAGATGCGTCAAGAATATTTTCGTGTATCGTTTCGAGACGCTGTTTCTGCCGTTTATAGCTGGAACTTAGTACTACGCGAGATCGACGATCCTCTTTAAAATGGGAACGGGGTGTTTATTTGTTCGCCCGGAATCGAATATAAAAGAGCGTGCCGGAGAAATAAATGCACGGGGTTGGGGACTGAAATTTCTGAAATTCCTGAAATTTTCCAAATACCACTACGACTACGACTGGTACATCGGACTCTGATACATCGACAATCTTCCCAAGTATTCTCCCTGGCAGTTGGAATCCGATCGATAGTCACCCTTTTGGTCCAGTTCCGCCATTGTGCGGCGTAAAATTTCTCTTCGCGATGCTCGATGGCGCGTTCCATCGACATCCGTTTTTGCCCGGCGCTTACAGGTCTCCCATTTCGTTGGCCTTGGCACCGGGTCCCATTAGATCGTCTATTCGGAAAGCAACATACGACCGTAGGTAAGGGGTTTGCAGAACGGTAAACTAATTTCACGACAACTCGTCGACGCTTCGTTATCGGCTGCCAATCCCTTTGTCTCGCTTCTTCGTCGACGCGTATCGATATTGTCTGGATATCCCGTACGATTTCCACAATTTCGCATGTACCTCGTAACAATTTCAATTTCTGCCCAGCCGAAATCCCATTTTCCAGCGGAGCACAATGGGAAATTTTATCGAACGCCCGTTCCGTCTCACCCTTCTACCACGCGCCCCAAACCATCCGCCCCGTTTCAACCCTCGCCCGGCACGCTACCGTTTTTCCACCGTTTCCACCCACTCTCGCGGGATTATGTTAATGGCGATTCTCTCATCTCGGCGATCGACGAAATCCTAGTTAACGGTAAATCGAGTGATTCGTATAAATCTGCCGGGGGTTATCCGCCAATCATTGGAAAGACAATAGTTACAGTTTGCTTTCGCGGATATTGTTCGACCCCGTTTGATTCGCGAGCCACGTTGTTCGCCTTTTATTTCCTCCGCAACGAACACCGTTTCGTATATTAATTATCGCTTAATTGATTTATTTTAATGACGAATACGAGGTGGGAAAGATTGAAGAAGATTACCGCCCCGCCAGAATGGCACGGGGTACCTGTGCACGTCATCGTATATTCAATACGACATGCAACGAGTTCCGATTCACACCGAAATCACGTTAGTCTGGCGCATAATGAAGTGCCTCGCGAAATAAATGTCATCATAACGTGAAGCATAAATTACGTTGATCGTGGGATAAACGGCGAGACAAGTACCACTGATGCGGAACAATTAAATTTCCAGATAAATAATTTCATATTATTGGCGCGTCGTCTACTCTCGTCCGACGAAATCGAAGGTGAGCACAACTGGCAGCGGAAATATATGGGCTGCAACGCGTCATAGGGATGGGCCCTGCCGTTCGCGAAGTTATTACCTGCGGAACTATTTGCTTTAACCGCGGATCAAAGAAGAGAGGTGGGCCCTCGTGAACGTGAACCGTGATTGCGTATCACGGGCGCACATAATAGCGTGACGCGTTACCATTGCCGGAAGTTGAACTTTAATCAAGTGCTTATTAGAATTACGCACGTGTGCGAGGGTTGCGAGTGCGTTCCACTTGGTGAAAAACGAGACGGCGGCAAGCAGTTCGCTCGAGAGGTAGAACTTTTGATGTTGTAAAGCAGCTGCAACGTGTAACCTTGTTTGAGCATAATGCTCGAAGAGTTTCCATATTCATCCAACTTACTTTGACTTTGTAAGAAGCGCTCGGGTTGCTCTGTTGCCGTAACGCTTTGTTAAATAAGAATCGATTTTCCAATTATCCGTGCATTTTCCTCCGCAAATATCTTAGAGATTGCTCCGACTATTTGACACTGTGTCATTTAAAAACGTGTGCAACAACTCTTTCGATTTTAATATACACGTAGCAAATATTTTCAGAGAATTGTTTTAGAGACAGACAATTTCTTAATGGCATTTTCTATATTCGTTACAGGTGGATCGAGTCTGGCGAGCGTGGTCGCTGGAAGCAAGCCGACAAAACCTTTGAACAGACCAGACTTCGACGACATAGCTCCGCGAAATGTCACCGCCATCGTTGGCCAAACAGCGGAATTGAATTGCTTCGTGAAGCATCCCGGTGACAGAGTGGTGAGTGATGGCTTATGTTTCCCTTGAAATATGTATATTTCGGCTGAAATACTCTGGGACTCTCGACGACATATTACTCAACTAACAATAATAATAGTAATAACATCAGGCGAAATAATTTCCCTGGCTAAATAGCATGCCGGCATCGTTGAAAATTAGCTGCAGCGTTATTTTCTCGAGTTACGGTGATGCTGCATTAATCAGGTTAACTAATCCTACGAAATAACGAGCTTAACGAACGCCGGTACACGCAACGTGTCGGTTTCCCAGTAATTCTTTGGTCTCACAGAACCGCGTATTCGTAGTTTGTTAGAGAAACAATATTCCAAATTTGTTGCTGAAAATTTCAAAGAATATTTTCTTATTTATACTCGACGATTTTATACTTTATTTAGTTTCCTCCCCCGTCCGTGTATAGCCCGTTCGCCAGAAACTTTTACAATTATATGAAGTTGCGAATAATTTTACATGTGGCGCGAAAGGTACGACAGGAATCGCAGCACTTTAACGAGCTGGTACCAATGATTTTTGGTACAATGGAGTTCATTAAATATCCGGGGAGGGCGGTTGAAAGCGACGCGAACAACGGTGAACAGAAATATTCGCATAATTATGTGCATTTGAGCATTAGCATTCGCATAAACCGTATCAATATGCATAATGACTAGTTTACGCTTACGTACACACCGCACGAGTAATATTTACCGATCGCTGCGCATCCCTGCGCTGTTGGAACGTTTTCCAGCAAACACCTGTCGAGAGTTCACTGATTCTTAATGGCAAACACGCGTGAATTATTAATCACCGTCGCCGAATTAACGGGAGTTGAAAAGTACACGCGTGCACGACTGCGATCGATGCTACGATTATTCGATTCAGCGAAAGTGTTGTCTGCGCTGTGCGTCGTATAACTCCATTATACCGGCGAAACTTCGTCGATAAAAGTCGTCATTTGTTCGGCAGGAACTACTATAAACCCTATTGCCTTCGTCTCCAACTCGCGAACAATGGTTCGACAATAAAAAATCGCCTTCCATTCAATGGTGATTGTCGTGAATTCAATTACTTTATATTACGAATCGATGCTGTAAGGCCTATGTTGGCACTTTTACTCGCTGAATACCAATGCACATTTCAAATCTACTTGTCAATAGATTCCAATATTTCTTCCACCCCATTTCGTCATCGAAATCACCGTACACTTTGTGTTTAGCGAACGCGTGTTCACGTACGCCTCGATACAAGTGCGCCTATCTATGTAAGTTTATATTTAATTGCTGGACAGAAGACTCTCTTGTAAAGGCAGAAGGAAGTGCAGGTTAGACTAGGATTGCCAAGGCTACCAACAGGGTGACTGCACCTTTACCAGTAAATGAACCGATAAAGCATACTCGACCGAGTGGTTGCACAGCCAGGCCAACCCTTTACCTCCATCAATACTTTGCCTTCTGTACGTATACAGGTTGCAGTGGATACAAATGTGTCGGTGGATAAGATCAAACGATAAATGCTGTACGGCAGGAATGTAATTTTGAACGGACCCGCTATTCATGATTTCGGATGTTTCAAATAATTCAAAAGGCCGAGGATTATTAATTAATGAATTACGTAATTGGCAAGCGGGAAAGTTTCTTGCTCGATGGGGCGAGTAGTTCATCGTAAAAGTTTATCATCTCTCTTATTCGTCGTGTTAATCATCCCTTACACATTATGGGCTTCTTTACCCTCCGACTTTTTGACTTTCGCTTGCACTCTTCGATCTATCGTTTCCTCGCCGCACGATTGCACGCATTAAAGAGATACTTACCCTCTTTTTATCCCCATTAAGAAATCATACAATTTCCCTAATTCGCCGTTGGACACAACCCTCCCGCTATATTTACTTTGCATTTCCATCCTCTTCCTCTGTATTACTCTCGCTGGATCCATCGGGTCTGAGAAACGTTAGCATCGCGGCGAACACACGAACGGAATCCATTCGTCTCTTATTAGGGAGATGCATTAGCCTGAATAATGCAGCAGGTTTGATGCGGTGATGTATGGAGCTTCTTAAAATTCTGCTGGGAAACTGTTGCGCCACACTAGATCACTGTTCTCCTTCCCCGAGTAAAAATACACGATGCTGCATCTCTTTACGGATACAGGATGCGAGCCTGGATTGTATTCAGCCGGTTCCACGGAAGCGATCTGTTTAATCGAGCCCTTCCCACCGCATGTACCTGCGGAAATAGCTGGAGTGGCTTAGGCTTAATCGTGTACGGCTACACAGACCGGATGGCGAACCGTAGAAGGAATTCCCGATGCGTGTTGCAAGGGTGGCCATTTAATTATTCTACCTGATTGCCCTGTTTCTTCGTTGCTCGATCAATCGACGGCACATCGATCTAAATGAAACAACCGGCCTGTCTGTCGCGTTAACGAACACGGCATCATAAACCTTTGAACGCGGGGCAATTCGTTCTCGATGCGATGCCAAATTCATCGCTCGGCGATATCCTGCGGAACAGAAATGCACGGGAGCGCGACGTTCGTTTCGACCGACCCATAGTGAATAAAAGAATTGTACTGCAGTGTTGCTGATAGTGGCTCAGACAAGGGGCCACCGCATCGAGCAACAAACCACCCTTCCATCTCCAGTAACTCCGATAATTGATTTAGCGGTGGATCAGGAACGTAATACGTATAACTGCTTTGTACCGGGACGGGATCCGTTTAAACTTAGTTTAATTAAACCGTGGATTTATTGGGCGCCGCTTGATACGTACACACCAAGACACGGACGCACTGGTTAGCGACAAGGGGTTGCATTGGTGTACCAGAGAATTCGGAAGGGGCCAGCTACGGCCTCGTACGGAACGATACACGTGCCCGTGAACATGTGTGTATCGCAGGTGTACTTGTGCATACGACCACGTTCCAAAGAGGACGAGAATCTTCGGAACAGCCCCTGGAGAGATATTGTCGGGCATCAGTGGAAATAATAGTGACCCGGGGTCTAAGAAACGAGCGTCCAGACGTAATGGCCATCAGACTGTATCTAGGAAGATGCCTTGTTAAAACGGATAATAAGAACGAAACGAAGGGAAATGTCGAGGAATTAGTCAGGGTGCATATTCAGCCAGGTGAATTGTAGTTTAACGAAGGACAGACAGGTCTTGCCAGCTCGCTGGAAATGGTAAATTGGCGTAGACGACGAGGGCGTAGTTAATTGAGATCAAGGAGTTGCTCGGGAAATTGGGTTGAAGCACGACGACCAGTTGTTTTGTGTCAGCTGTTCAACACGAATGCTCGTGAAGTTTCTTCTCCTTGTCATCGATCACACGACTAACATACGAGACTACGAGATGAAATTATGGCCCCCGGTATATCTGCTACGCTCTGCAGTTGAATACCCAAGTGATTGGTGTTCCGGGGATCTTGTCCCGTTGAGGTGAATTTAAAGAGGCGCATCTGCCTACTTTAACATTTGCCTAGCACTTGTGAATCGTCTGTGCAGGGCGTACAATTACCGGCAACTAATTATACGAAACGGCAAATACTATATATCTAGGTTGATCTCAGAAGTTCGAATTATAATACCTGGGAAAGCGTAGTGCACTCTGTTTTGGAGACGAAACGTTTCCAGCAGATATCTTCTTAGCGCGACGTCCGTGCTCATTAAAGTTCGACGAACAATTAATCGAGCACACTCTAATCGTTAAAGCGAGTTTCATTTGCTCGATTGAAACGTCACCTGCAAGTATTAATAAGTTGATCGCACGGGCCAGGACCGTTGTTCTATCTAGCCGGTTCCAGGGATCGGTTTTTATTTTATATTTCTTCTAGGACGCAGTCGGTACGTTTTTAACCCACGTGCGTCACACAGAGAAGAATTAAACGAAAGAAAATGTACTCCCGATGGAGTAATCGCGATTATGCCCCCCACGTGACGCAGACAGAAGAAACTTTCTACTCCTCGTAGACTACCTGCAACCTGTGTGCCCCTAATGAACAAAGAAAATGCAAGTCAGCTCACTGGGGGGGGGGTCGAAGTAGGAGCAAATAGATAAGAGGTCACGGCTTTCCGGGGAAACAGATGTTATCTTCGGACAGGCTGCTTTGTCATAACACCCTAGTCATGAGAAAAACGCTGTTCCTTCTTAATCATCCGTCAGTCCGTCGTGTCTCCCTAATCATTATCCCCTGTAATTAATAGACGAAAATGATCGATGGGAACGTTCCTCAGGAACACCTTCCATCGTTGAACGACTTTTAATTGCGAATCCAGGAAATTGTTTTCCACGCCGCGCCGGAGAAATAAGCCAGCCCCGAAGAACGGGAGGGACTAAGCCCGATTTAATCTCGTAATCGACGCGTCGGCGGCCAAAGTGGCTGAGCTGGAGTCGAATTGAAACAATTTCTGCAGGAAGAACCGAGAAATGCAATCGTCAGCGAGCTGGCCGGAGACACGGTACACTTCTGCCCTAATCCTCGCCCAGGACGAGTGTTTGTGAACGAGAGCATCCTAGAGGATTTCTCCGGGCTGGAAGCTCACACAGGCCCGTCTTTCGATTACGAGTCCCTGTCCTGTGGAGTTTGCACAGCGGTCGAATGATCCTGTCCATTTAGGAGCTCCAGAACCACGCCCACCTGCACGCCACGTTCATTTCCAATACTGTATGTTTGCGGATTGGAAGGTGGACGAAGATTAACCGGGATGCTAGTTAATACACGGCGCAGGGTACAGTCATCGTTTCACAATTGGCGATACGGCGAGGAAGAAGGTACGATCGACGTTTGAACAGCGGTAAGACAGGAGAGATGACGTGGCACGAGAAGAAGCTTTTACCTTCTATCTGAAGGATTAAGGAAGAACGATCTGTCCGGGGCAGATGATTGCTCTCAATTAGCTTCAGCTATATTTACGGTGACCGGCGATGAAATCGACAGAAATAGCTGTTTGGTTGTTTGAAAATGGATGAAGGATTCGGGCGGGTGGAGATCCGAAGGAATTAGAACTGTGTGCGGTGAGATAAAAATGATCGCAGGCGGGGTGAAAACTAACTGGCGATTGTCGTGAAATTGTCGTGAAATTGTACGGTGAAACGTCGTCCAGTAAGTGTTTTCTTCCGTCAGCTTTGTTTACGGAGATTCCACGCAAATAGATGGCAAGGAAGGATCCTCGTGAGTTGAAATGAGTGGCTGGACCGTACGACACGGGACCGGAATTGTTTAGGTGACGCACAGATAGCGCGATCAGCTAAATTCCACTAACCGAATTAGCTTTATCGCCGTTTGTACTCGTACCATGAAGCGTCTGAATTCGACGTGGCTGTTGCGGTTTGCGAGCCGGGAGAATATCAGGGGAACAAGCCAGCCGATGGAACACGAAGGGACGAATGCAATTCGTTCGCTAACTACGGTAAAGGAAGGACGAAAACGGGGCCGTGCTGTATTGAGATTTATCGTGGATTAATTTAGGGTGGCTATGTTCATATCTGAGCCGGGGATAATTCTGATTTAAATATCTGTGTTAATTTCAATTGCAATATTTCATTCGATTTTAATTCCGGGATTTTTATTCCAAGGATCTGCTTGAAACTTTCCCCTTAACAATTCAAAAGTTTCTAAGCTTGCCTTGGATATTCGTGCTGTATATACATATACATGTATATATAGATTTCTGAGAAGCTGCGAACTCTTAATTTAATCATTAAGAATTTAAATCAACTGTAACCTACTTTCCTTTGGACAAGGTTGCACTCGTAATGCCTACAACGTAAGCTGCAATTTAAAAGCTGCATGTCGTAAAACTTTATCGCCGACAGAGAACGTAACCCATGGTGAATCTAGGCTGGTACAGTTAGACCCGTTCCGAATATTCTTAAAGCTTAATGTCATCGTTTATGAGTCACGGATTCGCAGAAAATCCTCAAGATCGAGTAGCAGATAAAGGGCTTCAGGGATTTCGTTAATTATTTCGTTGAATGCAGTTGTTGGCTCGGTTGAAAGGTTGGATCTGTCGCAGCGTAATTTATTAAGTCTAGCGAAAGGAACGCTATGCTGGTCGATATCGGTAGAGAGGAGCTGCGACACAGTGTAGAAAAGAAAAAAAAAAACGTGAAAGCTCGCCGAGGGTGATGGAAAATAGAAAAACGACGAAGAATGCGATGCCTCGATGACGGTCGATAGTGAAAATGCCTTCTAGCTTTTATCAGCGAGGCGCAGACCATAATTTAAAGGAGGGCACTGTTAAAAATTGTACCTCCAGGATAAAAATGGGAGAGTTCATAAGACATCGCTGCGAAGGCCAGAGGCTATTAACAAAAATGTAGAAGTAGGTTAAAACGGATTGCCTGTCCTTCGCAATTTTTTGTTTATAATTAAATTACGACTCGGTCGAATTTTTGCTCTTCGCTCAAAATACACAAATACTGCGTGTATTGGGTATGCAAAAGTTGTCTCACCCGTGTATCAAATGCTTGGAAAAGTTCCGTAGGATATAAAGGGTTGATTATACTCAGCAGCGAAAAAGGCGTTGCCCATTAGTTAATAAAGCCAAATTAACCACATTTTTATAATGAACGTACGGCCTACTCGTGAAAGATTAGCTCTCCTGTCGTAATAAGGGAGTGTTACAAATCCCTCTGTGGACCTTTGCTCGTTCATTAAACAATTAGTTATTCCTCGATAGAGCTACCTAATGAAATACCTAATGAACGCTCGTGCTTACCTTGAAAAAGACTTTCAGTTTCCAATTAATTAATTGGTCCAAGCTTCGAAGCTTCATCTTCCAGCCAGTCATCCTTCGATTCTCACGATGTACGCATGTCAGCCAAATTTTTCAACAATTTTACGCGCTCCGCGACACTCGGTACACGCCGCACACCTCGCGCAATAAAAACGAAACAATTTCTTTGACGATTCCACGAGGTACAACCTTGCGCGATCGTAAAATATGCGAGAATGTATTCACGTAGATACCGGAGTGGCGGGGAATACTTGAAAATCTTCACGATACCAGTCTTTCTTCTTTCTGAGAAACAACGAGGTGCTTCCCCCCCGTTGCTCTACATAAAACATTTCCTCGTGAGCATAGCTGCCGCGAAAAATAAAATTTACGCCTGATCTTGGAGTTTTCTCATTACCATCTCCGCGGTATCGCTCGTCCCCTTCCACCAAATCCTAATGTACCTTCCGTATAGTATAAAGGGGGTTTTCAAGGGAATGCTGCCTGTAAACGGCAGCAAGTAGAAAGTACTTGGCATTGTTGTCAAGTGTGCTCGCGTAAAATGATACGCGATACCGGTTGATTAGGTAAGAAAATGCGGTATCAAGACGCCAGTGTTGGCTAATAGTATCCGCTATCCGCGTTCTTTTGTTGCGCTTGCTAGCCTAATGACACGGTATTGTAAAAAAAGGGAGAAAGATAGACAGATAGAGAGAGAAGAGTAGCACGGAGATACGAGAATATTTTCTTAATGGAAACTCGATGTACGTTCAACTTGAAATCGTGACGATCTCGGTGTTAGGAGTTAATAGAACGTGACTCTCCCCGCCGGGGAAAATGTTCATTTTCGTGCTTAACAGTTTGAGCTTCATTTACGAGGACATTAAATTCGAGTTATGGGGAATTTTATTTAGGAAAAATTCTGTTAACAGGTACGGTGAAAAATTGCGAAGCACTGAGGCTTAATATAATTTGTCTTCGAGTTTAGAGTTCATTTTATTTTTCCGCTACGTTTTACGCACATTCGAGGGGCCCTTCGAGAGAATGGCGGAATAAAGCGTCATTTTTACGCGGCTCGACCAGCTTGTTCCGCAAGGTGTATACGGTGTTACAGGTGGTATTAGTTGATACGGTTTGTTTCGCGAAATAAAGAGGCAAGTATTAAGTTCTTGTCTTTACTTTGTTCTTCATTGAAAATAATACTTTCTATCCTGATTATTTACGGGCAACATGGCACTCTACAGATTTGCCAGATTAAGGGCGGGTCCGTCGGCTATAAATTAAAACCTTAAGCACGCCTTCCCTTTTTGTCTTTTTCTTGCCGAGAATTCAGTCGAGGATTCGTGTAAGTACCCGTTCCTAGAATTTCTAAAGAAACTGGCCCGAGCGAAACGGTTTTATTCCGTTCGAGATTAATTGCAAACTGACGAAATGTTCTCTCTTCAAAGGCAGACAAAAAATGTTTGCTATTCTCTAGCTTCGGAGTGATACAATTCCTTTTTTTTTGTTGGTCTTCCCTTTTTCGCAACAACCGTTTGAAATTCTAAATCGAATTGAAATTCAAATGTATAATAAATAGCCCATTTCAAGTCTGCTCGTTATTCGACGGGCGAAACAGAAATTTACAACACAGTTTCCACTGACAGAAGCTCCCCGCAGACTTCCTGTCTGCGTCTGGCACCTCAAACTTCCTGCCTTCCAACTCGTATTTCTGGCTGTTGCTCCCAATTGCAGAAACGTTAATTCCGGTAAGCAGGTCTTATCGTCCAATAATTTATTAATTGACAACGTGATATAAAATCGATCGTCTCTAGTACAACTGTATATAATTCTCTACACACGTTCTGATATATCGAGAAAACGAGAGTGTTGAAAATTAAAATGCTGTCCGATCTGAAGATTGTTAAAAATGTGGAGTCACAGGGTGAACAACTTTCGCCACCAGACCTTCAGACCTAATTAATGTTCAGAAGTTACGGGTCAGCACGTTTTGTTCGTTAATTGAGCCAATTTAAGGGTTTGCCTTGGTGAATAGGTTGGGTGGAAAATGAGCAAAGTGCAAGGGCTACACTTTGGGCAGCTAGAGAGCAGCAGGCGTCGTAAGAACTGGGGAAACAATCGAGAAGTTCAATCGCGTTAAAGCTAACTCGAAAGCCGTTGCACAGGAACGAGCCCCTGGATAGGTTTTGTAGATGTTTAAGAGCCTTTAGGTAAAATAAACTTTCGATCAGCCCGCTATATCGAATCAGCGACTGCTTCCCAACTGTTTTTTTCACTACTCCACTGGCATTCGTTGCCAGGAATTTCCAGGCCGCATTGTAGTAAATATATATTTAGAAATATAACGAATGGCAGCAGCAACTAAATACCTGATATATCGTCACTATTATACAATACAATAATTCTTTAAAATGCAGAAAAAGCGACAGCTGTGTATTTTGTTAAATAATGCCTGGAACGTCTACAATTCTAATCCGTTTGAAGAAATTACGCAACGATTGTTTGAATATATTATGCATTTCCCCCAGACTTGATCGATGATGTTAAGTACAATTTTTTTCAATTCCTCTGCTCTCGTACCAGACGGTTTTTCAATGGCGACTGATTCATGGGTGATTAATGTCAGTCGTATCGTTGCTATTTTAGTCATATAAACCGACGGTGTTCATTTATTACAGCGACACGCGTTATTTATGATCAGCGGAGCACTTAATACTATTTCCCCGGAAATAGCTTTTCCCCTGGTGATCCGTAACCCCGTACAGTCGCCTCATTCTCAACCAACAGAGTTACCAACAGAGTCAAGGAAGATCTATCGACGCGCTCCGTTTCTTGTACTTTTACTATCCGTCCGTATACCACCGGGTGAATTTCTAATTTTCTCCCGCCAAGACGGGGATGATAAATAAATCTGGATAATTATCCTTATTCGATACGACATTCAGTGTCGAACCGAGGCAAAGTAACTTTGCCTCGTAGCCGAACGCGAAAGGGAGAGGCTGAACTGCTGGAAATGGTATGAGTGGGCGCGATAAATTCGTCGAAGAGCAGGGTAGCCTGGAAAAAACTGAAAGCACCTATTGACCCGGTTTCGAATTGTTATTGGTGTTCCGTGTAAGCTCTTCCGTCCGTCGAGAACATTTCCGTGAACACTTCCGCCGAATCGACGGAAACAATGAAGAGAAGGGCTGAATCTTGTAGCTTCTTCGGTCTGCTGATTCCTCTTAATTGACCAGTTAGTTCTTCCTTGAAAAAATAATGGGGGATGGACGTTTACCGAGGGTCTAGGAAAGCTCTGAAGGAGCAATTTCTTTGAGAAACGCTCGTTTTTCTGTTTCCGTTGACGCGATAAAAATTGTCGATCTCCCAATTGCTGTAGCCTCGTCAATTGTACAAGATTGTAGAATTGTACAAGAGTCCCGATCAATTTCGTTTTCCAGATTTTTCTCGATTCTAAAGTTTCTTGTCCCCGCTGGTCCATGCGCGTCTTCATTGCTCCCTGGGCTCGCCGGTTGTCTCTTGCAATCTCTGCTTCACCGTTGGCGATCAGCGCGCCAAAAGGAACGGATAAAGAGGTGAAATCGAAAATAGGACAGAAAAGAAAGGAAAAAGAGCACGGGCGACACAATCTCGCGCACCGCGGAAACGATACCAGCGTTAGACTGCTGGAAATCTCCTACGGGAATCTTCGCCGCGGGACACCCGAGCTCCTAGATCTCGGGGAAAGATCCACGAGAAGAGTGTGAATCTCTGTGGACGGATGTGCGTGAACGGAAGTAACAGGAAGGAGGGCAGAAAGAAATAGAAGATACTTCGGATGTTCCGGTGCGCGGACGATAGGACTCGACGTTCAACGTTTCTCTGATCGATCGCTCGATCATTCTCGCCGTTTATGGGTCACCCGATCCACGATGTGTATCTCTGGAAATGGAATGTGGACATTGTACTCGATCTTCCGGGCATTTTTGCCCAGCCACGATTCGGGACGCATTATTGAGCCGTACGTACATTTGTTACCCGGGGACCGACGAAATTCGATTCGCGGCTGGACTTGGAAACGATATTTTCGGTGGAATCGAGAGACGAGGAAGAACTGTAGATTGAATCGCGTCCTTGCGAGTGGCTGGCTGTGTCATAAATTCGCTGGAAAATTGAAAAGTTTAGTAACAATGAATGGGCGGTGGACGGCGGTATAGCACGGAGAACAAAACAAACAGAACACGGTGAATTTCGAGGATACTTTTAAATCGTCACTGCGAATACGAGCATCGGAGTGAAAAGCTTTTTACTCGAATTGAACTCGATATAGATACCGCTGCTTGAAATGTGCAACGTATGATAGAAGGTGAACAATTATCTTTGCATCGAGTGGACACGTCTGTTCATTGAATAGTAATTGAAAATTCCTACGATAACAAACTTGTTATCACAAAAATGCTCGGGCGGCGTCGGAATGGGGCCGTCGATGAAAAATACCCTCGATATTTACGTTACACTGGCTGTAGTAGATTAGGTTAGCCGCGTTGATAGCTTCATTACAGTCTAGATGATTTTAATAAAGGTGAAAGCAATTTGAAAGTTTAACAGGACGGTAACTCGAGCTACCGAAACTTTCGATATTTCAAGGATAACGATCTTGTTGAAGCCTGCAGCGTGCTCAGCCTGCACCGAGTTAAGGGTTAAGGAGGCGTGAACTTACGACAATTGGATGCCACCGGATAACACATGGTGCTATTGGGGAACTTCTGCGTATCTAATATTCTCCCGATCCCTCGGGGACGAAATTATTGAAAAGAATCTGCGAGACTATCGTCCGGGAGCAGTTCGAAGATTTCAAATTGCTTATCTCCGGGGAGAAGTATTCTTACGCCCCGGCGAATGGAAGAAACAAAAAATAAACTCCCGGCCAAGTGAACTTTACTTTTCCACCTTCTGAACGGTGAACTCCGTTCCAGTTTCGTCTGTCATCCGCAGCGCGCATCAGCGACGCCGAGGCGACGCTAGTTTTCGCCGGCAAATCATTCACTCATCCGCAGAGATTGTTCATGCAATTATTAACGGTGACGGGAGCCGTGGACGATAGGTGGAAAAGGGTCGGAGATTGGCTGGCGAATCGATCGGACGAACAGGTAAACGCGAACTCGCCGATGCGTGTAAACGTCCGCTGTTCGAGTGTGGAACGGGGAGCAGGAGAAATCGAGGAAACAGAGGAAGAGAGGAAAGAGCGTGGAGTCCATCGGGGGAGAGGCACGATGGAATGAGATCGGAAAAGGGGGCGAAAAGGTGGGACAGTTCGAGAGTATTGGAAGCAGCCCAACATCCAGACAACGTGAAATAACGTTTTCAATATTCGCTGGAAGCCCGCGTGGACAAACTTCTTCCATTGGACAAACTTGGACTATTGTTAGAATGTTTAGTTGATTTTTTATTCGATACCATTCGAGTCCTAGGTTCAGGGGGCGGTCCCGTTTTTGTCGAGATTTTTCGCGAACCATGCGTTTTTAGGTTTAGTGGTCAAGGGGTGAGAGGTATGAGAATGCGACGGGATTGAGACACATTCGGGACGCCGGTCACGAACGACGAGATCGATACTAAGCCACTTTGATACCGACCGCGAAAGAGGTTAAGGTTTTTCGAAGGGTGGAGAGGATGGGACAAGTAGATGCGTCGATACGTGGAATACTCGATATCGGTGTATATGAAAGTTTCAACATCAGATGAAATCCACTTCGATCCCTTTCTATGGGGTACAGGGGCGCCTGTGGCTTGCGCTAAGCGGATTCAATTCGAGTCTCTTTGGGATCGTGTGCCCGTAATTGTTGATCGTTTAAACTGATTTATGAGTTTCCGTGAATCCTAGTTGTAGCAAATAATACTCTGCCCCCGCCGCGTTTCGAGATAAAAGCAGCAACAAAATTTCTCGATAGAAGTATTTTCTCATCCCAGTCGTGCAACTTTGTTCGCGCCACTGATTATTGCTGTCCCCTGCAATTTGCCTCGGCACGACTCGTAAAACTTAAACGAAGACATTCAGATACCAGCGTGGAATTCGTAAAACCAGCTAGAAACTCGGGTAGGACATCTCGAATGGAAAAATAAAACTCAGCTAACGATATTCCAAGCAACAGTAATCATACCGTCATCGTTCGTCCCCGTCAACTTTACATTTTGAATTAAAAGTCCGAGGAGTTCGAACGGTCCATGGAAATCCATCCATAACGAGAAGAATGCGGAATCAGATGGCGGCGGTGGAAAAGGGGGTGGATGGAGGGAGTGAAACAACTTAGGTACAGGGAAGTCGTCGAAGGAGGATAAATTCATTGAAGTGGATAACTGCATTGTGCCAGAAACACTGCGGGAACACATCCGATTATTGGGAAGAGGGGATTTCGGCATTTCTTTACCGTTTGGCCGAACGCCAGTGGATGTTGTTTCCTGTCGTCGGGGCCGCTGGCTCGGAAGAATCAGTTCGGTTATTGAAATAATGCACTTTTATTGCTCATCCAAAGCCGCCGTCTTGCGGAGCTACCTTCGACCTTCGCCGCTGCACGTAGCTACGTGGCGGAAAAAGTACGTGGCTGAATAAAGCCGCGCCCGGAAATACCAAGTAATGTGGTTTCCACGACCAGGCTACGAGGGTGAATTATGCACGCTCAACTTTATTCCTCCGATGCCCGGGCCCCTCGAGCATCGTGCTTGCTTTTTGTCTTCTTATCCAACGGAGTTCTCCGGGATTCCCTACAAGAATCTCGTGGCCGGAAACCGCATTCCGGCCACGAATAACCTTCCTCGACTCCGCGGCAGCAATATCGGGGCGAAGTAGCTGAAAGGAAGCGTACCGGCTGAGATTATCGTAAAGATTCGATAGAGACGACCAGCTTTACGAACCTTCTACTTATCAATATCGATAATCCCCAAGCGTTTCGCGATTTCCGCAAGGAATTCCATTAGTGTTTCTCGACTTCCGAACGACGCTCGTTATATGCATATAATATTGTAGATTTGAACAGGAATTCCTCCTTAACTTTGCTGTTCCGAAGTGCAGCCTTTAGGGGTACGCTTCTTTCCTTGTCCCTTTCAATTTTGTGTTTGATTTTCCGCGAAGTTCGTGCGATACTGTTTCCCGTGCTTCCTCCGTTGTTATCATATATGTAAATCGAACGTGTTTGAGCAGCATAGCTGGCCTGTTAGCTGCGACGCGTCGCGTGTAACGCCATAGATCGGGATAGAATTTGGTTCAAAGAGGTGGATTTCGCAGCGCGCTGGTCAAGCCTAACGCAATATCTCGTGTCGGTAGATTATACGAACAATGTGGGTTTCGCGATTGGGGGAGGACCGCTAGATTAAAGAGAAATTAATGAGGAGCCAGAGCGCAAAAACGAGTAATAATGGGCACGTGAATTACGATGCTGCCCAGGGAAATGGGCTCGGGATATTCTATCCTCGGTGAATATTTTAGTTCGGTTTTTCTATGAGTCGGAATTTCATTATGTCTATTACTGACAGCACTTAGATAGCAAAAACATTGTGCGGAATTTACACGACGGTTTGGATCCCCTCTTCCCTCATCGAGTTCGTTCTGTTCGCAATAACGTACTGCTCGTGCAAATCCTTTCAATATGGCTGCTGTGAAATTATACAAAATTCACCGGTGTCCTAGTTATGCATTCAATAAATAATGCGATTCATTGGAAAATGACCGAATTTTCGCGCTTCTCGCGATGGCAGGTTGTAAAAGAGGGAGGCAGGTAGTCGACACGAGTGCGCTGAAGCGCGAAACGTTTCTGATTCGAAACGATTTCTATTCGTAACCGATGGGTGGGACAAAGAGGAACAGAAACGATACGCGGCCACGTATGAATCCTTCTGAACAGCGGCGATTTTTCAAAGGTATCGTCAGCAATCGCGTTCCCTTGCCGCGTTTTTTTTCCCTTTTTTTTTCGCTCTGCATTTCACCAGACCGTTCCAACGGTGCGAAACGTCACGGCAGAATTCTCCGCATCCGTCGGCACCGAATCGCCGGCTTATTCACGCTGCAACGATGAAAGAGGAAAAGTGCTTCGTGCTGGCAATAAATAATAACAAGATCCGCCGGTCGATGCGCACGGCGAACGATATTACTCCGTTTTTCTTTCTCCCTTCGTGTCTTCGATTCTTTTCCCGTTTCCTCTTGCCGATTCAGCTCGACCACTCGCCGCCGCCTGTCCTTCCCTATCGCGAAACTGGTAACGTTCGAACGGGCGCGATAACGGCACCCGAATTCCGCGGGGAGAAAAATTATACGTTTGAAAATGACTTCCCGGGAAGGCGATATGTCAAATTCATCTGATATCTGTCGGACGACTCTACCAAAGTGTCCTCTGTAATTTATGCTCGGCAGAAGAATCCCGGCCTCCGGCGAGGGTGGATAACTAGAAGAAGGTGGCGGTAAATTGCTTGGAAAATAATTCAATAAGCTTCGTTACTTTGAATAAATTTGGCCGCCGCGCGGCGTGAATAGTGTGCAATTAATTTTAACAATAGAAAAGCTACGAAGAGTTTCTGCGCCCTCTTCGACGTTCTACAAGGGTAATAAATAATATCGACCAGCGTGGCTCGATACGGTCTCGAAAGAGCGTGTTACATTCACCCGCTACGATCGACCTATCATTAATATAACACCTGCCATCGCGGACATATATAATAGCGGGCCATGAACTTTGCGTTGCTGCAATTCTCGGCCCTTCTACTCAGGCTTGCGAAAATCGTTCCTCTTCCCCGGTCCATCATCCATCTCTGTGGCTTCCGCCCACAGCGACAAGTATTCCATTGTAAGGAATAACTCTTTATTACCAATGGGAATTGCAAGTTTCGCATTGCTACCCCATGGAGCCACTGCCCGCCAATATTACGTATGCTAGTGCTGAAACTGGATAATTCGCACCACTTTCTCACGAATCTGTTCAATTGTTACCTTCGGGCTCTTACTTCTGTTCTCGTTCTTCGTTGATTTTAGAGCAGAAATGAAATTTATTTGCATCAGGGATTGGTGTATTTCTATTATCGACACCGCGTGTAACTCTTATAACCGCTTTTGCACATACATTTCGTTTAAAGGTATTGCAATTCTATACCGACATATTCATATGCAGATTCATGCTAAATGAAAGGTTGGAACGAGGAGGAAAGAAGGGAGAAATTCGAGGCAGCGATTAAATTCGCTATCAGAGGTTTAACCAGTTGAGCATGGCCTCGTTTCGATGCGAGGCCGCATCCCTCTCCGATTTCCATCCCTGAAATGCGGGGCAGATTTCAATCCGCTTCGATTATGCCACCGTATGTGTTCGGAATTCGATGACAATTTTTCTCCGCCACAGATAGAGCTGTATTATTTCTAAAAGATATCGAATTATAAATTAAACGTCAATGTCTGGTAGTTAAACGACTTCTCTGTCGATTAAAGTATTACCACCCTCCTTTTTCTCTTCTTCAGTTAATTGCACGTATGTTTTTTCTCCCTTTGTTTTTCACGAATGTGAAAATTTCATTATCGAAACAATATTGCAGCGCAGCACACGTGCGTCGCCGACAAATTATAATAAACAGAGGAAATATAATCCGCTCAACAAGTTCGAAACGTCAAACACGCTGCCGGCTCGTAGTTAATAACGTTAATTCTGAGGGGTGGTCGCGTAACTTCGGGCACGGCGAGTGGCAATTTTGCAACGGTGATTAAGTCCGTAAGTAAAATTCGCGGGACACCGGTCAAAACTGTTTCGACTATTTTCCGGCGACAAACTGCACGATCAGCTGTCATCCAGCTTTCCAGAAACGAGCGGAATTTCGGCCGGTTCCGCGCAATTGGCGATGGAATGGATTAAATGCATCCAATTGTACTCGGAAATCGTAATGGCTCGTTGCTACCTTTTTATCCCACCCTCCGTTGTATAATAGTGCGCGTTACTATAGTGGTCGATGAATGTCTCTGTGGCAAATATTCACCGAGCGTTTTGCTCTTAAAATATCATTAATAATATCAAAAGGTTCAAGATTACAAAAAGAAAGAGGAACAACAATGTAAGTAGATTTTATCTGCTTCATTATATATTTCCAATTGAATCTTCGTCAATTGGTAGAATTTTCTTTTCATTTCCCGGAAAGAACACTGGGATACGTTTTGCTTGAAGCAACCTTGGACCTGCATTAAGAACAAAATAATCTTAACTTTGAAGGGGACTTTTCCATTAAGCTCGTCGTAGAACGCCGCGCCCGTGCGCTTCTTTAACGCTACTCCGATAAAAGGGGGAGAGAATGAAAGGAGAAGCGAAGTGCTTCAATCGAAATTCATTTTCTACAACAGAACCGTGTCGCTTAATTAATAGACGATCTTCCAGTACTTCGTATTCATTTGGTTTCTTCGTTCCCGCCTCCCCTTTCTTTTCCTTTTGATACTTCCCACGCCTTCCCACGCGTCGATGTCTCGACATTTTTTTCCGCCGTTCCTTTCTATCCCCTTCGAGATTCCGTTTCTGCAATCGAATAAGAATTTAGCGAGCTGGCTGATCGGCGTTAATTAAATTTCGCCGGATCTATTTTCATTCGTTAGGATCCCGTTCTGGCCGAGTGTTAAACCTTCTCTCGTGCTACTGCACTCGGATTCCTTCCTACGAAATCTCATCTTTATTAAATGCCCTTCGAATCTATCGTCACCAACGGGATCTTCGTTTTTTTTCATAGTCTCTTACGAGCTCGATGAAAGCTTCTTTTCATTTCGAATGTTTTCGAAGAAATTGTTTCCATAATCTCTAGATTTCACCAACAAATGCTTCGCGCAGGTATTTCTAAATCGGCGAATTATTACCACATTCTTTTGAGCTGCTGTTTTACACGGTTGAAAATAGTAATGCAGAAAAGACGGAAAATAAGATACGGCAAACACGCATTCGGGCATTATTGCAGAGCAATTTTTATGAAATATTTATTCGCCGTTGTGTTCGCGGTACCAATAATATCTACTTTACAGAGGGAACGTATACGGATTTCCTATACTATGAGCGGGGAATTTATACGAAACAGTTGCCCCGATTGAGACGGCGCCCCTTACGGAGGGTGAAACTTCGCTGAATTCCTGAATTATTCAATTAAATGTTCGATAATGGAAAAGCAGCCAGTTGTGAAGCGCAGGATATTACTGTCGATGAATCGAATTCAGCCGTAGCCACTTTAATCCTGGCCAGATATCACAGTTATAGCAGATACCAGAATCCAATATTTATTTCGAACGAACCGATTATACTACTTCTCAATTTTTTGTCGCCCCTCCGAATAGAAAACGTTCGAAACCAGCGCTTCGCATAAAATCGTGTAACAATCAACTTATTATTTCATTTATTATACGCTTTCCAAAAAAAATTCCACGTCCTCTGGCTTCTTTCCGTTGCCTTCTCCAGATCAAATATTCTTGCCGGGTTTCCCGGTGTGCCTTTCGTTTGGCCGGTCGTTATGGCCACGAGATGGTATTCCTCTCGAGGAATTCCGTGAACGCGTTCACCGGTGGTGAAAACGAGCCACCGAAAGGGGTGTTTTTGCGGGCCACGGTAGAGCAGCCCCGGAAACCATAAGACAATAAGCGCCTTGGCTATCCAAAGTGGCCGGTGAGACGTTATATAAAGTCTCATAAATAAAATTCTCATAATCCCCGGGGCAACGGGGGCAGCCGGACGCGGAACCAAGCTCGCCTTATATTCTTTCTTAATTGTTTCCGGTCGTCGCTGGCGACCATTTCGAAACAAGCGTGGTCGTTTTAAAGGGAACTGAGAGAACGTACGCCGTACGTTTCGAGCTTAGAGGCGCATCGACATAGATCGTGGTCAGGGTGCCACCATTTTCCATGCTAGATACGGGAGAAATAGAAAGCTCGACACACAAACGTACGTGTTGGTGCGTAATACCGTAGAGGAACACACGGTATTTCGATAACGAGCCGCGCATCGTTGCACCGTCGCTTTGTAGCCACACGAGTTACGCTGCAATCATGTCCGGTGGATTTTTGTTACGACGATACCGGAGGCTGATTCGCCGCAGGGTGCTCTGCGCCACTACCTAACTAGAATTTCTACTCGATCCACTATATTCCTTTTCACTGATCTCCTTATCGTTCGGGTACAAGAATTGCTGCGAGTGTTTTCGTAACTGGACTTTGATACTGTGCTCTGTATACGAGTTCGTCAGCACCTTGCTGAGAAATTTGTTGTGGCTTGTATAATGCATTTATAAGCGCAGACTTATCTTAGGTATATAATTAATTCATTTTTTCGATGTTGTGTAATTTAGTTTCATTAATTTGCCCCGAGTTTACCAAAGTTTCCTTGTGGCTGCAGAGATTCTTCGGGAATACGAATCTGTCCCGAATTTCGTTAACGAAGCCCTATTCGTTCCCAGGCCCCATTTACCCTCCGTCTTGTCGAACAAGAAAAAAGGTAGAAAAAAAGACACTGGGGGAAGGAAAGGAAAAGCTGAGAATAAGTGCGCGGAGGGAAGGGGTTGTCGCGGGCTACTCACTAAACGGCGTCTAAAGCTCTGTCCGCAAGCTAAGTAACGAGCTTTCGACCAAACTTTTTTCCCCAAACGGCTGCCAAGTGGTCGCGAGAAGGTCCCCAGGCGGCGAAAGAGAAGGCAGAGGGTATGTGGGTGGGCCAGAAACGGGGAAAAGTAAAAAGAAGTAGAATCCCGCACCTCTTTCGCCAACATTGTCGCCATCGCGGCAGCTTCTACCTTCGCAAGTTTTTTACTCGCGACAAGCTCTCATTAAGCTCATTTCCCGCTTAATATTAACTGTCGTTCCTTAAGACCGGTCCAAGGCACACTCGCCTTTCTTACGAAAACTCTGAATCTTCCTGGTGCACCGTAGGTATTTGCATAATCGTGAAATTCGCTGTTCCAGCATAATCCTGATTTCGCTTCCCTTATCGAGAGGGACAAAGCCGAGAAATTGCTGATCAAGATAATCGATCAAGATTAATACCAACATAACAATCTATTCCGCTGCTGTGATTGTTATTTGATCATCTTCGAAATGAACATTTCGTTCGCGAATTGTCAACCACCCAATTCAATCCCAGCTGTCCCTGCACTAAAGAAGCACCAAAATCAATCGTGCGACTCATCAGCTGAATGCTATGCACCGGCCAGCAACATTCTCTGCGAAACTATTGCCAACGGCGATTGTTTAGTGGTTCAATATTCGAAGGCCAGCTTGCAGCTGCGAATGTCCCACATTACGCACACCATGTGCTCCATATTGCTGATTGCCATAGAACAACTTTCACCCACCCCGAAACTCGTGCGTTCATTGTACATAATTCAAGCATCAGCCGTCATCGAAAACGTTAAACGAATGTTCGACGAATATGGACGAATGCAAGCCCAATTAAAGGAAGGCTCCAACGAAGAGGTCGAAATTGCAGGAAATAGCGACGCATGTTGATTGCAAAGTAGCCTGCTTCTGCCGCGATCTCGAGGGAAAATGGGCCCACGAATACGGCGGGCAATAATAAAAAGCGGGACAGAATGTCGGATGTCTGGGAGGTCGCACAAGCGACGAGAGAATTACAGGCGACGTCGCAGACGTTGCAACGAGGTAATAGCTGAATTTTGGTGATATTACGAAGCCAAGTGACGACTAACGAGACACATTCATCAGCCACGAAGATACAAGGAACGAGTTCTCGTTCATCCCCCCACACCCCTGTCAAGCTACTCCAATTCAACCCGAATAACGCACTTCAACCCCCAGGAATTGAACCCCCTTGCACTCATACAATTTAAGCGCCGAACATATATCTGTATACATATAAAATCGCGGCTGCGCGGCTAGAACGTAGGATGGGCGCACATTTTCGTAAATTGCGCCTACGTGTCCATTTCATCCTTATTGTTGGGCGCTCGATCTTCTCGTCTGGATTTCCTGGTGTCGTTAATTCTTCTTTTTTCCGGTGAAAAATATGGGGCTAATAAACTTTCATTGTCACGGTTTCCTGGTATTCGTCACTGGAAAGTTATCAGTGAAGAACTTTATTTGAAATTCCTGGTACGTCCAGCAACGATATGACCGTGTGAAGGGCGGGAATGGTTGAGTGAAAAGTGGAACGAAAGTGAGGGATCAGGGATCCAATTCGAGGGGCAATTATCGAGGGTAATATTTGTGTCGCGTTGTCGCACAGTCGTCGAAGCCGTGGCAATTAATTCCGTGATCGTCGATGGCGCTGTTAGGGCAACCGCACGAACTGTAATATCTGTCAATCGAACGTTTCTGATAACACCCCCGCGCAAAGCGTTTGAGTGCTTCTTTTCAGCGAGGCAGCCTCGCGCCTCGTTAAGTACGTTCGCGTTTTTTTTTTCTCCTTCCGTCGAAAAATCAGGCGTACGACTCTCGGCTGAATGCGATTGCATTATGCAGGTCTCGTCCTTTTTCTTGGTCGTAAAAAGGGAAGGAAAAGGAAAGGAGAGATCGTGCAACCACCTGCTACTGGCCGGCTCCGCAACAACCCTCTACAACGGTCCCTTGGAACTCGTAAACCGACAGAACCCTCGTAGCTGCCAGTGGCGTAGCATTGATTTTGTAGACCGTTTCCTTGAAAATGCAGCTATTCTCCGGATAGGCCATAGCTGGAGCTTAAGTTTTACGATCGGGGAAAGTGGTCGGAGCTTTTTGTCTCGGATACACTGACAGATTAGAAATCCTGAATAGTATAATTGTCAATCAAGACGCTGGAAATATCAGCCTGACGGGTTTCATTTAAACTCAGCACGCTTCGGGAGACTTCTCGGACGGTTCATGATTTTCATTCTTCAGTTATGATGAGAAAGTTTAGCAGTTTCGCGTTAGAACGCGACGGCAACTTTGTTCGGAAGTCTCGAATTGCGCGTGCACGACAACGATTCCGCGAGGTGCGCGACAAAGCACCCGATGCCAGGCAACGAGAATCGATACGACTGTACAGGATTTAAAGGGAGAGTTTTACGCGGGGCGAACCGCGAAAGTTTCACGGTCGAAATCGCAAATTGGCTCCGCGGCTTAATTGTATCGGCGAATTAGAAATTCCATCTAGGATCGCCGATAACGCCTGCCATTCCCGCAGACGTTCGATTATTCAGAAAGTTGCCCGCCGCGAACGAGGCAAAAGTATAATGCTGTATGTAGATGAAGTAGACGATGGTTATTTCTGCAATTTTGCTGATAATTGAGCTGCTTCGTTTTAAGCTTCTCTTCGCGTCGCTGCTGAACGAATTTGACGACGAACTGTATTGTATTTTCAAACGCGAAGCGTCTCATATCTATCTAGCGCATTTAAAAAAAAAGGGAAGAAGTTGGAGCTTGTAAAATTGAAACAGAAATTTCTTCAGACGCAGCATTTGTCCCCGCAATTTTATCCCAAGGGAATTTTGTTTCGTAACCAATAAAGCCCAGACGAGAGGGCCGCATGTATGAAGTGGTTGGCGGTCCCGTTGAATTTTCTTGAAGTAGCATTGACGTTTCTCGCAGCGCTTGGTGCTCTTCAAAATTAACCGTGCTCTTTAAGTAGAATTATGGTCGACGACAACGAGTTTCTTGCTCGCTGTTTTCCTCCCTTCTCCTTTGCCCGCGTCTGTGACGGTTCACAAACGAGCACGATTTTCATGGGAAATCGGGGACAGAAACCGCGAGTAAACCTCCCTCGTTAGAATGCGGTCTCGGCGCAGTCAAAGGATGTCCAAGAAAATGGATATTGGTACGCGGAACGTGTGTAACTTTGTGCTCAGGCAATGCATAAACTCTGCATCTCGGCCTTCTCATGAGTCTGGATTTAAAATTAAATCCACCGACTAATGCTTGGCCGCAGTTATACGCTATCCTTTTAATAAAACAACCGGAGAATGGACTACGAAATAAGAAACGTGGCTGTCAGTAAAGAAAAAGGAGAAATCGGAAGTGATGGGATTTAAGTAGAACGGGTCCGGGTATGGTCAGACACGCGCCTGCAAAGTACAAGAAGGCTACCGCTCGCCGGAAATATTTATATTGTTGGAAATAAGTTACTCAGAAATTATCATAGTTTCACAATGTAACAGCGTATCCCACAGACGGCTATCGATTTTCGTCTGTACCCAGCTGGCCCATAATATCAGAAGGAACAGCTTAGGCGAAAATTAAATCGAGGAAGGATCTTCTCATGCGCAGGGGAGATCTATAGGATGCCAATTAGATGCAATATGGCTTCTGCACGACAATTCTCTATCGGACTGTCTGCTCCTACGTTTTCGATAATCCGCTTAATACCGCCAATGCACCAATGGGTAGCGTGAGCGTTAAAGCGATCAGAATCGAATTATTCGATTTCCTGGAATTTCTACGAATCGGCCAGCGACTAGACTCAGCGTCGAACACTGGAATGGAGCAACGCGTAACGATCATTCAATGAATAGCAACATTCGACTAGATGCTAGCCTCCAACCGTACTGCAGCAGATTACGCTGATATTCGTGGCTGTGCTCTGTTGTCATTAGAATTTCAAAGGGGCTGAATGGCCACGATTCAACGGTCGGGTCCTCTTGTGCCTACCTTCTCGCGAATTTCTACCCTAATTCTTTGACGCCCCTGAATTCTGGCCTCTATCAAGCCACGACCTCTAATCGATTTTTCGTAGCAATTGATTAAGTATTTTAACCATTCATTTTTATCGTCGTGAAAGTATTTGGGAGAAATCTGCGAAACAATTGTTGGAGGTTTTCCGGGAATGTTTTATTCAAAGGAAATTTTTGTAGATCTTCTTTCGCTGAGGCGAATTACTTTTGTCGACCGTCTTTTCTGCCACGAATGACAGTACGGTCCCGGAGTTTCCATGTGTTTAACGTAATCCATAATTTACTTTCGTTAATGCCTGCTCCACCAGAACACGAAACGTCGCGACGTTTCTCGTCAGCAAACTGGAACAGTGACACGAGTGTTCCTTTAATGTCACTGTGTCTAAACGCTCAATGGTAAACGGTAATCGACCATGATCCAGGCTTCCAGCTACATTTTCTACGTGTGCAAAGCATAAAGCTGTTGACGTAAGCTTACTCATAGGATGACTACCCCATTATACGTGCAATCTGCTTAGCATCGTGAAGCACCCGGTGCATCCACTTTAATGGAAACTCGACCCTCTTCGTATTACATAACCCTCTTCTTTGTGCAACTTTGCCTATTACCGATTATTATGAAAAACGAATGCCCCACGATCGATACATGCAGGACGAAAGAAACTTTTTAAACATGTGAGCCAAAAATTCAATACTCAAATCATGAACGGATGCGTGTAGTATTAACTAATTCGCCGAAAATTTCTGAGCAAAATTTTCTAAGCAGCAAGTTCACTGAATAGCAAAATTCAATATGGTCACGACCAGTTGGTACGATGCCAGCTATATCAATCGAATCTGCTCGGCCGAAGCTCTTTTGTCGTAAAGATGAAACGCTCGCAATACGAATGCACAGCTGCAATAGGAAGCTGCTGATGATACTAGCAGCTGGAAAAAAAAGAAAGGAAAAGAAGTATCGTCCATGTCGACTGGATGGAAGAAGAAGCGAAACGTGAAACGAGACGTTAAAAAGGACAGAGACGAAAGGGCGGAGGTGAAACGAGGCACTAACTAGAATTGTGTCTCTAGTGCCTTTACGTGTCTCGTGCACAGAGGCACACGAACAAGTGAATGCATATCAGTGTTAGCTTTGCCTAAGACAACTTGACACGTTTGCAGACTCCAAGGAATCGTACCCGTGTCTCCAAAGCTCGCTGAGCTGTTTTCTTGCTTAGACTACCTCCTCTAACCCTTTGACCGGGGTCGCAAGGTCGACGAGATTCTCTCTTTCGACTTATTGCTTATCGCTCGCAACGGCACACGACTGGTTTACATGCATCCTACAATTGCATTGCTGTTACCTTATGAAGGGCCTCAGGCACACCAACGACAACTGCATTTGTGTATATCAAAGCTGCATTCTTACTGCTTACTATCATGCACGCCGTATGATTATTATGTTCTCATTTACCCTGATTCCGTGTTGCTTCTGCGAATCTGCAAACGTACAAAATATTATTACACGCGGCTTAATATTATTTTTAAGCGTTCCTGACCCGGTGCTAAAGTTTTTCATAGTTGCAGTACTATCTGGATTAAGTTGATACAAAAGTGGAGTAAGTTCGCGTGTGGCCAGACAGACTGTATTGTTTTATATCTCCGTTTAATGACGCTATAAAATGTTTGGTAGAGTACTTGCGTATTAAGAAGGATACTAGGAAGTTTCTACGCGGGTAACGTGGTAGTGGAATGAAATTCAGCCACATAATCAGTTGTAGTGTCTTCAACTTGCTCCCCAGGCACGCCGGCATTACAAAGCTTTCATAGACGTCGTTCCGCCAATACTTCCGTAATTGGAGTTCCGTTGTACGTATTTCGGCCATGTAAACGTGGACGTTCGCATAATCAAGTCGTATTAAATTACATCCTCGTGCGAGATGAACACAACTCGTGATTGCATTCTGTAATCTGCTTATATTCGAGTTGCTTCGCAGTAGCATTCACGAATAATTCGTTGCACTCGATGAGTTCGTTTTACGAAAGGGTAGAATTTTCTTGGTCGTTTGCGTTTGTTGAAAAATTGGATATCGCACAGTGTGTGTGCGCGTGTCAGATCGGGAAATTGACTATTCACCGCGAAACACTTATTTTTGTGGCATGCATAAGCTTCGGGGCAAAGATTGGCGGGAAAGTGTGAGAAGTGCGAGGGATTGAAAGTCAAGAACGGTGATCGAATCTGTCAAGTGGGTGAAAAAATATTGGTAACCCGGGCTAGCGAGAGATGAATGCATAGGAACAATGAATAAGGCCGCGTTGTTTTTCTCTCTTCAAACTGACACCTAATTTTCCGCACTTCAACCCTAATCTGTCGGATTCTCCTACTGTCCGCCTCGAATATACGAGGACGCGAATCTCAACGTTCTCCTTGGGATTGTCTTGTCTGAGGCAAAGCCCGTAGAACGAAATCTGCCGAGTGTACTTCAATTTCCTGGCCTCCTCGACGTGGATCCAACGAATTGCTCGCGATATTTTAACACAGCGGGCATCGCCTCCCAAATTATGGCCAGAGTAAACGATAAACCGTAGAACGGATAATGATCAATGCGAAACGGGACGTTGAGGAGATCGTTTAAATTCACCGGGGGAGGAGAAAATCGTGGCTCGATTTAGGAAGAAATCGCAGCTGGCAACACGGTAAATTATTCAATAAACCAGTCACGAATACACATTTTTCTTCGAAGGCAACAACAGGGAATGGGATCGGTTGCAGAACTCAATTCCCAGGGCCCAACGTTTGAAACGGTCTTGAAATTTCCAAGGAGCTATTTGTTAAACTTCCCGGTATTTTTCAACCCCCTCCCTCCCTCTCTTTCTAGTCCCACTACCTTCTCCTACCCTTTTATTTTTTTTCTATTATTTACGACTGGCATAAATCGGCACGGATTGCCGATCGATTCGCGAGAGTTCCGCGATTGTAGCTATGGTCAGACACCGGTGGCGTGTTTTACCAACCCCTATAGTATGGCCATCGGCCTCCGGAGAGCGAAAGCCCTCGATATAAATCGCCACAGGGCCTTTAATTCTCACCACAGTTTATATGTTATTGCATTTATCACGCGTACGTGCCTCGGATTCGAGCTCGGGACGCAGAACACGCACGCACACATATACACACAAACTGGAGACTTCTACTTGCTACGTGATAAAATACATTACCATCGCTGGCTGCGTGTAATCGCGTACGCTTGGCAGCCACGAAAACCTATAACGAAATATTTCCAGCATGTCGTGAATTCTCTAGCGACATCTGTTCTACAACTGGTACATCGGTGTTCAACTTGTAAACTTCGTTAATTAGACGCGGCTTCTCCATTGAACGCAACTGCGTCCACGTTACCTCATATATTAATCCCGCACAAGTACATCGTTAACGTATGTATAAACACCAGCTATTACATCCGAAGATAGGTTGTAAATTTAGTTTCCACCCTTTCGATTACGTAGTATGAATGGGTGGGATAATATTCTGAATGAGTTGCGACGAGAAATTATGAATAATCTGTACTCGAACGGGCGGGTCAGGATGAATTAATTGGGCTAAGTCTGCAAAGGAGGGAGGAAAGTTTAGCCGTTTTGCGCGCTGCTCGTTGCGCGGTATAATCATCAGAGGCAGCGGGTTTGAATCAAAGGTGAAAGGGCGTCGGGAATTTTCGCAGAATACTTCCTTAATTTTGCCCTGTCTGCTGCGCTGGCCGGCGCGCGAGCCTTTGCGGATCAATGCGTAATTACAACGAGCACGGGGCTGGGCAAGTGAAAATTAAGATTCGAAATGAATGCAAGAAATAAATTGCGTTCCAGCGAGGCCGGCCCCGGGCTTGATATTAGTTGGAAACGACGGAGGGAACATTATTTCAATTAGTGGGACGGTATCGACGTTGGTCCGCTCTCTGGTCTCCTTTCACGGGCCGAGTAAATTCGTAAAAGTTATCCTGATCATCTTATTCGCGTACTTAGCCCACGAGAGAGAGTATCGTGAAACGAAGAATATGAGGGGCGCGGAAACGTAATACATTATTGAAATCCAATCGGGCCGTTTCAGAAAAAGGCGTAGCTTCGATATGAATATGCAGTAGACGGCGGGAATAACCAATTTCAAGCATTTTATGTTTGATATCAATTTCCCCGCAGTTAATATTTTTCCATGCAGACCGAGATTATTTTAATCCTCGCACGGGCAATCCCTCTTTTATCGGACGCTATCGACTGGTCGCTTGATTATTCTCCACCGGCCAGCATATTACTTCGTTCCGTTTATGCACCTTTTTAATTACTTTGCAAATGAATGCCAATGGAAATTACGCCCGAAAACTTCCATGTACACATTTCATTTTCGTTCCTGAAGAATTAATTCGAAATTCGGACCATCAGAATACGAACTGATAAATAATATTTCTTTTTTACATTTTTGCGACACCAAAGGTTCTTGTATGGGATTTGAATGGAACTTTTCTACGGGAATATTTCAAGGGTCACAGTTATGAACGTGTTAATAATTTCTGTAATACGACCCGTTCCTACGGCAAAATAAAAAAGACAGATTTATATTCTCCGCCACTGTACACCCTTCACATGTTATATTAAGGCAGTCTTACTCTCTGTCCCTGTACACCCAACGATTCCAATTTTGCGGCTGCTTTTGCCTAACCATCGTCGACTACGATATTAAATTTCTCGGTCCCGTGTAAACAGTGAGCATCAGAAACCAAAACCTACCAGCAGTTTTACGCTCCATTGTTGCACCGGTGCCCCTTTTAAAACTCTCATTGATCGTTGGTAAAGGAGCGAAAAAAACATCTATTCTTGAATTTCATCGAAGCACCGTAATCAACGAAATAAAAAATACGCTCTCATTAATTTTCCCCGGAAATCTGGCCTATAGACCGTTCAGTCAGCTGAAAGATAGCCCATTCCACGGTCGCGAATAGAAGTGGCCCGGAATTGAAAAATCAGAGAACCCGATGAAGGCAAATTGCATCGAGGCATCGTCGACAGAATAAGTCCCCATAATTATCGCCCCTCTGAATAATTGCAAACGTCTCGTTATCGCACGGCTGGACTCGAGGCAACTTTCGGATGGTGGATTCTGAACGTGGCCATTAAATGGAAATAATTCTCTCGGGACAGCTTTCCGTGACCCGTTTCATTCTTTCTTTCAACCCTCTGCCTCGTAATATCTCGCCACACTTTGTTCCCCTTGCTCTTCGTTCACCGTGGCCCACCTTCGTGTACGCGTATCTCGCTGAACTTATGTTAATGCAACTCTGTCCCGGGTAGAACCTCGTGTCTCACGTGGATTAGAACGGAGGCATGCATGTATGCATGTATGCACGCGTGTACGTATGCACGGTCGAATAAGTATGCATCTGGTCGGCCGCTTAACACCGTTCCCCGTCTACGTGCGCACACATCCGTTCAAGTCCACACTGTGTTCGCGCGTTTCCACCTATGAATACGGGTGTTTACTGACGCAATATGCCGAATCCCGTGTTTACGTCGCTGGCGTACATATCGCTGGCCGGCGATAGCAATCACCGCCTGTGCATACGTATTTCGAATCCGGACACTGTTCGTGTTCACACCCTTCAGAGCTTACGGCTATCGTCTGCAGCGCGACGTTTCGATCTCTACACGTTTCAACAAGAATCGCGATTTTGTTGTTGCTCGTGAAAGGTGTAGTAGCATACGCGGGTGTTGCGAAAATTAGATAATATTCGTGCGACGGTAACAATTATTATTCCTGCGAATTAACATCTAATTTTAGTTATGTTTGTGGTTGGACTCGTGCGTTTTTTCATATTAGCGTACGCGTATTTTGTCCATTGTGCATTGCAGAATACGACGCCACCGATTCTTGTCCGCCATTCTTCCCCGTGTTTCGCCACTTTCCAAAGAAGTTAAAGTCGCGGGTGCAACCCAACGTGTCGAACCGGCAGCTGCGGCGAAACTTCGGGTCCAGTTAGAATGGAATCGACGAATATCGTGGGCGAGCGGGTGGAAAGGAAGAAATAGGTGGGAAGCACTGCCTGCGTTTTCCACTCCATTTGGTATTTCTTTCATAATACGTGCACGGGCGACTTCCCCGTGGCGACGGCACTCGTACTTGCCACTGGGGACCATTCACCGTGCATTTCGAACGCGCAACTTCCTTTCCAGCCGATGTAGTCACCATCTGAGGCGTGTATCTGTCCATCCAGTTCCCTCATGCGCGCTGCTCTACGACTGCATTCGCCTTTTTTTTTTACACCTGTTTCACTTGGCAATATAAATCCTCTGCCACTGTGCCGTCAGAATTGCAACTGTAATAATTAGAATTCTTCTTAATTCTTTCGGTTTCATGTGGGATAAAATTGCTTAATCATCTTCAGATGATTAGACCTATATTTTGTTTAGAGTTCTGTACAATATTATTCTAGCGTTTTATTAATTATTAAAATAATTGATATATTATAATAGTTCTATAGTGGGGCAACTAGTTTATACATTCGCAATCACGGTATCTTTTATGCAGCAGATTTGATGTTTGACCGATGCTGTTATTTCAATAGACAGACTACTGGTTAGGTCTGTAACACCGACATAGAACGAGTGGAAACATCGAAGCCGTAGAATGATGTATATATATCGTATCGTGGCGACGCTTACAATTTCCAGGGGCTTACAAATTTCTCGTAAAACTTACGGAAGTACGTACACCGTGTTATGCAACTGCAACCGCGACGAGCTATATAACTCAAAGTAATCGCGAGCGCGTTTCAATGCAGGCCGCAATCGTGAGAATACGATGAAAACAAGAATTTCCTGGCTTCCCGTTTTCCCCCGTTTTATCCCTTCAGTATAAAAAGCCACGCCAACAGTATCTTTTCATGTGGTCCAATTCATGAAACGATGTTAAAAGTAGCGTTGAATAGAAACGATCTAACAGCAGAGGGTGTATCGTTGAAGTAGCATTATGCGACCAAAATTGTTGTTGCGCAAAATTAAGTGATCTAACGGGTATGCTAATGATGTGGGAGCAAGTGGTTTAAACGGTACAAGTAGCGCGAGTCAACGCATTCGGCTCCCTCCGTCCGACCATGGACGTCCAGTTCTACTGCGAGCCTACTGAACCGAGTTCCCCCAATCATTTCTCATGCAAAAATGATACTTCAAGCGTCTCTGTTCGCGGTGTGACGATGACAAAGGAGCCGGAACGAACACGAGGGGCAAAGTCGAATGATTAATTTTCATATTCTGCGGATTATGCCGGACGTTTCGTTATCTTCGAAAAATTATACCGACTTATCTCCGGCGTGTTACCGCGTGTAACACGTTATGGATTGTTTGCAGCTTGAGAGTGTCGTGCTAATGCACGCCGTAGCGCGCCATATCTCATTGTCAGGAACACGCCATGCCAGGGGCTACGGAACGGAGCCGATTAAAAGACGTCGGGGCAAATATTTTTCCCTTTTAAATATGCGCGGGGTTTGTGGTACTTCATTGATAAGGCGTGGCAGACCTTTCCTTTGCGGAACTTTTATTCCCTCGTACCTTTCTTTTTTTTAACAACGCGACCAATTTATCGACACTGAATAATGACGGTAGGAAGTTTTTCTTTTCTCGTTTTTTTTTTCTTCCTTTCTCCGTCGTAATGTAATCTGGCGCGCAACGTTACCGACGATATGAACCCAGAGAAATTCTGACCAATGATGTTCCACAAGTACGTACTGTTTGACGTCTGTTCCAATAATTCGTGTAATGATGGCCGACGGCACAATATTCGCTGGATCAACGGCGAATCGTATATTATTTCGAATCAGCTTGCATTACTGTGCAAACGTGTGTTCCGTCGTGTACACCATCTAAACCCACTTTGCTTTCGATCATACATATAAGCGATGTTGCTGACTGTTTGCTCCCCGTTTGTTTGCAAGCACTGTTTCACATTTACGTAACTCTCGAATGCATTGATCGGAATTATCGATGTTCCAACCGTGCATGCACCAGGGCAAACTTCAAAGACATTTACTGTGGGCCAAAAAAGTATTCATACAGTGCATTAGTTTCACTTCTGCAAAAGCGTAATTGATGTGCTTCATATCCATGTACGTTGTTTTAAAAATAATTATCTTAACACCAAAATAATAAAGTTGCAAGTGAAATTAAGGCACTGTATGAATACTTTTATGGCCCACCGTATATATCGTAACGAGCAATGCACCTCGATATTATTATATTGCATTTCTCCAGAACAGAATACTAATGGAGTTATACGACGAATGGAAACATACCAATACGTATTCGCTATTGGTAATAAGCAAATCGGATTACTTACTAAACAAGTACTGTTAGAACAATAGTCTTTGATTGCAGCAAAATTGCAGCCAAGTTTGCATTATACAGTCTGGCTGCGGCGCACAAAGCCGGAAACCTAAACTCAAATCTTGAAACTCGAACACTGTTGTTACAATACAATCGCCTTTCCCGGCTATACTCGGAACAATGAAAACATTTCATATACGAAACATTCGCATGCACACACGGAGGTCAGTTTCCCTGGACACCGGTGCGAACTTTCATTTAACGCGTCGGCAAGCCATTCAACAAACAATTCTCATGGATTGAATAATGATTTCCTGCGCTATGTAATTAATTGTGATTAACCTGAGCTAATCCATGCGATTAAATCCGTCTTGTTGAACTCTCGAATATCGCGCGACTTCACAACCATTGTGATTTCTCGAGTTTTGCCATCAGACTTGAGTAAATCAACGTGTAAAGTTTCACCCCTTCAATGGTGACAAGAACGACAACTTGTCACTGAAGTCAAAAGGGTTTATGACTCGTATATTATTTATTACATTGTACGATTAATGGGACATTGTGTCTCATAATTCGAGACACGCATTCCTATGTTCTTTTTAATTCAGAAAAAAAAACTCATTAGCGTGACGACGCGGTCACGATACAGTTTGTACAATAATAAGATTACTGTCGACGGCACGTCATCAGATAAACCATTAATCACGTTGCTTTTGCACGATTCAATTCGTGTGCAAGATTGGCGTGAAACGGAATGCTTTTATCGCGGCTAGCGTCAAAAATCACTGGCCGTTTTCGAATCAATCATTTTAATGTATTCTCGTCAGAAGTCGACACGGACGTGAAACTGAATTTAGCGGTTTTTGATGCGACGTGTACCGTGGGCAAATTATTTTACCATTAATTCTCCCGTGAAACAGATATTGCCTGCATCGGTTCGCACGTGTACACGATCATAACTTCCTTTTACATTGCAACACGGAAAAAGAACAAACAGCAAAAAATAGGATTCCTAGATAAAACTAACAAATGATTGAAAGTTTCTAGAGGGTATTCAAGTGGAAAAGGTCATTTGAGCCAAAAGTGTGTTACGTAAAAAGCAGAAAGCAAAGGCTAGTTTCGAACAACGATCCGATTTTCCGAAGAACCGAGAAAGTGTCTCAATTTCCTGACGAAGTTCTACGGAAATCGGATCGCGCAAGTCTCCAGACCGATTGTACGCGTGCCTAGCACGCCAAGCAACCGTTTCCCCTTGATCTTTTAAAACAATCGCAAGCTGGCACGCAATCCTTCCACCCGGCAATCTTCCTTCCTCCTTCGATTTTCCCTTCACCAACAGGTGCACACAGGGAACCATACCGAAATTTTAATTCAACTTGCGCTACGCCCACGTGGACAGTTTCTCGTGGCCGTTGGTCGTTATAGTAAATCTTCGTAAATTAATAAATACGCTTTAGTTATTAGTTGTCTGAATTTGCTTCGCAAACGCGATCTGGCGGCGGTCCAATTTTTTTTGCTTTTAATTTCCGGTCGAGCACCGGAGCTATCCTTCCGGCTGGATTTCATTCCTCCGGTTTGCGCCGATCCAGCGTTTTCTTCGCTGTTTTTTCCATTTCTTTCGTTTTTTGCACGACGTTGCACTGTGTCCGTCGAAAACACGATACGCGCTGGATGCACCCTTCTACCTTTTATTTCCCACAAACTCCGGCTCCGGCACTTGCTTGCATTTTAATTCGCGGGATGTTCCATCCCACCCCGTCTACCGAATGCTATTCAAAAGACACACGTCCGGGTCGGACGATATATTGGAAATATTTCCACGAACCATTGGATGAGGGGTGTATTAAGTGAAAAATAACTTGGACTTTATGCGCTGCGGTTTTTGCTCGAATACTTCCCTTAAAGCTGTGCAGCGTTTTTGTAGATCGATTGTATGCATCGGGGCTCGTGGCTGTTTTTCAGAAAACTTTTTCTACACAAATGACTACCTGAAACACGCGAGACAATTTTTCCCGATAGAAACCTCTCGACATTCTACTCGATATACGCAATAATCTATTCAGTGTACATTTTACGAACTGTTTA